>ML058446.1:6724371-8071488 GCA_003013855.2 Liriodendron chinense
CAGAAAGGTGGCATGGCCATCGGGTGTAGTTGATAAGTTCTCCCCCAAAATAAGACTGATTGGAGGACTTTTTAGCCTATGCAACTTGGGACTGCTAGTCAAATTTTTAGCCGTCCATTTGGGAGTCTCAAAAGCCTTCCCATTTGATGGTAAGGATTGTTTTCGATGGTGTAAATTTTATTTATGGGCCAACCATGGTGGATGCCTCTGGATGAACGGTTTGAATCACGTCTGGAGCTGCATGTAGTGGGAGTTTAGGAAAAAGACTGTTATCTTAGATGGGAAGTGTTGATATTGGATCTTCATACAACTGGGGCCATCAACAGGCCAGCCAGGGCTGGGAGCTGTCTATCCAAGACTAGGCAGCATGGTGAACCTGAGGGCCAAGCTCGGACGGGGAAAAAGAAAGCCTTGAGCCCAGAGTCCGTGATGGTCAGGCTTTGGGCTCATGATGATCAGGCTTTTGTGCAAAATCTGGGCTATTCAGTAGCTGTGCCCTATCATACATGGTGTATGTCAAAAATGCCATTGAAACCCCAAAGGACTCTTAGACACAGCCCAATTAATAAAGGGGCTTAAATTGTAGGGCTTGGTGAGGCCAGTCCAAGCCTGGTAAGAAGTGGGTCAGGCCTGAAAGTCCAAAGGGCTAGTCAGCCCATTAACAGCCCTATGTACAACATTAATTTATGGGCTAGATTACAATCTTAAACTCATTTTACTTAGTTGGCTACAGGTTCTATTATCTTGGTACACGTTTGCACATTTAGAAGATTTGGACTGTTCCTTTGTGGGCCTTTTCCATCGCTCATTTTGCAATTCTGTGCTTTGGATGTTAATAGCTGAACTATTTTGTGTTTAAAATCTGTTTGAATGACACTGACTGAGTTGGTAAGATTTGTTCAATTGGTGTGATTTAATCAATCTGGCAAACACATTTCTTTATTGTGCATATCAATACCAGAAATCTCTATTGTAATACAATTCTATCAATGAAAGTGCAATTCAGATATCATCTTGAATATTTCTGTTTATCACAGTATTAAAGCCACTGATCCGAGGCATCTAAATTATTCATCGCTGTTGCTGACCGTCCACTGTCCACCGTCTATTGTCCATCAACTCCACCCCACCGTCCACAGCCCAAACCAACCATCATCCATCCTCAAACCCCCCAAACATCATCTAGATGCATATCCCAATGTCCCAAACACCATCCAGCAACGCTCAAACACATTCCTGAAACCCTAGCCTCACCAGTCTTAATCCCGTCTCCTTCGTATCCGGCAACTGACCATCTCTGCTATTGCCAGCCACACCCACCACCGTCCGTTCGTGGCCAACATCGTCTTCCTCATTTTCGACGGTCATTGCTAGGATCCCACAACCACCATCACCTCTCCCATCCTCATTCGCATCCCTCATCGCCATCAACACCACATCCACTGGCTGCCCCTCATCCCGACGAAACCCATCTAACTCCCTGTCTGGCAGCCCCTATCTAGTGGCTCAGCTTCCTTGAGCTCCCAAACCCATCATTGGAAACGCCTGCTGTAGCAACTCGTTCAAGGCCAACCCAAAACCACAACACCCAACTGTTTGATGCTGCACCAATCCTTTCGAACACCAGTCCTCAACAAAAAACAAATAAACCATCTGATGCAAGTTATTAAACCAACATTATTATGAATGCTGCCCACCATTTCCATCTGACGCATGTCTGATTGTGGTCCGCTGTTTTGCTGCATCGACATTCTTAAATGTTGATATAATTTGGTGACCATTGGAACAACACTCTCCTCTTTATGGGTAAATTGTCAGTACTTGTCATTTCCCTTTCCACATCACAGTGAGCAGATCTATCTTTCGACATTACCAATATCACCAGTTTATTTTCCATCAAACTAGATGGTACCAATTATCTCTTCTATAAATCACAATTCCTACTGGTGCTGTTGAAAAGTCAAGAACTCCTTGGCTTTGTCGATGGCATGCACTCTTGTCCTGAACAATTTCTTTTAGAAGCCGAGGGAAAAATATTCACATCTTTTAATCTGAAGTATGATGAATGACAGCGCTAAGATCAAAATCTTCTAAACTAGATAAATGCTACATTATCAGAAAGCATTATGCCTTAGGTCATCGGCCTTCATACATCTCAGTTTGTTTGGGAGATTCTATAATGTCTCTTTCAGGCCCTTTTCAAATACCACATTATGCAATTGAAGTTGCAACTTCAATACATCAAGAAAGACACCTCATCATTGGTGAGTATTTCATCAATATCAAATCTCTTGCAGATAGACTTGCATTAGCCAGCAAGCCCGTGGCTGACGTCGATCTCGTGTTAATAAAACTCAATAGGCTACCTTCCAAGTGTACGCCCCTTAGCACATTGATCAAGGTGCAATTTAATCCTGCCTGTTATTTTTATGAATTAGTCAGTCTTTTAATGTGTGAGGAACTCATTGTGAATGACCAACTTCTCACGACCTCTACCATGGAATCCATGGCCTTTGTTGCTACTCGTGGATTCTTGTACCAACATCAAGCCCATGGTCACTCGCGATCCAATAGAGGCCATGGTCGTGGTCGTAGAGCCAAAAGAAGTAACTCCAATTATCTCACATCTTTCTGTAGGGCCGAGTGTCAAATCTGTAATAGTATGGGTCATACAACCATTGATTGCCACAATTGTACGAGCTACGCCTGCCAAGGACGTGTACCACCTTGAAAACTACTTGCTGCCATTGTTGCTGCTCAAACTCCCATTATGGATTGAGTTTGGCACACTGACTTCAGGGCAACAAATCATGTCATTGTTGATTTGTCTAACTTATTTCTTTGGTCGGCATACCAAGGAAGCCATTAATAATCTGTTGGAAACGATCAATGTTTAGCAATACACAATGGTGATGCCATTGTTTAAACTCAATCCAAAACTTTTCCTTTATCTCATGATTCTCATCTCTTACATAATCTATTCTCTATTAATCAATTTTTCAAAGATAATAGCTTCTTATTTATTTTTACACCAATGACTTCTGTATTTAATGCAAAATATCAGTGAAGACGCTTTTCCTTGGCCAAATTGATAATGGACTCTTATCTATTTCTGATAACTCACAACCACAAGAATGACACCACTGCATTTGCTTTATTTGAGGAATGCATCTCCATCTCCTCTTTGTATCATCGTTTAGGGCATCCTTCACTGCCTATGCTTAGCCATTTGTTTTTTTTTTTTACCTTCCCAGTCAAAGGGAAATTGATCACCATTACTCTTTTGTGAATCATGTCAATTGGGTAACAGTCATTATTTGCCTTTTTTGCTTTTTAAAATGACTTTTTTTTTCAAATCCTCTTATACTTATTCATTCAGACATTTGGGGATTTTCGGCCCTCTACAATAACTGGTTTGCATTAATATATTGTGTTTCTGGATGATTTTTCTAAATATTGTTGGCTATTTTCTTTACATTATTTTATCAACTTTTAGATTTCTTTGTTGCTTTTAAATATAAAATTGAAAAGTTGCTAAATTGCAAAATCAAAACTTTTTAATCAAATTTAGCTTGTGAATTCATTAATTATCAATTTTGCCATTTTTTAAACAAAAATGGAATATCTCATTAGCCTTTTTGTTCCCATTCTCCATAATAAAATTTGACCGCGGAATGAAAGCATCGTCATATTGTTGAAATGGGTCTCACTTCACTCTCCTATGCACATATGGCTGCTAAGTATTGGGTAGAGGCTTTTTGTATTTTAGTTTTTCTCATTAACCGCATGCTTATTCATCTAATAAAAACTAAATCACCTCGTGAATTTTTATTTCGTCGGCCACCTAATTACACATTCTTACAAACTTTTGGTGGTGCTTATTATCCCTAGTTGCAGCCTTATAACAAGCACAAACAGGAAACCTATTCTGTCCAATGCTTCTTGTTAGGTTATAGTCTCGATCACAAAGGGTTGATGTCTTAACATTTCAACTGTGCATGCCTATCTATCATGTGTATGGTGTTTGATAAGAAATATTTTCCCTTTGTGAGTACCTTGATGGATGCATCCACTCATCCGTTGTGGAATAGTAATCATTCCCCTCTTTTGGACCAATTGTCATTTGGTTTTTGCCATCAAAAGCCTCATACCCCACCTCCGATCTCAACCCTACCTACAACAACCACTACACCCATTCTACCTCTAACTACCACTCTGTTCCACTCACGTTCAAGCCAATCCGCACCTCCACCCACTCTTCCATTACTAACCATTACTGGCCCAACAGATTCCGCCTCTAACTCTACATCCTCCTTCAAGTGAGCCCCTCCTTTCCATCATCCACAAGCTGCTCCTGTAACACCTACATAGTAACCTAATGTCCATCTCATGATCACCCATGTGAATGATGACATTTTTTGCATGAGATTTTCGAGAAATGTATATTGCCAAGTACCTGATATCATTTACCAAAGGTGCTCTTGTCTACTTCAAGTCACATTGAACCTACATATTTTACACAAGCCTCCAAACATCTTGAGTGGTGGGCTGCTGTGGTAGAAGAATTCATGGAACTTAAGAAATAGGGGACTCAGTCATTAGTTTCATAATTTGAAGCAAAGACTCTTGTGGGATGCAAATGCGTTTATTGTATTAAAACTGTCATGCCCTAATATCCGAGTACCTAAGTAGGGTGACGTGAGGCTCGAATCCCAAGCTTGTGAACTAAAATATTCGAATATTGTAATAACATATACAACAATTCTAATCCAAACACAATCAAGATTTAAAATAAATGAAGGTTCTACTAAAATAAACTTTTGTTAACGTCTGATTCTGGTAACAAGCTCCTCCAGACGTTCACCCTCCTTTCAAGGAAGCTCTCCTCTTAACCTGAAAGCCTAAAGAAGAAAAACTAAGGGTGGCCGGCGTTTGGCCGTTGGCCCTCCGAAGCTTAAGTCAGAGGTGATTTGATAGTAAGATGAAGTAAGTAACGTAGGCTTAGAAATTGTGTACCTTTATTATCAAAGGGACCATCCATTTATACGGATCTGGGTAGTCCAATGTGTTACGCAAGCTGTTAGGATCACTCCTGATTTAGGGAACCTCGCTTAACGACTGTGAACCGAGCTGCTCGCATGCGGAGATGCGACCTCTTTTAACGAGCTCGAGTTGAGCTGCTCGCATGCGGGGATGCGGTCGGAGGTCTGAGATCACATACGAAGTATAAGTGAGGAAGGCTTGTGACCAAACATGCTGGTCGCGACTTTAGAGAGAGGCGCTCGCTAATCGCATATTGCTCACATTCCTTCAACGACCAACTTTATTCTATAACAGATGTCCCCCAAATCCTTAGCGTTGAGAAACTACGTCAAAGGATTTGTATGTATGCGTAACCGCCTACTGGAGGAGAAACCGTACATGACTGACCAGGAATGATCCCGCATTTATGAGCTCCATCTTTCCGCAGCTTTTCGGCTAAGAGAGATGAAGCGACACTCGCCATGTGTCTCGAAATTTAATGCTCGTGCCCGTTCGACTGTCGTGCTAAATGGAGAGTCACCGTGTGTCACTTGAATCCGGGCGAAATGATTGCCTATAAATATTAGTGTTTGCGGAGGTTACTTCATTTTCGAAATCTTGTTGGAGAATATCAGAAATTTTCTTCCTCCTCTTCTTCCTGTATTTGGCGTAACCTCTTCATAGAGGTATTTCTTCTTCTTTTCTCTCTTTTCTTTTCTCTCTCTTTTTCCTTTGCAATGGCGGAGAACTCCAACGAGGAAGCTGTTCCTTTGGGAGATGATACTCCTGATTCTTTTGAATCAAATAACGCCAGAGTGCCGGTGGGAAGATATTCTACCGCTGGTTACCCATCGATAATGATGGAGGAACAGTTTTGGAGCTTACCGGAAAGGTATGGGATCCCTGACTCCGTCTTTCTTAAGCTGTCAGGGAGAGGAGAAACCGCCGAATCTCCACCACTGGGCTATGTTGTGATATATGAGTATTTTTTTGGCTCGGTGTACGCCTTCCTCTTCATCCCTTTATTCATAACGTCCTCCGTGTCTATAAAATTACCCCCGGCCAACTCATAATGAATGGCTGGAGGGTGGTAATGAGCGCGTTCGTCCTCTGGAAGCAGGCGGGAATTGAGGACCTGACCGCTGATGAGTTCTTGGGAATGTACCAACTGAAAAAAGCCCCATCCAGTGAGGGTTGGTACTTTCTCTGTTTTTGGCACCGGGATAACTTTATCTTGGGGAATCCTACTTCAAATTATCCCGGGTGGAGGAAAAAAATGATTTTATGCTTCCGGGAACTGGGAGTCTGATGTGGGCTCTAACCCCAAAGGCCACAACGTCAACTGTTTCTTTGGCGAAGGTGGGTTGAGTTCTACCCCTTTGCTCGAGGACAAGCAAAATTTGATTTTTGTTACTGACTAACTCTTCTTCATGTTTCGCAGGTATTCCGATTGGGAAGAGGCCGAGCTTGCGGGGAGGACTTAACGAGAAGCTCACTAAGGTTTACAAACTTTCAGTAGCAGCCCGCAACGTCAACACCACTTTAACTCTTCGCTGCCTTTCCGCTGCTGGTCTTATCTCTCAAGAGGAGACAATGACGAACGTGGGAGATAAGAGGGGAGCGTTGGGGGTACTGACCCGTCTGAAGGGTACGGTTTCGAAGAGGTAAAAGAGGACAGTGGTTGGTCCTTCCGTTGCACCTGCACAACCAGAGGAAGCCTGCTTGCGGCTCGCAGCCGCATAGTGCTCCTCAGGCGGAAGTGGCTGTGACCCCCCCCAGCTGGTCCCCGCGGCAAGCCAATAATTGATATCGCTGATAACTCGCTAAGAGGCGATGAGGCAGGGCCAAGTCACCCTTCGAGCGAGAGGGGATGCGAACCTAATACAGCTCGTGAGTCGGCTACTCCTATTCCGAGGCCTTTGGCTGCTCGCGAGATAAGTTCTTCTGAGATGGTCGTAGCTCAACCCTCGGGGGTTGGAGTCTACACCATCCCTACACACTTGTATCCGATTTGCAAGTTTATCTTTGAGAACATTACCCCTAGTTCCTTTGGGGCTCTCCTAGAGCCTAGTCTGGAGACTCTCTCCATAGACATTGGAGTGAGATTAATTCAGGTAACGATCCTTCCCTTTCTTTCTCTTCTCTTTGCTTTTTGCAGACCTTATATGCTAAATGATAATACTTCTGGTTCTTCGAGCAGGGTCTGGACCTCACGCTACGAACAAGGCATGACATCGATGCTGCTCGTCGCATCATCGATGAGGGAGAGAAGAAGAGACTTGCGATGGAGGGCGAAATCCAAGGGAGGGATCGCCTAATAAAATCGCAGGAAGTCCAGGTCGCTAAGTTAACTGAGGAGAAGAAAATCCTCATTGCTAAGGTCCAAGCTTTGACTAATCGCTATCAGTCATTGGACCTTAATTTTGCAAGGCTCTCAGAGATACACAAGAAGAGTGAGAAGGAGAAGGAGATCTTCCGCCAAGATAAGATCTCCCTCGAGGAGCTGCTCGGGGATTATAAGGCTCGCCTCGAAGATGCTGAAAAGACCTTTGCCCAGTTGAAGGATGACTCCATCCATTGGGATGAGGAGAGGACAGCCTACGTCAAGATGGTGGCTGAAGACGGTCCCCGTGCTGTTCTGGAGTTCCGGACTTCTCAACTCTACGACGACGAGCGTTATGAAGCATACGTCGCTGGTCGCGACTTTGCGGTCAGAGTTATGCAACAAAATTTTCTGTCCTTCAGCGTGGAAGAATTCGATAGAGTTGCTTTCGAGATCACAACTAGAGAGCGAGCTGTAGCTGAGAACGAAGTCACGGAAGCTACGGATGCTGCGGGTGCTCCTAAAGCAGGTCCTGAGGCAGAGAGCCGAGAAGCTCCTTCGAATGAGGAGTGAATAATTCCTGAGTTACTCCCCTTTCCTCTTTCGACTAAACACAAATGTATCTTTTCCCCTTTTCTCCTTTGTTATTCGAAAAACTATTAATGAAAATAGGTGTTTTTTTACCTCTTTGTCGTGCGATAATCAGTAATTGTTTAAGTGCTTTACTTAATTCATGACAATGAATCAGGCTCAATTAGGGGGGTCTAAGCAACGGCGTCCGCTTGGAGATAGGTTGACCTATCAATTGAGTCTTTAGCTCTGCCGAGAGCAGAAGATTTGGTCAAGAGAATGTTCGTATTCTCTTCAGGGCTATTCGGGTCCAACAAATGGATTAGTGACCAAATTTGTGAATCAATCGAACATTTGAAGGAAAGAGAATCCATATTTATACGGATGTTATTTGAATTTACATCGAGTTATGAAAAATATTGGAGTAGATGCTCTACGTGCCAAGGGCGACGTAGGGGTCTCCCTCACATATCTTTGAGATAATATGTACCTGGTCGCACAATTTTGATAACTCGGTAAGGGCCTTCCCAATTCAGATCTAACGAACTAGTAGGTGTTTTGAGATTTTCTCTAAGGACCAAATCGCCGAGCTGAAAAACTCTAGGTTTGACTTTTGCGTTACGGTAACGAGCTATACGCTGTTGGTAAGCTACTGTTCGAAGTCGGGATGTATCCCTTCTTTCTTCCAAGAGATCGAGATGAAGCCTCAGACCCTCTTGATTGCTCGTGGAGTCGTATTGCTCGATTCGATATGAGGGTACTTCGACTTCGACGAGAATAACTGCGTCGATGCTGAATGACAAAGAGAAATGAGTTTCTCCAGTTGACGTGTGAGTTGTCGTTCTGTAGGCTCATAAGACTTCAGGTATGAGCTCCGGTTACATACCTTTACATTCATCGAGTTTAGTTTTCAGATGATGTTTGATGATCTTATCGACTGCTTCAACTTGTCCATTAGCCTGGGGATGATACGTGGAGGTTCGAATACTTCGTATCTTTCATTTTTCGTAAAACTCCGAGAACGCAGCGTTGTCGAACTGCTTTCTGTTGTAGGTGATTATAGTGTGGGGGAGCCCATAACGGCATATGATGTTTCTCCACATGAACTTAGTAGTCTGCTTTTCGGTGATTGTGGTTAGAGGTTTTGCCTCGACCCATTTGGTAAAATAATCAATTGCTACAATTGTAAACCTATTCTGGCCTTTCCCGGTGGGCAATGGTTCGATTATATCAACTCCCCATTGGGCGAAGGGCCAAGGGCCGTCCATCGGCATCATCTACTCAGATAGTACATGAGGGATTGGAGAATATTACTGGCATTTGTCGCATTTCTTGGAAAATTCGATTGCGTCCGCCTTCATGGTGGGCTAGTAGTACCCTTGCCTCATTGCTTTATATGCTAAAGATCGTCCCTTAGGGATGGTTACGACATGCCCTCTGGTGTATTTCATCAAGAACGCGGTGTGCCTCTTCTAGATGGAGACACCTTAAGTATGGTAAAGTAAAGCTTTTAAGTAGTAAAATTCTGTTTTGTAAGGTGTACCTGGCAATATGATAACGAATTTGTCGCACAGATTTTTTATCATCTGGGAGTTGTCCGCTTTTGAGGTAAAGGACGATGGGATCTATCCAACATGGAGAGGAATGCACTGCGGTTACTTGCTCTGGGGCGAATTGATCAATACTCGGAGTATGGAGATGCTCGACAGAAACAGATCGTGTTAAATCAGACTCTAGTGCGGAAGTTAACTTTACCAGGGAATCTGCGAGCTATTCTTCTCGCGAGGAATGTGAATTATTTCATATTTGCTTAGCTTTGTGAGCATGATAAGTACTCGAGATTTGTATAAAGCCATTCGCTCTTCTTTCGCCTCGAATTCGTCGAGCACTTGATTAACTATGAGCTGAGACTCACTATGAACAGTTAAATTTTGTATCGTGAGCATATTCGCTAGTTCGAGGCCAACGATCAAAGCATCATATTTCGCTTCGTTGTTAGAGACATGAGTGTCGAAGCGTAAAGCATATTGAAAATGCGATTTGTCAGGAGCGATTAGGATCAAGCTGGCTCCGCTACCGGTGGTGCATGAAGACCCATCCACAAAGAGCGACCAGGGTGCCTAGTCGCTGTTGAACCTCCAATTTATACATAAGATTGCCCATTACATCATATTATATACATGGTTTGCATGTTTAAAAGGCCCATCTAAATATGTGTTTTGTGATTGTATGAATGAGAGTGAGACTTCACCAATTCATGGTTAAAAGAGTCATTTTGGACACATTGAAGACCAAAGAATTAAGTGCCAAAGATGGGAGAAAGAAGCAAGAGAGAGAGAGAGAGAGAGAAGAATGAAAAAGAAGTACAGAATACACAGCACTGAGGACCGATCGTTCGACCGGTCTGCCAAGGCACAAGACCGGTCGTCCGACCGGTCTGCAACTCAACAGAGACTTCTCCATTGCTGCACTTTTCACTGGACCAAGCTCGACCGATCGTCAGACTGGTCGGCCAGTGCTCAGACCAGTCGTCTGACTGGTCGCATACTCAATAGATAGGTCAAAAATCCAAAAGAAGTCTTTGGACTGTTTTTGCCATTTCACGACCGGTCGTCCAGGAGCTCAGACCGGTCGCTTGCGTAACAGAACGTGTCCTACAGGCTCCGATTTTCTCTGCGCAGTTCGGGATTTCTTGAGCAATCCGGAACTTTCCGCACTATTCTATAAAAGGACACCTATGGGCTCTTCCTAGGGTATCATAGAAGCCAAGGAATTTTGTGGGAGATGAAGGAAGTCATCGTGGAGCGTTTGCAACCCTCAAAATTTTGAGTTTTTATGTTTTCTAGTTTTCCTTTATGAGTTCTAGTTGTAGTATGACAATGCTCGGTTAAAACCTCTCAGCTAAGGCTGAGAGGTGAAGCTTGTAGCCAATTTTATGTTTGATTAAGTTAAATTCAAGTAGCTTTACTTCAAGTTCGAATTTTGAATATTCTAATTCTTAAAGTTGATATTTTTAGAAGTTTTATGAGAGTTCATGTGCTCCGGACATGGATTCCTTGCAATTCTCTAAGATTATCATGTTTTGCTTGTTTAGATTCGAATTATAGTAACCCTTGAGCAAGCCATAGTCCATAAGCATGGCTGTTACTCCTGAAGGCTATGATTTTGAATTCTAAATGTGTTGAATGGGACTAGAACTTGGAAGTTCAACTTGAGTGGGATTGAATGTGCTCCAAAGCTTTATTTTCCAACTAGATGAGAGATAGGACTTCAAATCTAGTTGTGCTCTATGCTTGGATTGATTGGATTGACATGTGATTGCTACAAGTGGATCCTTGAATTCCTTAGTGCCTTTAATTACTGTTTTTCCTAAAGTTACTGTTTTAGCATAATTCTTTCAATTAAATCACCAAACTGTTGCAATCCTAGTTGCTGGAATAGTTTAGAATTCGTTCTCTAATTCCCCGTGGATCAACCTCGGTCTTACCTGAGATTTATTACTACATCGCAGCGTTGCACTTGAGGCGAGCGAACAATCGCTGGTCGTAGGGTGATTGCTGGAGGTGGACTCTGCTGGGGTTGAATACGTGAATTCAACGATAAAATCAGCCACGGCTTGGCCCTTAGTGGCGGTTCTCGAACAGAACGAAATTGTCGTGTTCACTGATCTCAATTGCCCATTTAGTCAATCACCTTGATACCTCAGGCTTTTGAAGGACTTGTTTTAATGGATGATTCATAGGTACCAATATGGGGTGGGCTTGGAAATATGGTTGTAATTTTCGAGTTGCAGTCACTAAGACGAGAGCTAATTTCTCCATATCAGAATATCGAGTTTCGGCATCCACCATTGCTCGACTAATATAGTGAACGGGCCTCTCGACTCAGAATCTTCTCTTATTAATGCGACACTTAACGGCCGTGGAAGATACAGATAAATAAAGAAGGAGCTGCTCGTGTAAAACATGTTTGGATAAGATAGGAGGCGTGCTCATATATTGCTTCAATTGTTGAAATGCCTCTTCGCACTGTTGAGTCTATACCCAGTTGGTTTTTGCAGGCAAGCACTGAGAAGCTTAAAGAAAGGAAGACACTTATCAGAGGTGCGCGAAATAAACCTATTTAATGATGCAATGCGACTAGCCAATCGTTGGACGTCTTTGAGAGTGGATGGAGACTTCATTTCGATCAATGCCTTTATTTTGTCGAGATTTGCTTCGATTCCCTGTTGACTAACCATGAACCCAGGAAATTTTTCGGCAGAGACTCTGAAGGCACATTTTTTCGAATTTAATTTCATCTGGTACTTTCTCATTAGGTCGAAAGCTTCCCGGAGATCTGTGAGATGATCATTTGCCGCGATGCTTTTCACTGAGCATGTCGTCGACATAAACTTTCATATTCTTGCCAATATGTGCGGCGAACATTTTGTTGACCAAATGCTGATAAGTGGCTGCCACATTCTTGAGACCGAAAGGCATTACTTTATACCAATATAAGCCTTGATCGGTGATAAAGGCAGTGTTTTGACGATCAGGCGGATGCATCATGATCTGGTTGTAACCAGAATAGGCATCCATAAAACTAAGCATGGCATGTCCTGTTGTTGAATCAACCAATTGGTCGATGCGAGGAGTCGGGAAACTATCCTTTGGGCACGCCTTATTCAGATCAGAGTAGTCTACACACATCCTCCATTTACCATTGGCTTTGCGGACAAGAACCACATTCGCAATCCATTCCGGATAATCAACCTCTTCAACGAAATTGACGGCCAATAACTTTTCGACCTCAGCTTTAATCACCATTTGCCTTTCTGCGGTGAACGCTCGTCGACGCTGATGAACGGGTTTATACTTCGGGTCGACATTCAGACGATGGACCACAAAGTTGGGGTCGATACCTGGCATGTCTTCGTGAGACCAAGCAAATACATCTTGATATTCGGCTAAGAAATGAGCCAGATTTGCTCGAAAGACATCACTTAAGGAGGATCCGATATAAACCTTCTTGGATGGATTGTCTTTGGATAAGTGGATTTCAACTGTCTCCTCCCCCGGGGTACTTGATTGATGAGCACCCTCCCTCGGGTCCAACGTTGTCGCTATCGGGAGGTCCGCTAAGTCTCCTTGCGATCGCCATAATAGGAGTTGCTTGGGCATTTTTTCGATCTTGTACTGGCGATTTTGTAGCATGCTCGAGCTTCTTTCTGATTACCCCGTACTACCCCGACTCCACTTGTAGTAGGGAATTTGATGCATAGATGCAGGGGGTGTAAAGCTGCTCCTATTTCGGTGAGTGAGGGTCGACCCAAAATAGCATTGTACGCTGATCTTCGATCCACCACAAGGAAATTAACGAAAACTGTGGTTTCGGCTGGACTTTCTTCAAAGGTGACTGGAAGGTCGATGCTTCCTTTTGGTGTTACAACTTCGCCCTCGAAGCTGACGAGTGGAGTGCAGATAAGCTTGAGTAAATTTCTAGCAAGTGCCATTTTATTGAAAGCTTCCAAGTAAAGGACGTCAGCGGAGCTACCTGTATCCAACATAATGCGATGAATTAAATAGTTTGATACCTTTAACGCGACCGCGATGGAGTCCTCGTGAGGGAAATGAATCCCTTCAGCATCTTTAAGAGAAAAAGAGATTGGATGATGGCTAGGATTTGATGTATCAGACGATTTTTCCAGCCAATAAATATGTTGAGGCTTCTGAGATGCTTTGCGAGCATATGCTTTTCTTGAAGCTTGAGAATCTCCCCCGCAAACTGGACCTCCAGCAATGGTCCGGATTTCACCAGTGGGTTTCGTATCTTCTTGTGGAGGATAATGTTGAGGCGACTTTTTTCTTCGTGACGGGGTATCGATTCTTTTAGGTGACCGATCCTATCGAGCAACGTAATCCCGGAGATGTTCCTTCCGAATAAGAGTTTTCAATATGATATTTCAAGGATATACAATCTTGGGTGTTATGCTCATGATCTTTGTGGAAATAGTAGAATTTCTCTTGTCTCTTTTTTCAGGATCGGACTTGATCCTTGGAGGCCACTTCACATAAGATTTATGCTTTATCTCCATTAATACTTTTCTCAGGAGGTTGATTGAGAGGTATATAATTATGATATTTACCGGAGTAAGGCTTCTTAGGGGAACGATCCCACCGATCGCGCCGGTATTTCTTATCAGAGGAAGAGATCTCCTCAGACTTACGTTTCTTCCCTTGTATACCGTGACGCGCCAAAGCAACTTCTTCTACATTAATGTATTTTTTAGCCTTGGCTTAGAATTCAGTCATGGTCTTAGGAGGGTTTTTATCCAGGGCAAACTGAAATTTCTCGCTGGTGATCCCTGCTGTAAAGGCAGTGAGGCCTTTTTCTTCAGTATAACCTTCAGTCTTGACGACTTTTGCAGTGAACCGAATTGTGAACTCCTTAATTGTTTCCCCATGTTGTTGTTTTAGATCCGTTAAATGAGATATAGGCTTTTTGGTACGGATGCTTCCGATGAACTGAGAGAGGAAGAGATCCGATAATTGGGAGAAGGATTCGATAGACCGAGGTTTTAGGCCTTGAAATATGTACCGTGCTACATCCTTTAGAGTTAAGGAAAAAGCTCTGCACATAATTTCTGAACCATATCCTTCTAACTCCATGAGAGACCTATACGTCTCTAGATGTTCGAGAGAATCGCCAATACTTGTATACGGGACGATGCTAGGCGTTCAATATTTTCTTGGCAAAAGGGCCTCTATAACCTCGCGGGTGAAGGGAGGTTCAGATCGGTGGATTGATGTAAAAGCAACAGGTGGAAAGTTAGACCGATACCGTTGCTCCATATCAGCAAAGCGATCTTCGATTCTCTTGAGATCTCCCTTCCTAAGGTAAAGTGTAACTCGAGGTTTCAATAGCAGATCCTTGAGATCATTGTTGCTGAGAGGTACTGGAGTGTATAGATTGTGGAGGGGGTGCCAGAGCTTGATTGCTGAGTGGCATTCGATTCGAAGGAGGATTTTGCTGAGTTCGTGGTTCACCTGCAGAATGTTTGGAGGCTACTTGGTACAAATTGTAGTGGCGGTCCTTCTGGAGGTTGCTTGTGGTTCAGGAAAATGCTGATCAAACCGATTAAATAAGGTTTGAAGCCCATCTTTGAGGGTAAGAAGTGTGTCTCTGACGAAACGCATAATGTCATTGTGACTGCCAGATACATCGTGAAATGAATTTTGTGACGGCAAGTTGGACTCTATCGGATGAATGTCCCGTCGAAGCGGTCTGAGGGAGATTGGACGTTGGTTCAGGGATGTCAGGCGGAGGTAACATCTACCTTGAAGTGGAAGGATGAACCGTCTTTTTAGGAGGCATAGTGGGAGATAATGATCAGTGATGAGAATGGATTGAATTCTGAAAGATTTTCCACAGACGGCGCCAATCTGTTAACTGTCTGATTCTGGTAACAGGCTCCTCCAGAAGTTCACCCTCCTTTCAAGGAAGCTCTCCTCTTAACCTGAAAGCCAAAGAAGAAAAACTAAGGGTGGCTGGCGTTTAGCCGTTAGGCCCTTTGAAGCTTAAGTCAGAGGCGACTTGATAGTAAGATGAAGTAAGTAATGTAGGCTTAGAAATTGTGTACCTTTATCATCGATGGAACCATCCATTTATACAGATCTGGGTAGTCCAATGTGTTACGCTAGCTATTAAGATCACTCTTGATTTAGGGGGATGAGAAGCTTATCCTCCTAATTCTGAGATGAGAAGATGGCATAACCACTTTAGACGTCTAGTCGATTACGTTCCTTGATGAGAGGCTTCTGTGATCTGGAACTATGAATAGAGAAGAACCAAAGCCGGTCTATACGGGTTGCTGGTACTAAATAAACGACGAATATTCGGGCCTGAAGATAACCTCGTTTAACGACTGCGAACCGAGCTGCTCGCATACGGAGATGCGACCTCTTTTAACGAGCCCGAGCCAAGCTGCTCGCATGAGGAGATGCGACCTCTTTTAACGAGCCCGAGCTGAGCTGCTCGCATGCGGGGATGCGGTCGGAGGTCTGAGATCACATATGAAGTATAAGTGAGGAAGGCTCGTGACTGAGCATGCTGGTCGCGACTTTAGAGAGAGGCGCTCGCTAAACCCATATTGCTCACATTCCTTTAACGACCAACTTTATTCTATAACAACTTTGATTCAATTACTATTCACAAATCAAATATTCAGGGTTTTTAATACATCAATAATTGAAAATCTAACTAATTTAATGTACTATTATTCAAAAAATCTAAATATCCTATAACGTTTGTAACTGAAAATCAAACTAAGCCTAAAGCGCTAGGATAAACTGATAGTAGAAGTCTACACGCTTAAAGTACTTTAGCTCGGCACATGAAAAGATAATTAGAATGGGGTGAGCACAACGACTTAATAGGATCACATCCCTCCAATGCTTAGTGATTTTAGGATTAATAGATAAATAATACAAACATGAATAAACTCAAAATCATCACTCACACTATGCATGTAGTGTTGTACATAAGAAAGAAATTGTGTATCATGACTTTTAGAGAATTCAAAATAGAGCATTGTGTTTATTTCAGAACGTTCAGGGTAGAGCACCTGTCCATATACTTTTAGGACTTTTGTGCATAGTGTTCATTTTTTATCCCAAGGCAGTGCTAACCCATGCAATCATTACATGTGTTATGAATGTAACATATACAACTCACATAATCTTCTTCCAATCTCAAAACTTGAACATATTCGTCATTTCATTATCATATTGCATTTTTAACTCAAAATAGAATATAAGCATCTGAATTTCAGAATGTAATCGTG
Organism: Liriodendron chinense; assembly: GCA_003013855.2. Classification (NCBI taxonomy): domain Eukaryota; kingdom Viridiplantae; phylum Streptophyta; class Magnoliopsida; order Magnoliales; family Magnoliaceae; genus Liriodendron; species Liriodendron chinense. The sequence continues at coordinate 6,741,111 of ML058446.1, forward strand.
GTTCAAATATAATGTTAAATACCAAGTTATATCTTAAAAAAATTCAACTAATCATTGTATAAAATTTAGAGTAACTTTAGAATAATAATACAAACTAAAAATTACAAACATCGAGAGGATCACCCACCTGATTTAGGTGTGAGATGGTTGGGATCAACATTGGAAATTACGTGTACGAAATCAGGATTCAATTCCACTTAAACTCAGTTAGACTCGGTGAGTTTTCCGCACGAATCGATGAGATCTCAATGTGGGATTGTACTTGCTGATTTCTCAGCCCTTGATCTTGGGTTCTCGGGTTTTGTGGACTAAAATATAACTATTTAGCACATTGATTCATTGAGTCGACTTAGATGCCGTTGGGTAAATTGAAAAATAAGGCTGAAAATTAAATTAAGTTATGAAATCTTGAAGTATTGAATTTTAGTGCTTATAAGTGCCGAAAAATTTGTTTGGTAATTTGTCAGAAAAAAGTCTTAATGTCTAAAAATAAGCACTTTTTTTTACAAAAATATGTTTGGTAAATACAATCTACAAATGTCTAAAAATTGACTAAATTGTCATATTCGCCTATGTTGTCTCACTTAATATCTTTCATGGAGTATGATGTGAAACTTGCTATCACTGTGCCATCAAATTTGGCATCATTATGCCCAATCCATTGATCTTTTTATTATTTTTCTAAGGTGCATTTTGACAAGAGAATGCCACTCAATATAGGCTCCCGAGGGACAAGACTTTGAACATGTGGGGACCATTCTAACAGTTGATCTCATAGGTAGGGCCTACAATGCATGTGGGATGCTACCAATATTTCCCCAAGTTGAAACTACTATTTAATAAAATGGCCTACATATAATGTTTACGGAACACACTATAAGCTACCATTGACATTTAATGTTGAGTGCAAGTTAAAATTTCATTCTGACCATGCTAAAAAAATTAAGGTGGCCCACCTTGATGTGTGTGTGAAATCCACATTCCCACCATTTTGCCAGCTTTTTCTAGGGCATTAGCCAAAAAATGAGGCTGATGCGAATTGTAGGTGGACCACACCACACGAAACAGTAGTAATTGAACTCCCACCATTAAAAACTTCTTGCAGTCCACAAAAGTTTTGGATCAAGCTTATATTAATCTTTTCCCTTCATACATTTCTATGTGACCTAATCAACATGGTGATTGTCAAATAAACATTACAGTAGGCCTGGGGAAGTTTTAATGGTAGGCATTCAATCACCACTTTTCCTGTAATGTGATCCACCTAAGATCATTTTATTTTATTTTTTGCCTCGCTTTTGAGCTCATGAGCTAGAATAATGATTCAAAATGGATGAACGGTGTGGATAAAACACATACATTATGGTAGGGCCCACAAAGCACCATCATTATCCACATAAGTACTTGTAAATGACATCAATAGTCTTGGACGCCTCTAAAACAAGAGGTGGCCTGCCTTGATCTATGTGTGAAATCCATGCCATCCCACCATTTTGCCAGCTTATTTTAGGGCATGAGTCAAAAAATGAGGCAGATCCAAGTATCAGGTGGACCACACCACAAGAAATAATGGTAATTAAACACCCACCATTAAAAACTTCTTGGGGGCAGAAAAGTTTGGATCAAGCTGCTATTTTCCTTTTCCCTTCATCCAGGCCTCTGTGACCTTATTAACGGGTTAGATGGAAAATAAACATTACAGTGGGCCCTAGGAAGCATTTTAATGATGGGTGTTCATTGACCAATGTTTCCGGTAATGTGGTCCACCTGAGATTTGAATCTACTTCATTTTTATGGACCATGGCCCATGGCCTAAAATGAGATTTTAAAACTGATGGATGGCCTAGATATACAGAATATACATCAAGGTGGGCCCCACAGTCAGGGCAAACCCACCAACGTGTTACAAGAGTAACACCTAATTCGTTCCCCTTCAGCACTAGGGTGTCATTGGGACAGGTTAGGGCCGGGCCAAGCTCTATACAAGCCTGGCCCGCATCTCTCAACTTATGCCCAAACTCGGCTTGGACTTATGATGGGCCTCAATAGCTAGCCCAAGCCCGACCCAAGATACAAATGCAAGGTCTGGCCCGAGCCCTGAACTCATCCTTTCACATAAAGAAAGAAATTATCCTTTAATCCTGCGCTTTCCCATATATAAAAAAAATTATCAACATTGTAGAGAATAAAATGAGTTTTAAGAGGGAAATGGATTTTTAGGAAAAAATTATGTAAAATTTAAATTTTGAAAGGAGGAAAAATATTTTAATTTAAATTTTAAATTAAAAAATATATTCGAAGTGGGCTTTTGAACAGCTTATTCCAAGTCTGGCCCATTTGAAAAACGGACTTATACTTTAGGCTTGAAGCCGACCTGTGGGCCTGATACTCTAGTCCAAGCCCGGCCCAATGCAAGGCCAAGCGTGAAAGCATGTCGGGCCAAGTCGGTCCATTGACAGTCCCATTGGCATCGGTCTATGGGATGCAGTGCGTAATCGTGGAACATTGCACCTCTATGGTACCATGTTGGTGTATCAAAGTTCTGGGGGCCCGACCATGATATTTTTGTTATATCTACACCTTTCATCTCTTTTTTTTCTGGATCATTTTAGGCATCAATCCAAAAATGAAGCAGATCCAAATCTCAGGTGGTCCACACTACAAGAAACTGTGGTAATTGAATGCCCACCATTAAAACCTTGTTGGGGACCAAAATAGTTTTGGATCAAGCTGATATTTGTGTTTTCCCTTCATACAGGTATGTAAAACCTTATTGATGAGGTGGCTGGCAAATAAACATTATTGTGGGCCTGAGGACATTTTTAATGGTGGGTGTTCAATAATGACTTTTTCTTGTAATGTGGCCCACTTAATATTTGGATCTGCTTCATTAGTGGAGCAATGGTCTAAAATGAGTTGTAAAAATTGATAGATGGTGTGGATGTATAAAATATACATTAAGGTGGGCCACAATTACCCACTCTAAAGTCTTACCAGATAATAACAAATCCGTTCCCTTTGAGCACCGATTTTTGTGGATAGGGATTGCCTGGAGTAGATCACCACACTTGAGTTTGTTGGAAGTGGCAAAGATATGTGCCTCATCCATGTCTTGAGATCATTTTAGGGCATGAGCCAAAAAATGAGGCAAATTTAAGGCTCAAGTAGACCACATCATAGAAAATAGTGTGAATTGAACATCTACCATTGAAAACTTATTGCAGGCCACGGAAGTTCTAGATCAAGCCCATATTTCTGTTTTCCCTTCATTCATTCAGGTCTTTGAGATCTTACGAACACGTTGGATGGAAAATAAATATCATGGTGAGCCTTACAAAAGTTTCAACAGTGAGCGTTGTTGTCTCCACTGCTTTCTACGGTATGGTCCACTTGAGCTTTGGATCTACCTCATTTTTTTACTCATGCCCTAAAGTGATCTAAAACAATGGACGGATGGTGTGGATATAACACATATATCATTGTGAAGCTCATAGAACTTTGCAACTTCAATGTCGGAATCATTCTAATGTGCAAACGGAATCACCTGGAAGAGGGTACACTTGTCATTTATAAAAGATTTTAAGGATATTTTAGGCAATAGCAATAAAAGATTTTAACCTAAAGCACTTACCGCATTCAGCGTTAAGTATTAAGTCAAGGAAGAAAAGCTTTAAAAAATTTCCATATTTTCAGGAAAAATTCAAATTAAGCACTTAATTTTGGGGTTCACCAAACAATCTGAATTAGGAAAACCACTTAAAATAACCCATTTCTATGGTAAGTATTGAAAATAAGTTTTACCAAACAGACCCTTAATGAGTCACTGAATTTAAGCAATTACAATACATCATTTGTTTAGCCGGGGAATTAAATGAAAGGCCAACCTTAAGATGGCAGGTCTGACTCAAACATGAGTTCACTCAAGAATTCAAAGGTTCAACGGGTTGACTCGGTGAGTCGACTCAGTAAGCAAGCCTCTCTCTCTCTCTCTCTCTCTCTCTCTCTCTCGTTTTCTTCTCTCTTCTTTTTTCCTTCTCTTCTTCTCCAATCAGTGAACTCTGGATAGAAGCTCCTCAACTCGATGAGTCGGCAACTCAACAGTTCAACTTGGGAAAAAAACTCAGCACACTCTCTCTCTCTCTCTCTCTCTCTCTCTCTCACACACACACACACACACACACACAATTCAAAAGCTGGGATATATCCCTTCCTCTTACATTAAGAGGTTTTTTTTTTAATAGAACTCCTTCCTCGCTCATGGTCCTGCAATCCTAGTTGTAGAAGGATTCTTGACTAGCTTTGGCCATGTCATGGTTTTATTTTTTTGTTAGTCATGCAACGCACCACGTGGTTAGTAACAAGATGTACCCACCCACCGGTGGGGTTAGTGTGTCTCCTTAGCACTCAACCTGAGACCTGCTGTTGAAACACCGGTGGTGTTATGCTTCAATGACAAACATCTGCAACTGTATATGTTTGTATTATTATAACTAATGGTGCATCAAATTCTAATTTATGAATGATGATTAAGCGGTGATTAGGTGGGCCTCACAGTGGGTGGGTGGGTTTGCTCCCAGCTTTTTTTTTTTTTTTTTTTTTGAAAACGATGGTCCCACCCTAATTAATGTAGAAAATGTAGCATTTTAGTTGTATGGTTAGGGCAACCGCTTGTCATTAATAGAAGAAGGCTCATTATGATAGAAGTGTCAAATCAGAAATTCGAACAACAGAAGACAACTTGAGCGGCAACTGGTCATTTCAGCATGCAAACTCATAGGTATTCCTAAAGCGACCATAAAGTGGGGGTACTTGTCATGTCTCCGTGAGGCTATAAAATGCACAGGGCATCACTTCATTCCTTTCATCATCGGAAGCACGCGAGTTGCATTTTGTTGAAAGAATAACTAATGCAAACACTTAATTCTAAATGAGTTGATCCACTTCTAAGCCTGACCAGAATGGCAGGGTGTTTAAGACTTTGTAATTCAGTTGTACGGAATCTTGGCCCATCTGTAAACACCTTGCCTTGTAATAAAATAGTTGATAGAGTTTCAAGAATCTACGGCTAATGAGTCACACGAAAACCAAGAATCATCACCCAATCCAAGTTCGTTTAAGCCAGTTCATACCAAATCACTTCTAACTCAACATCGAAAAAATTCATTTTTTCCGGCATCTTTTCTCTCCTAAAACTGCCAGGTGTCCCTGTGTTGTCAGTCATATGTCAGGATTTGGTTAAATATAATAAGTAGAGATTAAATTTTCAATTTTGGTGACAAGTTAGTTATGATATCATTTTCTCAGGTCTTTTGAATTTTTTTATTACTATTATCGACCCTTATTAAAAAAATTCTTAAAGAAAATCACCTTACATTTTTACCCTCAATTTAACTTCACTAAAATTGCTAAGACAACCTCCTTTGTCATCCAACAAGAAGATGTGTTGAAGAGCTTTCATGAGGCAATCACAACAAGTCAAGAGCTTCCAAGAGGCAATCACAACAAGCCGTTTGATATTTTACCCTCTACTACCCATTAATAATCAAAATGTCATCACCTTCAACTACAAACACCCCCCCACTAAATCTCAAAGACAAGAAGAGGCCATTCTAGAGAAAAGAGTGAAGCGCACCCCTCTCTAAGACTATCATCCAACAGATTTCCTACAACAAATTCTGGGTGAGAAGATTTAAAGACTAGGGGAAGTTGTCCTGGAGAAAATGGTGATATCTTCCCAAAGTTCCGATGGGTTCTGTTGATTTGTGCCACAACCTTCCACGTTTGGTCTACTTGATCGAAAACAATATGGATTGTTGATCATTGGATGCCCTTACTTCACTGGCTTTATGGATGATCTGACCATGTATAGCTAATGAGAGCATGATCTGATATTGGACAATCATTAATGGTGGGGCCAAGTCACTAGTACTATGAATCATGCACACTTTTGGAGGGATGTTGACATAGGGGGGACGTGGTAGGTCGATCACCGTCTCCCTAACCGATAGTTTCTCGAATCCACGAGAAGAAAGAAAAGATAAAAAAGAGGAATTTAATTCCAAATAATTGTTTATTGCTGATTGAATGAATAAAAACGAAATTACAATGCATATAAATAGGAAACTAAACCCTAGGTAAAGTATCAGAATCCAAATCCAACTTAAACTCCTAGAAAACGCAACTTACTATAAATAGTAAACTTACTATTTATAGAAATCGTTCAATCCTACTAGAACTCTTGGTTTTCGGCCAAAAATAGAAAGTTATCAAACGGCCTCAACCACGTTGTTCTACTAAATATTCTAAGCCCTTTTCATGTTGGGCACTAACTCTAAAACCCTACAGATGCAAAGTTATGATCGAATTAAAACTTATTATAAATAGTAAAATTGAAAATAAACTAGCCTAATGACCGTCGATACGGTCAAATCTCGCAATTCCGGCCTGGTCAGGTTGGCTAAAGTAGCTCAAGCTACCCCAAATTGATATATTATACAGTCCCGTAACTCATTCCGGATTGTGAGATACGACCGATTTACGGTCCTAACGGTCCGGATCACTTTTGACCCCGACCGGTCTTCTTTTGCTCCATCTGGGCCATGAAATAGTCAGCGACCCGTTCTATATCAGATGTGATTGTCCAAAACTTGATAAGTTGATATCTACTCTATTCAATGTCAAATCGCCATGAAATTTGGTGTGAATGGATTTTTTTAACTGGCTTTGCAAGATAGATGGATTGAATCTTTGTGATCAGATTTGGTTTGGTTTGAATCTGAGCTGTTGGCCTTGATCTCATTCATTTGTAATTTAATATTAGCTAAAACTTATCCATAGTTCAATGTTGATGCGTTGAACACATCTTACCGGAATATGAGTTTTAGCTATACAGGGTCTTGCTCCATAGCTAAGTGGTAGACACTCTGTTTCAACACTACAATCATGGTATCGAGCGCATATGTTGTGTGGGTGTGTGTGATGTGGGTATGTGTGTAAAAAAAAAAAAAAAGTCCATGCATATACACATATATAGATGTTTAGCTAAAATTAGGATGTTGAGGTGGATGATGCGAAGGCGAAGAAAGATATAATTACAAACGAATTCATGGGAAGAAACTTAGGAGGGGCAATAATATGTAATGAGACAAGGAAAAGTGAACTTAGATGGTTTGATCACATGCAGTAGAGCTGAGAAATATGGTTCGATCAAGTGCAACAATGACCGAGAACTTGGTTGCTTAAAAGAAGTAAGTTGCTACAAGTTGAAGGCTCTAAATGGGCAAAAGAAAGACCCACAATGACATGAGTGGAGTTAGAAAGAAAAGACCGGGTTACCTATGTCTAACTAAAATTACGGCTGTTGATTGAGTAAAATGGCTAAAAAGGACTCATGTAGTGGACCAAGTTAATATCGTGAAAATAAGGTTGGACAGACCAAGTGGATTTCACATATGGATTTTGACTATACTAGCCCCACAAAATGGCTGAATTCTTCAAGAGGAAAACCCTTTTAAAATTTTCCCTCCATTAGCCTCAGACTACTTTTTAAATTTTCAGTGGATGAAAATGCCCCTACTTTGGAACCTAATGCCGGTACAGACCTTTGAATATGGAAGAAACTTAGTAAGGACAATAATATATAAGAAGACAAAGAAAAGTGAACTTAGATGGTTTGATTACATGCAGTAGAGCTAAGAAATATGATTTGATCAAGTGCAACAATGACCGAGAACTTGGTCACTTAAAAGAAGTGAGTTGCTACAAGGTGAAGGCTCTAAATGGGCGAAAGAAAAACCTACAATGACGTGAGTTGAGTTAGAAAGAAAAGACCGGATTACCTATTTCTAACTAAAATTATGGCTATTGATTTAGTAAAATGGTCGAAAACGCTCTTGTAGTAGACCCAGTCAATAGTGTGAAAATAAAGTCTGACTGACTGAGTGGATTTCACATAGGGATTTTGACCATATTAGCCCCACGAAATGGCCGAATTCCTCAAGAGGAAAACCCTTTTAAAATATTCCCTTCATTACCCTCTGACCACATTTTGAATTTTTAGTAGACAAAAATGCCCCTACTTTGGAACCTAGTGTCACTATGAACCTTTGAATGCAGGAGAAGCTTTGTAGCTTCGATCCCGAGACATGTTATGACCGCCACTTGGTGATTTGACCCATTGGAAGGTAGATCCAATCCATTCATCCTCTTTATGGCTCACCATTTCTTTGGGAAAATAGTAATCTTATGTTGATACAAGCTCTCTATAGCTCACAAGACTCGACAAATGATATATAACGGTAGCCTTTTATTGCTAATTGTTTTCATATGGTATGATCTACATGATCCGTGGATGTGGGTCATTCTTTAGATCATAGCTTTTCATCAAAATTTGACCTCAATAGACAGAGTTAATTTCAGACGTACCTCTTGGTGGACCTCAGAGACGTGGTCCAAAGACCCTTTAGGTAGGGTTGGAGGTCATTTAAGGATCCATTATTGTTTTCCCGAGACTATTCTACTTCTTTTTCAAACATGTCTTTTGGAGACCTACCACCACCCCGTCCGTGTGCATTTTCCGACATACGGTCACTCCCATCAACTTTTCTGGCGTATAGACACTACCAACAACTTCTACGACTCTAAAAATATGTGTTATTTTTTGCTTTAATGACCATATTTCTTATAAATGGAAGCTAATGATATGTGGAAGGTATTTTAAATAGAGTTATTTATTTATTTATTTTTTTGCGGAATAACATTTTCTTAGAGATGAAATACACTTTAGTTGTGGATAGAGGGATGGTTGTGGTTGTTGTCGTGGAGAGAAGTGATTATCGTCAAGAGAAGTGGTTGTTGGAAGGGATTTGAGGTTGTAGACACCCCACCTTCGGCTACACTGTTGGTAGAGATAGCTGAATGAATGGAAGACCGTACCTCCAAATCACATGTCCAAACTCAGCCAAACTCACCCTTGTAAGCCCCAATCCATAGCCCAGCTCAAGCCTGAACCCAGTCAACTCACCCCTAAACATCAGCCTGAAAAACCCCCATAAGAAAAACCAGTAAAAAAATCTCAAAAAAAGTCAAACTCGGTGAGTCAACCCGCTGAGTCAAATCGCCGAGTCAACCCGTTGAGTCAACCCATCGAGTCAACTCACCGTGTCAACCCATCCCCCAAACTCAGTTAACTCATTGAGTTCTAGACCGCAACCTCGGAGCGGGTCCGTACTACCCGCTGAATCCCAAGAAAAGCCATACAGGCGGCCCCCTAGGTGCCGCCCAAAAATATTTACGGGTTCTGCCACTGCCCACTGCTATAAATACCCTCTCTCCCCTTCACATTGAGGACACCTCCCCTCCTTTCAGTCCGAGAGTCTTGAGCCCACCTCCATCCTTCTTTAGCCCATTCTTCCACCAAGGAGAACCTGAGTGAGAAGAGTCTAGCCCTGGTCTAGCCCAGCCTGACCACTGGTCCAAGTCTCCCAAGCCATCCAAGTCTTGATCCAGCCACTCGAAGCTAACCCTTGCAACACCTCCGTCCATCCAGCTACTCTATCATCAGCATCATCTCATTCGCATCTAGCATAAGTGCAACATTTACTTTTCTTCCAACCCCCCTGCTTCACTGCAAGCACTTTGATCATTCAAGCACACAGCATGCATCCTGCATAAAGCACCTGTCAGTTCGAGCGTATGCTCTGGGCTTGCCTGTTAATGGAAACCTGCCCATCAGAAACTCTTACTGTTCAGACCTGCATTCATACATCAGCCACTACAAGCACCTTGATTATTCAAACACACTGCATGCATCTCGCATAAAGCACCTGTCAATTTGAGCGTATGCTCTGGGCTTGCCTGTTAATGAAACCTGCCCATCAGAAGCTCTTACTGTTTAGACCTGCATTCATGCATCATGTCATCCATGAGAATGTACGAGGATTAAATCAGACTTTCAAGTATTAGTTCGATTCCGTGAAGTAGAGACCGTACTTCGGTATGGACAGTTTGTGGGGTGCTTAACCTCTTTCCGCCCTGTAACCGTGATCCCTTACCTCGAATCTCTGGCCGCAGATCAAAAGGAGTCATTTTAGAGGAAAGAATCTCCGCATCCCCTTCTTTAACATTTTTACGGGGTCTAGCCGACTGTAGATTCGAATAACTGGCTAATGACAACTCTGGTCTTATATAAACTCATCTAAACACATCCAGCTTAACACGACAACCGAACAAAGCCCTCGAGAACGAGGCAAGCCAGTGTCACAAACGGCAATTCGGGCGCACACACCCCTTCTTCTTTTTCGAAAGGAAAGGGAGAATGTCCGAGAGCGCGGAACGACGAGGGTCCACAGAGGTGGAGAGGGATGGTTGTGGTTATCATGTGAAAAATAATGAAGGAGATAGAATCTGAATTTTATAATGTATTACCTTGATTGAATAGTTATGTTAACCTCAACCCTTAGCACATGTCAACCATGTCGAGGTTCTCATGTAGGTTGTCATGTGTTAAGGGTCTGAGTTGTCATTTGTTAATGGTTCGAGTTGTCATGTGTTAGGGGTCAAGGTTGTCATTATGTTAAGGGTTGAGGTTGTGGTTGTTATGTGTTAAGAGTTGAGGTTGTGTGGACCTCTCGTCGTTTCCGCGCTCCCACACTGACGTTCTCGTCCCTTCCCCTTTTGGGAAAAGAAGGAGAGGATGCGTGAGTGCGAATCGCCGTTTGTGCCACTGGCTTGCCTCGATCTTGAGGGCTTTATTTGGTTGTCGTGTTAAGCTGGATGTGTTTAAATGAGTTTATATAAGACCAGAGTCGCCACTAGCCAATTACTTCGAATCTACAGTTGGCTAGACCCCGTAGAAACGTTAGAGAAGGGGATCCGAAGATTCCTTCATCTAAAATGACTCCTATTGATCTGCGGCCAGAGATTCGAGGTAAGGGATCACGGTTACAGGGTGGGAAGAGGTTAAGCACCCCATACACTTCCCGTACCGAAGTACGGTCTTTACTTCACAGAATCGAACTAATACTTGAAAGTCTGTTTTAATCCTCGTACATTCTCATAGATGACATGATGCATGAATGCGGGTCTGAACAGTAAGAGTTTCTGATGGGCAGGTTCCAACAACGGGTAAGCCCAGAGCATACGCTCGAACTGACAGGTGCTTAATATAAGACGTATGCGGTGTGCTTGAATAATCAAGGTGCTTTATAGTGAAGCATGAATGCAGGTCTGAACAGTAAGAGTTTCTGATGGGCAGGTTCCAACAACGGGCAAGCCCAGAGCATACGCTCGAACTGACAGGTGCTTTATGCGAGATGCATGCAGTGTGTTTGAATAATCAAGGTGCTTGCAGTGAAGCAGGGGGGTTGGAAGAAAAGTAAATGTTGCACTTATGCTAGATGCAAATGAGATGATGCTGGAAAAAGAGTAGCTGGATGGACGGAGGTGTCGCAAGGGTTGGCTTCGAGTGGCTGGATCAAGACTTGGATGGCTTGGGAGATTTGGACCAGTGGTCAGGCTGGGCTGGACCAGGGCTAGGCTCTCCTCACTCGGGCTCTCCTTGGTGGAGGAATGGGCTAAGGGGTAGAGGAGAAATCAGACGGACGGGTCGCTGGACTGGGCGGATTGCTGTGTTGAAATGAGAAGGGGAGGGGGGTATTTATAGCAGCGGGCAGTGGCAGAACTCGTAAATAGTTTTGGGCGGCCCGCTGTGGGCCGCCCGTACGGTCACTCCTCGATTTCCAGTGAGGTACGGTCGTTTCCTCGGGGCTGCTGTTTGGCTCGGTGGGTCGACTCAGTGGGTCGACTCGGTGATTTAACTCGGCGGGTTGACTCGACGGGTTGACTCGGTGTTTTGACTCGACGAGTTGACTCAGTGGGTTAACTCAGCGGGTTGACTCAATGGGTTGACTCAGTGGGTTGACTTTTTTAGGATTTTTTGACTGGCTTTTCTTATAGGGGGTTTTTCAGGCTAATGTTTAGGACTGGGTTGACTGGGTTTAGGCTTGAATTGAGCTATGGATTGGGGCTTACAAGGGTGAGTTTGGCTGAGTTTAGACTTAGGGTTTGGGGGTATGGTCCTCCATTCATCCAGTTATCTCTACCAACAGTGTAGATGAAGGTGGGGTGTCTATAGGTTGTCACATGTTTAGGGTCTAGGTTGTAATATGTTATGGGTTGATGTTGTCATGTGTGAAGGGTCGTAGCTGTTATAGTCTAGGTCATTATGTGTTAAGGATTGAGGTTGTCATGTGTGAAGGATTGAGGTTGTCATGTTGTGGTTGTCAGGGTTTAGATTGTTACGTGTTAAGGGTCGAGGTTGTCTATTTTAAGGGTTGTAGGGCCCACCATGGGGCATGTGTCGAATCCACTCCATTTATTGGATTTATGATTTAATTTAAGATCACGGGCTAAAAAATGAGTCACATCCATAGATAATGTGGACCACACCACAAGGAAGTAGTTGTGAGTGAATGGTCACCATTATTGGTTGTTGTGGGCTACAAAGAGTTTGTATCAAGTTAAAATTTATGTTATTCCATTGAAATTGTGGGCTATGAAGAAAATGAACATATCGGATTTGCCTTCAAGTGGTCCCAAATCATCACATGATGTCAGTTCATGCATTGGAATCCGAGCTACAAAGCTTCTAGCGCAAGCAAAAGCTCGTACTAGGGAAGCTCATAAAGGCAAGGGCATTTTTATCCACTAAAAAATTCAAAAGTAGTCAGAAGGTTATGAAGGGGCTATTTTATAAAGGTTTTCCTCTCAGAAAAGTTGGCCATTTTCATAGGGCTAGTAAAGTCAAAATCCCTTTCACATATACCACATGGTTGGTCCATGGTAGAACAAGTGTTGTAGAAAACAATGGGCCCTTACTCACAGGAGTTTCAATAGGAGATCATGGGTTTTGATTACCCATTGTGGTATAGAAGCAACTGTGGTGTGAGGGTGCTGGTGTGTGTGTGTGTGTTGGGGCGTGAGTGCATATGTAAAAAAAAAAAACAAAAGAAGACAGGAGAAAGAAAAAAGAAAAAGAAAAAAACAGAAGTATCGTGGACAATGGTGGCTGAATATGGAACCAACCATATTTATATCGAATGTGGTTGAGCAGTGGGATCAACAAGTCAATATATAAATGAGCCCTTGGATAGACTAAAGTTAGCTGGTTCTTCTTTGCCACATTGTCATCACTTGGATTTGTTTTTACCTTAAAATAGTCATAATCTACCACCCATTTCCATAATGTCTGCCCTTCCGGCTGCTTTCATCCGTTTGATGACCCTTACCTTTCTTCTCCAGAGAGTCAAACCAGCCATCTGCGTAAGATTAACGGTGGCATAGAAAAAACTTTTGTACTCTGATTGAGTTTGATGGAAGATACACACGCACCCAGAAGTTGCATACGTGGCATGCAAGAATTCAAATACAGTCCAGATTATGGGTTCCAATGTAGATGTTTCATGAACCAAAATTACGTTTATTTGATGATCATGCCATCGTGGTGGTGGACATTTATTGGACGGTTAAAATGAAAGTATCCAATGGTTGGATTCCAACAAATAAGTGTCCACTAACCGGAGGCTAGGATTGCTTACTCAGTGACACCGCGTGCCAAATTTAGTCAGTTTGATTTTATTTCATGCATGCCATGTGTATAATTTTTGAGTAACCGAGTATCAAGGATCGTAAGGTGCCAGAGTATCAAGTAACTAATATCTCACACCATGACATCAATGGGCGTGTGTTGCTTTACTTTTCGAGTTCAATTGAAGAAATGCCATCGCCTTTCACTTCACTCAAATTGAACGGTTGTTATCTTCTGACCATCCTGATTTTTGCGCAGTGGCCCAACTTTTGTTGGTCGTCACTCAGTAGAACGGTTTATATCCCGTACATGCCCTCCATGTGTTTGTATGGGAACTCATGTGGTGAAACGTGTGAAAATTTTGGCAATATGATCTGTGGCCAGATAATATGTGCAGTCTCTTTTGAACAGAGGTGGGTCATGGTGATCCAGACCATTGAATTGATCGAGCCGCTCGTGGATGAACCATGACAGAAAATCTGCCAAATGAGACAACTATAATCCTTTGATCCGTGGTCTGCAAATATATGGTTGAGAAGACGATTGCATGGTCCAGATTCAACCAAAGGAGATTCAATGCGAAGATATTATTATTTTCATATAGTACTTCTAAGGCCACGTTAGATCAGCATACTATATAAATGGTCCTGCTTTTAGGAACTCAACGCGTGTTCTCAGCATTTAATGCCTAACCTTAGGACCGGAATCCTATGCAATGCGCCTAAGCTCTGTCGGGCCCACCGTGTTATGAATGTGAAGGAAGCGGATTGCGTACTGAGTAAACTCTGCGCGGTCCAACATGACTTATATATTTCATCCGTTCCATTCATCCATTTTAATAGATAATTTTATGACTTAAGACAAAAAATGAAGTATATATAAAACTTAAGTGGACCACCCCCACAAGAAAGAAACAATGTGAATTAAACTTGTATCGTTGAAAAGTTCTTGGGGCCGTGGGATCAAGATGATATTTGTTTTTTCCTTTCATCAATGTCTGTGTTATCTTGTAAATAGATTGGATGACAAATAAATATCACTGCAGGCCTTAGAAAAGTTTCAACGGTGGAAATCATTATACCCACTGTTTCTTGTGGTATGGTCCACCTGAGTTTTGGATATGCTTAGATTTTGGTTTTAACCCCTTAAATGACCTAAAAAAGTGGATGAACTGTGTAGATAAACTACATATATTTTGAGTTTACTCAATATGAGAAGAGAGCACTGAATAACTCTGGACGCATTTCGATTTCAAATGTGAAACCACTCCCTCCCAGTGGGATTGCGTCCTTCCTCGATATGGGCAAAAAACATCCCTACTCATCTGATTAGGTACCGAGCCTGTCCTAGTAAGGGGGCGTATGGGCATTGGAGGAGAGAAGGTGAGGCGTGACATGATTGTGTCAGGCTTGCTGACATGGCAGGTCAGCTCTGACAATGTGCCCTACACCAATACAAATGTGACACGTATGTGCCACGTCGGGCCTATCCTAAGCTTGGGATAGGCTCAGGTAGTACCTAATCCGTGATGTATCTGTTTATCCACACGGTCCATTCCATTTATAAGATTAGACACATTACATGAGGCCAAGAGTGAGGTAGGTCCAACGGTCACATTAACCACACTAGAAATGACCTGATTGGTATCTACCTTTAACTAGTCCCCATCATCATAAGATGCCACTTCATGTATTGGAATCCAAGCTACAAAGCCGCGAGCACAGGCAAAAGTTCCTCATTCATAAGCTCATAAAAGTAAGGGTATTTTTGTCCACTAAAACTTTAAAAAGTAGCCAAAAAGTTATGTGGTAAATATTTTAAAAAGATTTTCCTCTTAGGTAAGTTGGCCATTTTATGGGGTCAGTACACTCAAAATCCCTTTCACATATACCACAAGATTGGTCCATGGTAGAACAAGTGTTGTAGAAAACAATGAGCCCTTACTCCCCTACTCATGCCTTAGTAGTACTTACTCATGCCTTAGTGGTAGACTCACGGGAGTTCCAGTAGGAGATTATGGGCTTTGAGTACTCATTGCGGTATAAAGAAGCAACTATATTGGTGTGAGGGCGCAGGTGTGTGTGTGTGTGTGGGAGTGTGAGTGCATGTGTAAAAAAAAAGATTAAAACAGAGAAGAGGAAAGAATAAAAAAAAATGTTGTAGACAATAGTTGCTGATGATGGATCCAACCATATTCATATGGAATGTGGTTGAGCGATGGGATCAACAAGTCAATGAATGAGCCCTTGGATAGGCTAAAATAGCTGGTTCCTCTTTGCCAAATTGTCATCACTTGGATTCGATTTTACCTTAAAATAGTCATCATCTACCACCCACTTCCATAATGTCTGCCCTTCCGACTGCTTTCATCGGTTTGATAACGCTTACCTTCTCCACGTAGAGTCAACCAGCCATCTGTGCAAGATTGTCGGTTGCTCCATAGAGAAACTTTTGTACTCTGATAGAGTGTGATGGAAGATACACAGGCACTCAGAAGTTGCATACGTGGCATGCAAGAATTCAAATACACTGTCCAGATTATGGGTTCCAGTTTAGATGTTTCATAAGCCAAAATTACGCTTATTTGATGATCATGCCATCGTGGTGTTGGACATTTATTGGACGGTTAAAATGAAAGTATCCAATGGTTGGATTCCAACAAATAAGTGTCTACTAACCGGAGGCTAGGATTGCTAACTTAGTGACACCGGGTGCCAAATTTAGTCAGTTTGATTTTACTTCATGCATGCCACGTGTATAATTTTTGAGTGACCGAGTATCAAGCGTCGTAGGTTGCCAGAGTATTAAGTAACTCCCTTGGAGAAAATATCTCACACCATGACATCAATGGCGTGTGTTGCTTTACTTTTCGAGTTCAATTGAAGTAATGCCATAGCCCTTCGCTTCACTCAAATTGAACGGTTGTTATCTTCTGACCATCCTGATTTTTGGGCAGTGGCCCAAGTTTTGTGGGGTCGTTCTACTGAGTGGTCCATGTGTTCGCATGGGAAGAACACATGGGAACTCGTGTGGTGAAACGTGTGAAAATTTTGGCAATATGATCTGTGCCCGATAATATGTGCCATCTGCCAGGTCATGGTGATCTAGACCATTGAATTGATCGAGCTATTCGTGGATGGACCATGACAGAAAAATCTTCCAGATGAGACAACTATAACCCTTTGATCCGTGGTCTGCAAATACACAGTTGAGAAGATGATTACATAGTCCAGATTCAACCAAAGGAAAATGCTAAACAGACTGAGGTCCAGGATAATTCAATGTAAAGATATTATTATTTTCATCGTCCATTTAAGGCCATGTTAGATCAGCAATCTACATTAACGGTCCTGCTTTCAGGAACTCAACTCGTGTCATTAGCATTTAATGCCTAAACTTAGGACCGGAGTATGCAATGAACCCAAGCTCTGTGGGTCCACCGTGTTATGAATGTAAAACGACTCCATCCATCAGGAGCTCTCTCGATGCTTAGGCCAGATCCAGGTCTTTGTGTCAGCAGGTTGGATGGAAAATAAACATTCCGGAGTATACAAGAAGTTTTTTAATGGTAGGCGTTTAATCACTGCCGTTCCTATTGCGTGGTCCACTTGAGATTTAGATCTGTTGTATTTTTGGGCTCATGCAATAACTTAATATGAAGAAAAGGATGGATGGTGTGGATGTAAGACATATAGTTCGGTGGGCCTCACAGTCAGAGAACCACCTAAGCCACCTCCAGAATAAGAGGATGGGCCAACCGATTTCTTTATGTGTGAGGCTACCATGGTGTGTATCTATAATCAAATCTGTTCATCAAGTGCAATTCACAGCGATGAAGTGGAGATACAAATCTTAGCCTGATACAAAACTTAGTCGGCCACACCATTGGAATGGAGATTTTAGGAGCAATTTTGCATGGTTTACATTGGTGTGGCCCATCTGAGTTTTTCCGTTGGAACGATATTTTGTATGTCCGGCTAACACAACGGTTCTCACCTGATGAATGGTGTGGATTTTACATATACAACATGATGGCTCCATAGAGTAGGTTGTTTTTTTAGCGCTGCCTAAAAAAGGTGTTGAAGTCGATTCCGGTCCGTAACAGTCGGTGGGGCATATGGTTTGGTGATCCAAACCAATGATTTGATGGGACATCTATAAATGTTTGGTAACATAGAACATTGATTTGATGGGCGAGCTGGGAACGTATTAATAGGAAGTTAAAAGTGCATATCCTTAGCATTTAATCTCTAATCCTATCAAGGTAGGACAGACCATTATAACTTCCATTTTTTTTTCTTTTTGGGGGGTGCAAGATCAAGGGTTTAGTATTGTTGCATGGTCCACCAATAATGAGATGCATTGGATCACAATCCAGATCACTCACTGCCCAACCATAGTTGTATGGACACTGATGATCATATAATTCCTCGTGGAAGCAAGTAAAAAACAAATGGCCTCATGCTAGGTAGATCAACCTCACTTTAACCATAGTCTCACCTAATGAATCGGGGTGATCAATCTCACGTTTGATATATTCTTGGCGTGTATCTCAAGTCAAATCAGGGTGATCTTACATTCATTGGGAAGATAATTCAATTTTTTTTCATTAACTTTATAATCATCTTATTGGGAGATTGTTTAGCATTTCAAAAGTGTGCTCAAAGTCTAAATTGTGATTTAGGCAAAACTTATATCGCAATTGGAACAATGCATCGCGTGGTCCTACGAAAATGGTCATAACTCCCTCTTTATAGGTTAGATTCGAGTGATCCTGTGCTTGTTAATGATATTTCGTGTGGTCATAAGGAAATGGTCATAACTCCCTAGTTACAGGTCAGATCTGAATGATTTTATGCTCATTGAAAAGATAAATCGATATTATTTCAAATGACTTTTAAATCATTTCATTTGGAGACCATTTGACCTTTCAAAAGTAGCTTTAAAAATAACGATTATTGTTTAGACGATTGCCTAGATCATGGTTTGGACAATGCATCGCATAGTCCCACAAAAACAACCTTATACTCTTTTTACAGGTTAGATTGGGCGATTTTGTGCTCATTAGAAAGATAATTCGATAAACTTTCAAATGACATTAAAATCATCTCACTTGGAGACTGTTTGAGCTTTCAAAAGTTGATATAAAGTTCATCTTGTGTTTGCTCTCATTTTCAACATCACGCGATCCTAGAAAAACAATCATAACTCTCTCATTATAGGTCAGCTCGAGACGATCTTGAGCTTATTGGAAAGATAATTTAATAAACTTTCAAATGACTCTAGAATTATTTCATTTAAACATCATTTGACCTTTCAAAAGTGGGTCCAAAATTTAAATATTTGTAAAAGATCAATTTAAGCTTAATCTTTTAAAGAAAGAAGAACTTATCTTATAAAAGTGAACTTTTTAATATCTCATCTCCTTATATTAACTTCTTCCCAAGCAGATTCATCTAATCATACTCTTTGTAAAAAATAAAAAACCCTTATTATAGAAGTTATGAGTTCTTGCTATTTCTTTTCTTTTCATCTATTTGTTTTTTAGTGAAAGATTCATCTAAGAAGATTTTTTTTTTCTTAAAATAAAGAAGAAGAATTCATATTTTAAAAGTGAAATAATTGTAATATATATTTTTTCATCTAATTTACTCTCATTTTCTTCTCAAACAAGCCTAATTCAACATAATAGGTAGAAAGAAGAATTTGATTTCTTAGGTGCATAGAAAATAAAAAAAAGATTTATAGGTAAAAGAAGAGTTTGTTAAAGGGTAATGTTAAAAGAAAGTATAGGTGTATAGAAAATTGAAAAAGGTACTTGGGGCATTTTCGTTCGAGAAAAAGTCAAATAGTGCCTTTAGTTATAGAAAAATATCGATTGGAAAAGCAATGCAATTTTGCCTCTTGCACGACACCTTGGATGTACTTGGGTATAAAAAAAGTCATTTAGAAAAGAAGGTTGGATTGAATAAAATTAGATACTTCATAACTCTACCCACTAGATTTGAGTTTTGTAAATGATAGAATCTATCTATACCACAAGACTTCTATTTCATGAGGGGAGACAAAAGAAACTTTTAGATGTGTCTCGCCTGCTAGCCCTACTAGAAGACGCGTAGGTGTTTTAACAGCATATCTCAGGTTTGAGTGCTAAGGAGACATACTAACCCCACCGGTGGGTGGGTGCATTGTGTGACCAACAAGTTGAGTGTGTTGCATGAAAAAAAAAAAAAAAAAAAGGAAAGGAAAAAAAGAAAAGAAGAAGCCCTTAGATTGAATATTTCAACCCGTTGATTATACAAAGTTTATGGTGGCCATACATGTTTAAAGCCAAAGTCCAAATTACCAAGTGTTCAAATATTCTAATAGAGTTTTTAATTTTTAATTGCTGTATTTCTACCATAAAAGTGGGAATTGTCGTATAAATAGTGTGGATGATTAGAAGATGCCCCAAATTCAAATTATAAACTGCCAATGTATGGTATTGTAATACGTATTGGAGCAAACCTAGGGCTGCACATCGAGTCGAGTCGAGTCGAGGTGGGCCAAGCTTGGCTTGACTCGTCTGTGCTCTCCTCAAGTTTGAGCTCGAGCTCGAGCTCACCCTCGAGCTTACCATTGGAGCTTGCCTTGTTTGCTAAAACTTTCGAGGCGAGCTAGTGGATTGAGTCGAGGCGAGCTTACCTCAAGTCGAGTCGAGCTTGCTCTCACCTCAATTTATTATATTTTTTACTACAAAATACAAATTAAAAGTCAACAACATTAAGTTCGAGAAGTCACACATATATTAGGGGAGAATAGTATTTCTACATGTGGGACCCCACCATTAAAATGACTAAGCTTTGATCGGTTTTTTCTTTGGCCAAGTCACAGATGCATTGAATGCAAACCACTAGTAATATTTTATGAACCATAATTAACACAGTACATGCATAGCTCACCACGTGAATGGACTGTCCTAATTATTGTGTGGACCATCTTCATGATGAGGTCGAGCTGATTCATGGATTAGATGCACCACCTCCCTCGTAAAATTGCAATCAATAGCTGCATATGGTGTTTGGTCTAACCATAGCCCTTGTTTTGGAGATATGAATGGTGGTGGTCTCACCGTAGCATTTGTGTTTGTGTAGCGTATAAAACACACAAACACTATGTGCTCACCATGTTTTGTACTTGAAATTACTCAATCCATCAGATATACTCAACAAGGAATGTTCTTACCTGAACAAAATAGTAGGATTAAGAAATCTCCCAACGTGTGAGGGTTTTATATGTCCTAAGCTTGGACCTCAATATGTGAGTGGGGGAGGGGGGAGAGGGAACGAAGAAATAAGAAGATTAGAGTTTTTTTTTTAAAACAAATATCTATATGAAACAAGTCGAGTTCGAGCTCGAGCCGAGTCGAGTTTGAATCGAGTCGAGTTTCGAGTCGAGTGACCCAATGGTCGAACTTGACTTAATTTCTGACTCGAGCTCCTAAATGAAGCTTGGCTTGACTTGTTCTACTAAGTCGAGTCGAGCCAAGGCGAACTTTTTCGAGTTGAGTCGATCGAGTTTCTTGAACTGACTCGGCTCATGACCTACCCTAAGCAAACCTAATAATGATGACTGCAAGCGAGAAGATGAAAGTTGCACTGTCCACAGTACTGGTATTTTAAGCCTCTCACCTACACATACCAAGAAAAAATCATACATGGGGAAGATTTGTACCATTCACTAGGTGGAATCCATGGTCAAAGTGTTTACACTAATCAAATTGTGTCGTATAAGACGATAGGTGATGCCATATGGCAATATATCGGTATAAGACAAGTACAAGATCTTCTTTGGCCGAAACATCAAGAGTCATAAGAAGCTTGAAAAATGCTAAGTCCAATTAGCTATTAGACACGCGTCACATAAAAGAGGTACACAATAAAGTCTGAAAGATTACAATAAGTAAATTGCTTTAGCAATCCACACAACTGCTTAGGGTCAAACTAGCAATGACACACAATAACATCGTGTAAGGAAGGTCTCTAGCTACCACTGACACGATTGGGAGAAGAGACTTGTAAGAGCCAAGCATAGACAAAGACAAGTTAGATGCCATCTAGTGGCATGTGCTGCATGATCGAATAGAAGGAAGAATAACCGTTGTGCATGCGTGATGAAATGCAAGAGGTTATAATCCTGTAACGGCCTCAGGAGGACGTGATGTACGATGAATGGCTAATTGACAACAACTGGTTGCTACACTTGGCAGAATATGATAGACTAAAATCGCTTAGTGGCTTAAACAGTTGCTAGCACGTCAGAATGTGGAGAATTGGCTACTTGGATGACTCTACATCAACCGCACCAAATTATCTATAAATAGGAAAAAAGATTGAAGTCCTCTAGGCCCTCATAAACCCAACCAAGCCCAATCTAATGCAACATTGCCTATCTTAAGTCTCCAAAGACCTTTTATTCAGACAGGCCCTTTTAAAAATGGGCCCCTTCACAGCTCAGTTTGAATACTTTACGTCATTATGCAATATGGATGCAAAGCATCCAAACTAAGCTATGAAGGGCCCACCATGATGTATATCTGTTTATTCATGCTATCTATCTCTTTTCTATGATCATTTTAAGCCATGAGACCGAGTATAAGGAAGATCCAACACTCAAGTTGGCCACACCAAATAGCTAGCTCAGTTGCATTAAATGCTCGTCAGTATTAAATGCTCTTCAACATTAAATGTAAGTTGGATTAAATGCAAGAGTCATATTTGATGTGGCCAATGTGTGGCTGACCTAAGCATTGGATCTTCCTCGTTCTCGGTCTCAATGCTTAAAATGATAATAGAAAAGGAACGGACAACATGAATAAATAGACACCTGACGGTGAACCCCTCCACAACTTAGTTTGGACGTTGCATCCATATTGCAGAAGGACGCAATCGGTGTCCCTTTTCTGCTAGCACATGCTTGGACGCGAGACAAGAACAACTCAATACAAAACACAAGCGGTCACAGCCTTAGGAACAATAGAGATGTGGACCCTCACAATTGAAACCTTACTGGGGCTCACCATCCGACCCGTTGATAAGGTGATTCCCACCATGATGAATTTAAAAACCAAATATCAGTCCGGCCCAAAACTTTGATGGGCTTAAGAAGGTTTAAATGGTGGGCGTCCAACCTCCACCGTTGCCTGTGTTGTGGCCTATTTGAATTCTAGAGCGTTATAAAATAATGGAGGGAGTGGTTATCCCTTACAGATCATGGTGGGCCCCCATAGATATTTTTCTTGACAAGGATTCTTCAGTCCAAACAGTCCAACTGCATCATCAGAGGTCACATCTCCACCATCGTCGCATCCAGGGTAACATTACCATCGTAGCTTACGTGGTCCACTTGACAAATGGCAGGCTAACGCGTGGAATATTGTGTACTAAGACGCCTTCAACGGAAGGATTAGCACGTTTGTTGGGATTTTAACTGGATTTAACCTATAAAATCCAAAAATCTTACAGTCGCGTAATTTAACTGGAGTGACTCTTGCATGCAGGGCTCTGTGTGCATCTCCAGCATGCATTGACGATGGGACCCACATGAGAATGCATTTGTGTGATCTGATCTGTCCATCTCTCTCAGCGCACTGTGGATGGCCTATCGTTCCAAAATCCTGATGAACGACTATTGATTGGTCAGCTTGGATAGGGACCTTTCACAAATTTTGATTTTGAGCCGTCCAATAGTTCGGAGCGGTTTTAGGAGCGTGGTCTATCCACGCATGTGTACAGGAGAATTTGACTGTGGTTTATGTGGATTATCCCTCCAAACATATTTCAATGTCCGACAAAACTGCCAGCAGTCGTCTGTTTGGACGTGTCACTTTTTTCTTATGGATGAACATTGCTCTTAAAAAATACTTTAACTCTTTCATTATATATATATATAACCGCCTCCTTTTTAGCCCATCAATAAATCATAGCATATTTTTAAAATATTTTCAAATACTTCAATTTTTCAACCGTTTGTTGTATTTTTGTTGGCCATCTAATAGACATGTAAGCTATAATGTATATATTCTCAAAAATGATAAAACTATCATTTTCTAATGCTTTCTTTATATATATCCGAACTTCTAACAATTATTTTTTATTTAATCCGGTGCTCTTAAGTCTTGTAATTGCTTGCATTTGAACATCTAGACAGTCCAATCAAATAATATGGAGTGTCCATTTCGTCAAGCCCACTTTTCATTCTACATGGCACAAAAATCACAAAAATCCCAATATTCTATCCATCCGAAATTTGCAACATGATCAGTTACGTGAAATCTACTCCAACTAGTAGACTTCATTAAAAAGAAATTATTTGTGGCTCAAAAACCATACCCATATGTGATTCACGTGTCACAATAATGAAAATTGTTTGGAGGGTAAACGTTGCACTGTATACTATTTCAATCATGTGGGCTACCTGAATCATGAATGGGGATGATTGTTAGGCCCGTAGCCAAACATTTGGTTGACATATATCGCAGATGAGGATGATTGTCAGCCCCTTGGCCTAACGTGAGATGCCATGCCTATGGTCTAGGTGGATTTTATATAAGCATCATGCTAGGCCCACCAAGAAGCAACACATTTTCTGTCACGCACACCCAATCTACCCGTGAAATCTAAGGTAGTTGGTGGAACAATAATTCTATAAATCAATGAGGTAGCTTTTTAAAAATATTATTGAAATGTAAATTTCAAATTAATTAGGTATTTTTTCTTAATAAAATTCTTTTCATAATGTCCACCTGAATCCCCTATTGTTGTATTTTTCACTATAAATGTGGAAATTGTTATATGAATGGTCTGGATTATTGGAGAATGACCGAGTTCATCGTCTCTCACGTACAAGTGGCAAAAAATAAAAAAATAAAAGAAAAAGAAAAAAAAAAGAAAAAAAGAAAAACAAAACACGTGCAAGATCTTTACCATTCATCAAGTGGGATCCATGATCAATGTCATATTTAGTATGGCCGACCTGAGCGTTGGATCTTCCTTGTTCTCGGTCTCATGGCTTAAAATGATCATAGAAAAGGGATGGATGGCGTGGATAAATAGATATGTCAGGATGGGCCCCTCCATAGTTCAGTTTGGATGCTTTGTGTCCTTCCGTAATATGGACCACAAGTTGAGTAGCTATCTAGCTACTAAAGTGACGTCACCAACTTCTGTGGGCCCCTACCATAGATGGATGTGTTGTATCACACCATCTATGCATTTGGAGAGACCATTTTAGGGCATGAGCTAAAGAATGAGACGAATCGAAAGCTCAAGTGACCCCTACCAAAGAAAAGTGGGAGAATTGATCCCTTACCATTAAAAACTTCTTGGAGCCACAGAAGTTTTCGATCAAGCTCATATTTGTGTGTTACCTTCTTCCATGTTCGCGTTAACTTATGAACAAGTTAGATCTCAAATAAACATCATGGTGGTCTCCAGGAAGGTTTCAATGGTCACATCACTGTCCCCACTATTTTCTTTGGTGGGGTCCACTTGAGCTTTGGATCTGTCTCATTATTTAGGTCATGCCCTAAAATGATCTCTCCAAATGAATGAACCGTGTGATACAACATATACATCATGGTGGGGCCACATAAGTTGGTGACGTCACTTCAAGCATCTAGCTGCTCTAACCTGTCAGTAGCGAATCCGCGTCCACACCAAATAGGGAGCTCAGTTGCATTAAATGCAAAAGTCATATTTGGTGTGGCTGACCGTAGCGTTGAATCTTCCTCGTCCATGCTACATGGCTTAAAGGGAATAGACAGCCTGAATAAACAGGATATGTGCTTAGTTTGGACGTTTGCGTCCATACCGCGGAAGTACGCAATCCGCGTCCCTTTACTGCTAGCACATGCTTGGACGTCAGGCAAAAACAGTCCGACCCAAAACACAAGTCGGTCACAGCATGAGGAACAGTAGAGATGTAGACCCTCATAATTGAAACCTGACTGGGGCCTACCATCCTGACCCCTTGATAAGGTGATTCCTACCGTGATGAATTTAAAAACCAAATATCAATCTGGCCTAAAACTTTGATGGGCCTAAGTATGTTTAAATGGTGGGCGTCTCATCTCCACCGTTGCCTGTGTTGTGGCCTACTTGAATTCTAGAGCGTTCCATCATACGCTGGCAGAAATAATGGACGGAGTGGTTATCCCTTACACATCATGGTGGGTCCCACAGAGCTTTTTTTCTTTGGTGAGGACTCTTCAGTCCAGACAGTCCAACTGCATCATCAGATGTCACATCTCCACCATCGTCTCATCCAGTGTAACATTGCCATCGTCGCTTTAAGTGGCCCACTTCTCAGATTGCATCCACATCGTGTCTTTAGATTTCTAACCCAAACGTTATCGATAGTGTCGATGGAAAGTCCGAAACGTGACAAATGGCTAACGCGTGGAATACTGTGCACTTGGACGACGTCAACGGAAGGATGATCACGTTTGTGGATAACAATGAAATGAAGCGTGTGGTTTATATTGTAATTGGAATTTCTCTTGTATGTTGGGCCGTGTGTGCATCTTCAGCATGCATCGATGATGAGGCCCTCGTGAGAATGCACTCGTATGATCTGATCCATCCATCTCTCTCGTGCACTGTGGATGGGATATCATCCAAAGATCGTGATGCATAACGATGTTTGACCTGTCGGGTTGGATAAGGACATTTTACAATTTTTGTTTTTGACCCGTCCATTAGAACGCCACCAACAGATGGTTACGAGCATCTGTCCGGTATAGTTTTAGGAGTGTGGTATATCCATGCATGTATACAGAAGATGAATGGTTTCGATCATCTGATTTTGATTTCGTGTGGGCCCCATCCAGCTATGCATACTGGTGCATGCACGTAGGATGAACTTTAGACGTGGATTACCCCTCTAGGCATCAGCGCCCAAGGGGAAATATCGTTGTCACAGGAAATGTATTATCCTGGGCCGAAGTATGTAGCATCCTCGTGCTGTTCGCTGGGCAAGCGGTGCACGTGTTGCAGCATCCAAACCATTGATCTAATATGGGGCATGCTCCAAAATTCTTTCAGATTGTAAGATCAAGTCCATCCAATCAAACTGGCGTTTATTCTTTTAAATTTGCACCATCCATTCTCCATCTCCCTTTCCTAACCGCCCACTCCCAAGCCATGGTTAAGATCGTCCCATCAAGAAATTTTTGGACCATGGTCCATCAGCTGCAGAGCCCCTCATATCCATAATCTACTCCAAATCATGGGACCCATTTTTACAGACTAACGATCCCACGTTAGGCAAGGATCATACAAGTCCTCCCTTCACTTCCTTCAGTCGTGTGTGATCATTTTCACAACTATTCCAAACAAACGCTAACCACGAATTTTCCTTTAGTGTGCTTAAATTCTCCGGTAAAAAACTTTAATACTCTGGCAGGGTGGGATAAATGATACACAGGCGCTTAGGAGGTTGCTTAAATGTTGTATTTAATCATTCAACTATGAGCTTGGGGGCATTTATTTGCTGGTTAAAAATGAAACTGTGATTTAATTTGCCGATTTTAATTTGAGTAAATGTATGCGATGTGTACCATTAAATGAATATATGATACACTCAGAACAATCAGCTTACCCTAATATGCATTTTCTCATGCAATAGGTACGTATGATCACGATCAAGTGCCCTTTATGTCAAGATCAATAACCGGAAGAGACTAAACATTTTCAGGCAGAGTAGAAAGTATAGTAAGGTCAGCCTAATCGGACCCAACATAGATAGGCATATGTTTTTTTATTTCTTTTTTATTTTTTTTCCGTGTATGCGTCGAATAATCTTTCCCCAAGTTTATGATTTGAAATGCCAAATGTGTGCCAACATATCTGCCGAAAAGAGTGCACGGCCCAACTGCCATTCATGTGGTACTTAATCATTCCACTTCCTAGTGTAACGAGTAAATACGTTATCGTTTTCTCTTCAAAGTATTTGGCTAAGAATTATAGCATAAAAAAAGATAGTCACGTGCACATACAAAGGAAAGAAAAATGCAATTATTATATTTTAACGTGCCAAAAGGCTCATTTCCACCGTAATATCACGTAAATTAAACAATGGTATAATAATAAAATCGCCGTAGTAAAATGTAAGTGATGTGGTTGGTTTTGAATTCAGCCGCATGCGTTATGTTTGTGTGATGTGCCAGGCATGCTAAAGCCAATAATGGCTTAATGGTTGAATTTGTTATGTCACATGTCTAAGCTCTATAGGAAGGTTATTTGTTTGAAAAACGATCGACCGTTCATCACTCTATCACGTACTTGGTTAGGGGAAGGTCGGTAAAGTGATAACCTGCTTGTTGCTTCAAGTGCTTATTTATTAGTCATTTTCATTGCTTATATCCTGATCCCGTGGGTAAGATTGACGTGAAACAACCACCTGTTTGTTTCTTGACTAGCCTCCATAGCGCAACAAGTAATTAAGTGACAATATATTTATCGCTTGGTCGAACTTCTTCGCAAGATGGTTGAGCAAAATCTCTAGGCACGTGGTAAGATGGCCCTGATGATCATTCGTTTGAGACCTAAAGATCTTTCTAGGTTCGATAATATGATCGTGGACATAAGATGCCTATTTACCTTATTCTAATCTACTCAATTCATGTTGGTTTTACAACATTGCGTTGGCTTAACTATGGAGGATTTAAATTGAATAATGATGATGATGATAATAAATGTTCATGGTGAACAGATGATAGGTAGCATTCTGCTGAAAAGTAGTGTTTTGTTGTATTGGAGTAATGTTGACTCTGAGCTCTTCATTCTTTACTAAATCTATAGGTTTGTAAGGTGGTTTGCTAGAAACATGTATTGGAATCGGCTCCCGATATCTTCTCTTAATTGATTGACCAATTAATAGACTTGGTCAATTATATTTCTAACTCCGAATGAGTTTGCGACATCTTCTTCCAATTGGCAAATCGTCTAACAAGAGTAGTTGTTCGTTTTTTCTTCTTGAGATAAGCCTTCATGATCTTTTTGCAATCGGCTTGCTTTTAGATGTGCATGGACAATGACGTTATATTATGGGTTGTTGTTAATCACCACCTTAGTTGATTGGGTGTATCATAGATTTCCACTTCTAGCTTCACGTACGTATGTGCTATTGGGATTTTATTTAAAATGTACAATGGAATATGATTTTCTCTAAATCCAAAACAAAATTTCAATTCTAGGACCTCCCGAGTATGATCATGTACAATTTCTAAAATTCAAAATTTAACTTGAGAATGTTAGATCATACGAATACCTGAAATTTGACATATATGTTGATCAAATGTCCATGATGGTCCTTTAGCCTATGAGGTTTTTCCCTGATCTATCCCAATACTAGAGAGATCTAGATCGCTCAAAGAATTTTCTCTATTAGGTACCAATGAATTTATCGAGATGGAGAAGATGCGGGAAAGAGGATGTAAATATCTTTCCTCTACACTTTTTACAGTTCCTTTCTCTCATTTATTTGATTCACATGCCTAAGGGGAAGGGATTTCTAGGGCTTCTAGTGTACTCTTTTTCTGTGATAGGATTTAATATACATAAAGAGAATATTAGGGTTTTAAGTAGGGGTGTCAACGGACCAGGTTAGCACTCGGCCAAGCTCTAGCCAATCCTGACCCGTCTTCTTTAATGTATGTCCAAACCCAACTCGGCCTGGGCCCATGACGAGTCAAAATTTTCTAACCCGAGCATGGCTCAAAGTACATTTGCAGCGTTCGGCCCAAGCACGAATCTAACAATTTCTGAGGAGAGAGAGAGAGAGAGAGAGAGAGAGAGAGAGAGAGAGAGAGAGAGAGAGAGAGATGAATCAAACAGCTATAAACTTTCAACCTTTGCTTGCAAATGTTGAGTCTACGGGATGATGCATAAACCGACTAATGACTCCTATGGAAAAGGATATGTTTGGCTGTGTAACTGAGATAAATGAGTTTTTCAACTAGTTGACGATATCTTTCATGGTCTTTAAAGAACTCCCCCTAGTCATCGTTTAACTTGTAATTATGCTCCATTGGTGTGTCGCATTGCTTGCACCCCATCATCTCGGTCTCTTGTAGGAGATCAAGAACATACTTCCTTTGGTTGAGGGTGATCCTAGAAGAAGAGTAGGCCATCTCAATTCCAAGAAAATACTTTAGATAATCAAGATCCTTCTTTTGAAATTGTTGTTGAATATAGCACTTAACTTTTGTAATTTTAGTTGCATTACTAGCCGTGACTATTATATCATTAACGCTTATAATGAGGATTATAATTCCCTCCTCACTTTTCTTTAAAAAAATGAGTGGTCCACACGACATCGATGAAAGCCAATAAGGAGAAGCACATTAATGAATTTTGTAAACCACGCATGCAAAGATTGCTTGAGCCCATAGATTGCTTTTCGAACTTTACAGATGCTCCCCCTCTCCCCTTAACCAATAAACCCTAGAGGTTATTCAATGTAAACTTCTTCAGTCAAATCACCATGTAAGAACACAATTTTAATGTTCAACTAATGGAGGGGACAAGACCTATTAGTTGTAAGGGATGTCAAAACTTGAATAGAACTTAGTTTAACGACCGGTGAGAATGTCCTTTTATAGTTAAGTCCCACAATTTGAGTATAGCCCTTCACCACAAGGTGTACTTTTAATCGTTCAATAGAGCCATTCAATTTGTATTCAATGGTAAATACCCACCAATAACCAGCTGTGCATTTACTAGGATCTAATGGAACTAATGTCCAGGTACCGATATGATGCTAAGGCATAATAAAGGATTTGAAGGATGGAGATAAGCGATGATATGTGGTACAATCCGAAGATTGCACACCCAAGTGAAGGTAGCGAAGTAGTAAAATACTCGGTAAGACCGAGGTCGATCCACAGGGATTGGGGTTAAGAACACTTAGAGGAATTAGTTTAGGTGAGTGAGATGAAATCTGGTTTATCCACGAGAGTGGAGCAAGTTGTGTGTGGTGAAGGACAAAAATAGAAAAGGGGCTAAGGCATTAGGGATCCACCTTTGATTCATTCTGCAGGATTTGATTCATTGGTCCAACTATAACTCAACTGGAATTGAATAAAGATTCATTCCAATCGGAAGATAAAACAGTTAAACCATTTGCATATTTCATAAAAGATAGTGATCTGGACCGATTGATTTGACCATGAAGCACTCGTTAGTTGATCGCAGGGAATTCCAAGCATCCACTGTGCCCGGAGTCGACAATGGATTAAGGGATTTTACAGATCAACAACTTTGCCAACAAGTCAACCGATAAGATCACAATTCATACGATCAAATGCATACTTACAAGATAGGAGGCTTTGATTGACCGATCCAACCGTTAAGATCTCGTCTATCGATCGCAGGGAATCCAAAGCATCCAATGTGCCCGGAGTCTACAATGGATCAAGGGATTTTACAGATCGATGACTTTACCTGCACTAGCTCGATGACCGTAGGGAATCCAAAGCATCCAACGTGCCCGGAGTCGACGATGGATCAAGGGACTTTATCGATCATGAACTAGCTAATTGGTGTGCAAGGGATCCCAAGCATCCAACGTGCCCGGAGTCGACGATGGATCAAGGGGCTTGCACAACAATAGCGTCTGCCGAGGTGGATAGCCGAACCGATCAACCAAAGAGAACTCCAACATTTACACCACACAATGTTGAACCGAAAGAACCATATCTTGCAAATTTCTTCAAAGGCTTCACCCCTAGCCTTAGCTAGAGGTTTAGCCAACCATGCTACAATGGAAGACTAAATTCTCTACAAAGGAAAAACTACACTACTCTACACTACAAAAGGAAGAAAGAAAACTAAAGAAGAGAAGAGAACTCTTGGATGGAATGATGAGAATGAGAGGGAGAGGAGCTTCTTTTATAGCCTTATGAGGAGCTCCCAAGCCTAGGTGGCACACCAAAAGTTTCTTTAGGTTTGGGAATGGAGTTAGGCTTGGAGTGCCCAAAGCAAACTTTGCTTTTAGGTTTGGGCTTGGAGTTAGGCTTGGATGGACATGTGGCAAGAAAAGTACTCCAATCCTAGGTGTCACTCCAAGCCTAAAGCAACTTTTCTTTTAGGTTTGGGCTTGGAGTGAGGCTTGGATGATGAGGTGGCATTCCATGCCTTACACATGTGTTGGAAGAGAGAGAGAGAGAGAGAGAGAGAGAGAGAGAGAGAGAGAGAGAGAGAGAGAGAGAGCTCCTCTCTTGCTGCCATGGTGGAGATGGAGGAGCATTTGCTGGCTTTTGATGGGGTCCACCTTGCTGGACGGTTCATCCAGCAACTGGATGAATGGATGGCTGGAAGGATGGTTGCACGTGTGGATGGGGACCACCTGATGATGATGACGTCTACCGTTGGAAATGGATGGACGGCTGATGATTGGAGGGAGTGGACGGCTGTTGATGATCAGCTGGCCGTTCTGATGCAGCACATACGTGCTGATGATGGGTGCTGGACAGCTGCTGATTGGAGGTGGTCCACTTGATAAATGGATGGACGGCTGGATCTTGAGATGCTAGCCGTTGATCAAATGATGGATGGTGGAATTCATCCAGCCCTTCATTGCTGACGTGATGCAGGTGCTTGATGAGTCCACATGTGCTGGTTGCTGGAGTGCAATGTGCAGATGGACGGCTGATGGATGCTCTGGTGTTGTTTGCTGTTCATTGAAGGTGGGGTCCACAACGTTGCTGACGATGGACGTGCAGACGCTGGATGATTGGAGGATGGACGGCTGGTGCTGGACGTGATGGACGGTGAAGCTGCAGCATTACTGCTGCACGTGTGGATGGATGGCTGATGATTGTTGCACGGCTGGAGTGATCAGCTGGTTGGATGGACGGACGTTGAAGCTTGGACGGCTGGAGAATGATGCTGCATCAGGGACGTTGGAGCTGAAGGCAGGTGCAGTGGACGGTGATGAGGCTGGCCTTTGCTGGCCGTTGATGTGCTGAAGATGTGGGCCACCTTGCTACTGTTGGAGACGTTGTGGATGGCTGGACTGGATGTCCTTGATAAAGCTGGACCCATCTTGCTGGATTGGATGGTGGACGTGGACATTGATGAGGAAATGGGGTCCACCTTGCTGACGTGTGATGTCCATCCTTGCTGGACACCAGACACCATGGACGGCTGATGTTGAAGCTGCTGACGTGATGTGGGCCCCACCTGACGGCTGGTACGATCAGCTGGTACGATCAGCTGCTGCCTTGAGCGTTGGTCGGTGGCCACTTGCTGGCCATGAATGGTGCTGATGTGATCCCCACCATGTCTGGACGGTTCATCCAGCAACTGGATGAGTGGATGGCTGGTGATTGCTGCTGCATGGTTGAAGCCTGCTTCCACACGTGCTGGGGAATGTGGTCCACCATCTGGACAGATGGACGGCTGATGGAGATGCAGATGTGTTGGACACTCAGCCCTCCATCATCTACAGGTCCAAGTGTTGGATGGTGATGATGGAGAGTCAGCGATGAAGATCAGCCGTCCATTGCTGATGATGATTGGACGGTCAGGATGTGCGGGGATGCAGGGTGGATGGTTGAGATTTCAGCCTGCCTTGGACGCTGATGTTGTTGCTAGATGATCGTGCATGTGATGGCCCACCTTTCTGAATTGGATGGTGATGATGTGATCCACCATATCTGGACTTGAAATGGACAGTTGAGATAAAAGATGTCCAGCTATGGCATGGATGGACTGCTCTTGCACACGTGTGCTGATCGCACTTGATGGATGGTGAGAGATGGTCCATTTGCTGGTCATGATGCAACTGGCCGAGTTCCATGATAGGAACTGGACATGTGGCTGGTCTCACATGCATACCTCCATACTTGCATGAATGTGCAATCCTGACCATCACCTAGATCTCCAAATTACATTATCCTGACGTGGTCTTCTTAAACTTCAGATCTACTATAGAGTATGGTCTATTCTCTGATCTCCGTAGTCTGATTTCCTTCGTGCTTGATCTTGATTGCTTTTGAACCTTTAAACGCCCTGATTGGCTTAGATCTTGCCTAACCTCTCCTGAACACCTGAAGACAGAAAATTAACCTAATGAGAGATAATTAACCGGAAAAACAATGATAATGCTCTTAACAACCAGGGTTAATTATACAATATTAGGTACTCATCAATATGAAACATAGTAAGAGAAGGATGTTGGGTGCAATGAGTACATGATTTTGTGTATTAGGTGTAGGACCTTATACCTTTTCGAAGTGCAATGGATAAATCAATATAAAAAACAACGATGATGTCCCAGAGACTTTGGTTGACGATAATGGAGGCGAGCGTGAACTTCTTGTCTTAATGTCCATGTTAGGAGCATGATGAATCATTAGTTCTTCTAGAGGATAAAAAATTGGCTTAGGTTAGATAGAAAGATGTGAATCGGTTGAGTTGGTGATAGCCTGCTTTATGAAATAAAAAGGCACTTGTTTAAAGAAGCTCATATCAACACTAACATGGACACACCATGTTAGAGGATCAAGACAGATATATCCTTCTTGAGATCGAGAATATCTAAGAAAAATGCATTTAAGAGCTCGGGGGTCCAGTTTATCTCTTTGAGTGTCCAACCTATGAACAAAGGCAATACACTCAAACACACGGAGAGGTAGACGGAGAGGTAAAGAGAATGACTCTTTATTAGGAAAAAGAATAGAAAATGGGTGTACGACCATGAAGAATGGAAGAAGGTTGACGGTTGATGAGGTAGCAGACCATCAAGATTACATAGATCTAAAGATACTTCAGGACATTCATGTGTAAAATAAGAGATCTAGCCACTTATAGCAAATGGTTATTCTTCCATTTTTCTACACTATTTTGTTGTAGTGTGTAGACACCCCACCTTCGGCTACACTATTGGTAGAGATAGCTGGATGAATGGAGGACCATACCCCCAAATCCCAAGTCCAAACTCAGCCAAACTCACCCTTGTAAGCCCCAATCTATAGCCCAACTCAAGCCTGAACACAGTCAACCCAGTCCTAAACATCAGCCTGAAAAACCCCCCATAAGAAAAGCCAGTAAAAAAATCCTAAAAAAGTCAAACTCACTGAGTCAACCCACTGAGTTAACCCGCCGAGTCAACCCACTGAGTCAACTCGTCGAGTCAAAACACCGAGTCAACCCGTCGAGTCAACCCGCCGAGTTAAATCACCGAGTCGACCCGCTGAGTCAACTCACTAAGTCGACCCACTGAGCCAAACAGCAGCCCCGAGGGAACGACCGTACCTCGCTGAAAATCGAGGAGTGATCGTACGGGCGGCCCACAGCGGGCCGCCCAAAAATAATTACGGGCTCTGCCACTGCCCGCTGCTATAAATACCCCCCTCCCCTTCTCATTTCAACACAACAATCCGCCCAGTCCAGAGACCGTCCGTCTGAGTTCTTCTCCACCCTTTAGCCCATTCCTCCACCAGGAGAGCTCGAGTGAGGAGATCCTAGCCCTGGTCCAGCCCAGCCTGACCACTGGTCCAAGTCTCTCAAGCCATCCAAGTCTTGATCCAGCCACTCGAAGCCAACCCTTGCGACACCTCCGTCCATCCAGCTACTCTTTTTCCAGCATCATCTCATTTGCATCTAGCATAAGTGCAACATTTACTTTTCTTCCAACCCCCCTGCTTCACTGCAAGCACCTTGATTATTCAAGCACACTGCATACGTCTTATATTAAGCACCTGTCAGTTCGAGCGTATGCTCTGGGCTTGCCCGTTGTTGGAACCTGCCCATCAGAAACTCTTACTGTTCAGACCTGCATTCATGCTTCACTATAAAGCACCTTGATTATTCAAGCACACTGCATACGTCTTATATTAAGCACCTGTCAGTTCGAGCGTATGCTCTGGGCTTGCTCGTTGTTGGAACCTGCCCATCAGAAACTCTTACTGTTCAGACCTGCATTCATGCTTCACTATAAAGCACCTTGATTATCCAAGCACACTGCATATGTCTTATATTAAGCACCTGTCAGTTCGAGCGTATGCTCTGGGCTTGCCAGTTGTTGGAACCTGCCCATTAGAAACTCTTACTGTTCAGACCCGCATTCATGCATCATGTCATCTATGAGAATGTACGAGGATTAAAACAGACTTTCAAGTATTAGTTCGGTTCTGTGAAGTAGAGACCGTACTTCGGTACGGGCAGTGTGTGGGGTGCTTAACCTCTTCCTACTCTGTAACCGTGATCCCTTACCTTGAATCTCTGGCCGCAGATCAAAAGGAGTCATTTTAGAGGAAGGAATCTTTGGATCCCCTTCTCTAACGTTTTTACGGGGTCTAGCCGACTGTAGATTAGAAGTAACTGGCTAGTGGCGACTCTGGTCTTATATAAACTCACTTAAACACATCCAGCTTAACACGATAACCAAATAAAGCCCTCGAGAACGAGGCAAGCCAGTGGCACAAACGGCGATTCGCACTCACGCATCCTCCTCTCCTTCTTTTCCCGAAAGGGGAAGGGACAAGAACGTCATGTGGGAGCGCGGAAACGGCGAGGGTCCACATAGTGTATAAGGGCATGATGTCTGATGTGAGATACCAGTGGAAGGTAGATAAGTTTGAAATGCATCGGATAAGTATTTAAGTCCATTGTCTGAACGAAGACATTGAATTATACTTTGAAACTGTGTTCTAACTTTAGCATGAATATTTTAAAATAATCAAACACTTCTGAGCTATAATGAAGCATATACACCCAAGTCATATGAGAGTAGTCATCAATTGAAACAAAGTATCTAAAATTATTTAAACTTAGGATTCGAAAGGACCCCCACACGTCTGAACGAACTAATGCAAATAACAAAGGTTCTCAATTAACGATTCTGGGAACATGGCTAGAGTTAGTGTGTTTTGCCAATTGATAGGCTTCACAATTTATTTGAGACGAAATATGTAATGATGGAACAAGTGTATGAAGCGACTTAATAGATGGGTGTCCAAACCGAGCATGCCACTGAAGAACTTCGTCATTGGTGGTATTGGCAAGTGCACATCCACGTCTTCCTAGCTCGAAGTAATAAAGGCTTCGAAATTCATGCAACCCCACTAATCGTTGCCTAGAAAACGAGATGGGAAGAAGTTTATAGAGCAATTTAATTGTTTTGTAAGTTGGCTTACAGAAAGAAAATTTAATGAAAAGTGAGGGGCAAAGAAGACCGATTCTAGAGTAATGTCTTGAGTAAGATTTATAGTTCTTGTCCCCAACACATGAGGCTATGAACCATCAACAAGTGAAATAGGTGGACAAGAAGTAGACTCATTAAGAGAAGAGAAAAGAGGTTGAGCACTTGTCATATGGTCTGTGGCCCCAATTTCAATGACCTAAGGCGATATATTAGAAGATGCGAATGGGACATTACTGAAATTGTGACTTTTTTTATCAACACAGTTGTAAAGGCGCTTGCGTGTGTGGAAGCTTAGAGCAGCTAGAATTATGGCTAAGTCCTAGAGGGGGTGATTAGGACATTTTAAAATTCTTATTGCCCACTTAACTGTTTTATCAATTTAAACTAAGTATGCAAGAAGACTTCGACTTCTAATCCTAAGTGGGTCCAATCACAAGACTAGCATATGATTAAAGTAATAAACAACCTAGTCTAAGCAAGCATCAATTAACAAATGATTAAACTAATGAAGCATCTAATTTATGCAACTTAAGTAGATTGTATGAGAGTGGATCATATAAGCTCAAGTGTACTCAAGAAGTGAAAGTTCATCTTGTGTGTGTGGATGTGCCTAACAAGTGCCTATCATATATTCTAATTAAGCATTCATAATTAAATAATTAAACACAATGCATAATAAGAAATGTGCTCAAATATAATCACAAACACAACGATGTATAGTGGTTCGACTTTGGGTCTACTCCACTCCCAGTTCAAGTGCTCAATCCCTTTGAGCACACCGGCATTCACTAAGGAGTTTAAATCTGGTTCCTCCCAATCAATATGTTTTAACTCGGATCCACCCAGCCGGGGAGTTTACAGGTTCCTCCCAACCTACACGTTCACACCCGTGTTGGTGGCTCCCATTAGAGACTTGTTTAAGCTCTACAACCAAGCCAATGTCCTATAACCGAACCTCAATTTAAGCTTACTAAAGCCAATGTCCTACAACCGAACCTCAATTTAGACTTCACTCATGAGTCAAGGTCTTACAATCGAACCTTAATAGTTTTAGGCTTTACAACCGACCTAAGGACCTACAACCGAATCTAATGTTTACTCCCATCGGAGGCTCCCCACTTAAAGACTCAATTTGACCCTACAACCAGGTCTAGGTCTTACAACCGAACTCATCAAGTTTGAAGATAAACTCTACACACATTTTCTACCGAGACACTACCAAAAAAATGACTTTTCCCGACGGCCCC
Organism: Liriodendron chinense; assembly: GCA_003013855.2. Lineage (NCBI taxonomy): Eukaryota > Viridiplantae > Streptophyta > Magnoliopsida > Magnoliales > Magnoliaceae > Liriodendron > Liriodendron chinense. The sequence continues at coordinate 6,779,133 of ML058446.1, forward strand.
GCCTTTTTTTTCCGACGGCTCTGAGCCGTCGGAATTTCCGACGGTCTAAAACCGTCGGCTAAAGTCTATCGGCCGTCGGTAAAAACTACCCAAAAAAATACCTTTCACGACGGTCCCGCCCTTTTTTTCCGACGGCTTTTAGCCGTCGGAATCTCCAACGGTCTGGAACCGTCGGAAAACGAGAATATGCTTATTTTCATAATTTAATGAAACGAACCCACCCTATTATCCTTACATTGGGGCCCACCTACATGATTTAATGTATATCCATGCCACCCATCAATTTTAAAAACTCATTTTAGAGTTTTACCCCAAAGAAGGAGGCAGGTCGAAAGCTCAAGTGGACCACACCATATGGAGCCATATCCAAGTCGTCAATTGTTGATTTTAGTGTTGCTCACTTGGACCTTCAATCTGCCTCATTTTTTGGACCATGCCCTAAAATGATATGTAAAAAGGGTTGGACAGCATGGATGAATCACATACAACACCTTGGACCCCATGATCCCCTATTTGGATCGTCTGTTTCTAGTACCCCAATTATCACTCGAGTTGGGGTGCGAATTAGCTTGGTGTTATACCCATATATGCATGTAACAAATTAGTGGATGTTACCCCTACCATGGGGCCCACATTGATGTTTTTTTATTTATCCACACCATCCATCCGTTTTCTTTAGACCATTTTAAGATGTGATGGCCAAAATTTATAGAGAGATTAATCTCAAGTGGATCAGTACCACATGAAATGTTGATTCGAGTGCCTCACCATTAAAATTTCCAAAGGCTGGCCTATTATAACGTTTCCTTGATGTTTATTTGTAATCCAACCTATTGATAAATGTCAAGAAGATCTGTATGTGAAGGAAAATTAGAAAGATAATATTGATCCAAAGCTTTTGTGGCCCACAACAATGTTTTTAATGGTGATTCATCACTCTTTCTAGTGGTATGATCCACCTGAGATAGGGCTCTCAATGGAGCGGGTCAGATCTGAGATCCGATTCGCTCCGAATCCATATAATGCGGATTTGGATCTTAAAATAGGTCCGATTAGTTAAATGGACCGGATATGGATCTTAAAATAGGTCCGATAAATACTTAAATGGAGCGGATATGGATTCACGAGAACATATCTGAGTTAGATCCGAATCCGATTAAGATTCGACTCATTGTCACCTTACTGTATATGTTATATATTCTTGCTGACCATCCGTTTTACAAATTTCTTTAGGCCATTTGGACCATGCCATAGTAAATAGTGGGATTTGCATCATTTTTCTACTAAATTAAATATATTATATTATATATATATTTTATATCATATATTTTTTTGGATTTGTAATGGGGGTGCATTTGGACCTAGATCCGACTCGAATCCGATGGTTATATGGATTTTAAATCGGAAATGGATCTAACAATTTATAAATGGATCGGATATGGATATCACCTTTTGGATCCGAGTTAGATCCGAATCCGATCCGAATCAGTCTACAGATATACGGACTTGGAGCCGGATCCAACTGGATCCGATCCAGATCCGACCCATTGAGAGCCCTAACCTGAGATTTGGATCTTCTTATAATTTTGGATCGATTCCTAAAATGAGATGAAAAAATAGATGGATGGAATGGATATACAGAAAAAAAAAATCAAGGTAGGCCGCACACGGTAAAGGTAACACCTACTAAGTTGTTATCTTCTAATTCACCTACAACAAATTGTAGGTGTTAACGGCATGCGGTAAAAGAACACCATCAATTACCTATTTTTATGGCGTGCACAATCTAGCATTGTTAAAGATCCACTTTATAATGGCATTTACTAATTGAACGCCGTTAAAACACATTGTTGAATATCTTATACGATGATTAATTTGCATATCGTCTTCGACCTTGCCACTACTGTAGCAGGTACTGATCGATGCTTGTGGGGCCCACCGTGAATTGTGATCTTTATCCATTAAACATGCCTTAAACATTACAGGGCCCTAGGACGTTTTTAATGGACAGTGGACATTCAATCACTATTGTTTTCTTGTGTTGTGGTCCACCTGAGATTTAGATATGGCTCATTTATAAGATGAAGTCTTGCTATAATTAATCTTGAGAAATGAATGAACAACATGGATAAATTAAACACAATAATCGTGGTGTTGATTGAAGGTCCACCATTAAAAACTTCCCAGGGCCCACCGTGATGTTTATTTGCCATCCAACCTGTTGATAAGGTTACACAGACCTTGATGAAGTGAAAACACAAATTAATATCAGCTTGATCCAAAACTACTAGCCTCCAGGAAGTTTTCAATGGTGAGAATTCAATTCCCACTTTTTCATGTGGAATGGTCCACCTGAGATTTGGATCTGCCTCATTTTTTGGCCTGTGCACTAAAATGAGGTGGAAAAATGGATGGACAGCGTGGATAAAACACATACATCATGGTGGAGCCCACACAGCTTTGACACGGGCGCGACTTGGGTGAGACCCCGGAACCAGCTATGTGGGTGGGACCCTGACCGTAGGAGTCCACCTCTATATATGAATTGTATATCCATGCTGTTCATCTTCTTTTTCGGCTTATTTTATGCAATGGTACAAAAAATAAAGCAGATGCAAATTTCGGGTGGAGCACACCATAAGAAAAACTGGTTAATGACCATTAGAAACCTTTTGTGGGCAACAAAAGTTTTCTATCAACCTGATATTTATTTTTTCCTTTCATCCTTGCCTACATGACCTAATCAACAGATTGGATGGTCAATAAACATTACAGAGGACTCCAGGAAGTTTTTAATGGTAACAGTTCAATGAGCGCTGCGTCCTGTGGTGTGGTCCACCTAAAAATTTCATGTGCTTCATTTTTGGGACTTAGGCCTAAAATAATATGAAGAAACAGATGGACAGCATGGATATACAAGGAATACATCGAGGTGGACCCTAGGTTTAGGGTCCCACCCACGTCGCTGGTTCGGGGGTCTCACCCAAGTCGCGCCCCTTTGACACAAGCCACCTGGCTGGTGTGGGGTCACTAGCCAATCCACGTTCACTGGACATTATGAATGGTATGGATGGCATATGATCCCGTTCGTTTTTTGTCTCAACGCCTAAAATGAGCTCAGAAAATAGTTGGACGGCGTAGATTTCTCATAAACATCATGGTGGGCCTCACCCACATTCCTGCGCGCCAATGCCATTTTTTGGTGGGCGCGACTTGGGTGAGACCCCGGAACCAGCTATGTGGGTGGGACCCTTAACATAGGGCCCAGCTCTATGTATTAATTGTATATCCATACCGTTCATCTTCTTTTAATGATTATTTTATGTCATAGAACAAAAAATAAAGCAGATAAAGAATTTCTGTGGACCACACCATTAGAAAAACTAGTTAATGTCTATTAAAAACCTTTTGTGGGCCACATAAGTTTTCTATCGACTCCATATTTGTTTTTTCCTTTCATCCCTGTCTACGTGACCTTATCAACAGATTGGATGGCTAGTAAACATTACGGTGGACTCAAGGAAGTTTTTAATGGTAGGCGTTCAATTATCACTGCTTCTAGTGGTGTGGTCTACTTAAAATTTTCATGCCTTTCAATTTTGGGACTGAGTCCTAAAATAATCTGAAGAAACAGATAGACGGCATGGATATGCAACAGATGCATCCAGGTGGGCCCTAGGTTCGGGGTCCCACCCACATCGCTGGTTCCGGGGTCTCACCCAAGTCGCGCCCTTTTTTTACTGGTTTTTCCAAAACCAGTCTCCCGCCACTCCCTCTGCCTCTCCCTCTCTGAAAAGGGGTTTTTTTCCCAAACCCATCTCCCGCCTCTCCCTCCCTTTCTCCCTGTCCGATCTCCATCCCTCTCCCTCTCTCCGTCTCTCGTCACTGTCAAGGACGTACGCAACCCTCTCCGTCCCTCTCCCTGCACCGATCGGAAGAAACAGAGGGTTTCTTCAGCCGTTCCACTGCTGCCCCTTTATTTGGCATCACAGGTATCTCTTTCTCCCTTTATTTGGCGTCACAGGTCCTGATGATGGCTACCCTGAAACGTTTTAGATTATTTTGTTTTCATTATGAAAATGATATCGACACCTGCCTTGATTGATAAATAAGCCCTTCATTGGAAGCAGATGTTGTGAATGCTAAGTGTGCACAGCATGTGTTTGCTGAAATGTCTCTGTTTAACATATTTGCTTATGTTGCTGAATTATTCTTACCTGATTCTGGTGGTGTTTGGAAGCATTGTTGTCTGGTCCACTACAGCTCTTCAAGTGCATCTTTCATACAAGATGTTGCTTTCCCACATTTTTTCCATTAGTAGTGGATGTCATAGAACTCATCCAGGCACTTCAAGTGAGTGGCTTACCTTTTCTTTTTTCCTTTTCTTTTTGTGACAAGGTTTGTCCACACTAGTGCTGTGAGATAAATAACTAGGCCCAGCCCACTATCTAATCGTCTAAACCCAAGCCCTGATCCTGATGGCCAAGTAACCATCCAGATTGTAACCATCCAGATTGGGACGGACATATCCAACCCGAAAAGATCGGATTCAGATATGGGTTTTTTTTTCCAATTTAAAATTTTATTCGATTACCCAATTACCTAATTACCCGACTTCTAAGCAGGTCAGATAGGTGTAATGGCTTACGAGGAGAGGAGTTCAGGTTGGGCCTTCGCATATCCAAAACCCACATCTTGCTGTGGGCTGGACCTCAGCAGTCCAGCCCACTTTCAGCGTAGCGACACATATGGGCCACGTGGATCCCAATCATCAACACAAGTGCCTGCACCACTGTCAAGTTCCACTTAAGGAAATGAGGATCCAAAGCTGTGAAAACTCACCTAGAATGATGTGCAAACCATGTGTAGTAACATATTGTGTGGATATGACAGCAGAAGATATGTCACTAGCCAAGCAAGCACTTGAGGATGTGTTTTGGCTCCAAACAGAGCAATTTTCTTAAAAGTATGTAAAATGACACACCCCTTTTGGTTTTAGAAATGCACCTCTTTTCTGTCAACAGACAATTTGTAGAATATCATCTCCTATTTTCTGAAATCCTTATGCAATTTCTAGGAATTTCCCAGTGCAAGATCTTAAATAGAACATTATAGATGCATTTGCAGTATGTCTAACACGCTTTCAAATGCCAACTTACAACTGCATGATGAACGCCTTGGCACATAAACCTGCTGCATAAATATCAAACATAAGGCCCAATGATCTCAAGGGTTTGGATCACGGAACCATGGGGCGAACTCATGATCTGTATCTAAGGATCTCACAATGGGATATGTCTATTCTACATGTTAGTGTATGGTATTGTCCTACTAATTCATTGGAAATAATCCATTTGCTGTGTTGGTGAAGTGGAGCCAAAGTTGGGACAGACTCATTGCCAAAGACTGCAAGTCTGAATATTGTGTCTGGGACTTTGGGTCCCCGTGGTGAGCTCCATGTATGAGATATATTGGGGCCACTAAGATGAATTTCTAATTTACATAAGTGTGTAGATAAATGATACTTTAGTTGGACCAATGTGGGCCTTAGGTGATCTTTCGTCTGACTCCAAATTGGGGCTAGGCAGAGTTGTGCAGAAATTTCAGATGGCTATGTTGGGCCATGTGTCACAAATTGTACACATGTAATCAGAGGGTCCTACCTTATGGAATTTTATGACCAAATATGGGAATACCAGGGACACTTGACGGTATGTCGAAATATGGCCTCATGTGTCTGTGGCAACCTCCCAAAGTTGGACAAAAACCATTCCTGCACAACATTTCTGCAGTCCTTCAAGTGCCAGTGTTTGAGCTCTTGCCAAAATTTATAAACTCATCTTCAAGGGGCCATAGTTTCTGAGTTGTGAAGCCTATGCATGGGGCTGCCAGATGAGTAAATTCTTTTTTCAAATGTGAGCCCCACATGATCACAAGGTAGGCCACAAGACGGCCCAAAACCATTTATGTGTTATACCAAAACTTATGACTATTTGGGTAGAACTTGGCATGGACCCATTTCCATGGGCTCCACCTCTCATCCTAAGATATTTTATGGACTAATTAGGCCCTGGACATGGACGATTCACAGTGGTAGACTATTTCCTAGATGGCCACCTCATGTGGACCTTACCCTTGCTCATGTTCCCCGTATTATATGTCTTCTGAACTTAATTTATACTCTGATGATATGGGTCATGTGGTGGACATCTTCATTGTCCATTTATTTAGCATAAGTTATTTGGGTCCTTGGGCCTATATAAATGAATTAAAAGTAAGGCCCAAGTGGGACAAATACCAAGAGAGATAGTTGGGAGTGAGAAGTCCACCATGGTGACTTTACTTGGACCCGTTGGGTAGGCCCATTTTATAGTGGGCAGCGTGCCTTGCATAGTACCATTAGTCAAGTAGACAACACCCAATGAGTCCATGTTGGATTATATGAGTTGTAGATTTGGGGCCTTTTATATGATTTACTTATGCATGTAACTAGTAGGCCCAAAATGATGTGGAATGTGTAATAATGTTGGCATCTTGATCCTATGTTTGAGATTGTGCATGGTTTCATTTAATGGTTAAGATGATGACGACGTTGATGATTGAATTGATGGTAGGTTGAATTTTTGTGTTTTTTTAAGGTTGAATAGATTGCAGTGTTAATGCACACTTTCTTTCCGTTTCATCTCTCCCTTTCTCTCCGGAGTATTCCCTATACTTGTTTTCGTCGTCAAATATCCATACCTTTTGTGGATAGTTGACGTGGAATCAAATGCCTGATCAATATTTCTGGAGAGATAAGGGGATATGCAGTCGTAGAAGTTGGACTGATATTTGATTGTTATGGTTGTATACTTTCTATAGGTACACATCATAATTAAAGAGGTTGTATCCAATGGATAGGGAGTGGATTACTCTACGTTACCCAGACCCACGTTTTATGGATGGTATTTTAAGTTTTGTAACGTTCGCATCAGAACACCTTCCTGGTAGAGAAACCATTCATTGCCCATGCACCAAATGCAGATGTATACGTTTACCCTGCATAATTGACGATGTGAAGGTACATTTGATGAAATATGGATTTGATCCAACATATAAGGTGTGGAACATGCATGGTGAGCTTGCAACACCCAAGTATACCGAACGTGCTCCAATTTCCCACCAGTACCCCAGTGTGGCAAACTTAAACGACATTGTCAATGCGGTTGTTGAAGACCTTGGTGGTAATAACCTAGACGAAGTTGTTCAGGATGACCCTAATGTAGGCCCCGAAGTTGAAGACGTTTTTGGGGACGCTACAGGTAATGAGTTTGAAGCAAATCTACGAGATGCAATGACTGAGCTGTATCCTGGTTGCCACGAATTCACCTTGTTGACTTTTATTGTACAACTTTTTAAATTAAAGGTGAACCATGGATGGAGTGAACAAAGCTTTACTGATCTCCTTCAACTACTCCAAAGTGTGTTGCCATCCGGTAATAAGACCCCAGCTAATACCTACCAAGCGAAGAAGATCATTACAAAGTTGGGTCTTGATTACCAGAAGATTCATGCTTGTCCAAATGATTGCATGTTGTACTGGAGAGAGCACGAGAAGAAGACGAGTTGTCCAAACTGTGGTACTTCTAGGTACAAAAAAGAATCAGATTCTAAGTCAAAATGAGCGAAAGTACCTGCGAAGGTGTTAAGGTATTTTCCAATAACACCAAGGCTACAAAGGATGTACAGTGTGCCGTGGGTGGCAAAAGAGATGACCTGGCACTCGACTGGAAAAATGCAGAGTGGAAAGATGGGGCATCCGGTTGACTCCAGCACATGGAAGCTTGTCGACAACAAGTATGAGGATTTTGCAAGTGAGCCTCGCAATGTTCGATTGGGTCTAGCCACCGATGGGTTTAACCCCTTTGGGACTTCCAGCACATCGTATAGTTCATGGCCTGTTATGTGTGTAACGTACAACCTTCCACCGAAGCTATGTATGAAACCGCAATTTACTATACTCACTTTGCTCATCGAAGGGCCGCGACAACCGGGGAAGGATATTGACGTTTATTTGCAACCGTTGATTGCTGAGTTGCAAGACTTGTGGCGGAAAGGGATCATGACAATTGATGCATACCACGGAAACAAATTCAACATGCGTGTTATCCTGTTGTGGACAATCCACGACTTTCCCGCATATGGTAATGTTTCTGGTTGTAGGACAAAGGGTAAGTATGGTTGTCTTGCAAGTGGCCCCAAGACAGATTCATTGCGACTACACCATGGAATGAAACATGTTTATATGGGTCACAGACGGTGGTTGCCACTCAATGACAAGGCTAGATATGACTCAAGTGCAAGCACCTTTAATAAGGAGGAGGACCACCGACCACAACCAATTCGTCTGACTGGGACAGAGATCGAAAGAATTGTTGCGAAGCTAAATGTGCAGTGGGGGAAGATCGAGAAGAAGAAACGAAGGGGTATAGGAGGACAGGAGCAAGTGGATGATGCTGAGTCAACATGCTTCTTTAAGCGGTCCATATTATTTGATCTAGATTATTGGAAGGAGTTGCCCGTACGCCACAACCTTGATGTTATGCACATCGAGAAAAACGTATGCGAAATACTTATTGCCTTGATGTTGAACACAAAGGGAAAAAGCAAGGATGATGCTAATGCACGAAGGGACTTGAAGCGATTGGGAATTAAGAAGCGTTTATGGCTGAAAAATATCAACGGTAAGGTGATCCAAAAATGAGGTCCTTTCTTGTTGCAAAAAGAAGAGAAAAAACTTTTCATTCAGACTTTGCGTGAGTTGCGTGTTCCGGTCGGTTTTAGTGGAAATTGGAAGAACATTGTAAAGGAAGATAACATGGATTTGAAGGGAATGAAGTCTCATGATTACCATGTGTTGATGCAACATCTGCTTCCAATTTTGATCCAGCAAGCATTCATGGATAGCAAGCCCATCCGCAATATAATTAGAAGCTTATGTACCTTCTTCAACGCCCTTTGCTCACGAACCATTGATATTGAAATGTTATTGATTCTTGAGAAGGGCATGGCTAAGACGTTATGTGAGCTTGAAATTACATGCCCTCCTTCTATTTTTGTTGTGATGATGCATCTACCAATCCACTTGGCTTACGAGGCTCGCGTATGTGGTCCTGTTTACTATCGATGGATGTATCCATTTGAAAGGTATGACATGAGTTTAATGTGAAAAACTTGGACTAGACATTTGCATTTATATTTCTTAAGTTTCGTTTACTTATTCAGGTTCATGAAAACGTTTAAGGCATATGTACGCAATAAAATGCGGCCGGAAGGTTGTATAGCTGAACGGTACATACAAGAGGAGACACTTGTACACTGTAACCAATATAGAGGGAAAAAGAAAACAAGCCTCTTGGAGAAACTAGAAAAGCGATTTGATGGATCAACTTCACTCATGTCGAGGTCGGAAGATTTTGTTGACGACTTCGATGGTGAAGTCGTAGGTCCAATTGGCCCGGGTCAAAATGTTGTCCTAGAAGGTATTGAGTATGAACAGGCTCGTATCTGGGTTCTGAAGAGTCAACCTACCTATGATACATGGCAAAGGTATATATTGGACTTAGCTTGTATGTATATGTCTTCTTCATTTTTTGTTCAATAACATTGTAATAACAATCCTAAAAAAAGGTCACGTCTATAACATCATTCTTCGTGCAGGAAGTATGCCAATTTCTTGCAGCAACGCAAGGTAGTTGCAGGGAAGAGGACCAAGGTGGCGAGTAATGATGAGTTTATACCTTGGTTGAAGAAGCAGTTAGAGTTAGATGAATCAACTAATGAAGACTTTAAAGACATAGTCAGGGGACCAACTCATTTTTCTATACAGTACAATAAGTATTGTATTAATGGTTTCCTATTCGTCAGTAAGGACTACGAGGAAAATAAAACGAACCAGAATAGTGGGGTTAGCACAGAGAGTATGACCACCTTTCGATCTAGTTCTAAGGACAGGAACCCAGTGGATGAATCTATACCTTACTATGGAGTCATCCGGAAAATAATCCAAATGGAGTACCGACATGGGTACAAGCCGATTCTATTCAAGTGTGATTGGGTGAAGGTGACGCAACGAGGTGTTTCTTTTGACGTTGAAGGAAATCTTACCATGTTGAATTTGTCTAATCTTCTTAGTTCAGACAAATTGAGTGATGAGCCATTCATTCTTGCAGAGCATGCCGTGCAGGTTTTCTATTCTAGAGATCCAAAATATCCCGATTGGCATGTGGTCTTAGAGGTTCCAAGAAAGATTTTTGTCGAAGATGAGCCATGCCTTTTATCAGAACAACGGGTTGTAACTCTTGACGAAGTAGGACCTGATCTAACCGAAGTAGAGATTGGTGATGAGTTATTATACGATGACCCTGAAGACATCCATGTAGTTGTTGAAAAAAAGAAGAAAAGAAAGCGAGCTAGAAGATGAACCTCATGTATTCTACTCTTGTGCATGTATTTAAATGATTTTTGTGTTTTGTCTATTATTGCACTCCATGTAGATGTTGGATCCTTTAAATGATTTTTGTGTTTTGTCTATTATTGCACTCCATGTAGATGTTGGATCCTTTAAATGAGTTTTGTGTTTTGTCTATTATTGCACTCCATGTAGATGTTGGATCCTTGTTATATATTAAAATATGCATTTCATTTTTTAATGTTATGTATACATTATAAGTCAGATATGAGTACTGTAGTCTTATTTGCATTTCACTTCATTCTATGTCATTCACTTTTAATTTCTTACGCCTTAGCAGCAGATAAGAGTCTTACATGGATGTGGAGGAAGAGGCATTGGGCACAGAGCCGATCACGGATGTAGCCCATGACGAGTTGGCTGGGGTTGCAGCCCCAGAAGATGCTAGAGGTAATAAGATACCTCTCCTTGACTATGTTAAACTAAAGTTTCTTTTACTTTGACCATGTATATTAATATTTAATATTGCTTGGGGTTGTACCTATTCTTCTTTTGATGTAGAGGGGTCGTTGTCTACATCTTCTAAGAAGAGAGGACCCGCGCGAGGTAAGGAATTAATTGAGGGATCGAAGAAGAAGTTCATAACAACTAATGAACATGGGCAACCAAATGCATTGGATTATAATCTAGTTGATTTCTCAACATCCCTCGGTGTCCTCACACGAACAAATATCCCGATCACCTACACCAACATCCGCGATGTGCCTTGTGAGCACATTCAGATGGTCATTAATGGCTTAGGGAGAAATTATGAGTTTGAACATGAGAGTGTGTGGTTAGATTATGTTCCGAACCGCATGAAGGCATGTTGGAGGAATTACAAGAGTTATTTATATACAAAGTTTATCAAGGGTAAGGATCCGGCAGTTGTGAAACAAGATCCTGCCCCTGCTGGTGTGCCTATTGAGGACTGGATTACTTTTGTGGATCAACGTAATAGCCAAGATTTCCTGGAGTTAAGTGCAAGGAATGCATCCAATCGGGCCAAGCAAGTTGGCCCTTCTACACTTGGGCGGCGTAGCTTGGCTGTCACACGCCATCAGATGGTATATGTCTTAAAATATACATCGTATTATTTATTTCAAATTCTAACAAGCATTCCTTGATTCCATTAATGATGCATATTGATATTGATGTAACATGGGAAAGGCACTTGAGAAGAATCTCACCTCTGATGCCGAGATCAGTAGGTCTGATATGTACATTTGAGCACATACAACAAAGGAAAACGAATTCCAGTTTCCTAAAGTCTTAGTAAGTGCACCCCTCGTACCTCCTGACTTCTTTAGGATAACATATGGAATATAAATGTGAGTTTGAGTTGTAATGGTTTCTTTTGGATTTTGTCATAGGAAAAAATAAAGGAGGCTCAGAGTAGTAATCCTGGATCTTTGATGACTGGTATAGATGATGCCCTTACACAGGTATGCTTGAACATCAAATACTTGAGGTACAGGTAGTTATGCCTTTTTTGATAAATTAACTTTCATTTCTATCTACAGTCAATTGGTAGTGACAGTAGAGGGCGCATGCGGGGTATAGGTGGAACTGTATCCAAGACTGCATTGAAGAAAACAATCCCAGTATTAAAAAAGCTAAACACGGTGACACAAGAGCGAGATAATTTGGCACATAAATTAGAGGATATCGATAAAACCCTGTCACAACTCCAACAGACTGTTAAAACCATGGCAGAAAGTCAAGGGCAACCTGTTGTTGTCCCTACTCCAACAACGCTTCCATTTAAATCTAGTCAGGCCTCTTCGGTATGTACATGTTTCCCTAATACTAGTTTGAGCTTATTTTACACTATAAATTAAGATGTGTACTGATGACATGCATTTTGTATAGCCTGATTCGCTACATTTGGGCAAGAGATGCGATCTCTGCGATTGGAAGAAACGGGTACAGGCTCGTGGTGAGGTGCATATGGTTGATCCTACCGCATTAGTCCATGGATCTGAGCTAGGCGAGGGAAATTATAGCGTTATATTGACCGAGATTATTGTCGGGCATGCAGAGTTGTGGAAGGAAGATGGTTATCATCATATACTTGGAGAGGTCGGCGTGGAAGGATTTGTCGTTTGGCCTCGACAATTTATTACAGTCTATCCGTAATATTTATGAATAGACTTTGTACTTATTCACACTTATCAAACAATCCCATGTATTGTTCGGTTTTTTTTTTTTTTTGGTTGACCTTCAACCTAATTTCTTTTATTGTGCTTTTTTTATCTAAGCAATGGGTGAATGGTATTTCGATGATTTCTGGCAAGATGAGGTACATTTATCTTCAAGGATGTATGCGTGTGACTAGCTTGGTACATGATCTTTTGCGAGTTTGGGTCTCAAACTTGATTTCCTTGTGTGTTTTTTTATTATTTTGTTATAACATGAAAATGCACTCTTGATGATTTCTTGTAAGATAAAATATATTGATTATTATTGATCATGTATGTAGGTGAGATCGATGGATGGATTCTCTCTCTCTCTCTCTCTCTCTCTCTCTCTCTATAGTATATAACCATATTGATTGATGTGTTGAAAAGCATTTTGATTTATGGGTTTTGGTTTTTCTAATGCTTAGTATTTCATATGCCGTGCAGTTCCAAATCCATTTCCTCTGTGGTGGACCTAGATAGAAAGCTTGGATGAACTGTAAGTCTTCAAAACCTTGAACTTGGTTAGATATCTTTTATTTTTATAAATTTTGTTAATAGTTAGTTGAATTAGAAGATGTGTGGATGTAGGCAGCTATCTCGTTGCCCAATGGTTTTAGATGGTGAATGAATGTTGCAATTGAGCATGGAAAATAATCAACGAATTACATATATATATATATACATATTATGGAGGAGGATACCTTGGTTTTTATGGGGACTTGATATTCTTGTAGCCTATGTATGGTGCCCCAGTATTGCTTGTATGTTACTAGTATATAGTAGATATATTACTAGGTTATTATATATATATATATATATATATATATATATATATATATATATATATATATATATATATATATATATATATATTTATGTTATTGAAGGAGGATGTTGGTTTTAGGGGGACATGATATTCTTGTAGCTTATGTATGGTGCCCCGATATTGCTTGTATGTTACTAGTATATAGTAAATATTATTAGGTTATTTAGTTTATATATACTTGTCAACTATAATGACCATAGGTTTTGAACTATTTCTGCCCACTGTGCGTTAAAGATGTTGGTTTGCTTGAATGATGAACTTGTTGAATTCTATTCCTGTTTAAGCCGAACTTGAACATAATTGGATAATCGTTTTCAAGTTTTGTTGGTTAAATGCATGTCTTTATGTTTTTATAATTCACCCTGTGCAGTACCATCAAGTTCTGGTCATGTCCTTATCGCGGTCTGTAGCCAAAGTATGCTCGAGCCTTAGGGAGTTGTTGCAGTTGGACTTATATAACCTATCTTCTTCAGGTCGAGGGGGTGTACTATTTTGTTTTCTGATGGATGTAATGAACTACAATGACCTGATCTTATCAAGATGATAAGTATGTAACTTGGCCTCAGTTGAGTTCTATTATGAAATGAACAAATTTAGCATAGAGCTCGACTGATAGGTTTCTGCCTGCATGGTGTAGGTCTTCTGTTAGTGATTTCTGACCATAGGATTTGAACTTACTAACAGAAGATCTCCACCATGCAGGCATAAATATATTAGATGGGTTGTACGCTAAAGATGTACATTTCTTCAATGGAGCTCAACTGAAAATCAAGTTACCTATGATAAACTACAACAACATGATCTTATCACGATGATAAGTATGTAGGCAGCTCTCTCGTTTGTTACGGAGAGTCCGGTCTAAAAAAAAAAAAAAATCAATTTGACTTCATGGTCCAGAATCAATTTGACTTCATGGTCCCTTCAAAAAATGGTGAAGATGCTCTTTGTTGATGCCTTGAATTAGAATATGTTGGTGTACAACTGTAGCAGGTACAACTGTAGCAGATCCATTTATGCCTTGAATTAGAATATGTTGGAGTCTAGGCATGCACATTCATTAGCACGTCCCAGCATGTCTTGCATAGGTGACATGAGCTGAGGTTGCTCATTGGTCTGGTGTAAGTCTAGAGCTAAAAATCAGGCTGTTCTACTCACTGGATGATTCACTTCTAACATGTGTGAGGTAGGTGAGTAGAAGACTTGCTAGCTAGGTTGGTATGCTTGAGGGATGAAATTCATCTTTTTCATAGCTCACTCATGTATGACTGGTGAAACTCATTCCTAGCTCCACATGCTTGAGAGAAGGTGAGAGAGGGAGAGTTCTTCCTTGACTCATGTGACCAGGGAGAGGTCTTCCTTCTGCAAACTTCACATGTGTGGGAGGATGGGTGCTTCCTTTCTTGCACATGTGATGGAGAGTTGCACTTCATGTGTTGTTGGCCACACTAGTTGAGAGAGGAGACTCTTGCTAGACTTGCTTGCACATGAGGGAGAGGATGCCCACCAATGCAACGGCTGCACACATGCATGAGGAAGGACATGTCTTCCTTAACTGGAACGTGTGGTGCTTGCTATGCTGTAGAACACATGAGAGAGATGTCTCTCTATTGATTGCAGTTGCTGGTGAGCTGCTTCATTGGAGGATGTTCAGTCCATGGCTGTTTTAGAGATTAACGGCTGGAAGACGATGCAGTGAGAGGTAGCTGTGATGGATGGCTGGAGAACTCCTTCAGTAACCACTCTCTTTTTAAGTTCCTTTCCGATTGCATGGCTGTAAAGTAAACACTTTTGTGAGAGATGACAAGTTTGTCTCTCAGCCAACGGATTTTTCGACTTCTTTTGCAACTTTTGTAATGCAAAAGTCCCCCGTCATAGACAAGGTCCCAGTATGTACTGACAAGAGCTGCAATTTCTGAAGTGATTGCAGGCAGTACCCTCCAACCCATTCCGTTTTCCACATCATAAGCAGTCCTCATGATGACTGCAACAATTGTCGCAGAGTATTACATGGATCCGTTGTATAGTTGCATTACATGCATCTTTCTCTTCAAATGTGCCCCTGACACACTGCAATGCCACCAAGACAATCAACATAACTAAATGAGAGCTAACAATTTGGGCAATTAAAACATTTTGGACGTTGGATGTCTTGATTCTGTTTTTGTAATATTGAAATATTCATGATCAATGAAAGTGCATGCATAGTACCCAAACATTTCATTCGACAGCTTCTCTAGTGTTCTTAACGATTCTATATCTAATTCGGACCCAAACAAGTATAGCTCGGTGAGGTTAGGTGGGAGTACATGCGGCTCCGGCAAATTCTCCAATATTCTTATCAAATATGTCCTATATAAATGAAGATGATTTGAGAAGGAATCAAAAGCTAGAATCGACCCTTCATTACCTGCTCTTAGCCACAATGATCTAAGGTGGACCAATTTACAAGGGGAAGGGAATAATGCCATTTTGAGATCTCCTATTATGCAATAGGAGAATATTGCATTTTCTGGGTTGTACCAGAATCTGAAACATGGCCGATTTAGTATTAGGTTGTACCAGAAACTTGTCTAAGTTCAAGAACATTTTCTGGGTTTGGGGTGTCTTCTAATGAAGAGGGCTTGAGATGGTGGCACTATGATGGCTGATCTATTGGGGTCATCTGTTTCCATTGCAGAGGATGCCCATACATGACATACCTGTTGACAGTGAGTTTGCTGTTAGAGACTAGGTTGGAGAAAGTGACTCACAAATAGAGGAACATGAGTGCTGTCATCCCATCTTTGGTGTGAAAGATGATTTAGGTTTGGCTACTAGTTTCTAGATTCTTTGAGGACTTCAATGGAGATTAACTGATCAAAGTGGATTGAAACAAAGATAATGTCAGTTACTAGAAATTTCCATGAAGTCATCGGTCAACTCCTGTGTTGGTGCCATTCTGGTTGCTGTCTAAAGTTAGATAGTTTCAAAAACTCAAAGAGTTGCAATCCTTGGTATAAGAACATCAATAATCAACTGAACAAAAAAAAAAAGATAAGAAAAAAATCAAGCATGAAAGATCTTGTTCTGGTCAAAAGAAGTGGCTGCAACATAAAAGCATGCTTCAGAAACCAAGTGAATTCTCAATTAACTAGCCCCATTTGCAGAGAGAACCGATCAGATCAGCATGTAGAATGTCCTGTCTTATTCGATAGGATTCCTTGATCACCATCACCTTGTGGCTTCTTTTCTACTAGTCTAAATTGTAAAGGATTGTGATTGTGAATCGCAGAAACTTCAAGTAAATATAACTGATGACATTCCTCTGTTCATCACTTGTATATAACTCAGGAACCTTGTGACATTTTCCCCTATTGTTCTATTAAAAGTGAACCACATGAGTCATCCTATCCTCCATACAGTAATTTACCATTTGGGGTCATAAAACCTATTTCATAATCTCCTGAATCTATAAGACAATAGTGGCCTGATTGAAACATTGAAGCTGACAGTAAAATTTGAACACAACCATTGAATCTGTGTAACCTTCTTTTAAAAATTTCGCGTCAATGGTAGACCTGGCTTTTTTTTTCTTTTATCATTATTATTACTTTTCCAGCGTTAATTCCGTGTGTAAGGAGTCTTTAATGAACTATCATTTCATCTCTCACCCTGTCCCTATGTTATTATAACAGTGGGGCCCCTTTGTTTTGGTGGACTAGTTCATTGTTCTTCTACGGGACCAATTCTATAGAGGAAGAAGTACCTTCCATTTGAGACAATTCGTGGGTCCTATGTGGGTCCTACAGAGATATTTCCGTTAGACAGATTAAAAAAAAAACTTAGGTGGGCCACACGACAGGAAACAACAGGGATTGAATGCAAACCATTGGAAACTTTTGGACCAAAATGATATTTGTGCCTACAGATTATCTACTTTTAAATAATTTTATGAACGGTTTGAAAGGCATAGGAGCATCAAGGTCAGCTCTAGGAAGGGTTTAACGGTGAATATTATTGTTTCCTGTGTGTGCATGGCTCACATCTGCCTGATTTTCAAGTCCTACTTTAGAATTAATGGACAAAATGGATTTCTTTTGGGCATCTCTGTGGGTCCCAGATTGTTTCAAACCACAGGAACTTCCCGTGGGCGGGGACCCTTGGAAGTCAGGGATGCCTAATGGACAAATGAATAGTTCAAACCATAACATCCAGTTTAGTACAAGACAAAGTAGGAGAAAAAAGAAGAAGAAAATAATCCATTAATCTGTCTCGCTGACTCTCAATCTGTTTTCTAATCCATTGAAAACGTCAGTCAGAAGTACTAATTCCAAGCTCCAGGGCAAACACCAGCACGCGTTTCCCTTGGTCACATTAGATGGCCAAATTGATAAAACAAGACACGCATCCTCCTTCACCATCCCTTCGTATCCAGCACGTACGTACCGTCAATATCGTCTTATCTATGTAGATGCTCTTATCTGATTTATATGAAGAATACCATCTTCAACTAAGAGACTCTGCCCATATTGACACATTCAACTGCACACATATAAAATGGGAAGAATGATGTCCGCGTTTGAAACCTTCCTAAGGCCCATAGTGATGTTTCTTTGTCATCCAACCTGTTCATAAGGTCAAACGGACATGGATGAAGGTAAAACACAAATATTAACTTGATCCAAGGCTTTTGTGGCTCCCGAGAAGTTTTCAATGATAGGTGTTCAATTCAAACTATTTCCTGGGGTGTGGTCCACTTGATATTTGGATATGATTCAATTTTTGGCTCATGCGCTGAAATGATCGTAAAACAGATGGATGGCGTGGATAAAACACATAAATCATGACGGCCCCACAGAGTTTACTCAGTATAAACTGTTGGCCTTGGCCTTAAGTAGAGATGAGAGACTTGCTGATTTTTTCCTTTTATTCTGTCAGTTAATGAGCTGAGATAGTCCACTGTGATTTTTGGATTATGGGATCTTCATTATAGAAGATACAGTGAAAGGTTTGGATCTCATCCATGCCTACCACATGAGTAGAGATGACATATTAGAATCTGAACCGTGTTGATAACGATCTCATCCATGCCTACCACATGAGTAGAGATGACATATTAGAATCTGAACCGTGTTGATAACGATCTCATCCATGCCTACCACATGAGTAGAGATGACATATTAGAATCTGAACCGTGTTGATAACGATCTCATCCATGCCTACCACATCCGGATTGCACCTTGGCATGAGTATTTAGGTCAAGGTCAGGCCCATTTACACTGGAAAAGCTGCAGTGGCCACATGACTGATGCAAACACAACTTGCCCAGCCAATGTGCATGTGTGGGACCCTAGAGGACTTTGAAACAGGAGTCGATACCCAGACCTGAGTGTTTAAACGATGTTATCTTCACTCAGTCTACCACTTGAGCTGTAGATCAGGGTGTGCCTGGATGGATTATTGTCTAGGCCAGGAATGACCTATGAAATAGTATGGAGATCACCACCTATGAAACAGATTTTTTTGGGATGAGCAATATTTGGAACAGATTTTTTTGGGATGAGCAATATTTGGAACAGATTTTGGGACAGATTTGGAACAGATTTTGGGACATGAAATCACTGTGCGATCGGAATGTGGTCATCATCATCCATTTTTTCTTCCTTTTTCACTTCAGGTTCTTGCTTAACTTTCGCAACTGAAGAGGATGATCGATTATCTAAGGGAACTGACTTTTTCATTCGCTGTGCAATCGGAATGTGGTCATCATCATCCATTCTTTCTTCCTTTTTCACTTCAGGGTCTTGCTTAACTTTCGCAATAGAAGAGGAACTAGAAATTTTTAGCTTTTTAATAGAAGAAGACGGGGGTGAAGTATTGACTTCACTTGCTAGCCTCTTGTTCAAACCTGTGCTGGACTTCAAAGACTGTTCATTATTTGAAATTGAATCCCTCTTGTTGTAACCATTTTGCTGAAACTTAGCAGACAAAGGTTTCTCATCATCTACGGCATGTGAGGTTTTAGTAGATGCACCAAAACCGGACTTTGATAACTTAGAAGATAGGGGTTTCTCATCTCCTGAATCATCAGCAGATTTATTAATGCTGATTTTTGTCTTTCTTGGAATGGATGAACTAGGAATAGATGAATTGTGATCCCTTGAAACATGGGAGCCGATTGCTTTTTTGACCTGCTACAGGCATTCGAGAGCTCAATGGTACATTATCATCAGAATCTTCATCAGGATCAACAGCAGATTTAACAGCAGACTTATCCAGAGGCTTCTTTTCCTTATTATAAGCTGCTGAGTCCCGTACTGATGAATGTTTGGGCCGATCAGGTACTGAAGCTTTTGAATTAGCAACAGTAGACCTTTCTGCTGATACCTTCGCAGGTAAAACCACCTTAGTTTTTAGTGAATTGGAGTTTGGACGATCAGAAGCATGTGCATCAGAAACAGGCCTTCCTGAAGATCCATCATGCCTTTGAGATGATCTTATCTCACGCATTTACTTTTTCTGTGGACCATCTTACAAAACCTCTATTACTGCTGTCAATGATCCCAGTCCTAGCCTAGCGAAATAAAAAATTTGAATAGGCTTGGCTTGTATAGCTCAAAATTCTGTAAAATGATATGTAGGTTTTTAAATGATTTTTGCTTTAAAATACCCTACAAATCGCCATAAAAACAGCAAATTTGAAAATCTAGCGATTGTATCAGGTAACTGTCACTTGATTAATTTTCAGCAAAAACATCACGAGCTCACTGATATTTGTTATAACGGGACTTAAACGACATCAGTAGTGGAACCACTGTTTCTTTTCAATGGATTTCATCCAGAAAAATAGGGATTCACAACCATACCTGATGGATATATTGTCAGTGATAGGTTTTGATTCATGTGTCTTACAGGGTACATTTGGGCCATGTTGGGTGATCAAATTTGTTAATTCACAGCTGATGAAGGATGCCTCAAAAATCATAAAAATCCTAAATTTATTCAACAGATAACGCAGAAGGCTAAAAAAAATAAGGCTTAGGGAGACCTCATATTTGAAAGAAAACAGTCAAATGATTCGAGGGTTGAAACATTTCAATTTGGGAGTTCTTTTCTTTTCTTTTTTCTTTTCTAAGATCCTTCCATCCAAAGGCCCAACGTATAAACAGTTTTGATCAGTGAAACATAATTCCAAATACAACAGCTTTAGTTCCTACACCATTAGGGTAACTCACACTAGGTACCTCCCTAACCAGGGTCACTCCACGTCCATCAGGTACGCTGCCTCGTGTTAACCAGGCAACTCGGAAATCATAGACCGTACCGTAGGAAATAGTTGGGATGAAAGGCCCACCATTAGTTTTGGGTAGGACCCAACATGGATAGTTCATCGAATATGCCTCGTCCAGATGAAAGAAATGACCCAAATATCACAGTATTCCAAAACTCAGGGGAAGCCATACCACATGAACATAGAGCTTTTAGGTATAATTTTATGTGGTGGCCCACTAGAGTGTTGAATCAGCCTGATTTTTGGGATCATCGCCAAACAAAGGGGTTGTGTGCCTGATAGATGGTGTGGATTTCGTGCACATAAAGTAATTTCCCCCACACTAGAGAAACTAACCCTGGTAGTTACCGAAGGAGGCATGCAAGTGTTTTCCATAACAATTCACCGGGTGTTATTGTAGCAAGCATCTTAAAACAAACGTCTCTGTCATTTTCACTTGATAAAACTAAAATGTCTGAAATTTGGTTCATTTGTGTAATGAATAAGGAGGAGGACCTTTATCTCACGCATTTACTTTTTCTCACGATATTATTGATAATGTCGCTGATACTCAGAACAATTATCCTCTCTGACATCCTCCGAGTGCTCTGTCTCATATCTGTGTTCGCACCATCACTTGCAATCAGATCCAACCCATCACTGATTACAGCATTGTCCCTGCATGTTTATGCTTTCTGATGCCCAACCTGTCTACATCACCGTTGAGACTTCAAACCCATCATGAACACATCGCTTGAACTTGACTTCCTGACCCACCATTTCGGATAGTCTTTGATTTTGACCGCATAGGTCACCATCCGGATCTGAGGCCCTGCCATCGTCGGCTGGATTTAATTCTGAGTCTGCCATCATTGGCCAACATATCTGCACCATACCAACAGCATCATCAGCTAGCAGCAAGGTATTCAGTTACGGTGGCCATAACAGCCACCATTATTGCTCTTATGATATGGGCTGTAATGACTGTTAATGTAGTCTTTTTTTCCCCCCCATAATGGTCATTACAATGCGTAACTGTTGTCACCATTACTGTTACATAACGCCCGTTACAGCACACCTTGGCGAGCAGTCGTCGATGTTCATCTACTCCACTGCCATCACCGTTCTTTGGGTATAGTCTGATATCTGCCTGCTCCAATTCAGTTTGATCTTGCTCTCTGATCTTCATTTCAGCTTCTCTTATATGTTTTTGGAGAGATTCATGCTTCTCTCATATGCTTTCTGGTGGGAACCGTGTTTCTCTTGTCTGATTTTTGAAAGGATTTTTGTTTCTCTCATTTGCTTTTTGGAGAGATTTTGATTCCTTCTGATTCTGAGGGTTAATGTCAGCACTGTCCACAAATACCAATCAGATCTGATGTTTGCTGTCGCCAGTAACCATCATCTGTCTGAATTTGCCGAAGGAAACGGATTCGATCACCTGAAATTCATCGGCATTTGTCTCTCTTATTGGTATTTATTACCTGAAGTTGACCAGTCAGTGGCATTTGAATTCATATGTGATATCTTATATTTGGTTCGCATGTTCTGTTGACTGATCAGATCTCCTGTCTACATGTCAATTTCATGTCTAGGGAGCAGATCTTCAGTTCACCATTTTTCATGGTCATTCTGATCTTCACCCTCGATGTCGTGCCTTTTCGTCTATCTGATTCTGATCACCGTCTTGGATATGTTCTCGTTGCAATCAGCCCTTAGTGCAACTTGGTCACAGTGCCTTCTGCTTCCTATCTAATTGTTGTTTTGCATCTGTTATCCACTGTTGCTGCCCATCATAGCATCACTTCTCGCTGGAAGCCTGCTGCTGAAGATTTTGTGTCACTGTTCTTACTTGCAATGCCTTTCAAACCAACTACTCTTTCTTAGAGCACGTTGAGTTTGAGGGTCTTGTTAGTAGAGGAGGATAGGATAAACATACAGCTGTATATATTAAAGATATATGATTAAGATTTATCTTGAATGTCAGTTAAGATATTCCCCCTTGTATATATTTTAGTGTTCCCAATGTAATACCAACAAGCTATTCACACTTCACAGTGCAGTCTCTTACATGTTAACACTAATTACCATGAGTAATATGTAGATGTTAACAGGTTTTTCCTTTTGGTGGATCATGTTTCTGCTAAGGGGCTGTTTGGATTGGAGTAAATGGAGGTAAATGGGGGGAATTGGGAAATGGAATTTGAAGTGTGTTTGGATGGGAGTAAATGCATGGAAATGAAATGAAATGGAAGTAAATGAGCATGTAAATGAGCAAGTATATAGAAGTAGGTATTAAGCTTGTACAAAATAGAAAACATGGACAGTAATTTGCACATGATGCAAATGCAGAAAGAAAGGAAAAGAAAAAGGAAGTTCAATGACAATGAAAGAGCTGTTTTGGTCTTGGCATGGGGGGGACCCTGTTCTAAAGAAAGGAGGATCAGGCACCTTGCTTTATTGGCAGTCTTGTGGTGGATTTGGTTGGAAAGAAACGATAAATGTTTCAGGGACAGGTGTGGCACTTTGGGCTCCACAATCTGAAGGTCTTTTCATTGCTTAGGGAGTGGGGCGCCTGACCCTTGGGGTGGGTTGTTTTTATATTTGTATTTTTCTTTTTCTTCTTTTCCCTTGTTGTGCCTTCTGGCCCTCTTGATAAAGTTATCAATTCTCCAAAAAAAAAAAAAAAAAAAAAATCGGCACAGTCCTCACCTTAGAAACCAAAGGGGGCACCAACCATGTGTGTGGGGCCCAACAAGGCAGCATGTTCCATCTAAACCGCTCACCAGATGAGCCACACTGGGACAAAGGGAGCTCCAACGCTTAAGTCAGCCATACAGCATGAACTTGGAACTTTTAAGTAGAATTTTATATTGTTCCCTATGAGGTGGTCCACCCGAATTTGACATCAGCCTAACTTTTACTCTGTACAGCGAACAAGAGGGACCACACCTAACAAACTGACTGGATGTCACACACAAAACACAAGCCCCACAGAGTTTAGCTGTTGTGCCATGACTTCTGAAAAGGTGGTGTGGCATGATTTCTAAGGTGTTGCAAAGATTCTAGTCTCTTCATCAAGGCATTCCATAACAGTAATGGTGGTTGTAATGGCCACCGCTGTTACCATTACGATATTGGTCATAACCGTTATTATGGCCCCCATAACAGCTGTTATGATTTTTTTATTTTTTTTGTGAAAAAAAATCCTATTTCAACCCCATTACAGGACCACTATGGGGCTGCTATGACCTCATAATGTGTAACGGTTACCACATAGATTACATAATGGCCATTACAGAACCATCTTAGAATCTCCATCTCTCTCTCTCTCTCTCCCTCTCCCTCTCTTTCCAGTTTCCATAATTGATCATCATTCTAATCTAAACCTCCTTATTCTTACCTAATCTAATATAAACTCTCACCAACAAACACCATTCTATTCCTTTCAACCACTCAACAATCTCTTAGAATGATTGGAGACTGATACTTGGCCGGAATCATGTAATTAAGAAATTTGAGCTCTGTGATTTCACCCCGATCTATGAGTGGCATCAGAAGGAGAAGGAAAAGAAAAAACAAATGACTACAGAAGTGAGTCAAGCTGCCATCAATCACTTTTTAAAGTAGACTTAGTAAGGGATCCATGCATCTTCATGTGATGAGTTGATTATGACACTGCTTTATTTGGAGTATTAGTTCTTGAATTAGTAATTTAGATTAAAAGCTCAGTGTTAAACTTCTGTTCATCCTATGGCATTTTATCTCAACCTGGGGCAATTGTAAACTATGCCAGTAAGCAAAGTGCAATGTACTTGCACATACCGAGAATTTCACTATGGACATGCAGTCACAACTTTCTTTTCAGGTAAAATGTTCTTAATGTGATCGGTGATTCGTTCTTATTTTTAATTTTATATTCTGTTGTTTCTTTTGTGGCTTTTATAATTCTACAAGAATCCTTCAGTATATAATTCTTTTGTGGCTTTTTTAAAATGTTTCTTTTTTTTTTTCCTTCAAGTCTGAGGAAGTAGCGTGCTTTTGGGTACTTCAAAACGTAAAGCTGCTACGTGTGTGAAGATTTAAGAAAAGATCTTAAACACCCAATCACTTAAGACTGCAGAGCCCCTGACTCTTCCAACAATCTTAGACTGCAGAGCCCCTGATTCTTGTAGTAACGGAAAGGAGCCCACATGCCCCTTTTCAAATGCATCACTACCTACCTCTCTCCCCACTCCACATTCATTTCTCACCATCAGATTACTCCATGAAAGGGACACTGATTGGACGGTGAGGAGCCCACCACCCACCTCAGTGGCGAAATATCATTTGTGGGGCCGTACTCTGTGAGAGGTGGGCCCGGGCGAGTACATACGTGTTTTTTTTTCCGCATTTGTCCCTTGCTAACTTACGTAACCGTTCTGATAGGAGAATATATGTAGTCCAATTGTAGAGAGGTCATTGGGCTGTCATCTTCTTTCTAGGAAAGTGTCTAATCCAGCGTTAGAACTATGAGAATATTTCACTTATACAATCCCATCCGAGCCATCCAAACAGTGGGCCCCACCATGAAGATGAACTCTCCAAAAATTCCTGTGCATTCCAAACACATTCCTGTGCATATAGCAACTTATATATGTACGAATTGTGTTTATGGTGACATGAACTGTAATTTCTGGTCATGCAACAACTTCACATCTTTCAATAACAGGGGTTTTGTCAAAACATGTAGAATGGTTAAATGCGTAAATGATTAGGAGACGGACATTTGGTTCATTGTTTCTTTAATTCTACTATTACAGATGGATCACCTATTGGACAGCTTGGGTGTGTAGTGACTTTGATCTTGATAGAAAATGGGCCGCCTTTTAAATGCATCCCTGATTAGCCAACCTCAATTGTTTCCTCACCTGTATATATTGTATTTGTATATACTGATTGCTGTGATGACTTTTGTTTTCCACCTATGTAACTACAATCCATACTACAAATTGAGCTAAATTGGGCAGCATGGGACCCATTTCTAAATGTCTACATGACCTATCTCAAATGGTGGGCCTCACTACGATACAGTAGCTACGAATGGAAAATCAAAAGCCAAATTTGATTGCATATGTAGTGCTTGTTGCTTTCTTTCTTTTTTTTTCGTTTTTTTCATGCAACTTATCAATGGCTCTCTTCTTGTACTTGTGGCAAATTGCACAAGATCAGAGTTGTCAAGTCAGCCATCTTGGACAATTTTAATAAAATGTGCAACTTTTGGATAGTGTCCCACCTGAAGAACAGTTTGGATCACCGGATTGTTGCAATTTGCATCTTACTATTGTGTTGTAATGTCGTTAACACAGATTTGAGAATGATGTCTTTGAAATTCTCCTTAATATGGTTTTTTTTATTCAGATTAAGATTTGTTAATTATGATAGTTTGTGTCAATTGTGAAGCAATGATGAAATCAAATATTCTCAACAGCAAAAGCATACAATTGTAAAATTCTAGAACTGATAACATTTGCTTGAAGGATTTCATTTGGAATTCTCATGGATGTAATATTAAGATTTGAAATTTTTATGCTTTTTATCAAATGCCTCGGAAGAAAAACATCTAACAACAGCATTAGTTTTGTTTTTGAGAGAGAGAGAGATTGAGAGAGAGAGAGAGAGAGAGAGAGAGAGAGAGATTGAGAGAGAGAGAGAGAGAGAGAGAGATTGAGAGAGAGAGAGAGAGGTTGCTCGTCTTTGATATTCTAGTGGATTTTGATGTTTCAAAATATTAATTGCTGTTTTTTTTTTCCTTCAACTGATGAGCAGAGAAACATGGCATACATCTGTAAGCTAGAGGCATGCATGTACTCAATCAAATAAGACTGAAGTGATCATTACTCGAGATAATATGTGTTATACAAACTAGTTAAAACAAATAAAATTCCCATCACCCTTTGCAAAAGTGAGACGAAGATTTTTGCTTTGTAATAATCATGTTCTTACTATGGCATATGAATTGCTTTACACCAAATGCTTGTGTACCATTTCAGTAATTGTAAGATATGGTTTGATTGCAGTTATTTATACTGATGTGATGAGTCATTCTCATTCATGTAGACCTCTATAGCATTTACTAGCCCGGCGATTGCAGCTGTATCAACTCTTATTGTAAGTTACTTGATCTTATCTCACTCATTGTCTTTTTACAACACTTTTGAGTTGTCACAAACAAGGCACTCTGCAATCTGCATACAGATGTGTAACATATTTAAAATATTAATTGCTTAAATGCTGTATCAACTCTTATAAATCGCTTTAAGGAACTTTTCTAGGTGCACATGTGGCCATGCTTAAATGCTAACGGTTTTTTTTTCATATTCTAAAGCAACGCCGACGGTCATAAACCGTCGGAAATTCCGACGGCTAATCACCGTCGAGAATTCCGACGGTGTGGAACCGTCGGAATTTCCGAAGGTTTACGACCGTCGGAATTTCCGACGGCTAATCACCGTCGAGAATTCCGACGGTGTGGAGCCGTCGGAATTTCCGAAGGCTAATCACCGTCGAAAATTCCGACGGCTCCACACCGTCGGAAGTTCCGACGGTCGAGCGACGGCTCATCGCCGTCGGAAATTCCGACGGCCGACCGACGACTTATAGCCGTCGGAAATTCCGACGGCCCATAACCGTCGGAAAGCAATTGTGACGCCCCCTTTCCCGACGGCCCATCCGACGGCTAAAAGCCGTCGGGAAAGCCATTTGCCGACGGCTTTCGGCCGTCGGGAAAAGTCATTTTTCTGGTAGCGGGAATATAGTGGATAGACTCTTATAAATTGACAAACTTGTCAGATTTGAGCCCCATTGTAACACTTCGGGTTACTTGATCTCCGCTCTCCTGTACTTCAATCAGCTCCCCTTATGCTCCCCTGATCGCTGATGCCGTTACGTCACCACTACTCTAGCTTCACGATCAGCCACCTTGCATATGATGCTCTGACGGAGATGCCTAAGGTGCTAGGAGGTGGTGGAACCTCTACAAGTGGTAGGAAATGGGTGTCCTAGAGGATTACACCTATAAGGACTCCTAAGTGGTGTTTAGACAAAGAATATACCAATGATTAAGGTGTCTAAATTCTTAAGAATCAAGAGGAAACAAGTCCATTCTCATTTTGACATTGAATGCCCCAAGTTTGTGATGAATTACAAGGAGAATGACTTGTAATGAGTTAGGAATAGATCCTCTAATGGTCTTCAACAATAGTAGCTTCTATCTCCTCAAAATTCTTCCCTTAAGCCAAAAAACAAATGCTCCTCCTTTTATAGATTTTCTTCTAACAGTAAAAAATGGGCAAATTCGCGTATTTCCGATTGATCGAAAAAAGGTCGAATTGATCGTAGGTCACTTCTGATTGATGGGAGACTTGTCTGATTGATCGAAAATCTGCCCAGAAAATTCTCTGGAATAAAGTTTGATTGATTGAAATATGGTCCGATTGATCGGAAGGACCTCATCTGATTGACCGGAGGCACTGTCCAATTGATCGGAAATCTGTCTAGTGAATTTTTTAAATTCTCTTGAAAAAATTTCAATTGATCGGAACTTGTCTCCGATGGATCAGAGTCCCATCAGAACCACTGTCTGATTAATCAGAGATCAATAAAAAACTACTGTTTGGGCTGAATTATGTACAGAAGCTTCCACCTCTTTAATTAGTCTAACTTATCATGTTTTTTATGGTGTTCTAAGACTAATGAAGATGACTAAAGGTTTTTCTAATTGGTCCAAGTCATCTAAGAGGTATTGAGTGTTTTGATTCAAAGGGTTAGGATCCCCATGGCATCTCATTTACCTGTTCCTCTTCCTTGATGCTTTTTGTCTACTTGAATCTTTGGTCTTCAGCTTGCCAAGGCTCAACCGACATTACAACACATGGAATCACTTGATTCAAAAATAAGGTGCACTAGTATGCCACAAAAAAATGCACTAATGATTACCTAAATTGGCGAGAGGAGTTGCTCCCAATTCTATACCCATGTTTTTGGTCAACAACTTTTCCAATTCTGCCCGAACTATGGACTGCATAGAATCACTCATCTAGGAGGGCCAACCACCACTAGATGACCCCTCATCTGGATGAGTAGCTGAATGTGCTTGATGAAGAGATGATCCCCCTTTCTATCAGATTAGATTCCAACACTGGTCCGCTGTGTGGTTATTTTTGTACAAGAACTACAGTAGCGTTGTTGTCCAGAAGAAGACCTGGAACTGTTACTGACTAAGATTTATCTCCATCCTCTGTTGTTATAATGACCTCCACGTCAAGGTGGCCAACGACCTTTATTATTACTGCGCATACCAGAAAGTAGTGTCATGTTGTCACTAGGGTGGAGGGAAGAAGCCGAGTCTAATGGATTTGGCACACGCATCATGCATGTGAATACTTTTGATAAAGTGGGGATTCTCTCACTAGCCAAAAGTTAGGCCTAAAATAGTTCCAAGTAAGGGTAAACTTTGGCAAGAAATAACATACACGACACATATTTCCTCTCACTGATGTTGTTGTTGTGCAATATCTTGAGCAAAGGGATGGTGGAGTTTCCACTCATCAACCAACATTGAAATTTGGCACAATGGTTATTGATGGAATTCTATAATAGTATGGTAGACATGCTCTTCCATACTACGGAAACACTGGTTCATCACTTGGAAATTGTCCTCTTTCCATGTGGATTGAGTGTCTAAACCTTCCAATGGTCTACTTTCAGTGAGATGTCTTAATTTCTGTTTAAAAGTAAGGAAGATTTTGATTGAACAGGCCCATGGAAGAAAGTTACTCCATTTAACTTCATAGAAAAAACTTGTTGAATGTCCATTTTTGTTTCATTGGTAGATGTGCAAGATGTTGATTTCAAGTACATAATCTCTAATATTTTAGAAATAACCAAAAGTGGTGGGAAGAAATGTACCGAGAACAATTGAGAAGAAGATTAAAGATTGTTAGTTGATGGGTCCTTGATCATGTTTATCCATCATACACCAAGATACACTTAGGGCTGTCAATGGCACGGATCTTGATCCGTATCCGATCCGATTTAATCGGATTCAGATCAATAATCGGATAATTGGGTTGGATACGGATACCCAAAGATGATCCGTTTAATATTCGGGTCAGATTCGGATCAACCCTGATCCGGCCCGTTAACGACCCGACACGATTAAAAAAAAAGCCGTCTCCTTTGTCTCTACTCTCCACGCACGAGCATCTCTCTCTCTCTCTCTCTCTCTCTCTCTCTCTCTCTCTCTCTCTCTCTCTCGGATATCGGGTTGGATCATAATTGAATCGAAAACGAATTTCAAAAAATTTAAACGGGTCGGGTTCGGATCATATACTTGTGATCTGAATCGGATTCGGGTCAGATATATCCTTAATCGGGTCGGATACGGTTCATCACTGATCTGGCCCGTATCTGACCCGTTGACAGCCCTAGATACACTAGGGAAATCACTGACATTAGCAATACTTTGGTCAGACCTGGGATGATAAAGAGCATCATTTCCTTCCATGTATAGTAGATATTGCATTTATTATCTATCCTTGTATAGAGAGATTCTTTTTCTCTTTTAGCTTGTACATATCTATAAATGCCCCATTGTGGCTAGAGTAATAGACAGAAAAACTCAAAGGAGAATTCTCCACAATATCTAATATTTCCAAAGTTATCATGGTATCAGAGACATGCATATGGGTCATTGATCATTGCATCCTCTGCAATCGTGGTCCATATCGTTGCCATTAGTATGGAGAATGCTCGTGGCCACGTTCGCACTATTACTGCCTCGTCGCAGCAACCCTCACTACACCTCACAATTCGCAGCTTGTACTATTCACACTATCACTCATCCAAAATTTTTAGACAGTAACCTCACTATCTCCAGATCTATGCTCGTTGTTACCAGTGATCTGGATCTGTTAGATCTGCCATTGCTGTTACTTGTCACCGCAAATCAACTCCTTTACCTTAGATCCACTTGAGGCAAGCTGTCTAGATCCACGTGATCTTGTGGTCGCTGGCGATTGTTCATACCCGCACTACCAACCAAGATCTAGTTAGCACGCACCACCCGCTGCGCTTCTCTGGCCGTTTCCTAGTTCATAGATCTTCTCATCCTGGTCTGCAACACCACCACAGATTTCCTCATCCAATATCAAAGATCTCTCTACTGGAAGATTTCCTCATCTGATATCGAGGATCTCTCTACTGGAACCACACCCATCTCTGCAGACCGAGATCTAGCATGCCACACTCAGGCTCCGATCCTGCCCCTGCCACGTCCAGGTCGTGCCCCTGTCGCGCTCGGTACCGCACCTCGGCCGATCTCACCCTTGGCCTGTGCCACACCATCACTATTGAATCCCCATTACGTCCCAGATCTTCTCGTGCTCCGATGCATGTCTGCTACAGATCTACAACATCTATTCGAGCCTTAGATCGTCAACAGCCATCCGAAGGCCATTTCTTCCATTCATCAATAGCCATCAGATCTACAACTAATTGTAGATGTAAAATTGGAAAAATACTCCTCATGGTAATAGTATGAGGGACCATTTGGAATGTCGGTTAATAAGTGTTTATTTGTTTATTCTGAAAAAAGCTCTTATTTTAAAAATTGATTGTTTAGTAAAACTCCAAATTTTACCATTTAATTTTTTTAAAAACTAACAAAAATGCCCTTAAAAAGGTGACGAAGAGGCCACTTGTTTTTTAAAGAGCTTATTTAGCTTAAGTGGGTAGACACTTTTGGCTAATTTTTAGACAAGTTTGTCCTTAAGGTTTTTAAGTAATTCCTATTTTGTCCTTTTCTCTTCTCTTTACATTCTTTCTAAGGCGGGTCCACATGATGAACTATCCATATTGAAGGTTAGGCCTACATGATGGTCCACATCAAGGTGGGCTCCACATGATCGATGGGCCATATCAAAGTGTGGCCCCACATGATGGACAATCCAAAGTAAAGGTGGGACCATATGATGGATGGTGGACATTAAAGGTGGGTCCCATATGATGGATGGCCCACATTGAAATGTGGCCCTGCATGATGGACTATCCACATTAAGTGGGTCTTAAATGATGGATGGCCCAAAACAAAGGTGGGACCCACATGATGGAATGTGGACATGAAAGGTGAGCCCACATGACGAACGACCCATATTGAAGGTGGCACCCCATGTGAGAATGGTCCACATCAAGGTGGGCACACATAATGCATGGTTCACATCAAAGGTGGGCCCTACATGATTGATGACTCACTTCAAAGTTTGGCCCATCATGATGGACCATCTACATCAAATGGGCCCCACTTGATGGACGGTTCACATTAAAGGTGGTACCTACATGATTGATGATGGACATTGAAGGTGGGCCCACTAATGTACGGTTGACATCAAAGGTAGTCCCACATGATGAATGACGTATATTGAAGGTGGGGCCTCACATAATGAATGGTCCACATCAAATTGGGCCCACGTAATGGACGGAGTAGGCGTAACATGATGGATGACTCGTATTAAAGTATGACCCCTCGTGATGGACAATTGACATCAAGTGGGCCCCACCTAATGGACGGTCCACATCAAAGTTATTGCATGATGGACGACCCATATCCAAAGTGACCTAACATGATGGATGATCCACATAGAAGGTGCGCTTCACATGATGGAGGGTGGACATCAAAAGTGGGCCTCACAAGATGGAAAAACCACTTTGAAGGTGGGGCACACACAATGGAGACATCAAATGTGGACTCGACGTGATGGGTAGTGGACATTGAGGAGCCCCACATAAAGGACAAGTCACATTGATGGTGGACCCCACATAATGGACAATCCATGTCAAAGGTCAGCCCTTAAGGATGAATGGTTCACGTTCAAGACCGGCCTCTCATGATGGATGGCCCACTTTGAAGGTTTGGCTTACACGATGGATGGTCTACATCAAATGTTCAACATAATGGACGGTCCGAATGTCTTAAAACATGAAGATTGTAGCGATCTATTTTTTTTTTCTTTTACCACTTGGAGCATGGTCCATCTATGATGAGATCCACCAAAACAACCATCTGGATTGCTCTTATAAGGGAGTTGTTGTAATCTTTAAAAATTACAAAACCTATTATTGACGTCAGATTCTGGTAACAGGTCCCTTTCAATTATACGCCCTTCTCGAAGTGAGCTCTCCTCTGAACCTGAAAGCCAAAGAAGAAAAGTAAGGGTGGCCGGCGCTTGGCCGTTGGCCCTTCGAAGCTTAAGTTGGAGGTGACTTGATAGTAAGATGAAGTGTGAAACGTAGGCTTAGAGATTGTGTACCTTTATCATCTATGGGGTCATCTATTTATGCAGATCCGGGTGATCCAGTCTGTTACACAAGACATTCAGATCACTGCTGATTTCAGGGGATAAGGCACTTATCCTATTAATCCTTAGATAAGGGGATGGCCTAACCACTCTAGACGTCTAGCTGATTACGTCTCTTGATGGAGATCTCCCATGGTTCGGAGCTACAAATAGAAACAAGTCAAAACCGGCTTATATAGGCTGCTGGTACTATAAGACGAGGGACGTCCTTTCCAGATACCAGAGACCAGAGACTAGAGACCAGGGGTGCTCACATAACGGGGGCTGCTCACATGATGGGAGATGCTCATATGACGGGAGCTACTCATATGACGGGGGCCTCCCCACTCAAGGACCAAGAGCAGAGCTGCTGGGAGCTGCTCATATGTCGGGAGCTGCTTATATGATGGGGGCCTCCCCACTCAATGACCAAGAGCAGAGCTGCTCATATGATGGGAGCTGCTCATATGATGGGAGCTGCTCACATACGGGGGGCGTATAGGCGGTCGCAGGTTTGAGTGATATATACGACGTGAGCAAGAAGGCTCGCTAGTCAAATGGTTTGGTCGTGACTTTTATGGAGAGACGCTCGCTGGTCGCATATCTTTTACACTTCTTCGACGACCAACTTTATTATATAACAGATGCCCCCTAAGTCCTTAGTGTTGAGGAGCTACGCGAAGGACTCGTCTATATATGTAACTGCCTATTTTTGGAGGAGAAACTGTACATGATTGAGCATGCATTTATGAGTGCCAGCTTTCTGCATAGAGATAGGCTGGCCTATCAATTGAGTCTTTGGCCTTGCGGTGAGCAGAGGACTCAGTCAATTCATGCTAGAATGTTTTACTCAACTCATGAAAATGAGTTGGGCTCAATTAGGGAGGTCTTGGCGACCATGTCCGCATAGAGATAGGCTGGCCTATCAATTGAGTCTTTGACTTTGCCGTGAGCAGAAGACTTAGTCAAGAGAATGTTTATATTCTCTTCAAGGCTATTCAGGTCCAAAAAATGGAGTAGCGACCAAGTTATAGATTCCTTAGCTGAACAACTGGAATGAAAGCGATCGTCTTTATTTAGGAATGGTCCAATATTCACATGCTTTATGAAAAATATCGGAGTAAATGTTCCACGTGCCAAGGGTGATGTAGGGGTCTTCCTTTCGTGTCTTTCAGATAATATGTACCTGGTCGAGCAATCTCGATGACTCGATACGGGCCTTCCCAGTTAGGATCCAATGACTGAGTGACTGTTCCGATGTTTTGCCTGAGCACCAAGTACCGAGCTGAAAAACCCTGAATTTGACCTTCAAATTATGATAACGGGCTATACGTTATTAATAAGCCGCTACTTGAAGACAAGAAATGTTCATTTTCTCTTCTAGGAGATCGAGGTGAAGTAATCGACTACCACGTCCTTTTTCCATAGGTAGTGGTCTGATTATATCGATTTTCCATTGACCGAAAGGCCAAGGGCCGTCCATCGACGTCATTTTCTCAGACGGTAAATGAGGGACTGGAGAATTTCGCTGACATTTGTCACATTTCTTTGAGAATTCGATAGCATCCGCCTTCATAGTGGGCTAATAGTATCATTGCCTCATTGCTTTATATGCTAGAGACCGTCCTTTGGGATGATTACCGCATGCCCCTTGGTGTATTTCATCTAGAACACGGTGTGCTTCTTCTGGATGGAGATACTTTAAATACGGTAAAGTAAAACTTTTACGGAACAATTTTTCATTTTGTAAGATGTACCTGGCAGCACGATGGTGAATTGTCGGGCTGATTTTTTATCATCTGGGAGTCGTCTGCTTTGGAGGTAAAGGATGATGGGGTCCATCCAACATGAAGATAAAAGCAATGTGACGACCTGCTCTGGAGTAACTTGATTGATACTCGGGGTAGATAGATGCTCGATAAAAACAGCTCGCGTCAGATCGGACTCAGGTGCAGAGGATAATTTTGCCAAAGAATCTGCGAGCTTGTTCTCCTCTCGAGGAATATGACTTATTTCATATTTGTTCAATTTGAACGAACAAGATGAGTACCTGATAGATTTGTACGAAGCCATCTGCTCCTCCTTTGCCTAGAATTCATTGAGCACTTGATATACGATGAGCTGAGAGTCGTTGTGAGTGAGCAGGTTCCTTATTGCGAGTATATTTGTTAATTCGAGACCGACAATTAAGGCTTCATATTTCGTTTCGTTATTTGAGGCACGAAAGCTTTAACGCTACGATGATGGAATCCTTATGAGGGAAATAGATTCCTTTAGCATCTTCGTGAGAGAAAGAGATTGGATGATGGCTCAAAACTTGACGTGCTGGATGATTTCTTCACCCAGTAAATATGCTAAGGCTTTTGGCATGCCTTTCGAATATATGCTTTTCTTGAGGCTTGGGAATCTCCTCCACAAGCTGGACCACGTGTAATGGTCTGAATTTTGCCCGCAGGTTCGGCATCTTCCTGTGAAGGACGATGCTACAATAACTTCTTCCTTCGCGCTTGATGTTCACGATGCGCTGGGGGATCGGATCATTTGGGCGAACGATCTTGTCGTGCGACAGTCTCAAAGGTGTCCCTTTCGAATGAGGGCTTCAATCTAGTCTTTAAGAGATATACAATCTTGGGTGTTGTGCCCACGATCTTTATGGAAGTAATAAAACTTTCTTTTGTCTCTTTTTTTGGAATCTGATTTGATCATCGGAGGCCATTTAACATACAACTTATGTTTGATCTCCATATTACCCTTTTTTGGTGACTGATTGAGAGGCGTATAATTGCGATATTTCCCGGGATAAGACTTCTCTGGAGAGCGGTCTCTTCGATCATGCCGATACTTTCTATCTGTTGGAGAAATTTCTTCAAACTTTCGCTTCTTTCCCTAAATATCATGACGAGCCAAGGCTACTTCTTCAGGGTTAATATATTTTTGAGCTTTGGCTTGGAACTCAGTCATTGTTTTATGAGGATTTTTATCCAAGGCGAATCAAAATTTTTCGCTTGTAATGCCTGCTATAAGGGCGGTAAGACCCTTATCTTCAGTATAACCTTCGGTTTGACTGCTTCTGCCGTAAATCGGACTTTGAATTCTTTAATTGTCTCTTCATGCTGCTGCTTCAAATCTGATTGATGAGATGCAGATTTTTTGGTACGGATGCTTCCCATGAACTGAGAAAGGAAAAGATCCGATAATTGAGAGAAAGATTCTATGGACCGAGGTTTCAGACCACGAAACCAAGTAAGTGCTGCATCCTTTAGAGTTAAAGAAAAGGCCCTGCACATAATTTTCGAGCTATATCCTTTTAGCTACATAAGAGATCTGTACGTCTCCAAATGCTCGAGGGGATCACCCATATCTGTATATGGAACAACGCTGGTCGTTCGATATTTTTTAGGTAAAGGAGCCTCCATCACTTCGCGAGTAAAGGGAGGTTCAAATCGTCGAATTGTCGCCAAAGTAGATGTCGGGAAGTTAGACTGATATCGCTGTTCAATATCAGCGAAACGGTCTTCAATTTTCCTGAGATCCCCTTCCCAAGGCAGAGTATAACTGGATGTCTCGACATCAAGTTGTTCTTCAGGTTGGTTTTGTCGGGAAGCACTGGAGCGGATAGATTGTGGGTGTTGATTAGGAACTTGAATGCCACGAGGAATACGATTTGAAGGGGGGTTGGCCTGAACTTATGGTTCATCTAGAGAATGTCTAGAAGCTGTAGGCGTAAGTTGTAACAGCGGTCCTTCTGGAGGGTGCTGCGATTCGGAAAAATGTTGGTCAAACCGATTAGATAAGGTTTGAAATCCAGCCTGGAGAGTAACGAGTGTATCCCCGACAAAACGCATAATACTATTAAAGCCACCAAATATATCTTGGAACAGATTCTGTGCAAGAGGGTTGGGCTCTGTAGGAGGAACCCCTGTTGAAGCAGTCTGAGGGAGGTTGGGAGTTGGCTCAAGGATGTCTAGTGGTGGTAACGTTTGCTTTGAGGTGGAACGATGAGTTGTTTTCTTAGGAGGCATAGCGGGAGGTGACAATTTGTAATGAGAACGAATTGAATACTCGTTCCCACAGACGGTGCAAATCTGTTGACATCAGATTCTGGTAACAAGTCCCTCTCAAGTATACGCCCTTCTCGAAGTGAGCTCTCCTCCAAACCTGAAAGCCAAAGAAGAAAACTAAGGGTGGCCGGCACTTGGCCGTTAGCCCTCCGAAGCTTAAGTTAGATGTGACTTGATAGTAAGATGAAGTGTGAAAAGTGGGCTTAGAGATTGTGTACCTTTATCATCTGTGGGGTCATTTATTTATGCAGATTCGGGTGATCCAGTCTGTCATGCAAGCTGTTAAGATCACTGCTGATTTCAGGGGATAATGCACTTATCCTGTTAATCCTTAGATAAGGGGATTGCCTAACCACTCTAGATGTCTAGCTAATTACGTTTCTTGATGGAGATCTCTCATGGTTCGGAGCTACAAATAGAAACAAGCCAAAACCGGCCTATATAGGCTGCTGGTAATATGAGATGAGGGACATCTTTGCCAGAGGCCAGACCAGAGACCAGAGACTAGAGACCAGAGATCAAAGGTGCTCACATAACGGGGGCTGCTCATATGACGGGATTTGCTCATATGACGGGAGCTGCTCATATGACGGGGCCTTCCCACTCAACGACCAAGAGGGAAGCTGCTCATATGATAGGAGCGGCTCATATGTCGGGAGCTGCTCATATGATGAGAGATGCTCATATATCGGGAGCTGCTTATATGTCGGGAGCTGCTCATATGATGGGAGCTGGTCATATGTCGCGAACTGCTCAGATGATGGGAGCTGCTCGTATGTCAGGAGCTGCTCATATGATGGGGACCTCCCCACTCAACGATTAAGAGCAGAGTTGCTCATATGATGGGAGCTGCTCATATGTCGAGAGCTACTCATATGATGGGAGCTACTCATATGTCAGGAGCTGCTCATATGAAGGGAACTGCTCATATGACGAGAGCTGCTCACATACAGGGGGCGTATAGGCGGTCGCAAGTTTGAGTGATATACAGGAAGTGAGCAGGAAGGCCTGCTAGTGAGATGGTTTGGTCGTGACTTTTATGGAGAGACGCTTGCTGGTCGCATATCTTTTATACTTCTTCGACGACCAACTTTATTCTACAACACCTATTAAAAAAAAAAAAGCTCTTATTTAAATATTTTACTACGTTACGTGCTTATTTTAAATAAGAGCTTTTTAAGGTTTTGAGAAGGTAAGTTTGCCAAACAAGCTTATTTGAAACAAGAGTTAAAACAAAAAGAGCTTATAAGAGTAGTTCTTATTTGAAAAACTCTTGTTAGACTAGAGCTGAGATAACAAACGTGAAATATAGATATAGATAAAAGTTGATTATATTTTTCTCTATCTACATTAACATATATACCCTGGAACTCCTCAAAAGTTAGATGGACTTATATAAAAGTACAAATAACATTTTGTAATGAATTGAGACAGGACGCCTTATTGATGCATATCATTTTATTTTGTAATTTTCTTACCCGTGACAAGTCCTCTTACCAATGAAGAGC
This sequence comes from Liriodendron chinense, assembly GCA_003013855.2. Classification (NCBI taxonomy): domain Eukaryota; kingdom Viridiplantae; phylum Streptophyta; class Magnoliopsida; order Magnoliales; family Magnoliaceae; genus Liriodendron; species Liriodendron chinense. Next base: position 6,817,823 of record ML058446.1, read on the forward strand.
CAGCCACACTAAAAAATATTAAAAAACACCCCTCCCAAGACTAACTGTAGCAGTAAATTTGGTAAAACACCATTCCCATTATGGGCATGCAATATAGCCACATAGATATACACAGAAGATGGACTATAATAATACGGAGTTTGAACCACGATCCCATTATTCTATCCGAGGTGTTTTTCGAGCTTTGAAATTATCGAGATGTTCTTGGATTTTTTTTTTTTTTTTTTAATGGGTTATTTCACACACCCCATTTTTAGTACACCCACCCACCCTTTTGAGCCACCCCCACTATGAGAATCGATACCATGACCTCACTGATGAAACGAGACTATCTTTAGTCAGTCTACCACTTAAGCTATGGACCTGGGTGTTAATGTTGTCTTAGTTATTTTTATTTCGTTAAAGGTGGTAAAGTCGAGACTTATACGGCCCACAGAGTAATTTATATGACATCCAATCCATTCCCTGTATGAATCGCAGGTGATGGTCAGACCAACAAAAGAATCTGGCCTATCAAATAATCAAATGGGCTGCATGTGAATTTGGATTTTTGGGTTGGCGTACATTTTTTATGGTGTGGCCCACTTTATGATTGGATTGTCTAGATTTTCAGTTTCTATGATAATCATGCTTGGTTTTCATTTGTTGGACGGTTTGGATGTCATGCACATAACACGTGGGCTCAACAATTCTTTACTTCACCACATTTTAGAAAGAAAAAAAGGGTGCATGCATCTGGTCATCTGAGCCCTCCAAGAGCACCTCGAGGCATTATCTAGTAAAACCGCTGGTAGTGCATTTTAATGAAGTTTTTGTGAGAATATCACGATATTTTCAAAATCTCGACCAAAAAGAGGCGTGCAGTGTAGCATGGTATGCGAACTTTCGTATACAGTATTTTCTTTCCCACCAAACGCACCATTTTTATAGAACATCCGAGGCGTGCAAAAGGTGGATGATCGCAGTGTGTGGTCCACTTAAGATTTGTATCTACCTCATGTTTAGGCTCATGCGATAAAATGATCTGAAAAAAATGGACGGACGGTATGGATGAAACACATACATCATGGGGGGGCTCACAGAGCACCGACTAATATCCATTAGCTAGTGGCCAGGTCACTGGCCGATCCATTCTCTAATTAGAGAGGGATCGGGATGACCATGATAAATGGAGTTCGTTTTGCCTCTGTCGCCACTCTGGATCCAACGCGTATTTTTCGCTACCGACTGAGTCATTGAAATTTTCATTTTATTGTTTTAGATTCATCTATAGATAATGATGGTTGTAACCATCCCTTCAGAGTAAGAAAATTATATCAGAATGTATATTATAGAGTACACAAAGTGGACAGTTCAGATTATAGGACCACTCAAAGCTTAGGTGGATCACACTACATGAAGAATAGTGGGGATTGAATGCCTACCATCAAAAACTTCCAAAGGGCTAAAGCTAGCATTTGTGTTTTCCCTTTATCCAGGTCTACCTAACCTTGTGAACAGGTTGGATGGCAAATAAATATCATGGTGGGCCACAAAGGTTTCAACGGTGATGCTACCTCCACTGCTTTATGTGGTGGAGTCGACTTAACCTTCGTTTTTGTCTCATTCTTGAGATCATGCCCTAAAATTATATGGAAAAAAATGAATAGACGCATGGTGTGAATAGAGCACAAGCATCATGGTAGAGCCTATAGAACTTTGCCTAGCCAACACGTTACCGGACCACAACTGTGCTATATGCAATGGAGTACGGTATCTTCACCCACGTGAGGGTCTCTTCACCGTAGAGAGAGTTAGAAGAGCTTATCCATTCCAGCAGCCATGTACATATAATAATGGATAAAAAAATGTTCTGGTCCAATATTAAATGCACCATATACCAAACATCAAGAAGGTGGATGCTTTGTGGGGCCCACCGTAATATATGAGTTCTATCCACGCCTCTGTATTCATTTTGTCAGATTATTAGAGCATGAACCCAAAAATAGACGCATATTTCAAGGCTCAAGTGAGCCATAGAGTGGGAATTGAATTTCTGTTAAAATTTTAATTTTTTTTTGAGAGGGACGAAAGTTTAGATCAAGCTGATATTTGTGTTTTCCCTTCATCCAGGTGTAGACACCCCACCCGGACTAGCAACTTGATCGGAACCTTAAACCATACTCAGAACCTAACCCTAAACTACAACCAAGCCATGCCCCAGCCTTAGCCATTCCTTAAGCCATTTTCCAGCCTTAGCCATATCCAAGCTATTAGCCACCCTTTTTAGCCTAAGCCAAACATCTAAATTTGGCTAAATTCAAAATAAAGTCAAGCTAAACATAAGCCAAATGTGGAAAAACCAAAAACATAGCCAACACTCACAAGGGACCACCCCAAACTGAAACTGTGGTTCATTTAGAAACTATGGGGCCAATCGAAGCAACTGACCAAATTTCATGGTAAAAAGATTAAGTGGAGATAGTTTGACTACCACCGACGGTAGTTTGACTACCTCCGGTAGTAATCCAATTACCTCTCCTTCTCGGAATCTGTGCCCTGAGCCACAGCTGTTGCTCCTCTAAAGAGACAGTTGCCTTACTACCCTCTTTACCCCTAGACTTGTACCTATTCATAGTTTTACCAAGTCCCATCAATCAATGGTGGCGTGACATGTGGCACCCCATTTCTCTCAACCAATCGCAAGTCAACAACACATTTTTACCCTCCATAATTCCTCTAATTACAAGAAAATCAGGGAAGGGGGCTATAAATACCCCTCTCCTTTCTTCATTTCTCACCAACCAACAATCAAGAGGAGAGGGAGAGTGAGAGAGCGGGAAAGAGTTTGAGAGTGAGAGTGAAAGGTGAGCTTGAGTGTCCAAAGCCTTTATCATTTTCAGCTCCCCAGCTTCCTCCTCCTCCTCTCTTAGCCATTTAGCCCACTTAAGTCAACCCTCCCAAACCATGGTGAACCCAGACCTCTAAGCTATATCAAGTGCAAGCTAGAGATCGTACTAGCATCACTAGCATTTGTATTTCATCAATCGCATCATCACAATTCCCTTCTCAACTCCCCTGCTTCTATATATATATATATATATATATATAGATATATATATATATATGTCACGCCCTGAAATTCGCGACTCGAGTATAATAACCCAAAGCCCGAGTTCCAGAGTATGAATTGAAAATTCGAGCATAGATTCCTTGAGATTCCATTCCACACATCGCATAACTAAAATAAATCCCAAATATAAAGTTTCTTTTCCACTAATGTCTTGTTACATGGAATTTTACAAAACTAAAACAAATCGATTACATTCGACGCTCGTGTGATACGTGGCCCTCTGAGTACTTTGCTCCGTTTATGTCTTTTTCTTCTTGTGAACCTGCAAGAACTGTGGTGATTCTGGTGAGCTAAAAGCCCAGTGAGGTCATTTCCATCACAGGTAATATTCCAGTTAATAAGAGATAGGAGATAAATCATCAACGGATAGAATTGTAGAAAATATACAAGGATAAGGTCATGATTGATACACTTTATGATTTATTATAAATGTCACATAATGATCATGATGTCATGTATGTTATGATAGGTGCGAGAGCAATAAACGTCTAGGAACTCGTTGCCACTGAACATTAGGAACCTGTCGCAAATCAACCATGCTCACCTAACCGGTACAACGAGGCGGCAAATCAACCATGCACGCCAGTGGGCAAATCAACCATGCACCACTGATCCAACCGAGCAAATCAACCATGCTCAATAAGTGAAACGACCAGAACTCGCTGCCACTGAACATTAGGAACCTGTCGCAAATCAACCATGCTCACCTAACCGGTACAGCGAGGCGGCAAATCAACCATGCACGCCAGGAGTCAAATCAACCATGCTCCTGTTCTGTCGCAGTGTATAAATGTATGTATATGTCATGAGTTATGGAAGCATTCATCAAGCACATAATGCAAATCATCATTCAGTCAAAACACACTATGCATGCATTAACTTCGTTAGGTTCTCTTTATTCAAACCCTAGGTGAGTGTCCATTAGAAAGTGGTAATGACAATACTACGTAGAATTTGTTTAATGCTACAACTATCTAGGGTTGTACATTGTTGACATCGTAAGTATGTAACCTAAGTCAAGCGTACTCCTAAGAATTTGGTTTGCACAATAAGAAGGAGAAATTGAGGAAAGGAACCAACAAGAAAGAAAATATGGAAAGAAGGACTGGGAGAATGGAACGAAATATGAATCCTTTACCTAGGATCAAAGACACTGTTTTAAACTCAATTTAGAAAGAACTTGATGAAGGAATCTTTACTAAAAATCCATTACATGAAATAATAATGAGAATTGGAACTTGAACGCGGAGGATAGCACATATATGAAAAGAGAAATCAACTAGAAGTTTCTGAGATGAATCACTCACCGGTATGATGAACTATAGGCTCCACACAAACCCAAACTAGCATCTGAGTTGGCTCAGTGAGTCACTCAACGAGTCGACTCGGTTTGGATGTCTAGAAGAGAAGGCCCTTCTTCTCTCATCTTTCTTTCTCCTTTTTCTTCTTTCTTTCTTCTTCTTTTCTTTTCTTTTCTTTTCTTCTTCTTTTCTTCTTCTTTTCTTTTCTTCTTCTTTTTCTTTTCTTTTCTTTTCTTCTTCTTTTCTTCTTCTTTTCTTTTCTTCTTCTTTTTCTTCTTCTTTTTCTTGCTGCCCCAGCCAAAGCCACACGGCAGCAATGCCAACAACAGCAGCACGTATGCTGCCCTCCCCCACTCTCTCTCTCTCTCTCTCTCTCTCTCTCTCTCTCTATCTCTTTCTATCTCTCCAACGACCCACTCCCTCTCCCCTTTTCTCGCAGCTTCTCCCTCTCCTTCTCTAACAGTTCTCCCTCCCTTTCTCTCCCACTATTTCTCTACCAGAAAACACAGCAGCAATCCGGCTTCTTATAGCCAGTGTACACGCCGCACGCACGCTAGGTGATTCCGAATCTGGCTTGGATTCGGACTCCGAGACTTGCAACCCAAGCTAACTTGAAACGTTGGAGACCTAGGTGGGGTCCACACGACTCTAACGAAACAATTCCCAAGCTACCATGCACAACAATGGCCCGGATCTTGGCCTCTCTTGATTTGGACGGTAAACTCAAGAAGAACGGATATACGACCGATGAGGGAGATTTTCAAGGGGACTCCGTGCGTGAGGAAAGGTGTTCGATTGGACGGCTTGGATCTTAAAAGTGGGGCCTACCGACGGACGATGTGTACGTTGCAGTCGGACAGCGTCCGCTGCTGTTACAGCCGAACGAAGAAGACGGCACCCGTCCTCGCAATACACGCGGTCAACGCGTGTTGACCGGACGCGTGAACGGATGCTCCAGATCGCCTGCTGGGGTCCACCGGTGATGAATGGCGTTGAGCGCCCAGGTCGGCAGCGAGCGCTGCTGTCGCAGAGACGAAGACGAAGGAGAGTGCTCTCACCCTCCGCCCGGTCCGCACCTGCGTGAAACGCGGTCCACTCGTTGGGAAGCTAGGTGGGGCCCACACGATCCTACACGCAAGGTTTGAGAGATCCATGCACGTCAGGGAGACAGATCTTGCGTTTCTTCTGTTGGAACGGTGAATCGAAGTGGGCCATACAATCGACCGTAGATGTCGAGATTACCAACCACTTAGATCTGTGTGGGACGCGCTCCAGATGAACGGATTGGATCCACTGATGAGGTCCATAGAGATGGACGGTGAGGCCTGTAATGGCGGCAGCGGCAGCGGCAGCGCTGTCGCTGCAGAGTTTGAGAAGAAGACGGAGTCGCTGAGCCTTGCAACGCACGCGGTCAACGCGCGTTGACCGGGCGTAAACCGTGCACTCAATGCACGTGGGTCCCACCATGATGTATATGCTAAATCCACTCCATTCATTAGATAGGCCACATAATTTCAGGCTATGACACCAAAAATGAGACCGTTTCGAAGTTAGATGGCCCACTTATGGCCCGATTTCTGATTAGGGTACTTGTAGGATGATCGGAGGGTTGAAATTCGACGTGTATGGTTAGATCGTGCCCTAAAACTAGTATGTAGAGTTTTACGTGAAAATGATTTCCAAAAATCATAAAACTTGCAATTGGTCCTATAACTTAAGTTTACTAATGGTACTTCCCTAGTACTTGTAGATTCATAAGTTTTGCGAAGTCTGCCACTTCCATAATATCCTAGGGCTCATGTTGAGAAATTTTAATGAAGGAGCCATGCTATAATTCCTTACGAGTTATTTAATATTAATTTATCTATATTAAATTTATTTAATTTCTTAATAGATAACTAATTTATCATTGAGATTCTTCCAACATCGTAGGGTTTTACAACCACACCGAGCAGGTTCATAGGGCCACGAATTCATGGTCTAAGGATTATACCTGTGCTTGACACATGTACGGTTCTTATTACAGGCTTAGACATGTGACAGGATGGAAATGTACAGCGGTTTTACATTGATCGCGTTATTCGAATTGGAAGCAGTGGGCGGTTAATCTTCTAGTCAGTAAAGACAGAGTATCCTAACGGTCGGTCTATCGACTTAACTAAGTAATCTAAGTTTTTCAGAGGACCTGACAAATTCGTACAAGACACGATAACTTTGTACATGTGTGTATGCCGTGAGAATAATTACAGCCTTAGAATTTAATTTTCTCACAGTAAACACGCACTCGTGGTTAAACCTTTATCGTGCACCTAAAGGTTGGGATTTACAATAAAATAATATATATATATTATATTATATATATATATATATATATATATATATATATATATATATATATGAGGAATGCGATGAGCCAAATTTTGGGCTCACATCACGTGCGATGAGCTATGAAAAAGTGCTCATGAGTCTCCCGTGAGAGAAGTGCCCAGGTGATCATTCATCTCTCTCTCTCTCTCTCTCTCTCTCTCTCTCTCTCTCTCTCTCTCTCTATATATATATATATATATATATATATATATATATATATATATATATATATATATATATATTATGCTTTGTGACTTTCCAGAATTTCGGACCCTATCACATCAGAAATCCAAGTCTACCTAGTCATATTTTCATACTTTCCATTTAATCATATTATCTCCTAAAATTAGCTTACCACACAAAGTAGAGATTGTACATTTGTATGGGCAGAGAGGGTGCCTAACACCTTCCCTATCTGTAATTGAGGTCCCTTACTCGGAATCTCAGGATGTAGATCAGGAGTCAACTTAAAGCAAGAGAGTCTTCGGATTCTTTGGCTTTCACAAATTCTACAGGTTCTAGCCGACTGCGGGATTTTAAGATAAGTAGCTAGTGGCGATTCCAAGTCTACATTAATCAAATCAGCCCTCCAACCATCACAAAAGCAAAACGCCATTAGAGGTGGGCGCCGATTTCTAGTGTTCACACCAGGTCCATATGATCTTATGAACACGTTGGATGGCAAAAAAACATCGCATTCTGGACTCAAAAAGTTTAAACAGTGTGTCATTCCAGCGAGTTTTTGAGTATTTTTTTTTTGGAGTAAATTATAATAACTCCATGTAGGTTGTAGATACTACAAAAATGGAGTCTACTTTTGGGCAATCAAATAGTGTCTAAATGAGGTGATTCCAAAGCCATCTAAAAAGTTCATCAAATTACTTTTTGAACAAGTACAAGATCGCCCAAATCTAATATGTAATGAGGGAGTTATGACCATTTTCATCAAATCTACGAACAACGGAGTATCGACAAATGATGGTGACTTTGGGCTCACTTTTGGGCAATCAAATGGTGTCCAAATGAGGTGATTATAAAGTCATCTAAAAGTCATCAAATTATCTTTCCAACAAGTATAAGATTAAACAATTTAGACATGTAATGAGGAAGTTATGAACATTTTTGCCGATAGACACTGACTGTCACCGATCGTTGACACTCATTGACCGTCGTTGATATTCACTCATTAATTGCCAATACTCACTGGCCGTCGTTGAAATTCACCTACCGTCACCAATACTCGGTGTTTGTCGGCGATGGTCAGTGTTTATAAGTGAAAATGATCATAACTCTCTCGTTATATGTTCGATTTCGATGATCTTGTACTTGTTAGAAAGGTAATTTGATTAACTTTCAGATGGCTTTAGAATCACCTCATTTAGACACCACTTGATTGCCCAAAAGTAGGCCCAAAGTAACCATTGTTTATCGATACTCCATCATTCGCAGATCCGATGAAAACGGTCATAACACCCTCGTTACATGTTCGATTTGGGTGAATTTGTACTTGTTAGAAATGTAAATTATGAACTTCCAGATGGCTTTGGAATCATCTCATTTGAACATCATTTGATTACCTAAAAGTGGGCTCAGTTTTCATGGGATTGCAACCTGCATGGAGTTATGATAGTTAACTCTAAAAAACACTAAGAAGCTTGCTGGAATGGAGTGAATGATGCTAAAGGTAAGTCGGAAGCTCACTGGAGTGGGACCCACAGAGGTGGAAACAATCCTAATAGCCAAATGATCCCCTTAAAAAAAAACGAAGAAAACAGCCAAATGACCTTTCCCTTGTAAGGAACCAATCTATTGAACCCATCCCGTGTCTCATATGGAGTCCAATGGATACTCTTGGAGCAGATCTAAGCCGTCTACATGAAAGGGGTTTAAATTTCATGCCATTTGTCCAATTTTGAGGGCAAAATTCATCACGGATGGACCACACTGGAGGAAATAGTTTAAAATTAAAATTAACTTACAACGTTACTGTAGGTGTGGGCCACAGAAAGCTCCAAATGTTTTTATGAAATGACCCTCCTATGGGTTCATGGATGTCCGATTAATGCGAACAGATCAGATCGGCCGAGGGGTGACCCCAAGAGTCCTTTTTATAGGGCCCACACCCAATTCTCAAAAGCCCCCTCGACTTCCGCAAAAAGATATTGTTGTACAAGAGGTGTTGCAGAGGGGCATTTTGGTCCTACGAAAATCCAAACAATGCCCAAGAGGTTAGATGAATAGAGGGCTCTGACAAGGGGGTCAAGGTAAAAAATAACATCATATATTAGGGCTTTTTCAACTATTATTCTAGAGAATCTTCCCATCGACATGTAGACGGGGATTGCATCCGACCCTTAGTCGGGCCTTTAAGTGTCCAACCAGATTTATGTGGGGGCCTACTTGATGTATCTGTTCATCCACGTAGTCCATTTTTTTTCTCATATCATGCTAGGGTATGGGCCTAAAAATGAGGCAAATCCAACGCTCTTGTGGACCACACCAAGGATTACTCTTGCATTTAATGGGACTTGCATTTAATGTATGTGCATTTAACGTACATTTAATGCAACCAAGCTTACTATTTGGTGTGGTCCACTGAGTGTTGGATCTAACTCATTTTTAGACCATTCCCTATCATGAGAATGGACGGTGCGGATAAACAGATACATCAAGCTGGGCCCCCACACAGATATGGTGGGGGTGCTGAAAGGTCCGACCAGGGGTCAGACACCGTCCGTCTCTTTGGATGCAGATTAAGTTGCAGTGCAGAATGCATCATCGAGGTTGGTACACTGATGTATTTGTTATAAACCCACAACGTCAATCCATTTTTCTACATCATTTTATGTCATGACCTGAAAAAATGAGCAGATTCAAAGCTTAAGTGGATCACACCACACGAGAAATTGTGGGTATTGAATGTCTACCTACCATAAAAACTTCTTGGAGGCTAAGGCTGGCATTTGTGTTTTCCCTTTTATCAAGGTCTACCCGACCTTGTGAATAGGTTGGATGGCAATGAAGGTTTCAACGGTGGCTCTACCTCCACTGCTTTCTGTATTTGGATTAGATCATGCCCTAAAATTATATGAAATAATAAGTAGACGTGTGAATAGAGCACATACATCATGATAGGGCCCCTAGAACTTTGCCTAGCCAACACGTTACCGAACCTCACTACTGTGCTCTATGCAATGGAATCCGGTATCGTCACCCACGTGAGGGTCTCTCTTCCCCATAGAGGGAGAGGTTGAAGAGCTTATCCAATCCAGCAGCCATGTAAATGTAATAATGGATTAAAAAAAATGTTCTAGTCCAATATTAAATGGACCATATACCAAACATCACATCTTTTGAAGCAGGCAGATGCTTTGTGGGCCCCACTGTAACATATGAGTTCTATCCACGCCATGTATCCATTTTGTCAGATCATTATAGAGTATGAACCAAAAAAACATAAACGCATTCAAGGCTCAAGTGGGCCATATAGTGTGAATTGAATGTGCACTGTTAAGATCAAGCTTAGATCAAGTTGATATTTGTATTTTTACCTTCATCCAGGTTCATATATCTTATGAACAGGTTGGATGGCAAATAAACATTGCGTTCTAGACTAGAAAGGTTTAAACGGTACTGTGTCGTTATCACTGCTGCTTCTGTCTGTGGTATGGTCCACTTAAACCTTTGATCAGCCCAAAATGATCTATCAAATGGACGGATAGCATAGATAAAGCCCATATATCATGGTGGGCCCCACAGGGACTTCTGCTTCAACCGAGTTTGGTAGGATGCAATCGGCTTCAGGCTCGGATCAGGTAATACCCCCACAACGACGCACAAGAAGACGACGCAGAGTTGTCAGACCCATTACATTCTACTAATATCGAGGTGCCAGCTCGCTGCATCCGCCACTATTGGCGCGCCATATACCCGGCCATCTCATCGTGCGTCCTGGTGAGGGACGAGGGTAGTACCTGATCCGAGCCCGTCCATGGGCTTCGGGATGGAGTAGGCGTTGCAGAGCCGACAACAACTGATAGCAGCGTGGAAACCTACCAGCCCTCAATCCTCCTAAAAGTAGGTGTAAAAATAATTGAGAGGTACAAAAGACTGCAGGCTAAAACGACAAACATCTTTTGAAAGTACATGAATAGTCTACTCATGCATCTATTTTGTACCAGTGAGGGACATCCTTTCAGTGATCAGTACCGTTGATATGATGGACCCACCTAATTATTGTAATGCATCATGAATCGTTTCATATTGTATGATCTAATCCATTCCATCTGTGGCCTATTTATTGAACCGTTGTCGTCTTTTTTATCCTTAGCTGCTCGTTTGCTGCCAATCGAAGGTTGGAATTATCTGATCTGCGAGTTTATTTAGTTATTGTTCATCCACTTGTGGTTAGTCTAGGTAGATGGTTTGGATCTTCAACCATGGGCCCTACTTGTATAAAAGGCCCATTTCCTTTTGCATGAAGACCGTGGACGTGGCTTGTAGACCAGAGGCGCGGCTTGGGTGGATCCCTAATCGTGGGGCCCACTTTGATGTGTGTTTTTTTAAATCCACACCGTCTATCCATTTTGAAAACTCATTTTAAGGCAAGATGTTAAAAATGAAGTAGATACAAATCTCAGGTGGACCATAATATAGGAAATAGTGGTAATTGACTATTAAAAACTTTTCGTGGGTTACAAAAGTTTTGGATCAAGCTGATATTTGTGTGGTCTCTTCATCCAACTCTTTGTAACCTTATCAATAAGTTGGATGTAAAATAAACATTCCAGAGGGTCCCATGAAGTTTTTAATGATGAGGACTTAATAACACTTGTTTCTATGGTATGGTCCACATAAGATTTGGATATGTTTCATTTTTGGAATCACGCCTGAAATTGAGCTTTCAAAATGGATGGTCTGGATTTAAGGAACATATATCATAGTAGGCCCTACATTTGGGTATCCGCCCAAACCCCGCCCGTGTACCAGGAATCCTCCTAGGGATTAGAGCTGTACATAAGTCATGCCAATTTGGTTAGCTAGCTCGATTCAGCTCGGAACAGCGCGATTCGGAAGAGGGCTTCCAATCAAGCCCAGCTATTTTACCAGCTTGAAATAAATTTCGATCAAAGTGTGAGCTGGGCCTGACCCGATTTATATATATATATAAACAAAGAAACTTAAAAAGGTAAAAATTCCTAATTCATTTCTCTTTAATTTTTTGCCTGACCCAAGCGCCCCCCTGTTCCACTGGCGAGTCTAGCTGAATTTCTCTCTCTCTCTCTCTCTCTCTCTCCCTCCCTCCCTCCCCCTCCTGTCTGTCCAGTTGGCCGACCACTGTCCTCTCTCTCTCTCCCTCTCTCTCTCTCTATACCGTCCAACTTGAATTCAGCTTGAACAAGCTCGATTTGGCTGGAAAGCTCAGTCGAGCCAGCTCGAACATGAAATTCCAACCTGATGGTCAAGTTGAGCTGAACACAAGCCAAGGTGATCATTGGGCGAGCCTAGCCCGATCATGGCTGAGCTCGGCTCGACTCGGCTCGTGTACAAGTGAGGATCCACACCATGTGATTTCGAAGACAAGAGACCTAAATGTAGGGTTTGCATGATGAGCGGCTCCGATTTCATTAAGGTGTTGCCACGAGCAACTACAGTGATTGTTGATCACTTTTTCCAATTGGGGGCCCACATCCACCGTAAAGGTGGCGCGTAGATAAGTCCATCCCAACTTTCCAAATGGGACCGACTGTGGTGAGTGGATCACCCATTGAAATTTCCATTGATTTAGCAATCCAAGCCATCCAAAATTGGTGGCTATCAAATGGACGATTAATATTATAATGGTAATGATCATGGGATATCTCCGATATTCTAGCTAGCGATTCAAGGACGGTACAATTAAATGTCTGTATTTATAGTCTATACGTGATTCAGGTCCCACTATGGATTGGGATGCCTCGGATGATCTCAACTATGTCAGCTCTGAATAATGATGGACGGTTGGGAACGACATGATCAATGATCCAACTTCAATACAGGATCTTACGGCTACTCCAAGTTTGGGTCATCCCGCTTTTGATGAGGCCCACTTTCTGTGCGTTGCCTAAATCCGATTTACGTGTACAAGATGGATGATACACAGACAGTACTTAACACAGAAATTGCATACATGCATGGCATATGATCATTAATGCAACTTAAGCCGTCCAAATTATGGTCCCAGTTATATGTTTCAGCAACCAAAAAATTATCCTTATTTGGTGATTTTAAAATTCGATCGAGGGACATGAATCGGACGATTGAAAAAAAAGTCTGATTTCATCAAACACATGTCCAGAATCAAAGGCTATGATTGTTCAACCAATCTGATTTTTTAGTATGTGAATTAAAGAAATAGCTTTCTGGCTTAATTAGTTTAAGTTAATGCATTCCGTGTGTAAAATTTTTAAGAGCCAGAGTGTGGGGCTCAAAATCTCACCCATGGTAAAAAAAAACGTATGACGGTTCAATAACAATGATTTGGATCGGCCCGAGTTCTGAGAAACACCTGAAAAACGCGATCGGACGCCAGTACAGCCTTAACACAAAGTGGACTGCGCAATCGCGACTGTCATTTCGGAGCTGATCTGGACATGCATATTGCCGCCAAATGATCTGAAAGGCCCGAAAACCCTTAACCCCAGAATTTGAATGCCGTACGATGCATATTTCAATCTGCATATCCCGAAGAGCGTTCTGCCCCTGTTTGGAGCTAACTGGAAGGGTCTGAAACATACAAATGTTATTTCGAAGTGGATCTGAACATGCGTATTGCTGCCAAATGATCTGAAATGCCTAAAAACCCTTAACCCCTGAATTTGAATGTCGTGCGATGCATATTTTCATCTATGCACCCCAAAATGTGTTCTGCCCTTGTCTAGAGCTAATCGAAAGGGTCTGAAACCTATGAATGCTATTTCAGAGCCGATCTGGACATGCGTATTGCTGCCAAATGGTCCGAAATACCCAAAAACCTCCGACTACCAAGTTTAAAAGCCAGGCGATGCATACTTTTACGTGCGCGCTTCCAGGAGCAAAGTTGTTATACGAAGAGTTGACCTGGAGGATCCAAATTGGGATGCAACTACCAAAATTCATAGTAGTTGATCATCCGTACCTCGAATCTTCATTTAACAGCCCAAGGAGAGGCTTAAAGTGCTCTGGCGACAGTGACTTCAGTCCCTGAAAATGTACCTGTCCTTTGGAGCGGAATAGTCAGAGCCTGAAAACTGATAATTTTTCTAAGTCTGGAGATAGTCGGAGGATGACAGTGGAAAGCACATCCACCCAGCAATAGTCAGAGAGTGACAGTCGGAGAGCACATCCGCCCAGCAACAGTCGGAGAGCACATCCACCCAGCAACAGTTGGAGAGTGACAGTCGGAGGGCACATACGCCCGGAAAGTCTTCCACAAATGCATGCGCTCGAAAAATCTCTCACAAACACATGCGCTTACTATTTCCCGTTGCCTGGACCCAAACCCGATTAGCCTACTATAAGTAGCAAGTCGACCTGATGACCATAAGCAACATCATCTTCAGAAAACATTACAGCGACGAAAGAGGTAACATGCGCCTGCTTTGTCTTCCCTCATCGGGAATTGATTTTCTCGTTGGAACCCCTCGCCGGAAAGGGATTTTCCAGTCGGAGTCCGAATGTAGAGGGAGAGAGAGGGAGAAAAGTCTGAAAAACGGCTAAGTAGTGAAAATTTTCCGTTTTCTAGAGGGACATGCGCCCACCTCCTTGTGGCAAAAAAACTCCAAAAAATGAAATCCAACCATTGCAAGAAACACATGCGCTCACCTCTTTGGAGCTTGGAGAAGCCGAAAGTGGCTAATTAGTGGAAAATCCCACTTCACAAGAGGAACATGCTAGCCAAAAACCCTGAATCATAAAGCCTAAAAAACTTGTCATTAGGAAAAATCGGGCCGAAACTTGTTAATGAGTCAACTCGGTGAGTCAACTAGTTGAGTCAACTCACTCGATCAACTCAGCCCTTTCACCCAGTTAACTCACCTAGTTAAAGCCCTAATTGAACCTAAACCCAAGCATAGGTCCAAGCCTCAACTTCAGAGATGAGCTAGATAATAAAGTACACGGAACCAGTGGGAAAAGAGAACACAGGCTCGAAGTCCAACTATCAAAAGTTGGAACTCCAGCAAAGGACGGGTAGCCCCCTAGGTGCCGCCCACCCTAAATTACAGGAGCTGTCACTTGGAGCAACTATAAATACCCCCATCGATCGCTTTCCTTTTCCTTTTCCAGCAACTCCAAGTCCTCCTTTACGAGTAGAAACTCATTCCCTTTCCCTTTTCAGCCTGTTCCTCCACTGAGGAGAGTGAGAGTGAGTGAGAAGAGTCCAGCCCCGGTCTAACCCAATCTAACCCAGGTTCAAGTCTCTGAAGTCATCCAAGTTTCAATCCAAGCCGTTCCAACTAGCCTACATGACAAAACTGTCTATCATACCACCTAAACTCATCTTCATTTAGCTCATATCTTACTATAGTGCAACAATCTTTGTTTTTCCAACCCCCTTCTCATTACATTCATTGACACAACATCACATCACTCCTATGACACCTAGTCAGTTCGAGTGTATGTTTTGTGGCTTGCCGATTTGATAGGATCTCGCCCATCAGAAACTCTGACTGACTAAACCCACTATCATACATCTATTACATATATCTATCAATTAAGAATACACCAGAATTGATCCTAACCTTTAGAAATTAGTAAGATTCGGTGAAATAGAGACCGTACATCTGTATGAGTAGAGTGGGTGACTAATACCTTCCCACCCTATAACCATAGTCCCTTACCATGAATCTCTAAACGCATATCAATGAGTCATTTTAGAGTCAGGAATCTTCCGATTCCTTTCCCTAATATTTCTATAGGGTCTAGTCGAATGTAAAAATGAAGTAATTGGCTAGTGGTGATTTTAGTCTAATAAATTATCTACCAATCAACCTCGAAAAGCCTTCGAAAGAGGCCAAACCGCATTGATGCAATGATCCACCGCCCTCTCGCGTGAATCTGGCTTTGTCGCTTTTATAGGTGCCTAACACTTTCCCTCTCTGTAACCACGGTCCTTACCCCGAATCTTGAGACGCAGATTAAGAAATTATCTTAAGATTATGAGTCTTCATATTCCTGCTCTTAAGTATTTCTACAGGGTCTAGCCTGAAGTAACCCATACCTTTTAAGTATACCAACACACCAAAAACCCTTAGAAGAGGTAAACCCATGGAAAGCCCGTGAGGCCACTGTCCACAGCTCTAAAAAAAGAGTAAGAAATTCTAATAATTTTTGGAATGTATATTAATATCATTTCAAACTAGTGACGAATGAATGGGGTGGCATTTCCTGAACTAATCAACTAAGTAATAGTAGGGGTGGGTGTTCAAACAGTGGGGTGTGTGCAGCAACATATAAAAAATAAAAGAAAAATAAATAAATAAATAAGGCTGAGCATTCAGATTCACGGAGACAGTAGATAAGGCTGACAACCGCGGCGTAGGAGGATATTTTATTCTTTTAGAAAATTAATTTAGAATGTCACGTAGCAAGCTTTATCGAGGCCTGCTTTATTATCATTAAAGAGCGATCTACTGCACTCTCTCTCTCTCGTATGAATCATGATGAAAACACGGTGAATAGACATAATGGTTCATACAGAAGCATTAAGAAATGACACTAACGACATGCAAATCACTCATTTCAACCAAGTTTAGAATTGCTCGATGGACATTAATTTGGACGGTTTAGTTTGAGTTAATGAATTCAAAAACCAAATATCAGCTTCATCCAAAACTTTGATGGGATGAAGAAGGCTTCAGTGATGAGCATCCATATCATTTCTTGTGTTTTGGCCCACTTGAGTTCTAAATCAGCTCCATTTTTTTATTTTTTTATATTTTTTTTATGAGTTAGTTCACACACCCCATTATTAGTACATCCCAGCCACCCCCATTAGTCACATCACAATGTTAGCCACCCTCACACTATGGGAATCAATACCACGACCTCAGTGTTGACATAATCAGCCTCATTTTATACATCATAGTGGGCCCCACATGGGCTACGTATTCCGTGCGGCATCTGGGGAGTAGATGTAGAAAATGAGGGTTCGATTGGGAGGGTCACATGCATCATCAAATGGGACGGTCCACCATAATATCACCATCACCATAACATGGCCAACGTCACTTACGATGGCCTCATTTCCCAATTGCATCCACGTGTCTTTAATTTCTAGACCCAACACCTTCATTGAACATGACGAGGGAAAGTCCAAAACGCCACAAAAGGCTAATCGTGTGGAATACGATGCGTTTGTGGATGACAAGGAAATGAAGCGTGTGCTTTCTTGGTGCAATCCTGACCGTCTCATTTGGGCTTCGATGATGAGGCCCACTTGAGAATTCACTCGTGTAATCTGATCCATCCATCTCTCTTGCACACTATGGATGGGCTATAATCCGTAGATGGTCATGGATAACGATTGATTGAACGGCTTGTAAAGAGACCTTTGACAATTTTTGTTTCTCAGCCGTCCATTAGAACGCCACCAGCACATGTTTACGAGCATCTGTACGGTCTGGTTTTACAAGCTAGTGTGGTTTATCCGTGCATGTGTACTGGAGATGTGGATGATTTGGATCATCTGACTGTGATTTCGTGTGGGCCCTACCCAGTGACGCATGCACGTAGGATGAACTTTAGGTATGGATTTTACGTCTAAAGATCCGGATCTTAGCTAACAGGAAATCTGTTTGTAGCTTTTTAATTGGTGGATGAAGGAGAAAGTAAAAGGAAAGGGACATCCGATCTAGAGTCCGGATCCTCTATTAAAACCGGGTAGGGAAATTTTGCTTGTAACCTCTCTGATTGGTCCAACTCAGCGTGATTGAGTCAGGCTACCAATCAGAACGGCAGCAGTCCCATCTACATTAGTGGAAGACATATTGTCAGAGGACGTGCTAAGCACGGTCAGTTTGGACGTGTCTTATTTTTCTGGTGCCGTGTCATGTCGAACATGGTGAAAAAAAAAACTAATTTCAGCTTTAATTGCATATATGATATTATATAATTATTAAAAAGTGGCGGTAAATTGACAATGAAAACTGAAAGCAAGTGTTTGGAAATTGGGGATGATTGTTGTATTTTACTTTGCCATGCTGGCACAGTTATCCATGTAAAGATTTAAATCAGGATAAAAAGTTTGGTGGGCCCCTTTAATAGTGCTAACCGGGAACTGTGGACCCACCATGATGTGATGAATGCATTTTATTCACATTGTTCATTCAATTTTTCCAGCACATTTTGAGCTATGAGCCCACAAAAGGATGCAGATCCAAATTTTAGTTTGACCAGATCATTGAAAACCACGGTGGGCCCGCAGTTCCCGATTAGTACTATTGAAGGGGCCACCAAACTTTGTGGACAAAATGCCAACTATTAAAAACTTCTTGTTAGTACGTAAAGGCACTTATTAAAAGAATTAAACAAAGTAATTACAATCGCACAAACAAATTATACTACAGAACACATGAGTTTTACATGGAAAAGCCCTTTATATATATATATATATATATATATATATATATATATATATATATATATATATATATATATATATATATATATAGCACCAAACAATGAATAATCCATGGTGAAAACAAAGTTACAAAAGATGGATCACTTATATGCAAACCTCCTCAACCTTTGCTTTTCCTCTAGAACAAGCCTCCGACGCATGACTCTTACCTTAATCTGGCAAACACCCATATATGTAGTGATACAACCGGAATAAGAAACATATTGTGTAATTGTGCAAAATTGCACACATTGTCAATCCAATGGTTGAGCGCTCGAGCGTGATCGAGTATACTTTTGAGCGATCGATGACCAATGTTAAAGCAATTGAACATGCCAAAAACGTCTAAAGAAATTAAAAGGTTTTTTCGAATAAACTTGAGCGATCAACCCTCAAACCTTGACCGCTCAAACATGTCCAAAATTGTCCAAAGAATAAACTATGAAAATCTGGGCATGGTTAAGCGATCGAGGCTGACCCTCGAGAGCTCGAACTCCCCTATTTTGCAGAAGATTGAAGACATCAATTTCAACACTTCTTGGGGGCAAAAAGAGTTTTATATCAAGTTGATATTTGTGTTTTTCCTTCGATCAAGTCCATCTAGCCTAATCAATAGGTTGGATGGAAAATAGACAATATAGTGGGCCCTAGGAAGTTTTTAATAGTAGGCTGAATCACCAGTGTTTCTTATGGTGTGGTCCGCTTAAGATTTGGATCTTACTCGCTTTTTTTTTTGTCTCCTACCTTGAAATGATCTAAAAGTGTGGGTATGGTGTGGATACATTACGTACAAAATGGTGGATTGTAAGACTTCTATAAGGTGGGCCTAATTGATCAACAGTCTAGATCTAGCTAAAGGTTAAACATTGAGATCGGGCATACCGACAAACCCCACTAAGGTTGTGATTAGTCTCAAATTCATGTAGACGTGGTGCTCTTTGATTGTGTAACACACATAGTGTTCTAGAGGACTGGGAAAACATTAAATGTTTGAAGCTTTTTGAGGAGGAGTTTCGATGGGTTACAGACTCCTCTCTCCTACAACTACTTAAACAAGTTAGGTCCCCAAGCTTACACACGTTTGAAGCCTTTTTTCTTCACATCCTAGTGATTCTCTAAGGGGGTAAGGTGCAGAAGATCCTGACATTTAACTTCCCGAACAGGTACGCCTTTTATTCAGTTCATTTGATCTCCATACTCAATGCATAGGTCGATCCTATTCAATTTCACATTAGGTTTTACAATTGGTATCAAAGCCAACTATAAGGTTTTACAATTGGTATCAGAGCCAACTATGCATCGGCTATGGTGGATCCATTTAGGATTTCTTTGTGAATCCTTCAGGCGATCCATACGGAATCCTATTACATTAATCTAGACATCTATATAGATGGTAAGTTAATGGATATGGGCCGCCCATCTCTGTCACTTTCTCAGTTGTTAGGGGCCATCGTGTCCTGATCGATCAGGTGCTGGATTTTGGATTTTTCCGACATCTAATCTAATCAGTCAAAGACCATAGTGTATCCGCATTCTCATTCGGCATTAGGCGTAAGGGTTTTGGATGGTACCATGAGATTTTACAGTGATGTCATCAAACCCTCGTCGGATTTTGAACTCAGTTTAAAGAAAAAGTTAATCCTTGGCGAATTTGTTGAGTTCTGATCGAGCGTTAGCCATCATCATAAAGGGTATTAAGGGCCACTGGAATTCAACATGAGAGCCGATTACTGATGCAGATTAGTGCTGCCATTGATGGCGGTAGCAAGCTCGGCAGCAAGGTCACACATAAAAAAACCCTAAAGGAATGGTTTTGATTCCATGCATTAACCTGTGGAAGCCTTGACCTTCGTGTGATCATTGAGCAGCAATCGGCAACCATGAACAGTGGCAACCCATCTTGTTTGATCCAATCGACAACCCCACCTTTGTTAATCCTCCTTCTCTGATTGATCCGACAACCATGGGTTCTACAGTTAAGTGCACCCACTAAATTCGACGTCGATTTCGGCATACCAGCATTGGATTCCAAGGGTCTGGTCGGTTTTCAGAGAGATGACAAAGACTGTTGGTGATGGTGGTAGCGTGGTGTCGTGAAGGGTTAGGGTTTCGACCCTCTCAAGTTTGGACGCCAGCCCTTGGGGCCGTTTCTAGAAAGGCTTCTGCACTCATATTAATTTAGAGCTGCACCAGATAGATGTAAAGACTGCATTTTTAAATGGATTTAAATGAGAAAGTGTATATGTTGCAACCTGAAAGTTTTGCAGCCGATGGCGCAAAACATATGGTGTGCAAACTCAAGTAATTCATCTATGTGTTAACTTGAAACAGACATCACGATAGTGGTACCTAAAGTTTCATAAAATAATTTCCTTATACTACTTTGAAGAGAACTCTACGGATGAATGCATCTATGTCAAGATTAGTGGAAGTAAGTTCTTCATATTAGTTTTCCATGTTGATGACATTCTGTTGGCAAGTAGTGACATTAGGATGACGTGCGATATTAAAAAATTCTTGTCTCAAAAGTTTTGAGATGAAAGATCTTGGTGACACCTCCTCTGTCATCAATATTGAGATACACCGAGACAGACCATGTAAACTACTTAGCTTGTCACAAAAGGCTTATATTGATAGGGTACTTGAAAGGCATGACATGCAAAATTATGCTCCTGGTCAATCACCTATTGTAAAGGGTGATAAATTCGGTCAGTTTCAGTATCCTAAAATGATTTGGAAAAGAATCGTATGAAGTAGAGAGCATCATGTGTGCTTTAGTCTGTATGCAACAGGATATTGACTTTACAATTGGAATGTTAGGCAAGTACCTCTCCAATTAGAAGATGACCATTTGACAGCTGTAAAGGTATTATGTTACTTGCGGATGCACCATTTGACAGCTGTAAAAGAAATATGCTACTTACGGCAGACAAAGGACTTCACACTCACATATAGAAGGTCTAACTATTTGGAGTAGGTTGAATACGCCAATGCAGATTTAGCTCGCTGTGTTAATATTAAGAAATCCATCTCAGGCTACATCTTTATGATGGTTGGTGTAGTTGTCTCATAAGAGAGTGTGAAACATTGAGAACAACGTCATTCACTATGGAAGCTGAGTTTATGGCTTGTCATGAAGCATTAAATCAGGCGTTATAATTACAACATTTCTTCTCAAGTTTACATGTATTGGAGCATATCCCTAAATTATTGAGAATCTTTTGTTAAAACTCAGTTATGGTTTCCTTCTCAAGCAATAATAAGTATTCATTCAAGTCGAGGTATATCGACATTAAGTATCTTTTTGTGGAGGAAAGAATTTAGAATCGTCTAGTTTCTTTAAAGTTCATTGACACTAAGCAGATGATTGAAAATCTACTTTAAAGGCTCCCTATCACGATATTTCAGGAGCATGTAACATCCATGGCAGTTATCGATATCATAGATGTATTCAGTTAATTAAAGTTAAGTGTGATCCTTTTTGCACAGACATGTATAGAGATCTCGTTTATAAAGTTTTAATGATTTTGATGTAAAGTCTGTTTCTGCTTCTCCTTAAGTATGCATATCTTTTTTTTTATAAACAGAATTATAGTCTTCTCTTGTTGGAGGCATTTGAAGACCTCTTGAGGATATACACATATGATCACACTGCATGTGTAATCCTCATACAACACTTTCTAATCCTTAATCTATGTTGTTATGGTTGGAAGTATTCATGATTGTGCTTAGTTTCACTTTGTTAAGATTAAATGGTGTGATGGCTACCACGATCCAATACTAGTAGTCTTGATGGACCAGATTGTAGGAGAGTTGCCCATATTATCCAATAATTAAAATGGTTAACCATTCAAAATTTTCTTCAAAATCATATAAACATGTTTTCAAATTATTTTAAGAAATGAACTTTGCATATTGATCAATGTGTCCCAAGTGGGAGAATGTAAAACTTCTATAGAGTGGGCCTAATTGATCAACGGTCTAAATCTAGTTAAAGGTTGGATATTGAGATTATGCATACTAGTGGACTCCATTAAGGTTGTAATCAGTCTCAAATTTATGTAAGGGTGATGCACTTGGACTATGTAACATGCACGGTGTTATAGGGGACAGGGAAAACATTAAACGTGTAGAGCCTTTTGAGAAAGAGGAGTTTTGACGAGTTATAAACTCCTCTCTCCTACAACTATTTAAATAAGTTGGGTCCCCAAACCTATACACATCTGAAGCCTTTTTCTTCCCATCCTAGTCTTCTCTAAGGGTGTAAGGTGTGGAAGATCCCGACATTCGCCTTCTCGAATAAGTACACCTTTTATTCAGTTTATTTGATCTCTATACTCGATACATAGGTCAATCCTCTTCAATTCCACATAAGGTTTTACATGGGGCCCATAGAGACTGACCAACACTGAGCTCAATATCCAAAGCTGAGTTCGAGTTTTCTAGAGAGCTATTTCTTCTCGATGCTAAACATGGTAGATGATTTCCTACTTCTATTGGTAGCAGGTGATGTGGTAGTAAAATTATAATAATTAGAGACACCTATATTTCAGTTGAATTCCAAAAAATAATTGCTTTTAAACTCTTTCCTAGAGGGTAAAAATGTCTTTTAAAAAATACAATATACCATACATAACAACGTTAGGCGGTAGATGTTTTTTTTTTGCTAACGATAGAAACCTTGGGTAGATTTTAGGAAAGAGTTTAAAAGCAGACTTTTTTTTTTTAAAGTTCAACCAAAGCATGAATGCTCACAGGACAGTCTCTAATAATATGATTTTACATTTATTTTTGATAATTTCTTCATGTTAAGCAAGGCCTAAGTATTTTTACCACAACATGCTGGTATAAACTTGTATTCTTGACACGCGTGAACGCATATCTCTTTTTTCCTTAAATTGCCGAGGACTTCCTCCTATCTACCAAAATAAGAGAAAAGATCCAAGTATGCAGAAAATAAATTGAATTGAGAAGTTTCTCGTCCATTTCCAATCCATGGCTAAATAAACAAGATATCATTGATGGATAAAGAACGATAATGTATAAATGAATTAATAAACCAAATATCAACCTCACCCAATATTTTAATGGCCCAATAAAGTATCAATGGTGGGTGTCCCATCCCCACCATTTTCCTATGTTGTGGCCCACTTAAGTTTTAAATCAACCTATTTTTACATTCGCAGCCAAATGAGTTGTAAAAGATGGACTTGAGTGGTAATCTCGCATAGATCAAAGTGGGCCCACAGAGCTTCTCTTGGTAAGGGCTTTATAGTCTAGACAACATCTATGGTAGAAAATTCGAGTCCAATTATTGGTGGAGCCTTCACATTGTGTTGAAATATGTTTGGCGACCGCTCGCAAGTGTGTTGCGCCCGGTCTAATTTTGCCCTTGGGAGCGTTGTGGTCACTGGACAATTTTGAGTTCTGGCGACTGGTCACAAGGTTGCCCGAGGTCAGTGATCGATCATTTTGAGGCGTGACAGGTCAACTCTGGGGCTCTCCTCATTGGACTATTTTTTACACCAGCGACCGGTCACAGGCAATGTCGATGTTTTACGTAGTTACACGATTCTGCGTAAGTTGTTTCTAATTTCAGGATTTCTTCTATAGAAAAAGGTTGTAAACGAGATTAGAGGTAATCCTAAGGGGTCCAAGGTTTTCTAATTATATTAGGGTGTGGGCAGAGCGTTTTGAGAGAGAGAGAGAGAGAGAGAGAGAGAGAGAGAGCTTGGGTTTCTTACTTGTGGGTTGTTCATCACTGTAATCTTTTGATATTCATACTAGATTCACTTTGTGTCGTGGTTTTTTTACCCGTGAGGGGATTTCCACATAAAATTGGATTGTATTTACGTGTGTTGATCATGTGGTGTGATTGCATTGTGTTACTTGGTTTGATTCTATTCTCTGTCGTGTTGTTTAGTTTTCTTCTGCTGCGGGCCAGTTTTTCCAACAAGTGGTATCAGAGCTAAAGTTGGGAGGTAGATCGAAATCTAAGACGAGGTATGAATGTTGTCCTGCATGAGATTCGACATAGAGAAGTACTCCAAGAAAAATAACTTTGAACTTTGGGATGTGAAGATGAAAGACCTTTGAGTTCAGTAAGGGCTACAAGATGCGCTCATTGGAAAGCGACTTGAGGCAATGTCAAAAGAATAGTGGAAGGAGATGGATGAAAAAGCCAATGTCTCAATCCAGTTGTTCCTACTGGATGAGGTCTCTGTACAACGTCATGAGAGAGAAAACTACGGCTGACACATGGACGAAGTTGGAAAATATTTATGTGAAGAAATCTCTGGAGAATTAGCTGTATTTGAAGCTTTATTTGTACAATCTGAGAATGGCGGAGCAGACCGTTGTTGAGAGCCACATCAGCAACTTCAATAAGCTTGTTTGGAAGTTGTTGGATGTAGATGAACTAATGAAGGACGAGGATCAATCATTTATCCTGTTGAATTCTCTTCCAGTTTTATATGAGTCGTTTAAGGCCTCGTTGTGCACAAGTAGGGATACCATTGGCGTAGAGATCGTTATCTCAACCCTCTAGTCGAAGGTGGTGAGAAAGAAAAGCGGTGGCGTGGGTTCCTCTACAGAGGCACTGATTATGAGGGGAAGGAACTCTGAGAGGGATAAGGGATCTTCTCGATCGAAGTCTAGATCTAAAAGAAAAGGGAAGAGCAAGGTGAGATGTTGGAATTATGGAGAAGAAGGAAATGTGAAGAGGGATTGTCAGAATCCCAAGGCAAGGCAAGAGAAATCTGGAGATTCTTCTAAAGAGGGTGCTAATATCGGAAAAGCCATGGAGGATGAGTGTAATGTTTGTGATGTATTGACTGTGTCCGGTAAAGGGTCTCTCGGTGGAGAGCGACTCTTGGATTCAGGTGCATAATATTACGTATGTTCTGACTGGAGTTTATTCATGTCACACAACGAGTATGATTGTGGATCTGTGCTCTTGGGCGATGGCAAGGTGGTGGGTATTGGTACCGTGCGCATTGTGATGTTCAATGTGATCAAACGAGTCCTAGAATATGTGAGGCACGTCCCTAAGTTAAGGAAGAATGTGATCTCTCTTGGTGCACTCAAGACTACAGGGTTCAAGTTCATCGGCTGCGATAGGTATTGTAAAGTAATCATGAAGGGGGTACTCGTGTGGATGAAGGCATGGAGGTGCGGCTATCTTTACAAGTTGATTGGAAGCACGTTTCATGGTGGAGTTGCAGGATCGATAGCGGAATCCACGGTTGCTTGTATGTGGCAAGTGCCCAAGGGCCACATAAGAATAGCGGCAAAGGGTGTGAAAGTGGGAGGATGAAGTTGATGGAGGCATGAGAAGTGGAGTTATGTTGTAGATGAGATGTTGAAGAAAGCAAGTAAGGTTGGAGTCGTCATTTAAAGCCTCGGTGGAAATTGTTGGTGGAGCCTTCAAACTGTACTGAAACAGGGTCTGACGATCGGTCGTAGGTGTGTTGTGACTGGTCTAATTTTTCCCCTAGGAGCGCTGTGGTCACTGGACAATTTCAAGTTCTGGCGACCGGTCGCAAGGTGAGCTGTGACCGGCTGCTCAGGGGTCAACGACCGATCATTTTGAGGTGTGATAGGTCGACTTGGGGCGCTCACTAGATTGTTTTTCAAACCAGCGACCAGTCACATGCAGTGTTGGTGTTTTATGTAGTTACGCGATTCTACTAAGTTGTTTCTAATTTCAGAATTTCTTCCATAAAAAGGGGTTGTAACCGAGATTAAAGGTAATCTCAAGGAGTCCAAAGTTTTCTAATTGTAATAGGGTGTGGAGAGAGGGTTTTGAGAGAGAGAGAGAGCTTGAATTTCTCTTAAGTTCCTTACTAGTGGGTTTTTCATCTCTATAATCTTTTGAAATTCATAGTAGATTTGCCTTGTGCCATTTTTTTTTTTTTTTTTTTTTTACCCGTTAGGGGATTTTTCCACATAAAATTAGATCTTCCCTACATATTTTGACCGTGTGGTGTGATTGCATTATGTTGTTAATAAGTTTGATTCTATTTCCTGTTGTGTTATTCGGTTTGCCTCCGCCGGGAGGGCTGATTTTCCCAACTCCAATTGCGTGGGTCACTGGCATAATCAAGTGTTACCGTCCATTATCATCGTCATCATCATCGGCATTGAGCGTAACATAGCCACCGTCGCTCACGTGGCCCCACTTCCCAGATTACATCCATGTCGTGTAGCCTACTCCCCATTTTCCATCCATGTCATGCTTTTAGACTTCCAACCCAGACTTTATGGAAACTGCCGACGGAGAGTCCAAAACGCGACAAACGGCTAACGTCTGTAATACTGACGAGTTCCTTTCTGGATGACAAGGAAACGTAGTCTGTGGTTTCTTGGTGCAATCTCGATCGTCCCTTAATTTAGTTGAAGTTACCCTTGTATACAGGACCATGTGTGCATCTCCAGCTTGCATCGAAGATGAGACCCACATAAGAATGCATTCGTGTGATCTGATCCATCCATCTCTCTAGCACCGTGTGGATAGGTTATCATCCGAAGATTATGATGCATGTTGATTGATTGGTGGGCTTGAATAGGGACCTTTCACAATCTTTTGTTTTTGAGCCGTTCATTAGAACGCCACCAACGGATGGTTAAGAGCATCTGAAAGGTGTGGTTTTAGGATTGTGAGCTATCCAAGCTTTGCACAGGAGCCGTGAAGGGCTTCGATCATCTGACGGTGATTTCCTGTGGGCCCCATCCAGTGATGCATATTGGTGCATGCACGTAGGATGAACTTTATACGTGGATTATCCATCCAAACATCAGTGCCTGGTTGTCTTTATAAATCATGCGTAGACGGAAATATCTTCACCAAAGGAAAAAAAAAAAGATCCTGGGCCGAAGTATATGCTGTAGCATCCTTGGGGTATTCGTTTGAAAAGTAGTGCACAGCTTACGTATCTAAGCCGCTGGTCCAATGCACCCAACTATTTATGGGACATGCTCCAAAATTCTTCCAGATGATAAGATCAAGTCCATCCAACCATCCTGTTGTTTAATCTTTTAACTTTGCAACATTCTCCATTTCTATTTCCTAGCCGTCCATTTCCAGGCCAATAACAAAAAGGTCATGATCGTCCCACCAAGATTTTTTCATTTTTTATTTTTAACCATAGTCCATCAACTGCAGGGCCCCTCACATCCATAATCTACGCCACCAAATAAATATGGGACCCACTTTTACAAACTAGATCCGATGGTAGACAACGATCATTTCTCAATCTTGCACGGCCATTGTCACAACTATTGCAAATATGCATAACCACAATTTTTTCTTTGGTGTAATTGAATTCCACAAAAAAAAAAAAAAAAAAAAAAAAAAAAAAAAAAAAAAAAAAAACTTTGTTACTCTGGAAGGGCGTGATAGATGATGCGCTAAATTTGAACCAGTTCAGATGTAATATGAATCAACATTCATGCTTATTTGATTATCTGAGTATCAGATTGGCGGACATTTATTTGATGGTAAAAATTGAAAAATATTCGACGGTCCTGTTTGCACGACTAGTGTCCATGAATTATTTGATGGTAAAAATGAGTATTAAGGAAGAAATCAAGCTATAGAAGCATCAGGTGGGCCATACTATCAAAATCAATGAAGAATCTGGACCCAACATTTTCAAAATGTGGCTGACTTTTAGCACCGATTGGATGTCATGCACATATTGGCAGAAAAAAAGTGTAGTATATGATTTGGTATGCCCCATGAATATACGATTTTTGTGGAGAATCATCCTTCTGATGGGGGCATGGTTTGAATGATACATAGTTTGAATTATAATTGATTCATCTTATCGACAGGCCGGCATGGCCTAGCTATCATTGCATGTATGCATGTTTGACAATTTCCTAGTTTAACATAAAGATTAGGAACCGTCGAGAGAGAAAGTGAAGGGACATTGAATCCATTCTTGAGGTTAAAAAAAGTAATAATAAATAGAATAGTAATTTTTAAAAAAAAATTAACAATAAATAAAACACGCAACTAGGATATGTTTAGTCACCAATGATAAAATATATTTTAATTTCTGACAACGATTGATAAGCACGGTTTCATTTGGACATGCTACTTTTTCCTTGCCGTGTCATGCATGAACATGGAAAAAAAAATGGTAAATTCGAGTTGAATTCTTTCACTAAGGCCCACCATGGATTTGGGTGGATTTGAGGGGGTTTCAAATCCCCTCAAAGAGGGGATATCAAATCCATGAATCACATGTCTAACATGTGTGTCACTAGGCTAATAATCTATTGGGCACATGGCCCACTGATGATATCCCAAAACAATCAGATTATTAACTACATCACTAAAATTACTTTACTAGGATGATTCGCACCGTCCAAACATTGTCCATGTAAATCAACGATTAAAAATTGTTGGTTACTCACTTTGTTTAGTGGATTGTGAAGTTGCTGGACCATCTCTCTGATATATCGAATTGGGGTATCGATACATCGAAAACCCCAATTATGATATATTAAATGGCATTCTGATAGATCGATCATTTTATCCAGGGAGTTGTGCATTTACTGGACACTCAATTCGATATATCGAATAGACCTTTCGATATATCAAAGGTCTATCGAATAGACACTCCGATATATCGAAGGTCTATCGAAAGTTGTTGTTTGGGCTGGATGAATTACATGTTTAATTAGTCTAACTTATCATGTTTTCCAAGGTGTTCTAAGACTCATGATGATGACTAAGGGTATTCTTATTTGGTCCAAGTCATCTAAGAGGTTATGGGTGTTTTGGTTCAAAGGGTTAAGGTCACCAAGGCATCTCATTTACCTATTCTTCTTCCTTGATGCTTATTGTCCACTTGAATCTTCGGTCTTCAGCTTGTTAAGGCTCAACCGACATTAAAACACATGAACACACGTGATTAACAAATAAGGTGCACTAGTATGCCATAGAAAAGTGCACTAACAATCTCCCCCTTTGTCAATTACGTGACAAAAACCTTGTTACTGCACTTTTATGTGGCATACTATTGCACCTTGTTTGTCAATCACTTAGGTCAGTGAGTCTAGTGTCGGTTGAGCTTAATGAAGATGAAGACCGAAGACTCAAGACGGACCAATTGCATGAAGGAATAAGAAACAGGTAAAAGAGATACCTTGGTGTGCCTTAACCTTGAACCTACCCAAACCCATAACCTCTTAGATGACTTGGACCAACCGGATATACCCTTAGTCATCATCATTAGTCTTAGAACTCTATGAAAAATATGATAAGTTAGACTAATTAAAGAGGTGGAAGCTGCTGTAATCAATTTAGCTTAAACAATAGTTTTTTATTGATTGGAGATCAATCGGACAGGAGTTCCGGTTGGACTCTGATCAATTGGAATTTGTTCCAGCAAGTTTGAAAACTCACTGGACATATTTTTTTATCAATCGGACAGTCTTCCGATCCATCGGAAGGGGTCCGTCTGATCAATCGGACCATGATTCCGATCAATCGGAATATCTTCTAGAGAGTTTACTGGACAGATTTTCAATCAATCGAACATGTCTTTGATTAATCGGACAGGTCTCCGATCAATCGAACTTTTTTTCGATCAATTGGAGATACGCGAATCTGTCCGTTTTTTTACTGTTGGAAGAAAATCTATAAAAGGTGGGGGATTCGTTTTTGAGCTAAGAGAGGGAATTTTGAGGAGATAGAAGCCACAATTGTTGAAGATCATTAAGAGCTCTATTCTTGACCCTAAACAAGTGATCTTCCTTGTGATTCATCATAAGTATGAAATATTCAAAGCTCAAGAAGAAGATGTACTTGTCCCTCATTTGATCTCTAGAGATTGGATTAATTTTGATAGTCATATTTCTATCCAATACTCTATGATGAGATCTTTGTAGGTGAGACTCTCTATACAACCCATTCCCATAAGTTATGAAGATCTCAAACCTACCCTCCTATCACCTTGAGCATATCAAAGGCATCATCTGCAAGGTGGTTGATCAAGTGTAGTTGAGGCATTGGCGACGCAGTGGCAACACGATCGGGAGAGCAAGGGAACCTGATTGAAGCACGGGAGAGCGGAGATCAAGTAACCCGAACAGGCGCTGAACAAGGGACTCATGCGAAAAGTAAGGTTGTCATTGTTAAGAGTCCTTTCACTCAATTCCCTGTGGGAGTTGAGTGTAGAGTTTGTTTGTCAAACTCGAATTAGGGTCGTTTGCCGATCCTTGGCTTATTAGTTGAGCCTAAAACTCTAGGGACGTTGGTCATTCCTTGGCGCTTTTGTCGGCCTAAAGATCAGGGGCTATTTGGCTCTCCTTAGCTCATTTGTCGAGCTTAAACGAAGTCTCCAAGGGGGAGCCTTCAGCACGGGAGTGAACGTGCGTCATCCTTGTGTAGGACTTGAGGAGACCTTCTGTAAGTCACATTAGTTGGAAGGAACCTGTAAACTCCCCGGTTGGGTGGAGCCGATTTAAAACACCTTGGTTGGGACCAGATTTCAACTCCCTAATGAATGCCGGTGTGCTCAAATGGGTTGAGTACTTGAACCAGGAGTGGAGTAGATAAGTAGTTGAACCACTATACATGCTTGTGTTTGTGATTAATTTGAGCATATTGTTATCTTAGCATTATATGTTTAATTGTTAATTATGAATGCTTGATAGGAATATATGCTAGGCACTAGATAGGCACATCCACACACAAGATGTGCATTCACTAGTTGTGTAGACTTGAGCCCATTGATCCATTCTCATAAGTCTACATAGGTTGCATAGATTAGGAGCTTGATTAGTTTAATCATTTGAGTATTTATGCATGCTTAAACTAGGTTGATTGTTGCTTACAATATGCTAGTCTTGTGATTCGACCCACTTAGGCTTGGAAGCCGAAGTGTTCTTACTTACTTAGTTTAATTTGTTAAAAATGTTAAGTAGGCGAAAAGAATTTCAAAAGGTCCTAATCACCCCCTCCTATAGGATTTAGCCATGATTCTAGTTTCTCTTTAAGCTTCCGCACGCATACGCCTTTAATTCAAAAGGTGTAATTTTAAACCTAACCTAAGACCGTGTTATGGTCCATACTAATAACACTACCAAAACATAAATACATTACATGTCAAATTGATATAAATATTACAACTCGAAACACTAAGACATGTAAACTAGCAAACTCTTCCTAATTGCTCCCACATAACCTGTTAATCCCTGAAACACAAAACAGAAATTTTATTTTTGTGGGACTCGATCTTCACCTACCCCTTTTGTCAGCAATTAACAAACCAATCTCTCCCCCTTAATGATACATCAATTAAGTAAAGGGTACAGGGATTAGAGTGTCGCGATTATAACTATAAAAACATACTAACTAGAGAGAGTATAGGGTGCATGAACATACAAGACATAGAGCATGCATGAGAACATGATTAACAAGAAAGTGCAACTTATCTAATTATAGTTAATCACACACAATTGGTCATTTATGATATACATTAAGCAATAGCAGCTCAAGCTAATAGCCCAATCAACCAACCTCCCCAACTAGTATATCATGATTAAACCTAAGCAAAGATTAGCATAGAATAAAGTATGATTAGCTAATCTAAGTAGGATGATAGTCTAGAAAATAAATATACCAAAATAAAGCAATGTTAAACTATCAGATTTGGGCTAATGAGGCTTGAATCTTCTGATTTGCCCATAAACACAAAAGTGAGGCTGAAATCCTTAGATTTACCTATAGTTCCAGTTTCTAGCTACCCTTACTAACTATTTTGGTTTGATTATCTTAAGGGTAACTAATTTTCACAACACCCTCATAGATTGTAGCATGAGGTGAGGGGTTGGGAACTCCTTCTACTCCAAGAAGGGAAAGCGGTTGAGATCCTCTCTTAGATTAGGGAGAAGAGAGGTAGTAGTGGAAGCCATGAGAATTCTTACTGATTTTTTGCTCCCATCACTAGAAGAGTGAAAAGATTTAAATTCGGACTCCTCTGTGTCATCCCAAGTGGCTACCATTTGCTTTTTTACCTTTCAGTTTGGTCTCTTTAGGACATTTCGGGTCAATATGTCCACGATGACCGCAACCGTAACATCGGACATATGAGGTTTTGGATTATTTTCCTTTATGCTTATCATCCTTCTTTTCTTTCTTGTCACGAATATTCTCTCTATCAAACTTGAGGAATCTCTTGAACCTTTTATCTAGTTCATCATCCTCATCATCGCTATCTTCGGACGACTCACTCTTAATTTTCTTATGGGAGTGTTTGTAGGACGTCTTTAAGGCGATGTCTTTCATCTTAGAGGGGGCCCTAAAGTGTAGTTCATGAGTTTGTGGGGAACCTATAAGTTCTTCTACTTTCATGTTATCTATGTCTCTACACTCTTCTAAGGCCACTACATTGGTGTTAAATCTTTCATGGAGGGACCTAAGTATTTTTCTACATATCCTTCCTTTCGGAAGCCTTTCCCTCGAGGCAAACATGGAGTTACTAATATCAGAAAGTTTAGTATAAAACTCCATGAAAGTTTCAGTCTCTTCCATCCTAATGTTTTCAAGTTTAGTGGTTAAGAGCTGAAGATTCGAGCGTCTTACTGTGCTAGTTCCCTCGTAAGTCACCTCAAATGTATCACACGCTTCTTTTGCATTTGCGCATGTGAAAATGCACTAAAATTCTTCCAGGAAAACCGCACAGCAAATCGTAAAGAGAGCTTTGGCATTTGCCACATATTAAGCTCTTCCGAGGAAACCGAACAACAATGACATTTACCTGTTCTTCTTCTTTGATGCTTCTTGTCCACTTGAATCTTCGGTCTTCAGCTTGTCAAGGCTCAACTGACATTACAACACATGGACACACGTGATTGACAAATAACGTGCACTAGTATGCCACAGAAAAGTACACTAACACAAACATTGTCCATGTAAATCAACGGTTAAAAATTGTTGGTTACTTACTCGGATGTGATCCTATGCTTGTGGCCCATCCAAGACTTGAAAGTTTTTCATTTTTAGCCAAAGTATATATTTCACCGGGCTTATTACAACCATTGTGTCAAACATTATATACGCACACTAATTAAGGATAATAAAATTGATTTAGTAATTAAATTCAAACCCTTATAAATATATTATCCATAATAACTTTTGGATAAAAGGGTTTTTCAAATCGAGGGGGTTTCGAATCTAGGGGGTTCCAAATCCATGCTCCAAACTGGCCCTAAGCTTTTTCCTTGAACATGCCTGTATAAATTTCCATGTGTTGGGTCTCCGTGGACATTTAAATATTTTATTGTACTAGATCTGACGTAGTTTTAGGTTGAAGGGTTAGAGAAGAAATATGAAAACATGTTAATGTGTTAAGATGTAATGTGTGGAAGAACTTTTAACCAATTACGCAAAGTAAACAGGGCTTTAATTCAATGGTCCATGACAATCGAAGTTTAGCATATTCGACAGACATGGTCGTTGAAAAAGGCCATCGAAAATTCTCACATCAAAAACAAAATTCGACTGTTGAGAATTGCCTTATCTTTTTCGTTGCTCCGATTGAGTAGTAGAATCAGAGTTTCAGTGAAGAAAGAACTTGGCAGATTACAATCGTCTTGTCAGCAGGGGACAATTTTGACTGTTCTAAGCCATCGTTTTAGGCTGAAATTTTTTACATTCAACAACTTAAGGCAATTAAATTTGTTTTTTATATTAAAAAACAGCTGAATTTTGGTGAATTTAAAGCTCCAGAGCTATAGCTATGCCCATACACCTATTAAACACATTTTATATTATCTAAAATCTTCATAATCCACTGTACACCCGACAAACACATTTTAGATAATCTAAAATCACTATAATCCATTGTTTTTTCATTTTAAAATCAAATAAAATATAATACAATTAAAGTATATCTAAATTCTGAAAGTTTCTTTTTATTACATTGACACTTATACATGACAAAAACTCATACATTAAGGGTCTGTTTGATTTTCTAATTTTCAGTAAAATGCAAGGTAAGTACATCATTATTACCATTTCTAGGTGTTTATTTAATAAGAAATTATGACTTGTAGATCAAGAGACACTAACCCCACTGTTGGCCAGGTGCATATGGTGTGACTAACCATGTGGGTGTGTTGCGTAACTAACAGGGTGGGTGCATTGCATGACTAAAAAAAGCTACAGAAGTATCAAGTGGACCATACTATCAAAATCAATGAAGAATCTAGCCCAATAAATTTTCAAAAGTGGCTAACCCTTAACACAGATTGGATGTCATACATGCGCACATATTGGTGAAAAAAAGTGTAGTACGGTCACGTATATTCGACAAAACATATAGCTTTGGTCAGCCCATGAATATATGATTTTTGTGGTGAATCATCTTTCTAATGGGGGCATGGTTTGAATTATACTAGCACTTAATCATTCATCTTATCGACAGGCCAGCATGGCCCAGTTATCATCGCATGTATACGTGTTTGACAATTTTCACTTTTAATATAAATATTAGGAACCGTTGAGAGAGAAAGTGAAGGGACATTGAATCTATTCTTGAGATTTAAAAAATAAATAATAAATAGAACAACAATTTCTAAAAAAAAAACCAACGATAAATAAAACACTCAATTAGGATATGTTTAGTCACCAATGATAAAAATATATTTTAATTTCTGACAACAAATCATAAGCAATGGTTTATTTGGACGTGCTACTTTTTCCCTGCCGTGTCATGCATGGACATGGGAAAAAAAATTAAAATGGTAAATTCAAGTTGAATTCTTTCACTATGGCCCACCATCGATTTGGCAGGATTTGAGGGGGTTTTAAATCCCCTCAAAGAGGGGGTTTCAAATCCAAGAGTCACATGTGTAACTTGTGTGTCACTAGGCTAATAATCTATTAGGCGCATGGCCCACTGATGATATCCCAAAACAACAAAATTATCAACTGCATCACTAAAATTACTTTAATAGGATGATCCGCGCCGTCCAATCATTATCCATGTAAATCAATGATTCAAAATTGTCTGTTAGTCACTCGGATGTGATCCTGTGCTTGTGGCCCATCCGAGACTTGAAAGTTTTTCATTTTTAGATAAAGTATATATGTCAACGAGCTTATTACAACCATTGTGTCAAACATTATATGCAGACACTATTAGGGATATTAAAGTTGATTTAGTAAGTAAATTCAAACCCCTGTAAATATATTATCCATTGCTAGTTTTGGATAAAAGGGTTTTTCAAATCCAAAGTGCCAAACACAACCAGGGTGTTTCAAATTTAGGGGGTTTCGAATCTAGGGGGGTCCAAATCCATGTTCCAAACTGGCCCTAAGATTTTTCCTTGCACATGCCTGTATAAACTTCCATGTGTTGGGTCTCCGTGGACATTTAAATATTTTATTATATTAGATCTGACGTAGTTTTAGGTTGAAGGGTTAGAGAAGAAATATGAAAACATGTTAATGTGTTGTGTTAATATGTACTGTCTGGAAGAACTTTTAACCAATTACACAAACTAAAAAAGGCTTTAATTCGACAGTCCATGACCTTTGAAGTTTAGGAAATTCGATGGACATGGTCATTGAGAAAAGCCATCGAAAATTTTGACATCAAAAACAAAATTCGACTGTTGAGAACCGCCTTATCTTTTTCGTTGGTCGGGTCGAGTAGTCGAATAAGAGTTTCGGTGAAGAAAAAATTTGGCGGATTAGAATCATTAATAAAACCGCCAATTATTTTTTATCGCTTCGAGGGAACTATCAAATGATTTTTTCAGTGGGGGACAATTTTGACAGTTCTAAGACATCGTTTTGGGCTAAATTTTTTTATATTCGACAACTTAAGGCAGTCAAATTTGTTTTCGATATAGAAAAAAGAATTTTGGTGAATTTAAAGCCGCAGAGCTATAGCTATGCCCATTGGAGCTGGGCACAAACCAAGCCAGCTTGAAAGCTTGGCTCGGATTGGTTTGAAAAGGCTCGGCTTGGATTGGTTCGAAGGAAAGTTCAAACCAAACTAAGCCATGAAGTCAAGCTTGTTTGAAAAAACAAACCAAGCTCAAACAAGGGCAGTACCAGTTCGGCTCGGCTCGAAGCTTGGTTTGATTCGGCTCATAGATTATAAGCACATTGTTTCCTATGGTGTGATCCACTTGAGCTTTGGATATGATTCCATTTTGGGATCATGTCCTAAAATGATATGTAAAACAGATGGACAGCATGGTTAATACATATAAATGATGACATGATAATACATAATACATAATACATATACATGAATGCACACTATTTCCTTGCACTTGTAAAATTATGCTTGTGTACTTTTGTTTATAAAATGCTCTCACATGTCTATTTTTAAGCTGCACTCCTTTGGAGGATGTCAAACATCATATAGTACGATATGTTTATTTTTTTTCTAACTTTTTAAATTCTTTTCTATTTAAATAAACAAGCAAAAAAAGAGCGACCTCCTGTTTGAACTCAGCCCGGTCAGCCCGGCCCGGTTCAAAATTTTCAACCAAACCGATCCCAGCTCGAATCAGATTTTTCTGGAGCAAACCAAACTCGGGCCGCATGGGTCGGCCCGAAACCCAAACCAAGTCGATCCACAAACTGAGGTGGCACGAAAACAAGCCAAACCAAACTAAGGCTAACTCGGCTCGGCCCGGATCATTACCCACCTCTAATACCCATACACCTAATAAATACATTTTATATAATCTAAAATCACTATAATCCATTGTTTTTTCTATTTAAAATCAAATAAAATATAATACAATTAAAGTATATACAAATTCTGAAAATTTCTTTATATTACATTGACACTTGTAAATGACAAATACTCATGCATTAATTATCTGTTTTCTAATTTCTAGTAAAATGCAAGGTAAGTGAACCATTGTTACCATTTCTAGGTGTTTGTTTAATAAGAAATTTGGCTCGTAGATCAATAGACACTAACCCCACTGGTGGGTGGGTGCATGGTGTGACTAACCGTATGGGTGTGTTGTGCAACTAACAGGGTGGGTGCATTGCATGACTAAAAAAAAGCTACAGAAGCATCATGTGGACCATACTATCAAATTCAATGAAGAATCTGGACCCAACATTTTCAAAATGTGGCTCACCCTTAGCACAAATTTGATGTTATACATGCGCACATATTGGCGAAAAAAAGTATGGTAGCGTATATTTGACGAAACATATAGGTTTGGTTTGCCCCATGAATATATGATTTTTGTGGTGAATCATCCTTCTGGTGGGGGCATGGTTTGAATTATAATATGACTTAATCATTCATCTTATCAACAGGCCAACATGGCCCAGCTATCGTTGCATGTATACATGTTTGACAATTTTCACTTTTAACATAAACACTAGGAACTGTTGAGAGAGAAAGTGAAGGGACATTAAATCTATTCTTGAGATTAAAAAAATAAATAATAAATAGAACAATAATTTCCAAAAAAATAACAATAAATAAAACACTCAATTAGGATATGTTTAGTCACCAATGATAAAATGTATTTTAATTATCGACAACGATTGGTAAGCACTGGTTCATTTGGATGTGCTACTTTTTCCTTGCCGTGTCATGTATGGACATGGGAAAAAATTAAAATGGTAATTTCAAGTTGAATTCTTTCACTAAGGCCCACCATGGATTTGGGTGGATTTGAGGGGGTGTCAAATCCCTCAAAGAGGGGGTTTCAAATCCAAGGTCAAAGTCTTCTTGCACTTGTCGAAGCTACTCTTCAAGAACTTGATAACTATAAAGTAGTCATTGTGTATTCTGAATATAGAGTTATTTCACTTCTCGAAAACATGTAATGATGGCTCGGACCATTCCTAATACAGTGGTCGTTTCCTATGCAAAGATGTCTGAATTTATAAATGGATGGATTTCTTCGATATGTAAATCGATCTCTCCATCCCTGTCTGCATTACTCAAGGATAATAAATCTAAGTGTAAGATAATAGTCAATAAAGAAATGGCACGGCAAATGACTTTGGAAGACATAGCAAGGAAGAGTACTTTCTACTAGAAGCTTACGGAGCTACAAGGATAGGAGTAAGGAGGGTCACGGTTACCATCCATATATAAGCAGGAAAGAAAATATAGAAACTTAATCCTCATTGATTCATTGCATGAGGGGCTTGTTCTTCATATTGATTTTTACCTTCTCAAGGGATAACACAGAAAATTGATCCCCATTAATTCATTGCATGAAAGGAGTTGGTTCTCCATATTGATTTTTTCATTCTCAAATGATAACATTGGAAATCAATCCCCCCATTAATTCATTGCATGAAGGGGGGCGGTTCTCCATGTTGATTTTTTCATTCTCAAAGGATGACACCAGAAATCAATCCCCATTAATTCATTGCGTAAAGGGGATTGGTTCCCATATGGATTTTTTTTTCCTTCTCAAAGGTTGACATCGGAAATTGATCCTCATTAATTCATTTCATGAAAGTTTTTGGTTCTTCATGTTGATTTGTTCTTTCTCAAGGTTTGATTGACATGGAATATCGATCCCCATTAATTCATTGCATGAAGGGGCTTTATTTTTCATGATTGAATTTCTCATTCACAGATTGCAAGTGAGCATCCACGAAAAGGATGGTTGATCGCCGATACACACTGTCCATCATCGATACACACTATCTATCAACGATCAACAAAGTGTATCGGCAATGCTCTGTGACCATCAAAGATCGACATTGCGTATTGGGAATGGTCATTGTCACATAAGCGATGGAGATTGCGTATCGACAATCCACACATCAAAATAAAAGTATACAAAAGGATGGTCAGAAAACTACAAACAAAAGACATCTTAATTTGGCCTATTTCGCATCCTCTCATATTGAGAGACACGGTCGGTTAGGATCTCTGCAATCTGCGATGAATCCTCCCTCCACAAAACTGTTTTGACCTCTTTTCCC
This sequence comes from Liriodendron chinense, assembly GCA_003013855.2. NCBI lineage: Eukaryota > Viridiplantae > Streptophyta > Magnoliopsida > Magnoliales > Magnoliaceae > Liriodendron > Liriodendron chinense. The sequence continues at coordinate 6,857,194 of ML058446.1, forward strand.
TCGTACCGGGCAGATAAAGACGCATAAAGCTCTTGTACCCTTCGTAAGAGATATTCAGACCTTGCCACTAATTCGGCCGAAAATAGTGCTACACGTCAAGCTTGTTCAAGCCCGAATCTGACTTCGTTCAGTCTACCTTCCAGTTCTTCAAGATGGCCTGCTCTTATGATATGACATCTCCCCTCTATGCATGATTGAGGAGAGATGTCGGATAGATTGTTGGAAATTACGGTGATCCGTGTAAAGGCCATCTGCGATGGCTTGGATGCGGTTAATCTCTTCTCGCATTCGTGTAAGCTCTTCCTGAAAAACTTGATGATCATGTAGTTGTTATGTCATCATGACATAATATTGCCGGACATCTCGAAATTCTTGAAGATATCTTTGAACCAACCATAAAACAGAGGCCATTTCCCTCGCAACACTATCTGTCATCTTAAAGGGATGAAGTTCATGGAGATGTGCAACAAACTCTCCTTCCCTTCCTATAAGGATGAGGTTCAAAAAATCTAACTAAATAATAAAAGCCAAGAAAGTAACGGCATGGTGAGCGGCAGTGGAAAACATGTTTACAGGATGGGATTAGAAAAACTAAAATAGAAACAACAATGTAGGGAACGGAATCATCACACCACACGTTCCTCCCTTCACCTTCATCGGAGCTTTCTGACGTCGTAGGGATAGTGTGATGTTCGTCCATACAACTACCAATCAACGAAGAAGCTTCAATCCGTTGTGTGGTCCCCTCCGAAAGGGATAAAAACCACATTTAGAACTGATCCCATAAATGCACCCACTAGCTTGACGTGGAGAGCTCCGACTTTTTGTCATCCAACTTCTTGTGTAAAAAAAACAAAGAAAGAAAAGGAGAAAAGGCCATATGGCCTTTCCCGCGTAAGGGCCCCACCTTTAGAACCCATGTGAGGCACTGTGTGAGGCCTACTAGATAGTCTTGGAGGAGATCCATGTCATCCACGTGAGAGAGGTTTTAATTTAAGGCCATCGGATGAAGTTTGAGGGCAAAACTCATCACTGATGGACCACACCCGTGGAAATAGTTCAAGTTAATGCACGGTTATGGGCCACATACAAGTCCAAAATAAATTTAAAATAAACCTCAATGGGTTGGCAACTGTCTGAATACAGTGAACAGTTCAAATTGACCGTAAAGTTACCCCAGACGTTGATTTGGTGAGGCCCACACCCCCTATGCAAAATGCCCCTAAACTTACACGCTCTTTGTTGTTGTCGTACGAGCTGGAGATCATGCAAAGGGGCATTTTGGTCTGGAAAAAAGGTCAACAATGTCCAAGCGGTAGATAAATAAAGGGTTCTAACATGCGGGCTAACATCATAACTGATGTCATAAATTAGGGCTTTTTCAACTATTTTTCCATGTCTTTAGAAATAGAAGCCGGGAGCAGATTAGCTGCACCTAAGTAACAATGCATATTCTAACCCCAATTCATCACTCATTATGCACGGTTTACATATTTAAAGGACTATTCTAATATATGATTTGGGATTGTAGGAACAAGAGGGAGATTTCACAAATTGAAGACTAAATGGAGCTCTTTAAGAGCATTGAAGACCATAGGATGAAGAGAAAAGAAGGACCAAAGAAAGCCAAGGCAAGGAGAGAAGAGAAAAGAAGAAAGAAAGAAAGAAATAAAGGAGAAAGAAGGCATGACCGGTCGGCTGACCGGTCAGCCAAAGACGCCCGACCGGTCAAGACCGGTCGGCCACACCGTTGAACTCACTGGACAGCTAGTCCGACCGGTCATGACCGGTCGGCTATAGCTGCTGGATTAAAGAGAATCACCATTCGACCGGTCATGACCGGTCGGCCAACCCAGTCCGACCGGTCCAGACCGGTCGGCCATGCATTAAAGGCTATTTCTAAATCAGGATTCCGGATTTCTCTGCGCAATTGTGTAGTTTTACGCGAAATCTGGAGTTCTCTTGCGAAATCTGGAGTTCTCTTGCGAAAAGGACACCTCCAAGCTATAAAAGGATGTCTTCTCTTCATACCAAGGGAGGCTACGACGTGGGGATTGCTCAGGAGACGGATTCTACTTTGGATTTCTAATTTTCTTCCTGTTTTAGTTATTTTTTATGTTTTTAGAGGCTTCTAGTTCAAGGATGTTAGAGATAAACTAAAACCTCTTAGCTAGGGCTAAGAGTTGAAGCTTTTGATTCGTTTTTGATGGATTGATGCAACCTAGGTTTCCTTTTGTGTTTTAATTGATGAATTTTAGTTCTATATGAGTTTGAATCAAGTACTATGTTGGCTTTTACTTTGATCTCTTGATGACTCCGGGCTCATGTGATTCTTAGTGATCCCAACTTAGTATTTTAAACTTTGAACATTGTTTATGCTTGTGTAGTTCATTGATCTACCATCGACTCCGGGCATGGTAGATGCTTTGATTGCCTTGTGTATAATGGCCTGATTTTCATGTGGGAACTCATTCAACTAAAGTTCTTATCTTTTGTGGTAATCTGAAATCTTTGTTTATTGATTGATTTTTTATTTGATTAGAGTTCTAATCATGAGTTGTAATCAGGTCTAGTGACAGGATTTGGTGAAAACTATGGTTGTGAATCTCAACTAGATTGGAAAGAGGCTTGGCCTACGCAATTGAGTGTGCCCAAGGCCTGAGTGTTATTGTGGGAATCAAGTCAGTTAATAAACACTTATTTTGGATAATTGTTGATTGAACCGCTCTATATTCCAATCTGATAGAGATAGGAATTCGATTTCGATTGAGTTATGAGAGACCTAGTTGTGTTGATGCATTGAAACCTATCAAAAGTGGATCCTTGGCGCTCTAGTGCCTTTTTAGATTGAAATTACCTTACCCATTCACTGTTTAAACCCAACTTACTATTTTCCAGCTTTAGTGCTTAATAGTATCTTAATTATTAGTTGTTTTAGTTAAATTCTGAGAATACCCATTCATAAATCTCTGTGGGAACGATACTCGGTCTTTCCGAATTATTACTACTTCGCAACCTACACTTGGGGAGTGAACAAGTTTTTGACGCCGTTGCCGGGGATTTCTATGCGGTATTTTTAGAATTTTCTGAAATAACTTCTAGTTGAGATTGTGTTAAGATAGGTTTAGGATTTGTTTTGTTGTCTAGAGTAGGTTTTCTTCTAATTACTAACTTACTTTGTTTTGACTTTTGCAGGATTCTAACATAGGTCTAATCCAGGGATTTTTAGGAAGTTGAAGAAGAAGAAGGCATCTTAAGTTACAAATCAGGTTTTATTGTTCTAACCTTACTCTTCTTCTTCTCCTACTCATTCCTATCATATTCATCTCTTGTAGAGTGGGTGGAGACTCCTTTTGGATCTCTGAAAGGTAGGCCTTGTGCCACCTGGATTCCTATTGGTCGGCTCTGCCGCCTTGGATCACCTTGTGCTCAGAGATTTCTCTTCTCAACCTATTCCTCTTTCTCCTTTTTCTGTACTTTTTCTCAAAAGACTCAAAGAGTGGGTGGGGAGTTCTTTGAACCCCTATTGACCAGGAAAAATCGGTCTCTATCCTTGCTTCTGGCTTAGCCATTGCAAGACACCTTGTGCTTAAGTCCTAGAGAGGAGTAAAGGAAGGAAGGAAGAATTCTTTTTCCTTTTTGTTCATTCTTTTTTTGGTTTTGCATGACAGATTGGGCTCGGGATTCTAATAACCGACTCAATCGTGACGGAGTAATTGTTGAAGGGATTGATAGAGAGCCTCGTGCTAGGAAACATCAAAATTTTCCTAAAATTACTAGAGAGATGGCTGAAAATCAACCAAATCAAGGGGTTAATCGACATCAAAATCCAGCCCCAAACTTTACTGAATTGGATGAGAATGAAGTAGGGGATGTACCTCAACCTAGAACTTTACGTGACTATTTACAACCAGCTAGGACGAGTACTCCCTCTTGCATAATTTTCCCTCACAATGTGGGAAATATTGATTTTAAACCGGGGTTGATCCAACTTCTTCCTAGATTCCATGGACTCGACTCTGAGAGCACATATCTACATATTAAGGAGTTTGAAGAAGTTATTGCCACAATAAACTATGACAATGTGACCAAGGATACAATAAAACTTAAATTGCTCCCTTTTTCCTTGAAAGAGAAGGCTAAATCATGGCTACATTCCTTAAGGCCGAGGTCTATTGGGACATGGGCTGAGATGACTAGGGAGTTTCTAAAAAAATTCTTCCCTACTCATCGAACCAATGCACTACGAAGGGCCATAATGAACTTCTCCCAAAAAGAAGAAGAAACCTTTTTTCAATGTTGGGAAAGGTATAATGAGCTATTAAACGCATGCCCACATCATGGCTATGAGAGGTGGAGGTTGATTAGTTTCTTCTATGATGGATTGAACTCAACCATGCGTCAATTTGTAGAGATGATGTGCAATGGGGAGTTCATGAACAAGGAAACAGAGGAAGCTTGGGATTATTTTGACATGTTGGCTGAAAATACACAATCATGGGATACATCTAAGCCAACAAGTTCAAAACAACCTCAAACCAAGGAAAAGGGAGAAGTTTATGTTTTAGATGGGCAAGATGATCTAGGTTCTAAAGTGGCTAAACTCACACGAAAGGTCGAGGAGATGGAACTAAAGAAGGTGGACACAACCCAACAAAAGGGGCCTGTTGAAACTATTTATGGTATTTGTGCTTCCAATGTGCATCAAACGCCGGATTGTCCAACAATCTATGCATTTTGAGAACTTTTATTTGAACAATCGAATGCCTTGAATAGTTATCAACGACCTTTTAGTACTCCAAATTCAAACACGAACAATTCTAGTTGGAGAAACAACCCAAACTTCAATTGGGCGAATGGAAACACGGCTAATCAAAATAATCCTCAAAGGGGGCCCCCAATGCAAATGGCCCCACCTCAAATGCCTGTAGAGGATACTTTGAAAGCATTCATGGAAGGACAAGCTCAAATAAATCAATCCAACCATACTATAATGCTTGAGCTTAAAAATTCGGTGGAGGAAATCAAGGCACGCTTAAACGCAAGGGAAGGGATGCTTCCAGCCCAACCCATACCAAATTCAAAACCACAATGCGAAATAAGCATGCCTAGTTCCTCTAACCAACATATTGAACATGCTAAGGCCATCACCACTCTTAGAAGTGGTAAAATCATTGAAAAACCTAATCCGGTGAAGGTTTCCACGCCTAATGATCTGGTATCTTTCAAAGAGGATGATGGACCTAGCACCACCATGAATGAAAAAGAGCCATTAAAAGAATATAGGCCCGTTGCTCCATTCCCTCAACGCTTGATTCCAGCCAAACCTCAAGATAAATATCAGGAATTTTCGGAGGTTTTCAAACAAGTCAAAATCAACATTCCATTGTTGGATGCCATTAAACAAATACCGTCATATGCAAAATTTTTAAAAGACCTTTGCACGGTTAAAAGAAAAATACATGTGCAAAAGAAGGCATATTTGACAGAGAATGTGAGTGCCATTATCAACCACAGGATGCCCAAGAAATACAAAGATCCCGGTTGTTCGACAATATCATGTGTTATTGGAGATTACTGGGTGAAACATGCTCTACTTGATCTAGGGGCAAGTGTAAACTTAATTCCCTTTTCGGTCTATGAACAATTGGGTTTAGGTGAATTAAAACCCACCAAAACCACATTACAACTTGCTGACCGATCGATTCGTATTTCGAGAGGGGTGATTGAGGACGTTCTTGTCCAAGTTGACAAAGTTTACTACCCGGTAGACTTTATTGTCTTGGACACGAGACCCATGGTTAATATTAGTCCTCAAATTCCTGTCATACTTGGCCGCCCATTCCTAGCTACATCAAACGCTATCATAAATTGTAGGAGTGGGGGCATACAAATGTCTTTTGGCAATATGACGATTGAGTTGAATGCTTTTAATATTGACAACCAACAAGAGGATGAGGATGAGGAGGTCCACGAAATAAACATGATCAATTCTATCGTGGAAGATGAGTCCCTCTCACCTTTTTACTCCGGTCCCTTAGACGAAGAAGTGACTCACTCCCTTGATAAGAAAGATAATATGATAAGGGATATGGTCACACTTTTTATGTCGGTATCGGCATATGACACTGGCCGAGAGAAGGATGTGGAAACAACACCTTGTTGGGCTGAGAAATCAATTCATATTTCCACACCTTTGTGGATCATGCATACCGAACTCCACCAACCCTGGGATGATCCTTACTTGCAATATCTATGCCCAGGAAAATCTGAATGGAGACATATTTTTTTCTGATAAATATGATGATGTCTCCTCCTATACATGTGGTGAAAACACTAAGGAACCCGCTGGAATTCCTTTTTGGGATTTCGAGTGGCTCATCTCGATCATTCACACACATGTACATTGTAAAGCGGGATATTGGATGACGTTACTGCAAAACCTTTTGATCCATCTAATGATTCTGCTTGACTTTATGCTTTTGGATGAGTTGTTGGGATTGACCTCCTAGTCTGACGGAGGATTATTTGCTAGAATGCTTTCCCATTAGGATTTGCTTTGATAGTTGATTTAGTTGTGAAGTAATCCATCTCCAAAAGCTAATCTTGCCATGCAACATATTCTTCAGGTGATATCTCTCTTTCTCACTCTCCTTTGTTTATGTCATTGCTCTCATGTCATGCATATTGTAGATTTTATTACATTGAGGACAATGTGAGATTTTGGTTGGGGGGTGAGAGATTCCTTTGATGAATCTGCTAGCTTTTATGACATTTCGAGCAATGATGTAGAAATTTTTCGATTTTTCTAAATTTCAAAATTCTTTTGGAAAACATTGATTCTATACATTTGAGATAGCATAAGTATAAGAAGAGGAGATATGAAGTGAGGGATGTTGCAAGCTTTGAACTTCTCTTAATATAATGGTTTTATATGTGAATTCACCTATTTTTATGATTGATAGAAAATTTGAACACCTTTTGCACCTAGTTCACATTACACGATTTTCATGATTTGAAAGGATTATGCGAGTTGTGGATTAACTAGACCATGATTGAAGGTATTGAGAAACTCAGCCGGGGTACTTTGTCCATCCTTGTCCATGGGAAAATAACGAAAGATATGGATTTTTAAAAATCCTATCTAATATAAAAGAAAAAGGAAAGGAAGGATGAAATTGGGAATGATGGAAAATGGTGGAAAATTTCGATTAGGGTTACTTACTACCAACCGGGGGATGGTCTACCCGTAACCAAAGCCGGAAATGGGACGTAGTGTGAAAGTCGTCGGAAGGACGGTAAGGCAAATTCCTGTCATAGGCTTGTTGTTGCTCTATGCACCTTGAGATCTATGGTTTAGTTGATTTATGAAGAAGATAATCTCGGAAACTAATGAGATGAACCTTCACTATGCACACTAGGTTGAATTTGTTCAATTTCTTCTATCTATCAATCAATCAGCGGGAATTTCATATAAATACTTATTATGTTCTGAGAGTTTAAGGTTTCAACCTTTATCACTGATTTTTTCTGATTCTTACGCTTATATGTCTTCGAATGTATAGAAGAATAGTTTCTAGAGGAGAGTTGGGTTTTGGAGAATGAAACTTGTTTCACGCATGTTTTGCTCGGGACTAGCAAAATACTGGTTGGGGGGTGTGTTGAGCTCTTAATTGTGCATATTCTAACCCCAATTCATCATTCATTATGCACGGTTTACATGTTTAAAGGACTATTCTAATGTATGATTTGGGATTGTAGGAACAAGAGGGAGATTTCACAAATTGAAGACTAAATGGAGCTCTTTAAGAGCATTGAAGACCATAGGATGAAGAGAAAAGAAGGACCAAAGAAAGCCAAGGCAAGGAGAGAAGAGAAAAGAAGAAAGAAAGAAAGAAATAAAGGAGAAAGAAGGCATGACCGGTCGGCTGACCGGTCAGCCAAAGACGCCCGACCGGTCAAGACCGGTCGGCCACACCGTTGAACTCACTGGATAGCTAGTCCGACCGGTCATGACCGGTCGGCTATAGCTGCTGGATTAAAGAGAATCACCATCCGACCGGTCATGACCGGTCGGCCAGCCCAGTCCGACCGGTCCAGACCGGTCGGCCATGCATTAAAGGCTATTTCTAAATCAGGATTCCGGATTTCTCTGCGCAATTGCGTAGTCTTACGCGAAATCTGGAGTTCTCTTGCGAAAAGGACACCTCCAAGCTATAAAAGGATGTCTTCTCTTCATACCAAGGGAGGCTACGACGTGGGGATTGCTCAGGAGACGGATTCTACTTCGGATTTCTAATTTTCTTCCTGTTTTAGTTATTTTTTATGTTTTTAGAGGCTTCTAGTTCAAGGATGTTAGAGATAAACTAAAACCTCTTAGCTAGGGCTAAGAGGTGAAGCTTTTGATTCATTTTTGATGGATTGATGCAACCTAGGTTTCCTTTTGTGTTTTAATTGATGAATTTTAGTTCTATATGAGTTTGAATCAAGTACTATGTTGGCTTTTACTTTGATCTCTTGATGACTCCGGGCTCATGTGATTCTTAGTGATCCTAACTTAGTATCTTAAACTTTGAGCATTATTTATGCTTGTGTAGTTCATTGACTACCATCGACTCCGGGCATGGTAGATGCTTTGATTGCCTTGTGTACAATGGCCTGATTTTCATGTGGGAACTCATTCAACTAAAGTTCTTATGTTTTGTGGTAATCTGAAATCTTTGTTTATTGATTGATTTTTTATTTGATTAGAGTTCTAATCATGAGTTATAATCAGGTCTAGTGACAGGATTTGGTGAAAACTATGGTTGTGAATCTCAACTACATTGGAAAGAGGCTTGGCCTACACAATTGAGTGTGCCCAAGGCCTGAGTGTTATTGTGGGAATCAAGTCAGTTAATAAACACTTATTTTGGATAATTGTTGATTGAACCGCTCTATATTCCAATCCGATAGAGATAGGAATTCGATTCCGATTGAGTTATGAGAGACCTAGTTGTGTTGATGCATTGAAACCTATCAAAAGTGGATCCTTGGCGCTCTAGTGCCTTTTTAGATTGAAATTACCTTACCCATTCACTGTTTAAACCCAAATTACTATTTTCCAGCTTTACTGCTTAATAGTATCTTAATTATTAGTTGTTTTAGTTAAATTCTGAGAATGTCCATTCATAAATCTCTGTGGGAACGATACTCGGTCTTTCCGAATTATTACTATTTTGCAACCCTACACTTGGGGAGTGAACAAACACCCATTACCCTAACTATGTGGGGCCCACCTTGATGTATATATTATATATCCGTGCTATCCATCCATTTCTCTGGATCATTTTAGAACGGGATCCCAAACCTTAAGGAGATTCAAATCTCAGGTAGAATATAACACTAGAAACAATGATGAATGAGCATTAAAAACCTTTTTATGGCTCACAAAAGTTTTGGATCAAACTGATCTTTGTATCTTACCTTCAGATCTTCTTGAAATTATCAACAGGTTGGATGGCCCTATGCATTTTTTTATGGCGAGGCACTTAATCACCACTATTTCTTCTAAGGTGTTCTACATGAGATTTGGATCTGCATAATTTTTGGGATCCCATCCTAAAATGGGCTCGAGAAATGGATGAATGGCATGGATATACAACACATCATCAAGGTGGGCCCCACGGTAAGTGTAACACCCACTGAGGTGTTACCCAGGGTAAGACCAAACCTAGAAGTAAGAGCTTATTTACTTATTTATAGAAAAATAAAATACTTGGGAACTATAGCCATTAGATTTGAACCTTTCTAATTGACATAAGCCGTTCATTTGACAGTTCTCCTATTAGATTAAGGGTGACAAAAGAAACTCTTCGATTGAATATTTCAATTCATTGATCATATACAAGGGTCATGTGGGCCGTTTATGTTCATTGTAAAAGACCCAAATTATCATAACCGTTAAATTTTCTCATTAAGACTTTTTATTTGTTGTTTTTCAAACATATAAGTGGAATGGTTAGATAAGCAACGTAGGCTACTGGAAGATGACCCAAATTCAAAGTCTACAATCCCGACAATCGAATTTTGTATTGAACAAATCTTAAAAACAGAAAGGACAAGAAGTAGGTATCGCATACACATTATGGTGGCCCCCACAGAGCTTTTCTATTGAGAAGGTACTTCGGTAGATCTGAGCATCCACCAAGGTTGGTGGATTATCCCTGGCTGTGGGGTCCACTTTGATGTATGTGACTTACATCCACGCCGTCCATCCGTTTTTAAAGCCTATTTTAGGGCATGATTCAGAAAAGTAAGCAGAGAAAAATCTTAGGTGGACCACACCATGGGAAAACGTGGCGATTGACCATTAAGAACTTCTTGCGGGCCACAAAAGTTTTGGATCAAGCTAATATCTTTGTGTACCCTTCATCCAGGTCTTTGTGACCTTACCAACAGGTTAGATGGCAAATAAACATTCCGGTGGCGCCCAAGAAGTTTTTAATGGTGGCCTGGTGGGTATTCAATCAACACTTTTTCTTGTGGCGTGGTGTACCTAAGATTTGGGTCTACGTTATATTTTGGCTCATGCTCTAAAATGATATGTAAAAACGGATGGACGGAATGGATGTAATGAAAACACATCATGGTGGGCCCCACATTCAGGAATCCACCGAAGCTGCACACTTTCTTTTCGCAGGTCCCGTAGTCCGTACGGCACGTGGGCGTAGAAAAATGGGGTCCAAATGTGCCGGCGCACTATCGTATCCAAGTAACATCGTCATCGTTGCTCACGTGGGCCCACTTCCCAATTTCTAGCGTTTGATATATTGTAAACTCAGAAGACGACGTTTGTGGATGACAAGGAAAAGAAGCGTGTGGTTTCATTGTGGTGCAATCTCGACCGTCACATAGTTTCACTGGAGTTACTCTTGTATTTAGGGCGGTTTGTGCATCTCCAGCACGAGAGAATGCACTCGTGTGATCTGATCCATCCATCTCTTTAGCGCACTGTGGATGAGCTATCATCTAAAGATCATGATGCATAACGATTGATTGGTCGGCTTGGATAAGGACCTTTCACAATTTTTTGTTTATGAGCCGTCCATTAGAATACCACCAACAAATGGCTAAGATCTCTTTTCGTTGTGGTTTTACGAGCTCGGTGTATCCGTGCATGTGTACAGGAGAAGTGGATGGTTTAGATCACCTGACCGTAATTTCATGTGGGCCCCATCGAGTGATGCATACACGTGCGACGAACTTTAGACATGGATTATCCTTCTAAGCATCAGCACATGACTAAACAGGGAAATATCTTCGGCGTCTTCGCGACGCTAAAGGAAGTATATGATCCTGGGCCGAAGTATACGCGTTGAATCCTCTGGCTGTTCGTTTGACAAGTGGTACACATGCTTCAGTATCCAAACACAGGATCCTGGTATCAATAATCTACACCACCAATTCATGGGCCCCATTTGTACATACCAACAATCACACTGTAGACAGGGATTATATAACTACTCTTTTCACGTTTCTCAATCTTGTGTGGGCATTTTCACAACTATTGCAAATATTCGCTAACCAGAATTTTTTATTTATTGTACTTAAATTCCAGGAGAAGAACTTCGATACTCTGTTAGGCATGATAGATGCTATACAGGCACTTAGAAATTACTTGAATGTCGTGTAACAAGCATATTGTAATTCAAATTAAACTGCCCATATGAACTAACAATTAACACCCACATCTTTGGTACAGTGGTAGATTGAGTGAAGATGACTTGACTAACAGTGTGGGTGTGTACTAACAGTGGGATGTCTGAACTAATTTGTGTGTAAACGTTAATTTGCAGAATTAAAAAGTTTAAACAGTGCATTGGAAATGGTGGTCTGATGATCTAAACTGAAATTCATACTGGTTGAATAGTCATCTTTGATTTCTAATTGCCGGAATCTTCCCCACCTAGAGAATTGCAGGGATGGGAATAATTAGTTATTGAGGGGGATGAGTTTAGTAGCGCACTACCCCTACATGAATTCAGATTAATTGCAACTTTAGTGGGGTCCATCGGTATGCTTGATCATGATATCCAACTGTGTACGCCCTCTCCAGGCGCGCTTGCGCGGCGTGATGCGTATGACGTGGTTCGAAAGATTGCTTTCATTGGATGGGTCTTCCTATTGTACGTGTGCAATTGATTCTTTTGGGGGTGACGTGGGCCTGAGGTAGATGGTTTGTTTGGCCAAGTCCAACTGCCTTGGTTGTGCAATAACTTTCCAGTAGGCTGAAATTTTGGACAAGAATAGCAATAAACGTAGTAGAAGGAGAAAAAGAAAAGGGGTTAGTCTTTGCTGAGAAAAGAATGTGCGGAATGAACCGCGTTCTGAGCTTCATTGAGATGTGAGAAGAGAAAAAGGGAATCAAACACCCTTTTTTAAGTCAGAAAAAAGGACAGTCGGACATCCCTAATCCTAACCTTACTTGTAAGTTAATCTGGTTGGCTTGGATAGATTGAATTTCTAATTTGTAGATTGTTTTCTCTATCATTTTGCGTTTGTCTCGAGGGAGGGAAATGTTGTTTATATAAACATTTGAGACCATTGGCCGATGGCCAGCCGACAAACAGACTTCAAGAATTTCACATGAAGGATCTGTAAAAACTTCTGAGAGAATTTCGTTGGAGATTTGCAGCGTCAGGTGTCCATCGGTTGTTCATCAGCCGACAGTTTATTTCCCCTAGGGTGGGGTGTTCAGAATCATTAAAATTTATAAATGAGATCTCTATACATGTCTATGTAAAATGGATAATACTCAACTCCCACTAACTAAATACATCTATGTGATTGAAAATTTTCATAGATATCACATATTCCTAAAATAGCGTGATGTCCTTTAGTGAGCGTATCCACAATCATCTATTAGTGCCAATGGACTCCACAGACATTAGTCGATTATGTACATTTTTCCTTCACAACAAGACAGACCCCCCCCCCCCCCCCCCCCCCCCCCCCCCCCCCCCCCCCGACAGATACACTTTAAGAATTTCACATGAAGGATCTGTAAAAACTTCTGAGAGAATTTCGTTGGAGATTTGCAGCGTTAGGTGTCCTTCGGTTGTTCATCAGCCGACGGTTTATTTCCCCTAGGGTGGGGTGTTCAGAACCATTAAAATTTATAAATGAGATCTCTATACATGTCTATGTAAAATGGATAATACTCAACTCCCACTAACTAAATACATCTGTGTGATTGAAAATTTTCATAGATATCACATATTCCTAAAATAGCGTAATGGGGAGTCCTTTATTGAGCGTATCCACAATCATCTACTTAGTGCCAATGGACTCCACAGACATTAGTTAATTATGTACATTTTTCCTTCACAACAAGATTCTTTTTTATTTTTTATTTCACAAACACCCCCCCCCCCCCCCCCCCCCCCCCCCACACACACACACAAAGTACCAATAAACTCCACAGACACTAAACGATTCTGTACCTTTTTCCTTCAAAACAAGATTTTTTTTTAATTTTTTATTCCATAGACACACTCCCCCCCCCCCCCCCCCCCCCCCCCCCCCCCACACACACACACACACACACAAAGTACCAATAAACTTCACAGACACTAAACGATTCTGTACCTTTTTCCTTCAAAACAAGATTTTTTTTTAATTTTTTATTCCATAGACACCACAAGGGATGCTCAAACCCGTGACCTCGTGTAGAGACTCTTGTGAGTCTACAACTGAGGCACAGTAATAAGTACCTTCACAACAAAATACTTGATGTCGATATGCTTTGACCTTGAAAAGTCCTTGTTGTTGCTTGAGAAGAAAATCAGAGCTAAGTTATCACAAAGGACTCTTAATGATTTTGGGATATGCTCTAATACCTGCAAACCTGAGAAGAAACGTTATAACTATAGTGTCTGATTTAATAATTCATGATAAGCAATAAACTCATCTTCCATGGTGGATGAGGTTGTCGTTGATTGTTTCACACTCTTATAAAACACGGCCCCACCAACCATCATAAAGATGTAGCATGAGAAGACTTCTTAGTATTAATGCAGCTAGGAAAATTTACGTACAAGTATCCAACTAACTCCAAATGATTAGATCTTTTATATGTGAGTTTGAAGTCCTTTGTTCTTTGCAACTAGCACAACACCTTCTTTACAACTATCCAATGCTGCATTCCTAGATTGTAGAAATATTTACCTAACATTTCAACTGCAAAAGTAATATCCGGTCATGTACAAACTTAAGCAATCATGATATTCCCTATTACCGATGCGTATGAAAAATTGTTCATACTATTCTTTTCCAAATTATTTTCAGAACACTAGAACTGGTCAAATTTATCATCATTAATAATGGATGATTGACCGGGAGCATAATTTTACATGTCATACCTTTCAAGCACCCTATCAATATAGACCCTTTGTGATAGGCTAAGCAGTCCGTGTGATCTATCACGTCTTATCTTAATGCCAACAACAAAAGAGGCGTTACCAAGATCTTTCATCTCAAACCTTTAAGATAGAAATTTCTTAGTATCGCACATCATCCTAATGTCACTGTTAGTCAACAGAACATTATAAACATACAAAACTAATGTTGTAGGATAAAATTGGTCATCGAAAGATACGATTAGAGAAAAATTGAGAGAAGCTGTCACATCTCAATATGTGAGCAGCTCGGCTCGCGGTCGTTGAAAGGGGTCGCATCTCAAAATGCGAATAGCTCGGCTCGTGGTCGTTAAAAGGGGTCGCATCTCAAAATGCGAGCAGCTTGGCTCGCGGTCGTTGAAACGGGTCGCATCTCAATATGCGAGCAGCTCGGCTCGTGGTTGTTGAAAGGGGTCGCATCTTAATATTCGAGCAATCACGCCGAGCCTGAGTATCCTCCGCCTTTGAAGTACCAGCAGCCCATATAGATCGATTCTAGGCTTATCTTTGTTCGAGGTTCCAAACTTCAGGGGATCATCATCAAGGGACGTAATTGAGTAGATGTTTATTCGGACTAGGGCGTTCCCTCATTTAAAGATCAACAAGATAAATACTTTATCCCTGGAAATCAGCCGGACTCTTAACGTCTTGCGTATTGGATTGGATCACTTGGATCTATATAAATAGATGGTTTCATCAGATGAAAAAGGTACACAATCTCTGAGCTTCGAATCCCATCCTTTCCTTTTACAATATATCCCAACTAACTTAAGCTTCGGAGGGCCAACGGCTGGACGCCGGCCACCCTTAGTTTTCCCTGGTGAATTTTTAGGTTCGAGAGGAGGCTATCTTGAAGGAAAGTGATCGTTTGGGGGGCCCTGTTACCAAATCTGACGTAAACAGATTTGGCACCGTCTGTGGTAAACATTTGATCTTCAAGATTAGCTGCTCTCATCACTGATCGAAGTCCTCCCACCATGCCTCCCAAAAAGACAGTTCATCCTTCCACTTCAAGGCAGACGCTACCTCCTCCTGACATTACCGAACTAGCGCCCATCCCTCAGACTACTTCGACGGGCATCTCCCAGGAGGATCCCAATGTGCCATCACAAAATCCGTTATTTGATGCTTCCGAAAATCAAGAAGATGTCATGCGTTTCCTCGGAAACACACTCCTAACCCTCAACGCTGAATTTCAAGCCTTGTCTAATCGGCTTGATCAGCATTTTCTGGAGCCCCAGCGACAACCTTCCGAAAGGTTACAAGCGCAACCTATACTAGTGGCTTCCAGATATTCCGCGGACGAACCACAAGTCTAACAAAATCATCCTCCGTCAAATCGAATGCCACTCGGCAACCAAGCTCCTGTACTACTCCCGCATTCCATACACTCCAGTACTTCCCGGCAACAACAATCTCAGGGGTCCACCGTCGAAACGTTAGGTTATACCTTACCATGGGAAGGAGACCTCAAGAGAATCCACGATCGTTTTGATGATATGGAACAACGATATCAGGTAAATCGACCATCTGCTGCTGTGGCGTCAATACATCGATCCAAGTCTCCTTTCACCTGCGAGGTCATGGAAGCACCTTTACGTAGGAAGTACCGCACACCCATCATCACCCCGTATATAGGTACTGGCGATCCTCTCGAACACCTGAAAATGTATAGGTCTCTTATAGAGCTGGAGGGACATAGGTCAGAAATCATGTGTAGGGCTTTTTCCTTAACCTTAAAGGAGGCAGCTCGTACATTGTTCTGGGGGCCAAAGCCCTGATCCATTGGGTCCTTCGCACAGCTATCGGAGCTATTCCTCTCTCAATTAATGTGAAGCATCCGTACTAAAAAGCCGACATCTCACCTAATGGACTTGAAATAGCAGCATGGGGAGACGATAAAGGAGTTTACAGTACGGTTCACTGCAGAAGCCGTCCAAACTGAAGGTTATACCGAAGAAAAAGGCCTCACCGCCCTCTTAGCCGAAATTACAAGCGAGAAATTTAGATTCGCCCTAGATAAGAACCCTCCTAAAACCATGACAGAATTCCAAGCAAAAGCTCAAAAATATATTAATGCAGAAGAAGTTGCTTTAGCACGTCATGGTATACAGGGCAAGAAGCGCAAGCCGGAGGAAATCTCTCCCCCGGATAAGAAATATCGGCGTGATTGGCGAGACCGCTCTCCCAAGAAGCTTTATTCTGGTAAATATCATAACTACACTCCTCTCAACCGATCCCCTGAAAAAGTGCTAATGGAGATTAAGCATAAACTATATATGAAATGGCCTGCAAAGATCAAATCTGATCCTGAGAAGAGAGATAAGAGCAAGTTTTGTTATTTCCACAAAGACCATGGGCACAGCACTCAAGATTGCATATCTCTACGAGATCACATCGAAGCTCTCATTCGAAAAGGTCATCTTCAAGATTATGTTGTCTGACAAGGTCGATCACCTAAAAGGGAGGAAGCCCCACCACAGCAGAAGAAGTCACCTCACCATCATACTTCACAAGGAGACGTTGAACCTACCGGGGAGATCTGGACCATCGCTGGAGGATCGGCTTGCGAGGGAGATTCTCAAGCTTCAAGAAAAGCATACACTCGTAAGGCGTCTAAGAAGCCCCAACATATCTACTGGTTGGAATAGACGCTCGACACGTCAGAACCCGGCCATCCTCCAATCTCCTTCTCCTTCGAGTATGCAGAGGGGATTCACTTCCCTCGCGAAGACTCCATCGTGATCGTGCTAAAGGTATTAAATTATCTGACTCATCGTATTATTGTGGATACAGGTAGCTTTACTG
The DNA here is from genome assembly GCA_003013855.2 of Liriodendron chinense. Taxonomy (NCBI): domain Eukaryota; kingdom Viridiplantae; phylum Streptophyta; class Magnoliopsida; order Magnoliales; family Magnoliaceae; genus Liriodendron; species Liriodendron chinense. The sequence goes on from ML058446.1 coordinate 6,874,440, forward strand.
ATATTCTCTACCTGGAGACTTTCAACAAAATGGCACTCGCTAGGAGCCTGCTCAAACCAATCTCAACCCCTCTCGTCGGCTTCGGGGGCGAAGTGGTGACACTTGAAGGAAGCATTGACCTTCCAGTTACCTTCGGTGAAAACTCAGCGAAAATGACTATCTTCATAAATTTCCTCGTGGTAGATTGGAGATCAGCATATAACGCCATTTTGGATCGACCTTCGCTTAATAATGTAGGGGCAGCGTTACATCCGCTATACTTGTGCATAAAATTCCCTATCCCAAATGGAGTCGGGGTTGTACGAGGAAATCAAAAGGAAGCCCGAGCGTGTTACGAGATAGCCGTATAAGATCGAAAAAAGGCCCAGACGACACCAGTTATGATGGTGGCACAAGATCCATCAAGTCCTCCGACGGCTACCTCGTTGGACCCAAGAGAGAATGCTCTCCAATCAGGAACTCCCGAAGAAGAGACAGTGGCAATCCACTTAACTGAAGACGATTCGTCCAAAGTTGTCTACGTGGGATCCTCTTTAAGCGGCGTCTTTCGGGAATATCTGGTCCGTTTCCTCACCGAATACCAAGATGTGTTTGCCTGGTCTCACAAAGATATGTAGGGTATCGACCCCGGCGTCATAGCACATTGTCTGAACGCTGATCCGAAGTATAAACCTGTTCATCAGCGCCGATGTGCCTTCACTACAGAAAGGCAAATGGTAATCAAAGCTGAAGTTGAGAAGCTGCTCACAGTCAATTTTATAAAAGAAGTTGACACCCAGAATGGGTCGCGAACGTGGTTCTCGTTCGAAAAGCTAATGGCAAGTGGAGAATGTGTGTTGACTATTAGGATTTGAACAAAGCGTGCCCCAAAGATAGCTTCCCGACCCCGCGAATCGACCAGCTGGTTGATTCAACAACAAGGCATGCCCTGCTCAGTTTTATGGACGCCTATTCCGATTATAATCAGATCATGATGCATCCGCTCGACAGCCAGCACACTGCCTTCATCACTGACCAAGGCCTGTATTGCTACCAGGTAATGCCTTTTGGTCTTAAAAATGCAAGAGCCACCTATCAGTGCCTAGTCAATAAAATATTCGCCACACAAATCGGCAGGAATATGGAGGTTTATGTCGACGACATGCTCGTGAAAAGCGTCGTAGAAAACGACCACCTTGCAAATCTTCGAGAAGCCTTCGACTTAATGAGGAAGTATCAGATGAAGCTAAATCCAGAGAAATAAGCGTTCGGAGTGTCTGCTGGGAAATTTCTCGGATTTATGGTCGGCCAATGAGGAATCGAGGCAAATCCTGAAAAAATAAAAGCATTGGTCGAGATGAAGTCTCCGACCATTCTCAAGAATGTCCAACGTCTGGCTGGTCGCATTGCATCATTGAACAGGTTCATTTCGCGGGCCTCTGACAAGTGTTTACTCTTCTTTAAGCTCCTCCGAGCCACTGCCAAATCTGATTGGGAGTGGGCACCGCAATGCGAAGAAGCGTTCCAACAACTGAAACAATATATGAGTGCACCCCCCATTTTATCAAAACCTGTGGCGCACGAGCAACTTCTTCTTTATTTATCTGTGTCTTCTACGGCCGTTAGTGCTGCTTTAATAAGAGAAGAGTCCGAGGTACAAAGGCCCATTTATTATATTAGTCAAGCGATGGTGGGTGCTTGAAACTCGGTATTCTTATATGGAGAAGTTGGCCCTTGCCTTGGTCACGGCTGCCCAAAAACTGCGACCCTACTTCCAAGCCCATGCTATATTAGTGCCAACAAATCATCCATTACGGCAGGTCCTTCAAAAACCCGAGGTTTCAGGGCGATTAATTAAATGGGCGATTGAGATCAGTGAGCACGATATTTTGTTCAGCCCCAGGACCGCCATCAAGGGTCAGGCCGTGGCTGACTTCATCACCGAATTCACATACTCCTCTCCGGATGATAATTCTGCGACCAGCGACCGACTACCCTGGTCACTCTTCGTGGATGGGTCTTCATGGGCCACCGGGAGCGGAGCGGGCCTAATTTTAGTTGCTTCTGACGGGTCGCACTTCCAATAAGCTTTGCGATTTGATTCTCGAATCTCAAATAATGAAGCAGAATATGAGGCTTTGATCGTCGGCTTCGAACTAGCAAACGCCCTCTCGATTCAGAGTTTGCTTATTCATAGTGACTCTCAGCTCATAGTCAATCAGGTACTCGGCGAATTTGAGGCGAAAGGAGAAAGGATGACCTTATACAAATCCCGAGTGCTCATCCTGGTCGCGAGGATGAAGAATTATGAAATAATCCACATCCCTCGCGAGAAGAACAAACTCACAGATTCTTTAGCAAAACTCGTCTCCGCACCAGAATCTGAGTTATCACAGTCAATACCCATCGAGCACCTTCATACTCCAAGTATCGACCTAGTAACTTCTGGGCAAGTGATCGCGGTCCATCCCTCTCCATGTTGGATGGACCCCATAGTCCTCTATCTCAGAGATGGACATCTTCCAGACGATAAGAAATCCGCACGACAAATTCGTCATCGAGCTACCAGGTATACTTTACAAAATGGAATGTTATTAGGTAAAAGTTTCTCTTTGCCCTACTTAAGGTGTATTCACCCAGAAGAAGCACATCGCGTTCTGAATGAAATACACCAGGGGGCATGTGGTAACCACCCAAGGGGACGATCTCTAGCATATAAGGCGATAAGGTAAGGATATTATTGGCCCACTATGAAGGCAGATGCGATCGAATGCTCTAAAAAATGTGACAAGTGCCAGCGATATTCTCCTATACCTCATGTACCGTCCAAGTAAATGACGCCAATGGATAGCCCTTGGCCCTTCGCCCAATGGGGAGTCGATATCATCGGGCCCTTGCCTATCGAGAAAGGTCAAAATAAGTTTGCAATCGTGGCGGTCGATTACTTCACCAAATGGGTCGAGGCAGAACTATTAGCCAGAATCACCGAGAAACAGACCACTAAGTTCATATGGAGAAATATCGTATGCCATTATGGGCTCCCCCACACTATAATCACCGATAATGGAAAGCAATTCGACAACACCGCTTTAGATGAATTTTGCGAAAAATGGAAGATATGCAATGTCTGCACCTCCCCATATCATCCCCAGGCAAATGAGCAAGTTGAAGCAGTGAATAAAATCATCAAATATCATTTAAAGACCAAGCTCAGTGAGTGTAAAGGCATGTGGCCAGAACTCCTGCCAGAAGTCTTATGGGCATAGGACTACGACTCGCACATCAACAGGTGAAACTCCTTTCTCCTTGGCATTTGGCATCGACGCAGTGGTGCCGATTGAAGTTCAAGTACCTTCGTATCGAATCAAGCAGTATGATCCCACTTGTAATCAGGAAAGTCTCCGACTTTATCTCGATCTCTTGGAAGAGCGGAGGGATGCCTCCCAGCTGCGAGCAGCAGCATATCAGCAACGCATTGCTAGGTATTGTGACGCCAAAGTCCGACCTAGAACTTTTCAGCTCGGCGATTTGGTTCTCAGACAGAACCTCGGAGTTCCTCCTCGTTCGCTGGATCCAAATTGGGAAGGTCTGTACCGAGTCACCAAAATCGTGCGACCCGGTACTTATTATCTTGAAGATATGCAAGGAAGACCCGTACGTCGCCCTTGGCACGTGGAACATTTGTACAGTATTTTCCTTAAATTCGATATAAGTGTGAACGATTTTTGAATAAAGGAGGATTGTCTTTTTGGTCGCTTCTCCATTTTATTGGATCCAAACAGCCCTGAAGAGAATGCACACATTCTCTTGACTAATCTTCTACCCTCGGTAGAATCAAAGTCTCAATCGATAGACCAGTCTATCTCAACGCGGACATGGTCACCACGACCCTCGGATTGAGCCTAACTCATTTTTTAATGAGTTAAGTATACGAGCATTCAACATGCGATCGACAAAGGGAGACAAAGCGAGAAAGACCACATGGCGTTGAGAAAAAGGCAATTTTCATTACAAGTGACTAAAAAGTCAGATCATTTACATGGAAATAATTTCTTCTCAAAATACAAAAAAAAAAAAACAACAAAGGAGAGGGAGAAGGGCGACGACTCTAAGACCTGTCATCCTCGTTTGGGATAGGCTCACGACTCTCCGCCACAGGACCGGTCTCGGGAGCAGGTGCGGCATTAGTAGCTCCTGTGACTTCATTCTCGGCTGCAGCTCTCTCTAGCTGCGACCTCGAAGGCCACTCTCTCAAACTCCTCTACGTTAAACGAAGGATTTGTTGCATAACCTTGATCGTGAAGTCGCAACCAGCGATATATGCCTCATATCGCTCTTCGTCGTAAAGTTGAGAAGTTCGGAACTCCTGGACTGCACGAGGACCTTCGTCAGACATCATCTTGACAAGGGCCACTCTTTCCTCCTCCCAATGAATGGAATCATCCTTCAATTGGTCGAGAGTCTTCCTGACCTCCTCAAGCTTAGTCCGACAGTCCTTGAGCTGCTCTTCAAGGGAGATCTTGTCTTGGCGAAAAATCTCCCTTTCTCTCTCGCTCTTGGTGTGGACCTCTTGGAGCTTCGCAAACTGTAGGTCCAATGATTGAAAACGATTAGTCATGGCCTGGACCTTGGCAAGGAGGATCTGCTTCTCCTCATTTGTTTTTGTGATTTGGGCTTCCAGGGCCTTTATTATGCGGTCCCTTCCCTGGACCTCACCCTCCATCATTTTCTTCTTCTTCTCCGCTTCATCAACGATGCGACGGGCGGCATCGATGTTGCGCCTGACTCGGAGTGTGAGATCCAAACTCTGCTCAAACAAAGAAAGAAGAATTATAGTAGTCTACCACATAAATGATTCAAAAAAGAATGAGAAATGGGGAGAAGGTTGTCACCTGGATCAATCTCACCCCTATGTCAGTGGAGAGAGCATCTGGACTTGGCTCAGGGAGGCCACCAAAGGAGTTGGGGGAAATATTATCAAACGTAAACTTGCATATCGGATGCAAGTATGGTGAGATGACGAAGACTCCCGACCCGGAGGGTTGGGCTACGACCATCTTGCTAGAACCCGCCTCGCGAACATTCGCAGCCCCCGAGGCAGGTGTGGCTGTATCGCGAGCAGTGTTGGGCTCGCACGATATCCCCCTTTGAGGGAGACTTGCCTCCGTTTGATCGCCTTTCGGCGAGTTGTCGATGACTTCGATTATCGGCTGGCCGCGGGAGCCAGCCGGAGGGGTCGCAGAGGCCGGAGGTCACAGAAGTAGGAGGGGTCACGCCAACTCCCCTGTGAGTAGTATTACGCGGTAGCGGGCCGCGAGCAGGTCCCTCTGACTGGGCAGGTGCAGCTGAAGGACCAGCTACTGACTTCTTTTGCCTTTTCGAAGTCGTAACCTTCAGACGGGGGAGCACCCCCAGCGCGCCCCTTTTGTCTCCCACATTCGCCATCTCCTCTTGGGAAATCAAGCCCGCAGCGCAGAGACAGCGTGGGTCCAAGACAACGTTGACGTTACGCGCGGCCGCTGAAAGCTTGGAGACCTTTACGAGTTTTTCGTTAAGTCCTCCCGCAAGTTTGGCCTAGCTCCAATTGAAATGCCTTCAAAAAGAATATGAGGGCACATTAGTCGACGTAAACGAAGCAAAATTCTTTTTATTTTCTTCAGACAGAGGGGCAGAAATTCAACTCACCTTCGCCAAAGTAGCGGGTAACATTATGGCCTTTGGGGTCAGAGCCCACCTCTGACTCCCAATTGCCAGAGACGTAAAACCATTTTTTCCTCCACCCGGGGCAATTTGAGGATGGGTTTCTCAAGATAAAGTTATCCTGGTGCCAGAAGCAGAGGTAGTACCAACCCTCGCTAGCTGGGGCCTTTTTTAGCTGGTATAATCTCAAAAACTCCTCAGCGGTTAAGTCATCATTACCCGCCTATTTCCGGAGAACGAAGGCACTTAGAAGCACCCGCCAGCCGTTTACAATAAGTTGGTCGGGGGCAATCTTATAAGTGCGAAGGAAGTTTCAGATGAATGGGTGAAGGGGAAGACGCACACCAACCCGGAAAAAATATTCATAAAAGGCTACACAGCCTGGTGGCAGTGCATCGACTGTCTCCCCTCTCCCAGGTAACCTGAGAATGACGGACTCCGGAACCCGATACCTCTCTCAAAGGACCGAGAGCTGTTCTTCCGTCATTATAGAGGGATAGCCGGAGGCGGAATATCTCCCGGCCGGTACTCGGGCATTATTAGATTCAGAAGAATCGGGGGTATTATCTCCCAGAGGGACGATCTCTTCATCAGAAACCCCCACCATTGTAAAAGAAAAAGATAGGAAGAAAGAAATAGAAAAGGCAAGAGAAGGGATACCTCTGTCAAGAGAGTTACACCAGGGATAGAAGGAGAGAAGAAGAAGAAGGGATTTTTGAAACTTTGCGGCGGAATTTCGAAAATGAGGCAATCTTCGCAGATCCGATATTTATACGCAATCATATCGTTTGATTCGGATAACACGCGGCGGCCTCCCATACGGCACGACAGTCGAACGGGCACGAGCATTAAATTCGGGGGTACATGGCAAGCGACGCTTCACCTCTCACGGTCGAAAAGCTGCGTAAAGCTGGCAGTCATTAATGCGGGATCACTACCGGATGATTCATGTATGATTCTCCCCCATGGCACTAGAAGGAAGGCTTGGGGATTACGCATATAAGCAAAACCCTAGGCATAGCTCCTCAACGCCAAGGGTTTGGGGGGCATCTGTTGTAAGATAAAATTGGTCATCGAAAGATACGATCAGAGAACGATTGAGAGAAGCGGTCACATCTCAATATACGAGCAGCTCGGCTCGCGGTCGTTGAAAGGGGTCGCATCTCAAAATACGAGCAGCTCGGCTCGTGGTCGTTGAAAGGGGTCGCATCTCAAAATGCAAGCAGCTCGGCTCAGGTCGTTGAGAGAGGTTGCATCTCAAGGGTCGCATCTCAATATGTGAGCAGCTTGGCTCGTGGTCGTTGAAAGGGGTCGCATCTCAATATGCGAGCAGTCATGCAGAGCCTGAGTATCCTCCGCCTTTGAAGTACCAGCAGCCCATATAGATCGATTCTAGGCTTATCTTTGTTCAAGGTTTCGAACTTCAGGGGATCATCATCAGGGATGTAATTGAGTATATGTCTATTCGGACTAGGACGTTCCCTCATTTAAAGATCAACAAGATAAATACTTTATCCCTGGAAATCAGCAGGACTCTCAACGTCTTGCGTATTGGATTGGATCATTTGGATCTATATAAATAGATGGTTTCATCAGATGAAAAAGGTACACAATCTCTGAGCTTCGAATCCCATCCTTTCCTTTTACAATATATCCAACTAACTTAAGCTTCGGAGTGTCAACAGCTGGACGCCGGCCACCCTTAGTTTTCCCTGGTGCATTTTCAGGTTCGAGAGGAGACTGTCTTGAAGGAAAGTGATCGTCTGGGGGCCCCTGTTACCAAATCCGATGTAAACAACTAATATGACAACTTTCTCTCATTGATCTTAACGTAGATACATTTATTTGTAGTATTTTCTACAAAACTGTATGAGAAAATCATTTCATAAAACTTTAGATACCATTGTCGTGATGCATGTTTCAATCCATAAATGAATTTCTTGAGTTTGCACACCATATGTTCTGAGTCATCAGATATAAAACTTTCAGGTTACAACATATACACGTTCTCGTTTAGATCTCTGTTGAGAAAGACAAATCTTTATATTCATCTGGTGTATCTCTAAATCTATATGAGCCATAATAACTATTATGATTATGAATGAGTCTTTTTTAGATACAAGTGAGAAAATATCATTAAAATCAATGCCTTTACGTTGGTTAAAATCATTGGCAATAAGTTTAACTTTAAATTTTCGACATTACCCTTAGAGTCCCTTTTGGTTTTAAATACCCATTTACAATCAATCGGCTTTATTACTTAGGGTAAATAAGATCCAAAACTTTACTATCCTTTTATGAATTTCAATTCATTTTTCATGCATCAATCCATCGAGAGGAGTTAACACTTTGTTGATTTATGTAAAAGCTCTGAAATCATTTTTCACCCCTATGTCAAACTCGTGCTCCTGCAAGTATACGATGTAATCGTTTGGAATCATAGACCTCCCCTCTCTATGTGATTTTTCTTAATAGCTCACCTTCTTAAGTTTGATTTTGATTTTCTTCCTCAATGAGTTTTATAAGAGATTCAACATGGTAATCTGTAATTATTACAGGCTCAACTATAAGATTTATACCCACATGGTCTAAAATGACCATGACTAGAGTCAAAGTTCGCTCTTCCTTGAATATAAAAAAAATTAATATACGCGCTCCTGCTATTTTTAGTATTCTCAATATATCTGGCATTTTCAATGTCAACAATCTTGATGGAGTGGAAAGGACACTAAAATCGATGTATCTTATAAAGAAACAACTTATGATTTTGAAATAAAACTTCCTTTCATGCAGGTTATAATATGTTTTTACCTCAATAGGACATTCCTAAAGATGAAGGTATTAGAGACTTGGTTTTTTCTCATTCCACAACTCAAAATGGGTTTTATTTACAGCCTTGTTTGAGAGCATGTTAAGGATATGAACCGCAGTTTTAATCGTATTACCCCACAAAAATTTCGACCTTGTCGAATTGCTCATCATATTACGTACCATATCTAGGGTGCAATTCTGCCTTTCAATTACACCATTTTACTCTAACATTATAAGCATGGTGTATTAGGCGACAATACCACAATCTTGTAAGTACCTAACGAATGGTCTTGGATTGCAACCTGATTCGTCATATCTGTCACAGTATTCACCACCACGGTCAGATTAACGACTTTAATCTTTTTATCAAGTTGATTTTCAACTTCAACCTTAAAAGGCATCCAAGGCATCTAATTTTTCATTTATAAGATAAAAGTACCCAAAATAAAAATAGTTATTTATAAAAGTGATAAAATATTTGTGTCTACTCCAATATGCTATAGGGAATACACCACAAATATCTATATGTATCACTTCTAAGAGTCCCACACTCCTAGTTGCATATTCTTCCTGATTCTAGTATGTTTACTTTAATACAATCTGCGCATACTTTATAGTTAGAGAAGTCTAAAAAATGAAGAATTCCTTCCTGTACTAGCCTTTTCAATCTCTCATGAGAGTTATAGCCTAATCACCTATGCCACAGCATGGAAAAAATTATAGTCTAGTCTTCACTTAGATCCTACTTTATTTTCATGCAGAGCATCCACATTATAGACATGTGAGGTATTCAAGTCCAACTAGTATAAGTTATTAACCATAGTGTCAATGCCAATCACATTCAAATTGTAGTTAATATTGAACTTTGCATTCTCCAATTTAAACATATAACTAAATTTATCTAAACAAGAAATGGAGACTTGATTGTGCCTTATGGAAGGCACATAAAGTGTATCTCTTGGGTCTAATATATGACCTAACTCTAACCTAATCTTATAGATTTTAACCGCCTCTACATTCACTTTAACGCTATTTCCTATAAATATTGAACGCTCTACATCAATTAGTGGTTGGCTTTGCATTATATTTTACATGAAATTACAAATGTGAATAGTTATATCAAAATCTATCCATCAGGAATCTTTCGACACATTGGTTAGATTGGACTCGAAACAGTTCGAGATATGATCTTTACCCTTATCTATCAATTGTGGCGTCGATAAAGAGGTCATAGAACTAAGGTCTTCCTTAGTCCAGTGACTTGGATGAAGACGAAGGGAATTACATTACAAGTTATACTAAAGTTGGTCCATTGTAACACCGTAAATGGACTGAATTATACTACTTCTAAGCTAAAGTCAGTCCAACATAATAACGTAGATGGACATAATTATCCAAAGAGCTAATCTAAAAGTTAAACTAGGAGAAGCATTGTTGCACTGTAGAGTAATTTTGATGGGGTGAGTTGACAAGGGCCTAGAACTCTTCGATCTTCCTCCTATTTATAAAGATTTTAGGCAGTAGCTGGAAAGAGATCTTTATAGTCACTTCTCATATTAATTGACGTAGAAACAATTATCTAGATTCATTAACAGCTAAAGCATATTATTTAATACCATGTATTTTAGTCATTTGTAATAAGTTGGCCATTGGTCGTGCGCACATCCTTAGTCCATCACATAGGTAAGATTCCTTCACAGGATGCTGTTTGAACTTGTGTTGTGCGTCATCAAAATCAACTAACTTGGCATTGCATTTACGTTGCTTTATAGTTCAATTGATTTCAATGGTAAAAGTTTCTCATATAAGATGTTATGTTGCATCGATTGAATCCGCCAGTAACTATAATCACATTTCAGTCCTTATCCATTATGGCCCATGAGTAGTCAAGATTTCGTAAGACTATCACAGAACTGATATATGTGGCAGATAGGCAACACGCGTTCCATAACAATATCTAATTGAATTTATACCTTTATGACACAAGTCCATGATAATAGCTAATTGTACTTACCTTTTAAGGTACTCATCACTTTTCGCTGCCACGTACCATCAGTGGTAGATAACAATGATCAAACTTTACATATAAGGATTTTAGCCATATTTAAAAAAAAAAAAAAAAAAAAAAAAACCTCATTAACACATACGCATGCAGACAACAACCGTACACGTGGCATGCATATGTAACTCGATCCCATACGTCCAAATAAGGAGCCCCACTGCAGATGGCCAAAGACCCAACTCGGACTTATTAAAGTATCTTAATCTCCAAATCTCTGTTAAGTGTATCGAATTTCAACCGTTAACTTGTGTATCTTCATGGTGGCCACTAATCTGATAGTCAGGATCATGAGTTCAACACAGTTTTTGTTTCTCGATTGCGGGTTCCAAAAACAGCACGGTTTAGAGGTACACAAGGCTGAGTATTAAGTAGCTCACATCTGAGAGTTGTCTACGTACGGAAGGGAGAAAAAGTAATAAGAATGGGAAGGACAAGATCTTGACCATTGAACTTATTGTCTCCCTCTTATCCTCCACGCGGAATGACAGCTACATCTTCCCTATCTATCTCATTATTTTCAACAACGTGTTCGGAATCACTCGCTTGAGTTGGAAGTAAGACTTCAGCGCCCAGTTGCCAACGTGGTATATATGTAGAAGATCCTGACCAATCATCATGTAGTTTTCACTTCTACTTTGACAATTCCATGATGTAGAAGAAAAAAAATCATCCAAGTCATGTTCATAGAGTACGAGCAATTGGTTATTTTTTAACCGTCAAAATATCTCATCTTAGTGACCTTCAAAGAAGTAGACAACACCGAATTTTGGACCAAGCAATAATTCAAATGTCATCCAATAATGAATGGTCCAGATCTCTTATACATGCCATTTTGGCAAGTTTTCCGCCGCAAAGTCTATCGTCCACCTCACGTATGCGATTGCAATTATCGCTGCTATTTTGATAGTCCATCGGGAGCGGATTAGGTGTGACCTCGGACTCACCCAAGACGGTACTGCACTTACCGTGGGGCCCACCTTGATGTATGTATTCTGTATCCACGCCGTTCATCCGTTTTTCCTGATCCTTTCAGAACATTATCCGAAAAATAAATCAGGTGGACCATACCATAGGAAACAGTGGTGATTGAACGCCCGACCATCAAAAACTTCGTAGGGCCCACCTTGCTTCCGTAGTTTTAAGGTCATATAATCCTGGATTAAGAAAAGGAAAAAGAAATATCAGCCTGGATTAAGGGGAAAAAACAAATATCATCTTGATCAAGAACTTGTGTGTCCCATTAATGGTCGATCACCACTGTTTCCTATGGTATGGTCCACCTGATTATTGAATCTGCTTCATTTTTGGAACTTTGCCCTAAAATGATCCGGAAAAACAAATGGACGGCGTGGATATAGAATACATACATCAATGTGGGCCCGCGGTAAAGGCCGCACCGTCTTGGGTGAGGTCGGGTCTCACCGACTTCGCTCCCTAGTCTATCTTATCCTCGAGTGCACTGTTTGATCAGATGTGCCCTGCAATCGGTTCTAATAATTCATCCTCAACGGCCTCTTGGTGGCATCTGAAAACACGTTTTCAGTTAAAATCTGAATACAAGCGAATTCGATTTTAACTTGACTGTTTGTTGGCAAGTACTAGCCAAAGAGGATTCTGTCAGAAAACCTAAATTGGGTGCAACCCCGAAATTTGTGGAAACGGCATGGGTGACCCTTTGTACTAAAGGGAAAACAGAGGTGAACGTCACCACCTCCATGTATGCACTGTACATCCATGTTGTATGTGTTTTATATCTCTATGGTCCATTAGTTTTGAAATCTCTATTAAGGGCATTGGACAAAAAATGAGGTAAATCTAAATCTCAAGTGGGCCACACCACAGGAAAACAACGTTGATTGAATGTCACGTTTGTTATTTTTTCCTGATTAGATGGTGAAGATTAAATGATTACAATTGCTCATCGGCGCCAATTAGGTGGGACATGCTGGTCAATGTTTGGACCATCTAAAACTAGTACTGGACTTTATAGTCAGTATACAAAGGGTTTACAACCCCCACTTACTTTTACTGAGAGCTTCGCTTCTCATTTCCTTGCTCACTCCTTATGTGGGATTACAAAACATACTTTTCCAGCTAAGTTAGCTGAGTTGAGCCGAGTCAAGCTGAATCGAGCTTTAATTGACTTGAACTTCAAGCCGAGCTGAATTAAATTAGGGTTAGCTCGAGCTCAGCTCGAAAATCAATTCAAGCTTGGAAAAATGGAGGCCTTTGTTCAAACCCAATCTTCGAATTGAGTAGAATTGAGTTGGTTCGAGCTCAGCCGAGCGAGCTAACCAAGCTAGCATGGCTTGTGTACAGCTCTAATTGAATCATACTCTTTATATTACGAGGAAGCAGGTTGATTACTGTGTAAATTCTGTGGGGCTCATTGTGATGCATGTGTCTTATCCATGCCATCCATTCGTTTTACCAGCTAATTTTAAGGCACGAACCCATATTAAAGTGTGGACCCTCGTCGATTTTCCCGCGCTCCCACACGACGTCGTTCTCCCTTTCCTTTCGGAAGAAGAAGAAGAAGAAGCGCGTGAGTGCGAAATCGCCGTTTGTGCCACTGGCTTGCCTCGTTCTCGAGGGCTTTGTTTGGTAGTCGTGTTAAGCTGGATATGTTTAAATGTGTTTATATAAGACCAGAGTCGCCACTAGCCAATTACTTCAAATCTACAGTCAGCTAGACCTTGTAGAAACGTTAGAGAAGGGAATCCGAAGATTTCTTCCTCTAAAATGACTCCTGTTGATCTGCGGTCAGAGATTCAAGGTAAGGGATCACGGTTACAGGGTGGGAAGAGGTTAAGCACCCCACACACTGCCCGTACCGAAGTACGGTCTCTACTTCACAGAATCGATCGAATACTTGAAAGTCTAGTTTAATCCTCGTATATTCTCATGGATGACATGATGCATAAATGCGGGTCTGAACAGTAAGAGTTTCTGATGGGCAGGTTCCAACAACGGGCAAGCCCAGAGCGTACGCTCGAACTGACAGGTGCTTAATGTAAGATGTATGCAGTGTGCTTGAATGATCAAGGTGCTTTTATGGTGAAGCATGAATGCAGGTCTGAACAGTAAGAGTTTCTGATGGGCAGGTTCCAACAACGGGCAAGCCCAGAGCATACGCTCGAACTGACAGGTGCTTAATATAAAGACATATGCATGTGTACTTGACGAATCAAGGTGCTTGTAGTGAAGCAAGGGGGTTGGAAGAAAAGTAAATGTTGCACTTATGCTAGATGCAAATGAGATGATGCTGGAATAGAGTAGCTGGATGGACGGAGGTGTCGCAAGGGTTGGCTTCGAGTGGCTGGATCAGGACTTGAATGGCTTGGGAGGCTTGGACCAGTGGTCAGGCAAAGCTGGACCAGGGTTAGGCTCTCCTCACTCGGGCTCTCCTTGGTGGAAAAATGGGTTAAGGGGTGAAGGAAGACTCGGACCGCACCCGGAATGGCTGGACTTGAAGGGCTTGTTGAAATGAGAAGGGGAGGGGGGTATTTATAGCAGCAGAGAGGGGCACTCTCGTAATTTTTTCCGGGCGGCCTGCCATGGGCCGCCCGTACGGCCGCTCCTCGGTTTCCAGCGAGTACGGTCGCTCCCTCGGGGCTGCTGTTGGACTCGCTGGTCGACTCAGTGAGTTGACTCAGAGGGTCGACTCGGTGGTTTGACTCGACGAGTTGACTCGACGGGTTGACTCAGTGTTTTGACTCGACGGGTTGACTCAGCGGGTTAACTCAGCGAGTTGACTCAGTGAGTTTGACTTTTTTGGATTTTTTGACTGGCCTTTTTTATGGGGGGTTTTTCAGGGTGATTTTTAGGACTGGGTTGACTGGGTTCAGGCTTGAACTGGGCTATGGAATGGGGCTTACAAGGGTGAGTTTGGCTGAGTTTGGACTTGGGATTTGGGGGTATGGTCCTCCGTTCAACCAGCTATCTCTACCAACAGTGTAGCCGAAGGTGGGGTGTCTACAGATGCCCCTCTTTGGCAGAGGTTGCGTGCAACCGAATGCCAAAGCGAGTGGAAACCCCACTTCTGACCCGGTCATTCATAGATCATGTTCTGAAATCTTTGCTTGCCTTTGCATCTGTGCCAGTTGATCGTTTGGAGATCGCTGACTCGCACATACCGCGGGAGTTTGGAGAAAACGTTGCGATTGTCCCTGCATGCGCTGCAACCTGGGTACCCAATCGCAACCCTTCCATTCCCGATCGGTACTAACATCGGAAAGGTACAGCAGAGCCTCTGCGTCGACAATCTTACGAGGTTACTGACCCTGTGATTGATTGTATGTTTGATGTTTTCCCAGATCACTCCAGGAGTACTTGTTTCGCTTGACTGTCAAAGTGGTTAGACGCCCTGCGTCAGATAGTCTCACGGGATTCTACTACGCCGACTTGGACTCAGTCAAGGTACTTCAGGCATCCACGCCTAGGTATGTGCGGGTGGGCTTTTCCACCCGATCTGCTGGTTTTGATGCTTGGTTTGCAATTCATTCTTTCCTTGATTGTGGTCTGGAATCTTTGTTATCCTTTGTATCTGAGTCAGTTGATTGTCTGGAAATTGATAACTCGCACATACCGCGAGAGTTTGGAGAAAACGTTGCGATTGTCCCTGCATGCGCTGCAACCTGGGTACCCAATCGCAACCCTTCCATTCCCGATTGGTACTAACATCGGAAAGGTACAGCAGAGCCTCTGCGTCCGTTAGTCTTACGGGGATACTGACCCTGAGACTGATTGTGTGATGTTTGATGTTTTCCCAGATCACTCCAGGAGTACTTGTTTCGCTTGACTGTCAAAGTGGTTAGACGCCCTGCGTCAGATAGTCTTACGGGATTCTACTACGCCGACTTGGACTCAGTCAAGGTACTTCAGGCATCCACGCCTAGGTATGTGCGGGTGAACTCTTTCCACCCAATCTGCTGATTTTGATACTTGGGTTACAATTCATCGTTTCCACCTGTTCAAATGGTTTCTGTGACCGAGCCGTTTGGCTTTCATCTTTTTGTATCTTGGCATGGGGTACGACCGCACTGACACTGGAGTTCAGTTCGACCGTATTTTGAGTGCATTGGATCCGATGATCTCCGGGGAAACCGCGAGATATCAGATCTTATTTGATTTTTGCGTCGGCTCCTACCCAGAGATATGGAAGATCTCCCAGCGTGTTGGAGGCAGAACGCTCTACTGGAAAACATTTTTAGATTTTTGAAAAGGCACCCACTCTGGGGAGTGATACTCCGTGGGGTTTTTATTTGCAAATAGAAACATTTTTTGTCTTTTTGAAATGGAAATCTGGTTTGCACATGCCTCCACTAGGGATGCCTGTGGGGTCTTTGGCTAACTGGCTTTTATTTTGAAAGCAAGTAAACATGATGATTGATGCGATGGATGCTGATGCATGGAGATGCATGATGAATGCATAGCTTGGCTCATTCTCTTCTCGTTTGATGATTTTGCTTTTGCTGGAGATGCAGAGAATTTTGAGCTTATTGCTTGCAGGGTTGTACTCCCTTGGGGATTTTTCTTTTTGATACGGAGGTTTGGACAACGGGTTGGTCCAGATCCCGACCCGTGGTCGATCAGGTCCATCGTCCCAAGATGCTGTTTCTTTGCTAATGAGAATGTACGAGGATATCATTCGACTTCAAGATGTTCTTCTGGGCATACATGTGATTGAGATGGTGTTTGGTTGCCCGTTTTGGTCAAGATTCCAATTTGCGGGCGATTGGATCCGTCATCCCATACTGTGAAGTGAGTGGAGTTCAAGACTCCTGAATTGTAGTGCTGGGGATGCTAATTTTTGTGATTTTTGCAGATATTTGGATCCGAATCTTTACCTGAGCGGTCAGAGTAGAGATCAGTTTATTGAAAACACAGGAAATATTTTTTGTGATTTTCGAAAATATTTGATTTGAAAGCAAGGGAAATATTTTTTGTGATTTTTTTGACAATATTTTGATTGAAAGCAAGGGAAATATTTTTGTGATTTTTGACAATATTTTGATTGAAAGCAAGGAAAATATTTTTGTGATTTTTGAAGAGGTGATTTTACAATGTTTTTTTGTATTTTGTGATTTTTCTGAAATGCAGGGAAAAGTATGGAATTTTCATCCACTTCCAGCTTCTACTGCTGGTAAGGCACCCGATCCATTTTACGTCAGCGAGCAAGACGAGTCTCACACAGTTAAGTGCCCCTAGTTTTACATCTTCGGATGAGGAGATTTTGAGGGTTTTCAGTCAACACACCCACAAAGTTGCCTGTTCCTCATGTGCAATGCACATAGACCACGTATCGTCCGACGGACTCCTTCGGCCACAAAATGAGCCACATCCTCACATTTCCCTTAGTCAATCCAGTTTGGGGTCTTACGTTGCTCACAATTCTGTGAGGGTGAGCTCCACCTCCCAACAGCCTTAATCCCCTTCATGAGTTCTAGGAACAGGGAACATCCGTCAGCTTCAACAGCGACTTCCAAATCAAGGTTGTCTATCACGGTACGTTCAACACGAACAGGATTGCGGAGTTCTGCCCGCCACAGCCCTTACCTGTTTAAGAGATTCCAGACACCCGTACGATCAAGTGTCAGCCATGCCTGGAACAGGTTAGGAAAGAAAGCCCCCGAGAAGTTAATCCCAGTGTAGTTTAAGGTCTTCGGACCGCTGGGGATAAATTAGTGCGTTTGAAACTAGTGGTGAAATTTTTTTTGTTTTATACTGTATATATATATATATATATATATATATATATATATATATATATATATAGGTTCCAGATTTCAACTCGGGTGATCAAGATTGATACTGGTTTTTATGGAAAGCTTTAAAATATTTTTGGTATTTTTGAAATGATCCGGGTTATCGAACCATGATCCCAACGGTCGAGGCCGATGCCGGTTTTTAGTTGAAAGCGAGAAAGGTCCCCCGAGAAATTAATCCCAGTGTAGTTTAAGGTCTTCGGACCATGAAACTGTACAAAAGAGGGGCAAACATGTTTTTTTTTGTTTTTGGAAAAATGTCCGGTGTCAGCGGATGGACAATCCAGACTGATGCCGGTTTTTATTGAAAATCTCTCGGGATGTCGATCCCGACGTAGTTTAAGGTCTTCGGAACAAAAACTTTAAAAGAGGCAAATATATTTTTTTATTTTTCTAAAAATGCCCGAGATCGTTAGGTCTTGATTCGATCTAAACCGATGTCGGCTTTTATTGAAAATCTAGTTTAGGGTCTTCGGACCACTGAATTTTAAAAGGGGGCTGGTAGTATATATATATATATATATATATATATATATATATATAGATATATTATATATATATTTTTTGGGAAAATGTCCGGTGTCAGCGGATCTTGATTCAATCCAGGGTGATGCCGGTTTTTATTAAAAGGTCCCTCGGGATCTTGATCCCGACGTAGTTTAAGGTCTTCGGACCCAGACTTTGTAAAAAGGGGGGCAAACACATTTTTTTTTTAAATGATCCAGGTCATCAGATCTTGGCCTGAACGGCTGGGATCGATGCTGGCTTTTATTAAAATCCCTCGGGATGTTGATCCCGACGTGGTTTAAGGTCTTCGGACCAGAAACTGTACATGTGATGCATATATTTTTTTGGTTTTCTGAAAATGCTCGAGATCGTTGGGTCTTGATTCGATCCAAACCGATGTCGGCTTTTATTGAAAATCCCTCGGGATTTTGATCCCGACGTAGTTTAAGGTCTTCGGACCAGTTTTTGGGGTTGGGCATACTTACCTTGCTTTTTTTGGCTTCTGACGGGGCTGACTGTGATTTGAGTGGTCCGAATTGCTTGATTTGGCCCTGCGGGCCATTTGATGATCGGATCTTGGATTCCGACCTTCTCTCTTGATGATCATGCCTTTGATCTTGCTGCTTTCTGACTTGTGTAAGCCTTCCAATGGTTTGGATCCTGATGATTTAGCCCTTGAATGGTTCAGATTGATAGATTCGGCCCTGTGGGCCCACTTAAGACCTTGGCTTTACTTTGGGGCACCTCTTTTGATGACTTGTGACGCTAAGAAGGCTTCTCATGGTGTGGATGATGGCTTGAACGTCTCAGATCGCTTGGCTCGGCTTTGTGGGCCCACTTGATGATTAGATCTTGGATTCTGCCCCTTCTTTTGATGATCAGACCTTTGATCTTGTTGTTTGATGGCTCATGTAGGTCCTTCAATGGTTTAGATCATGATGATCTGGTCTTTGAATGGCTCGGATTGCTTGTGGCCCCCACTTGATCAACTTTCCTTCTCTTTGACTTGATCAGCCATGTTCTGGCCGCATTGCTCCGTGATTGGACCGGTGGGGCACCTTTTATATGATCTTGATCAGCCTCAGTCGAAATCTGGAGTGGACCGGAGCCTTGGGCGGCCCATGGAGCGCCATCTGCTGACGTGGACTGTCAGCCTCACCTACCAAGAACCTTGGAGCCAATCCCGCGGAGAGAGAGGATCTGCGTCCGTACGGGCGGCCCAGGGCAGGCCGCCCAAGGCTCGCCTCTTGAGCGGCCTGGGCTGGCCCTGGTTCGGACATCCTCTGCTGTTCCTTTTTCCTGTCCCCCACATTCTCTGTGCCTGTTTTTTCGATTCAGCCATGAATCTTCTCTTCCCCTTGTCTTTTCTTTTTATCTTGTCATCTTCCCATTTTGTCCTTTCTTGGGCAATGGATGGTGGGGATTTATGGGCTGTGGGGGCTGTCCATGGTGGGTCCCACACTCCAACACTTGGTGAGGGCTTTAATGATGGAGGGATTCCTTTAAGGGAGGGTGTAGATGGTGTATTGAATGGAAGTATTGATGAGAGGCTTGGGATGGTAGTTGATGGAGCTTTGAATAGCTCCATTAATGGTGGGATGGCTGGATTTTCAGATTTGAATGGGCCCCTCATTATGGGAGGAATGGATGGTATGGATGGGATGATGGGATGGGACATAGGTGAGGCTATGCACCCCTTGAGTGTGGGCCCCATGGATGATGTGATGGATGGTGATGATGGGATGGTGAGGGACATAGATGGCTTGATCTCATGCTTGGATGGTATGGATGGCTCAGATGGTACCTTTGACGGTTTGGATGCTCTAGATGAGGGCCGAGATGTGCGGTATACTTCTTTGGGTGGACTTGATGTGATCATTGATGATGTCCCCCTGATGATGGACGGTGTGGATGCCTCGATGATCCCTTTGATCGGCCAGGATGATGATTGGATTCATGACTTCTTGTTGGAGGGGGCCGCAGGTCCAGATCTGACCGTTGATTCTTCGATCGGGGTTGCCGGGACCCTTTTTGATGGTTCAGATGTATTTTTCGACGGTCAAATTAGCCAGGATGTCACGATGTGCGGTGTGATCTTCACTGACAGTCCTTTTGATGGGGAGCATTGTCCTTCCCTTGGTCATCGGTCCTTTGCGCACTCTGTTCATGAGGTGGGCGAGTCTTCTCATGCGGCTGAGATTATGACAATTTCAGACAGCGATGCGACTATATCAGACATAACCGTTACTGAGGGCAGGTCAGGGGCTGTCGAGTCTACAGAGGTCCCAGCTTTTCCTTCTCCTTCGCCCGTTGACCTTCCGATCCTTGATGAGTCACTATTGATTTCTGGGCCTTTTGTGCTGGAGGGGGTACCAGTGAGGACTTGTCAGCTGCTTCCTCGTTCTTCCTGCTCGCCACGACTGCTTGCTTGGCTTGACAGCTTGTCAGTTTATGAGATTCGAGATTTAGAGTATTATGGCTTCGGCGGTCTGATCCATATGGCCAGAGTTGATATTGATTGGAGGATGCTTGGAGCCGCCTTGATTGACTGGGTCCCCTCGTTGAACTTGTTTGCGTCCAACGATATGGAGATGGGGCCTTCTTTGGAGGAGCTTGCACGCTTGACAGGCCTGCCCTGGGATTACACTCAATATTTCTCGCCGAAGACGTCGCCGAAGACCGCCACACCGCAGAACTGGTTCGGGATTCCTTATCTTGTTCGTCCTGCAGCTGGTGGCCAGGATGCCGTAGTATTCTCTTTGGACTTGCTGTATGATCTTTTTTCGGGTCCTCAGAGTACGGCCGGTTCTACCTTTGCTCGGAACGCACTGATGTTCTGCTTGATTGCTGAGGTGCTGTTCTCGGGATGGGGTAGATCTCAGACTCCTCTACTTTTTGAGGTTATGAGTCGAGCTGTCCGTCAGCAGGGGATCATTTCTCTCATCTTGGCCGAGCTGTTCGATGGGCTGACTGACTGCGCCCTGGGTCGCACTCGTGTTCTTCGCGGCTGCTGTGCCTTCCTGCAGGTATCCTTTCTACACCTTTTTTCCTTCTTGCTTTGTTGGGGATTGCTTTGCTTTAGCTGAACTTCTTTTCCTTTTTGTGATCAGGTCTGGCTATGGGAGCGTCTTTCTCTGACCGTTCCTGTACCTCTTCCTGGCATTCCTAGCTTTGACATCATGCGTTATATCATGGAGTTCCTTCCTCATACAGCCAGGATGAGCGAGCCCTTGTATCGCAGGATGTTCGCTGAACTTCGTGACTGGAACGTTCGTTGGGAGTCATCTTGGCTTTCACTTCCTCCAGTGATTTGCGATGCACACCGCCATCCTCTGATGTTGGTAGGCTTTCGATCCTACTTTTCTTACCATCCCATCCGGTTCCTGCGGCAGTTTGGGTATGAGCAGGATGTTCCTCATTTCGCTTTCACGGGTATCGGGCGTCGAGTACTCCCCTCTAGATCTTCTGACTTCAGGACCCGGATTGATTGTTCCTGGGCGAGTTATTTGACAGTTGATTTGTTGGGATTTGAGCTGCGGACTTTTCCGATGGCGACCGCCCCATATCAGTACTGGGTTGCTGAGCAGTCTTTGTATCGACGTATCCCTTGTTGGCACCAGACTGCTGATGAGGATGAGCAGGATATTCTTGGAGATACTGGCTCTTCATCTGGTTCATATGAACCTTTTGAGGAGCGCCCGTTTATCGATCCTGGCTTCCTTTTGGCCACTCATGGTCATTTGCTGTCTGAGATTTCTGCGCTTCGGTATCATTGTGAGATGATTTCGAAGAGATTGGCTACCGATCAGAGGTTGTCTGACGAGGAGGCAGCGACCCATACCCTTGAGCGCGATGAGGCGCATTACCTGCGTATGGAAGTGAGCAGGTTGAGAGAGAGGCTATCTTTTTATGAGTCAGAGGACTCACCTGATGTGGCCGAGGAGGAGGGCAGAGATTGATTATGTTGGCCACCTGTACACTGATTTTTGCATATATGATTGATGATGATGCATTTTTTGTATTTTTTGAAAAAGATGATATGTGTAAGAGAAATATAATGCATTTAATTGAAAAGAGAAAACTGTTTGAAAATCTATTGTGCCATTAGTTGTCTTGTGAGTGTTTCTGGACTTTGTGTCGGGATATAGGAATCAGAACTGGGGCTCGGTCAATGATTTGACCGATGTCTCGAGATTTGACTTGCTTGATCCTTTGGTTCCCTAGAGATGTAGGCAATGGAAACTCTCGCTTCCTGAGATTGTCAGAGTTTGTAGAGTTCTTCACTCCTGACTGTACTTCCTCTTGTTCTTGCACTTTCACTGCTTGAACCGATCTGGACTGTCTGATTTCTTGGTACCTGCACTTTTATTTTTTCTTTTTTTCATTTGAGCCATTTTTGCCTGCAGTGCTCTTTCGAGTTTTCACCACAGCCGGCTTTTTCCCGTCATTTTTGCCCGTGGCTCCCTTTCGGATTTTCACCACGTCCCGGGTATTTGGTCTTGCCTGCCCCTTGGCAGCTGTGCTGTTTTTACCCTTGGCGCCCTTTCAGGTTTTCACCAAGTCCGCTGTATGCCCACTATTTTTACTCGGAGCGCCCTTTCGGGTTTTCACTCCGCCCTCTTTGTTTAGGCACACATTTTCTTTTTCTCTTTTTTTTTCTTTTTCTTTTTCTGCATCCTTGGATAACTGCGGCGGCTAGAGGTCGGGAATCCGTCGTTGCCGGCCGATGGCAGTCTTTCAGCCCTTATCCTGAGTTACGATAATAGAGCTGTCGGTCTTTGCTAAAGACCCCTCTGAGATGAATGGATGGATGACTGTGTTTCTTGGATTGATTTTTTTTCTTAAGTGCCTTGCTTTGGCTTCCCTTTTTTCTTTTCTTCTCTTTTTTTTGTATTCTTTTTCTCTCTTTTTTTTTCTTTTCCTTTTGCATCCCCCCCCCCCCCCCCCTTTTTTTTGTATTTTTCTCTTTTGGAATCCCCTTATTTGAAACACTTGTTGGTGGACGGGATGATTTCTCAGAGGTCTTAGCTTCGACCTCTTGACTTCAGCTCTATTAAAGTAACTCTGGATAAGGTCAGAATGGCTTACCCGTGAAAGATCTTCACGTTGTCGGCGTTGGTTGGCTCAGGAAGATCCACCCCTCTCATGCTGGTGAGTCTGAGGGCGCCTCCGGGAAGTACTTCTCTGATGATCAGCAGGCCCGTCCCACGAGGGTTTGAACTTTCCTCTGGGATCTGGAAGGTGCGACGGTAGAATCTTCTTCATGACCATGTCGCCTACCTTGAAGCTCCTTTTTCGGACTCTCTTGTTGTAAGCCCGAGCGATCCTTTTCTGATAACACTGTGAATGACTTAGCGCACAGCATGCGCTTCTCATCTGCTAGCTGCAACTGATCGAATCTGGCCCGTTGCCATTCTCCTTCTTCAATTCCGCTTTCTAATAACACCCGTAGTGATGGTATTTCCACTTCGACTGGTAGAACTGCCTCCATTCCATAGGTAAGCTCGAAAGGAGTAACGCCCGTAGCAGACCGTATAGACGTTCGATAGGCCCAAAGTGCATATGGGAGCATATCTGACCAATCTCGATAGGTCACGACCATCTTCTCGAGTATCCTGACGATTGTCTTGTTTGCGGCTTCTACCCCACCATTCATCTGGGGACGGTAGGGGCTTGATCGATGACGTTGGATCTTGAATTTGCTGAGGAAGTCATCCATCTTCTTGTTGACGAACGGGGTCCCATTATCTGTGATGATAGCATTAGGGATTCCATACCGGCATATGATGTTGTTCTTCATGAATTTGATCACTTGAGATGCTGCAATCGTGGTGTAGGAGGCTGCCTCTACCCACTTGGTGAAGTAGTCGACTGCCACAAGTATGTACTCATGACCATTTGATGCTTTGGGACTGATCTTGCCGATGATGTCGAGTCCCCACATGGAGAAGGGCCAGGGGGTGGTCAGGTTGTATAACTCTGATGAGGGGGCATGGATTTGATTCGCATGCTCCTGGCACTTGAAGCATTTTCTGACGTGCTGGCAACAGTCTGTCTCCATGGTGAGCCAATAATAGCCGAGTCGTAGAATCTTCTTTGCCATCATGTGCCCATTCATGTGTGGGCCATAGATTCCCTCGTGTATTTCTTTCATGATTTTTGCAGCTTCTGTTTCGTCGACGCATCGAAGGAGGATGTGATTATAGGATCGCTTGTAAAGAACTTCGCCACTGATGGTGAACTGGCTGGTCAAACGCTGAATGGTTCGGCGATCTGTTGCTGTTGCCGATTTTGGATACTCCTGGGTTTCGAGATATTGCTTGATGTCAGCATACCAGGGTTTGTCAGGGACAGCTTCGGCTTCTTCTATTTGTAGGCAAAAAGCAGGTTCTTCTTGAATTTCGACTGTGAGCTCCCATTCTGAAGCTCCTTTTGGGATCTCGAGCATTGATGCGAGCGTGGCGAGAGCATCTGCAAACTGGTTCTTGGCTCTGGGCATGTATGAGAAGGTGATTTCCTTGAATTCTTCGATCAGATTGTTAAGATACACATGATATGGTATCAACTTCTCATCCTTGGTCTTCCATTGGCCATTGGTCTGATTGATGATAAGCTGTGAGTCTCCAAACACTCGTAGCTTCTTAACGCCCAAGATTATGGCTTCCCTTAAGCCAGCGATGCATGCTTCATACTCTGCCATGTTGTTGGTGCACTCGAATGCGATGCGCCTCGAGATAGGAATAGGGACATCGTCTGGAGAGTAGAGGATTGCTCCAATACCACTCCCTTTAGAGTTTGCTGCGCCGTCAAAGAATAATGTCCATTCATCTTTCTTCTTCTTTTCATCCTCTTCAATGAGCAAGAGATCTTCATCAGGAAAGAACGTCTTGAGCGGCTGATAGTCCAGGAGAGAGTGAGCCGCAAGATGATCGGCGAGGGCCTGTCCCTTGATTGGCTTTTGAGTGACATAGGTGATGTCAAACTCAGACAGGAGTAGCTGCCATTTAGCTATTCTTCCAGTGAGTGCCGGCTTCTCGAACAGGTACTTGAGCGGGTCCATGTGAGCGAGGAGGAGAATAGGGAATGCAATCATGTATTGACGGAGTCGCTGAGTTGCCCAGACTAGGGCGAGGCAAGTCTTCTCGATCGGGGAATACCTGGTCTCGTAGTCGGTGAACTTCCGGCTCAAATAGTATATTGCTTGTTCCTTCTTCCCGGTCTCGTCGTGCTGACCGAGGACACAGCCAATGGCTTCTGCTGCTACCGAGATGTATAACAATAGTGGTCGTCCAGGAGTAGGCGGCACTAGGACTGGAGGATTCATGAGATATCTCTTGATGCGATCGAAGGCAACCTGGCAATCATCATTCCATTCTTTTGGGACGTTCTTCCGAAGGAGCTTGAATATGGGCTCACAGATAGGTGTGAGCTGTGCGATGAAGCGACTGATGTATTGAATTCTTCTGAGGAAGCCACGAATTTCTTTCTCTGTTCTAGGAGGGGGCATCTCGATGATTGCTCTGGTTTTGGTCTCGTCGACCCTGATGCCGTCCTCGCTCACCATAAAACCGAGGAGTTTGCCTCCCATTGCACCGAAGACACATTTCTGAGGGTTGAGACGGAGCTTGTACTTTTCTAATCTGTTAAATAATTTCTTCAGATCTTCAAAGTGTCCTTCAATTGTGCGAGATTTGACGATCATGTCGTCCACATATACTTCGAGCTCTTTGTTCATCATGTCGTGGAATAGTGCTGTCATTGCTCGCTGATATGTTGCTCCTGCGTTCTTCAGACCTAACGGCATCACCCTGTAACAGAAGGTTCCCCAGGGAGTGATAAATGCTGTCTTCTCACGATCTTCGACGGCCATCTTAATTTGATTGTAACCTGAGAACCCGTCCATGAATGAGAAGATCTTGTATCCAGCAGTGTTGTCTACCAGAGTGTCGATATGTGGCAAAGGGAAGTCATCTTTAGGACTGGCTTTGTTGAGATCTCGGAAGTCGATGCACATTCGAACCTTGCCGTCCTTCTTCGGTACTGGTACGATGTTGGCGAGCCATTCAGGGTAATTGGAGACTACCAAGAATCCCGCGTTGTATTGCTTGATGACTTCATCTCGGACTTTCAGGGCCCACTCTGGCTTCATTCTTCGAAGTTTCTGCTTCACTGGCTTCATATCTGCCTTGGTTGGCAGATGGTGTACAACGAGCTCTTCATCGAGCCCCGGCATGTCTTCATATGAGAACGCGAAGTTGGACAATCTTGGAGCTAGGAACTCTATCATTTTCTGTTTCATCTCAGGTGGCAACGATTTTCCAATGCGTACTTCCCTAGGGATCTCAGGCGTCCCCAAGTTTACTATCTCGAAATCATCGGCTACAACATTGGCTTTAGATTCGAACTTTTTGAGGAGATCCTCTAGCTCGGGAGCTGGATCATCATCTTCTTCATCCCGAGCTTCGTCCAGACCCATGAGCTCGAAGTCTAATTCGATGTCGAAATCATATGATTCGACTTCAAACTCATGCGTCTCTTTAGACGAACTTGGCACACTATTGAATGCAGGAAAAGAAATATTTTTTGGTTTTTGAGATTTTTCTGAAATGGAAATACTAGATGTTTTTGGCTTTTGAAAGTTTTTGATTTTTTTGGATTTTCGAAATTCACGGGACTTTGAACAAGCAGGCATTGCAGACCATGATTGATCCCAACTTGTTCCAAAGTTCCGGTCGTTGCTTAAACAGGCGTTTTTTTTGGAAGCCAGAGCCCTCAGATGGCTCTTTGGCTGATTCAAAAGTGAGGGGGACAGATGACCATTCAGGACCCCACACTTCCTCCCCTGAAGAGGTGGGGGTTGATGATTTGGGCGAAGAATTATGGTCTGGCCCAATGACCATGACTTCTCGCTGGTCGGGTTCGAGATCTGAGTCGCACTCAGTCCCTCCCGGATCACTTACCTCGCATTGCAGTTCGTCTAGTTCCACAGTGAGACACAAGTTTAGAACCTGGACATCAGACCAATCTAGGGCTGGCCACTTCCCTTTCTTGGTCCAATGGATGGGTTGCTTCTGCCCTTGGCTGATGATTGATGATGTTGACTTTGCAGAGATGGGCAAGTCGTGCCCCTTGCTAATTGGTGCTGAGATGGGCGAGTTGTGCCCCTTGCTGATTGAAGTGGGCAGGTTGTGCCCCTGGTTGAGAGAAGTGGGCAAGTTGTGCCCCTGGTTAGGAGCAGGTGTCAGAGTAACCTGGTCCTGAAGCTGCTGTATTTGACTTCCTTTTTCGTCTTCATCCTTTTCTTCTTCTTCTGGAGGCTTAGATGGTTCGAGAATCTGATCCCATCGAATGGGGGGCCACGTGGCCCAAACTAGGCTCATCGGGAGGCCTTTGTGTAGTGCAGTCGGTTGATTCCCTCCTGGATCTTTGCAAGGTTCTCCTGGCTTGACGAATTGGATGGGTGAGCACCGAAATTTCTTCCTCCTTTTGTCCATGAATGTTGACCTGTATCCGAGTCCCCATTTGCGTTGGTTATATATCAGCGATACCTTTCTGGAATTGAAGTGATTCTTCATTCGGTATTTGAGGCTCAGACGTTCTGCCGGCGAAAAGACACGGTCCACCTTTATTGGTTCTGGATTGGCGATAGAGTTCACAGTCTCGAATTCGAAACTATGAAACGGGATGTCTTCTTCAGAGTGCTGGATATCGATGACCAGGATGTCTGGTTCAGTGGCAGCAGCATTGGAAGGAATGATGAGCTCTTTCTCTGCATGGATAGAGATCACTTAATTTCCACAGATATACTTTACTCGTTGATGCAGGGTTGATGGCACAGCTCCAACCTTGTGCAACCATAGGTCGTCCGAGCAACATGTTGAAAGAGGCTGATATATCCAAGACTTGGAACGTGATGGTGGAGACTTCCGGACCTATCTGTACCTCTATGTCGACCTCCCCTTCCACTGATTGGCGGGTGTTGTCGAATGCTCTGACGCATATGGTGCTGGGTCGGAATGAAGAAGGACTGATTCCCAGACGTTCTGCAGTCTTGAGTGGGCAGACATTTAAGCTTGAGCCATTATCGATAAGGACCAGCGGAACACAGAGGTCTTTGTATCGTAAGGCTATGTTGAGGGATCGCCCATGATCACGTCCCTCTGGTGGCAACTCATTATCTGTGAAGGTGATGGCGCGCGGAGCCAGGAGTTGTCCAATCATCAAAGCTATCATTTCTGGTGCCGTATCAGAGGAGACGTGAGCATCGTTCAAGGTCTTGGCAAACATTTCTCGGTGTATGCGAGATGTACAGAGTAACTCCCATACTGAGATTTGTGCAGGGATTGACTTGAGCTGATTCGCCACATCGTATGCTGCTTCATTTTTGTTGCCGAGGCCTGAAAGGGCGCCTTTGGGATCTCCTTTGTTCTGATTATCTCTTCGGATGCAACGTCCATTGGGGTTCATGTTCCCCACTTCCGCACACTCTGGATAGTGCCATGGAACCTCTTTGTAGTTTTCCTCCCTTTTGCCTTCTAGGACCACCGATTCTTGCAACGGTGCTGTTGTGGGTACCAGATCTTCCTCGTATGGAGCTTTTGCCTTGAGGACTACATTGTTGCCTGTGCTGAAGGGGTAATATCGAGGCTTGTCTTCATAGACCACATAAGGTCATGGTCCTGACTTGACTGTTCCTGGGGCAGGAGGCTCCCATGGAATGAATACTGGTCCTCTTGATATGGCAGGAGGTTTCTCTGTTCGTCCGGGCTGCCGTAGCGTGATTGATACGCCTCCGGGACTTGCCCCTTGCAATATGACCGGCTCAAATGGAGGAGCTCCTTCCAGGACAACGGGCTCTTGCTGTTGATGAGTATAATCCTTCCATTGCGGATTGGATTGTTCTGGAGTTGCCCCTTGCAAGATGACAGGTTCGTATGTGGGCTCGATGTATGATTGTGCTCCTTCCAGGACGACTGGTTCCCAACTTGAATGGTTGTGAGGTGCCCCTTGAACAACCGGTATATCATATGGAGGTGCTCCTTCGAATACTACTGGCTCGGAGATTGAAGGAAGAAAGGGACCTGCCCCTTGCAAGATTGGAGGAGGATTTGTCGGCCCATAGGTGTAGGCATGAATGGATTGGATGGGGGAGAAGAAGCGATCGAGATGGTCCCCTTCTTCTATACTATTGACTGCAGGGCCACGAGACGAACTGGGGTCCGTTGGATGCTGAGGCAGAGGATTCTGAAGGATGTTGGTGGAAGCTGCTGGAGAAGTTCCAGGGACTGAGATGACGATCTTGCAGTCATCAATCAGGTTTTGTATGGCATTCTTCAAAGTATAGCATCGATCAGTGGTGTGGCCACGTCCTTGATGATAGGCGCAATACTCATTTTCTCGGTAATTCGGTGGCAGAGGATGAGGAGGAGGCCTAGGTGCCATTAGAGTAAGTAATTGCTTCTGCACTAGAGTAGCCATGACTTGACTGAGCGGTTGAGAGAGGGGAGTAAATTTCCTGGACTCCCTGTAGTTTTGCCTATTTTGATATGAGTATTGACCGTTTCCTCTGAACTGCTGCTGTTGTCGAGGTGGTTGTGGCTGAGGATTCAGTTGTGGCTGATACCGCTGAGGCTGATGCTGAACTTGATTCTGCTGATACTGTTGACGTCCCTGTGGGGGAGCATGTTGATTTCCTTGAGCAGTGGTGTTGATGTTGTTTACCTCTGTTGGGCGGGGAGGAGAACCACTGCGGTTTCCATTCCCGTGCCCGATAGGTCTTCCTTCCACTCTGTTCCTCTTTACTGGAGTGGCTTGATGAGGCCATGGGGAGATCGTCCCAGCCCGGATCCCTGCTTCGACTTGCTCTCCAGCACGGATCAATTGTGAGAAATTCGCATATGGATGCGAGATGAGATACCCGGATATGCTTGGATATGTTGAATGAACAATCATGGAGATTTGTTCTTCGTTGTCGATAGGTGTCCGCATTCTGGCTGCCATAGCTCGCCAACGTCCTACGTAGGCGGATAGTGTTTCATCACTCCTTTGCCTGAGAGCTGTGAGATCGGCTCTTCTGGGTGCCATGTTGAGATTGTACGCGAATCTGTTGACGAAAGCCTGGGAAAGCTGTTCCCATGTCCTGATGCGGTGGCAGTCCAATGAAGTGTACCAATCTAGGGCATCGCCCTTCAGAGACTTTTGGAACAAACGTATGAGGGCCCCTTCATTTCCTGTAATTGCACTCAGCTCTCCACAGAAAGCCTTGAGATGTGCTGTGGGACAATCGCTGCCATCGTATCTTTTGAATTTTGGTACCTCATAGTTTTGAGGTACTTGAGCATCTGGGAAAGGACACAAGTCTCTAAACTTGGTCGAAGGTAAGTCGATTCCTTGCTGTCGCTGAAGCTGATTTTGCAAGATCTGGAACTGCTCCCGCAACTTGTCCAGTCCTGAGTGATCTATTCGAGCGACTGGTGCCTCCTGGAGTAAGGCACGTTCTTCTTCGGCATAGTGGTCGATGTCTTCGACCCTATGTGCTTGCTGAAAAGCAACCGCGGGTTGCTGAAGCTGATTTGATGACTGAACTGGATTCTGATGAATTGGTGCTTGAAAGGATTGTAGCTGAACTGGAGATTGTACTGAAGGTTGAACTGGAACTTCCTGGAAATTAACTGGAGATTGCTGAACTAAAGATTGCTGAAAATTAACTGGATTTTGCTGAATTGAAGATTGCTGAAAATTAACTGGAATCCCATCGGCGGGGATGTGATGGAATTGAAAAGTGCTCCTGTTTGCAGGAGGCTGAGATGCTGGGAAGTGACCCCCTTGCTGGGTATTCGCCACTGTCCGCTGATTGATGTGGGCTTGACACTGACCCCCATTGTGGGCATTCGCCAGTGCTGTCCCTGTTGCTGGAAATTGAATTGAAATCCCATCGGCGGGGATGTGCTGAAATTGAAAAGGTGTCCCATCGGCGGGGACATGCTGAGATCTACTGAGATTGTTGTTTGCCAGATTGACTGGAGGCTGACTGGAAGTCCCTGCGACTGGGATGCTCTGAGATGGCCCCGTTGTTGCAGGAAGGTATTGAGAAGGATGCCCCATAGCAAAGGGCTGAGGAGGCTGCTGTCGGTAGTCTTGGGCAGACTCTGATGGTTGTGCTTGATTTGAACTGGAGGCCGGAGGGATCCGGCATGGTTGTTGAGATTGCTGAACTGGGCCAACCTGATTGTTGGCTGCTGCGGTGGTTTGTGCTTGCATGAATTGCAAGAGCATTTCTTGCATTGCTCTCATTCCTTGTGCCAATTCTTGTATGATTGGCGTATTGTCAACGGGCTGTTGCGCTGGAGGTTGCGCTTCGGTCATTTCAAGAGCAGGGAAGTGATGAGTTTCTTCTTCGTGGTCGGACATGGCTTGCTGAGCCCGAGTGCGGATTATACTGGGGTAGGGAAGCTGTCTCCGAACACGTTGAGCCCGAGGGGCGCAATGGTGAGGACTATATTCTTTTTGGGTTTTGGGATTTTCTATTTTTTTCTGTTTTGGAATTTTCTATTTTTTTGGGTTTGGGTAGAATGCTATACAGATGAGATTGTATGAGGATTAGTGACTTTCAAGTACGGGAAGGATTCTGTTTTTCAAGTCGGATCACGATTAGTGGGACTAGCTCATCCCCAGTGGAGTCGCCATTCTGTGGACCCTCGCTGATTTTCCCGCGCTCCCACACGACGTCGTTCTCCCTTTCCTTTCGGAAGAAGAAGAAGAAGAAGTGCGTGCGTGCGAAATCGCCGTTTGTGCCACTGGCTTGCCTCGTTCTCGAGGGCTTTATTTGGTAGTCGTGTTAAGCTGGATGTGTTTAAATGTGTTTATATAAGACCAGAGTCGCCACTAGCCAATTACTTCAAATCTACAGTCGGCTAGACCCTGTAGAAACGTTAGAGAAGGGAATCCGAAGATTCCTTCCTCTAAAATGACTCCTGTTGATCTGCGGTCAGAGATTCAAGGTAAGGGATCACGGTTACAGGGTGGGAAGAGGTTAAGCACCCCACACACTGCCCGGTACCGAAGTACGGTCTCTACTTCACAGAATCGATCGAATACTTGAAAGTCTAGTTTAATCCTCGTATATTCTCATGGATGACATGATGCATGAATGCGGGTCTGAACAGTAAGAGTTTCTAATGGGCAGGTTCCAACAACAGGCAAGCCCAGAGCGTACGCTCGAACTGACAGGTGCTTAATGTAAGACGTATGCAGTGTGCTTGAATGATCAAGGTGCTTTATGGTGAAGCATGAAGCAGGTCTGAACAGTAAGAGTTTCTGATGGGCAGGTTCCAACAACGGGCAAGCCCAGAGCATACGCTCGAACTGACAGGTGCTTAATATAAAGACATATGCATGTGTACTTGACGAATCAAGGTGCTTGTAGTGAAGCAAGGGGGTTGGAAGAAAAGTAAATGTTGCACTTATGCTAGATGCAAATGAGATGATGCTGGAATAGAGTAGCTGGATGGACGGAGGTGTCGCAAGGGTTGGCTTCGAGTGGTTGGATCAGGACTTGAATGGCTTGGGAGGCTTGGACCAGTGGTCAGGCAAAGCTGGACCAGGGTTAGGCTCTCCTCACTCGGGCTCTCCTTGGTGGAAAAATGGGCTAAGGGGTGAAGGAAGACTCGGACCGCACCCGGAATGACTGGACTTGAAGGGCTTGTTGAAATGAGAAGGGGAGGGGGGTATTTATAGCAGCAGAGAGGGGCACTCTCGTAATTTTTTCGGGTGGCCTGCCATGGGCCGCCCGTACGGCCGCTCCTCGGTTTCCAGCGAGTACGGTCGCTCCCTCGGGGCTGCTGTTGGACTCGCTGGTCGACTCAGTGAGTTGACTCAGCGGGTCGACTCGGTGGTTTGACTCGACGGGTTGACTCGACGGGTTGACTCAGCGGGTTAACTCAGCGAGTTAACTCAGTGAGTTTGACTTTTTTGGGATTTTTTGACTGGCCTTTTTTATGGGGAGTTTTTCAGGGTGGTTTTTAGGACTAGGGTTGACTGGGTTCAGGCTTGAACTGGGCTATGGAATGAGGCTTACAATGGTGAGTTTGGCTGAGTTTGGACTTGGGATTTGGGGGTATGGTCCTCCGTTCAACCAGCTATCTCTACCAACAGTGTAGCCGAAGGTGGGGTGTCTACATAAAGCATATCTAAAGATCAAGTAGGCTACAACACAAAAAAGTGAAAATTAACCGCCCACTGCCGGAAACTTTTTAGGGCCACAAAAATTTAAAATCAAGCTGATATTTGTATCTTCCTTCATCCATGTCCGTGTGGCCTCATGAAAAGGTCAAATGAGAAATAAACAACAGTGCGGTCCTTAGGAAGGTTTCAACCGTAGATGTCATTGTCCCACTGTTTCTTCTAGAGTAGTCACTTGAGATCCGCTATGCTTTAATTTTGTGACCCATAAGAAGCTTTCAAAGGTAAATCGCGATTTTTTCCTGTCGTGCGGTCCACTTAAAATTTAGATCTATATTTTATTTTTACCCTAAGTGGAAGTGGAGTCTACTGAGTAAACTCTGTGGGGCCAACTGTGATTTATGTATTTTATCCATTCTGTCCGTACATTTTACTAGATAATTTATTGCTTGATCTAAAAAATGAAGCATATATAAAGTTCAAGTGGACCGCACCTCAAGAAACAGTATGAATTGAACGTCTACCGTTGAAAAATTCTTAAGGGCCACAGAAGTTTTGGATGAAGCTGATATTTGTATTTTCCCTGCATCTATGTCTTTGTGATCTTACTAAAAGGTTGGATGAAAAATAAACATCACTGTGGGCCCTAAGATGTTTTCAACTGTGGAAATCATTATTCCCACTGTTTCTTGTGGTGTGGTCCACTGGAGCTTTGGATATGTTTCCATTTTGGGCTCAACCCCTAAAATGAGCTGGAAAAATGGATGAATGGCATGGATAAACCACAAACATTCACGGTGGACCCAATAGAGGTTATTCAAATTAATATGGTTTACAAAAAGTGAACCCAGATATGGTAACCGTGTGGACGGCGTAGTCCACCTGGTGTGGTCCACCTGAGTGTTGGATCTGTCTCATTTTTTCTATTAGGCCTTAAAATAATTTTATAAAAGGGATGGACGGCATGGATAAACAGATACACAACGGTGGGCCCCTCCATAGATCAGCATGGACGCTTTTGCGTCCATACTGTGGAAGGACGCAATCCGCGTCCTGTAGCGTCGGCGGAGAGAAGATAAGGACATTGTAACATGATAAAATATGATGTTGTCTCCATGTGGGGACGACTGCGAAATTTGAAATGGGGAGTTAATTGATACTCTGGCCGCCTATGCTACTTGATACACTGGTGCTTAGTAATTTTGTACATGGAGGACATTAATTCAAAATAAACCGATTAAATTGTGAAAACTACTTTCGTTGAGTTACAGACCAAAAATCAGATTGGTTGAACAATCTTAACCTTTGATTTGTGGACACTTGTTTTTTGAGATCAGAATTTATTTTTAGTCATCTAATTCATGTCCGTCAATTTAATTTTAAAATCATCAAATAAGGGTAAATTTCATGACAAATGTAAACTTGGACCATAATTTGAACGGTTTAGATTGCATTAATTATATGTCAAGTATGCAATTTCTGTGTAACTACTATGCGCCTGAGTATTATCCATCACACTTGCAAGGGTATCAGAGTTCTTTCTCACTATGAAATATCCCGAGGAATTATACCACCGGCCGGTATGGCTACTCGTGGAGAATAGCAGATCATACTCGCGCGTGGATCCATGTTGTACACGTCAATCGGATGAAGGCAACCCACAGAGAGTGGGCCTCATCAAAAGCGGAATGATCCAAACATGGAGTGGCCATAACATCTTAACCATTTGTTTTCCTGTTTGATTTTAAATTTAACCGTCCATTTCATAGAAAACCAATTGGATGGCTTGGATAGTCGGTACCATTTGGTCAAGCGACCCTTAATGTAATCGGAGCCGCTCATCATGCAAACCTTAAATTTAGTGTCTTGTCTTCAAAATCACATCGATATGGAGGATTCCTTGCCTCCTCATGCAAAAGGGAGTAGTGTCCTGATGGGCCTTTTTGTACATGTAGGTCCCATGGTTCGGAGATCAAGACCGTCTATCAACACTAACCCACAGTGGATCCGCAATGACTAAATAAACTTGCAGATCAGATTATTCTAACTTTTGATTGGTAGAAATCAAAGCGGCTAGGGATTAAAAAAACACAACAACGGTTCAAGATATCGGCTAAATATGGGATGGATTAGGTCATTCAATCTGAAATAATTCATGAGAAAATTATCTAATAACAGTGGGTCCATCAAATCAACAGTTCGGAGCACTGAAGGGTGGTCCCTCTCAGAGTATGAAATAAATGCATGAGTATCTTATGATTCCTCATATGCCCCTCACTCCATTTTTCTTCATCGTCTGCCCTCCATTTGGCCCTTTCGTCCACCCACTACAATATGGTGGTGACATGACATGGTTAGATTTGATTGCACCACATGCGAAGGTAAGGCTATAAAACGAGACGCAGGGTCTCCCGTGCTGAGAATCTAGGTGAGGCTCATCATGTTGTTTGTGAGAAATTTATGCCGTCCAACTGTTTTATGAGCTCATTTTAGAAAGTACGACAAAAAATGGACTAGATGGAAGACTCAAGTGGGCTGAAAAAGTGTAGATTGAACATCCACAGTTGAGATATTCACAGGGCTACAGTAGTCTTGAATCAAGTTAATATTTCTGTTTTCGGGCTCATCCCAGTAGGAATGACATTATGAACTGTATGGACTACATATAAACATCACTGTGGACCTTAGGGAGGTTTCAACAGTAGTAATTTCATTTCCATAGCCACCTTTTCAATTAGTGCGGCCCACTTGAGTCTTGGATCTGGTTATTTTTGGTAGCAGGTCCAAATAGGAGCTAAAAAATTGGATGGACTGCATGAATTTCTCATAAAAATCACGGTGGGCCCCAATTAGATTCCCGGCGCAGCAACTTCCTGCCAAAAGCTTTCGCAAGAAATCCGCGCCCGGCAACCACTTCACTGTGCTCCATCCTGACAGCAGCAGATGGAACAATTAAATCCTGCCATGTCATCATGCAAAATCAGCATCCTTATCAATTATTTAGCCCAATCAAATCCTGCCACATCACCATGCAATATTAGCATCCGTCTATTGTTTTCCTACTGACTTTTGCGATTAAGGACTGATGAGTCGCCACGCTGTCGGCTCCATGGAGCCCACCATGACGTATGTCTAACATCAACTTCATCTTTTGGTTGCTTGTCTCATTATATGTGATGATCCCAAAAGATAGCTCCGGCCATGCCACGGAAAACAACAGGGCTCTGGAGCCTGACTTGTTTAAAAATCATTTCAGATCTTTTACCCACGCCTGACTCATTAAATTTGGGTTGGCTTGAAATAAATAAATATGTAAGTTCCAATAAGATTGAGCCGTGTGGCCCCATTGTGACTTGTATTAGATATCCACACCATGCATTTAGTGGGTTGCCTATTCTTTACGGGATATCCCAAAAATCAGTAGTATCCGGAACTCAAGTAGGCCATACTAACTAAAACAGTTTAAAATCATGCCTGCAAAATCTAAAAGCATTTGTTGGGCCTCACCTGAATTTTGGATACGGTTGAAACATGGTGTGACATCTTGTTTAAGTGGGACACACACAATGGATGGGAGCTTCCTCAGTATTATGAGCTCGACCTTATGGGAGCTTCCTCAGTATTATGAGCTCGACCTTATGGGAGCTTCCCATGAGGTCGAGCTATGTGGGCCCCACCATGATGTGGATTGGACATCATCACTGTGCATTTGATGGGCCCCCTATAGTTTATGGGATATCCAAAAAATCAGCCGTATACACAACTCAAGTGGGCCATGCCATCCAAAACCATGTGAAGACAAGCCCAAACATAAAAAAAACACTTGGTGGGGCCCACGTGAGATTTGGATGCGGCTGAAACTTGGTCTGCATCCTCATCCAAGTGGTACACACACAATGGATGGGCTGGATTTGTGAATTACATCTTAGTGGGCCTAATAAATGATCATGACATAATAAATGGTCATGACAGTTTTAATGGGTTGATAACCCCTCTCAACTGCTGTATGTGGTGTGGACCACTTAAGCCATGGATTGACCTGATTTTTAAACATGTGGCCCACCATGGAATGGTGCACCTGACTGATGGGGTTGATGTCCAATCCATGTCATGGTGAGGCCCACACAGCTCAACCTCATGGGAAGCTCCCATAAGGTTGACCTCATTGTACCATTTCCCACACACACACACACACACACACACACACACACTTTGTCTATCATACTACTTAAGCCTCTGCTTGTATACCTAAGTACATAACTGCTTTGTTCGAGTGACACACTTCTCGTTCTACAAGCAAAACGGTGAATGAGCTACCATTTGCAGAAGTTAATAGAGTTGCCATGGTGGTTGATAGCCATTTCATTTGCCCGGTGCAGTCGTGTAGTCGTGTGTGTAATAATAATAAAGAAAATAGTTGATTCTCCTATTTAATGGCCCAGCGGTTAGGGACTGGAGTGTTGGGTGCGTTGCACAAAACTTCAGGCTCTCACACCCCAACTACGTGAATTACATGTGTAGACACCTCACCTTCGGCTACACTGTTGGTAGAGATAGCTGGATGAATAGAGGACCATACCCCCAAATCCCATGTCCAAACTCAGCCAAACTCACCCTTGTAAGCCCCAATCCATAGCCCAACTCACCCCTAAACATTAGCCTGAAAAACCCCCCATAAGAAAAATCAGTAAAAAAATCGTAAAAAAGCCAAACTCACTGAGTCAACCCACTTAGTCAAATCACCGAGTCAACCCGCCGAGTCAAACCGCCGAGTCAAAACACCGAGTCAAAACACCGAGTCAAATCACTGAGTCAACCCGCTGAGTCAACCCACCGAGTCAATTCACTGAGTCCCAAGCAGCAGCCCCGAGACATGTCCGTACTGCTCGCGGGATCCCGAGAGTGTCCGTACGGGCGGCCCCCTGGGTGCCACGCAAACATATTTACGGGAACTGTCACTGCCCGCTGCTATAAATACCCCGCTCCCCTTCTCATTTCAACATCCCATCCAGTCCAGAGTGACCCGTCCGTTCCAAGTTTCCTTCCATCCCCCTTTAGCCCATCTTTCCACCAAGGAGAGCCCGAGTGAGGAGAGCCTAACCCTGGTCCAGCCCAGCCTGACCACTGGTCCAAGTCTCCCAAGCCATCCAAGTCTTGATCCAGTCACTCGAAGCCAATCCTTGCGACACCTCCGTCCATCTAGCTACTCTTTTACCAACATCATCTCATTTGCATCTAGCATAAGTGCAACATTTACTTTTCTTCCAACCCCCCTGCTTCACTACAAGTACTTTAATTATTCAAACACACAGCATGCATCTTGCATAAAGCACCTGTCAGTTCAAGCGTATGCTCTGGGCTTGCCTGTTAATGAAAACCTGCCCATCAGAAACTCTTACTGTTCAGACCTGCATTCATACATTAGTCACTACGAGCACTTTGATTATTCAAGCACACAACATGCATCCCGCATAAAGCACCTGTCAGTTCGAGCGTATGCTCTGGGCTTGCCTGTTAATGGAAACCTGCCCATCAGAAACTCTTACTGTTCAGACCTGCATTAATACATTAGTCACTACAAGCATTTTGATTATTCGAACACATAGCATGCATCCCGCATAAAGCACCTGTCAGTTCGAGCATATGCTTTGGGCTTGTCTGTTAATGGAAACCTGCCCATCAGAAACTCTTACTGTTCAGACCTGCATTCATGCATCATGTCATCCATGAGAATGTACGAGGATTAAAACAGACTTTCAAGTGTTAGTTCGATTCTGTGAAGTAGAGACCGTACTTCAGTACGGGCAGTGTGTAGGGTGCGTAACCTCTTCTCACCCTGTAACCGTGATCCCTTACCTCGAATCTCTGGCCGCAGATCAAAAGGAGTCATTTTAAAGAAAGGAATCTTCGGATCCCCTTCTCTAACATTTCTACGGGGTCTAGCCGACTGTAGATTCGAAGTAACTGGCTAGTGGCGACTCTGGTCTTATATAAACGCATCTAAACACATCCAGCTTAACACGACAACCAAACAAAGCCCTCGAGAACGAGGCAAGCCAGCGGCACAAACGGCAATTCGCACGCACGCACCTCTTCTTCTTTTTCCGAAAGGAAATGGAGAACGTCGTCAGGAGCGTGGAACGGCGAGGGTCCACAGAATGGCGACTCCGTTGGGGATAAGCTAGTCCCACTAGTCGTGATCCGACTTGAAAAACAGAATCCTCCCTATGCTTGAAAGTCATTAGTCCTCATACAATCTCATTTGCATAGCATCCTACCCAAAACAAAAAAAAAATAAAAATATAGAAAATCTCAAAACCCAAAAAAAAAAGAAAAAGAAAAAGAGTATAGTTCTCACCATTGCGCCTCCTCGGGCTCAACGTGTTCGGAAATAACTTCCCTTCCGCAGCATAATCCGCACTCGGGCTCAGCAAGCCATGTCTGACCACGAAGAGGAAACTCACCTCTTCCCCGCTCTTGAAATGACCGAAGCACAACCTCCAGCGCAACAGCTAATTGAGAATACGCCAATCATGCAAGAATTGACACAAGGAATGAGAGCAATGCAAGAAATGCTCTTGCAATTCATGCAAGCACAAGTCACCGCAGCACCAACAATCAGGTTGGCCCAGTTCAGCAATCTCAGCAGCCATGCCGGGTCCCTCCGGCCTCCAGTTCAAATCAAGCACAAGCGTCGGAGTCTGCCCAAGACTACCGACAACAGCCATCTCAGCCCTTCGCTATGGGGCATCCTCCTCAATACCTTCCCGCAACGACAAGGCCGTCTCAGAGCACTCCCGTCGCAGGGACTTCCATTCAGCTTCCAGTTAATCTTACAAACAACAGTCTTAGTAGATTTCAGCATGTCCCCGCCGATGGGACTCCTTTCCTTCCTCAGCATGTCCCCGCCGA
Source organism: Liriodendron chinense (assembly GCA_003013855.2). Classification (NCBI taxonomy): domain Eukaryota; kingdom Viridiplantae; phylum Streptophyta; class Magnoliopsida; order Magnoliales; family Magnoliaceae; genus Liriodendron; species Liriodendron chinense. The sequence goes on from ML058446.1 coordinate 6,914,358, forward strand.
TGAGACCTCTTTTCAATTTCAGCACATCCCCGCCGATAGGATTTCAATTCAATTTCCAGCAACAGGGACAGCACTGGCGAATGCCCACAATGGGGGTCAGTGTTAAGCCCACATCAATCAGCGGACAGTGGCGAATACCCAACAAGGGGGTCACTTCCCATCATCTCAGCCTCCTGCAAACAGGAGCACTTTTCAATTCCAGCACATCCCCGCCGATGGGATTTCAGTTAATTTCCAGCAATCTTCAATTCAGCGAACTCCAGTTAATTTCCAGCAATCTTCAATTCATCAATCTCCAATCAATTTTCAGCAAGTTCCAGTTCAACCTTCAGTACAGTCCCCAATTCAGTTACAATCCTTTCAAGCACAAGTTCATCAGAATCCAGTTCAGTCATCAAATCAATTTCAGTAACCCGTGGTTGCTTTTCAGCAAACCCATAGGGTCGAAGACATCGACCACTATACCGAAGAAGAACGTGCCTTACTCCAAGAGGCACCAGTCGCTCGAACGGATCACTCAGGACTGGACAAGTTGCGGGAGCAGTTCCAGATCTTGCAAAATCAGCTTCAGCAACAACAAGAAATAGATCTACCTTCGACCAAGTTCAGAGACTTGTGTCCTTTCCCAGTTGCTCAAGTACCTCAAAACTTTAAGGTATCAAAATTCAAAAGATACAATGACAGCGGTTGTCCCACAGCACATCTCAAGACTTTCTGTGGAGAGCTGAGTGCAATCTCAGGAAATGAAGGGCCCTCATTCGCTTCTTCCAAAAATCCCTGAAAGGCGATGCCTTAGATTGGTACACCTCATTGGACTGCCACCGCGTTAGGACGTGGGAACAACTTTCCCAAGCTTTTGTCGACAAATTCGCATACAATCTCAACATGGCACCCTGGAGAGCTGACCTCGCGGCTCTCAGGTAAAGGAGTGATGAAATGCTATCAGCTTATGTGGGACAATGGCGGGCTATGGCAGCCAGAATGCGGACACCTATCGACGACGAAGAACAAATCTCTATGATTGTTCATTCAACATATCCTGGCATATCTAGATATCTCATCTCGCATCCATATGCGAATTTCTCATAGTTGATCCGTGCTGGAGAGCAAGTCGAAGTAGGAATCCATGCCGGGACGATCTCCCCATGGCCTCATCAAGCCACTCCAGTCAAGAGGAACAGAGTGGAGGGAAGACCCATCGGATATGGGAACGGAAACCGCAGCGGTTCTCCTCCCCGCCCAACAGAGGTAAATAACATCAGCACCACTACTCAGGGTAATCAACATGCTCCCCCATAGGGACGTCAACAGTATCAGCAAAATCAGGTTCAGCACCAACCTCAGCGGTATCAACCGCAACCGAATCCTCAACCACAGCCACAACCACCTTGACAACAGCAGCAGTTCAGAGGGAACGGTCAATACTCATACCAGAATAGGTAGAATTACAGGGAGCTCAGGAAGTTCACTCCACTCACTCAACCACTTAGTCAAGTCATGGCTATGCTGGTACAAAAGCAGTTACTCACTCTGATGACACCCAGGCCTCCTCCAAATCCTCTACCTCCAAACTACCGAGAAAATGAGTATTGTGCCTACCATCAAGGACGTGGCCACACCACTGATCGATGCTTTACTTTGAAGAATGCCATACAAGATCTGATCGACGACCGAAAGATCGTCATCTCGGTCCCTGGAACTCCTGCAGCAGCTTTTACCAACATCCTTCAGAATCCTCTGCCTCAACATCCGACGGACCCCAGTTCATCTCGTGGCCCCACCGTCAACAGCATAGAAGAAGGAGAGCGCCTCGATCGATTCTTCTCTCCTATCCAGTCCATTCATCCCTACACTTATGGGCCAACAAATCCTCTTCCGATCATGCAAGAGGCAAGTCCCTTTCCTCCTTCAGTCTCCGAGCCAGTAGTACTCGAAGGAACACTTACATATGATGTGCCAGTTGTGCAAGGGGCACCTTATAGCCATTCATGTTGGGAGCCAGTCATTCTGGAAGGAGCACAATCGTACATCGAGCCCACGTACGAACCTGTCATCTTGCAAGGGGCAATTTCAGCACAGGAACAATACAATTCGCCATGGAGAAACCATACTCACCAGCAGCAAGAGCCCATTGTCTTGGAAGGAGCTCCTCCAGTTGAGCCAGTCATATTGCAAGGGGCAAACCCTGGAGGCGTGTCAATCACATTACGACAGCTGGGACGAACAGAGAAACCCCCTGCCATATCAAGAGGACTACTATTCATTCCTCCTGCTCCAGGAACAGTCAAGCCAGGACCGCGACCTTATGTGATCTATGAAGACAAGCCTCGATATTTTCCCTTCAGGATAGGCAACAATGTAGTCCTCAAGGCAAAAGCTCTATACGAGGAAGATCTGGTACCCACACCACCACCGTTGCAAGAACCGGTGGTCCTAGAAGGCAAAGGTGAGGAAAATTGTAAAGAGGTCCCATGGCACTATCCAGAATGCCCAGAGGTGGGAAACATGAATCCCAATGGGCGTTGCATCTGAAGAGATAATTAGAACAGAGGAGATCCCAAAGGCGATCTGTCAGGCATCGGCAACAAAAATGAAGCCGCATACGATGTGGCGACTCAGCTCAAGTCAATCCCTGCTCAAATCTCGGTATGGGAGCTACTCTGCACATCGCGCATACATAGAGAAATGTTTGCCAAAACCCTGAGTGATGCCCACGTCTCCTCCGATACGGCACCTGAAATGATAGCATTAATGGTTGAGTAACTCCTGGCTCCACGCGCCATCACCTTCACCGATAATGAGTTGCCACCAGAAGGATGCGATCATGGGTGATCCCTCAACATAGCCTTACGATCCAAGGACCTCTGTGTCCCACTGGTCCTTATAGATAATGGTTCAAGCTTAAACGTCTGCCCACTCAAGACTGCGGAACGCTTGGGAATCAATCCCTCTTCATTTCGACCCAGCACCATATGCGTCAAAGCATTTGACAACACTCGCCGATCAGTGGAAGGGGATGTCGACATAGAAGTACAGATAGGTCCAGAAGTCTCCACCATCACATTTTAAATCTTGGATATATCAGCCTCTTTCAACATGTTGCTCGGACGACCTTGGCTGCACAAGGTGGGGGCTGTGCCATCAACCCTGCATTAACGAGTGAAATACATCTGTGGAAATCAAGTGATCTTTATCCATGCAGAGAAGGAGCTCATCATTCCTTCCAATGCTGCTGCCACTGAACCAGACATCCCGGTCATCGATATCCAGCACTCTAAAGAAGATATCCCGTTTCATAGTTTCGAATTCGAGACTGTGAACTCTATCACCAATCCGGAATCGATAAGGGTGGACCGTGTCTTTTCACCAGCAGAACGTCTGAGCCTCAAATACCGAATGAAGAATCATTTCAAGTCCAGAAAGATACCGCTGATATATAACCAACGCAAATGGGGACTCGGATACAGGGCAATCTTCATGGACAAAAGAAGGAAGAAATTTCGGTGCTCACCCATCCAATTCGTCAAGCCAGGAGAACCTTGCAAAGATCCAGGAGGGAATCAAACGACTGCACTACACAAAGGCCTCCCGATGAGCCTAGCTTGGGCCACGTGGTCCCCCATTCGGTGGGATCAGATTCTTGAACTGTCTAAGCCTCCAGAAGAAGAAGGAAAGGATGAAGATGAAGAAGAAAGTCAAATACAACAACTTCAGGACCAGGTTACTCTGACACCTGCTCCCAACTAGGGGCACAACCTGCCCACTTCAACTCATCCCAACCAAGGGCACAACCTGCCCACTTCAATTCCAACCAGCCAGGGGCACAACTTGCCCACTCCAGCATCAATTAACCAGGGGCACAACCTGCCTACTTCAGCATCAATCAAGCAGGGGCACAACCTGCCCACTTCAATTCTAATCAACCAGGGGCACAACTTGCCCATCTCAACATCAATCAGCAAGGGGCAAGACTCGCCCATCTCTGCAGAATCAACATCATCAATCATCAGCCAGGGGCAGAAGTAGCACATTCATTGGACCAAAAAAGGGAAATGGCTAGCCCTGAATTGGTCCGATGTCCAGATTCCGAACTTGTATCTCGCTGTGGAACCAGACGAACTGCAATGCGAGGTAAGTGATCCGGGAGGGACTGAGTACGACTCAGATCTCGAGCCCAACCAACGAGAAATCATGGTTATTGGGCCAGACTGTGATTCTTCGCCCAAGTCATCAACCCCCACCTCTTCAGGGGAGGAAGTGTGGGGTCCTGAATGGTCATCCGTTCCCCTAACTTTTGAATCAGCCAAAGAGCCATCTAAGGGCTCTGGCTTCCAAAAAAAATGCCTGTTTAAGCAGCGATCGGAACTTTGGAACAAGCTGGGATCAATCATGGTCTGCAATGCCCACTTGTTCAAAGTCCCGTGAATTTCAAAAATTCAAAAAAATCGAAAACTTCCAAAAGCCAAAAACATCTAACATCTCAATTTCAGAAAATTCTCAAAAACCAAAAAACATTTCTTTTCCTGCATTCAATAGTGTGCCAAGTTTGTCTAAAGAGTCACATGAGTTTGAAGTCGAATCATATGACTTTGACATCAAATTAGACTTCGAGCTCATGGGTCTGGACGAAGCTTGGGATGAGGAAGATGATGATCCGGCTCCCAAACCAGAGGATCTGCTCAAAAAGTTCGAATCTAAAGCCAATGTTGTAGCCGATGATTTCGAGATAGTAAACTTGGGGACACCTGAGATCCCTAGGGAAGTACGCATTGGAAAATCGTTGCCACCAGAGATGAAGCAGAAAATGATAGAGTTCCTAGCTCCAAGATTGTCCAACTTCGCGTTCTCATATGAAGACATGCCGGGACTCGATGAAGAGCTCGTTGTACACCATTTGCCAACCAAGGCAGATATGAAGCCAGTGAAGCAGAAACTTCGAAGAATGAAGCCAGAATGGGCTCTGAAAGTCCGAGATGAAGTCATCAAGTAGTACAATGCGGGATTCTTGGTAGTCTCTAACTACCCTGAATGGCTCGCCAACATCGTACCAGTACCAAAGAAGGATGGCAAGGTTCGAATGTGCATCGACTTTCGAGATCTCAACAAGGCCAGTCCTAAAGATGACTTCCCTTTACAGCATATCTACACTCTGGTCGACAACACTGCTGGGTACAAGGTCTGCTCATTCATGGACGGGTTCTTAGGTTACAATCAGATCAAGATGGCCGTCGAAGATTGAGAGAAGACATCATTTTTCACTCCCCGGGGAACTTTCTGTTACAAGGTAATGCCGTTCGGTCTGAAGAACGTAGGAGCAACATATCAGCGAGCAATGACAGCACTATTCCACGACATGATGAACAAAGAGCTTGAAGTATATGTGGACGATATGATCATCAAATCTCGCACAATTGAAGGACACTTTGAAGATCTGAAGAAGTTATTCAACAGATTAGAAAAGTACAAGCTCCGTCTCAACCCTCAGAAATATGTCTTCGGTGCAATGGGAGGTAAGCTCTTCGGCTTTATGGTGAGTGAGGATGGCATCAAGGTCGACGAGACCAAAACCAGAGCAATCATCAAGATGCCCCCTCCTAGAACAGAGAAAGAAATTCGTGGCTTCCTCGGCAGAATTCAATACATCAGTCGCTTCATCGCACAACTCACACCTATTTGCGAGCCCATTTTCAAGCTCCTTCAGAAGAACGTTTCAAAAGAATGGAATGATGATTGGCAAGTCGCCTTCGACCGCATCAGGAAATATCTCATGAACCCTTCAGTTCTAGTGCCACCCACTCCCTGATGACCACTATTGTTATACATCTCAGTAGCAGCAGAAGCCATTGGCTGTGTCCTCGGCCAGCACGACGAGACTGGGAAGAAGGAACAAGTAATATATTATTTGAGCCGAAAGTTCACCGACTACGAGACCAGGTATTCCCCAATCGAGAAGACTTGCCTCGCCCTAGTCTAGGCAACTCAGCGATTCCGTCAATACATGATTGCATTCCCTATTCTCCTACTCACTCACATGGATCCGCTCAAGTACCTGTTCGAGAAACCGGCACTCACTGGAAGGATAGCTAAATGGCAGCTACTCCTGTCTGAGTTCGACATCACCTATGTCACTCAGAAGGCAATCAAGGGGCAGGCTCTCGCCGATCATCTTGCTGCCCACTCCCTCCTGGATTATCAACCACCTAAGACGTTCTTCCCTGATGAAGATCTCTTACTTATCGAAGGTGAAGAAAAGAAGAAAAAAGATGAGTGGACATTATTCTTCGACGGCGCAGCAAATTCTAAAGGGAGTGGTATTGGAGCGGTCCTTTACTCTCCAGATGATGTCCCTATTCCTATCTCAAGGCGCATAGCATTCGAGTGCACCAACAACATGGCAGAGTACGAAGCATGCATCGCTGGCTTAAGGGAAGCCATAATCTTGGGTGTCAAGAAGCTACGAGTATTTGGAGACTCACAGCTTATCATCAATCAGACCAATGGCGAATGAAAAACCAAGGACGAGAAGTTGATACCATATCATGTGTATCTTGAAAATCTGATCGAAGAATTCAAAGAAATTACCTTCTCATACATGCCCAGAGCCAAGAATCAGTTTGCAGATGCTCTCGCCACCCTCGCGTCAATGCTCGAGATCCCGAAAGGAGCTTCAGAATGGGAGCTTATCATCGAAATTCAAGATGAACTTGCTTTTTGCTTGCAAATAGTAGAAGCTGAAGCTGTCCCTGACAAACCCTGGTATGCCGACATCAAGCAATATCTCGAAACCCAGGAGTATCCGGAGTCAGCAACAGCAACAGATCGCCGAACCATCCAGCGTTTGGCCAGCCAGTACACCATCAGTGGCGAAGTTCTTTACAAGCGATCCTATAATCACATCCTCCTTCGATGTGTCGATGAAACAGAAGCTGCAAAGATCATGAAAGAAATACACGAAGGAATCTGTGCCCCACACATGAACGGGCACATGATGGCAAAGAAGATTCTACGACTCGGCTACTATTGGCTCACTATGGAGACAGACTGCTGCCAGCACGTCAGAAAATGCTTCAAGTGTCAGGAGCATGCGAATCAAATCCATGTCCCCTCATCAGAATTATACAACCTGACCACCCCCTGGCCCTTCTACATGTGGGGACTCGACATCATCAGCAAGATTAGTCTCAAAGCATCAAACGGTCATGAGTACATACTTGTGGCAATCGACTACTTCACTAAGTGGGTAGAAGCAGCCTCCTACACCACGATTGCAACATCCTAGGTGATCAAATTCATGAAGAACAACATCATATGCCGGTATGGAATCCTCAATGCTATCATCACAGATAACGGGACCCCGTTTGTCAACAAGAAGATGGATGACTTCCTCAACAAATCCAAGATCCAACGTCATCGATCAAGCCCCTACTGTCCTCAGATGGATGGTGGGGTAGAAGCCGCAAACAAGACAATCGTCAGGATACTCGAGAAGATGGTCGTGACCTATCGAGATTGGTTAGATATGCTCCCATATGCACTTTGGGCTTATCGAACGTCTGTACGATTTGCTACGGGCGTTACTCCTTTCGAGCTTACTTATGGAATGGAAGCAAATCTGAAATACCATCACTACGGGTGTTACTAGAAAGCGAAGTTGAAGAAGGAGAATGGCAACGGGCCAGATTTGATCAGTTGCAGCTAGCAGATGAGAAGCGCATGTGTGCGCTAAGTCATTCTCAATGTTATCAAAAAAGGATCGCTGTGGCTTACAATAAGAGAGTCCGAAAAAGAAGTTTCAAGGTAGGGGACATGGTCATGAAGAAGATTCTACCATCGCACCTTCTGGATCCCAGAGGAAAGTTCAAACCCTCGTGGGACGGGCCGCTGATCATTAGAGAAGTACTTCCCGGAGGCGCCCTCAGACTCACCAGCATGAGAGGGGTGGATCTTCCTGAGCCAATCAACGCCGACAAAGTGAAGATCTTTCACGGGTAAGTCATTCTGACCTTATCAAGAGTTACTTTAATAGAGCTGAAGTCAAGAGGACGAAGCTAAAACCTCTGAGAAATCATTTTCGTCTACCAACAAGTGTTTCAAATAAGGGAATTCAAAAAAAAAAAAAGAGAAGAAAAAGACAAAAAAAGGGGAATACAAAAAAGAGAAAAAAGAATACAAAAGAAAAAAGAGAAAGAAAATGGGAAGCTAAAGCAAGGCACCCGAAAAAAATCAACCCAAGAAGAAACACAGTCATCCATCCATTCATCTCAGAAGGGTCTTTAGCTAAGACTAACAGCTCTATCATCATAACTTAGGATAAGGGCTGAAAGACTGCCATCAGCCGGCAACGACGGATTCCCAACCTCTAGCCGCCGTAGTTATGTAAAGATAAAAAAAAAAAAACAGAGAGAGAAGAAAAAGACAAAAAAAGAAGAAGAGGGGAATACAAAAAAGAGAAAAAAGAATACAAAAGAAAAAAGAGAAAGAAAATAGGAAGCTAAAACAAGGCACCCGAGAAAAATCAACCCAAGAAGAAACACAGTCATCCATCCACCCACCTTAGAAGGGTCTTTAGCTAAGACCAACAGCATCGTAACTTAGGATAAAGGCTGAAAGATTGCCATCGGCTGGCAATGGCGGATTCTCGACCTCTAGTCGCCACAGTTATCCAAAGATCCAGAAAAAAGAAAAAGAAAATGTGTGCCTAAACAAAGAGGGCGGAGTGAAAACCAGAAAGGGCGCTCCGAGTAAAAACAGTGGGCATACGGCGGACTTGGTGAAAACCCGAAAGGGCGCCGAAGGTAAAAACAGCATAGCTACCAAGGGGCAGGCAAGATCAAACACCCGGGACGTGATGAAAACCCGAAAGGGCACCATGGGCAAGAATGACGGGAAAAGGCTGGCTGTAGTGAAAACTCGAAAGAGCGCTGCAGGCAAAAGTGGCTTAAATAGAAAAAGGAAAAAAAATGAAAAGTGCAGGTATCAAGAAATCAGACAGTCCAGATCGGTTCAAGAAGTCACAGTTCAAGAATAAGAAGAAGTGTAGTCAGGAATGAAAAGCTCTACAAACTCTGACAACCTCAGGAAGCAACAGTTTCCATTGCCTACACCTTTAGTGAACCAAAGGAACACACAAGTCGACTCTTGAGACATCGGTCAAAGCATTGGCCGAGCCCCAGTTCTGATTCCTATATCCCGACACAAAATCCAGACACGCTCACAAGACAACTTATGGCACAATAGATTTTCAAAAAGTTTTCTTCTTTTTCATTAAATGCAGCATATTTCTTTTACATATATCATGTCATCTTTTAAAAAAAAAATAAAAAAATGCATCATCATCAATCATATACTATGTAAAAAGGAATGTACAGGTGTCCAACACAATCAATCTCTACCCTCCTCCTCGGCCATATCAGGTAAGTCTTCTGACTCATAATGAAATAGTCTCGCTCTCAACCTGCTCACCTCCATATGCAGGTAATGTACCTCATCGCGCTCAAGGCTGCGGATCGTTGCCTCCTCATCAGATAACCTCTGATCGGCAGCCAATTTCCTCGACATCATCTCACAATGATACCGAAGTGCGAAAATCTCAGACAGCAAATGGCCATGAGTGGTCAAAAGAAAACCATGATCGATGAATGGGCGCTCCTTAAAGGGTTCATAGGAACCAGATGAAGAGCCGGCATCTCCAAGGATATCCTGCTCATCCTCATCAGCAGTCTGGTGCCAACAAGGGATACATCGATACAAAGACTGCTCAGCAACCCAGTACTGATACGCCATCGGATAAGCCCGCAGCTCAAAACCAAGCAAATCGGCAATCAAGTAACTCGCCCAGGATCCATCGACCCGAGTCCTAAAGTCAGAAGTTCTAGATGGAAGCGCTCGACGCCCGATACCCGCGAAAGCAAAAAGAGGAACATCCTACTCGTACCCAAACTGCCGCAGGAACCGGATAGGATGATAAGAAAAGTAAGATCGAAAGTCTACCAACATCAGAGGAAGGCGGTGAGCATCGTAAAGCACTGGAGGAAGTGAAAGCCAAGATGACTCTCGACGAACATTCTAGTCACGAAGATCAGCGAACATCCTGTGATATAAGGGCTCACTCATCCTAGCCGTATGAGGAAGAAATTCCATGATGTGTCGCATAAGGTCTGGGCGACGGGTGTCAGGAAATGGTACAGGAACAGTCAGCGAAAGGGGCTCCCATAGCCAGACCTGATCACAAGAAGGAAAAGAAGTTCAGCTAGAGCAAAGCAATTCCTAAAAAGCAAGAAGAGAAAGGTGTAGAAAAGATACCTGAAGAAAGGCACAGCAGCCTCGAAGGACCCGAGTGCGGCTCAGGGCACAGTCGGTCAGCCCATTAAACAGCTCGGTCAGGACGAGAGAAATGATCCCCTCAAAAAGCAAAGGAGTCTGGGACCTGCGCCATCCCAAGAATAGCACCTCAGCTATCAAGCAGAACATCAGTGCGTTCCGAGCAAGAATAGATCTGGCCACACTCCGAGGACCCGAAAAAAGATCATATAGTAAGTCCAAGGAAAACACTACAGCATCCTGGCCGGCAGCTGGAGGCCGAATAAGATAGGGGATCCCGAACCAGTTTTGCGGTGTGACAGTTTTCGGCAATGTCTTCGGCGAAAAATACTGAGTATAATTCCAAGGAAGGCCGGTCAAGCGCATAAATTCCTCCAAAGAGGGTCCCATCTCCATGTCGTTGAACGCAAACAAGTTCAACGAAGGGACCCAGTCAATCAATGCGGCCCCGAGCATCCTCCAATCAATGTCAACTCTAGCCATATGGATCAGACTCCTAAAGCCGTAGGACTCCAAATCCCGAATCTCATAAGCTGACAAGCTGTCAAGCCAAGCAAGCAGTCGTGGCGAGCAAGAAGGACTAGGAAGTAGCTGACAAGTCCTCACGGGAACCCCCTCCAGAACAAAAGGCCCAGAAATCAATGACAGCTCATCAAGGATCGGAAGATCAACGGGCGAAGGAGAAGAAAAAGCTGAAACCTCTGCAAACTCAACAGCCCCTGACCTGCCCCAGTAACGGCTATGTCTGATATAGTCGCATCACTATCTGAAACTGTACGACCTCAACCGCATGAGAAGACTCGCCCACCTCATGAACAGAGTGCGCAAAGGACCGACGATCAGGAGAAGGATGACACTCTCCATCAAAAGGGCTATCAGCAAAGATCACACCACACATCGTGGCACCCTAACCAATCTGACCGTTGAAAAATGCATCTGAACCATCCAGAAAGGTCCCGGCAACCCCGATCGAACAATCAACGGTCAGATCTGGACCTGCGACCCTCTCCAGCATAAAGTCGTGAATCCAGTCATCATCCTGACCAATCAAAGGGATCATCGAGGCATCCACACCATCCATCATCAAGGGGACATCATCAATGATCACATCAAGTCCACCTAAACAAGTATGCCGCACATCTCGGCCATCATCAAGAGCATCTAAACCATCAAAGGTATCATCTGAACCATCTATACCATCCAGACATGAGATCAGCCCATCTATGTCCATCATACTCCAATCACATCATCCAGGTGGCCCACATTCAAGGGATGTATAGCCTCATCTATGTCCCATCTCCTCATCTCATCCATACCATCCATTTCTCCCATAATCAATGGCCCATTCAAATCTGAAATTTCAGCATGGCTGCCATTAATGGGGCCATTCAAAGCTCCACCAACCACCGCCCCTAAATCCCCATCAATGCTCCATCTCTACCATCAATCAAAGGCATCTCACCATCTTTAAAGCCTTCATCAATTGCTGAAGTATGGGACCCATCAATCTCTCCCACAAGGGCCCCCAAGCCATCATCAATGGCTGCCCAAGAAAGGACCAAGCAAGAAAAAGACAAAAAGAGAAGGAAAGAGGAGACAAAAGGGAGATTCATGGCTGCAATCGAATCTGAGAGTACAGAAAATGTGGGGACAAGGACAGTGGACTGTGGAGATGTCCAAGCACGAGCTAGCCCAGGCCGCACAAGAGGCGATTCTTGGGCGGCCCTCTGTGGGCCGCCCGTACGGACACAGCGGGCAGCCCGTACGGACGCACTCTCTCTCTCTCTCTCTCTCTCTCTCCACGGGATTGGCTCCATGGTCGTTGGTAGGTGAGGCTGACAGTCCACGTCAGTAGATAGCACCCTGAGGGCCTCCCAAAGCTCCAATCAACTTCAAATTTCGTTTGAGGATGATCAGAATCTTCTGAAAGGCACCCCACCTATCCAATCAGGAAGTCATGCAGCCAACATGGGCCTGATCAAGTCAAAGAGAAGGAAAATTGATCAAGAGGGGCCCACAAGCAATCTGAGCCATTCAAAGACTAGATCATCATGATCTAAACCATGGAAAAGCTTACATGAGCCACCGAATAGTAAGATCAAAGGCTTGATCATCAAGAAAGAGGGCCAGAACCCAAGATCTGATCATCAAGTGGGCCCACAAGGCCAAATCAAGCGATCTGAGCCGTTTAAGACATCATCCACACCATGAGAAGACTTCTTATCCTCACAAAACATTAAGAAAAGGTGCTCCAAAGCAAAGCTGAGGTCTGGAAGGGGCCTACAAGGTCAAATCAAGCAATCTGAGCCGTTCAAGTCATCATCCATGCAGTTAAAAAGTCTCGTCTTCCACAAATCATTCAGAACGTTTAGGCATCGTCAAATAATTTGAGACAGTCAGAGGTTGTATATTCATTCAGAAGATTTTGATATAGAAGACGGTAAAAGCAAAAAGAAGAAGGTCATACATCAAGTAAGCTGAATACAAAAGCAGGCTACAGGTCACTAACATAGTCGTCGTCATCCCTCCTCTCGTCCCGCTCTCGACGATGAAGATCCATCAAAGGAGCTGTCACTGAGCCTCCAGCGTATCTGCGACAGCCCCCAGGAATATAGAGCGGAGGAAGCAGAGGCCCCTGGCCGTACAACAAGTACCACTCGTCATAGTCGCGATCCGGGATCGTGAAACGAAACCCGGGCTGGCCCACAAGAGCATCAACTATCTCATCAGCTGGGATCTGAGCAGCCGAAGGAGGTGCAGAACAAGGGACTCGAGCCAACCCCGGTAATCTGTCGAAGCAGCCTCTCACCCAAATACCACTGAAATGATTCATCGTCAGAAAGCATGATCCGGAGGCATGAAGAATCATATGCCTCCACACACTGAGGGGTGTAGTAGAGAGGAAAGTTGGCGTATGACATCCGAGTAAGCTACGGCAAATGAGGTCATTATGATTAGTTACAGTGCAGCATAAGGGATAAGGAAAGCAAGATACTTACATCTTCAACGGTCAATCCGTCTATGTCAGCACGCCAGTTGTCCCCAGAGACTCGAGAGTTCCGCTGACAATTTTGTTGATGCCAATACATGTGGCGATACAAAGGCGGCTCAATGTCATCCCGTATCCTCGTCGCGAGGTGGGCAAAATGGTCATAAAAGCAAGTCTGGCCAAGGGCACACCTAACGATCAGAGAAAGAAAGAAGAAAAATGTCTCCAAGGAAGGTTAAAGAAGAAGTACCTCAACGACAGGCCAGAAACCTGTGAAGGACCGGCTCTTCTGAGAGTTCTTATCCAAACCCTGGAAAACATGAGTCAAGATAGCCCCGTTCCAATTGTAGGGATGATGAAGATCCTCAACCAAGCGAAGAAATTTAGGATCGATCCTCTCGTTCGCGTGACAGAAAAGTAAGGACCCGAAGGCATAAGTAATCATGGCCCGTGCTTCGTGGAGGGCTTCTAGCTCGGTAATAGGGGTGACGGTAGCAAAGGTGTTGTAGAACCATCGCATTTTTACTTGACGGCCCTGGAATTCATCTTCAAGTGGGACGTCACCAACAAGCCGTAGCCAGTCAGTGGAAGTGATGGGAGTAAGAGAGCCAACCTGGGGAACAACTGCCCCATAAAATGGAAAGCCGATTTGCATATATATATATATATATATATATATATATATATATATATATATATATATATATATATATATATATATATATCCAGGGGAGTTATTCCCCACTCGCCACAAGGGAGTTAAAAGGTGTGGGTCTCATCCCGCCACCTCTCGCAAAGAGCCACAAGCAACATGCGATTGGCACTGTTATTATGGAAGCGCAAGGTAAGGAGGCCAGCAAAAGGAGTGTCAGCCAGAACTCGTTCAAAGCAAAGGCTGTGGGTGTTTCACCCAGTTATCCCAATGATCTCTGGTACCTCGACCCTTGATGGAGGGAAGAGGTTGGTGCTCCTGAGCCAAGGAACACATATGGGCCCCTCGGCGGATAATGAAGGCTAGATCATCCTCATCAATCATTCGACATCCTCTTGTACCGTCCGCCATTGAATCCTACAAGCTTGGCAAGGTAAGTCCCTATCCTTTACCCGTTAAAATCCAAATTATCATCCAGGAAACCCATGGGATTGGACTCACATTCAAATGCAAAATCCAAAGTCCGACTCCATGTGTTACCTAGGATATGTGTTGGGCCCATTAAAGAAAGCAAGGCCCATCTTTAAGAAGGTTGCATGTCATGCCTTAGGCAAAGAGAGTCTATCGTCCAAGAACACACTTTGGACAAATACACTCAAGTGCCATGAGATCAACAAGGGATAAGAATCCTACTCCACATGAGAAGTCCCTCTTCAAAGTCCATATGTGGCCAAGGATTGATCCACTTTCTATACCAAGGCCATGATTCTCACTTAAGATGTCTCCATCTTTTTACACATGTACATGGACAAGTGGGGAATAGGAAGGAAATGGGCCCCCAAGAGCAACCCAAATGCCTCACCTCAATGGATTGAAGGGAGCACATAGCCCACTTGAAGAACATGAGGACCCATTTAATGGGTTAACCATGGGCACCCCTATGTGCATCATCTTGATGAAAGTTTAGACTATGAGAGTACAACATGGCGGTCTACCCACAAACATATAAATCAAAGAAGCTAATGGTAAAAAATTTGATGCACATAGCACACATGAATAATCAAAGTTGGAAATGCCCATGAAAGGACAAGTTTGGGCAACTTATGTGCACCAATTTCTTTACCAAAAAGGGGGACCATTTGAGCACAAGAAGGCATGTCTTGATGAGTCACCCAACCATCATGAAAATGGCTAAGAATGGTATACATAGCCCACTTGAAGATCAAAATCCAAAATGCCCCAAAGCATGGGACAAAATTGGGCAACTTATGGGTATCATTCTTTCTCACAAATTGAAAGAAAAATCGCTCATTTTTTAGAATGATGGCGGATGACCCACCAAGCACCCCAAAGAGAAGTTCAAGGAGCTATGGTTGCATGGATAGCTCACTTGAAGGAGGATCATCCATTTGAGGTTAATAACATTAAAGGGAAACTCTTGAGAACCACTTTTTTACCACATGGAAAGACCATTTGAACCTAGTGAGATTGTTGAGACAACTCACTCATGGGACTTGTAGATGATCAAGTAACTCAAGTCCTCCATCCATCAAAAGAAGAAGCATGAAAGGAAAAAATCCTATATGAACAAAGTGTAGTGGTGCACACATGGTCCAAAGAAATACAAGTTTCAATGAGGGCCTAAATGCCCATCTAAGGAACCCACCACACTTTGTGAACAAGGATGTACACCATAATCAAGAAATGGTGGAAGATTTGGGCTACTTGACCACAAGGGCCCAATTAAGAAATCTAGCCCACTTGAAAATCTAAGTGAAGAATGAGCTAGTCACCTTTGTCCATACACATGTGAAGAAAGATGGGGCCACCCAAAGTGAGCCCCATGAGCTCAAAACTTGAGGTGGGCCCTACCGTTCCCATGGGCCCAAACCTTGAAAAGAAGATGGAAAAGAAAATAAAAAGTTCTAAGGAAAAATGACAAGGGCAAGAAAGCAAGAGGGAGCCCAAAATGAAGCATTGGGCCCATCAAATACACCAAGGGCCATGACTTCACTTTGAGCCCATTTGATACACATGAAAAGAGGCCCAACTCCCATGAAGAAAGATAGGATATTTTGCCATGCACACTTGATGGACATGGCAAAATTACCCTTTACATACACATGAAGGAGTGTGAAAGAAGAAAAGAAAGAATGAAATGGAAGCTTGCAATGTCCTTCTCCATACACCACCTTTAGAAGAGATTGGAGATCTAGAAAAAAGGCCAAAAATACTTGGGCCCACCTTCACTCTTTTTGGAATAGCTATATGGAAAAAAGAAAAGAGTCATGAGAAGAGACAATGAAGAAAGAAAAGGACAAGAGAGAAAGGGAGTGGTCCATACCTTTACCACTCACCAAAGGGGGACCACCTTGCTGTCCCAAAGCTTCACTAAGGCCCACCACTTGAAAAGAGCAAAGAACCACCAAAAGAGAGAGAAAAACTTGAAGAAAGAGAGAGTATGAGAGAGGGAAAAGAGAGATTGCACGTTGGAGGGGCCAAGGGTGCCCCATGTTATATAGAAAAGGGGAGTGCACCCCTTTACCCAACCCACTGGATAAACCAGTGGGCAGAGACAGTCCGGGTGGCACCCAGGGGGCCGTCCTCCCTCCCACCTACTTGAAACGACCCCTCACCCTCTCTCCTTGGGAAGAACTCCTTAGGAAGGGTGCTTGCAAGTGAATCTTATACCTCCTTGTAAGAATGAAGTGATGGAAGAGAATGATGAGAAAAAGTAAGGAATCTCACCAAAATCTCATCTTGTGAGAAATTGGGGAGAAATTGGCTTAATGATGTGGAAAGAGTTCCATGGAATTTTCAAGAAAAAGAAAAAGAATTGACTTGGTCAAACAGTTATCTCAACCATCCAAAGTCATGACCTGATGATCTGAACCATTCTAAGAAGAATCCCCGGAATCTTCAACCTTGGTTGCTGCTTGCTTGTATATATTTTGGTCCGAAGACCTTAAACTACATCGGGATCAAGATCCCGAAGGACTTTTTAAATAAAAACCGGTAGCAGTCTGGATCGTTCGAATCAAGATCCGCTGACACCGGACATTTTTCAAAAATAAAAAAAATGTGTTTGCCCTGTTTTGTAAAGTTTTGGTCCGAAGACCTTAAACTACGTCGGGATCAAGATCCCGAGGGACTTTTTAAATAAAAACCGGTAGCAGTCTGGATCATTCGAATCAAGATCCGCTGACACCGGATATTTTCTAAAAATAAAAAAAAAGTGTTTGCCCTGTTTTGTAAAGTTTTGGTCCGAAGACCTTAAACTACGTCGGGATCAAGATCCCGAGGGATTTTTAATAAAAATGGGCATCGATCTCGACCATCAAAATCAGAATCGATGACTCAGGACATTTTCTAAAAATAAAAAAAATTGTGTTTTCAGCATGTACATAGTTTAGTGGTCCGAAGACCATAAACTACGTCGGGATCGACATCCCGAGAGATTTTCAATAAAAACCGGCATCGGTCTTGACTGCTCGAATCAAGGTCCGACGACCTCGCACATTTTCTAAAAAATAAGAAAAAAGAATGTATTTTCATCATGTACATATTTTGGTCCGAAGACCTTTAAACTACATTGGGATTAATTTCTCGGGGGACCTTTTGCTGCTTTCAACTAAAAACCGGCATCGGCCCCAACCGCTGGGATCAAGGTTCGATAATCCGGATCATTTTCAAAAATACCAAAAAGATTTCAAGCTTTCCATAAAAACTAGCATCAACCTCGATTACCCGAGTTGAAGTCTAGAACTTTTTCAAAATAAAAAATAAAAAAAAAGTTCACAATTAATTTTAACTGCACAAATTTATCCCTAGCGGTCCGAAGACCTAAAACTACATTGGGATTAACTTCTCGGGGGCTTTCTTTCCTAACCTGTTCCGGACATGGCTAACAGTTGATCGTACGGGTGTCTGGAATCTTTTAAACAGGTAAAGGCTGAGGCGGGCAGAACCCCGCAATCCTGTTTGTGTTGAACGCACCGTGATAGACAACCTTGATTTGGAAGTCGCTGTTGAATCTGACAGATATTCCCTGCTCCTAAAACTCATGAAGGGGATTAAGGCTGTTGGGAGGTGGAGCGCACCCTCACGGAATTGTGAGCAACGTAAGGCCCTAAACTGGATTGACAAAGGGAAATGTGAGGATGTGGCTCATTTTGTGGCTGAAGGAGTCCATCGGACAATACGTAGTCTATGTGCATTGCACATGAGGAATAGGCAACTTTGTGGGTGTGTTGACTGAAAACCCTCAAAATCTCCTCATTTGAAGATGGAAAACTACGGCACTTAACTGTGTGAGACTCGTCTTGCTCACTGACATAAAATGGATCGGGTGCCTTACCAGCAGTAAAAGCTGGAAATGGATGAAAATTTCATACCTTTTCCCTGCGTTTCAGAAAAATCCAACAAAATACCAAAACATTGCAAAATATTTTCAAAAATCACAAAATATTTCCCTTACTTTCAAACCAAATGTTTTCAAAACCACAAAAAAAAAAATATTTCCTTTGTTTTCAATAACCGATCTCTATCCTGACCACTCAAGTAAGGATTCAGACCTAATATTTGCAAAAATCACAAAAATTGTCACTATCCCCAGCACTACACTTTAGGAGTCTCGAACTCCACTCTCTTCACAATTTGGGATGACGGATCCAATCGCCCATAAATTGGAATCTTGACCAAAACTGGCGACCAAGCACCGTCTCAATCGCATTTATGCCCAGAAGAACATCTTGAAGTCGGATAACATCCTCGTACATTCTCATTAGCAAAGAAACAGCATCTTGGGATGATGGACCCTGATCGACCACGGGTCGGGATCTTGACCAACCCGCTGACCAAACATCCGCATAAAGAAGAAAGAAATCCCCAGGGGAGCACAACTCTGCAAGCAATAAGCTCAAAATTCTCTACATCTCCAGCAAAAGCGAAATCATCAAACTGAAAGAGAATGAGCCAAGCCATGCATCCATCACCAAATACACATCTCCATGCATCAGCATCCATCGTATCAATCATCATGTTTACCTACTTTCAAAATAAAAGTCGGTTAGCTAAAGACCCCACAGGCATCCCTAGTGGAGGCGCATGCAAACCAAATTGCCATTTAAAAAAAAAGACAAAAAATATTTCTATTTGCAAATAAAACCCCATAGAGTATCACTCCCCAGAGTGGGTATTTTTTTAAAAATTCAAAAATATTTTCCCAGTAGAGCGTTTTGCCTCCAAAACACCAGGAGATCTTCCATATCTCTAGGTAGGAGCAGACGCAAAAATCAAATAAGATCCGATGTCTTGCGGTTTCCCCGGAGACCATCGGATCCAATGCACTCAAAGTACGGTCGAACTGAACTCTAATGTCAGTGCGGTCGTACCACATGCCAAGATACGAAAAGATGAAAGCCAAAAGGCTCGGTCAAAGAAACCATTTGAACAGGTGGAAACGATGAATTGTAACCCAAGTATCAAAATCAGCAGATTCGGTGCAAAGAGTTCACCCGCACATACCTAGGCGTGGATGCCTGAAGTACCTTGATTGAGTCCAAGTCGGCGAAATAGAATCCCGTAAGACTACATGTTGCAGGGCATCTAACCACTTTGATAGTCAAGCGAAACAAGTACTCCTGGAGTGATCCGGGAAAACATCAAACATCACAATCAATCATAGGGTCAGCAACCTCGTAAGACTACGACGCAAAGGCTCTGCTATACCTTTCCAATGTTAGTACCGATCGGGAATGGAAGGGTTGTGATTGGGTACCCAGGTTGCAGCAAACTACAGGGACAATCGCAACGTTTTCTCCAAACTCCCGTGGTATGTGCGGGTTATCAATCTCCAAACAATCAACTGACTCAGATACAAAGGACAACAAAGATTCCAGACCACAATCCAGGAAAGAATGAATTGCAAACCAAGCATCAAAACCAGCAGATCGGGTGGAAAAAGTCCACCCGCACATACCTAGGCGTGGATGCCTAAAGTACCTTGACTGAGTCCAAGTTGGCATAGTAGAATCCCGTAAGACTATATGACGCAGGGCATCTAACCACTTTGACAGTCAAGCGAAACACGTACTCCTGGAGTGATCCGGGAAAACATCAAACATCACAATCAATCTCAGGGTCAGTAACCTCGTAAGACTACGACGCAGAGGCTCTGCTGTACATTTCTGATGTTAGTACCGATCGGGAATGGAAGGGTTGCGATTGGGTACCCAAGTTGCAGCAAACTACAGGGACAATCGCAATGTTTTCTCCAAACTTCCTCGGTATGTGCGTGTGATCGATTTTCAGACGATCAACTGGCACAGATGCAAAGGCAAGCAAAGATTTCAGACCATGATCTATGAATGACAGGGTCAGAAGTGGGGTGTCCACTCGTTTTGGCATTCGGTTGCACGCAACCTCTGCCAAAGAAGGGCATCTGTAGACACCCCACCTTCGGCTACACTGTTAGTAGAGATAGCTGGATGAATGGAGGACCATACCCCCAAATCCCATGTCCAAACTCAACCAAACTCACCCTTGTAAGCCCCAATCCATAGCCCAATTCACCCCTAAACATCAGCCTGAAAAACCCCCCATAAGAAAAACCAGTCAAAAAATTCTAAAAAATCTAAACTCACTGAGTCAATCCGCTGAGTCAAATCACCGAGTCAACCCGCTGAGTCAAACCGCCGAGTCAAAACACCGAGTCAACCCGCTGAGTCAAATCACCGAGTCAACCCACTGAGTCAACCCGCTGAGTCAATTCATTGAGTCCCAAGTAGCAGCCCCGAGACATGTCCGTACTGCTCGCGGGATCCCGAGAGCGTCCATACGGGCGGTCCCCTG
Organism: Liriodendron chinense; assembly: GCA_003013855.2. Classification (NCBI taxonomy): domain Eukaryota; kingdom Viridiplantae; phylum Streptophyta; class Magnoliopsida; order Magnoliales; family Magnoliaceae; genus Liriodendron; species Liriodendron chinense. The sequence goes on from ML058446.1 coordinate 6,935,171, forward strand.
GGTGCCGCGCAAACATATTTACGAGAACTGCCACTGCCCGCTGCTATAAATACCCCCCTCCCCTTCTCATTTCAAAATTCCATCCAGTCCAGAGCGACCCGTCCGTTTCGAGTTTCCCTCCATCCCCCTTTAGCCCATCTTTCCACCAAGGAGAGCCCGAGTGAGGAGTGCCTAACTCTGGTCCAGCCCAGCCTGACCACTGGTCCAAGTCTCCCAAGCCATCCAAGTCTTGATCCAGCCGCTCAAAGTCAATCCTTGCGACACCTCCGTCCATCCAGCTACTCTTTTACCAACATCATCTCATTTGCATCTAGCATAAGTGCAACATTTACTTTTCTTCCAACCCCCCTGCTTCACTACAAACACTTTGATTATTCAAACACACAGCATGCATCTCGCATAAAGCACCTGTCAGTTCGAGCGTATGCTCTGGGCTTACCTGTTAATGGAAACCTGCCCATCAGAAACTCTTATTATTCAGACCTGCATTCATACATTAGTCACTACGAGCACTTTGATTATTCAAACACACAGCATGCATCCCGCATAAAGCACCTGTCAGGTCGAGCATATGCTCTGGGCTTGCCTGTTAATGAAAACCTGCCCATCAAAAACTCTTACTGTTCAGACCTGCATTCATGCATCATGTCATCCATGAGAATGTACGAGGATTAAAACAGACTTTCAAGTTTTAGTTCGATTCTGTGAAGTAGAGACCGTACTTCAGTACGGGTAGTGTGTGGGGTTCTTAACCTCTTCCCACCCTGTAACCGTGATCCCTTACCTCAAATCTCTGGTCGCAGATCAAAATGAGTCATTTTAAATAAAGCAATCTTCAGATCCCCTTCTCTAACGTTTCTACGGGGTCTAGCCGACTGTAGATTCAAAGTAACTGGCTAGTGGCGACTCTGGTCTTATATAAACTCATCTAAACACATCCAGCTTAACACGACAACTAAACAAAGCCCTCGAGAACGAGGCAAGCTAGTGGCACAAACGGCGATTCGCACGCACGAACCTCTTCTTCTTTTTCCAAAAGGAAAGGGAGAACGTCGTCGGGAGCGCAGAACGGTGAGGGTCCACAACGTGATATGATAATGCAATAAACAAGATTAAATAATCAACCACACGAACACTAGAAATTTTTTCCGTGGGAAACCCTTAAATAGGTAAAAACCAAGGGACCTCGTCCAGAGAAGTAATCTACTATACAGAGAACTGTTTACACACCTTGATCACAAGCACAACTAGCTTAGATAAAACATTCTTCACCCACACAGGGATGGATAACAATAAAAGGAACTAGAAACTGAGAGATCTCACCAAGCACAAGGACATAGAAGAACCTGAGATATTAACTGCGTTGTGGATTACCTTCACTAGCAGAAATCTCTTCTTCCTACAAGCTTCCTCTCTCTCTTTCTCTTCCTCTCTTCCTCTTTTTTTCTCTCTCTCTCTCTCTCTCTCACCTTGAACGTGTAAACCTCCTATTAAGATACCCTAGTCTCGAATTGGAAGCCAATATATAGCTCCATGCTCGATAATGGGCAGAACTGTCCAGTGAGTTTTAAAGAAAATCTGCTAAATATTGGTCGTCGAACCCAGCATGGTTGGACGCTCAATTTGGGCTCCGGGCGCCTGATCACCAAACGTCGGTCGCCCACCAATCTCCGAACTTGTCCAAAGACCAACTATTCATCTAGGTGAATTTTGGTCGCTCGACCCTAACTGGTCGGGCACCCTATGACCCCTAGGCTTCACTCGCTCCTCTCCTCATGAGGAGGAACACCCCGTCATGGAGGACCCAAACCTGAACTATCACATAAGATGGGTTTGAGCTAGCTATTGGTTAAGTTGGGATAAGGTGAAGATTTATATTTGATTTTCCACCTCTTAATGTTTTAAACCATCCAATTAATGTTAACTATCAATTTTAAAAGGAAAGGATAAAATTGGTAAATTGACCAAATTCAAAGAGGAAAAGAAATTAGATGGCTATGTATATCTAATTAAAGTGATTTTTGGTACAATATATGGACTCAAATCAAAACACTGTCAAACTAGTGAAACACAATGTAATATATAGATTAAAGATAGGAATAGATATAATTCATTTGGGATACAATTTAAAGAAATTTGAATCATTTTTATTTCTGAATTTCATATTCTATTTATTCACTTTTTATTTATTTACTCTCTTCTACCCTGCTTTTTATAGTTTAGGGTAGTAAACTGATGTAGGACAAGAACCCATTGATGTAAGATGAGGATTGAGTGCCTTTTTATCTCATATGGATAAAAAATGACTCAAGAAAAAGTGGCAGAAATTCAGCATATTTCGGTCACCTGACAGATTTCTTGACGGTTCTGGTCAATCGCTCAAAACTGATGTAGAAAATCAAGTTGATCTCTGGACGTTTTTGGACAGTTTCAGTCACTTGATTGGCCCTAACGGACTTGCGCGAACTTGCGTGTTTTCTCAAGATTTCTTCCCCTTTTCAAATAGGACTCTATGATTAAATTTTAGGGTTTTGTTTTAGGTTATATAATCCCTCTTAAACTTGTTGTTATTGATTCCTCTTTATACTATTAATAAAAAAAAAACTTTGATTTATTCGATTTTTTCTCGTGGATTCAAGAAATTTCCCATGGATTTGGGTTTGCTTCGTGGATTCGAAGTAATTATCTTTTGAGGAAGATGATGATCGACCTCACCATGTCCCTCCCTATGTCAATTGGTATCAGAGCGAGGTCTTTCCCTTAGATTGGTCTCTTAATGAAGGTTTGGACAACAATCTCATGGATGGTGCTCTAGAGAAGTATTTATTAATAGTAGTGACTTTCGAGTCATTTTAACAGGAGAATCGACAAGCTATGCAAGGGCTGCAGGCTTCCTTCGAATTTGTAGCAGAGGCTGTAAAACTTTGTGTTCGTGGTGGAATCCTACTTTTGGGGTTTGCTGAATTTTACGATCGGGTGAATTGGACAGATCGATCCACAGGAGTACGATAGATCTCCCTAACTTTAATGGTTGGAGTCGCATCGACGAATGACTTTTTAAAGTCAAACGCTTCTTCAAATATACGCAAATCCCTAAAGAGAAAAAGGTGAAACTGGTGGCCTAAAAGTTGAAGGGTGGCTCTTCGGATTGGTGGGTGTTACTTTAGCGCAAGCAGTTGCAATAGATGAAAGCACTAATCCGTTCGTGGCAGCAGATGAAATGACGGATAGTGGCACGATTTCGATTCGACGACGATGATCTGGATGCCAAATTCATCGGTGGCGTACAAGAAGCCCTAGTGGAAACAGAAAACCAACCTCAAACTTTTCAAGTGGAGGGGTAGTCTCTTGTACCTATCCATGATCTCATCGAAAAATCTAAAGGGCTGGGAGAAATTGATGCTTTTAAAGAGGAAATTGAAGTGCAACCCACCATTATCTCAGAGGTTGTTCAAAATCCTGAGAAGGTGAAGGAGAACTATACTTCAATTATGAAGGACAAGGAAACAGAGTCTAGAAGCAATTCAAACTTTGTGGAGCTAGTTTTGAAGGAAGCCATAAACATCTCAGAAGATGTCAAGCTAGTGTTACAGAAAATTCAAGGCGATTATGCTTGTCAAAAGTCCCAACGACATGACCCCTATGGAGGAAATTCACCTTTCTCAGATTTAACCTGTCTTCAACCACATGAAGAATTCATCAGCTGACCAGTCTCAATCTGAGAAGAAATTAGAGAACTTTATTGAGCTGCATCGACGAATGACTTTTTGAAGTCAAACGCTCCTTCGAATATATGCAGTTCCCTAAAGAGAAGAAGGTGAAACTGGTGGAATATAAGTTGAAGGGCAGCGCTTTGAATTGGTGGGTGTTACTTTAGCGTGAGCGGGTGCGATAGATGAAAGCGTCAATTCGTTTGTGGTTACAGATGAAACGACGACTACTGACATGACTTCGATACGACGGCGATGATCTAGACACTGAATTCATCGTTGACGTACAAGCGGCCCTGGTGGAAACAGAAAACCAACCCAAAACTTTTCAAGTAGAGAGGCAGTCTCCCATACCTATTTAGGATCTCATCGTAAAATCTAAAGGGCTGGGAGAAATCGATGCTTTTGAGGAGGAAAGTGAAGTTCATCCAACCATTGTCTCAGAGGTTGTTCAAAATCCTTAAAAGGTGGAGGGGAACTATACTTCAGTTATGGAGGACAAGGAAATAAAGTCTGGAAGCAATCTAAACTTTGTGGAGCCAGTTTTGAAGGAAGCCGTAAACATCCTAAACGATGTCAAGCCGGCATTACAAGAATTCAAGGAAATTGTGCTCGCTAAAAGTCTCGACGATGTGACCCCTATGCAGAAAATTGACCTTTCTTAGATTGAACCTATCTTCAACCACATGAAGACTTCATCAACTAATCAGTCCCAATTTGAGAAGAAATTAGAGAACTTCATTGTCGTGTACCAGGAAGAGGCCAAGAACGCATATTATAGACCAAGCTCATTAAAGAATTCAACCGCATATTGTAAGCCCAATTTGTTGAAAAGGTTGAATGTGACTCAAGACCCAAGTCTGAAGAGAAACTCTAGAATGAGTTTATTTCAAGTGGAGGGGTCTAATGTAGGACAAGAACCTGATGTAAAACAAGGATCGAGTACCTTTCTATCTCATATAGACCGGAAACTACTCAAGGAAAAGTAGCAGAAATTCAACATATTTCAGTCATCTGATGGATCTCCTAGCAGTTCTAGTCGGTTGCCTAAAACTAATCTAGAAAATCAAGTTAGTCTCTAGATGTTTTTAAACAGTTTCAATTACCCAACGGATTGCCCGACGGCTTGGGTTGATCACCCGACTAGGCCTGACAGACTTGCGTGAACTTGCTCGTTTTCTCGAGATTTCTTTCCTTTTTCAAATAGGACTTGGTGCAGGTGTAGACGTGGTGAGATCGAGCACCGTCTCTCTTATAAGATACCTACTCTGAATCCACGGAGCTACTGGGAATCCTCAACCAGTCTTCTTCGAATCCACGAAGGAATACTCGAATCCACGACCAAAACAGAGTATAAACTCAAATAAATTTGTATTAATAAAAGAGAATTGTCCTTAATCATGAATTAAACAACTATTTATAGATAAAACTAACCCTAGAAACCTTAGAAACGTAATGGAGGAGAGTTCTAACGAAAACGGAAACAAATTGTGCAAAAACGGAAAGTTTCGAACAAATCTGCGGAACTGAGCGATCGGTCTCAGGGGGTCAGCGACCGGTCGCTGACCCTTGGCGATCAGTCACTCAACATCCAAAATAGTCTAACATGCAATCATCCTTCTGATGGGATTTGTGACCAGTCATAAGGGGTATGCGACCGATCGACTGGCCATTTTTCTTTATCTTCTTTCAGTCAATCTCCATCAGAAATGTTGTCGATCCTTGCCCTCGATCAAGGGGTTCTCTCCCTACATCAGACTCCCCCACTTGAAAAAAACTTACCCTTGAGTTTTTCTTTAGTTTAGGGCCATGATCCGCTTTCAACTTCTTCCACAACTTTACCTCGTGATTCATGCTCAGATTCTCCAACAGGCTGTGTTGGTGATGCACGTCCTTGGCTATTTCTTGGCTATTTCCTGGCATATTATAGCAAACTCTGCCATCTTCGTCTCGAGGTTAACATGGAAAATCATGAGCGGCTTTATCCTTTCATCTTGGTGTAGACACCTCACCTTTGGCTACAATGTTGGTAGAGATAGCTGAATGAATGGAGGTCTATACCCCCAAATCCCATGTCCAAAACCAGCCAAATTCACCCTTGTAGGCCCCAATCCATACCCCAGCTCAAGCCTGAACCCAGTCGACTCGCCCCTAAACATCAACCTGAAAAACCCCCTATAAGAAAACCTAGTAAAAAAATCCCAAAAAAGTCATACTTGGTAAGTCAACCTGCTGAGTCGAATCACCGAGTCAACTCACTGGGTCAGTCCAACCCTTGCACCCAATCAACTCACTTTGTCAATCCATCTTTCAAACCCAGTTAACTCACCTAGTTCCGAGCTACACCTTCGGAGTAGCTCCGAACCTCGAACCACGGGCTTTTCTGCTTCAGGTTTGGGGTCCGTACGCTTCAAACCTTAAGCAAAGACTTCGTACGGGCAGCCCCCAGGGGGCAGCCCAAGCCTAATTTCCCAAGCTGCCACTGCTCGCAGCTATAAATACCCCCCTCATCTCTTATTTTAGCATCTAGAAAAATTCCCTCAACATCCAGAAATTTCGAGTCCAGCTCCATCCCTTTAGCCCATTCCTCCACAAAGGAGAGCCCGAGTGAGAAAAGCCTTGCCTTGGTCCAGCCTAGCCTGACCTTGGTCCAAGTCTCCTAAGCTACCTAAGTCCCAATCTTAGCCACTCGGAGCAAACCCTTGCGACACCTCCGTCCATCCAGCTACTCTTTTATTATCATCATCTCATTCGTATCTAGCATAAGTGCAACATTTACTATTCTTCCAACCCCCTTGCTTATCATATCACTGCAAGTACTTTGATTAATCAAATACACAACATGCATCCCGCATAAAGCACCTGTCAGTTCAAGCGTATGCTCTGGGCTTAACTGTTAATGAAAACCTGCCCATCAGAAACTCTTACTGTTCAGACCTACATTCATGCATCATATCATTCATGAGAGTGTACGAGGATTAAATCGGACTTTCAAGTATTAGTTTGATTCTGTGAAGTAGAGACCGTACTTCAGTACGGGCAGAGTGGGTGCTTAACACCTTCCCACCCTGTAACCATGATCCCTTACCTCGAATCTCTGACCGCAGATAAAAAAGAGTCATTTTAGAGGAATGAATCTTCGGATTCTCTTCTTTAACGTTTCTACAGGGTCTAGCTGACTGTAGATTCGAATTAACTGGCTAGTGGCGATTCTTGTCTTATATGAACTCATCCAAACATATCTAGTTTATTACGACAACCGAAGAACAAAACCCTCGAGAACGAGGCAAGCCAGTGGCACAACGACGATTTGCGCATACCCCTTTTCGAAAAGGAGGGTCGGGAGCGCGGAAAGGTGAGTGTCCACAGAATGGCGACTCCATTGAGGAACTGCTAGTCCCACTAGTTGTGATCCAACTTGAAAAATGAAATCCCTCCTGTACTTGAAAGTCATTAGTCCTCATACAATCTCATCTGCATAGCATTCCATTAAAAAAATAGAAAATCCCAAAACCCAAAAAAAAGAGTAGAGCATATTCCTCACCATTGCGCCTCCTCGGGCTCAACGTCTTCGGAAACAACTTCCCTTCCGTAGCATAATCCGCACTCGAGCTCAGCAAGCCATGTCTGACCATGAAGAGGAAACTCACCTCTTCCCTGCCCTCGACATGACCGAAGCATAACCTCCAATGCAACAACCAATTGAGAATACGCCAATCATACAAGAATTGACACATGGAATGAGAGCAATGCAAGAAATGCTCTTGCAATTCATGCAAGCACAAGCTACTGCAGCAGCCAACAATTAAGTTAGCCTAGTTCAGCAATTTCAACAGCCATGCCAGGTCCCTCCGGCCTCTAGTTCAAATCAAGCACAACCATCGGAGTTTGCCCAAGACTACCAAAAACAGCCATCTCAGCCCTTTGCTGTGGGGCATCCTTCTTAATACCTTCCTACGACGACAAGACCGTCTCAGAGCATTTCCGTCGCAGGGACTTCCAGTCATTCTTGCAAGCAACAATCTTAGTAGATTCCAGCACGTCCCCGCCAATAAGACCCCTTTCCTTTCTTAGCATGTCCCCGCCGATAGGACCTTTACTCAATTTTAGCACATCCCCGTCGATGGGATTTTAATTCGATTTCCAACAGTAGGGATAGCACTGGCGAATGCCCACAATGGGGTTCAGTGTGAAGCCCAAATCAATCAGCGGACAGTGGCGAATACCCAACAAGGGGGTCACTTCCCAGCATCTTATCCTCCTACAAACAGGAGCACTTTTCAATTCTAGCACATCCCTGCCGATGGGATTACAGTTAATTTCCAGGAATCTTCAATTCAGCAAAATCCAGTTAATTTTCAACAATCTTCAATTCAGCAAACTCCAATTAAATTCCAACAAGGTCCAGTTCAACCTTCAGTACAGTCTCCAACTCAATTACAGTTATTTCAAGCACAAGTTCGTCAGAATCCAGTTCAATCATCGAATCAAATTCAGCAACTAACGGTTGCTTTTCAACAAGCCCATAGGGTCGAAGACATCGACCACTATGCCGAAGAAGAACATGCCTTACTTCGAGAGGCACCAATCGCTTGAGTAGATCATGCAGGACTAGACAAGTTACGGGAGCAGTTCCAGATCTTACAAAGTCAACTACAATGATTATAGGGAATTGATCTACCCTCGACCAAGTTCAGAGACTTGTATCCATTTCCAGACGCTCAGATACCTTAAAACTTTAAGGTCCCAAAATTCAAAAGATACGAAGGCAACGGTTGTCTCACAGCACACCTCAAGGCTTTCTGTGGAGAGCTGAGTGCGATTGCAGGGAATGAAGGAGCCCTCATTCGCTTGTTCCAAAAATCTCTAAAGGGTGATGCCTTAGATTGGTACACATCATTGGACTGTCACCGCATCAGAACTTGGGAGCAACTCTCCCAGGCTTTCATCGACAGATTAGCATACAATCTCAACATAACACCTAAGAGAGCCGACCTCGTAGGTCTCAGGCAAAGGAGTGACGAAACGTTATCAGTTTATGTGGGACATTGGCTAGCTATGGCAGCCAGAATGCGGACGCCCATCGATGATGAAGAACAAATCTCTATGATTGTTCATTCAACATATCCTGGCATATCTGAATATCTCATTTCGCATCCATATGTGAATTTCTCATAGTTGATCCGTGCTGGAGAGCAAGTCGAAGAAGGAATTCGCGTAGGGACAATCTCCCCATGGCCTCATCAGGCCACTCTAGTAAGACGGAACAGAGTGGAAGGAAGACCTATTGGATATGGGAGTGGAAATTGCAGCGGTTCTCCTCCTCGCCCGACAGAGGTAAATAACATCATCGCCACTGCTTAGGACAACCAATATGCTCCCCCACAAGGACGTCAACCATTTCAGCAAAATCAAGCTCAGCATCAACCTCAGAGGTATCAGCCACAGCCTCTCCTACCACAACCAAATCTTCAACCACAACCACAACCACCTCGACAGCAGAAGCAATTTAGGGGGAACGGCCAATACTCATATCAGAATAGGCAGAATTACAGGGAGTTCAGGAAATTCACTCCTCTCACTCAGCCACTCAGTCAAGTCATGACTATGCTGGTACAAAAGCAGTTACTCACTCTAATGGCACCCAGGCCTCCTCTAAATCCTCTGCCTCCGAACTACTAAGAAGATGAATATTGTGCCTACCATCAAGGGCGTTGTCACACCACTGATCGATGCATGACTCTGAAGAATGCCATACAAAATCTGATTAACGACCGCAAGATCATCATCTCGGTCCCTGGAACCCCTCTAGCAGCTCCTACCAACATCCTTCAGAATCCTCTACCTCAGCATTTGACGGACCCCAGTTCGTCTCGTGGCCCTGCTGTCAACAGCATAGAAGAAGGAGAATGTCTCAATCACTTCTTCTCTCCTATCCAGTCCATTCATGCTTACACTTATGGGCCAACGAATTCTCGTCCGATCTTACAAGGGGCAAACCCCTTTCTTCCTTTAGTCTCCGAGTCGTTAGTACTCGAAAGAGCACCTCCATCTGATGCACTAGTTGCTCAAGGGCCTGTCCCCTTGCAAGGGACACCTTACAACCATTTATATTGGGTTGTCGGTCATTCTAGAAGGAGTACAATCATACATCGAGCCCGCATATGAACCTATTGTTTAGCAGGGGGCAATTTCAGCTCAGGAACAATCCAATCCACAGTGGAGGGATTATACTTATCAGCAACAAGAACCCATTGTCTTGGAAGGGGCTCCTCCAGTCGAGCCAGTCATATTACAAGGGGCAAGTTCTGTCCCCAAGCTGCAAAGACATCCTGGAGGTATATCAATTACGCTACAATAGCTAGGTCAAACAAAGAGACCCCTCTCCATATCAAGAGGACTAGTGTTCATCCCGTGGGAACCTCCTGCTCCGGGAACAGTCAAGCTAGGGTCGTAACCTTATGTGATCTATAAAGACAAGCCTCGATATTATCCCTTCAGTACAGGCAACAATGTAGTCATCAATGCAAAAGCTCCATATAAGGAAGATCTGGTACTCACACCAGCACCGTTGCAAGAACCAGTGGTCCTAGAAAGCAAAGGAGAGGAAAATTATAAAGAAGTCCCGTGGCACTATCCAGAATGTGCAGAGGTAGGAAACATGAATCCCAACGGGCGTTGCATCCGAAGAGATAATCAGAATAGAGGAGATCCCAAAAACGCTCTCTCAGGTCTCGACAACAAAAATGAAGCTACATATGATGTTGCAACTCAGCTCAAGTCAATCCCTGCCCAAATCTTGGTATGTGAGCTACTCTGCACATCTCGCACACAACGAGAAATGTTCGCCAAAACCCTGAGCATGCCCATGTCTCCTCCGATACAACACCTGAAATGATAGTATTGATGATCAGACAACTCCTAGCTCCGCGCGCCATCACCTTCACTGATAATGAGTTTCCACAAGAAGGGCGTGACTATGGGCGATCTCTTAACATAGCCTTATGATATAAAGACCTCTGTGTCCCGCTGGTCCTTATCGATAACGGCTCAAGCTTAAATGTCTGCCCACTCAAGACTGCGGAACACCTGGGAATCAGTCCCTCCTCATTCCGACCTAGCACTATGTATGTTAGAGCATTCGACAACACCCGCCGATTAGTGGAAGGGGAAGTTGACATAGAGGTACAAATAGGTTCAGAAATCTCCACCATCACATTCCAAATCCTGGATATATCAGCATCTTTCAACATGTTGCTCGGACGACCTTAGCTACACAAGGTTGGAGCTGTGCCATCAACTTTGCATCAACGGGTAAAGTATATCTGTGGAAATCAAGTGATCTCTGTCCATGCAGAGAAGGAGCTCATCATTCCTTCTAATGTTGCTGCCACTGAACCAGATATCCCTATCATTGACATCCAACACTCTGAAGAAGATGTCTCGTTTCATAGTTTCGAATTCAAGACTGTGAATATCGCCAATCCAGAACCGATAAGTGTGGATCGTGTCTTTTCACCAACATAACGTCTGAGCCTCAAGTATCGTATGAAGAATCATTTCAAGTTTAGAAAGATGTCGCTGGTATATAATCAACGCAAATGGGGACTCGGGTACAAGTCAGTCGTCATGGACAAAAGAAAAAAGAAATTCTGGTGCTCACCCATTCAATTCATCAGGCCAGGAGAGACTTCTAGAGATCCAGGAAGAAATCAACCTACTGCGCTACACAAGGCCTTTCGATGAGCCTAGCTTGGGCCACGTGACCTCCCTTTCGATGAGTCTAGCTTGGTCCATGTGGCCTCCCATTTGATGAGACTGGATTCTCAAACCATCTAAGCCTCCAGAAGAAGAAGGAGAGGATGAAGACAAAGAAGAAAATCAAATACAGCAGCTATAGGACCAGGGTACTTTGATACCTGCTCTCAACCAGGGACACAACCTACTCACTTCAATTCCAATTAACCAGGCGCACAACCTACCCACTTCAATTCCAGCTAACCAGGGGCACAACTTGCCCATCTTAGCATCAATTAACAAGGGGCACGACCCTCCCATCTTTGTAGAATCAACATCATCAACCATCAGCCAGGGGCAGAAGCAGCCCATCTATTGGACCAAGAAAGGGAAATGGCCAGCCCTAGATTGGTCCGATGTCCAGATTTCGAACTTGTGTCTCGCTGTAGAACCAGATGAACTGCAATACGAGGTAAGTGATCCAGGAGGGACTGAGTATGACTCAGATCTCGAACCCAACCAGAGAGAAATCATGGTCATTGGGCCAGACTGTGATTCTTCGCCCAAATCGTCAACCCCCACCTCTCCAAGGGAAGGAGTGTGGGGTCCTGAATGGTCATCCATTCCCTTAACTTCTGAATTAGCCAGAGAGTCATCTGAGGGCTCTGACTTTCAGAAAACTCCGGTTTAAGCAGCAAGCGGTACTCTGGGACAGGTTGGGATTAATCATGGTCTACAATGCTCGCTTGTTCAGGGTCCCATAAAGTTCAAAAATTCAAAAAAAATCAAAAGCTTTCAAAAGCCAAAAACATCTAGCATTTCAATTCTAGAAAATTCTATAAAAAAAAAGAATTCTTTTCCTGCATTCAATAATGTGACAAGTTCGTCTGAAGAGTCGTATGAGTTTGAAGTCAAATCATATGATTTTGACATCGAATTAGACTTCGAACTCATGGGCTTGGACAAAGCTAGGGATGAGGAAGATGATGACCCGGCTCCCGAACTAGAAGATCTCCTCAAAAAGTTCGAATCTAAAGCCAATGCTGTAGCCGATGATTTTGAGGTAGTAAACTTGGGGACACTCGAGATCCCTAGGGAAGTACGCATTGGAAAATCGTTGCCACCAGAGATGAAGCAGAGAATGATAGAGTTTCTAACTCCTAAGATTGTCCAACTTTGCATTCTCATATGAAGACATGTTGGGGCTCGATGAAGAGCTCATTGTACACCATCTGCCAACCAAGCTAGATATGAAGCCAGTGAAGCAGAAACTTCGAAGAATGAAGCCAGAATGGGTTCTGAAAGTTTGAGATGAAGTCATTAAGTAGTACAATGCAAGATTCTTGGTAGTCTCCAACTACCCTGAATGGCTTGCTAACATCGTGCCAGTACCGAAGAAGGATGGCAAGGTTCGAATATGCATCGATTTTCGAGATCTCAACAAAGTCAGTCCTAAAGATGACTTCCCTTTGCCACATATCGACACTCTGGTTGACAATACTGCAGGGTACAAGATCTTCTCATTTATGGACGGATTCTCAGGTTACAATCAGATCAAATAGCCGTCGAAGATCGTGAGAAGACATCATTTATCACTCCATGGGGAACCTTCTGTTACAGGGTAATGCCGTTCGGTCTGAAGAACGCAGGAGCAACATATCAGCAAATAATGACAGCATTATTTCATGATATGATGAACAAAGATCTTGAAGTATATGTGGATGATATGATCGTCAAATCTCGCATAATTGAAGGACACTTTGAAGATCTGAAGAAGTTATTCAACAGATTAGAAAAGTACAAGCTCCGTCTCAACCCTCAGGAATGTGTCTTCGATGCAAGCTGGAGGCAAACTCCTTGGCTTTATGGTGAGCGAGGATGGCATCAGGGTCGACGAAACTAAAACCAGAGCAATCATCGAGATGACCCCTCCTAGAATAGAGAAAGAAATTCGTGGTTTCCTCGGTAGAATTCAATACATTAGTCGCTTCATCGCACAACTCACACCTATCTTCACACCTATCTGTGAACCCATATTCAATCTCCTTCGGAAGAACGTTCCAAAAGAATGGAATGACGATTGCCAAGTCGCCTTCAACCGCATCAAGAAGTATCTCATGAATCCTCCAGTTCTAGTGCTGCCCACTCCCAAACTACCACTATTGTTATACATCTCGGTAACAGTAGAAGCCATTGGTTGTGTTCTCGGCCAACGCGAAGAAACCAAGAAGAAGGAACAAGCAATATACTATTTGAGCCGAAAGTTCACCGACTACGAGACCAGGTATTCCCTGATCAACAATACTTGCCTCGCCTTAGTCTAGGCAACTCAGCGACTCCGTCAATACATGATTGTGTTCCCTATTCTCCTCCTCACTCACATGGATCTGCTCAAATACTTGTTCGAGAAACCAACACTCACTGGAAGGATAACTAAATGGCAACTACTCCTGTCTGAATTTGACATCACCTATGTCACTCAGAAAGCAATCAAGGGGCAGGCCCTCGCCGATCATCTCATCGCTCACTCTCTCCTGGATTACCAACCGCTCGAGAATTCTTCCCTGATGAAGACCTCTTGCTCATCGAAGGTGAAGAAAAGAGGAAGAAAGATGAGTGGGCGTTATTCTTTGACGGCACAACAAACTCTAAAGGAAGTGGTATCGGAGCAATCCTCTACTCTCCAAACGATGTCCCTATTCCTATCTCAAGGCTCATAGCATTCGAGTGCACCAACAACATGACAGAGTATGAAGCATGCATCGCTGGTCTAAGGGAAGCCATAATCTTGGGAGTCAAGAAGCTACGAGTATTTAGAGACTCACAGCTTATCATCAATCAGACCAATGGCGAATGAAAAACTAAAGACGAGAAGTTGATACCATATCATGTGTACCTTGAAAAACTGGTCGAAGAATTCAAAAAAATCACCTTCTTATACATGCCCAAGACCAAGAATCAGTTTGCAGATGCTCTCACTACACTTGCATCAATGCTCGAGATCCTGAAAGGAGCTTCAGAATGGGAGCTCACAGTCGAAACTCAAGATAAACTTGCTTTCTGCCTGCAAATAGAAGAAGTCGAAGCCGCCCCTGACAAACTTGGTATGCCGACATCAAGCAATATCTCGAAACCCAGGAGTATCCGAAAGCAGCAACAACAACAGATCGCCGAACCATCCAGTGTTTGGCCGGCTAGTTCACCATTAGTGGCGAAGTTATTTACAAGCGATCCTATAATCAAGTCCTCCTTCGATGCGTCGATGAAACAGAAGCTGCAAAGATCATGAAAGAAATACATGAAGGAATCTGTGGCCTACACATAAACGGGCACATGATGCCGAAGAAGATTCTACGACTTGGTTACTATTGGCTCACCATGGAGACAGACTGCTGCCAGCACGTCAGAAAATGCTTCAAGTATCAAGAGCATGCAAATCAAATTCATGCCCCCTCCTTAGAACTGTACAACCTGACAACTCCCTGACCCTTCTCTATTTGGGGACTCGACATCATTGGGAAGGAGAGTCCAAAAGCATCAAACGATCATGAGTACATACTTATGGCAGTCGACTACTTCACCGAGTGGGTAGAAGCAGTCTCCTATACCACGATTGCAGCATCCTAGGTGATCAAATTCATGAGGAACAACATCATATGCCAGTACGGAATCCCTAATGCTATCATCATAGACAATGGGACTCCGTTGGTCAACAAGAAGATGGATGACTTCCTTAGCAAGTTCAAGATTCAATGTCATCGATCGAGCCCTTACCATCCTCAAATGAATGGTGGGGTAGAAGCCGCAAACAAGACAATCGTCAGGATACTCGAGAAGATGGTCATGACTTATCGAGATTGGTCAGATATGCTCCCATATGCACTTTGGGCATTTCAAACGTCTGTACGGTCTGTTACAAGGGTTACTCCTTTTAAGCTTACTTACAGAATGGAAGCAGTTCTACCAGTCGAGGTGGAAATACAGTCATTACGGGTGTTACTAAAAAGCTCAATTAAAGAAGGAGAATGACAATGGGCCAAATTCGATCAGTTACAGCTAGCAGATGAGAAGTGCATGCGCACACTAAGTCATTCCCAGTGTTATCAGAAAAGGATCGCTTATGCTCACAACAAGTGAGTCCGAAAAGACGTTTCAAGGCGGGTGACATGGTCATGAAGAAGATCCTATCATCGCACCTTTCGGATCCCAGAGGAAAGTTCAAACTATCATGGGACGGACCACTAATCATCGGAGAAGTACTTCCCGGAGGCGCCCTCAAACTCACCAGCATGAGAGGTGTGGATCTTCCTGAGCTAATCAACGTCGACAAAGTGAAGATCTTTCATGGGTAAGTCATTCTGACCTTATCAAGAGTTACATTAGTAGAACAGAAGTCAAAGGGTAGAAGCTAAAACCTCTGAGAAATCATTTCCGTCCACCAATAAGTGTTTCAAATAAAGGGATTCAAAAGAAAAAAGAGAGAAGAAAAAGACAAAAAAAAAAGAATACAAAGAAAAGAACCAAAAAAGAAAAGAAAATGAGAAGCTGAAACAAAGGCATCTAAGAAAAAATCAACCTCAAAGGAAACACGGTCATCCATCCATCCATCTCAGAAGTGTCTATAGCTAAGACCGACAGCTCTATCATCGTAACTCAGGATAAGGGCTGAAAGGCTGTCATCGGCTGGTAACAACAGATTCCGGACCTCTAGTCACCGTAGTTATCCAAAAAAAAAATGTATGCCTAAACAAAGAGGGCAGAGTAAAAATCTGAAAGGGCGCTCTGAGTAAAAATAGTGGGCATACAGTGGACTTGGTGAAAACCCGAAAGGGCGTCGAGGGTAAAAATAGCATAGCTGCCAAGGGGCAGGCAAGATCGAATACCTGGGATGTGGTGAAAACCCGAAAGGGCGCCACGAGCAAAAATGACGGAAAAAAGCCGGCTGTGGTGAAAACTCGAAAGAGCGCTGTAGGAAAAAATGGCTCGAATAGAAAAAGAATAAATAAAAAGTTTAGGTACCAAGAAATCAGATGGTCCAGATCAGCTCGAGCAATTACAGTTCAAGAACAAGAAGAAGTACAGTCGGGGACAAAGAACTTTACAAACTCTGACAAAACTCTCAGGAAGTAACAGTTTCCATTGCCTACACCTCTAAGGAACCAAAGGGATCTCACACAAGTCAATCTCGAGACATTGGTCAAAGCATTGGCCGAGCCTCAGTTCTGATTCCTATGTCCCGGCACAAAATCCAGACACACACTCACAAAACAACTCATGGCACAATAAGTTCTCAAAAAAGTTTTTCCTTTCCATTAATGCATCGTATTTCTTTTACATATATCATATCATCTCTTTCAAAAATATTAAAAAAATGCATCATCACCAGTCATGTACTATGCAAAAAGAGACGTACAGACAGCCAACACAGTCCTAAAAAGCAAAAAAATCAATCTCTACCCTCCTCCTCGGCTATGTAAGGTAAGTCCTCTGACTCATAATGAAATAGCCTCGCTCTCAACCTGCTCACCTCCATGCGCAGGTAATGCACCTCATCTCGCTCAAGGCTACGGATCGTCGTCTCCTCACCAGACAACCTCTTAGCGGCCAATCTCCTCGATATCATCTCGCAATGGTACCGGAGTGCAGAAATCTCAGACAACAAATGGCCATGAGTGGCCAAGAGGAAGCTGGGATCGATAAATAGGCGCTCCTCAAAGGGCTCATATGAACCATATGAAGAACCATCATCCCCAAAAACATCCTGCTCATCCTTATCATCGGTCAGGTGCCAGCAAGGAATGCGCCGATACAGAGACTGCTCGGCAACCCAATGCTGGTATGGAGCAGTCGCCATCGAAAAAGTCTGTGGCTCAAAATCAAGCAAATCAGCAGTCAGGTGACTCACCCATGACCCATCAATCCGAGTCCTAAAGTCAGATGATCTGGCCGGAAGTGCTCGACGCTCGATACCCGAGAAAGTAAAAGGAGGAACATCTTGCTCATACCTGAACTGCTACAGGAATCGGATAGGGTGATAAGAAAAGTAAGAGCGAAAGCCTACCAGCATCAGAGGAAGGCGATGAGCATCATAAAGTACTGGAGGAAGTGAAAGCCAAGATGACTCCCAACTAACATTCCAGTAACGCATCTCATCAAACATCCTGTGATACAAGGGCTCGCTCATCCTAGCTGTATGCGGAAGAAACTCCATGATATGTCGCATGAGATCAGGGTGACGAGTGCTGAGAAATGATACAGGAACAATCAGCGAAAGAGGCTCCCATAGCCAGATCTGATCATAAGAAAGTAAAGAGACTCAGCTAAAGCAAAGCAGTTCCCAAAAGAGAATAAAGAAAAAGAAAGTACAAAAATGCATACCTGGAGAAATGCACAGTAGTCGCGAAGGACACTGGTGCGGCCTAGGGCACAGTCAGTCATGCCCATTGAACAGCTCAGCCAGGATAAGGGAAATGATTCCCTGCTGTCGAACAACTCGACTAATCACCTCGAAGAGCAAAGGGGTCTGAGATCTGCGCCATCCCGAGAATAGCACCTCAGCTATCAGACAAAACATTGGCGCATTATGAAAAAGTAGGGACCCTGCCACACTCCGAGGCCGGATAAAAGATCATACAATGAGTCTAAAGAGAAGACCACAGCATCCTAACTGTCAGTTGTGTTCGCTCGTGTGGACCCTCGCCGTTTCGCGCTCCCATACGTTCTCCTTTCCCTTTCGAAAAAAGAAGAAGAGGTGCGTGCGTGCGAATCGCCGTTTGTGCCACTGGCTTGCCTCGTTCTCGATGGCTTTGTTCGGTTGTCGTGTTAATCTGGATGTGTTTAGATGAGTTTATATAAGACCAGAGTCGCCACTAGCCAGTTACTTCGAATCTACAGTCGGCTAGACCCCGTAGAAAAGTTAGAGAAGGGAATTCGAAGATTCCTCCCTCTAAAATGACTGCTTTTGATCTGCGGCCAGAGATTCGAGGTAAGGGATCACGGTTATAGGGTGGGAAGAGGTTAAGCACCCCACACACTGCCCGTACCGAAGTACTGGTCTCTACTTCACAGAATCGAACTAATACTTGAAAGTCTGATTTAATCCTCGTACATTCTCATGGATGACATGATGCATGAATGCAGGTCTGAGCACTAAGAGTTTCTGATGGCAGGATTCCATTAACAGGCAAGCCCAGAGCATACGCTCGAACTGACAGGTGCTTTATGCAAGATGCATGCTGTGTGTTTGAATAATCAAAGTGCTTGTAGTGACTGATGCATGAATGCAGGTCTGAACAGTAAGAGTTTCTGATGGGCAGGTTTCCATTAATAGGCAAGCCCAGAGCATATGCTTGAACTGACAGGTGCTCTATGCAGGATGCATGCTGTATGTTTGAATAATCAAAGTGCTTGTAGTGAAGCAGGGGGGTTGGAAGAAAAGTAAATGTTGCACTTATGCTAGATGCGAATGAGATGATGCTGGTAAAGAACAACTAGATGGACGGAGGTGTCGCAAGGGTTGGCTTCGAGTGGCTGGATCAAGACTTGGATGGCTTGGGAGACTTGGACCAGTGGTCAGGCTGGGCTGGACCAGGGCTAGGCTCTCCTTACTCGGGCTCTCCTTGGTGGAAGAAATGGGCTAAAGGGGGTGAAGGTGGACTCAGAGCTCTCGGACTGAAGAGAGGGGGAGGTGGATGTCGGATGTGAAGGGGAGGGGGTATTTATAGTAGAGGGCAGTGGCAGATTGCATAAATAAGTTTGGACGGCACCCAGGGGGCAGCCCGTACGGACGTTCTCGGGATTCAGCGGGCAGTATGGACATGCTCCGGGGCTGCTGCTTGGAACTCGGTGAGTTGACTGGGTTTGGGGGATGGGTTAACACGGTGAGTTGACTCGATGGATTGACTCAGCGGGTTGATTCGGCGATTTGACTTTTTAGGACTTTTTTGACTGGTTTTTTCTTATGGGGGTTTTTCAGGCTGATGTTTAGGGGAGACTTGACTGGGTTCAGGCTTGAGTTGGGCTATGGATTGGGGCTTACAAGGGTGAGTTTGGCTGAGTTTGGTCATGGGATTTGGGGGTACGGTCCTCCATTCATTCAGCTATCTCTACCAACAGTGTAGCCGAAGGTGGGGTGTCTACAGATGCCCCTCTTTGGTAGAGGTTGCGCGCAACCGAATGCCAAAGTGAGTAGACACCCCACTTCTGACCCGGTCATTTATAGATCATGGTCTGAAATCTTTGATTGCCTTTGCATTTGTGCTAGTTGATCGTTTGGAAATTGATCACTCGCACATACCGCGAAAGTTTGGAGAAAATGTTGCGATTGTCCCTGCAGTGTGTTGCAACCTGGGTACCCAACCGCAACCCTTCCATTCCCGATCGGTACTAACATCGGAAAGCTATAGCAGAGCCTCCGCGTCGTAGTCTTACGAGGTTACTGACCCTGAGATTGATTGTGATGCTTTCCTGGATCACTCCAGGAGTACTT
This sequence comes from Liriodendron chinense, assembly GCA_003013855.2. Classification (NCBI taxonomy): domain Eukaryota; kingdom Viridiplantae; phylum Streptophyta; class Magnoliopsida; order Magnoliales; family Magnoliaceae; genus Liriodendron; species Liriodendron chinense. Next base: position 6,955,106 of record ML058446.1, read on the forward strand.
GTTTCGCTTGACTGTCAAAGTGGTTAGCTGCCCTGCGTCATGTAGTCTTACGGGAATCCACTACGCCGACTTGGAATCAGTCAAGGTACTTCAGGCATCCACGCCTAGGTATGTGCGAGTGAACTCTTTCCACCCGATCTACTGGTTTTGATGCTTGGGTTACAATTCATTGTTTTCACCTGTTCAAATGGTTTCTTTGACTGAGCTTCTTGGCTTTCATCTTTTCGTATCTTGGCATGTGGTACGACCGCACTGACACTGGAGTTCAGTTCGACCGTACTTTGAGTGCATTGGATCCGATGTTCTCCGGGGAAACCGCGAGGCATCGGATCTTATTTAATTTTTGCGTCGGCTCCTACCCAGAGATATGGAAGATCGCCTAGTGTTTTGGAGGCCGAACGCTCTACTGGGAAAAATATTTTTGGATTTTGAAAAGGTACCCACTCTGGGGAGTGATACTCCGTGGGGTTTTTATTTACAAATAGAAATTTTTTTGTCTTTTTGAAATGGAAATCTGGTTTGCACGTGCCTCCACTAGGGATGCCTGTGGGGTCTTTGGCTAACCGACTTTTATTTTAAAAGCAGGTAAACATGATGGTTGATGCGATGGATGCTGATGCATGGAGATGCATATTTGATGATGGATGCATGGCTTGGCTCATTCTCTTTCAGTTTGATGATTTGGCTTTTGCTAGAGATGCAGAGAACTTTGAGCTTATTGCTTGCAGGGTTGTGCTCACCTGGGGATTTCTTTCTTCTTTATGCAGATGTTTGGTCAGCGGGTTGGTCAAGATCCCGACCCGTGGTCGATCAGGTCCATCGTCCCAAGATGCTGTTTCTTTGCTAATGAGAATGGACGAATGATGTTATTAGACCTCAAAATGGTCTTCTGTGAATGGATGCGATTGAGATGGTGCTTGGTCGCCAGTTTTGGTCAAGATTCCAATTTGTGGGCGATCGGATCCGTCATCCCAAACTGACAAATGAGTGAGCGGAGTTCGAGACTCCTGAAGTGCATTGCTAGGGGTAGTGACAATTTTTTGTGATTTTTGTAAATATTTTGTCTGAATCTTTTACCTGGGTCAGGATAAAGATTGGTTATTGAAAATAAATGAAATATTTTTGTGATTTTGGAATATTTGGCTTGAAAGCAAGGAAAATATTTTATGATTTTTGAAAGATGATTTTGTAATGTTTTGGTATTTTTCTGATTTTTCTGAAATACAGGGAAATATGTGGAATTTTCATCCACTTCTAGCTTCTACTGCTGGTAAGGCACTCGATCCATTTTACGTCAGCGAGCAAGACGAGTCTCACACAGTTAAGTGACGTAGTTTTACATCTTCAGATGAGGGGATTTTGAGGGTTTTCAGTCAACACACCCACAAAGTTGCCTGTTCCTCATGTGCAATGCACATAGACCACATATTGTCTGACGGACTCCTTCGACCACAGAATGAGCCACATCCTCACATTTCCCTTTGTCAATCCAGTTTGGGGCCTTACGTTGCTCACAATTCCGTGAGGATGCGCTCCACCTCCCAACTGCCTTAATCCCCTTCATGAGTTTTAGGAACAGGGAACATCCGTTAGATTCAACAGCGACTTCCAAATCAAGGTTGTTTATCACGGTGCGTTCAACACGAATAGGATTGCGGGGTTCTGCCCCCCTCAGCCTTTACCTGTTTAGAAGATTTCGGACACCCGTTCGATCAACTGTCAGCCATGTCTGGAACAGGTTGGGAAAGAAAGCCCCCGAGAAGTTAATTCCAGTGTAGTTTTAGGTCTTCGGACTGTTGGGGATGAATTTGTGTAGTTGAAATTGATGGTGAATTTTTTTATTTTTTTATTTTTGAAAAGGTTCCAGACTTCAACTCAAGTGATTGAGACTGATACTGGTTTTTATGGAAAGCTCAAAATCATTTTGGTATTTTTGAAAATGATCCGGGTTATCGAACCTTGATCCCAGCAGTTGAGGCCGATGCCGGATTTTGGTTGAAAGCAGGAAAAGGTCCCCCGAGAAATTAATCCCAGTGTAGTTTAAGGTCTTCGGACCAAGAATATGTACATGCTGAACATACATTCTTTTTGTGATTTTTTTTTAAAAAATGTTCCAGGCTGTCAAATCCCAATTTGAGCGATCAAGATTAACACTGGCTTTTATTGGAAATCTCTCGGGATTTTGGTCTCGACGTAGTTTAAGGTCTTCGGACCCAAAATTTAGGAGCGAGACTGGTAATACATTTTTTGTAATTTTTGAAAAATGTCCGGTGTCGTCAAATCTTGATTCGGACGATCAAGACCGCTACCGATTTTTATTGAAAATCTCTCGGGATGTCGATCCCGACGTAGTTTAAGGTCTTCGGACCCAAAATTTAGGAGCGAGGGCTGGAAATGCATATATATATATATATATATATATATATATATATATATATATATATATATATATTTTATTTTTAGCAAGATGTCCGGAGTTATCGGATCTTGATTTGAACGATCAAGACAGATGCCGGTTTTTATTGAAAGTCTCTCGGGATGTCGATCCCGACGTAGTTTAAGGTCTTCGGACCACAAAACTGTACAAAACAGGGCAAACACATTTTTTTTGTTTTTGGAAAATGTCCGGAGTCATCTGATCTTGATGTGGGAAAACAAGACTGATGCCGATTTTTATTAAAAATCTCTCGGGATGTTGATCTTGATGTAGTTTAAGGTCTTCGGACCAAAAACTTATGTACAGTAGGCAGTAATCAAGGTTGGAAATTCTGAGGATTCTTCTTAGAATGGTTCAGATCATCAGGTCATGATTTTGGATGGTTGAGATCACTGTTTGACCAAGTCAATTTCTTTTCTTTTTCTTGAAAATTTCATGGAGCTTTTCCACATCATCAAGCCAATTTCTCCCCAATTTCTCACAAGATGAGAATTTGGTGAGATTCCTTACTTTTTCTCATCCTTGTCTTCCATCATTTCATTCTTACATGGAGGTACAAGATTCACTTGCAACCACCCTTCCCAAGGAGGAGTTCTTCCCAAGGAGAGAGGGTGAAGGGTCGTTTCAACCAGGTGGGAGGACGGAGGGCCTCCTGGGTGTCGCCCAAGCCGTCTCTGCCCACTGGTCTTTCCAGTGGGTCGGGTAAAGGGGTGCCCTCCCATTTTCAATATAACATGGGGCACCCTTGGCCCCTCCAACGTGCAATCTCTCTCTTCTCTTTCTCATACTCTCTCTTTCTTCAAGTTTTTCTCTTTCTTTTGGTGGTCCTTTTCTCCTTTCAAGTGGTGGGCCTTAGTGAAGCTTTAGGCCAGCAAGGTGGTCCCCCTTTGGTGAGTGGTAAAGGTATGGACCATTCCTTTTTCTCTCTTGTCCTTTTTCTTCTTCATTGTCTCTTCTCATGTTTCTTTTCTTTTTTCATGTAGCTATTCCAAAGGAGTCAAGGTGGGCCCAAGTCTTTTTGGCCTTTTTCTAGATCTTCAATCTCTTCTAAAGGTGGTGCATGGAGAAGGACATTACAAGCTTCCATTTCATTCTTTTCTTTTCTTCTTTCACACTCCCTTCATGTGTATGTAAAGGGTAATTTTGCCATGTCCATCAAGTGTGCATGGCAAGATATCCTATTCTTCTTCATGGGAGTTGGGCCATTTTTCATGTGTATCAAATGGGCTCAAAGTGAAGTCATGGCCCTTGGTGTATTTGATGGGCCCAATGCTTCATTTTGGGCTCCCTCTTGCTTTCTCTTTCTTGTCATTTCCTTTGGAGCTTCCTTTTCTTTTCCATCTTCTTTTCAAGGTTTGGGCCCATGGGAATGGTAGGGCCCACCTCAAGTTTTGGGCTCATAGGGCTCACTTTGGGTGGCCCCATCTTTCTTCACATGTGTATGGACAAAGGTGACTAGCCTATTCTTCACTTGGATCTCAAGTGGGCTAGATTTCTTAGTTGGGCCTTTGTGGTCAAGTAGCCCAAATCCTCCACCATCTCTTGATTATGATGTACACCCTTATGTACAAAGTGTGGTGGTCCCTTGGAGCTTTCCATATGGATGGGCTTTTGGGCCCTCTTTGGAACTTATGAATTTCTTTGAGTCATGTGTGCACCACTATACTTTGTTCATGTGGGATTCTTTTTCTTCATGCCTTTTCTTTGGATGGATGGAGGACTTGGGTTACTTGATCACCTACAAGCCTCATGAGTGAGTTGTTTCAACAATCTCACTAAGTTCAAATGGTTTGCCCATGTGGTAGGAAAGTGGTTCTCAAGAGTTTCCTTTAATGTTACCGACCTCAATAGGATGACTTTCATCAAGTGGGCTATCCACACAACCATAGCTTCTTGAAGTTCTCTTAGGGTGCTTGGTGGGTCATCCACCATCATCCCTAAAGATGAGTGATTTTTCTTTCAATTTGTGGGAAAGAATGATAACCATAAGTTGCCCAATTTTTTCCCATGCTTTCGGGCATTTTGGATTTTGATCTTCAAGTGGGCTATGTATATCATTCTTAGCCATTTTCATGATGGTTGGGTGACTCATCAAGCCATGCCCTCTTGTGCTTAAATGGTCCCCTTTTGTAAAGCAATTGATGCACATAAGTTGCCCAAACTTGTCCTTGCATGGACATTTCCAACTTTGGTTCTTCACGTGGGCTATGTGCATCAAATTTTTTTACCGTTGGCTTCTTGGATTTATATGTTTGCAGGTAGACCGCCATGTTGTACTCTCATGGTCAAAACTTTCATCAAGATGATGCACATAGGGTTGCCCATGGTTAACCTATGAATGGGTCCTCATGTTCTTCAAATGGGTTATGTGCTCCCTTCAATCCATTGAGGTGGGGCATTTGGGTTGCTCTTAGGGGCCCATTTCCTTCCTATTCCCCACTTGTCCATGTACATGTGTAAAAAGATGGGAACATCTTAAATGAGAATCATGGCCTTGGTATAAAAAGTGAACCAATCCTTGGCCACATATGGACTTTGAAGAGGGACTTCTCATGTGAAGTTTGATCTTTATCCCTTATTGATCTCATGATACTTAAGTGCATTTGTTGTCTAAAATGTGTCCTTGGACGATGGACTTTCCTTTCCTAAGGCATGGCGTGCAACCCTCTTTGAGGTGGGCCTTGCTTTCTTCAATGGGCCCAATACATATCCTAGGTGACACATGGAGGTGGACTTTTAGTTTTTGCATTTGAATGTGAGTCCAAACCCATGGGTTTCCTGGATGATAATTTGGATCTTAACAGGTAAAGAATAGGGACTTACCTTGCCAAGCTTGTAAGATTCAATGGCGGATGGTACAAGAGGACGACGGGTGATCGATGAGGATGATCCGGCCTTCATTATCCGCCGAGGGGCCCATATGTGTTCCTTGGCTAAGGAGCACTAACCTCTTCCCTCCATCAAGGGTCAAGGTACCAGAGATCATTGGGATGACTGGGTGAAACACCCACAGCCTTTTCTTGAACGAGTTCTGGCTGACACTCCTTTTGCTGGCCTCCTTACCTTGCTCTTCCATAACAACAATGCCAACCGCATGCTGCTTGCGGCTCTTTATGAGAGGTGTCGGGATGAGACCCACACCTTTCAACTCCCTTGTGGTGAGTGGGGAATAACTCCCTTGGATATATATATATATATATATGCAAATCGTTTTTCCATTCCATGGGACAGTTGTTCCCCAAGTCGGCTCTCTCGCTCCCATCACTTCCACTGGTTAGCTACGGCTTGTAGGTGACGTCCCACCTGAGAATGAATTTCAGGGCCATCAAGTAAAATTGCGATGGTTCTACAACACCTTTGCTACCGTCACCCCTACTACCGAGCTAGAGGCCCTCCACAAAGCATGGGCCATGATTGCTTACGCCTTCAGGTCCTTCCTTTTCTGTCACGCGAACGAGAGGATCGATCCTAAATTTCTTCGTTTGGTTGAGGATCTTTACCATCCCTACAATTGGAACGGGGCTATCTTGACTCATGTTTTCCTGGGTTTGGACAAGACCTCTCGGAATAGCCAGTCCTTCACAGGTTTCTGGCCTGTCGTAGAGGTATTCTTTTTAACCCTCCCTGGAGACATTTGCCTTCTTTCTTTCTCTGATCGTTATGTGTGTCCTTGCCCAGACTTGCTTTTATGACCATTTTGCCCATCTCGCGCCGAGGATACGAGATGACATTGAGCCATCTTTGTATCGCCACATGTACTAGCATCAGTAAAATCGTCAACAGAACTCTTGTGTATCTGGGGACAATTGGCGCGCTGACATAGACGGATTGATCGTCGAGGATGTAAGTATCTTGTTTTTTCTTATCCCTTGTGCTGTTCATTGGCTGATTGTGATGGCCTCATTTGCTGTAGCTTGCTTAGATGCCATACACCAACTTTCCTCTCTACTACACCCCTCAGCGTGTGGAGGCATATGATTCTTCATGCTTCCGGATCATGCTTTCTAACGCTGAATCATTTCAGTGGTATTTGGGTGAGAGGCTGCTTCGACAGATTACTGGGGTGTGTCGAGTCCCTTGTTCTGCACCTCCTCTGGCTGCTCAGATCGCAGCTGATGAGATAGCTGATGCTCTTGTGGGCCAGCCCGAGTTTCGTTTCACGATCCCGAATCGCGACTATGACGAGTGGTACTTGCTGTATGGATAGGGGCCTCTGCTTCCTCCGCTCTATGTTCCAGGAGGTTGTCGCGGATATGTTGGCGGATCGGTGACAGCTCCTCTGATGGACCTTCATCGTCGGGAGCAGGATGAGAGGAGGGATGACGACGACTATGTTGGTGACCTGTAGCCTGCTTTTGTATTCAGCTTTGTATGACCTTCTTGTCTTGTAAAACCCTTTTGCTTTTATCTTTCTGATGTATCAAGACTTTCTAAATGAATATACAACCTCAATTTATCTCGAATTACTTGATGATGCCTGGATGCTTTGATTTCTGACTCATTCTTTAATGATTTGTGGGAGATAAGACTTCTTAACTGCATGGATGATGACTTGAACGGTTCGGATTGCTTGATTTGGCCCTGTGGGTCCCTTCCAGATCTCAGCTTTGCTTTGGAGCACCTTTTCTTGATGTTTTATGAGGCTAAGAAGGCTTCTCATGGTGTGGATGATGACTTGAACGGCTCAGATTACTCTTTTCAACCATGTGGACCCATTTGATGATCAGATCTTGGATTCTGGCCCTCTTTCTTGATGATCAAGCCTTCGATCTTGCTATTTGATGGCTCATGCAAGCTTTTTCATGGTTTAGATCATGATGATCTAGTCTTTGAATGGCTCAGATTGCTTGTGGGCCCCTCTTGATCAATTTTCCTTCTTTTTGGCTTGATCTGACCCGTACTGGCCGTAATACTTCATGATTAGACAGGTGGGGTACCTTCCAGATGATTTTGATCATCCTTAAGTGAAATTCGGAGTGGATTAGAGCCTTGGGCAGCCCTCAGGGTGCCATCTGCTGACGTGGACTGTCAGCCTCACCTACCAACAACTGTGAAGCCAATCCCACGAAGAGAGAGGGAGCGCGTCCGTATGGGCGGCCCGCTGACTCGCCTCTTGTGCGGTCTAGGTTGGCTTTGGTTCGGATAGTGTGAACATTCTCCTGGCCGCTATCTCCCTCATCCCTGTACCTGATTTTTCGATTCAGCCATGAATCTCTTCTTTGTCCCTTCTTTCCTTCTCTTTTTATCTTCTTCTTGGTTTGTCTTTTCTCAAGCAATGGACGGTGGAGATTTAGGGGCTGTGGGGGCTATCCATGATGGGTCTCACACTTCAGAAAGTGGTGAAGGCTTTAATGATGGTGGAATGCTTTTGATTGATGGTGTAGATGAAGCATTGAATGGGGGCATTGATGGGGATTTAAGGATGGTGGTTGGTGGAGCTTTGAATGGCCCCATTAATGGCAGCCATGCTGAAATTTCAAATTTGAATGGAGCATTGATTATGGGAGAAATGGATGGTGTGGATGGGATGAGGAGATGGGACATAGGTGAGGCTATGCATCCCTTGAGTGTGGGCCACATGGATGATGTGATTGGTGGTGATGGGGCTATGATGGACATAGATGGGCTGATCTCATGTTTGAATGGAATGGATGGTTTAGATGATACCTTTGACAGCTTGGATGCTCTTTGATGATGGCCGAGATGTGCGGAATACTTGCTTGAGTGGACTTGATGTGATCATTGATGATGTCCCCCTGATGATGGATGGTGTGGATGCCTCGATGACCCCTTTGATTGGACAGGATGATGATTGGATTCACGACTTTATATTGGAGAGGGCCGCAGGTCCAGATCTGACCGTTGATTCTTCGATCGGGGTTGCTGGGACCCTTCTTGATGGTTCAGATGCATTTTTCAGCGATCAGGTTAGTCAGGATGCCACGATGTGCGGTGTGATATTTGCTAATAGCCCTTTTGATGGAGAGTATCATCCTTCTCCTAATCGTCGATCCTTTGCGCACTCCGTTCACGAGGTGGGCGAGTCTTCCCATGGGGTTGAGGTCATGACCGTTTCAGATAGCGATGTGACTATATCAGACATAGCCGTTACTGGGGGCAGGTCAGGGGCTGTTGAGTCTACAGAGGTTCAAGCTTTTCCTTCTCCTTCGCCCGTTGATCTTCCGATCCTTGATGAACTGTCATTGATTCCTGGGCCTTTTGTTCTGGAGGGGATTCCTGTGAGGACTTGTCAGTTGCTTCCTCGTCCTTTTTGCTCGCCACGGCTGCTTGCTTGGCTTGACAGCTTGTCAGTGTATGAGATTCGAGATTTAGAGTCCTATCCCTTCGGCAGTCTGATCTATATGGCTAGAGTTGACATTGACTGGAGGATGCTTGGGACCGCACTGATTGACTAGCTCCCTTCGTTGAACTTGTTTGCGTTTAACGACATGGAGATGGGACCCTCTTTGGAGGAGCTTGCGCTTGACTGGTCTTCCTTGGGATTGTTCTCAGTATTTTTCCCCCAAGACTTTGCCGAAGACTGCCACATCGCAGAACTGGTTTGTGATCCCTTATCTGGTTCAGCCTGCAGTTGCCGGCTAGGATGCTGTAGTGTTCTCCTTGGATTTGCTGTATGATCTTTTTTCGGGTCCTCGGAGTGTGGCAGGGTCTATTCTTGCTCGGAATGCACTAATGTTCTGCTTGATAGCTGAGGTGCTATTCTCGGGATGGCGCAGGTCCCAGACTCCTTTGCTTTTTGAGGTGATGAGCCGAGCTATCCGACATCAGGGGATCATTTCTCTCGTCCTGGCTGAGCTGTTTAATGGGCTGACTGATTGTGCCCTGGGCCGCACTCGTGTCCTTCGCGGCTGCTGTGCCTTTTTTCAGGTATCTTTTCTGCACTTTCCTTTTCTTTTCTTATCTTTTGAGAATTGCTTTGCCCTAGCTGAACTTCTTTTCCTTCTTGTGATCAGGTCTGGCTATGGGAGCTTCTTTCGCTGACTGTTCCTATACCATTTCCTGGCACCCGTCGCCCAGACCTTATGCGACACATCATGGAGTTTCTTCCACATATGGCTAGGATGAGTGAGCCCTTATATTGCCGAATGTTCGCTGAACTTTGTGACTGGAATGTTCGTTGGGAGTCATCTTGGCTTTCACTTCCTCCAGTTCTTTGTGATGCGCACCGCCTTCCTCTGATGCTGGTAGGCTTTCGATCTTACTTTTCTTACCACCCTATCCGGTTCCTGCGGCAGTTTGGGTACGAGAAGGATGTTCCTCTTTTTGCTTTCACGGGTATCGGGCGTCGAGCACTTCCATCTAGATTATCTGACTTTAGGACCCGAGTTGACGGATCCTGGGCGAGTTACCTGATTGCTGATCTGCTTGGTTTTGAGCTGCGGGCTTTTCCGATGGCGACTGCCCCATATCAATACTGGGTTGCTGAGCAGTCTCTGTATCGACGTATCCCTTGTTGGCACCAGACTGCCGATGAGGATGAGCAGGATATCCTTGGAGATGCCGGCTCTTCATCTGGTTCATATGAACCTTTTGAGGAGCGCCCATTCATCGATCCTGGTTTCCTTTTGGCCACTCATGGCCATTTACTGTCTGAGATTTTTGCACTTCGGTATCATTGTGAGATGATGTCGAGGAGATTGGTTTCCGATCAGAGGTTGTCTGATGAGGAGACAACGATCCGTATCCTTGAGCGCGATGAGGTGCATTACCTGCGTATGGAGGTGAGCAGGTTGAGAGCGAGGCTACTTCGTTTTGAGTCAGAGGACTTACCTGATATGGCCGAGGAGGAGGGTAGAGATTGATTATGTTGGCCATCTATACATTCCTTTTTGCATAGTATATGATTGATGACGATGCATTTTTGTATTTTTTGAAAAAGATCACATGATATATGTAAAAGAAATATGATGCTTTTAATGAAAAAGGAGAAAACTTTTGAAAATCTATTGTGCCATAAGTTGTCATGTGAGTGTGTCTGGACTTTGTGTCGGGATATAAGAATCAGAACTAGGGCTCGGCCAATGCTTTGACCGATGTCTCGAGATTGACTTGCGTGAGAACCCTTTGGTTCCCTAGAGATGTAGGCAATGTAAACTGTTACTTCCTGAGATTGTCAGAGTTTGTAGAGTTCTTCATTCCCGACTGCACTTCTTCTTGTTCTTGAACTATAACTGCTTGAACTGATCTGGACTGTTTGATTTCTTGGTACCTGCACTTTTAATTTTTCTTTTTCTATTTGAGCCATTTTTTGCCTGCAGCGCTCTTTCGAGTTTTCACTACAGCCAGCCTTTTCCCGTCGTTCTTGCCCGTGGCGCCCTTTCGGGTTTTCACCACGTCCCGGGTGTTTGATCTTGCCTGCCCCTTGGCAGCTATGCTGTTTTTAACCTCGACACCCTTTCGGGTTTTCACCAAGTCCGCTGTATGCCCACTATTTTTACTCGGAGCGCCTTTTCGAGTTTTCACTCCGCCCTCTTTGTTTAGGCACACCTTTTCTTTTTCTTTTTCTTTTTTCTGGATCTTTGGATAACTGCGGCGGCTAGAGGTCGGGAATCCGTCGTTGCCGGCTAATTGTAGTCTTTCAGCCCTTATCCTGAGTTACCATGATAGAGCTGTCGGTCTTAGCCATAGACCCTTCTGAGATGAATGGATGGATGACTGTGTTTCCTTTTGGGTTGATTTTTCTCGGGTGCCTTGTTTTGGCTTCCCATTTTCTTTCTCTTTCTTTTTATTTTTTTTGTATTCTTTTTTTCTCTTCCTCTTTTTTTTGTATTCTTTTTTTTCTCTCTCTTTTTCCCTTTGAATCCCCTTATTTGAAACACTTGTTGGTGGACGGAAATGATTTCTCAGAGGCTTTAGCTTCGAACTCTTGACTTCAGCTCTATTAATGTAACTCTTGATAAAGTCAGAATGACTTAACCGTGAAAGATCTTCACTTTGTCAGCGTTGATTGGCTCAGGAAGATCCACCCCTCTCATGCTGGTGAGTCTGAGGGCGCCTCCGGGAAGTACTTCTCTAATGATCAGCGGCCCGTCCCACGAGGGTTTGAACTTTCCTCTGGGATCCGGAAGGTGCGATGGTAGAATCTTCTTCATGACCATGTCGCCCACCTTGAAACTTCTTTTCGGACTCTCTTGTTGTAAGCCCGAGCGATCCTTTTCTAATAACACTGAGAATGACTTAGCGCACGCATGCGCTTCTCATCTGCTAGCTGTAACTGATCGAATCTTACCCGTTACCATTCTCCTTCTTCAATTCCACTTTCTAGTAACACCCGTAGTGACGGTATTTCCACCTCGATTGGTAGAACTGCTTCCATTCCATAAGTAAGCTCGAAAGGAGTAACGCCTGTAGCAGACCATATAGACGTTCGATAGGCCCAAAGTGCATATGGGAGCATGTCTGACCAATCTCGATAAGTCACGACCATCTTCTCGAGTATCCTGACGATTGTTTTATTTGCAGCTTCCACCCCATCATTCATCTGAGGACGATAGGGGCTTGATCGATGACGCTGAATTTTGAACTTGCTGAGGAAGTCATCCATCTTCTTGTTGACGAATGAGGTCCCATTATCTGTGATGATAGCATTAGGGATTCCATACCGGCATATGATGTTGTTCTTCATGAATTTGATCACCTGGGATGCTGCAATTGTGGTGTAGGAGGCTGCTTCTACCCACTTGGTGAAGTAGTCGACTGCCACAAGTATATACTCATGACTGTTTGATGCTTTGGGACTAATCTTCCTAATGATGTCGAGTCCCCACATAGAGAAGGGCCAGGGGGTCGTCAGGTTGTATAATTCTGATGATGGGGCATGAATTTGGTTCGCATGCTCCTGACACTTGAAACATTTTCTGACGTGCTGGCAACAATCTGTCTCCATGGTGAGTCAACAGTAGCCGAGTCGTAGAATCTTCTTTGCCATCATGTGCCCGTTCATGTGTGGGCCACAGATTCCTTCGTGTATTTCTTTCATGATCTTTGCGGCTTCTGCTTCATCAACGCCTCAAAGGAGAATGTGATTATAGGATCGCTTGTACAGAACTTCGCCACTGATGGTGAACTGGCCAGCCAAATGCTGGATGGTTCAGTGATCCGTTGCTGTTGCTGACTCCGGATACTCCTGGGTTTCGAGATACTTCTTGATGTCAGCATACCAGGGTTTGTTAGGGACAGCTTCGGCTTCTTCTATTTGCAGGCAGAAAGCAGGTTCATCTTGAGTTTCGACTGTGAGCTCCCACTCCGAAACTCCTTTCGGGATCTTGAGCATTGATGTAAGTGTAGCGAGAGCGTCTGCAAACTAATTCTTGGCTCTGGGCATGTATGAGAAGGTGATTTCTTTGAATTCTTCGATCAGATTTTCAAGATACACATGATATGGTATCAACTTCTCATCCTTGGTCTTCCATTCACCATTGGTCTGATTGATGATAAGCTATGAGTCTCCAAATACTCGTAACTTCTTGACGCCCAGGATTTTGGCTTCCCTTAAGCCATCGATACATGCTTCAGTACTCTGCCATGTTGTTGGTGCACTCGAATGCTATGCGCCTTGAGATAGGAATAGGGATATCGTCTGGAGAGTAGAGGATCGCTCCAATACCACTCCCTTTAGAATTTACTGCGCCGTCGAAGAATAACGTCCACTCATCTTTCATCTTTTTTTCTTCCCCTTCGATAAGCAAGAGATCTTCATCAGAGAAGAATGTCTTGAGTGGCTGATAATCCAGGAGAGAGTGAGCTGCAAGATGATCGGCGAGGGCCTGTCCCTTGATTGCCTTCTGAGTGACATAGGTGATGTCAAATTCAGACAGGAGTAGCTGCCATTTAGCTATCCTTCCAGTGAGTTCCAGTTTCTCGAACAGGTATTTGAGTGGATCCATGTGAGCTAGGAGGAGAATAGGGAACGCAGTCATGTACTAACGGAGTCGCTGAGTTGCCCAGACTAGGGCGAGGCAGGTCTTCTCGATCGGGGAATACCTGGTCTTGTAGTTGGTGAACTTTCGGCTCAAATAATATATTGCTTGTTCCTTCTTCCTGGTCTCGTCATGCTGGCCGAGGACACAGCCAATGGCTTCTGCTGCTACCGAGATGTATAACAATAGTGGTCGTCCGGGAGTGGGCGGCACTAGAACTGGAGGGTTCATGAGATATTTCTTGATGCGATCGAAAGCGACCTGGCAATCGTAATTCCATTCTTTTGGGACGTTCTTCCAGAGGAGCTTGAATATGGGCTCACAAATAGGTGTGAGATGTGCGATGAAGCGACTGATGTATTGAATTCTGCCGAGGAAGCCACGGATTTCTTTCTCTGTTCTAAGAGGGGGCATCTCGATGATTGCTCTGGTTTTGGTCTCGTCGACCCTGATGCCATCCTTGCTCACCATAAGGCCGAGGAGCTTACCTCCCATTGCACCGAAGACACATTTCTGAGGGTTGAGAAGGAGCTTGTACTTTTCTAATCTGTTGAATAATTTCTTCAAATCTTCACAGTGTCTTTCGACCGTGCGAGATTTGACGATCATATCGTCCACATATACTTCAAGCTCTTTGTTCATCATGTCGTGGAATAGTTCTGTCATTGCTCGCTGATATGTTGCTCCTGCGTTCTTCAGACCGAACGGCATTACCCTGTAACAGAAGGTTCCCCAGGGAGTGATAAATGATGTCTTCTCATGATCTTCGACGACCATCTTGATTTGATTGTAACCTGAGAACCCGTCCATGAATGAGAAGACCTTGTACCCAGCAGTGTTGTCGACTAGAGTGTCGATGTGTGGCAAAGGGAAGTCATCTTTAGGACTGGCTTTGTTGAGATCTCAGAAGTCGATGAACATTCGAACCTTGCCATCCTTCTTTGGTACTGGTACAATGTTGGCGAGCCATTCAGGGTAGTTGGAGACTACCAAGAATTCCGCATTATACTGCTTGATGACTTCATCTCGGACTTTCAGAGCCCATTTTGGCTTCATTGTTCGAAGTTTCTGCTTCACTTGTTTCATATCCGACTTGGTTGGCAGATGATGTACAACGAGCTCTTCATCGAACCCCGACATGTCTTCATATGAGAACGCGAAGTTGGACAATCTTGGAGCTAAGAACTCTATCATTGTCTGCTTCATCTCTGGTGGCAACGATTTTCCAATGCGTACTTCCCTAGGGATCTCAGGTGTCCCCAAGTTTACTATCTCAAAATCATCGACTACAACATTGGCTTTGGATTCGAACTTTTTGAGGAGATCCTCTAGTTCGGGAGCCAGGTCATCATCTTCCTCATCCCGAGCTTCGTCCAGACCCATAAGCTCGAAGTCTAATTTGATATCAAAGTCGTATGATTCGACTTTTGAATGCAGGAAAAGAAATGTTTTTTGGTTTTTGAGAATTTTCTGAAATTGAGATGCTAAATGTTTTTAGCTTCTGAAAGTTTTCAATTTTTTTGGATTTTTGAAATTCACGGGACTTTGAACAAGCGGGCATTGCAGACCATGATTGATCCCAGCTTGTCCCAAAGTTCCGCTCACTGCTTAAACAGGCATTTTTTTTGGAGGCCAGAGCCCTCAGATGACTCTCTGGCTGATTCAAGAGTTAGGGAAACAGATGACCATTCAGGACCCCACACTTCCTCCCCTGAAGAGGTGGGGGTTGATGATTTGGGCGAAGAGTCACGGTCTGGCCCAATGACCATGATTTCTTGCTGGTTGGGTTCGAGATCTGAGTCGTACTCAGTCCCTCCCGGATCACTTACCTCGCATTGCAGTTATAGAGTCTTGGATGGTTCAAGAATCTGGTCCGATCGAATGGGGGGGCCACGTGGCCCAAGCTAGGCTCATCTGGAGGCTTTTGTGTAGTGTAGTCGGTTGATTCCCTCCTGGATCTTTGCAAGGTTCTCCTGGTTTGATAAATGGAATGGGGGAGCACCGAAATTTCTTCTTTCTTTTGTCCATGAGGATTGCTCTGTACCCGAGCCCCCATTTGCGTTAATTATATACCAGCGACATCTTTCTAGATTTGAAATGATTCTTCATCCGATACTTGAGGCTTAGTCGTTCTGCTGGTGAAAAGACACTGATCCACCCTTATCGGTTCCGGGTTGGCGATAGCATTCACGGTCTCGAACTCGAAACTATGAAATGGGACGTCTTCTTCAGAGTGCTAGATATCGATGACAGGGATGTCTGGTTCAGTGGCAGTAGCATTGGAAGGAATGATGAGCTCCTTCTCTGCATGGATAGAGATCACTTGATTACCACAGATGTATTTCACCCGTTGATGCAGGGTTGATGACACAGCTCCAACCTTGTGTAGCCAAGGCCGTCCGAGCAACATGTTGAAAGAGGCTGATATATCTAGGATTTGGAATGTGATAGTGGAGATTTCTGGACCTATCTGTACCTCTATGTCGACTTCCCCTTCCACTGATCGTCGGGTGTTGTCGAATGCTCTGACGCATATGGTGCTGGGTCTAAATAAAGAGGGACTGATTCCAAAACGTTCCGCAGTCTTGAGCGGGTAGACATTTAAGCTTGAGCCGTTATCGATAAGGACCAGCGGGACACAGAGGTCTTTGTAATCGTAAGGCTATGTTGAAGGATCGCCCATGGTCGTGCCCTTCTGGTGGCAACTCATTATCAGTAAAGGTGATGGCGTGCGGAGCCAGGAGCTGTCCGATCATCAATGCTATCATTTCTGGTGCCGTATCGGAGGAGACATGGGCATCACTCAGAGTTTTGGCAAACATTTCTCTGTGTATACACGATGTACAGAGTAGCTCCCATACCGAGATTTGAGCAGGGATTGACTTGAGCTGAGTCGCCACATCGTATGCGGCTTCATTTTTGTTATCGAGACCCGAGAGAGCACCTTTGGGATCTCCTCTGTTCTGATTATCTCTTCGGATGCAACGCCCATTAGGATTCATGTTTCCCACCTCCGCGCATTCTGGATAGTGCCATGGGACTTCTTTATAATTTTCCTCACCTTTGCCTTTTAGGACCATCGGTTCTTACAACGGTGCTGGTGTGGGTACCAGATCTTCCTTGTATAGAGCTTTTGCTTTGAGGACTACATTGTTGCCTGTGCTGAATGGGTAATATCGAGGCTTGTCTTCATAGATCACATAAGGTTACGGTCGTGGCTTGACTGTTCCTGGAGCAGGAGGCTCCCATGGAATGAACAATGGTCCTCTTAATATGACAGGGGGTTTCTCTGTTCGTCCCAGCTGTAGTAGTGTGATTGAACACACCTCCGGGATTTGCCCCTTGCAATATGACTGGCTCGACTGGAGGAGATCCTTCCAAGACAATGGGTTCTTGCTACTGATGAGTTTGATCCCTCCATTGTGGATTGTATTGTTCTTGTGCCGAAATTGCCCCTTGTAAGATGACAGGTTCATATGTGGGCTCGATGTATGACTGTGCTCCTTCTAGGACGACCGGCTCCCCACATGAATGGCTGTAAGGTGCCCCTTGAACAACTGGTACATCATATGGAAGTGTTCCTTCGAGTACTACTGGCTCGGAGACTGAAGGAGGAAAGGGATTTGCCCCTTGCAAGATCGGGGGAGGATTTGTTGGCCCATAAGTGTAGGCATGAATGGACTATATTGGGGAGAAGAAATGATCGAGACGTTCTCCTTCTTCTATGCTGTTGACGGCAGGGCCACAAGATGAATTGGGGTCTGTCGGATGTTGAGGCAGAGGATTCTGCAGGATGTTGGTAGAAGCTACTGGAGGAGTTCCAGGGACCGAGATGACGATCTTGTCGTCATCAATCAGATCTTGTATGGAATTCTTCAAAGTAAAGCATCGATCAGTGGTGTGGCCACGCCCTTAATGGTAAGCACAACACTCATTTTCTCGGTAGGTTGGAGGCAGAGGATTTGGAGGAGGCCTGGGTGTCATCAGAGTGAGTAACTGCTTCTGCACCAGCATAGCCATGACTTGACTAAGTGGTTGAGTGAGTGGAGTGAATTTCCTAAGCTCCTTGTAATTCTGCCTATTCTGGTATGAGCATTGGCCGTTCCCTCTGAACTGCTGCTGTTGTCGAGGTGGTTGTGGCTGTGGTTGAGGATTCGGTTGCGGCTGATACCGCTAACGTTGGTGCTGAGCCTGATTCTGCTGATACTGTTGACGTCCCTGTGGAGGAGCATATTGATTACCCTGAGCAGTGGTGCTGATGTTGTTTACCTCTGTCGGGCGGGGAGGAGAACCGTGGCGGTTTTCATTCCCATATCCGATGGGTCTTCCCTCCACTCTGTTCCTTTTGACTGGAGTGGCTTGATGAGGCCATGGGGAGATTGTCCAGCACGGATTCCTACTTCGACTTACTCTCCAGCACGGATCAACTGTGAGAAATTCGCATATGGATGCGAGATGAGATATCCAGATATGCCAGGATATGTTAAATGAACAATCATGGAGATTTGTTCTTCGTCGTCGATAGATGTCCCCATTCTGGCTGCCATAGCTCACCAATGTTCCACATAAGATGATAGTGTTTCATCACTCTTTTGCCTGAGAGCCGCGAGGTTGGCCCTTCTAGGTGCCATGTTGAGATTGTACGCAAATCTGTCAACAAAAGCCCGGGAAAGTTGTTCCCAAGTCTTGATGTGGTGGCAGTCTAATGAGGTGTACGAATCTAGGGCATCGCCCTTCAGAGATTTTTGGAACAAACGAATGAGGGCCCCTTCATTTCCTGAGATTGCACTCAGCTCTCCACAGAAGGCCTTGAGATGTGCTGTGGGACAACCGCTGCCATCGTATCTTTTGAATTTTGGTACCTCAAAGTTTTGAGGTACTTGAGCATCTGGGAAAGGACATAAGTCTCTGAACTTGGTCGAAGGTAGATCGATTCCTTGTTGTCGCTGAAGATGATTTTGCAAGATCTGGAACTACTCCAGCAACTCGTCCAGTCCTGGGTGATCTGTTCGAACGACGGGTGCCTCTCGGAGTAAGGCACGTTCTTCTTCGGCATAGTGGTCGATGTCGTCGACCCTATGGGCTTGCTGAAAAGCAATCGCGGGTTGCTGAAATTGATTTGATGATTGAACTAGATTCTGATGAACTTGTGCTTGAAAGGATTGTAACTGAACTGGAGATTGTACGAAGGTTGAACTGGAACTTGTTGGAAATTAACTGGAGATTGCTGAATTGAAGATTGCTGGAAATTAACTGGAATCCAATCGGCGGCGATGTGCTGGAATTGAAAAGTGCTCATGTTTGTAGGAGGCTGAGATGCTGGGAAGTGACCCCCTTGTTGGGTATTCGCCACTGTCCGCTGATTGATGTGGGCTTGACACTGACCCCCATTGTGGGCATTCGCCAGTGCTGTCCCTGTTGTTGGAAATTGAATTGAAATCCCATCAGCGGGGATGTGCTGAAATTGAAAAGGGGTCCCATCGACGGGGACATGCTGAGAAAGGAAAGGAGTCCCATCGACGGGGATATGCTGAGATCTACTGAGATTGTTGTTTGCCAGATTGACTGGAGGCTGACTGGAAGTTCCTGCGACAGGGGTGCTCTGAGGCGGCCTTATCGTCGCGGGAAGGTACTGAGGAGGATGCCCCATAGCGAAGGGCTGAGTGGCTACTGTCGGTAGTCTTGGAAAGACTCCAATGGTTGTGCTTGATTTGAACTGGAGGCCGGAGGGACCTGGCATGGCTGTTGAGATTGCTGAACTGAGCCAACCTGATTGTTGGCTGTTGCGGTAGCTTGTGCTTGCATGAATTGCAAGAGCATTTCTTGCATTGCTGTCATTTCTTGTGCCAATTCTTGCATGATTGGCATACTCTCAATTGGCTGTTGCGCTGTAGGTTGCGCTTCGGTCATTTCAAGAGCGGGGAAGAGGTGAGTTTCCTCTTCGTGGTCGGACATGGCTTGCTGTGCCCGAGTGCGGATTATGTTGCGGAAGGGAAGTTGTTTCCGAACGCGTTGAGCCCAAGGAGGCGCAATGGTGAGGACTATACTCTACTCTTTTTGGGTTTTGGGATTTTCTATTTTTTTGTTTTGGGTAGAATGCTATGCAGATGAGATTGTATGAGGACTAATGACTTTCAAGCACAAGAGGGATTCTATTTTTCAAATCGGATCACGACTAGTGGGACTAGCATATTCCCCAGCGGAGTCGCCATTCTGTGGATCCTCACCGTTCCGCGCTTCCGTACGTTCTCCTTTCCCTTTCGGAAAAAGACGAAGCGGTGCGTGCACGCGAATCGCTGTTTATGCCACTGGCTTGCCTCGTTCTCGAGGGCTTTGTTCGGTTGTCATGTTAAGCTGGATGTGTTTAGATGAGTTTATATAAGACCAAAGTCGCCACTAGCCAGTTACTTCGAATCTACAGTCGGCTAGACCCCGTAGAAACGTTAGAGAAGGAAATCCGAAGATTCCTCCCTCTAAAATAACTCCTTTTAATCTGCTGCCAGAGATTCGAGGTAAGGGATCACGGTTACAGGGTGGGAAGAGGTTAAGCACCCCACACACTGCCCGTACCGAAGTACGATCTCTACTTCACAGAATCGAACTAATACTTGAAAGTCTGATTTAATCCTCGTACATTCTCATGGATAACATGATGCATGAATGCAGGTCTGAATAGTAAGAGTTTCTGATGGGCAGGTTCCATTAACAGGCAAGCCCAGAGCATACGCTCGAACTGACAGGTGCTTTATGCGAGATGAATGCTGTGTATTTGAATAATCAAAGTGCTTGTAGTGACTGATGCATGAATGCAGGTCTGAAAAGTAAGAGTTTCTGATGGGCAAGTTTCCATTAATAGGCAAGCCCAGAGCATACGCTCGAACTGACAGGTGCTCTATGCAGGATGCATGCTGTGTGTTTGAATAATCAAAGTGCTAGTAGTGAAGTAGGGGGTTGGAAGAAAAGTAAATGTTGCACTTATGCTAGATGCGAATGAGATGATGCTGGTAAAGAACAACTAGATGGACGTAGGTGTCGCAAGGGTTGGCTTCGAGTGGCTGGATCAAGACTTGGATGGCTTGGGAGACTTGGACCAGTGGTCAGGCTGGGCTAGACCAGCTAGGCTCTCCTCACTCAGGCTCTCCTTGGTGGAAGAAACGGGCTAAAGGGGGTGAAGGTGGGCTCAGAGCTCTCGGACTGAAGAGAGGGGGAGGTGGATGTCAGATGTGAAGGGGAGAGGGGGTATTTATAGCAGCGGGCAGTGACAGATTGCGTAAATAAGTTTGGGCGGCACCCAGGGGGCTGCCATTACGGACGTTCTCGGGATTCAGGGGGCAGTACGGACATGCTCTGGGGCTGCTGCTTGGAACTCGGTGAGTTGACTGGGTTTGGGGGATGGGTTGACACAGTGAGTTGACTCGATGGATTGACTCAACGGGTTGACTAGGCGATTTCACTCAGCGGGTTGACTCGCCGAGTTTGACTTTTTAGGACTTTTTTGACTTGTTTTTCTTATGGCGGGTTTTTCAGGCTGATGTTTAGGGGCGAGTTGACTGGGCTCAGGCTTGAGTTGGGTTATGGATTGGGGCTTACAAGGGTGAGTTTGGCTGAGTTTGGTCATGGGATTTGGGGGTTCGGTCCTCCATTCATTCAGCTATCTCTACCAGCAGTGTAGCCGAAGGTGGGGTGTCTACAGCTCGCCTCAAGTGCAATGCTGCAATGTAGTAATAATCCCGATAGGACCGAGGTCGATCCACAGGGAAGGAGGTAAACAATTCTGACTATTTTAATAATTAGAATCTAAGGGGGTTTGTGAAATTGATTTTGAACATAGAACAAGAAAATTTGATAATGAAAGGGTAACTAGAGCATCAAGGATCCACTTATAGCTCTCCTTTGATGCATAATTTACTATGGTTTTTCAATTACTCAACTAGAATCAAAATCAAATCCTATCTAGCCGAATGATAGAGTGGTTATATTATTAAATCAATCTGTCATATGTGTGATTAATACACATGATTCCCTCAATTCAAGTTAGGACTTGAGCACACTCAATTGCATAGGTCAATCCTAGTTCTAATAGGTTAAGATCATAACCATGATAATCATCCAACCCTGTCACAAACCTTAACTATATCATGATTTAAACTTCATTCAAATCATATGCTCAATTAACACATAGTTCAAATTTTAGAATAAAAAGGTAGAACTTTGGTTTGAAGTTCCCACATCGAAATCCAAGTCTAAAACGTATTGAATCCAATTCCTTGGAGCATACAAGTCTAGAATTATGCAAAACAGTTAAGAACTAAAGCAATTCTTCCAAACATCCATGAGCTATCATAAGATTAAGAAAAACTAGTTAGAACTTTATTCAAACTTTTAAAAACCATTGTTCTTTAATAAATCCAACTTGAAACCAATAAAACGAATTAAAACATCTAGGTAAACTATAAGTTTCACCTCTTAGCTCTAGCTAAGAGGTTAACTAATGAAAGGCATAAAAACAAACTAGAACTAGAACTAGAAGAAGAAGAAAAATAGTTATAAGAGGCTAGGAAGCCTCCTAGATCTTGAATCCTTTGCTCCCCACGTTGCTAGATGAGTTAGGAAGAGGCTGTAGGTGTCCTTTTATAGCTTAGAGGCGTCATCGACTTGGAAGAATCGCGGAACTACGGAGTCCTCCCGCACTTAGGAAACCCAAAAATAAGAATTAGAAGATATAACTCGCTGTCTACATGTGGCCGACCGGTCTTGACCGGTCGGACTAGGCTGGCCGACCTGTCTTGACCTGTCCTTTGACAGTCCAGAGAGTGGACTACCTATTGGCCAACCGGTCATGACCGGTCGGGCCTTCTATTTTCTTCATTTTCCTTCTTTCTTTCTTCCTCTTCCTCCTCTCTTTCTTCACCATTCTTTGGCCCACCTTTGATCCTCATCAAAGGCTCCTAAATGTGCTCCTTTTGGTCTCCAA
Organism: Liriodendron chinense; assembly: GCA_003013855.2. NCBI lineage: Eukaryota > Viridiplantae > Streptophyta > Magnoliopsida > Magnoliales > Magnoliaceae > Liriodendron > Liriodendron chinense. The sequence goes on from ML058446.1 coordinate 6,977,457, forward strand.
TTGGGCGAAGTCGCTCTCATTCCTACAATCACAAAACAAGCATTAGATGGGCTTTTTAAACATAAAAACCATGCATATAATGTGATGTAATGGGTTGGCAAATGTATAAATTGGAGGTTCAATAAGCTGCAGGCTGAATAAGATACAGAACCCTAAATCAGTTTTGCGGAGTGGCAGTCTTCGGCAAAGTCTTCAATGAGAAATACTGAGCATAATCCCAGGGAAGACCTGTCAAGCGCGCGAGCTCCTCCAAAGAAGGACCCATCTCCATATCGTTGAACGCAAATAAGTTCAACGAAGGGACCCAGTTAATCAGTGCGGCTCCAAGCATCCTCCAATCAATGTCAACCCTAGCCATATGGAGTAGACCGCCAAAACCATAGGACTCCAACTCTCGAATCTCATAAGCTAACAATCTGTCAAGCCAAGCAAGCAGTCGTGGTGAACAAGAAGGATGAGGAAGCAACTGACCAGTCCTCATAGGAATCTCCTCCATAACAAAAGGCCCAGGAATTGATAACATCTCATCAAGGATCGGAAGATCAACAGGCAAAGGAGAAGGAAAAGCTGGAACCCGTGCAAACTCGGCAGTCCCTAACATATCCCCAGTAGCGACTATGTCTGATATATTCGCATCGCTATCTGAAACCGTCACGACCTCAGCAACATGAGAAGACTCGCCCACCTCATGAACTGAATGCGTAAAGAGTCGATGATCAAGAGAAGGTCGGTACTCTCCGTCGAGAAGGCTATCAGCAAAGATCACACTGCACATCGTGGCATCCTGACTAATCTGACCCCTGAAAAATGCATCTGAACTATTAAGAAGAGCCCCGGCAACCCCGATTGAAGAATCTATAGTTAGATCTGGACATGCAGTCCTCTCCAATATGAAGTCAGGAATCCGACCATCACTCTATCCAGTTAAAGGAATCATTGGGACATCCACACCGTCCATCATCAAGGGGACATCATCAATGATCACATCAAGTCCACCCAAGCAAGTGTACCGCACATCTCGGCCGTCATCAAGAGCATCCAAGCCCTCAAAGGTATCATCTGAACCATCTATACCGTCTAAACATGAGATCAGCCCATCTATGTCCATCATGACCCCATCATCACCATCGATCCCATCATCCAAGCGACCCACACCCAAGGGTTATGTAGCCTCACCCATGGCCCATCTCCCCATCCCATCCATACCATCCAATCCTACCATGGTCAATGCCCCATTTAAGTCAAAATTTTCAACAATCCCACCATTAATGGGGGCATTCAAAGCTTCCCCAACAACCACCCTTAATCCACCATCAACGGCCCCATTTAAACATCCACCTACTCCATCAATCAAGAGCATCTTACCATCATTAAAGCCCCCACCATCTTCTGAAGTATGGGACCCACTAGGATCAGCCTTCATCACCCCCAAGCCATCATCAATAGCTGCCCAAGAGAGGACCAAATGAGAAAAAGACAAAAAAGGAAGGAAAGATGATACAAAAGAGAGATTCATGGCTGAAATCAAACCTCGTACGCAAGGAATCAAGCAGACAGGGACAGTGATGCAGTGGGGAATGTCGGAACTAGAGCCCGCACAGGCCGCACATGAGGAGAGGTCTGGGAGGCCCCTTATGGGCCGCCCGTACGGACGATATCCCTCTCTCTTCGCAGGATTGACCCCAGAGCCTCTGGTAGGTGAGACTATCAGTCCACGTCAGCAGTTAGCACCGTGGGGGCCGCCCTAAAGCTCCGATCGACTCTAAATTTTGATCGAACCTGATCTGAACCACCTGGAAGGTGCCCCACTTATCAAATCATGAAGACCTACGACCAAAATGGGTCTGACCAAGTCAAAGAGAAGAAAAGTTGATCAAGAGGGGCCCACAAGCAATCTGAGTCATTCAAAGGCTAGATCATCATGATCCAAACCATGGAAGAGCTTCCATGAGTCATTAAATGACAAAATCAAAGGGTGGATTGTAAAAAAGAAGGCCAGAGTCTAGGATCTAATCATCAAGTGGGCCCACATGGCTAAAAAGAGCAATCTGAACCGCTCAAAGCATCATTTGCATTATGGAAAGCCTTCTTAGCCCCACAAAACATCAAGGATAGGTGCTCCAAAGAAAAGCTAAAGTCTAGAAGGGCCCACATGGCCAAATCAAGCAATTTGAACCGTTCAAGTCTCATCCATGCAGTTGAGAATCCTATCTTCCACAAAGCATCAAAGAATGGATCGAAAATCAAAGCATCATCAAGAAATTAGAGGCAAAATAGGGCTTGTATTTCATTTAGAAGATTTTGATACAGAAGAAAGAGGCCTTAAAAATGTCAGAAGGCCATACATCAACTAGTTGAATACATCCTCAGAGAAGTAGGCTATAGATCACCGACATAATCATCATCATCCCTCCTCTCCTCCCGCTCCCGATGGTGAAGGTCCATCAGAGGAGCTGTCACTGATCCTCCAGCATACCTGCAGCGACCCCTATCACTCATTATAGTCACGATCTGGGATCGTGAAGCGAAATCTAGGCTGACCCTCGAGAGCATCGGCCATAGCATCAGCCGAAATCTGAGCAACCTGAGGGGGTGTAGAACAAGGAATTCGGGCCACGCCGGTAATCTGTCGAAGCAGCCTCTCTCCTAAGTACCACTGAAATGGTTCAGCATCAGAGAGCATGATCTGGAGATATGAAGAATCATACGCCTCCATGTGTTGAGGAGTATAGTAAAGGGAAAAACAGGCATATGACATCCGAGCGAACTACAAGAAAGAAAATACCACAGTTAGTTGTAGAACAGCACGGCGGATAAGGGAAAACAAGATACTTACGTCCTCAGTAGTCAATCCATCTATGTCAGCACGCCAATTATCCCCAGACACTGAAGGATTCCGCTGACGGTTTTGCTGATGCCAATGTATGAAACGATACAAAGATGGTTCAACATCATCCCGTATCCTCGGCGACAGGTGAGGAAAATGATCATAGAAACAGGTCTGGACAAGGACAAACATAATGATCAGATGAAGAAAGAAGACAAACATCTCTAAAGGAGGTTAAAGAGAATACCTCCACGACAGGCCAAAAACTTGTAAAAGACCTGCTACTCCCAGAGGTCTTATCCAAGCCCTGGTAGATGCGAGTCAAGATGGCCCCATTTCAATTATATGAATGGTGAAGATCCTCAGTCAAGCGAAGAAATCTAGGATCGATCTTCTCATTCGCATGACAGAAAATGAATGAACCGAAGGCGTAAGTAATCATAGCCCGTACTTTATGAAGGGCTTTAAGTTCAGTAGTAGGGATGACAACAGCGAAGGTGTTGTGAAACCACCACAGTTTCACTTGGCTACTCTGAAATTCGCTCTTGGGTGGGATGGCTCCCACAAGCCATATCCAATCATTGGGGGTAATTGGGGCAAGAGGGCCCGCATGGGGAACAACTGCCCCGTTGAATAAAAAACCTATCTGCATATATATATCCAGGGGAGTTATCCCCCATTCACCACAGGAAAGTTGAAAGGTGTGGGTGTCATCCCTCCACCTCTCATAAAGGGTTGTAAGTAGCATGTGATTGGCATTATTGTTGTGGAAACGTAATGTAAGAAGGCCTACGAAAGGAGTGTTGACCAGAATGCGTTCAAGCATCAGCTGTGGTTGTTCCATAGAAGGTCTCGGGTGCCCTGACCTTTTACAGAAGGAAGAGGTTGGTGCTCCTTGGCTAGAGAACACATATAGTCCCCACGGCGAACAATGAAGGCAAGGTCATCCTCATTAACTGCTCTACGCCCCCTCGTGTCGTCCGCCATCAAATCCTATGAGCTGGCAAGGTAAGCTCTTATTCTTTACCCGTTAAAATCTAAATTATTATCCAGGAAACCCATGGATTTAGACTTACATTCAAATGCAAAAATCCGATGTCCAACTCCATGTGTCGCCTAGGATATGTATTGGGCCCATTGAAGAAAGAAAGGCCCACCTTAAAGAAGGTTGCATGCCATGCCTTAGATGAGGAAAATCCACCATCCAAGGACACATTTTGGACAACAAATGCACTCAAGTGCCATGAGATCAAAGTGGGATAAGAAACAAGCTTCATATGAAAAATCCCTTTTCAAAGTCCATGTGTGACCAAGGTTTGGTTCACTTTCCATATCAAAGCAATGAGCCTCATTTAAAATGTTTCCATCTTTTTACATATGTACATGGACAAATGGGAATAAGAAGGAAATTGGTCCCCAAGAGCAACTCAAATGCCCCTCCTCAATGGATTGAAAGGAGCACATAGCCCACTTGAAGAACCATAAGAACCCACTCTTGGGTCAATCATGGGCAACTTATGTGCATCATCTTAATAAATGTTTTGACTATGAGAATACAATATGGTGGTCTACCCACAAACATATGAGTCAAAGAAGCCAATGGTAAAAAAAATGATGCACATTACCCACATGAATAATCAAAGTTAGAAAGGTACATGCAAGGACAAGTTTGGGCAACTTATGTGCACCAATTTCTTTACCAAAGAGAAGATTACTTGAACACAAGAGGGCATGGCTTGATGAGTCATCCAACCATCATGAAAATGGTTAAGAATGATATACATAGCCCACTTGAAAATCAAAATCCAAAATGCCCCAAAGCATGGGACAAATTTGGGCAACTTATGGGTATCATTCTTTCCCACAAATTGAAAAAAAATCACTCATCCTTGAGAAGGATGGTGGGTGACCCACCAAACACCCCAAGAGAAGTTCAAGGAGCTATGATTGCATGGATAGCTCACTTGAAGAAAGGTCATCCGTTTGAGGGTGGTAACATTAAAGGAAACTCTTAAGAACCACTTTCCTACAACATGAGAAAACCATTTGAACTTAGTGAGATTGTTGAAACAACTCACTCATGGGACTTGTAAATGACCAAGTAACCCTAGTCCTCCATCCATCCAAAGAAAAGGCATGAAGGGAAAGAATCCTACATGCACAAAGTATAGTTGTGCACACATGACTAAAAGAAATTCACAAGTTTCAATGAGGGCCCAAAAGCCCATCTATGTGGAGGAATTCCAAAGAGCCCACCACACTTTGTGTATAAGGATATACATCATAATCAAGAGATGGTGGAAGATTTGGGCCATTTGTCCATAAAGGCCCAACTAAGAAATCTAGCCCACTTGAGATCCAAGTGAAGAATGGGCTAGTCACTTTTGTCCATACACATGTGAAGAAAGAAGGGGCCATCCAAAGTGAGCATTATGAGCCCAAAACTTGGGGTGGACCCTACCAATCTCATGGGCCCAAACCTTGAAAAGAAGATTAAAAAGAAGAGAAAGTATCTAAGGAAAATATGAAAAGGAAAAGAGAGCATGAGGGAGCCCAAAATGAAGTATTGGGCCCATCAAATACATCAAGGGCCATGACTTCACTTTGAGCCCATTTGATATGCATAAAAAAGGGCCCAAACTCCCATGAGAGAAAATAGGATATTTTACCATGCACACTTGATGGACATGGCAAAATTGCCCTTTACATGCACATGGAGGGAGTATATATAAAAAAGAAAAAAAGAAAAAAAAGAGGGGTTAAAAAGATGAAGCTTGAAATGTCCATCTCCATGCACCACCTTGAGTAAAGTTGGAAAAGTGAAAGGCTAAAAAGCTTGGGCCCACCTTGACTCTCTTGAAGTACCTACATGAAGAAAAGAAAGAGAACATGAGAAGAGAAAATGGAACGGAAAGCAATGAAATGAAAGAAAGGGAGTGGTCCATACCTTCACCACTCACCAAAGGGGGACCACCTTGCTATCCCAAAACTCCACCAAAGCCTCACCACTTGAAAGAACAAGAGGACCACCAAAAGAAGAGAAAAACTTGAAGAAAGAGAGATTGTGAGAAAGAAGAGAGAGATATTGTACGTTGGAAGTGCAAGGGGTGCCCCATGTTCTATAGAAAAAGGGAGGGCACCACATTACCCAGCCCACTGGAAAAATCAGTGGGTAGATGAGGCTTGGGCGGCACCCAGGGGGCCAGCCGTCCTCCCATCAAAGTGAAGTGACTCCTCTCTCTCTCTCCTTGGGAAGAACTCCCCCTTGGGAAGCATAGTTGCTAATGAATCTTGTATCTCCATGTAAGAATGAAGTGATGGAAGAGAAGAATGAGAAAAAGAGAAAGGAATCTCATCAAAATCTCATCTTGTGAGAAATTGAGGAGATGTTAGAAGATGATGTGGAAAAAGCTCCATGAGATTTTCAAAAGAAAGAAGAAAGAATTGACTTGGTCAAACATTGATCTCAACCATCCAAAGTCATGGCCTGATGATCTGAATCATTTTTCAGAAAACACCGAGAATTTCCAGCCTTGGTTTCCAATGTACGAATTTCTGGTCCGAAGACCTTAAACTACGTCAGAATCAACATCCCGAGAGACTTTTAATAAAAATCGGCATCAGTCTTGATCGTTCGACTTAAGATCTAACGACTCCGGACATTTTTCTAAAGACAAAAAAAAAATTCCAGCATTACTTGTACATAGTTTGTGGTCCGAAGACCTTAAACTACGTCGGGATCAAGATCCCGAGAGATTCTTAATAAAAACTGACATCGATCTCGACCGCTCGGTACAAGATCTGATGACTTGGATCATTTCGAGAAAATCACAAAAAAATGTGTCACCCTATTCTGTACAAAATGTGGTCCGAAGACCTTAAACTACGTCGAGATCAAGATCCTGAGAGATTTATAATAAAAACTATCATTCGATCTCAACCGATCAAGGTGGTGGTCAAATAGATCGGATATTTTGAAGAAAAAAAAATGTCGTGTTTGCATGTACATAATTTTGGGTCCGAAGACTTTAAACTACACTGAGATTAATTTCTCGGGGGACTTTTCCTGCTTTCAACCAAAAATCGGCATCGACCTCGACCGTTCGGATCAAGGTTCGATAATCCGAATCTTTTAAAAAAAATAAAAAAAATGTGTCATGTTCGCATGTACATAATTTTGGGTCCGTAGACCTTAAACTACACTGAGATTAATTTCTCGGGGGATTTTTCCTACTTTCAACCAAATACCTGCATCAACCTCGACCGCTCGGATCAAGGTTCGATAATCCGGATCTTTTAAAAAACATCACAAAAAGAATGTATTTTCAGCATGTACATAATTTTCGGTCCACTGACCTTAAACCACGTTGGGATTAACTTCTCGGGGGAATTTTTTGGTTCCAACAAAAAACCAACATTAACTCGGCCCTTCGAGTCAAGGTTCGATGACCCAGATCATTTCAAAAATATCAAAAAGATTTTAAGCTTTCCATAATAATCAGTATCAATCTCAATCACTCGAGTCAAGGTCTGTAACTTTCACACAAAAAAGAAAGATTTATCATCTGATTTTAACTGCACAAATCTATCCCCAGCGGTCCGAAGACCTAAAACTACACTGGGATTAACTTCTCGGCGGCTTTCTTTCCCAACCTGTCCCAGACATGGCTGACACTTGATCGTACGGGTTTCCGAAATCTTCTAAACAGGTAAGGGCTGAGGCGGGCAGAACCCCGCGATCCTATTCGTGTTGAACGCACCGTGATAGACAACCTTGATTTAGAAGTAGCTGTTGAATCTAATGGATGTTCCCTGTTCCTAAAACTCATGAAGGGGATTAAGGTAGTTGGGAGGTGAAGCGCACCCTCACGGAATTGTGAGCAGCATAAGACCCCAAATTGGATTGACAAAGGAACATGTGAGGATGTGGCTCATTTTGTGGCCGAAGGAGTTCGTCGGACGATACGTGGTCTATGTGCATTGCACATAAGGAACAGGCAACTTTATGGGTGTGTTGACTGAAAACCCTCAAAATTCCCTCATCCGAAGATGTAAAACTACAACACTTAACTGTGTGAAATTCATCTTGCTCGCTGACGTAAAATGGATTGGGTGCCTTACCAGTAGTAGAAGCTAGAAATGGATGAAAATTCCATACCTTTCCCTGCATTTTAGAAAATCTAACAAAACACCAAAACATTGCAAAATCAATTTACAAAATCGCAAAAATATTTCTATTATTTTCAATAACACTGATCTTCATTATGACCACTCAGGAGGAGACTCGGATCAGATATTTACAAAATTACAAAAATATTTCCCTTGTTTTCAATATCTGATCTCCATCCTGACTACTCAGGAAAAGATTTGGATCAAATATTTTCGATATTCACAAAAGAAAAAATTATCACTATCCCCAAAAAAACATCTCAGGAGTCTTGAACTCCCCTCACACTACAAGAAAACGGATTTTTACCGACGAAATAATTTTCGTTGGGAAAAACCATTTTTCCCGACGAAATGGAAAAATCGTCTGTAAAAATCTTCCGCCACCACCAAATTCATTCCCGCCATACACTTTTACCGACGAAATTAAAATTTCGTCGGTAAAAAGCTTATTGCCGACTAAGTAACCCGTCGCTAAAAAAGATAACAAAAAACTTCACTTTTACCGACGAACAATTTCGTCGGTAAAAGTCTTTTTTCCTGATTCCCGCCAAGAGTGAGAATGACTTTTACTGACGAAATTACTTACTTTTACCGACGAAAAATTTTGTCGGTAAAAGTCTTTTAAGTTATTACCCAGCGCGACCGTCCCTCATTTCTTCCTCTCTCTCTCTCTCTCTCTCTCACTCGCTCTCTCTCTCTCTCTCTCTCTCTCTCTCTCGAACCACCCTCACCGTCCGCCGCCGTCTCTCTCATCGCGGACCACCGGCCGGCGTCCGGCTTTCGGTCACCGGCTTCGTACCATCTCTGCCGACCACCCATCTTAGCCGACCATCTCTTACCGGCGTCCCACCGCCGCTTGCCAAGAACCTCCACCGGCCTCCGTACGCCGCCGCCGCCGCCTCCGGTAACCCTCTCCCCCTTCCTTCTTCCTCCATTTCCCCTCTCTCCCTCTCTCCTCGTTGTTCATTGTGGGGCCCACTTCCAAAATCCAATGCATGTGGGTCCCACCGTCTGTGTCCAATGCATGTGGCTGGGTGGGTCCCACCGTCGCTTTCCATCGTCCATTGCATGTGGGTCCCACCGTCGATTTCCATCGTCCATTGCATGTGGGGTCCGCCTTAACTGTCCATTATTTGGTGGGGCCCACTGATTTAGTAAATCCCTAATTAGGGATTTCGAAATTAAAATCTCCTAATTAGGGATTTTAAATTTTAAAATCCAAATTGTGATTTACAAATTAAAGAAAAAATGAAATTGTGGGGCCCACCATCGCTGTCCATTGCCTGTGGGGCCCACGTCGATGTCCACTGGCTGTGGGGCCCACCGTCGCTGTCCACTGGCTGTGGGGCACACCGTCTCTGTCCACTGCCTGTGGGGCCCACGTCACTGTCCACTAGCTGTGGGGCCCACGTTGCTGTCCACTGCCTGTGGGGCCCACCGTCGCTGTCCACTGCCTGTGGGGCCCATGTCGCTGTCCACTGTTTTAGATGAAGCATATATTTGTGTGGAGTAAACTATGTGGGGCCCACAGTGATTTACGTATTTTATCCACTCTATCCATCCATCTTAGCAGGTAATTTTAGGTATGGTGCCCAAAAATGAAGCATATCAAAACCTAAAGTGGACCACACCACAAGTGTGAACTGAATGTCTATCATTGAAAAATTCTAGGACGACACAAGTTTTGGATCAAGCTGATATTTGTGTTTTCCCTTCATCCATATCCATGTGATCTTATGGACAGGTTGGATGACAAATAAAGATCATAGGGGAGCCTGGGAATGGTGGAAATCATTATTCCCACTGTTTACCATGGCATGGTCCACTTGAGATTTGGATATGCTTAAATTTTGGGCTCAACCACTAAAATGAGCTGAAAAAACATAAGGACGGAATAGATAAATCACATACATTCTAGGTGGGCCCAACTGAGTTTACTCTACATGATAAAAGATAAGAGCTAGCGTGCAGAGTTACTCCGCACGCAATCCGATTCCCATGGTGGGCCCCATACATACTTATTTGTTCAGAAAATAGCAGTCATTAGGTATTTGATTAGACTTGATTCATGGTGTTGATGATTCTGTCATTTTCATGTGCTTGTGTATCTGGAATTGATGGAGCAAACCCGGATGTGCGTCGGAGCTACCCGTGGTTGATTTATGTGGATGTATGTTGTGGATGTATTTGGCTTATTATTAATAGTTATTTTTTGTCCACAAATGGTAGTTTAATAGAATCAGTTAGCCCATTTGAAGATTTCTATATTGCCAAGCATAGATAAAGTGTGTTTTGGAGGTATAGAAATCTGTCAAATTGTCCTGTTGGACAGTCCAAGGTTGGATAGATTGGAATGTTATCGTTGTTTGTCATTTACATGCTCTGTCATTAGTTTCGTGCGGTAACTCTCCTATTCTCTATTGATATGTTTCTTATATTTCATTCCATTGTCAATTTAATCCACACAATGTGTGGATAGTTGACGTGGAAATGAAATGTAAGATAAATATATCTGGAGAGATAGGGGGAGATGCTGTCGAAATTTAGGCTTGGGCATTTAAATGGAAATAATGATCGCATTTCAATCTATCCATCCTTAGATGGGCGACTGATTTTATTATATTATCATTTAGTGGCAAATTAGATGACGAACATGATACTTGTGATTAAGAGTAGTTGATTAATGTTGATGTTGAGCGGGGGTCCCTGGAAGGTGGGAACCGCGGTTTAGACCATGATGATGAAGCTATCCTGTTCCTATGGACAACAATGTGGGTGGCCTGGCCATTTGGACAGGCCCGTGTTTATGTATTAGCTCGAAATTAATGGAGCAGACCCGGATGTGCGTCGGAGCTATCCGGGTGTTGAGCGGGGGTCCCTGGAAGGTGGGAACCGCTGTTATGACCATGATGATGAAGCTGTCCTGTTCCTATGGACAACAATATGGGTGGCCTAGCCATTTGGACAGGCCCGTGTTTATGTATTAGCTCGAAATTAATGGAGCAGACTTGGATGTGCGTCGGAGCTATCCGGGTGTTGAGCGGGGGTCCCTGGAAGGTGGGAACCGCTGTTATGACCATGATGAAGCTGTCCATTTCCTATGGACAGCAATATGGGTGGCCTGGCCATTTGGACAGGCCTGCTTTGTGTGGAGCAGACCCGGATGTGCGTCGGAGCTATCCTTTAGTTGCTTGAGTCTCCAAGACCTACACCCTAAACCCAAAACCATAAACCTAAAACTAAAACCTATAAGCTACGGCTAAACCGAAACCTAAACTCAATTCATCTAACTCTAAACCTAGACCCAAACTCGAAAACCTAACCCAAAAACCGATCCCGAACCCGAAACTATAAACCAATGCGTAAACCTAATCCTAATCTCAAATCACCTAACCTAAACCTACACCAATTCCTAAATACATTCACCTAACCTAAACCTTGACCCAAACACGAAAACCTAACCCGAAACCCGATCCCGAACCCGAAAATCTCAACCTATGCCGAAACCTAATCCTAATCTCAAATCACCTAAACTAAACCTACACCTATTCCTAAATACATTCACCTTACCTAAACCTTGACCCAAACATGAAACCCGAAACCCGATCCCGAACCCGCAAATCTAAACCTATGGCGAAACCTAATCCTAATCTCAAATCACCTAACCTAAACCTACACCAATTCCTAAATACATTCACCTAACCTAAACCTAGACCAAAACACGAGAACCTAACCCGAAACCTGATCCCGAACCCGAAAATCTAAACCTATGCCGAAACCTAATCCTAATCTCAAATCACCTAAACTAAACCTACACCTATTCTTAAATCCATTCACCTAACCTAAACCTAGACCCAAACACGAAAACCAAACCCGAAACCCGATCTCGAACCTGAAAATCTAAACCTATGACCTACACCTAATCCTAATCTCAAATCACCTAAACTAAACCTACACCTATTCCTAAATCCATTCACCTATCCTAAACCTAGACCCAAACACGAAAACCAAACCCGAAACCCGATCCCGAACCCGCAAATCTCAACCTATGCCCTAAACCTAATCCTAATCTCCTGTCACCTAACCTAAACCTACACCTATTCCTAAATCCATTCACCTAACCTAAACCTAGACCCAAACGCGAAAACCAAACTCGAAACCCGATCCCGAACCCGCAAATCTCAACCTATGCCCTAAACCTAATCCTAAACTCAAATCACCTAAAGTAAACCTACACCTATTCCTAAATCCATTCACCTATCCTAAACGTAGACCCAAACACGAAAACCAAACCCGAAACCCGATCTCGAACCCGCAAATCTCAACCTATGCCCTAAACCTAATCCTAATCTCATGTCACCTAACCTAAACCTACACCAATTCCTAAATACATTCACCTAACCTAAACCTAGACCCAAACACGAGAACCTAACCCGAAACCCGATCCTAAACCCGAAAATCTATACCTACGCCGAAACCTAATCCTAATCTCAAATCACCTAAACTAAACCTACACCTATTCCTAAGTCCATTCACCTAACCTAAACCTAGACCCAAACACGAAAACCAAACCCGAAACCCGATCCCGAACCCGAAAATCTAAACCTATGCCCTACACCTAATCCTAAACTCATGTCACCTAAACTAAACCTACACCTATTCCTAAATACATTCACCTAACCTAAACCTAGACCCAAACACAAGAACCTAACCCGAAACCCGATCCCGAACCCGAAAATCTAAACCTATGGTGAAACCTAATCCTAATCTCAAATCACCTAACCTAAACCTACACCAATTCCTAAATACATTCACCTAACCTAAACATAGACCCAAACACGAGAACCTAACCCGAAACCCGATCCCGAACCTGAAAATCTAAACCTATGCCGAAACCTAATCCTAATCTCAAATCACCTAAACTAAACCTACACCTATTCCTAAATCCATTCACCTAACCTAAACCTAGACCTAAACACGAAAACCAAACCCGAAACCCGATTCCGAACCCGAAAATCTCAACCTATGCCCTAAACCTAATCCTAAACTCAAATCACCTAAAGTAAACCTACACCTATTCCTAAATCCATTCACCTATCCTAAACCTAGACCCAAACACGAAAACCAAACCCGAAACCCGATCCCGAACCCGAAAATCTAAACCTATGCCCTACACCTAATCCTAAACTCATGTCACCTAAACTAAACCTACACCTATTTCCTAAATACATTCACCTAACCTAAACCTAGACCCAAACACAAGAACCTAACCCGAAACCCGATCCCGAACCCGAAAATCTAAACCTATGGCGAAACCTAATCCTAATCTCAAATCACCTAACCTAAACCTACACCAATTCCTAAATACATTCACCTAACCTAAACATAGACCCAAACACGAGAACCTAACCCGAAACCCGATCCCGAACCTGAAAATCTAAACCTATGCCGAAACCTAATCCTAATCTCAAATCACCTAAACTAAACCTACACCTATTCCTAAATCCATTCACCTAACCTAAACCTAGACCTAAACACGAAAACCAAACCCGAAACCCGATTCCGAACCCGAAAATCTCAACCTATGCCCTAAACCTAATCCTAAACTCAAATCACCTAAAGTAAACCTACACCTATTCCTAAATCCATTCACCTATCCTAAACCTAGACCCAAACACGAAAACCAAACCCGAAACCCGATCCCGAACCCGAAAATCTAAACCTATGCCCTACACCTAATCCTAAACTCATGTCACCTAAACTAAACCTACACCTATTCCTAAATACATTCACCTAACCTAAACCTAGACCCAAACACGAGAACCTAACCCGAAACCCGATCCCGAACCCGAAAATCTAAACCTATGGCGAAACCTAATCCTAATCTCAAATCACCTAACCTAAACCTACACCAATTCCTAAATACATTCACCTAACCTAAACCTAGACCAAAACACGAGAACCTAACCCGAAACCTGATCCCGAACCCGAAAATCTAAACCTATGCCGAAACCTAATCCTAATCTCAAATCACCTAAACTAAACCTACACCTATTCTTAAATCCATTCACCTAACCTAAACCTACACCCAAACACGAAAACGAAACCCGAAACCCGATCTCGAACCTGAAAATCTAAACCTATGACCTACACCTAATCCTAATCTCAAATCACCTAAACTAAACCTACACCTATTCCTAAATCCATTCACCTATCCTAAACCTAGACCCAAACACGAAAACCAAACCCGAAACCCGATCCCGAACCCGCAAATCTCAACCTATGCCCTAAACCTAATCCTAAACTCATGTCACCTAAACTAAACCTACACCTATTCCGAAATACATTCACCTTACCTAAACCTAGACCCAAACACGAAAACTAAACCCAAAACCCGATCCCGAACCCGCAAATCCAAACCTATGCCCTAAACCTAATCCTAATCCATGTCACCTAACCTAAACCTACACCAATTCCTAAATACATTCACCTAACCTAAACCTTGACCCAAACACGAAAACCAAACCCGAAACCCGATCCCTAACCCGAAAATCTAAACCTATGCCCTAAACCTAATCCTAAACTCATGTCACCTAAACTAAACCTACACCTATTCCTAAATCCATTCACCTAACCTAAACCTTTACCCAAACACGAAAATGCGACCCTAAACCCGATCCCGAACCTGCAAATCTCAACCTATGCCCTAAACCTAATCCTAAACTCATCTCACCTAAACTAAACCTACACCTATTCCTAAATACATTCACCTTACCTAAACCTAGACCCAAACACGAAAACCAAACCTGAAACCCGATCCCGAACCCGAAAATCTCAACCTATGACTAAACCTAATCCTAAACTCAACTCACCTAAACTAAACCTGACTCTAATCTTTGCATTGTAGATATGGATAAGAGTTGGATGCAAGCTAAGAATCGGTTTGGCCCAGAGTATAAAGAAGGTGTTAAGGAGTTCATGAATTTGCGAGATATCGGGCAGATTCAGGTAATAGAATTAGGTGTCAATGCCGAAAATGTAAGAACATGATTCACAAGACATTGGACAAAGTGGAAGATGATTTGTTCATAGTTGGGATTGACCAGGGTTACACTTGGTGGATTCATCATGGTGAAGACTTCCACCAAAGAGTTGAGGCCACTGAAGTCCTTGCTGACCCAATTGTGCCTAATGACGAGGATGAAGATGTTGACGATATGCAAGATATCATTGGGGATGTGTTAAGGGGAACAATTGCGGATACTGATTTTGCAGTGACAAGTACTAGCCAGGATATTCCTCCTATGGGTGATGCCGAATCCGAAAAGTTTAATAGGTTGTTGAGGGATGCGCAACGTCCACTCTATCCGGGGTGTCGGAACTTCTCCAAGTTGAATTTCCTTACAAGGTTACTTCATTTAAAGATAATAAATCGTTGAAGTAACAAATCGTTCGACATGTTACTTGGCTTGTTGAAAGAAGTATTACCTGAAGGTGAGACATTGCCTAAGTCTCATTACGAGGCAAAATCCTTAATGCGAGACTTGGGCCTTGGTTACATCCTCATACATGCATGTATAAATGATTGTGTATTGTATTTGAAAGAACATGAAAATGTTGAGGAGTGTCCACAATGTGGAGAGTCTAGGTGGAAATATGACGAAGCTAAGCGTAAGAAAATTCCACAAAAGGTGTTAAGGTACTTTCCATTGAAACCCAGATTACAAAGATTGTTTACGTCGAGCAAGACGGCTGAAGATATGAGGTGGCATAAGGAGAAACGCGTTCATGATGATAATACATTGAGGCATCCCGCTGACTCTTAAGCCTGGCAACATTTTGATAAGCAATATGACTGGTTTGCAGAGGATTCTCGCAATGTTCGGCTAGGTCTTGCAAGTGATGGTTTTAATCCATTTGGTAATATGAGTAGCTCGTACAGTATGTGGCCAGTGATACTTATGCCCTACAATTTACCTCCTTAGTTGTGTATGAAGGAATCATTTTTTTATGATGTCGTTGCTTATTCCTGGACCTAAGTCACCGAGGAATGACATTGATGTGTATCTCCGACCGTTAGTAGATGAGTTAAACGAGTTGTGGAGTCAAGGTGTCCAGACATATGACACTTTTTCAGCACAGACGTTTCGATTGCATGCAGCGGTCTTGTGGACAATAAATGACTTCCCTGCATATGGGCATTTTTCTGGGTGGAGCACGAAGGGAAAGCTGGCTTGTCCTACATGTAGTACTGAGACTTGTTCATTGTCATTGAAGCATGGTAAAAAAACGTGTTATATGGGCCATTGTTGCTTCCTTCCGAGGGATCATAGTTGGCGCAGGAAGACGGTAATCTTTGATGGCAAACAAGATCATAGGCCACCACCGAAAGAACTATCTGCAGAAGATGTGTTACAACAACTGAGTAACATTGAAGAAGTTAGATTTGGTAAGGCACCGCACTTGAAGAAGAGAAAACGTACAGTATTGGAGTACAACTGGAGGAAGAAGAGCATTTTTTTTTAGTTGCCTTATTGGAGTCATCTGAAATTACGACACAACTTGGATGTCATGCATATTGAGAAGAATATATGTGACAATGTCTTTGGAACATTGATGAACATAGAGAAGAAAACAAAAGACAGTTTTAAGGCTCGATTGGATCTACAAGCAATGGGTTTAAGGAAAGAGTTGCACTTGCAACCACATGAAAATTCATATACTATACCAGTAGCCTGCTACACATTGACAAAACTAGAGAAAAAACGTGTATGTGAATGGTTGAACAAGGTGAAATTTTTCGATGGGTATGCATCGAATATCTCTCAGCGCATAAACATTACGGACTGTAAGGTAACAGGAATGAAAAGTCATGACTGTCACGTCCTTCTGCAACGTCTACTACCGGTTGCGATTCGTGGATTCCTTAACAAGGATGTCAGTGCTATGCTGATTAAGTTAGGGATATTCTTTAAGGATTTGTGTTCGAAATCTTTGAATGTAGAGGTTATTAAACGACTGGAGAAGGATATTGTCGTAATCCTTTACAAACTTAAAAGAATATTTCCACCTGCGTTTTTCGATGTCATGGTACACCTAGCGATTCACTTACCACACGAAGCGAAGCTTGCAGGCCCAGTACAATATCGTTGGATGTATCCGATCGAAAGGTAATAGAACAATGATCATAAATTTTTATGCATTCCATAAACTACGTATATCCATGTTTTCATGTCCTAAACATATTGATTTTGTGTACAGATACCTTCACACATTAAAACAATATGTGAGGAATAAGGCACGTCCAGAGGGATCCATTGCTGAGGCGTACATTGATAATGAGTACCTGACATTTTGCTCCATGTATCTTCGTGGCATAGAGACTAGATTCAACTGAGAAGATCGGAATGCCGATGCAGGGCAGGAGCATGAACAAGGACTCATATCTGTATTCGCACATAACGTCCGTCCTTTAGGATTGCCGACGTTTCAGGATCTGGACCCTCGGGATCAAGCGAAGGCGTGGTGGTATGTGTTGCATAACTGTGAAGAAATAGAGTCGTACTTGGAGTAAGTCTTCGCACATAATTGTATATCTACAGACAGTTTTAATCTCAAAATTTCTTGCTTACAACGTACCAATTGTGTATAGCGAACACAACGAGGAGATGAAGTCCCAATACCCTACAAATTATGATCGAATGCATCAGGATTTGTTTCCAGAATGGTTTGCAAAACGTGTAAGATTAATTTACCTTCTATCTCACCACACTTACAATATTGTTGTATTGCACAATATTTACACGTAATTTTAAATGCCTAAACGTACATTTATATTCTGTATGTGATGATAGATGAAGATGTTGCGCGCTAGCAACTCTGCGGATGCGTCTGATGCGCTCTACTCACTGGCGTGTGGCCCTGAAGACGTGTATGTAGATATACAGGTTGTATTGTAAACGGGATTCGGTTCCACACTGAGGAGCATGAGAAATATAGGACCACACAAAATAGTGGCGTGGTTGTGAAGGGAACACATGAGGAAGTCGAAATTGATTTTTATGGCGTTTTGACGGATATTATTGAGCTGAGTTATTGTATGAGAAAGCGGGTGTACTTATTTAAATGCGATTGGTGGGACATTGGAAATAAAAAGTTGGGAATACAGACTGATAATTACTTCACGAGCATAAATTTATCTCGAAAGTGGTTTAAAGATGACCCATTTATCATAGCTGGCCAAGCCGAACAAGTATTCTACCTCGCTGACACCAAGTTAGGCGGCTCTTGGCGTGTGGTGCAGAAAATAAAGCCCAGGAACATATTTGACGTTCCCGAAGTAGACGTTGAAGATAACGATGAAGGGAGTAATAGAACGTCGTCAGTTGAACAAGCATATCAAGAAGATATGCCATCTTGGGATAGAGGGAATGATCCAAATGTTGATATTGATGTGGTGCAATTGAATAGAGATGATGTGCCACCTGATCATGTTGATGCCTCAATCATAAATGACATTGTTAGAGATGATAGCGCTTTCATCGATGACAACGTTGCAGACGATGAAGAGGAAATTCTGATCAGCGATAGTGATGGTGAAGAAGAAAGAGTCCTAAGCGATAATGATTCAGACGACGATTATTAAATGTATACAAGATTTACATGTCATTTTCAATTCGATTAATTTGATTATTACATGTATATATGTTTTACAAGTCATGATTTTTTTTCTGAATTGACTTGTTTATAATCTACATCCTCAGTTAAGTCACTTTCTGATCATGTCCTCCACAAATTGGAGCGTAGCGGAAGCACGCAGCATACTTCATCAGCTGTTGCGGATGGACTTTCCGACCCTATATTCTTCTGGTAGGGCCAAAGAGATACCTGGTTTGGTCGAGAAATGTAAGGAGGAAGACGATGACTCAGATGAAAGATTATACAATCTCAAAGAAATTTCGGACCTGATTGAGGAATATAACCGCGGAAAACTTCGTCTGGAAGATGCGACATTATCACTTGCACATCTGAATGGAGTCCCGAGAGATCAGATTTCTCCTATTGTGACTGGCATGTTGGCTGTAACAATGTCGAGTGCTTCATACAGCTTGACATATACTTCTGCAGCGTACGATAACTTACGCAGGGAGTATTTCGGATAGTTGATCTGAAGTTGATTTGTATTACAATGAAATATATGTATTTAATATAGAATGACAATGTGTAATGGATTTTTCAACTTTTATATTCTGTTTACGGTTTTATTATATTCTGCTTGCATTATAGTGTAATGGTCTAATCATATTTTTATCATCTCTCTAAGTATAAGCACAAATTCACTCTACAATGATGTTCATAAACTTGCATTGACATTGTTTAAATTTATAAGTTTATATTTCAGATATATTCAGTCATGGCACCAGGTGGGAGATCAGGTCGTTCGCGCACTGGATCTACCCCTTCCACTCGTGATGCGACGCAGACAGCATCGACGTCGCACGGTGCATCACAGTCATCTGATCCTTCGGTTCAACATACACCGGGCACTGCATGTAAGTCTAGACATTTATTTAGTGATTTCTGTTTATATTGTTACTTACATATATCTTTTCGCAACAGCATCTTCTACCAGCCAACGAGGACGTGGACCCACGCGTGGTTTAGTTTTAGAGCGACTTACGCGTGAGGGTAGGGTGGCGGTAGAGTTCCCACAGGACTGCCTTAGACCTGTTGGGGACAGTGCCAGACTGTTTACGTCTGAGGTCGGTGTCCTATGCCGATCTCTGATCCCGCCACCACCCCCCGTTGGATTAACGTGACAGATGATGTGCGACAGCTCATCCGTCAGCGCCTTCAGCTAAAGTTTAGTAAATTGAAATTTTCTTTTGTGAAAGTTCATTTATGATTAAGTCTTATTGTTAATAAGTTTATTCCCTTAATTTATTATTTACGAAACTGCAGGATAAATTTGACTTCGATTTGAATGTTCCCTACATTTCTCATGCCGTCAACGACATGATTAGAGAGCGGTTCAAGGAGTACCATGGAGAGTTGCACCAGCGGTACAAGCGGTGCAGGACACACAATGAGGTCGTACTGTCCGCACCGCCACACGTTACTACAGACGACTGGCGGATACTCTGTGAGAGATTTTCGTCGGAGGCTTTTCAGGTAATATTTACATGTACGATATCTTAAGGTAACAATTAAATTCGCAATTGAATTCGCAATTAATAGAAATGTATTTTGTATAATGTATTCAGAAGAGGAGTAGAATAAATTCTGCGAACAGGGAAAAGTTACAAGTGAACCACGTAGCTGGTTCAAAGTCATTTGTACGACATCGTTACGACATGGTAAGAAATTATTGATGATTATTAAGTTAATATATTATTTTGATTGGCATTTATTATAAGTCTTTTTTCCTTTCGATTACGCAGCGAGATTCCGTCACCGGCCAGGAGCCTGGACCAGTAGACCTCTACAGAGGGACTCACTGTCGGCAGGCGACGGGATCTTGGGTTCATCCTAGAGCCAGTGAGCATTGGGTAAAAATCTTTACTTTGTAAAATTTAATTGCGCATTGATTGATAATAATGTCATTCATGTCATTTTTTTATGAAATTTCATATCTTTGCATTACAGGCGGTGATGGATACCATACGCAATCAACCCACTCCCGATGGTAGTCAGCGGAGTGAGCCAGAAATCCTGAGCGAGGTGCTTGGCACCCGTTCTGGATATGTACGTGGGCTTGGCCATGGTGCCAAGCTCATGGCACAAACTAGAGCTGGCTCCAGCCGATCCGTAGCTGGTGAGAGCGCTCAACGCCGAGCTAATATTGCAGAGAGAGAGGTTCAGCAGCTACGGGTCGTTGTCGATGAGATTCGAGAGCAGCTGGAGAGGCAGAGAGAGGAGCAGAGGCGTAGGGAGGAGGAGGAGGAGAGGCGACGGGAGGAGGAGGAGAGGCGACGGGAAGAGCAGGAGAGGAGGATCGAGGAGTTGCGGCAGGAGCATGAGCGACGGATGCAGGAGATGTTTCAGGCTCTCGCTGCACACCTTGGCGCCGATGCCCCGCCACCTCCGCCTTCATCTTCCTGATTATTTTTTTAATATACGACTTTTAACTTGTATGTATTTGTGTGTGGATGAATATTGTTTGTTTGTGGATGTGGAATGGATTATTTGTGTATGGATGGTGTAGTTTTCGTTTATTCGTATGTATGTGGATGTGAATAGGAGAAAAATGTATAGGTTTCTTTACAGGTGTATATCAGGAATTTTCATGAATTTTGAAAACAAATGAAACCGGGACAGGAAAAACTATTACCGACGAAATGATTCGTAGGTAAAAACATGAAAAAAAATTTTACCTGACGAATTTTTTCGTCGGTAATAAAATCTGAAAAAGTTTTACCGACGAAAGATTTCGTCAGATTTTATTACCGATGAAAGAATTCGTCGGCAAAATTTTTTCATGTTTTTACCTACGAATAATTTCGTCGGTAAAAGTTTTTTCACCGACGTATCATTTTTATTTCCGACAAAAATTCATATGTTTTACCTACGAATGTTTTCGTCGGTAATGGTTTTATTATTACCTACGAAAAATTATTTCGTCGGTAAAAACCTTTACCGACAGCCTTTCTGCGACGATGTTAGCCGCGAAAATTTTCGTCGGTAAAAAGATTTCCCGACGAAATTTTACTTATTACCGACGAAATCATTCGTCGGTAAAAATGAAATTTCTTGTAGTGTCACCCATTTCATAGTTTGGGATGACGGATCCGATCGTCCGCAAATTGGAATCTTAACTAAAACTGGCAACTAAACACCATCCCAATCGCACCCATTCCCCAGAAGAACATCTTAAGGTTACAACTGACAACTTCCTTCATCCATCCCCATCAGTAAAGAAACAGCATCTTGGGACGATGGACCTGATTGACCATGGGTCAGGATCTTGACCAACTCACTGACTAAATATCTGCATTGAAAAGAAAATCCCCAAGGAAGCATAACCCTGCAAGCAATAAGCTCAAAGTTCTCTGCATCCCCAACAAAAAAAAATCAAGAAACTGAAAGAGAATTAGCCAAATCATGCATCCATCATCAAATATGCATCCGCATACATCAGCATCCATTGCATCAATCATCATGTTTACCTGCTTTCAAAATAAAGGTTGGTTAGCCAAAGACCCCATAGGCATCCCTAGTGGAGGCCCATGCAATCTAGATTTCCTTTTTAAAAAGACAAAAAATATATGTCCCTATTTACAAATAAAAACCCCATGGAGTATCGCTCCCCAGAGTGGGTACCTTCTCAAAATCCAAAAAAAACATTTTTCCAGTAGAGTGTTCGGCCTTCAAAACACTGAGAGATCTTCCATATCTCTGGATAGGAGCCGACGCAAAAATTAAATAAGATCCGATGTCTCGCGGTTTCCCCGGAGGCCATCGGATCCAATACACTCAAAATACGTTCGAACTGAACTCCAGTGTCAGTGCGGTTGTACCAAATGCCAAGATACGAAAAGATGAAAGCCAAAAGGCTAGGTCAAAGAAACCATCTGAACGGTGGAAACGATAAATTGTAACCCAAGTATCAAAACCAGCAGATTGGGTGGAAAAAGTTCACCTGCAAATACCTCGGCGTGGATGCCTGAAGTACCTTGACTGAGTCCAAGTCAGAGTAGTGGATTACCCGTAAGGCCACCCAGACGCAAGGCAGCTAACCACTTTGATAGTCAAGCGAAACAAGTACTCCTGGAGTGATCCGGGAGAGTAACGAACAATTAATCACAGGGTCGGTAACCTCGTAAGACTATGATGGACGTAGAGGCTCTACTGTACCTTTCCGATGTTAGTATCGATCGAAAATAGAAGGGTTGCGATTGGGTACCCAAGTTGCAGCTCATGCAGGGACAATCACAACGTTTTCTCCAAACTCCTGTGGTATGTGCGAGTTATTAATTTCCAGACAATCAACTGACTCAGATACAAAGGTAAGCAAAGATTTCAGACCACGATCTATGAATGACCGGGTCAGAAGTGGGGTGTCTACTCGCTTTGACATTCGGTTGCACACAACCTTTGCCAAAGAGGGGCATTTATAGACAACCCACCTTCGACTACAATGTTGGTAGAGATAACTAAATGAATGGAGGTCCATACCCACAAATCCCATGTCCAATCCCAGCCAAACTTACCCTTGTAAGGCCCAATCCATAGCCCAGCTCAAGCCTGAACCCAGTCGACTCACCCTTAAACATCAACCTGAAAAATCCACATAAGAAAAACTAGTAAAAAAATCCCAAAAAAGTCAAACTTGGTGAGTCAACCCGCTGAGTCAAATCACTGAGTCAACTCACCGGATCATTCCAGGCCCTGCACCCAGTCAACTCACCGTGTCAATCCATCTTTCAAACACAGTCAACCCACCTGGTTCCGAGCCACAGTTTCGGAGTAGCTCCGAACCTCGAACCTCGGGCTTTTCTGCTTTAAGTTCGGGGGCCGTACGTTCGGAAGCTGGAGTAGAGAGTCCGTACGGGCAGTCCCTAGGGGGCCGCCCAAGCCTAATTACCCAAGCTGCCACTGCTTGCAGCTATAAATACCCCCCCTCCTCTCTTGTTTTAGCATCCAGAAAAAATCCCTAAATGTTCAAAAATTTCGAGTCCAGCTCCATCCCTTTAGCTCATTCCTCCACCAAGGAGAGCCCGAGTGAGAAGAGCCTAGCCTTGGTCCAGCCCAGTCTGACCTTGGTCCAAGTCTCCCAAGCTACCTAAGTCTCAATCTTAGCCACTCGGAGCAAACCCTTACGACACCTCCTTCTATCCAGCTACTCTTTTATTAGCATCATCTCATTCGCATCTAACATAAGTGTAACATTTACTATTCTTTCAACCCCCCTGCTTATCATATCACTGCAAGCACTTTGATTAATCAAATACACAGCATGCATCTCGCATAAAGCACCTGTCAGTTCGAGCGTATGCTCTGGGCTTGCCTGTTAATGGAAACCTGCTCATTAGAAACTCTTACTGTTCAAACCTACATTCATGCATCATATCATTCATGAGAGTGTACGAGGATTAAATCAGACTTTCAAGTATTAGTTCGATTCTTTGAAGTAGAGACCGTACTTTGGTATGAGTAGAGTGGGTGCTTAACACCTTCCCACCCTGTAACCGTGATTCCTTACTTCGAATCTTTGACCACAGATCAAAAGAAGTCATTTTGGAGGAATGAATCTTCAGATTCTCTTCTCTAACAGTTTCTACAGGGTCTAGCCGACTGTAGATTCGAAGTAACTGACTAGTGGTGACTCTGGTCTTATACGAACTCATCCAAACATATCTAGTTTAACACGACAATCGAAGAAAAAAGCCCTCGAGAACGAGGCGAGCCAGTGGCACAACGACGATTCGCGCATACCCCTTTTTGAAAGGGAGGGTCGGGAACGTGGAAAGGCGAGCATCCACACTTGTTGGCGAAGGTTAGCGCCATTTGAGAAAGGCTAATTTCCTGCACAAGGAACGAATCATTAGAAATTCGGTGACCACGATTGCCTTGTTTTCTTGCATTGTTGGCTCGACATCCTTTTGTATGTGCACATGTTCTTCTTCTTTATCCTGCACAACCACCGTAGGTCTCTCCTCCGCCTCCTCATGCCTATCAACAACCGTTGAGATGTTGGAGGATTGTATGTCCTTTTCCTCTTCTATGGCCTCGATCTCTTCCGACTTAACGGGTTCTTCGACATGATCTAGGACAGGCACAGAAGAGTGCCCCTCTACTTTAAAAGCTTTGGGAATGTCTTCCATCTTCGCAGGGACGAAATATGATCTGTTGATGGGGCTGAAGACCATGCTCACCATTGTTGTATAGGAATCTAGATAACAACCGTTGCCTCATCCGTAACCACTTACAAATGGGCACTTTCATCTCTTTCTCACAACTGCGCTGAACATAGTCCCACCAAACTGCATCGCCGCCTTTGAGATAGTAGGCCGCGATTGGAACCCTCTTTTCTTCTAGAATTAGCATATAACCAAAGACATATTCTACTTCTAAGAGCCAGTCGTAGACGCTACTTCGGCCATTGAAATTAGGGATATCTATTGTTCTCCTGTTGGATTGATATTCCTGATTCACTCGTTGTACCTGATTATGTGGCGGAATTGGCACATCCGCAAAATAGTCGAGGGAAGCTTGCAGCCCTTGCATCGTCTTTCATCTCTCCCGGTGGCAAGCTTCCATTCTTTCTGATAGATAATGAATCCCTGGATCACCATCCATGAAATTTTTGTCCTTGCCGTTGCAAAGAGAAATCGGCCTGAGGGAATTCCTTGCATTGATCCAACTTGGCGCAGGCGTAGACGTGGTGAGATCGAACACCATCTCTCTCATAAGATACCTACTCCGAATCCATGGAGCTATTGGGAATCCTCAACTAGTCTTCTTCGAATCCACGAAGGAATACTCAAATCTACGAGCAAAACAAAGTATAAATTCAAATAATTTTGTATTAATGAAAGATAATTGTCCTTAATCATGAATTAAACAACTATTTATAGATAAAACTAACCCTAAAAACCTTAGAAATGTTATGGATGAGTTCTAACGAAAACAGAAACAAATTGTGCAAAAATGAAAAATTCCACGCAAATTGTCAACGACCGGTTGTTGTTGAGTGGTGACCGGTCGTTGGCCCTTGGCGATCGATCACTCAGCATCCAAAACAATCTAGCATGCAATCGTCCTTTTGATAAGATTTGCGACTGGTCGTAGGGGGTATGTGATCGATCGATGGAGACTGTCGGTTGATCGTTTTTCTTGTTCTTCTTTCAATCCATCTACAACAGGAATGCCGTTGATCCTCGCCCTCGATCAATGGTCCTCTCCCTACATCAGGATTTTATAATTAGGTTTTAAGGTTTTGTTTCAGGCTATGTAAGCCCCCTTAAACTCGTTATATATTGATTTATCCTTATATTATTAATGAAAAACTTCTGTTTATTCAATTTTATCCAAGAAAGACGATGATGGACCTACACTTAGGTCCATAGCTCAAGTGGTAGACTCAGTGAAGATAGCCTCGTTTCAACAATGAGGTCATGGTATCAATCCTCGGTGGCTAACATTGTGATGTGACTAACAAGGGGTGGGTGGGTGTACTAACAATGGGGTGTGTGAACTAACCCATAATAATAAAAAAAAAAAAAAAAAAAAAAAAAAAAAAAAAAAAAAAAAAAAAAGACGGTGATGGACCTCACCACGTCCCTCCATGCGTCATAAACACTTATCAGCTACATGTTTACAACTAGTCATCCCCACCGTCCATTAGATGTCTATTATAATTTCAGCTCAAATCTTGTGTTATAATTCATCAACATTGGCATTGGGTCCACTGTTTGGACGGTTGGAGCTACAGGTACATGCCTCGTATACGGTAGAACAGCCTCCTAACACTGTAGTTGCGCTAACAATGCCTTTTCAGTCATCAAATTTTCTGTATAACCATATCATGCAGCGCACAGATGAATATGATCTGGACCATGCATCTAGAGGAATTAGCCATTGATTAGCCACTAACAAAAAAGTTTCCTTCATCGAACTATCTTAGCCGCCCAAAGATGGTCATTTTATCAACGAACGTGATCCGTTGGCCACGGGGAATGGATAAGCTCCTCTCTCTCTCTCTCTTGGGTGAAGAGACCCTCACGTGGGTCCAGAAACCCTGCATGTCGGTGAGAGATTCTCCCGGCTTTATTGCCGACTTCGTTTTGCCTCTGTGGGGAATCTGGATGCATCGTGTGTCTCCATGCACTGGCCCACCTGCTGAGTGGTTGTATGATCCAAACCGTCCATTTTGTGTATTCTATGCTATAGTTTCTGCTGTAGTTTTCTTACTCTTAACGGATGATCTCCACCGTCATTATCTTTAGATGAATCTAAAACAATGAAAGAATATTTTCAATGACGCAGATCAACTGAAAAAATCAAAGTGTTGGATCAACATTGAAGCGTGATACTGGGAAAATGAACTCTATTTATTACGGTCATCCCGAGATCTCTCCCTGAGTAAACTATGTGGGCCCATCGTGATTCATGAGTATTATCCACGCCTTCCATCTATTTTTTCAGCTCATTTTAGAGCATGGGCTCAAAATTGAAGCATATCCAAAGGTCAAGTGGACTACACTACAGGATATAGTGGAAATTGAACGGCTACCGTTGAAATCTTATTGGGGCCATAGAAGTTTTGGATCAAGCTGATATTTGCTTCTTCCTTTCATCCATATCTGTGTGACCTTATGAACAGGTTGGATGAAAAATAAAAATCACTGCTAGCCCTACGAAGGTTTCAACGGTGGATATTATTATCCCTACTGTGTCCTGGGTTGTGGTCCACTTGGGATCTTTTTACGCTTCAATTTTGGGTTCATACCTTAAAATGAACTGATCACACCAATGGACCGCGTGGATAAGATAAATACATCATGGTAGGCCCCATCTGATTATTTGATCGGGCAGTTTTTTTGGTTGGACTGATCATCATCGCACCGTTCATACGTTGAATGGGCTGGATGTCGTATACGTTGTTCCGTGGGACCGATAATTCTTGACTCACCTGGGTGAAAGAAAAAAAAAGGGGCTTTTAGTGTAATAGCCCTAGGCTGGTCAATGCAACAAAAAGTTCAATTCCTAGTGAGGCTCATTTTTTAGTCCCCACATAAGAAATTGCAAACTTTTCAACTGAAAATGCCCCCTCTGGCCACCTGCTAGACTGTGGATCCCCCTTGAGGACTGTGGGTCCCCCTGTGCAATGTTGTGGATCTCTCCTAAGCAAGGTAGATCTCACCTGGGAGGGTTGGATCCCATGAGCATTGTGGATCCCCTGCGCATTGTGGATCGCACACGGGAGAGTGCAGCAGGTGGTTAGAGGGGCATTTTCAACCAAAAAAATTTACAATTTCTCATGCGGGGGCTAAAAGAGACAACCTGTAAGACCCATACCCTTATTTGCCCTCCGTACGCTTAATTTCAGGTGCCGGTACGTCCCGGATGGACCAGATTAGCGAGCCTTGATCGTGACCCTGTTTTAGTACCGCATCGACCCGAGACCTATACCCCGGCGACCGCGTAGGCGCTGGGTTTCCAACGCCGCACGGCACGCCCCATTGCGATACCCGGTGTGAAAGTTATGATCAATCGCGTAATCCGAGGTGGGCCACGCAACGTGCGTGTGTCGTGTGCCCCACTTGCACAAATCCCAAGATCATGTCAAATCAATCAAATCCATCACCATCATTCTCACCTATACCCATCCCATACCCCTAATCTACACGCCCCATACCCCCCATCCCTCTCTCTCCTCCCAAAGTCAACTCTCACCCATACCTCCCATACCCCCCTCCCATGCACCATCATGACCCCATGATTCATTCTCTCTCTCTCTCTCTCTCTCTCTCTCTCTCTCTCTCTCTCTCTCTCTCCCCCCATACAAGTCCATACGTAGGGGGAGAGGAGAGCTCATTCCATATTTTCAATAGCTAAAGGAGAGAGAAAGAGATTTGAGAGGAGAGAGAAAGAGAAAGATTTGAGAGTAGAGAGAGAGAGATTAGAGAGATTGAGGGTGGAGATCCAAGCTTGGAGGACCTCAACCATCATTCGGACCGTCCGGATCGTCCGATCGTCAACCCGATTCAATCCAACCGTCCATCCTTCGAGGTGAGTGCAAGGGGGACATAAATCCCCCATTTTCTTATTTCCTTTCGTTTTCCTTTTCTTTTGGGCCCACCTGGTGGTGGACAACCTGATGGATGGATTGGATCATCCATGAATGGGCCCCACAGCTTAATAATAATAATAATAGTAATAATAATAATATATATGTATTTATATAATAAAAAATAAAAAAAAAGAAGTTACCCGCTGGACAGACAGCGTCCAGAGGACGCTGCTGCCCAGCAGGGCAAGCCTTTGGGCGTGGAAGAGGTCCCCACACGTGAGACCCACCTTGATGTATGCGTCCAATCCACGCCGTCCAACTGTTTCTCCATCCCATTTCAGGGCTGGGAGCCAAAAATGAAGAAGATCCAGATCTCAGGTGGACCACACCATTGAAAACAGTAAGGCTAATGAAGCCTACTGTTGAGGCTTCTTGGACCCACCATGATGTTTGTGGACCACATCACCTGTGCCACATATTGGGCTCGTTAGGACCCCAACGATCTGGGGAACATGATGAATGGGGTGGATTGTCCCTAAGTGGGCCCCACTTGAAATAACCACAAAAAAAAAACAAAAAAATATAGGAAGACGCTGGAACGTCCAGCATCACTTGGACGCTGTAATGGGGTCCCCACTCGTGGTACCCACCTCGATGTTTGTGTTCCATCCACGCTGTCCATCGGTTTTCCCAGATCATTTTAGGGCCAGCGCCAAAGTATGAAGCCAAATCTTAAGTGGACCGCACCACATGAAATAGTGGAAACAATGATTCCTACTGTCAGAAATCCTTTGGCCCACCTTAATGTTTCTAAACTAATTTACATATCCAATATGGGGCTTATTGGGTCCCCCATGAGATGGGGAACCTGATGAACGGAGTGGATCAGACCCATGTGGGCCCCACCTGATATAAGCACAAAAAAAGAAAAGAAGAAGAAAAAGGAAAGAAGAAGCAGCGTCGCTGACGTTGGTAGTACCAGCGTCCAGGACGCTGGCTCGTGCAGCTAGTGGCCCACTCGTGGGTCCCACCATGATGCATGTGCTGTATCCACACCGTCCATCCATTTGGGGAGATCATTTTAGGGCATGATCCCAAGATTGAGTCAGATCTAAGTCTCAAGGGGGCCCTACCACAGAAAACAGTAGGGACAGCGACCCTACCGTTGAAACCTTCTTATGGCCCACCATGATGTTTATTTGAGATCCAACCTGTTCATAAGTTCACACATGCGGGGGAGAAGGGAAAACAAAAATATCAGCTTGATCGGGAACTTCTGTGGGCCCCGCTTGTAATAATATATATATATATATATATAATAAAAAAAATGGGTCACTGGACAGACAGCGTCTAGGGGACGCTGCTGCCCAGCAGCCTTGTGGGCGCCACCCTATGGGCCCCATTCGTTGGGCCCACCTAGAATGTATGTGCCTTACCTATTCCGTCCATATGTTTTTCCCAGCTCATTTTAGTGGCTAAGCCCAAAATTTAAGCATATCCTAATGGCAAGTGGGCCATGCCAAGGGACAACAGTGGAAATAATGATCTCCACCGTTGAAACCTTCCCAGTCCTACAATGATGTTTATTTGTCACCCAACCTATTCATAAGTGGTTGGGCCCAAAATTTAAGTATATCCTAATGTCAAGTGGACCATGCCATAGTGGAAATGATGATCTTAAACGTTGAAACCTTTCCAAGTTCTACAGTGATGTTTATTTGCCATCCAATCTGTTCTTGAGATCACATGGATATGGATGAAGGAGAAAACACAAATATCTGCTTGATTCAAAACTTCTTGGAACCAGTTGGGTACCACGCTGCCCAGCAGGTGGCCCACCCTATGGGTTCCAACGTGATGTATTTATTAGCTCCACCATGATGTAAATGTTTTATCCATGCCGTACACGTATTTTGACGGCCTATCTTGTATGTGCAGGCCCAAATATGGGGCCAATATGGTCTCAAGTGGACTATGCCACGAAGACCTTTACATTTCCAATGGGACCCACCGTCCGGGTCCCACTCTCCGTATATATTGGGCCTTTTAAGGCCAATGTTACATGATATGTTTGGTAACATGCTAGTATGATTAGCTTGATATGTCACACTGATAACATGCTTAGTATAATGAATACCATGCTCATTTATATGCCCATACGCATCATTTGTATGCCTGTTATGGATCATGATTAACCATAGCATATGCTAGTTGGCTTGTTATACTTAGGGGACCCGTGTGAGACAGGGTCGCCCCACATGATTGCGCAGTATGCGTAAGTTTGGTGCATGATTTGGATTGTATGACTCATGCATTTCGCATTATGTATGTCACGATCGCTTTCACACCCTAGCAGCATCGGGGTGGTGGCCACCATAGTCACATCATGGTTGGCAGTATTGGACACCGGAAACTTGTTCTAATACGTGGGCGCTATGGATGTCCTTAGGTGAAAGTCCCTAAACCCTGTGGTACCAGTAGGATGCTCCAGCATCGAGACCGAGTGGATAACATGAGCGCCCGTGTGCCAAATACCAGTAGGCCGCGTCTCCCACTGTGTCGAGGTCGGTTGGAAAGGGGTGTGACCTTATCCGCCCGGGTGCAGTGGGCTGTAAGCTAGGTCGAGTCTGACCAGCTCATGGAATGGGTCCGCTATCGACGAGCCGGGTGGGCATTGGCATACCACTGACGAGGCGGATAGTGAGGTCTTTTCTACTCGCTTGGTTATGTGCGCGATGTGCGGCGGCCAGTATTAGAGTATACTAGACCCCGGTGATGTCCCAGATGAGAACTATTTTGATATGTGGATCAGTTGAGGATTGATGTGTTTGCATTGCATCTCTAGCATGTGACACTCGGCCATGTAGGCCCTTGCATTGCATAGCCTTGGGATGGCTGATAGCATTCATAAACTTAGTAACTTAGCCCTCTACTACTTTCGCTTACTCAGATATCTGTATACTCGTCATATGCATCACACGCGCACACACGCACTCTACTGAGCTTCGTAGGAAGCTCATGCGCGTTTGTTTACACTGCAGGTACTAGAGCATATCAACAGCGTTGAGCGCGGTTCATGTACCTGATATTTTGGACTTCTACTTCATGTTGTATTTCCCTTTCCAGTACTGTACTCAACAAACTTATTAGTGGATATTTGATGATGTTTTATGGTTTTGTTTATGCTCCTGTACAAAAAAAAATTTACCCTGAAAATCCTCCTGGTAGGATCCCAGGATCGGAACCTGGCACATGAGAGCTAGGAGCCGAGAATGGGGTACTACGGAGGCTGTTGGCACCAAGGTCCGCGATCGGAAATTTAGTGAGCCCGGTCCCCGGGTTTGGGGCGTGACACAACCCTTATGAGAAATTGAACTTTTTGTTAGACTTGGCAGACCTGGGATTATAACACTAAAAATCCCCAAAAAATAATCGCGTGGATTGGGTACTAACCCCACCAGGACCAAGCTAGAGAAGGATGGTATTGTAAGGGGCTCTGTGGGGCCCAATGTGATGTATGTATTTTATCCACACTGTCCATCCATTTTGAAAGATCACTTTAGGGCATGAGCTCAAAAATGAATCAATCGAATACTTGAGTGGACTATATAGCAGGAAGCAGTAGTGACATTCCATTGAAACCTTCCTAGGTCCCACCATGTTGTTTATCTGCCATACAACCTATTCATAAGATCACACAGACCTGGATGAAGGGAAAACATAAATATCAACTTGATCGAAAACTTCTATATTTCCCCCAAGAGGTTTTCAACTTTGGAAATTCCATCCCCACCTTTTCCTGTGGTGTAGTCCACTTGAGACTTAGATCTACCTCCTTTTTGGCCTATTGCCCTAAAATTATCTTTCCAAATGGATGGACACATGGATATAACACATACTCAAGGTGGGCCCCATAGAGCACCTCCTAGGACCGTCGCTTCTAGCTAGATCTTGGTCGGGGTAGTACCTAATCCGCGTAATTTCAAACTTAGAGGTGTATACGAGCCGAGCCGAACCGAGCTTTGCCCAGTTCAGCTTGGTTTGGTCAGCGGGCGACCTGGGCTCGAGCTTAATTGGCTCGGCTTGGTCCTCGAGCCGAGGTGGTGGGCTTGGCTTGGTTTGGACGAGCTTTCGAGCCGAATTTGACCCTGTTTGAGCCTGTCCGAGCTTCAAGCTTTCGAGCCTAAATTCAAGCCAAGCTTCCGAGCCTACATCGAACTTGCAGCGATGAGGGAGAGGCAGAGATGAGAGAGCTGAGCCGAGCGAGCTTTTCGAGCTAGCTCGGTTTATGTACAGCTCTATTCAAACCACAAAGGGAATTTTATGGTTAAAAAAGTAATTATTTTAACTTTTAGAAGTTTTTTTAGGTGTTAAAAATGTAGTAATTTAATAATAAATTAAAATTAAAACTATAGTATTGCAAAGAAAATGTTAGGAAGGACATCTAACTTTTGATTGAAAATATAATTTGTATTTTTGCGTATGTTGGACCGTCTTAAGTTTTGATGAGTGCTCTGATACAGTAATGTGGATGGCAATATTATATAGTCTAGCTTTTGCCTATATCTATGTGTCTCTATTGGAAATGATGTGAGTGGTGTTTTCCCAATTTTACCCGTGCAATTAGTCTTGGGATGGGCATTAATAAATATTTATATATATATATATATATATTACAAAATGTTATTTGTACTTTCATGTAATCTTTTATCATGAGTGATAAGGTATGATAATGTGGACAACAAAGTTACAATGCAGCTTTTATCTATATGTATTTCTATATTGTATAGAATGTAAACAATATTTTTTCAATTTTACCCCTACAATTAGTTGGGGGAGGGATGTTAATAAATATTTTTTTAAATGCGGTCGACCCTTTTGTTAAGATTTGTGGAGCTTGATCATCAGAAGTGTATTACAAATCTAGCCATCACTTTTGTGGGTTAAGCTCCGTGCTAAGCTCATTGGGGTTTACAGGGGGCAATGCCCCCTTACTCCTTACTTGGGGGTCTGGGGACTGTAGCCCCCTGCCTAGAGGGTAATTTCATAATTTCATAGGAAATTTTATGTAAACCTAAGTTCGTTTGGGGTAATATATATTTCGTCGTGAGAGGGAGAGAGAGAGAAAGTCATCATTGTATTGAGAGTTGCTACTTTATTTTTTTGTCTTTGTACATAGTGGATTGGTGTGAATCCGTGGACGTACCAAAATGGAATCACATAATCCTTGTGCTATGGTTTACCTTTTTCCTTCTTTATTTTTATTTCGATATTGTTGTGAGTGTGATAAAAAAGGGATCTCTTCTCCTAAAACCTTCAATTGGTATTTTTTTTTTCTTTTCAATTCATTAATGGAAGTAGGTTGCCCCCACTTCTCTTCCTCTTTACATGTAGCCCACATATAAGCGTTGCATGAGAGACCATTCAACAAATGCTTTCTAGGGCCCACCATACATATGTTACACCTGCTCAATTTAAGATGTCGGGCTAAAAATAAGGCACATCTAAAGCTTAAGTAGGTCATATAACTGGAAAGTGCTAGAAATTAGAGTTTGGAAAACTATTTGAAGTATATAAAATTTAAATGAGAAAGGAGAAAAACTTATCAATTTGTAGAAGTCGAGGCGTGATTTAAATTACTCGGCTTGAAATTGAATTTGCCCTTCTTGGACTGCGTCCTAAGTGCAACAGGATTCTCTGGGCAATCGACCTCCAGGATACAATGACTATCACCCAGTCCCAGCAGTACACTCACTGTACACAGGCTCAAACCACTTGTAATCTTAACCCAAACAAGAGAAAGTATTTTTTATATACATATAAAAACCAGACAAAAAGAAGTCTATTTATAGACTTGAGTGGACACCCTTAAGGGTGTAGAGACACCCTTTCATAAGGGGTTGTGATAGTTGGGTTTAAACCCAAATGGTGTGACCCTTGGGCCTGAAAAGAAACAACTTTTCAAAACAAAAGGTGAAGGGTTGCAACCTATCAGACTTACATGAAAAGACACATCTGTAAGTGCACACACGTTACCTGTGGCCACGGCCACGGCCTAACCCATTTGACAATTTTGAAACACCAATTTATTTTAAAATAATTTAAAACACAACAGAAAGTGGGCATCGGTCACCCACTAACAAAATACTTCTCTTTTTTATCTCATTGTGTGTGGTCTATAACCGAAAAAGGTGGGCATAGGTCACCCACTAACAAAATCATTCTCTTTTTATCTCATTATGTGTGGTCCATAGTGGGTGTAGCCAAACTCTTTCCCTCCCTTGAAAAACTTCAATGCTTTGCTCTCATGTTATTGCTCATTGCATATTTTTTTACATTGAGGACAATGCAAGATTTGGGTGGGTGTGAGATTCCTAGATAAATCTACTAGTTTTTGTACATTTTGAGCAATTATGTAGAAAGTTTCTGATTTCTCTTAATTTCAAACCTTTTTTGGAAAACTTTATTTCTATGCACTTGGGATGTCATAAGTATGAAAGGATGAGAGATGAATTGATATGATTTTGAGAAGTTTAAATTAGCTTAAATATAATAGTTTTCTATTTGAATTCCCCTATTTATTTTATCGATAGAAATTTGAACACTTTTGAGCCTAGTTCACGTTACATGATTCTCATGGTTTGAAGGGATTATGTAGATTTGTAGATTGGTTAGGCTTAGGTCTAAGGTGTTAAGGAACCAAGCCGGGGAACTTTGTTCATCCTTGTTCATGAGAAAAAAGAATGGAAGATATGGATTTCTAAAAATTCTATCTTTTGTTTATGAAAAGAAAGGAAGTTTGGTTATTATTGAATACATGTTGAAAATTTCAAAAAGGCCTACCTATTACCAACCAGGGGATGGTCTACTTGTAACCAAAGCTGGAAATGGGAAGTAGTGTGAAATCCATTGAAGGAACGATAAAGAAAATTCTTATCACAGGTATTTGGTTCAACTGTACACCTTTAGAGCTTTAGTTTGATTAATCTATGAAGAAGGTAATCCTGGAAACTAATGAGAGGAACATTCTATGCACACTAGCTTAGACTTGTTCGGATTTTTCTGTTTATCAATCAATCGGTGGGGATTCTATGTGAACATTTGTTGTGTTTAGGGAGTTTAAGAATTCAACTTCTATCACTCAGTTTTTCTGAATTTTGCACTTGTATGTCTTGGAGAGTATAGAAGCATAGTTTTCGAAAGAGAGTTGGGTTTTGAAAAGTTAAATTTGTTTCACGCATGTTTTGCTCGAGACTAGTAAAATGCTGGTTGAGGAGTGTGTTGAGCTATGAATTGTGCATATTCTAACCCCAATTCATCACGCATTATGCATGGTTTGCATGTTTAAAAGACTATTCTAATATTCCTAGTGACCATGTTTAGCTTCCGATAATCTATGCACATCGTCAACCGATGGTCACTCTAGTCGGTATAAGCTCGTTGTTGGTGTTTTCTATGATGGTAATACCGGACTTCTTAGGGAGTAGGACTCATCCATTGGCTATCCGAGATGGGGTAGATGATACCTACATCTAGTAGTTTTAACACCTCGGCTTTGACAACCTTCATCATGTTTGGATTTAGCCTTCTTTGAGGTTGTCTAGTCATTTTTGCATTTTCCTCGAGGTGTATACAGTGAGTGCAAACCGAAGAGTCTATCCCCATGAGGTCTGCTATTGTCTTACCTATGGCTCCCCTATGTTCTTTGAGTAGCTCAATCAACTTGAGCTCTTAGTCTTTTCCTAGGTGAGAGGCAATGACAACTGGGAATGTTTCTTCTTGACCCAAATATACATATTTCAGCTCGAATGACAATGGTTTAAGGACAAGCTTTGGCGGTTTGATGTTAGACGGTAGAAGCCTTGAAGTGGTTGGTGGCAATCTTTCAAAATGGGGCCTCCACCGGCTAGTACCAACTATCGGTTTCTCAATATTCAATGCTTGCACGATTTCACTAATGATAGGGTCTTTGGAATCCTTGAAATGTGCTAAGCATGTCTCTAAGCTTTCTAGAGGTTCAAGTTGGAAAAGCTCTTCTTCTTCAAAAGATTCAAGCATGTTTACCTCGAAGAGCTCATCATCATTAACATCCCTATGCCTTTTGCCCAAGTGGAACACATTCACCTCTAATGTCATGTTTCCAAAGGACAATTGCATTACACAATTCCGACAATTTATTATTACATTTGATGTAACAAGGAAGGGGCGACCTAGAATCACCGGTATTTGAGTGCTAGCATCCAAAACTGGTTGTGTGTCCAAAACAATGAAATCGACTCGATAGTAGAATTTATCAACTTGAACCAAGACATCCTCAATAATCCCTCTCGGTACACGGATAGATCTATCAACGAGTTGCGACATGATTTTGGTGGGTTTTAATTCACCAAGACCCAATTGCTCATATACCGAATATGGGATTAAATTTACACTTGCCCCCAAGTCTAGTAATGCATGTTCAATCCGGTAGTCACCAATGATGCATGAAATTGTGGGACTACCGAGATCCTTGAATTTTGGGGGGGTCTTTTGAGTGAGAATGACACTCACTTGCTCATTCAAAAAGGCCTTTTGTTGCACATTATATTTTCATTTGGTTGTGCATAAGTCCTTTAGAAACTTGGCATAAGAGGGGATTTGTTTAATAGCATCAAGCAATGGAATGTTTATCTTAACTTGTCTAAAAATCTCTAAAATATTATGAGAGTTTGAAAGAGATTTTGGAGCAACCAATCTCGAAGGGAATGGTGCTACGGGCTTATAAACGCATTCCATTTCTTGTTGGGCTGAGTTAGATCCGTCCTCATCCTCAGAATTTATCAGATCATTACGCTTGTCGGCCTTCACCAGAATAAATTTGTCAATTTGCTTACCGCTTCTAAGAGTGGTGACGGATTTGGCTTGCTCCACATGTTGGTTGGGAAGATTAGGGATGCCTACTTCATGTAGTTGCTTTAGATTGGGCTGAGGTTGGGTCGGAAAGTTCCCTTCCCTAACATTCAAGCATCCCTTAATCTCATCAATCGAGACTTTAAGCTCTTAAAACATTTGCTGATCTGATTGATTGATTTGCGTTTGCCCTTGCATAAACGCCTTTAGGGTATCCTCCATTGAGAATTGAGGTGGGGTCATATTTTGCATGAGTGACCCTCCTTGAGAGTTAGTAGGATTACCCGTGGGATTTTTCCTCCAACTAAAGTTAAGATGATTCTTTCAAGTAGAGTTATACGTGTTACCTACCGGTCCATTAAAAGGCCGTTGATATCCATACGTGGCATTCGCTTGTTCTTGAAACACCTCTTGAAACACAGGAATTGTAGGACAATCTTGCGTAGCGTGTATATTAGTGGTATAAATTTCACATGTTCTCAATAGCTTCAGTGGGCTTTGTAACTCACTCTTGCTAAGTTCCATGGCCTTGACTTTCCTTGTGAGGTTGGCTAGCCTTGCATTAACATCTTCTTCTCTAAGAATATAGATGCCTCCCTTTTCCTTTTATTGATGAGGCTTGAGATTACTAGATTTGTTCGAGGTATCCCATGATTGGGCATTCTCGGCCAATATATCTAAGTAACTCCAAGCTTCATTTGGATTTTTGCTCATAAACTCACCGTTGCACATCATTTCTACGAATTGACATATGTTGGAACTTAATCCATCATTGAAGAAGTTTATGATTCGCTAGCTTTCGTAGCCATGATGTGGGCAAGTAAGTACGAGGTCCTTAAACCTTTCCCAACATTAGAAGAATGATTCATTCTCTTTAACCAAAAAATTCGTTATAGCTCTTTAAAGGGTATTCATTTTATGAGCTGAGAAGAATTTTTAAAAAATTCCCGAGTCATCTCATTCCATGACCCTATCAAGTGTGGTCTAAGAGAGTGGAGCCAACTCTTGGCTCTTTATTTCAATGAAAAGGAAAAAAGTTTAAGTTTGATGGCATCTTCTGAGACATTCACATATTGCAAAGTACCCACCACTTCTTCAAATTCCTTTAAGTGTAGGTATAGGCTCTCAGAGTCTAGCCTATGGAACTTTGGTAGGAGTTGAATTACACCTGGCTTTATATCGATGTTTCCCCCGATTGTTAGGAGAACCACACATGAAGGTGTTGTTGTACGAGCCGGTTATAGGTAATCTCGTAAAGATCTCATTGGAGGAGCATTGTGCACCTCATTCTCTCCTACTCCTTCATGATTTGCAGAGTATGGTGGGGAAGATTCCCTAATGAAATTTGATCCATACTTCTCAAAATTTTACGATGTTCTACAGACTTTCGCACTCGTCTATGAACGAAGAGTGGTCCAATTAAATCACCTTCGGATTAGAGACGATTGTTGTAGTCACGTTCCCAACGGGGCATAAACCACAAAGATCTAATCTAATCCTAAGTCCTAAAATAGAAACAAAAATACGAAAATCTAAAATTTGTAAAAAGTACTACGTTAGAAGGATATTACCCGATTCGCTTGAACTATGGAAGAATTCCTACAAAAGAAAATAAGTTGTTAGTCTTAGAAAATCGAAAAAACTAGTCCTAAGAAAACAGTAATCCTAACTACTTCTACTTCTATAGCTACTAAAATAATTTAGAACTGTTTAACCTATAATTCCCCAGCAACGGTGACAAAAACTTGTTCGCTCGCCTCAAGTGCAAGGCTGCGATGTAGTAATAATTCTTGGTAAGACCGAGGTCGATCCACAAGGAATTGGATAAATAGTTTTAAACTATTCCAGCAACTTGAATTGGAACAAATTGGGATTTCAATTACGAAAACTAACTCAAAACAATAACTTATAAAATCTGTAATTTAAATGGAACTAAGGCCTCAAGGATCCACTTGTAGTAATCCCATATTAATCCATTCAATGCAAGCATAAAACACAACTAGATTCAAAGTTCTATCTCTCATCTAGTTGGAAGATAAATCATTGAAGCACATTTAATCCCACTTAAGTTGAACTTTCAAATTCTAGTCATATTCAATTACATAGCATTCAAAATCATAGCCTTTGGAGTAATAGCCATGCCTATGGACTATGGCATGCTCAAGGGTTACTGTAGACACCCCACCTTCGGCTACACTGTTGGTAGAGATAGCTGGATGAATGGAGGACCATACCCCCAAATCCCAAGTCCAAACTCAGCCAAACTCACCCTTGTAAGCCCCATTCCATAGCCCAGTTCAAGCCTGAACCCAGTCAACCCAGTCCTAAACATCAGCCTGAAAAACCCCCATAAGAAAAGCCAGTAAAAAAAATCCTTAAAAAAGTCAAACTCACTGAGTCAACCCGCTGAGTCAACTCGTCGAGTCAAAACACCGAGTCAACCCGTCGAGTCAACCCGCTAAGTCAAATCACCGAGTCGAACCGCTGAGTCAACTCACTGAGTCAACCCACCGAGCCAAACAGCAGCCCCGAGGGAGCGACCGTACCTCGCTGGAAATCGAGGAACGGCCGTACGGGCAGCCCATAGCAGGCCGCCCAAAAATATTTACGAGCACTGCCACTGCCCGCTGCTATAAATACCCCCCTCCCCTTCTCATTTCAGCAATCCACTTCCCTCTCTTCAGTCCGAGTGCGATCCGTCCCTCCACCCCTTAGCCCATTTTCCCACCAAGGAGAGCCCGAGTGAGGAGAGCCTAGCCCTGGTCCAGCCCAGCCTGACCACTGGTCCAAGTCTCCCAAGCCATCCAAGTCTTGATCCAGCCACTCGAAGCCAACCCTTGTGACACCTCCGTCCATCCAGCTGCTCTTTTTCCAGCATCATCCCATTTGCATCTAGCATAAGTGCAACATTTACTTTTCTTCCAACCCCCCTGCTTCACTGCAAGCACCTTGATTATTCAAGCACACTGCATACGTCTTATATTAAGCACCTGTCAGTTCGAGCGTATGCTCTGGGCTTGCCCGTTGTTGGAACCTGCCCATCAGAAACTCTTACTGTTCAGACCTGCATTCATGCTTCACTATAAAGCACATTGATTATCCAAGCACACTGCATACGTCTTATATTAAGCACCTGTCAGTTCGAGCGTACGCTCTAGGCTTGCCCATTGTTGGAACCTGCCCATCAGAAACTCTTACTGTTCAGACCCGCATTCATGCATCATGTCATCTATGAGAATGTACGAGGATTAAAACAGACTTTCAAGTATTAGTTCGATTCTGTGAAGTAGAGACCGTACTTCGGTACGGGCAGTGTGTGGGGTGCTTAGCCTCTTCCCACCCTATAACCGTGATCCCTTACCTCGAATCTCTGGCCGTAGATCAAAAGGAGTCATTTTAGAGGAAGGAATCTTCGGATCCCCTTCTCTAACGTTTCTACAGGGTCTAGCCGACTGTAGATTCGAAGTAACTGGCTAGTGGCGACTCTGGTCTTATATAAACTCATTTAAACACATCCAGCTTAACACGACAACCAAACAAAGCCCTCGAGAACGAGGCAAGCCAGTGGCATAAACGGCGATTTCGCACTCACGCATCATCCTCTACTTCTTTTCTCGAAAGGGGAAGGGACGAGAACGTCGTGTGGGGAGTGCGGAAATGGCGAGGGTCCACAATTACCATAATTCGAATCTAATCAAGCTAAGCATGGCAATCTCAGAGAATTGCAAGGAATCCATGTCCGGAGCGCATGAACTCTCACAAAACTTCCAAAAATATCAACTTTATTCAAACTAGAACATTCAAAATCCAAACTTAAAGTGAAAATACTTGAATCAAACTGAATTGAACATGAAATTGGCTACAAGCTTCACCTCTTTGCCCTAGCTGAGAGGTTCTAGCCGAGCATTGTCATACTACAACTAGAATTCAAAAGAAAAAGCATAGAAACTAGAAAAATCGAAATCAACTGGAGTTGTGAATGCTCCACGATGCTCTCCTTCACTTCCCACGACCTCCAGTATCTTCTAGGATTATCTTAGACGAGGCCCTAGGTGCCCTTTTATAGATTAGCGTGGAAGATTCCAGATTGCACAAGGAATCACAGAATTGCACAAAGAAAATTGGAGCTTGTAGGACAAGCTCTGTTATACAGCTGACTGGTCGGACGACCGGTCTGAGCTCATGGATGACAGATCGTAAAACGTAAAAAATAGTCCAATGAGTTTTTTTGACTTTTTATCCTCCCTTGCTGAGTGTTCGATCGGTCTAAGTGATAGTCGACCAGTCTGACGACCTGTCTGTCTTGATCCA
Organism: Liriodendron chinense; assembly: GCA_003013855.2. NCBI lineage: Eukaryota > Viridiplantae > Streptophyta > Magnoliopsida > Magnoliales > Magnoliaceae > Liriodendron > Liriodendron chinense. Next base: position 7,019,387 of record ML058446.1, read on the forward strand.
GTGAATTCTGCAACATGGTGAGGTCTCTGTTGAAGTGCCGACCGGTTGTGTGCCTTGGCCAACCAGTCTACAGTGCTATTTTTTCTGCACTCTTTTTTTGTTTCTTCTCTTTCTCCCTTGCTTCTTTCTTTCATCCTTTGGCACTTGGTCCTTTAATCTTCAATGTGTACAAAGTACTCTTTTTATCCTTGAATTAGTAAAATCACCATCTCATTCCTACAATCACAAATCATGTATTAAATGAGTCTTTTAAGCATGTAAACCATGCATATAATGTAATGTAATGGGTTAGTAAATGTATAAATTAGAGGCTCAACAATAATCAATCGTTTGACATGGGCAGAGCGAGCCTCCGCTTTCATAGTCCTCTGTAACCATCAGCAGGCAACCAAAACTCTTTGTCTCTGTCTCTTTCTCGGCCGACAAACCAAAAGAAATATCTACTTCCGAGTCTACGAGTAGGATCAGAATTAGGGACGTCTGACTATCCTCTGTCTATTTCCATAACGAAAAGGGGTGTCCAACTTCCCCTTTTCATCTCATATCTCACAGTGCTCACCCCATGTCGTCAAATTACAACATTCTCAAAGTCAAAGTCAAAGTCAAAGTCAACGAGTATGGTCAGAATCTAGGGCGTCCGATCATCCCTTATCTTTCCCATGAGAAAGGGTGTCTGATTCCCCCTTTTCCCTCTCACATCTCGAAATCAGACTGTATTCCACTCCGCACATTCCATATACACTCCATCCTTCCACACACTCACCATTTACTTTTACTGTTATTGCTATCCTATTTTTGCTAACCCGAGCCTCAAAAAGCCTGCGTAGTTAGGCCTAACCCTATTATATTTTTATTGTGCTATCATTGTTTTGCCTACCCAGGCCTTAAAAAGCTTGTGAAGTATGGCCTAATCTTTCTGAAATTACATCGGGTGGTCTAACACGAAACCAACGTATACGCGTGCAGAAGATTAGAGAGCAACTAGAATTATGGCTAAGTCCTAGAGGGGGGTGATTAAGACCTTTCGAAATTCTTTTCGCCTACTTACACAATTTAACAATTAAACTAAATAAGCAAGAACACTTCGGCTTCCAAGCCTAAGTGGGTCAAACTAATAGACTAGCATATGATTAAAACAATTAACATCCTAGTCTAAGCATGCATAGATTAACATATGATTAAATTAATCAAGAACCTAATCTATGCAAGTCAAGTAGACTATATGAGAGTAGATCATATAACCTCAAGTCTACTCAAGGAGTGAAAGTACATTCACTATAAGAAATTAGGTTTTTACCGATGAAATAATTCGTCGATTTTGAATCATATTTTCTCGGGAAATGTTATTACTGATGAAATTTTTCGCGGCTAATATCGTCGCAAAAAGGACGTCAGTAAAGGCTTTTCCCAATGAAAAATTGGTTCGTCGGCAATAATAAAATAATTACCGATGAAAAAAATCGCTGGCAAAACATATGATTTTTAGTCGGAGAAAAATGTGTTTCGTCAGTAAATAAAGTTTTTACCGACGAAATTTTTCGTAGGTTACCTACGGAAAATTTCTTTGGTAAAACTTTTACCCTACGAAAAATTTCGTAGGTAAAAGTTTTACTTACGAAAAATTTCGTCGGTAAAAATTCTTGCTCCGTTATTACCTACGAAATATTTCGTCAGTAATAGTTTTTATCCAACGAAAAATTTCATCGGTAAAAGATTTACAACAAATTATTTCATCGATAAAACTTTTTGCTCCTCTATTACTTACAAAATATTTCGTCGGTAATAGTCTTCCCTTTCCCGATTTCAATGGTTTTCAAAATTCAGGAAACAATTTCTGATATGCACTTGTAAATAAACCTAATACAATACATTTTTATCCTATTCGCATCCACATACATACGAACAAACACAAACCACACCATCTATACATAAATAATCCATTCCACATCCACAGACAACTCACATTCATTCACACACAAATACATATAAGTTTGACATTCGTACATAAAAACAAATCACGAAGATGAAGGCGGAGGTGGCGGGGCATCGGTGCTAAAGCTTGCAGCGAGAGCCTGAAACATCTCCTGCATCCGTCGCTCATGCTCCACCCGCAACTCCTCGATCCTCCTCTCTTTCTCCTCTCGTCGCCTCTCCTCTTCCTCTCTCCGCCTCTGCTCCTCCTCCTCCATACGCCTCTTCTCCTCCTCCCTCTGCCTCTCCAGCTGCTCTTTAATCTCATCAATGTCGACCCGTAGCTGCTGAACCTCTCTCTTTGCAATATCAGCTTGGCGTAGAGCGCTCTCACTAGCTACGGATCGACTGGAGCCAGCTCTAGTGGGTGCCATGAGCTTGGCATCATGGCCAAGCCCACACACATATCTAGAACGGGTGCCAAGCACCTCGCTCAGGATTTCTGGCTCACTCCGCTGACTACCATCGGGAGTGGACTGACTGCTTATGGTGTCCATCGCCGCCTGTAATGAAAACATATGAAATTTCATAACAAATGACATGAATGAGATTATTATCAATCAATGCAATTAAATTTTACAAAGTAAAGATTTTTACCCAATGCTCACTAGCTCTAGGATGAACCCAAGATCCTGTTGCCTGCCGACAATGAGTCCCTCTGTAGAGGTCTACTGGTCAGGCTCCTGGCCGGTGACGGAATCTCGCTGCGCAATCGAAAGGAAAGTAGACTTATAATAAATGCCAATCAAAACAATATATCAACTTAATAATCATCAATAATTTCTTACCATGTCATAACAATGTCGTACAAATAACTTTGAACCAGTTACGTGGTCACTTATAACTTTTTCCTGTTCGCAGAATTTATTCTACTCCTATTCTGAACACATTATTCAAAATACATTGTTATTACTTGTGAATTTAATTGTTACCTTAAGATATCGTAAATATGTAAATATTACCTGAAAAGCCTCCGATGAATCACGCAGAGTATTCGCCAGTCGTCTATAATCACGTGCGGCGGTGCGTATAGTACAACCTCATCGTGAGTCCTGTACTGCTTGTACTGCTGGTGTAACTTTTCGTGATACTCCTTGAACTGCTCTCTGATCATGTCGTCGACGGCATGGGAAATGTAAGGAGCATTCAAATCGAAAGTTAAATTTATCCTGCAGTTTCATAAATAATAGATTAAGGGAATAAATATTAAGAAAATCTCTTAACCGTAATTGAACTTTTACAGAAGAAAATTTCAATTTACTAAAGGCGCTGACGGAGGAGCTGTCGCACATCATCTGTCACGTCTGTCCAACGAGGGGTGGTGGCGGGGATCAGAGATCGGCATAGGACACCAACCTCAGACGTAAACAGCCTAGCATTGTTCTCAACAGGTCTAAGGCAGTCCTGTGGGAACTTTACCGCCACCCTACCCTCACGCGTAAGTCGCTCTAAAACTAACCCACGCGTGGGTCCACGTCCCCGTCGGTTGGTAGAAGATTCTATCGTGAAAAGAAATATGTAAGTAACAACATAAATAAAAAATACTAAATAAATGTCTAGACTTACATGCAGTGCCCGGTGTATTTTGAACCAAAGGATTAGACGCCTGTGATGCACCGTGCGAGGTCGATGCTGTTTGCGTCGCATCACGGGTGGAAGGAGTAGATCCAGTGCGCGAACGACTTGATCTCCCACCTTGTGCCATGACTGAATATGTCCAAAATACAAACTTATAAATTTAAACAGTGTCAATACAAGTTTATGAACATCAATATAATAAACACATTAAACTTTACAGTCCAATTAGTGTTCATGGTAGAATGAATTTGTGCTTATGCTTAGAGAGATGATAAAAATATGATTAGACCATTACACTATAATGCAAGCAGAATATAATAAAACCGTAAATAGAATATAAAAGTTGAAAATTGCATTACAAATTGTCATTCTATATTAGATACATATATTTCATTGTAATACGAAACAACTTCAGATCAACTATCCGAAATACTTCCTGCATAAGTTATCGTACGCTGCAGATGTAAATGTCAAGTTGTATAAAGCATTCGACATTGTTACAGCCAACATGCCAGTCACAATAGGAGAAATCTGATATCTCGGGACTCCATTCAGATGTGCAAGTGACAATGTCGCATCTTCCATACAAAGTTTCCCGCGGTTATATTCCTCCATCAGGTTTGGAATTTCTTTGAGATGGTATAATCTTTCATCTGAGTCATCGTCTTCCTCCCTACATTTATCGACCAGACCGGGTATCTCTCTGGCCCTACCAGAAGAATATAGGGCCGGAAGTCCATCCGCAATAGCTGATGAAGTATGCTGCGTGCTTCCCCTACGCTCCGGTTTGTGGAAGACATGATCAGAAAGTGACTCAACTGTAAATGTGGATTATAAACAAGTCAATTCAAGGAATAAATTATGACTTGTAAAACATATATACATGTAATAATCAAATTATTCGAATTGAAAAATGACATGTAAATCTTGTGTACATTTAATAATCGTCGTCTATATCATTATCGCTTAGGACTCTTTCTTCTTCACCATCACTATCGCTGATCAGTATTTTCTCTTCATCGTCATCAATGAAAGTGCTATCATCTCTAACAATGTCATTTATGATTAAGGCATCAACATGATGAGGTGGCACATCATCTCTATTCAATTGCACCACATCAATATCAACATTTGGATCATTCCCTCTATCCCAAGATGCAATGTCTTCTTGATATGCTTGTTCAGCTGACAACGTTCCATTTCTCCCTTCATCGCTATCTTCAACGTCTAGTTCGGGAACGTCAAATATGTTCCTAGGATTTATTTTCTGTACCATGTGATAAGAGCCACCTAACTTGGTGTTAGCGAGGTAGAATACTTGTTCGGCTTGGCTGGCTATGATAAATGGGTCGTCTTTAAACCACTTCCGAGATAAATTTACACTCGTAAAATAATCGTCAGTCTATATTCCTAACTTCTTATTTTCAATGTCCCACCAATCGCATTTAAATAAATACACCCGCTTTCTCATACAATAACTCAGCTCAATAATATCCATCAAAACGCCATAAAAGTCAATTTTTACCTCCTCATGTGCTCCCTTCACAACCACCCTGCTATTTTGTGTGGTCCTAATTGTGTAGAACCAAATCCCGTTTACAATGCAACCTGTATATCTAGATACACATCTATCAGGGCCACACGCCAGTGAGTAGAGTGCATCAGACGCATCCGCAGAGTTGCTAGCGCGCAACATCTTCATCTATTATCACTTATAGAATATAAATGTTTATGGATTTAAGATTAGGTGTAAATATTGTGTAATACAACAATATTGTAAGTGTGGTGAGATAGAAGGTGAATTAATCTTACACATTTTGCGAACCATTCTGAAAACTGATCCTGATGCATTCGATCATAATTTGTAGGGTATTGGGACTCCATCTCCTCAATGTGTTCGCTATAAATAATTGGCACGTTATCAGCAAGAAATTTTAAGATCATCGTATGTGGATATACAATTATCGATTGAAGACTTACTCTAAGTACGACTCTATTTCTTCACAATTATGCAACACGTACCACCGCGCCTTTGCTTGATCCCCAAGGTCCATATCCTGAAACGTCGGCGATCCTAAAGGATGGACATTATGTGCGAATACAGATATGAGTACTTGTTCATGCTCTTGCCCTTCATCGGCATTCCGATCTTCTTGATTGAATCTAGTCGCTATGCCACGAAGATACATGGAGCAAAATATCAGGCACTCATTGTCAATGTACGCCTCAGCAATGGATCCCTCTTGGCGTGCCTCATTCCTCACATATCGTTTTAATGTGCTGAAGGTTCTTATTCCTCACATATCGTTTTAATGTGTGAAGGTATCTGTACACAAAATCACTATGTTATACGTATGAAAACATGGATATATGTAGTTTATGGAATGAATAAAAATTTAGGAATAGGTTCTATCACCTTTCGATCGAATAGCATCCAACGATATTGTACTGGGCCTGCAAGCTTCGCGGTAAGTGAATTGCTAGGTGTACCATGACATCGAAAAATGTAGGTGAAAATATTCTTTTAAGTTTGCAAAGGATTACGACAATGTCCTTCTCTAGTTGTTTAATAAGCTCTACATTCAAAGATTTCGAACACAAATCCTTAAAGAATATCCCCAACTCAATCAGCGCAGCACTGCCATCATTGCTAAGAATTCCACGAACGCAACCGGTAGTAGACGTTGTAGAAGGACGTGACAGTCATGACTTTTCATTCCTATTACCTTACAGTCCGTTATGTTTACGCGCCGAGAGATATTCGATGCATACCCATCGGAAAAACTTCACCGATCTCAATCATTCACATAAACGCTTTTTTCTCTAGTTTTATCAATGTGTAGTAGGCTACTGGTATTGTATATGAATTTCTATGTGGTTGCAAGTGCAACTCTTTCCTTAAACCCATTGCTTGTAGATCCAATCGAGCCTTAAAACTGTCTTTTATTTTCTTCTCTATGTTCATCAATGTTCCAAAGACATTGTCACATATATTCTTTTCAATGTGCATGACATCCAAGTTGTGTTGCAATTTCAGATCACTCCAATGGGGCAATTAAAAAAATGCTCTTCTTCCTCCAGTTATACTCCAATACTGTACGTTTTCTCTTCTTCAAGTGCGGTGCCTTACCAAATCTAACTTCTTCAATGTTACTTAGTTGTTATACTACATCTTCTCCAGATAGTTCTTTCGATGGTGGCCTATGATCTTGTTTTCCATCAAAGATCATCGTCTTCCTACGCCAACTATGATCCCTCAGAATGAAGCGACGATGGCCCATATAACATGTTTTTTTACCATGCTTCAATGATAATGAACAAGTCTAATTACTACATGTAGGACAAGCCAACTTTCCCTTCTTGCTCCACCTAGACAAATTTCCATACGCAGGGAAGTCATTTATTGTCTACAAGACCGCTGCATGCAATCGAAATGTCTGTTCTGCAAAATTGTCATACGTCTGGACACCTTGACTCCACAACTCGTTTAACTCATCTACTAACGGTCGCAAATACACATCATTATCATTCCCCCCAGGTGACTTGAGTCCAGGAATAAGCAATGACATCATGAAAAATGACTCCTTCATACACAACTAAGGAGGTAAATTGTAGAGCATAAGTATCACTGGCCACATACTGTACGAGTTACTCATATTACTAAATGGATTAAAACCATCACTTGCAAGACCTAGCCAAACATTGCGAGAATCCTCTGCAAACCAGTCATATTGCGTATCAAAATTTTGCCAGGCTTCAGAGTCAGCAGTGTGCCTCAATGTATTATCATTATGAACTCGTTTCTCCTTATGCCACCTCATATCTTCAGCCGTCTTGCTTGACGTAAACAATCTTTTTAATCTGGGTTTCAATGGAAAGTACCTTGACACCTTTTGTGGAATTTTCTTATGCTTGGCTTCGTCATATTTCCACCTAGACTCTCCACATTGTGGACACTCTTCAACATTTTCATGTTCTTTTAAATACAATACACAATCATTTATACATGCATGTATGAGGATGTAACCAAGGCCCAAGTCTCTCATTAAGGATTTTGCCTCGTAATGAGACTTAGGCAATGTCTCACCGTCCGGTAATACTTCTTTCAACAAGCCAAGTAACATGTCGAATGATTTATTACTCCAATGATTTATTGTCTTCAAATGAAGTAACCTTATAAGAAAATTCAACTTGGAGAAGTTCTCACACCCCGGATAGAGTGGACGTTGCGCATCCTTCAACTACCTGCTAAAGTTTTCTGATTCAGCATCACCCATTGGAGGAATATTCTGGCTACTACTTGTCACTGCAAAATCAGTATCCACAATTGTTCCCCTTAACAAATCCCCTATGATATCTTGCATTTCGTCAACGTCTTCATCCTCATCATCAAGCACAATTGGGTCAGCAAGGACTTCAGTGGCCTCAACTCTTTAGTGGAAGTCTTCACCATGATGAATCCACCAAGTGTAACCCTGGTCAATCCTAACTATGAACAAATCGTCTTCTACTTTGTCTAAAGCCTTGTGAACCATGTTCTTGCATTTTCGGCATGGACACCTAATTCTATTACCTGAATCTGCCCGATATCGCGCAAATTCCATGAACTCCTTAACACCTTGTTTATACTCTGGGTTAAACTGATTCTTAGCTCGCATCCAACTCTTATCCATATCTACAATGCAAAGATTAGAGTCAGTTTACGTTTAGGTTAGGTAAATTGAGTTTAGGTTTAGGTTTAGGAGTACGAATTCAGAATAATGGTTCGGGATCGGGTTAAGGTTTAGGTTTTTGAGTTTGGGTTTAGGTTTAGGTTAGAGTTGTGGATTTAGGAATAGATGTAGGTTTAGGTTAGGTGATTTGAATTTAGCATTAGGTTTAGGTCTAGGTTTAGGATTTCGGGTTCGGGATCGGGTTTAGGTTTAGATTTTCAAGTTTAGGTTTAGGTTTAGGTTAGAATTGTGGATTTAGGAATAGGTGTAGGTTTAGGTTAGGTGAATTGAGTTTAGGATTAGGTTTAGGTCTAGGTTTAGGATTTCGAGTTCGAAATTAGGTTTAGGTTTAAATTTTTGAGTTTGGGTTTAGGTTTAGGTTAGAGTTGTGGATTTAAGAATAGGTGTAGGTTTAGGTTAGGTGATTTGAGTTTAGGATTAGGTTTAGGCCTAGGTTTAGGATTTTGGATTCGGGATCGAGTTTAGGTTTAGGTTTTCGAGTTTGGGTTTAGGTTTAGGTTTGAGTTGTAGATTTAGGAATAGGTGTAAGTTTAGTTTAGGTAATTTGAGTTTAGAATTAGGTTTAGGTCTAAGTTTAGGATTTCGGCTTCGGATCGGGTTAAGGTTTAGGTTTTTGAGTTTGGGTTTAAGTTTAGATTAGAGTTGTGGATTTAGGAATAGGTGTAGGTTTAGGTTAGGTGATTTGAGTTTAGGATTAGGTTTAGGTCTAGGTTTAGGATTTCGGGTTCGGGATCGGGTTTAGGTTTAGGGTTTTGAGTTTCGATTTAGGTTTAGGTTAGAGTTGTGGATTTAGGAATAGGTGTAGGTTTAGGTTAGGTGACATGAGTTTAGGCCTAGGTTTACGATTTCAGGTTTAAGTTTAGGTTTAGGTTAAAGTTGTAGATTTAGGAATAAGTGTAGGTTTAGGTTAGGTGATTTGAGTTTAGGATTAGGTTTAGGCGTAGTTTAGGAATTATGGCTCGAGATCGGGTTTAGGTTTAGGAATTCGAGTTTGGGTTTAGGTTTAAGTTAGAGTTATAAATTTAGGATTAGGCGTAGGTTTAGGTTAGGTGAATTGAGTTTAGGATTAGGTTTAGGCATAGTTTACGAATTATGGTTCGGGATCGGGTTTAGGTTTAGGTTTTCGAGTTTGGGTTTAGATTTAGGTGAGAGTTGTAGATTTAGGAATAGGTGTAGGTTTAGGTTAGGTGATTTGATTTTAGGATTAGGTTTAGGTCTAGGTTTAGGATTTCAGGTTCGGGATCGGGTTTAGGTTTAGATTTTCGAGTTTGGGTTTAGGTTTAGGTTAGAGTTGTGGATTTAGGAATAGGTGTACGTTTAGGTTAGGTGAATTGAGTTTAGGATTAGGTTTAGGTCTAGGTTTAGGATTTCGATTTCGGGATCGGGTTTAGGTTTAGGTTTTCAAGTTTAGGTTTAGGTTTGAGTTGTAGATTTAGGAATAGGTGTAGGTTTAGTTTAGGTGATTTGAGTTTAGGATTAAGTTTAGGAATTATGGTTTGCGATCGGGTTTAGGTTTAGGAATTCGAGTTTGGGTTTAGGTTTAGGTTAGAGTTGTAGAGTTAGGGTTAGGTGTAGGTTTAGGTTAATTGAATTGAGTTTAGGATTAGGTTTAGGCCTAGGTTTAGGATTTTGGGTTCGGAATTGGGTTTAGGTTTAGGTTTTTGAGTTTCGGTTTAGGTTTAGGTTAGAGTTGTAGATTTAGGAATATGTGTAGGTTTAGGTTAGGTGAATTGAGTTTAGGTTTAGGTTTAGCCGTAGCTTAAAGGTTTTAGTTTTAGGTTTAGGGTTTAGGATGTAGGTCTTGGAGACTCAACCAACTCACGGATAGCTCCAACGCACATCCGGGTCTGCTCCACACAAAGACGGGCCTGTCCAAATGGCCAGGCCACCCATATTGCTGTCCATAGAAAATGGACTGCTTCATCATGGTCATAACAGCGGTTCCCACTTTCCAAGGACCCCCGCTCAATATCCGGATAGCTTCGACGCACATCCGTGTCTGCTCCATAAATTTCGAGCTAATACATAAACACAGGCCTGTCCAAATGGCCAGGCCACCCATATTGCTGTCCATAGGAAATGGACAGCTTCAGCATGCTTACAACAGCGGTTCCCACCTTCCAGAGACCCCCGCTTAACACCCGGATTGCTTCGACGCACATCCGTGTCTGCTCCATTAATTTCGAGCTAATACATAAACACGGGCCTGTCCAAATGGCCAGGCCACCCATATTGCTGTCCATAGGAAATGGACAGCTTCAGCATGGTCACAACAGCGGTTCCCACCTTCCAGGGACCCCCGCTCAACATCAATATCAATCAACTACTCTTAATCACAAGTATCATGTTCATCATCTAATTTTCCACTAAATGATAATATAATACAATCAGTCGCCCATCCAAGGATGGATAGATTGAAATGCTATCATTATTTCCATTTAAATGCCCAAGCCTAAATTTCGACAGCATCTCCCCCTATCTCTCCAGATATATTTATCTTACATTTCATTTCCACGTCAAGTATCCACACATTGTGTGGATTATTGACAATGGAAATAAACATAAGAAACATATCTAGAGAGAATAGGGGAGATACCGTACGAAACTAATGACAGAGCATGTAAATGACAAACAACGAGAACATTCCAATCTATCTAACCTTCGACTATCCAACAGGACAATTTGACAGATTTCTATACCTCCAAAACACACTTTATCTATACTCGGCAATATAGAAATCTCCAAATGGGCTAACTATTCTATTATACTACCATTCGTGGACAAAAAAAATAACTATTAATAATAAGCCAAATACATCCACAACATACATCCACATAAATCAACCACGGGTAGCTCCGACGCACATCCGGGTTTGCTCCATCAATTCCAGATACACAAGCACATGAAAATGGTAGAATCATCAACACCATGAATCAAGTCTAATCGGTTACCTAATTAGCTATTTGTTAGCTTAAGAGACTATATATATTGTGAACAATTAAGTATGGGGCCCACCATGATGTATTTTCCTTACATCCATGTCCGTTTCAACAGCTCATTGTAGGTCATGATACAAATCTAACGCTTAGGTGGACCACACCACAGGAACCAGTGGTGATTGAAAACTCATTGGGGTCCACAGGAATGTTGATACCTAGCTGAAGGGACCACACAAATATCTACTTGATCCAAAACTTTGGGGGCCCCACAAGAAGTGGACATCAACGGTGGGCCCCACAAGCAGTGGACAGCGATGATAGGCCCCACAATTAGGTATTTTAGCCGTTTTAATTTGTAAATCCCAAATTTGGGAACCCCACAAGAAGTGGACATCAACGGTGGGCCCCACAGGCAGTGAACAGCGATGGTGGGCCCCACAATTAGGTATTTTAGCCTGTTTTAATTTGTAAATCCCAAATTTGGAATTTAGAATATAAAATCCCTAATTTAATTTCAAATCCCTAATTAGGGATTTACTAAATCAGTGGGCCCCCCCAAATAGTGGACAACTAAGGCAGACCCCACATGTAATGGACAGCGACGATGGGACCCACATGCAATGGACAACGATGGTGGGACCCACATGCATTGGATTTTGACAGTGGGCCCCACAATCAACAACGAGGATAAAGAGAGAGAGTGAGAGGAAATGGAGGAAGAAGGAAGGGAGAGAGAGTTACCGGAGGCTTGGCGGCTGCGGCGTACGGAGGCCGGTGACGGGGGTGGTCGGCTGAGGCGGGTGGGCCGGGCCGGTGATGGACGGGGTGGTCGGCTGAGGCGGGTAGGCCGCGCCGGTGACGGACGACGGATGTCGGCTGAGGCGGTCGGGCCGCGCGCCCGCACGCGCGCGCGCGAGAGAGAGAGAGAGAGAGAGAGAGAGAGAGAGAGAAATGAGGGCACTGAGGAGTTGGGCGACTTAAAACATAAGCTTATTAACGACAAAATTTTTTGTCAATAATAGTCATTTCAAAATTATTACCGACGAATATTTTCGTCGGTAATACTATTACCAGCGAAAATGTTCGTCGGTGATGTAGTTTTATATAAATGGCGTGAATTTGACTCAGCATTACCGACGGACAAGAATCGTCGGTAAAAATTTTCAAAATGACTATTACCGACGAAAATAATCATTTCGTCGTTAAAAGTGTTTGGCGGGAAAAATTCTGGCGGTGGTGGGAACTTTTATCGACGACTTCTGTATTTCGTCAGGGAAAATGGTTTTTTCCGATAAAAATTTTTTCGTCAGTAATACTTTCGTCGGTAAAAGCCCGCTTTCTTGTAATGATCATGTGTGTGTGGATCTGCCTATCAAGTGCCTAGCATACATTCCTGATTAAGCATTCATAATTAAACAATTAGACACAATGTATAATAAGAAATGCGCTCAAATACAATCACAAACACAACGATGTATAGTGGTTCGACTTCGGGTATACTCCACTCCTGGCTCAAGTACTCATCCCCTTTTAGCACACCGACATTTACTAGGGAGTTTAAATCTTATTCCTCCCAACCAAGGTGTTTTAAATCGGATCCACCCAACTGGGAGGTTTATAGGTTCCTTCCAACCTACATGTACACACCTGTATTGGTGGCTCCCCTTGGAGACTTGTTTAGGCTCTACAACCAACTGAAGGTCATACAATCGAACCTCAATTTAGACTCCACTCATGAGTCAAGGTCCTACAACTGAAGCTAGCATTCACTCCTATCAGAGGCTCCCCAATTGGAGACTCAAATCAACCCTACAACCGGGTTTATGTCCTACAATCAAACCTATCGAGTTTGAAGACAAACTCTACACTCAATTTCTCACAGGAAGAGAGTGGAATCGGACTCTTACAATTGATAACTTGTTAGATTGAGCTCCTTTGTTGCGCCGCTTCGGGTTGCTTGATCTTTGCTCTCCCGTGATTTAATCAACTACCATTGTACTCCCCTGATGTTGATGTCATTGTGTCGCCAATGCTCCAACTCCAATGATCAATCCCCTTGCATATGCTCTTCTTGAGATGATCAAGGTGGATGAGAGATAAGTTTGAGATCTCTACACCTAATGGGAATGGGTTGCCTAGAGAGTCTCACCTACAAGGATTTCATCATAGAGTATTGGATATGAATATCACAATAAAAAATAATCCAATCTCTAGAGATCAAAAGAGGAACAAGTGCATCTTCATCATAAGCTTTGAATGCTCCATACTTGTGATGAATCACAAGAAAGATCACTTATTTGGGTTAGGAATAAAACTCATAAAGGTAAGCAATGGTGGTAGCTTCTATCTCCTCAAAATCCCTCTCTTGAAGCCTAAAGTCCATCTCTCCCGTATTTAAAGAAAATCTACAACGATCATAAAACGGGCAGAAAACGGCCACTTTGATATATCGAATTGATGTTCCGATTGATCGAAGTTCTCTTCAATATATCAAAATATCATGTTCGATATATTGGAGAGTCAGTCCAGAGAGTTAGCAAGTTACTGGACAAAATTCCCGATTTATCGAAATGGGTTTCGATATATCGAATCCACACATTTCGATATATCAAAGTGCAATTTGATTGATCGAACAAACTATCCAGAGAGTTTGTACGTTTACTGGACGCTTGAATCGATATATCAAATAGACCTTTCGATATAGTAAAGGTCTATCGAAATAGGCTTCTAATATATCAAAGGTCTATCGAAAGCTGTTGTTTAAGCTGGTTTAATTATAGCAACTTCTACCTCATAAATTAATCTATTTTATCATATTTTTTTAAGGTGTTCTAAGACTAATGATGATGACTAAAGGTATTCCTAGTTGGTCCGAGTCATCTAAGAGGTTTTAAGTGTTTTGGTTCAAAGGGCTAGGTCACTAGGGCATCTCATTTACTAGCTTCTTCCTTGATGCTTCTTGTCCATTTGAATATTTGGTCTTCAGCTTGCCAAGGCTCAACCGACATTACAACACATAGACAAACGTGATTGATGAATAAGGTGCACTAGTATGCCACAGAAAAGTGCACTAACACTTGCAGGTTTGGAAGCTCTTCAGAATCCCCCCAAAACCATTTAACCCTGCAAAGTAGAGACCGTGTGTTGCACAGGTGATAAGGGGATGCCTAACACCTTCCACTTTCGTAACCAAGGCCCTTACCTAGAATCCATGGTGCAAACCGACTTATCCAAATGGAAGTCATTTAAAAGACCAGGGATTCTTCGAAATACCCTAGTCATTTTGGCGTTTTCACCGGGTCCTGGCCGATCGTCGATTCTAAGGCTTCTTTTCGGCTGGTGGTGACTCCGTTAAACATATCAAGTCCGAGAACATCATTCTGTTGTCCTCGAAAAGGTTTTGCACAATCAAGGAAAATTCAAGCCAAGTCAAAGAATCATTACAATTATGCGCCCCACTCCAAATAGAAAAAAATAAAAAATAAATAGCAGGCACACACGCGCATAAGCGTGGGACGGCGTCCACAGATGTCATTGATACTTTGTCTTCATATTCAATATGCTTCCCAATGTTAGTGCTCTAATACTACTTGATGGTGAAATTACGTCAGTAGTCTAACACGACACTAAAGGATGTGCGTGCGAAAACTTGTAAAGCAACTAGAATTATGGCTAAGTTCTAGAGGGGGGAGGGTGACTAAAACCTTTTGAAATTCTTTTCGCTTACTTAACAGTTTTATCAAATTAAACTAAGTAAGAACATTTCGGCTTCCAAGCCTAAGTGGGTCCAAACAAAAAGCTAGCATATAATTAACAATTAAACAACCTAGCCTAAACATGCATAAATAATCAAATGATTAAACAAATCTAGCTCCTAATCCATGCAACCTATGAAGACTTATGAGAATGGATCAATGAGCTAAAGTCTACACTACTAAGTGAAAGTACATGTTGTGTATGGATGTGTCTATCTAGTGCCTAACATACATTCCTATCAAGCATTCATAATTAAATAATTAAACAGACAATGCTAAGATAACAATGTGCTCAAAACAATAAAAAACACAAGCATGTATAGTGGTTCGACTTTGGGTATACTCCACTTCCGGTTCAAGTACTCAACCCTTTTGAACACACTGACATTCACTAGGGAGCTTAAATCCGGTTCCTCCCAACTAAGGTGTTTTAAATCGGATCCACCCAACCAAAAAATTCATAGGTTCCTTCCAACCTACACGTACATACCCGTATTGGTGGCTCCCCTTGGAGACTTATGTAGGCTCTACATGCAATATTCTGGGAATTTTTGTGCACGTGTAGCTGCACGGGTGCACATTCACTTGTGTATATTTATTTATTTTTTTAGATTTTGTTGTGCACACATACATATACATATACACGCTTATATATTTTAATAACTTTTAGACCTCCATGGGCCTTAGTATACTTAGTTGTTTAACAAATTGATCATTAAAACGATTCAACATTGCTAGTTTAAGATATCTGACCGTCTATTTCAATCTTGGACCACCCGATCAAAGTGGACTAGCAATGAGATCACTATATCCACTTGTACATTCATCTAATTAGAATTCTTAACCATTCATTCTATTCATCATACAAGTATATACTTAACCTACTATTGAAATTACAATCTAAGTTACTTCTACATGTATACAAGTTATCTGAATCTAACAGTGTATAGGCCTTACTCATGAATTACTCCAAACACCTATTTGTTCTTATCTGCTTACGAAACCGACCATACAACTATTCATATACATGATTGAGGTTCTAATCATCCAATTTATTTGGTCATAACTTGCCATTTTACCATCGATCACATATGAATCCATCAACTAGCCACTCAAATTCTAAACTACGTCGTTTATTATCAATTGTGTAATGTATACATCAAACTTATCGATCAATTTTCACATTGGACACCTACACATGTTGTTTGGACCATCAGGTAAGCGTAAGCAATAGGAAATCATTGTAGCCTCTATTCAATGATTAAGGTCAAGATTGACCCAATTAGAAAGAGCATATTAAATCGTTAACCATGGCCAAACTTCCTTAGGGACCGAACGACATGAATGGAATCCACACGTTATTTCTGAAAAAGACAAAAAAAGAGATATAAGGGTATCACCTATCTGCCTAAAGAGTTATGACTTTCAAGAAAAAAAAAAACTAAAACCATAACATAGGAAGTGCTCAGCATACTAAGCCATATAACTACACATGGTGGGGCTCGCTGTTAGTGCACTTTTCTGTGGCATACTAGTGCACCTTGTTTGTCAATTACTTAGGTCAGTGAGTCTAGTGTCGGTTGAGCTTAATGAAGACGAAGACCAAAGACTCAAGATGGACCGGCTGCATCAAGAAAGGAGAAACAGGTAAATGTGATGCCTTGGTGTGCCTTGCCTGAATCATAACCTAACCCATAACCTCTTAGATGACTTGGACCAACTAGGTATACCTTTAGTCATCATCATTAGTCTTAGAACTCCATGAAAAACATGATAAATTAGACTAATTAAAGAGGTGGAAGCTGCTTGTAAACAAAACAGCTCAAAACAGCAGTTTCCGATTGATCTCCGATCAATCGGACGTTGGCTCCGATAGGACTCCGATCAATCGGACAAAAGCTCCGATCAATCGAAAATTTTTCCAACAACCTTGAAAATCCACTGGACATATTTTCGATCAATCGGACAGTCTTCCGATCCATCGGAAGGGGTCCGTCCAATCAATCAGACAGTGTTCCGATCAATCGGAATATCTTCCAGAGACTTCACTAGATAGATTTTCGATCAATCGGACTTGTCTCCGATCAATCGGAGAGGTCTCCGATCAATCGGATCTTCTTCCGATCAATCGGAGATGTGCGAATCTGCCCATTTTTTACCGTTGGAAGAAAATCTATTTAAGATGGGGGATTCGTTTTTGAGCAAAGAGAGGGGATTTTGAGGAGATAGGAGCCACCATTGTTGAAGATCATTAAGAGCCCTATTCCTAACCCAAACAAGTGCTCTTCCTTGTGATTCATCACAAGTATGGAGCATTCAAAGCTTAAGAAGAAGATACACTTGTCCCTCTTTTAATCTCTAGAGATTGGATTGATCTTGATAGTCATATTCCTATCCAATACTCTATGATGAGATCGTTGTAGGTGAGACTCTTTAGGTAACCCATTCACATAAGCTGTAGAGATCTCAAACCTACCTTCCCTAGCACCTTGGGCATCTCCAATGGAGCATCACATGCAAGGTAGCTGATCTTAGAGCTGAAGCCTTGGCAAAGCAGCGACGTCAAAGATCGGGGAAGCACAAGGGGAGTTGATTCAAGCACGGGAGAGCGAGAAGAAGCAACTCAAAGCGGCGGTAAACAAGGGGCTCAATCCGACAAGTAAGGTTGTCTTGTTAGGAGTCCATCCACTCAATTCTCTGTGGGAGTTGAGTGTAGAGTTTGTTTGACAAACTCGACTTAGGGTCGTTAGCCGATCCTTGGCCTATTAGTTGGGCCTAAAATCTAGGGACGTCAGCCATTCCTTGGCACGTTAGTCGGTCCTAAAACAAAGTCTCCAAGGGGGAGCCAGCAACACGGGTGCAAACGTGTAGGTTGGGAGGAACCTGTAAACTCCCCGGTTGGGTGGATCCGAGTTAAAACACCTTGGTTGGGAGGAACCAGATTTAAACTCCCCAGTGAATGCCGGTGTGCTCAAAGGGGTTGAGTACTTGAACCGGGAGTGGAGTAGACAAGTAGTCGAACCACTATACATCCTTGTGTTTGTGATTATTCTTGAGCACATTTCTCCTTATACATTGCGTTTAACTTGTTAATTATGAATGCTTAGTTAGGAATGTATGCTAGGCACTTGATAGACACATCCACACTCATAAGATGTACTTTCACTACCTCAAGTAGACTTGAACTTCTTGATCCATCCTCACTCAAGTCTATTTGAGTAGCATAGATTAGGTTCTTCATTAGCTTAATCATTTAATTAATCTATGCTTGTTTAGACTAGGTTATTTATAGCTTTTATCATATGCTAGTCTTTTGATTGGACCCACTTAGGCTTGGAAGCCAAAGTGTTATCGCTTACGTAGTTCAATTTGTTAAATTTGTTAAGTAGGCGAAAAGATTTTAAAAAAGGTCCTAATCACCCCCTCCTATAGGTTTAGCCATAATTCTAATTGCTCTTTAAGCTTCCGCACGTGTATGCATAGGGTGTCGTGTTAGACTACTCGACGCAATTTCAATTGGTATCAGAGCGGGTTGCTTTTCAAGGACGTAACCGTCTAGAGTAAGATCCGATACTGGAGCACTAGCATCATGTCTAACTGAGATGGGAGTACCACCAACCGTCCACCTTTCTTTGACGGGTCCAACTATGCTTATTGGAAGGCTAGAATGAGAATTTTTCTCCAATCCATGGACCGTCCGGTGTGGCTTAACACGCAAGCTGGATATACCTTGCCCACCGAGCAAGTGGAGGTTGATGGGAAAGTCATTGTCATTCCCAAAGATGATTCCAAATGGGATGACATAGAGAGAGCTCAATACATGGCAAATGCCAAAGCTCTCAATACGATTTGCTGTAGCGGTATCCCCGGATGAATTTCAGTGCATTCTCACATGCGCAACTGCAAAAGAAGCGTGGGATATACTTGAGGTTACCCACAAGGGAACTAGCACAGTAAGACACTCGAAGCTTCAGCTCTTAACCACCAAATTTGAAAACATTAGGATGGAAGAGACTGAAACTTTCATAGAGTTTTATACTAAATTGTCAGATATTTACAACTCCATGTTTGTCTTGGGGGATCGGGTTCCGGAAGGTAGGATTTGTAGAAAAATTCTTAGGTCCCTCCCAGAAAGATTTGACTCCAAGATAGTTGCCTTAGAGGAGTGTAGAGATATAGATAACATGAAAGTAGAAGAACTCATAGGTTCCCTACAAACTTATGAACTACACTTTAAGGCCCCCTCTAGAAAGAAAAACATCGCTCTCAAGTCCTCTCACAAACATAAGAAAATTAAGAGTGAGTCGGAGGAAGATAGTGATGATGAGGATGATGAGGAAGAGAAATTGAACAAAAAATTCAAGAGATTCCTCAAATTTGATAGAGGGAATAACCGTGACAAGAAGGACAAGAAGGGTGATAAACATAAAGGAAAATCATCCAAACCTTCATCCGTCCGTTGTTACGGTTGCGGTCAATGTGGCCATATTGCCCCGGATTGTCCAGAAGAGCCTAAACCGAAAGGCAAAAAGGCAATGGCTGCCACTTGGGATGGTACGGAGGAGTCTGAATCTGGAGACTCCACTAGTGATGAGAGCCAACATAAAGATCTAGCTCTCTCGGCCTCCACCACAACCCCTCTTCCGGCTTATCTAAGAGGGGATCCCGACCGCTATCCCTTCTAGGAGTAGAAGAAGTTCCCAACCCCTCACTTCATGCTACATTTTATGAGGGTGTTGAGGAAATTAGTTACCCTTAGGCTAATCAAACTAAAAATCGTTAGTGAGGGTAGCTAGAAATGCTTTTATAGGAAAATCTGAGGATTTCAGCCTCATTTCTGTGTGTATGGGCAAATCAGAGGATTCAAGCCTCATTAGCCCAAATTTTGATAATTTAGCCTTGCTTGTAATTGATACATTTCTTGCTAGATTATCATCCGGCTTAGATTAACTAATCATCTTGAGTTTTATGCTTCATTATATGCTAATCTTTGCTTCGTATTGGTCTTGATATACCAATAGGGGAGGTTGGTTGATTAGGCTATAGGCCCTTGTACTTTTATTGCAAATGTATATCTTTGACCAATTATGCATGATTAACTATGCTTAAATAGTCTCATTTTCTTGTTAATCATGTTCTTTAGCATGCTCCATGTTTTATATGATCATGCACCCTATACTCTCCTTGTTAGCATGTGCTTATAGTTATAACTGCGACATACTATCTTCTCTTACCTTAACCTTACTTGTTGCATCATTAAGGGGGAGAGAATAGTTTGTCAATTGCTGACAAAAAGGGGGGAGAAAGATCAAGTCCCACCAAAACTAGTTTGCTATGTTTTGTGATGCAGGGATTGACAGGTTATGGGGGAGCAAACTGAAGAGGAGCTGCTTAGTTTAGGCATGTCAAGAGTCCTGTATTTTATTTCATATCAATGTAATCTCTTGTACATGTATTTGTTTTGGTAGGTTAGGTTTTTGTAAGTGTGGACCCTCGCCGATTTTTTCGCGCTCCCGCACGACGTCGTTCTCCCTTTCCTTTCGAAGAAGAAGAAGAAGAGGTGCGTGAGTGCGAAATCGCCGTTTGTGCCACTGGCTTGCCTCGTTCTCGAGGGCTTTGTTTGGTTGTCGTGTTGAGCTGAATATGTTTAAGTGAGTTTATATAAGACCAGAGTCGCCACTAGCTAGTTACTTCGAATCTACAGTCGGCTAGACCCCGTAGAAACGTTAGAGAAGGGAATCCGAAGATTCCTTCCTCTAAAATGACTCCTGTTGATCTGAGGTCAGAGATTCAAGGTAAGGGATCACGGTTACAGGGTGGGAAGAGGTTAAGCACCCCACACACTGCCCGTACCGAAGTACGGTCTCTATTTCACAGAATCGATCGAATACTTGAAAGTCTAGTTTAATCCTCGTATATTCTCATGGATGACATGATGCATGAATGCGGGTCTGAACAGTAAGAGTTTCTGATGGGCAGGTTCCAACAACGGGCAAGCCCAGAGCGTACGCTCGAACTGACAGGTGCTTAATATAAGACGTATGCAGTGTGCTTGAATGGTCAAGGTGTTTTATGGTGAAGCATGAATGCAGGTCTGAACAGTAAGAGTTTCTGATGGGCAGGTTCCAACAACGGGCAAGCCCAGAGCATACGCTCGAACTGACAGGTGCTTAATATAAAGACATATGCATGTGTGCTTGAGTAATCAAAGTGCTTGTAGTGAAGCAGGGGGGTTGGAAGGAAAGTAAATGTTGCACTTATGCTAGATGCAAATAAGATGATGCTGGAAAATGAGTAGCTGGGTGGACGGAGGTGTCGCAAGGGTTAGCTTCGAGTGGCTGGATTCAGACTTGGGTGACTTGAGAGGCTTGGACCAGTGGTCAGGCTGGGCTGGACCAGGGTTAGGCTCTCCTCACTCGGGCTCTCCTTGGTGGAAAAATGGGCTAAGGGTGGAAAAGGGTGACTCAGACGGTCGGGCTCTCTCCGGCTCGAAGCGATTCGAATGGATTGTTGAAATGAGAAGGGGAGGGGGGTATTTATAGCAGCAGAGAGTGGCAGCTCTCGTAATTTTGTCCGGGCGGCCTGCCATGGGCCGCCCGTACGGCCGCTCCTCGGTTTCCAGCGAGTACGGCCGTTCCCTCGGGGCTGCTGTTGGACTCGCTGGTCGACTCAGTGAGTTGACTCAGCGGGTCAACTCGGTGGTTTGACTCGACGGGTTGACTCGACGGGTTGACTCGGTGTTTTGACTCGACGGGTTGACTCGACGGGTTGACTCAGCGGGTTAACTCAGCGGGTTGACTCAGCGGTTGACTCAGTGAGTTTGACTTTTTTGGGATTTTTTGACTGGCCTTTTTTATGGGGGGTTTTTCAGGGTGATTTTTAGGACTGGGTTGACTGGGTTCAGGCTTGAACTGGACTATGGAATGGGGCTTACAAGGGTGAGTTTGGCTGAGTTTGGACTTGGGATTTTGGGGGTATGGTCCTCCGTTCAACCAGCTATCTCTACCAACAGTGTAGCCGAAGGTGGGGTGTCTACAGATGCCCCTCTTTGGCAGAGGTTGCATGCAACCGAATGCCAAAGCGAGTGGACACCCCACTTCTGACCCGGTCATTCATAGATCATGGTCTGAAATCTTTGCTTGCTTTTGCATCTGTGCCAGTTGATCGTTTGGAGATCGCTCACTTGCACATACCGCGAGAGTTTGGAGAAAACGTTGCGATTGTCCCTGTAGTTTACTGCAACCTGGGTACCCAATCGCAACCCTTCCATTCTCGATCGGTACTAACATCGGAAAGGTACAGCAGAGCCTCTGCGTCGACAGTCTTACGAGGTTACTGACCCTGTGATTGATTGTATGTTTGATGTTTTCCCAGATCACTCCAGGAATACTTGTTTCGCTTGACTGTCAAAGTGGTTAGACGCCCTGCGTCCGATAGTCTTACGGGATTCTACTACGCCGACTTGGACTCAGTCAAGGTACTTCAGGCATCCACGCCTAGGTATGTGCGGGTGAACTCTTTCCACCCAATCTGCTGATTTTGATACTTGGGTTACAATTCATCGTTTCCACCTGTTCAAATGGTTTCTGTGACCGAGCCTTTTGGCTTTCATCTTTTTGTATCTTGGCATGTGGTACGACCGCACTGACACTGGAGTTCAGTTCGACCGTACTTTGAGTGCATTGGATCCAATGATCTCCGGGAAAACCGCGAGACATCGGATCTTATTTGATTTTTGCGTCGGCTCCTACCCAGAGATATGGAAGATCTCCGAGCGTGTTGGAGGCAGAACGCTCTACTGGAAAACATTTTTGGATTTTTGAAAAGGCACCCACTCTGGGGAGTGATACTCCGTGGGGTTTTTATTTGCAAATAGAAATATTTTTTGTCTTTTTGAAATGGAAATCTGGTTTGCACGTGCCTCCACTAGGGATGCCTGTGGGGTCTTTGGCTAACCGGCTTTTATTTTGAAAGCAGGTAAACATGATGATTGATGCGATGGATGCTGATGCATGGAGATGCATGATGAATGCATGGCTTGGCTCATTCTCTTCTCGTTTGATGATTTTGCTTTTGCTGGAGATGCAGAGAATTTTGAGCTTATTGCTTGCAGGGTTGTACTCCCTTGGGGGTTTTTCTTTTTGATACGGAGGTTTGGACAGCGGGTTGGTCAAGATCCCGACCCGTGGTCGATCAGGTCCATCGTCCCAAGATGCTGTTTCTTTGCTAATGAGAATGTACGAGGATATCATTCGACTTCAAGATGTTCTTCTGGGCATACATGTGATTGAGATGGTGTTTGGTTGCCCGTTTTGGTCAAGATTCCAATTTGCGGGCGATTGGATCCGTCATCCCATACTGTGAGGTGAGCGGAGTTCAAGACTCCTGAATTGTAGTGCTGGGGATGCTAATTTTTGTGATTTTTGTAAATATGTGGTCCGAATCTTTACCTGAGTGATCAGGATAGAGATTGGTTATTGAAAATACATGAAATATTTTTTGTGATTTTTGAAATATTTTCTGATGAAAGCAAGAGAAATATTTTTGTGATTTTTGATGATATTTTGACTTGAAAGCAAGGAAATATTTTTGTGATTTTTGAAGAGGTGATTTTGCAATGTTTTTGTATTTTGTGATTTTTATGAGATGCAGGGAAAAGTATGGAATTTTCATCCACTTCCAGCTTCTACTGCTGGTAAGGTACCCGATCCATTTTACGTCAGCGAGCAAGACGAGTCTCACACAGTTAAGTGTCATAGTTTTACATCTTCGGATGAGGAGATTTTGAGGGTTTTCAGTCAACACACCCACAAAGTTGCCTGTTCCTCATGTGCAATGCACATAGACCACGTATCGTCCGACGGACTCCTTCGGCCACAAAATGAGCCACATCCTCACATTTCCCTTAGTCAATCCAGTTTGGGGTCTTACGTTGCTCACAATTCCGTGAGGGTGAGCTCCACCTCCCAACAGCCTTAATCCCCTTCATGAGTTCTAGGAACAGGGAACATCCGTCAGCTTCAACAGCGACTTCCAAATCAAGGTTGTCTATCACGGTGCGTTCAACACGAACAGGATTGCGGAGTTCTGCCCGCCACAGCCCTTACCTGTTTAAGAGATTCCAGACACCCGTACGATCAAGTGTCAGCCATGCCTGGAACAGGTTAGGAAAGAAAGCCACCGAGAAGTTAATCCCAGTGTAGTTTAAGGTCTTCGGACCGCTGGGGATAAATTGGTGCGTTTGAAACTAGTGGTGAAAATTTTTTTTGTTTTATATATTATTTATATATATATATATATATTTTTTTGAAAAGGTTCCAGATTTCAACTCGGGTGATCAAGATTGATACTGGTTTTTATGGAAAGCTTTAAAATATTTTTGGTATTTTTGAAATGATCCGGGTTATCGAACCATGATCCCAACGGTCGAGGCCGATGCCGGTTTTTGGTTGAAAGCGAGAAAGGTCCCCCGAGAAATTAATCCCAGTGTAGTTTAAGGTCTTCGGATCATGAAACTGTACAAAAGAGGGGCAAACATTATTATTATTTTTTATTTTTGAAAAAATGTCCGGTGTCAGCGGATGGACAATCCAGACTGATGCCGGTTTTTATTGAAAATCTCTCGGGATGTCGATCCCGACGTAGTTTAAGGTCTTCGGACCAAAACTTTAAAAGCGGGGCTGGTAATATATTTTTATGATTTTTGAAAATGTCCGGAGTCATTGATCTTGATGTGAGCAAACAAGACCGACGCCGTCTTTTATTGAAAATCTCTCGGGATGTTGATCCCGACATAGTTTAAGGTCTTCGGACCCAGACTTAGTAAAAGGGGGGGCAAACACATTTTTTGTTTTTTTCGAAATGATCCAGATCATCAGATCTTGGCCTGAAAGGCTGGGATCGATGTTGGTTTTTATTAAAAATCTCTCGGGACGTTGATCCCGACGTAGTTTAAGGTCTTCGGACCCAAAACTGTGTACAAATGAGTGTTGGAAATGCATAAATATATTTTTTGTGGTTTTCGAAAGTACCCAGTGTCGTCGGCTCTTGATTCGATCAATCAAGACCAATACCGGCTTTTATTGAAAATCTCTCGGGATGTGAATCCTGACGTAGTTTAAAGTCTTCGGACCCAAAATCTGTACATAAGAGCAACAATCCAGGTTGGAGACTGCGGGAATTCTCTTTGGAATGGTTCGGATCATCAGGTCATACCTTTGGATGGTTGAGATCATTGTTTGACCAAGTCAAATTTTCCTTTCTTTTTCTTGGAAATTCCATGGAACTTTTCCACATCATCAACCCAATTTCTCACCCATTTCTCATGAGATGAGATTTTGGTGAGATTTCTTCCTTTTTCTCATCCTTCTCTTCCATCACTTCATTCTTACATGAAGGTACAAGATTCACTTGCAACCACCCTTCCCAAGGGGGAGTTCTTCCCAAGGAGAGGGAGAGGGAGGTCGTTTCACCTAGGTAGAGGCTAGGACGGCCTCCCATGGGCCGCCCGACCGGTCTGTGCCTCCTGGTCTCTTCAGGGGGCTGGGTAAAAGGGTGCCCTCCCCTTTTCTATATAACATGGGACACCCTCCCCCCTCAAACGTGCAATCTCTCTCTTCTTTCTCTCATACTCTTTCTTTCTTCAAGTTTCCTTTCTCTTCTTTGGTGGTCCTTTGCTCTTCTCAAGTGGTGGGCCTTAGAGAGGTCTTGGGACAGCAAGGTGGTCCTTCTTTGGTGGGTGGTAAAGGTATGGACCACTTCCTTTCTCTTTCTTGTCCTTTTCCATCTTCATTGTCTCTTCTCATGGTCCTTTTTCTTTTTCATGTAGCTATTCAAAGAAGGTGTGAAGGTGGGCCCAAGTATTCTTGACCTTTTTCTAGATCTCAAGTCTCTTCCAAAGGTGGTGCATGGAGAAGGACATTGCAAGCTCTCCACTTCATCATTTTTTCCTTTTTCACACTCCCTCCATGTGCATGTAAAGAGTAATTTTGCCATGTCATCAAGTGTGCATGGCAAGATACTCTATCTTTTTCATGGGAGTTGGGCCTCTTTTCATGTGTATCAAATGGGCTCAAAGTGAAGTCATGGCCCTTGGTGTATTTGATGGGCCCAATGCTTCATTTTGGGCTCCCTCTTGCTTTCTTTCTCTTGTCATTTCCCTTGGAACTCTCCTTTCTTTTCCATCTTCTTTTCAAGATTTGGGCCCATGGGCATGGTAGGGCCCATCTCAAGTTTTGGGCTCATGGGGCTCACTTTGGGTGACCCCATCTTTCTCTACATGTGTATGGACCAAGGTGGCTAGCCCATTCTTCATTTTGGATCTCAAGTGGGCTAGTTTTCCTAGTTGGGCCTACATGGACAAGTGGCTCAAGTCTTCCACTATCTCTTGATTATGATGTACATCCTTGTACAAGGTGTAGTGGGCTCCTTGGAGTTTTTCATGTGGATGGGCTTTTGGGCCTTCTTTGGAATTTGGACACTTTTTTTGAACCATGTGTGCCCCACTACACTTTGTCCATGTGGATTTTTTTATTTTCATGCTTTTTCTTTGATGGATGGAGGACTTGAGCTACTTGACCATCTACAAGTCCCATGAGTGAGTTGTTCCCACAATCTCACTAAGTTCAAATGGTTTTCTTTGTGGTAGGATTGTGGTTCTCAAGAGTTTCCCTTAGATGTTATCAACCTCAAATGGATGATTCTCAAGTGAGCTATCCATACAACCATAGCTCCTTGATCCTTTCTTTGGGGCTTGGTGGGTCATTCCACCATCATTTTAAGTATGAGTGGTTTTTCTTTCCATTTGTGGGAAAGAATGATACCCATAAGTTACCCATTTTTGTCCCATGCCTTGGGACATTTTGGATTTTGATCTTCAAGTGGGCTATGTGTACCATTCTTATCCATTTTCATGATGGTTGGGGTGACTCATCAAACCATGCTCTTTTGTGCTCAAATGGTCTCCCTTTTTGGTGAACAAGTTGGTGCACATAAGTTGCCCAAACTTGCCTTTTCATGGGCATTTTCAACTTTGATTCTTCATGTGGGCTATGTGCATCAACTTTCTACCCTTAGCTTCTTTGATTCATATGTTTGTGGGTAGACCTCCTTGTTGTATTCTCATGGTCAAAACTTTCATCAAGATGAGGCACATAAGGTTGCCCATGGTTAACCCATGAATGGGTTCTCATATTCTCCAAAGTGGGCTATGTGCTCTCTCCAATCCATTGAGATGAGGCATTTGGGTTGCTCTTGGGGGCCCGTTTCCTTTCTATTCCCCACTTGTCCATGCATATGTGTAAAAAGATGGAGACATCCTAAGTGAGAATCATGACCTTGGCATAAAAGTGAGTCCATCCTTGGCCACATGTGGACTTTGAAGAGGAACTTCTCATGTGAAGTAGGACTCTCATCCTTAGTTGATCTCATGGCACTTGAGTGCATTTGTTGTCCAAAATGTGTCCTTGGATGATAGACTTTTCTTACCTAAGGCATGCCATGCCACCTTCTTTAAGGTGGGCCTTACTTTTTCCAATGGGCCCAACACATATCCTAAGTGACACATGGAGTTGGACTTTAGATTTTGCATTTGAATGTGAGTCCAATCCCATGGGTTTCTTGGATGAGAATTTGGATTTTAATGGGTAAAGGATAGGGACTTACCTTGCCAAGCTTGTAGGATTCCATGGCGGATGGTACCAGGGGCCACCAAGTGGTTGACGAGGATGATCCTGCTTTCATTGTCCGCCGAGGGGACCACATGTGTTCCCTAGCTATGGAGCATCAACCTCTTCCTGCTATCAATGGTCGAGGTACCAGGGATCGCTAGGACAATTGGATGAAAGAGCCACAGCCCTTGCTTGAGCGAGTACTAGATGGTACTCCTTTTGCTGGCCTCCTCACCCTACGCTTCCATAATAACGACGCCAACCGCATGATGCTTGCGGCCCTTTGTGAGAGGTGGCGGGATGAGACCCACACCTTTCAGCTCCCTTGTGGGGAGTGGGGAATAACCCCTTTGGACATTTACATGCAGATAGGCTTCCCTTTTCATGGGGCAATTGTCCCTCAAGTTAGCTCTCTAGCTCCCCTCTCTTCCACCGATTGGTTGCGGCTTGTCGGTGACGTCCCTCCTGAGGGTGAATTCCAAGGCCATCAAGTGAAGATGCGATGGTTTTACAACAATTTTGCTTCCGTCGTCCCTACCACCGAGCGAGAGGCCCTCTACAAGGCGCGGGCCATGATCACTTATGCTTTTGGATCCTTTCTTTTTTGCCATGCGAATGAGAGAGTTGATCCTAAATTTCTTCGTTTAGTCGAGGACCTTCATCACCCCTATAACTGGAATGGGGCCATCCTGACCCGTCTCTTTCAAGGTCTGGACAAGACCTGTCGGCATAGCCGGTCCTTCACAGGCTTCTGGCCTGTCGTTGAGGTACCTCTTCTTTCATCCTCCTTGGAGCCATTTGCCTCCTTTCTCTCTCTGATCATTGAATGTGCTTTTATCCAGACCTGCTTTTATGACCATTTTCTGCATCTTGCGCCGAGGATGCGAGATGACATTGAACCCTCTCAGTATCGCCATATGTACTGGCATCAACAGAATCGTCAGCAGAACTCCCGAGTTCCCGGGGACAATTGGCGTGCTGATATAGACGGGTTGACCGTTGAGGACGTAAGTATCTTGCTTGTCTTTGTCCTTGTGCTGTACTTGTAACTGATCGTGGTAACCTCTTCTGCTGCAGTTTGCCCGGATGTCGTACGCTAGTTTCCCTCTCTACTACACACCCCAGCGCGTGGAGGCATACGATGCTTCATGTCTTCGTATTATGCTTTCTGACGCTGAGTCCTTCCAATGGTACTTGGGAGAGAGATTGCTTCGGCAAGTCACTGGGGTGGCTCGGGTCCCTTGTTCTGCACCTCCTCCAGCTGCTCGAATGCCAGCTGATGAGAGAGTTGAGGCTCTGGTGGGCCAGCCTGGCTTCCATTTCACGATCCCGGATCGTGATTATGACGAGTGGTATCTACTATTTGGCCAGGGGCCTTTGCTTCCTTCGCTTTATGTTCCAGGTGGCCGTCGCAGATATGCTGGAGGTTCAGTGACTGCTCCTTTGATGGATCTTTATCGTCGGGAGCGGGACGCGAGGAGGGGCGATGATGATTATGTTGGTGACTTGTAGCTGGCTCTGCTTTATATGGCCTTGTACTTTTATTTTTGTCTCCTTTTGTATCAAGCTCTTTTGGATGAATATACAGGCTTTAATTTCTCCCAAATTCCTTGGTGATGTCTGTATGCTTTGACTCTTGACTCATTCCTTCATGATTTGTGATTTCTCAACTGCATGGACAATGACTTGAACGGTTTAGATCGCTTGTTTAGGCCCTGCGGGGCCCACTTGATGATTGGATCTTGGATTTTAGCCCTTCTTTTGATGATTGGGCTTTTGATCTTGCCACTCCATGACTTGTGTAAGCTTTCCAATGGTTTGGATCTTGATGATTTGGCCCTTGAATGGTTCAGATTGATGGATTTGGCCCTGTGAGCCCACTTGAGACCTTAGCTTTACTTTGGGGCACCTCTTTTGATGATTTGTGAGGCTAGGAATGCTTCTCATGGTGTGGATGATGGCTTGAACGTCTCTGATCGCTTGATTTGGCTTTGTGGGCCCACTTGATGATTAGATCTTGGATTCTGGCCCTTCTTGTGATGATCAAACCTTTGATCTTGTTGTTTGACGGCTCATGTAGGTTCTTCAATGGTTTAGATCATGATGATCTAGTCTTTGAATGGCTTGGATTGCTTGTGGCCCCCACTTGATCACCTTTCCTTCTCTTTGGCTTGATCAGCCCTATTCTGGCCGCATTGCTTCATGATTGGACCGGTGGGGCACCTTTTGTATGATCTTGATCAACTTCAGTTGAAATTTGGAGTGGACCGGAGCCTTGGGCGGCCTACGGAGCGCCATCTGCTGACGTGGACTGTCAGACTCACCTACCAAGAACCCTGGAGCCAATCCCGCGGAGAGAGGGAATCTGTGTCCGTACGGGCGGCCCAGGGCAGGCCGCCCAAGGCTCGCCTCTTGAGCGGCCTGGGCTGGCCCTGGTTCGGACATTCTTCACTGTCCACTGTCTTTGTCCCCTCATTCCGTGCACGTCCGGGTTCGGTTGCAGCCATGAATATTCTTTTTGTCTCTTCTTTCCTCATCATCTTGTCTTCATCTTGGTTTGTCCTTTCTTGGGCAATGGATGGTGGGGATTTATGGGCTGTGGGGGCTGTTCATGGTGGGTCCCACACTTCAGAGAGTATTGAAGGCTTTAATGATGGAGGGATTTCTTTAATGGATGGTGGAGATGGTGTATTGAATGGAAGCATTGATGAGGGGTTAGGGAATGGAGTTGGTGGAGCTTTGAATAGCTCCATTAATGGTGGGATGGCTGGATTTTCAGATTTGAATGGGCCCCTCATTATGGGAGGAATGGATGGTATGGATGAGATGATGGGATGGGACATAGGTGAGGCTATGCATCCCTTGAGTGTGGGTCCCATGGATGACGTGATGGACGGTGATGATGGGACTATGAGGGACATAGGTGGGCTGATCTCATGTCTGGATGGTATGGATGGCTCAGATGGTACCTTTGACGATTTAGATGCTCTGGATGAGGGCCGAGATGTGCGGCACACTTGTTTGGGTGGACTTGATGTGATCATTGATGATGTCCCCTTGATGATGGACGGTGTAGATGCCTGGATGATCCCTTTGATCGGTCAGGATGATGACTGGATTCATGATTTTCTGTTGGAGGGGGCCGCAGGTCCAGATCTGACCGTTGATTCTTTGATCGGGGTTGCCGGGACCCCTTTGGATGGTTCAGATGTATTCTTTGACGGTCAGATTGGTCAGGATGCCACGATGTGCGGTGTGATCTTCACTGATAGCTCTTTTGGTTGGGAGCATTGTCCTTCTTTTGGTCATCGGCCCTTTGCGCACTCTGTTCATGAGGTGGGCGAGTCTTCTCATGCGGCTGAGATTATGACAGTTTCAGACAGCGATGTGGCTATATCAGACATAGCCGTTACTGAGGGCATGTCAGGGGCTGTCGAGTCTGCAGAGGTTCCAGCTTTTCCTTCTCCTTCGCCCGTTGACCTTCCGATCCTTGATGAGTTGTCCTCGATTTCTGGGCCTTTTGTGCTGGAGGGGGTACCGGTGAGGACTTGTTAGCTGCTTCCTCGTTCTTCCTGCTCGCCACGACTGCTTGCTTGGCTTGACAGCTTGTCAGTTTATGAGATTCGAGATTTGGAGTCCTATGGCTTTGGCAGTCTGATTCATATGGCTAGAGTTGACATTGACTGGAGGATGCTCGGAGCTGCCTTGATTGACTGGGTCCCTTCGTTGAACTTGTTTGCGTTCAACGATATGGAGATGGGGCCTTCTTTGGAGGAGCTTGCGCGCTTGACAAGCTTACCCTGGGATTATGCCCAGTATTTTTCGCCGAAGACATCGCCGAAGACTGCTACACCGCAGAACTGGTTTGGGATCCCCTATCTTGTTCGGCCTACAGCTGGTGGCCAGGATGCTGTTGTGTTCTCCTTGGACTTACTGTATGATCTTTTTTCGGGTCCTCGGAGTGTGGCTGGTTCCACCTTTGCTCGGAACGCACTGATGTTCTGTTTGATTGCTGAGGTGCTGTTCTCGGGATGGCGCAGGTCCCAAACTCCTTTGCTTTTTGAGGTGATGAGCCGAGCTGTCCGTCGGCAGGGGATCATTTCTCTCATCTTGGCCGAGCTATTTGATGGGCTGACCGACTGTGCCCTGGGCCGCACTCGTGTCCTTCGCGGCTGTTGTGCTTTCCTTCAGGTATCTTTTCTGCACCTTTTTTCTTCTTGCTTTGCTAGGAATTGTTTTGCTCTAGCTGAACTTCTTTTGCTTTCTGTGATTAGGTCTGGCTATGGGAGCGTCTTTCTCTGACCGTTCCTGTACCTCTTCCTGGCATTCCTAGCTCTGACATCATGCGTTATATCATGGAGTTCCTTCCTCATACAGCCAGGATGAGCGAGCCCTTGTATCACAGGATGTTCGCTGAACTTCGTGACTGGAACGTTCGTTGGGAGTCATCTTGGCTTTCACTTCCTCTAGTGCTTTGCGATGCACACCGCCATCCTCTGATGTTGGTAGGCTTTCGATCCTACTTTTCTTACCATCCCATCCGGTTCCTGTGGCAGTTTGGGTATGAGCAGGATGTTCCTCATTTCGCTTTCACGGGTATCGGGCATCGAGTACTCCCCTCTAGATCTTCTGACTTCAGGACCCGGATTGATTGTTCCTGGGCGAGTTATTTGACAGCTGATTTGTTGGGATTTGAGCTGCGGACTTTTCCGATGGCGACCGCCCCATATCAGTACTGGGTTGCTGAGCAGTCTTTGTATCGACGCATCCCTTGTTGGCACTAGACTGCTGATGAGGATGAGCAGGATATTCTTGGAGATGCTGGCTCTTCACCTGGTTCATATGAACCTTTTGAGGAGCGCCCGTTTATCGATCCTGGCTTCCTTTTGGCCACTCATGGTCATCTGCTGTCTGAGATCTCTGCACTTCGGTATCATTGTGAGATGATGTCGAGGAGATTGGCTGCCGATCGGAGGTTGTCTGATGAGGAGACAGCGATCCGTACCCTTGAGCGCGATGAGGTGCATTACCTGCGTATGGAGGTGAGCAGGTTGAGAGCGAGACTATCTTTTTATGAGTCAGAGGACTCACCTGATGTGGCCGAGGAGGAGGGTAGAGATTGATTGTGTTGGCCACCTGCACATTCTTTTTTCCATGTATGATTGATGATGATGAAAATTTTTTGTATTTTTTGAAAAAGATGGTATGATATGTGTAAAAGAAATATGATGCATCTAATTAAAAAAGAGAAAACTGTTTGAAAATCTACTGTGCCATGAGTTGTCTTGTGAGTGTTTCTGGACTTTGTGTCGGGATATAGGAATCAGAACTGGGGCTCGGTCAATGATTTGACCGATGTCTCTAGATTTGACTTGCTTGATCCTTTGGTTCCCTAGAGATGTAGGCAATGGAAACTCTTGCTTCCTGAGATTGTCAGAGTCTGTAGCGTTCTTCGCTCCTGACTGCACTTCTTCTTGTTCTTGAACTGTAACTGCTTGAACTGATCTGGACCGTCTGCTTTCTTGGTACCTGCACTTTTATTTTTTCTTTTTCTTTTTTCATTTTGAGCCATTTTTGCCTGCAGTGCTCTTTCGAGTTTTCACCACAGCCGGCCTTTTCCCATCATTTTTGCCCGTGGCGCCCTTTCGGGTTTTCACCACGTCCCGGGTGTTTGATCTTGCCTGCCCCTTGGCAGCTATGCTGTTTTTACCCTCGGCGCCCTTTCGGGTTTTCACCAAGTCCGCTGTATGCCCACTGTTTTTACTCGGAGCGCCCTTTCGGGTTTTCACTCCGCCCTCTTTGTTTAGGCACACATTTTCTTTTTTCTTTTTTTTTTCTTTTTTTCTTTTTTTTTTTTCTTTTCTTCCTGGATCTTTGGATAACTGTGGCGGCTAGAGGTCGGGAATCCGTCGTTGCCGGCCAATGGCAGTCTTTCAGCCCTTATCCTGATTTACGATAATAGAGCTGTTGGTCTTTGCTAAAGACCCCTCTGAGATGAATGGATGGATGACTGTGTTTCTTGGATTGATTTTTTTTTCTTGAGTGCCTTTCTTTGGCTTCCCTTTTTCTTTCTCTTTTTTTTCTCTTTTTTTTTTGTATTCTTTTTCTTCTGTATTCTTTTTCTCTTTTTTTTTGTCTTTTCTTTTTTAATCCCTTTTTTTTTTTGAAACACTTGTTGGTGGACGGGAATGATTTCTCAGAGATCTTAGCTTTGACCCCTTGACTTCAGCTCTATTAAAGTAACCTTTGATAAGGTCAGAATAACTTACCCGTGAAAGATCTTCACGTTGTCGGCGTTGGTTGGCTCAGGAAGATCCACCCCTCTCATGCTGGTGAGTCTGAGGGTGCCTCCGGGAAGTACTTCTCTAACGATCAGTGGCCCGTCCCACGAGGGTTTGAACTTTCCTCTGGGATCTGGAAGGTGCGACGGTAAAATCTTCTTCATGACCATGTCGCCTACCTTGAAGCTCCTTTTTCGAACTCTCTTGTTGTAAGCCCGAGCGATCCTTTTCTGATAGCACTGTGAATGACTTAGTGTACGCATGCATTTTTCATCTGCTAGCTGCAACTGATCGAATCTGGCCCGTTGCCATTCTCCTTCTTCAATTCCGCTTTCTAATAACACCCGAAGTGATGGTATTTCCACTTCGACTGGTAGAACTGCTTCCATTCCATAAGTAAGCTCGAAAGGAGTAACGCCCGTAGCAGACCGTACAGACGTTCGATAGGCCCAAAGTGCATATGGGAGCATATCTGACCAATCTCGATAGGTCACGACCATCTTCTCAAGTATCCTGACGATTGTCTTGTTTGCGGCTTCTACCCTACCGTTCATCTGCGGACGGTAGGGGCTTGATTGATGACGTTGGATCTTGAACTTGCTGAGGAAGTCATCCATCTTCTTGTTGACGAACGGGGTTCCATTATCTGTGATGATAGCATTGGGGATTCCGTACCGGCATATGATGTTGTTCTTCATGAATTTGATCTCCTGAGATGCTGCAATCGTGGTGTAGGAGGCTGCCTCTACCCACTTGGTGAAGTAGTCGACTGCCACAAGTATGTACTCATGCCCGTTTGATGCTTTGGGACTGATCTTGCCGATGATGTCGAGTCCCCACATGGAGAAGGGCCAGGGGGTGGTCAGATTGTATAACTCTGATGATGGGGCATGGATTTGATTTGCATGCTCCTGACACTTGAAGCATTTTCTGACGTGCTGGCAACAGTCTATCTCCATGGTGAGCCAATAATAACCAAGTCGTAGAATCTTCTTTGCCATCATGTGCCCATTCATGTGTGGGCCACAGATTCCTTCGTGTATTTCTTTCATGATCTTTGCAGCTTCTGTTTCATCGACGCATCGGAGGAGGATGTGATTATAGGATCGCTTGTAGAGAACTTCGCCACTGATGGTGAACTGGCCGGCCAAATGTTGGATGGTTCGGCGATCTGTTGCTGTTGCTGATTCTGGATACTCCTGGGTTTCGAGATATTGCTTGATGTTGGCATACCAGGGTTTGTCAGGGACAGCTTCGGCTTCTTCTATTTGCAGGCAAAAAGTAGGTTCTTCTTGAACTTCAACTGTGAGCTCCCTTTCTGAAGCTCCTTTTGGAATCTCGAGCATTGATGCGAGCGTGGCGAGAGCATCTGCGAACTGGTTCTTGGCTCTGGGCATGTATGAGAAGGTGATTTCCTTGAATTCTTCGATCAGATTGTCAAGATACACATGATATGGTATCAACTTCTCGTCTTTGGTCTTCCATTCGCCATTGGTCTGATTGATGATAAGCTGTGAGTCTCCAAACACTCGTAGCTTCTTGACGCCCAAGATTATGGCTTCCCTTAAGCCAGCGATGCATGCTTCATACTCTGCCATGTTGTTGGTGCACTCGAATGCGATGCGCCTCGAGATAGGAATAGGGACATCATCTGGAGAGTAGAGGATTGCTCTAATACCACTCCCTCTAGAATTTGCTGCGCCGTCGAAGAATAATGTCCATTCATCTTTTTTCTTCTTTTCATCCTCTTCAATGAGCAAGAGATCTTCATCAGGAAAGAACGTCTTGAGCGGCTGATAGTCCAGGAGAGAGTGAGCCGCAAGATGATCGGCGAGGGCCTGCCCCTTGATTGCCTTTTGAGTGACATAGGTGATGTCAAACTCAGACAAGAGTAGCTGCCATTTAGCTATCCTTCCAGTGAGTGCCGTCTTCTCGAACAGGTACTTGAGCGGATCCATGTGAGCAAGGAGGAGAATAGGGAATGCAATCATGTATTGACGGAGTCGCTGAGTTGCCCAGACTAGGGCGAGGCAAGTCTTCTCGATCGGGGAATACCTGGTCTCATAGTCGGTGAACTTTCGGCTCAAATAATATATTGCTTGTTCCTTCTTCCCGGTCTCGTCGTGTTGGCCGAGGACACAGCCAATGGCTTCTGCTGCTACTGAGATGTATAGCAATAGTGGTCGTCCAGGAGTGGGCGGCACTAGGACTGGAGGGTTCATGAGATACTTCTTGATGCGGTCGAAGGCGACTTGGCAATCATCATTCCATTCTTTTGGGACGTTCTTCCGAAGAAGCTTGAATATGGGCTCACAGATAGGTGTGAGCTGTGCGATGAAGCGACTGATGTATTGAATTCTGCCGAGGAAGCCACGAATTTCTTTCTCTGTTCTAGGAGGGGGCATCTCGATGATTGCTCTGGTTTTGGTCTCGTCAACCCTGATGCCTTCCTCGCTCACCATAAAACCGAGGAGTTTGCCTCCCATTGCCCCGAAGACACATTTCTGAGGGTTGAGGCGGAGCTTGTACTTTTCTAATCTGTTGAATAACTTCTTCAGATCTTCAAAGTGTCCTTCAATTGTGCGAGATTTGACGATCATGTCGTCCACATATACTTCGAGCTCCTTGTTCATCATGTCATGGAATAATGCTGTCATTGCTCGTTGATATGTTGCTCCTGCGTTCTTCAGACCGAACGGCATTACCCTGTAACAGAAGGTTCCCCAGGGAGTGATAAATGCTGTCTTCTCACGATCTTCGACGGCCATCTTAATCTGATTGTAACCTGAGAACCCGTCCATGAATGAGAAGACCTTGTATCCAGCAGTGTTGTCGACCAGAGTGTTGATATGTGACAAAGGGAAGTCATCTTTTGGACTGGCTTTGTTGAGATCTCGGAAGTCGATGCACATTCGAACCTTGCCATCCTTCTTCGGTACTGGTACGATGTTGGCGAGCCATTCAGAGTAATTGGAGACTACCAAGAATCCCGCGTTGTATTGGTTGATGACTTCATCTCGGACTTTCAGAGCCCATTCTGGCTTCATTCTTCGGAGTTTCTGCGTCACTGGCTTCATATCTGCCTTGGTTGGCAGATGGTGTACAACGAGCTCTTCGTCGAGCCCCGGCATGTCTTCATATGAGAACGCGAAGTTGGACAATCTTGGAGCTAGGAACTCTATCATTTTCTGCTTCATCTCAGGTGGCAACGATTTTCCAATGCGTACTTCCCTAGGGATCTTAGGTGTCCCCAAGTTTACTATCTCGAAATCATCGGCTACAACATTGGCTTTAGATTCAAACTTTTTGAGGAGATCCTCTAGTTCGGGAGCCGGATCATCATCTTTCTCATCCCGAGCTTCGTCCAGACCCATGAGCTCGAAGTATAATTCGATGTCGAAATCATATGATTCGACTTCAAACTCATGCGACTCTTTAGACGAACTTGGCACACTATTGAATGCAGGAAAAGAAATATTTTTTGGTTTTTGAGATTTTTCTGAAATTGAAATGATAGATGTTCTTGGTTTTTGAAAGTTTTTGATTTTTTTGGATTTTCGAAATTCATGGGACTTTGAACAAGCGGGCATTGCAGACCATGATTGATCCCAACTTGTTCCAAAGTTCCGGTCGCTGCTTAAACAGGCATTTTTTTTGGAAGCCAGAGCCCTCAGATGGCTCTTTGGCTGATTCAAAAGTTAGGGGAACAGATGACCATTCAGGACCCCACACTCCCTCCCCTGGAGAGGTGGGGGTTGATGCTTTGGGCGAAGAATCATGGTCTGGCCCAATGACCATGACTTCTCGCTGGTCGGGTTCGGGATCTGAGTCGCACTCAGTCCCTCCCGGGTCTCGCATTGCAGTTCGTCTGGTTCCACAGTGAGACACAAGTTTGGAACCTGAACATCAGACCAATCCAGGGCTGGCCACTTCCCTTTCTTGGTCCAATGGATGGGCTGCTTCTGCCCTTGGCTGATGATTGATGATGTTGACTTTGCAGAGATGGGCAAGTCATGCCCCTTGCTAATTGGTGCTGAGATGGGCAAGTCGTGCCCCTTGCTGATTGAAGTGGGCAGGTTGTGCCCCTGGTTGAGAGAAGTGGGCAAGTTGTGCCCCTGGTTGGGAGCAGGTGTCAGAGTAACCTGGTCCTGAAGCTGCTGTATTTGACTTCCTTCTTCGTCTTCATCCTTTTCTTCTTCTTCTGGAGGCTTAGATGGTTCGAGAATCTGATCCCATCGAATGGGGGGCCACGTGGCCCAAACTATGCTCATCGGGAGGCCTTTGTGTAGTGTAGTCGGTTGATTCCCTCCTGGATCTTTGCAAGGTTCTCCTGGCTTGACGAATTGGATGGGTGAGCATCGAAATTTCTTCCTTCTCTTGTCCATGAAGGTTGCCCTGTATCCGAGTCCCCATTTGCGTTGGTTATATACCAGCGGTACCTTTCTGGACTTGAAGTGATTCTTCATTCGGTATTTGAGGCTCAGACGCTCCGCCGGTGAAAAGACACGATCCACCCTTATCGGTTCTGGATTAGCGATAGAGTTCACGGTCTCGAATTTGAAACTGTGAAACGGGATGTCTTCTTCAGAGTGCTGGATATCGATGACCGGGATGTCTGGTTCAGTGGCAGCAGCATTTGAAGGAATGATGAGCTCCTTCTCTGCATGGATAGAGATCACTTGATTTCCACAGATATACTTCACTCGTTGATGCAGGGTTGATGGCACAGCTCCAACCTTGTGCAGCCAAGGTCGTCCGAGCAACATGTTGAAAGAGGCTGATATATCTAGGACTTGGAATGTGATGGTGGAGACTTCCGGACCTATCTGTACCTCTATGTCGACCTCCCCTTCCACTGATCGGCGGGTGTTTTCGAATGCTCTGACACATATGGTGCTGGGTCGGAATGAAGAAGGACTGATTCCCAGACGTTCTGCAGTCTTGAGTGGGCAGACATTTAAGCTTGAGCCATTATCGATAAGGACCAGCGGAACACAGAGGTCTTTATATCGTAAGGCTATGTTGAGGGATCGCCCATGATCACGTCCCTCTGGTGGCAACTCATTATCTGTGAAGGTGATGGCGCGCGGAGCCAGGAGTTGTCCAATCATCAAAGCTATCATTTCTGGTGCCGTATCAGAGGAGACGTGAGCATCGTTCAAGGTTTTGGCAAACATTTCTCGGTGTATGCGAGATGTGCAGAGTAGCTCCCATACTGAGATTTGTGCAGGGATTGACTTGAGCTGAGTGGCCACGTCGTATGCGGCTTCATTTTTGCTGCCGAGGCCTGGGAGGACGCCTGTGGGATCTCCTCTGTTTTGATTATCTCTTCGGATGCAACGCCCATTGGGATTCATGTTCCCCACTTCCGCACATTCTGGATAGTGCCATGGAACCTCTTTGTAGTTTTCCTCCCTTTTGCCTTCTAGGACCACCGGTTCTTGCAACGGTGCTGTTGTGGGTACCAGATCTTCCTCGTATGGAGCTTTTGCCTTGAGGACTACATTGTTGCCTGTGCTGAAGGGGTAATATCGAGGCTTGTCTTCATAGACCACATAAGGTCGTGGTCCTGGCTTGATCGTTCCTGGGGCGGGAGGCTCCCATGGAATGAATACTGGTCCTCTTGATATGGCAGGAGGTTTCTCTGTTCGTCCGAGCTGCCGTAGCGTGATTTATACGCCTCCGGGACTTGCCCCTTGCAATATGACAGGCTTGACTGGAAGAGCTCCTTCCAAGACAACGGGCTCTTGCTGCTGATGAGTGTAATCCTTCCATTGCGGATTGGATTGTTCTGGAGTTGCCCCTTGCAAGATGACAGGTTCGTATGTGGGCTCAATGTATGATTGTGCTCCTTTCAGGACGACTGGTTCCCAGCTTGAATGGTTGTAAGGTGCCCCTTGAACAACTGGTATATCATATGGAGGTGCTCCTTCAAGCACTATTGGCTCGGAGATTGAAGGAAGAAAGGGACTTGCCCCTTGCAAGACTGGAGGAGGATTTGTTGGCTCATAAGTGTAGGCGTGAATGGATTGGATGGGGGAGAAGAAGCGATCGAGATGATCCCCTTCTTCTATACTATTGACTGTAGGGCCACGAGACGAACTGGGGTCCGTCGGATGTTGAGGCAGAGGATTCTGAAGGATGTTGGTGGAAGCTGCTGGAGAAGTTCCAGGGACCGAGATGACGATCTTGCGGTCATCAATTAGGTCTTGTATAGCATTTTTCAAAGTATAGCATCGATCAGTGGCGTGGCCACGTCCTTGATGGTAGGCACAGTACTCATTTTCTCGGTAGTTTGGAGGCAGAGGATAAGGCAGAGGCCTAGGTGTCATCAGAGTGAGTAACTGCTTTTGTACCAGCGTAGTCATGATTTGACTAAGTGGTTGACTGAGTGGAGTGAACTTCCTGAACTCCCTGTAATTCTGCCTGTTCTGGTATGAGTATTGGCCGTTTCCTCTGAACTGCTGCTGTTGTCAAGGTGGCTGTGGCTGAGGATTCGGTTGTGGCTGATATCGCTGAGGCTTATGCTGAACTTGATTCTGCTGATACTGTTGACGTCCCTGTGGGAAAGCACGTTGATTTCCTTGAGCAGTGGTGTTGATGTTGTTTACCTCTGTTGGGCGGGGAGGAGAACCACTGCGGTTTCCATTCCCGTGCCCGATAGGTCTTCCTTCCACCCTGTTCCTCTTGACTGGAGTGGCTTGATGAGGCCATGGGGAAGTCGTCCCGGCACGGATTCCTGCTTCGACTTGCTCTCCAGCACGGATTAGCTGCGAGAAGTTCGCGTATGGATGCGAGATGAGATACCCGGATATGCCTGGATATGTTGAATGAACAATCATGGAGATTTGTTCTTCATCGTCGATGGGTGTCCGCATTCTGGCTGCCATAGCTCGCCAACGTCCCACATAAGCTGATAGTGTTTCATCACTCCTTTGCCTGAGTGCTGCGAGGTCGGCTCTTCTGGGTGCCATGTTGAGATTGTATGCGAATCTGTCGATGAAAGCCTGGGAAAGCTGTTCCCATGTTCTGATGTGGTGGCAGTCCAATGAAGTGTACCAATCTAGGGCATCGCCCTTCAGAGATTTTTGGAACAAACGAATAAGGGCCCCTTCATTTCCTGCCATTGCACTCAGCTCCCCGCAGAAAGCCTTGAGATGTGCTGTGGGACAACCGCTGCCATCGTATCTCTTGAATTTTGGTACCTCGAAGTTTTGAGGTACTTGAGCATCTGGGAAAGGACACAAGTCTCTGAACTTCGTCGAAGGTAAGTCGATTCCTTGCTGTCGCTGAAGCTGATTTTGCAAGATCTGGAACTGCTCCCGCAACTCGTCCAGTCCTGAGTGATCTGTTCGAGCGACTGGTGCCTCCTAGAATAAGGCACGTTCTTCTTCGGCATAGTGGTCGATGTCTTCGACCCTATGGGCTTGCTGAAAAGCAACCGCGGGTTGCTGAAATTGATTTGATGACTGAACTAGATACTGATGAACTTGTGCTTGAAATGATGGTAACTGAACTGGAGACTGTACTGAAGGTTGAACTGGAACTTGCTGGAAATTGACTGGATTTTGCTGAATTGAAGATTGCTGAAAATTAACTGGAATCCCATCGGCGGGGATGTGCTTGAATTGAAAAGTGCTCCTGTTTGCAGGAGGCTGAGATGCTGGGAAGTGACCCCCTTGTTGGGTATTCGCCACTGTCCGCTGATTGATGTGGGCTTGACACTGACCCCCGTTGTGGGCATTCGCCAGTGCTGTCCCTGTTGCTGGAAATTGAATTGAAATCCCATCGGCGGGAATGTGCTGGAATTGAAAAGGTGTCCCATCGGCTGGGACGTGCTGAGATCTACTGAGATTGTTGTTTGCAAGATTGACTGGAAGCTGACTGGAAGTCCCTGCGACCGGGATGCTCTGAGATGGCCCCGTTGTTGCAGGAAGGTATTGAGAAGGATGCCCCATAGCAAAGGGCTGAGAAGGCTGCTGTCGGTAGTCTTGGGCAGACTCCGATGGTTGTGCTTGATTTGAACTGGAGGCCGGGAGGACCCGGCATGGTTGCTGAGATTGCTGAACTGGGCTAACTTGATTGTTGGCTGCTGCGGTGGCTTGTGCTTGCATGAATTGCAAGAGCATTTCTTGCATTGCTCTCACTCCTTGTGCCAATTCTTGTATGATTGGCGTATTATCAATGGGCTGTTGCGCTGGAGGTTGCGCTTCGGTCATTTCAAGAGCAGGGAAGTGATGAGTTTCTTCTTCGTGGTTGGACATGGCTTGCTGAGCCCGAGTGCGGATTATGCTGCGGAAGGGAAGCTGTCTCCAAACACGTTGAGCCCGAGGAGGCGCAATGGTGAGGACTATATTCTACTCTTTTGGGGTTTTGGGATTTTCTATATTTTTTTTTGTTTTGGAATTTTCTATTTTTTTATTTGTTTTGGGTTTTGGGTAGAATGCTATGCAGATGAGATTGTATGAGGATTAGTGACTTTCAAGTACGGGAAGGATTCTGTTTTCAAGTCGGATCACGACTAGTGGGACTAGCTTATCCCCAGTGGAGTCGCCATTCTGTGGACCCTCGCCGATTTTTCCGCGCTCCCACACGACGTCGTTCTCCCTTTCCTTTCGGAAGAAGAAGAAGAAGAGGTGCGTGAGTGCGAAATCGCCGTTTGTGCCACTGGCTTGCCTCGTTCTCGAGGGCTTTGTTTGGTTGTCGTGTTGAGCTGAATATGTTTAAGTGAGTTTATATAAGACCAGAGTCGCCACTAGCTAGTTACTTCGAATCTACAGTCGGCTAGACCCCGTAGAAACGTTAGAGAAGGGAATCCGAAGATTCCTTCCTCTAAAATGACTCCTGTTGATCTGAGGTCAGAGATTCAAGGTAAGGGATCACGGTTACAGGGTGGGAAGAGGTTAAGCACCCCACACACTGCCCGTACCGAAGTACGGTCTCTATTTCACAGAATCGATCGAATACTTGAAAGTCTAGTTTAATCCTCGTATATTCTCATGGATGACATGATGCATGAATGCGGGTCTGAACCAATAGAGTTTCTGATGGGCAGGTTCCAACAACGGGCAAGCCCAGAGCGTACGCTCGAACTGACAGGTGCTTAA
Organism: Liriodendron chinense; assembly: GCA_003013855.2. Classification (NCBI taxonomy): domain Eukaryota; kingdom Viridiplantae; phylum Streptophyta; class Magnoliopsida; order Magnoliales; family Magnoliaceae; genus Liriodendron; species Liriodendron chinense. Next base: position 7,062,419 of record ML058446.1, read on the forward strand.
TATAAGACGTATGCAGTGTGCTTGAATGGTCAAGGTGTTTTATGGTGAAGCATGAATGTAGGTCTGAACAGTAAGAGTTTCTGATGGGCAGGTTCCAACAACGGGCAAGCCCAGAGCATACGCTCGAACTGACAGGTGCTTAATATAAAGACATATGCATGTGTGCTTGAGTAATCAAAGTGCTTGTAGTGAAGCAGGGGGGTTGGAAGGAAAGTAAATGTTGCACTTATGCTAGATGCAAATGAGATGATGCTGGAAAATGAGTAGCTGGGTGGACGGAGGTGTCGCAAGGGTTAGCTTCTAGTGGCTGGATTCAGACTTGGGTGACTTGAGAGGCTTGGACCAGTGGTCAGGCTGGGCTGGACCAGGGTTAGGCTCTCCTCACTCGGGCTCTCCTTGGTGGAAAAATGGGCTAAGGGTGGAAAAGGGTGACTCAGACTGTCGGGCTCTCTCCGGCTCGAAGCGATTCGAATGGATTGTTGAAATGAGAAGGGGAGGGGGGTATTTATAGCAGCAGAGAGTGGCAGATCTCGTAATTTTGTCCGGGCGGCCTGCCATGGGCCGCCCGTACGGCCGCTCCTCGGTTTCCAGCGAGTACGGCCGTTCCCTCGGGGCTGCTGTTGGACTCGCTGGTCGACTCAGTGAGTTGACTCAGCGGGTCGACTCAGGTGGTTTGACTCGACGGGTTGACTCGACGGGTTTGACTCGGTGTTTGACTCCGGTACCGGGTTGACTCGGCGGGTTGACTCAGTGAGTTTGACTTTTTTGGGATTTTTTTACTGGCCTTTTTTATGGGGGGTTTTTCAGGGTGATTTTTAGGACTGGGTTGACTGGGTTCAGGCTTGAACTGGGCTATGGAATGGGGCTTACAAGGGTGAGTTTGGCTGAGTTTGGACTTGGGATTTTGGGGGTATGGTCCTCCGTTCAACCAGCTATCTCTACCAACAGTGTAGCCGAAGGTGGGGTGTCTACAGTAAGTAATTGACAAAGGGGGAGATTGTTAGTGCACTTTTCTATGGCATACTAGTGCACCTTGTTTGTCAATTACTTAGGTCAGTGAGTCTAGTGTCGGTTGAGCTTAATGAAGACAAAGACCAAAGACTCAAGATGGACCAGCTGCATCAAGAAAGGAGAAACAGGTAAATGTGATGCCTTGGTGTGCCTTGCCTTGACCATAACCTAACCCATAACCTCTTAGATGACTTGGACCAACTAGGTATACCTTTAGTCATCATCATTAGTCTTAGAACTCCATGAAAAACATGATAAATTAGACTAATTAAAGAGGTTGAAGCTGTTGTAAACAAAACAGCTCAAAACAGCAGTTTCCGATTGATCTCCGATCAATTGGACATTGGCTCCGATAGGACTCCGATCAATCAGACAGAAGCTCCGATCAATCGGAAATTTTTCCAGCAACCTTGAAAATTCACTGGACATATTTTTGATAAATCGGAAGGGGTCCGTCCGATCAATCGGACAGTGTTCCGATCAATCGGAATATCTTCCAGAGACTTCACTGGATAGATTTTCGATCAATCGGACTTGTCTCCGATCAATCGGACAGGTCTCCGATCAATCGGATCTTCTTCCGATCAATCGAAGATGTGCGAATCTGCCCGTTTTTTTACCGTTGGAAGAAAATCTATTTAAGATGGGGGATTCATTTTTGAGCTAAGAGAGGGGATTTTAAGGAGATAGGAGCCACCATTGTTGAAGATCATTAAGAGCCCTATTCCTAACCCAAACAAGTGATCTTCCTTGTGATTCATCACAAGTATGGAGCATTCAAAGCTCAAGAAGAAGATACACTTGTGCCCTCTTTTGATCTCTAGAGATTGGATTGATCTTGATAGTCATATTCCTATCCAATACTCTATGATGAGATCGTTGTAGGTGAGACTCTCTAGGTAACCCACTCCCATAAGCTGTAGAGATCTCAAACCTACCTTCCCTAGCACCTTGGGCATCTCCAATGGAGCATCACATGCAAAGTAGCTGATCTTGGAGCTGAAGCCTTGGCAAAGCAACGGCGTCAAAGATCGGGGAAGTACAAGGGGAGCTGATTCAAGCACGGGAAAGCGAGAAGAAGCAACCCAAAGCGACGGTAAACAAGGGGCTCAATCCGACAAGTAAGGTTGTCTTGTTAGGAGTCCATCCACTCAATTCCCTGTGGGAGTTGAGTGTAGAGTTTGTTTGACAAACTCGACCTAGGGTCGTTAGCCGATCCTTGGCCTATTAGTTGGGCCTAAAATCTAGGGACGTCAGCCGTTCCTTGGCACGTTAGTCGGGCCTAAAACAAAGTCTCCAAGGGGGAGCCAGCAACACGGGTGCAAACGTGTAGGTTGGGAGGAACCTGTAAACTCCCCGGTTGGGTGGATCCGAGTTAAAACACCTTGGTTGGGAGGAATCAGATTTAAACTCTCCAGTGAATGCCGGTGTGCTCAAAGGGGTTGAGTACTTGAACCGGGAGTGGAGTAGACAAGTAGTCGAACCACTATACATCCTTGTGTTTGTGATTGTTCTTGAGCACATTTCTCCTTATGCATTGCGTTTAACTTGTTAATTATGAATGCTTAGTTAGGAATGTATGCTAGGCACTTGATAGACACATCCACACTCATAAGATGTACTTTCACTACCTCAAGTAGACTTGAACTTCTTGATCCATCCTCACTCAAGTCTATTTGAGTAGCATAGATTAGGTTCTTCATTAGCTTAATCATTTAATTAATCTATGCTTGTTTAGACTAGGTTATTTATAGCTTTTATCATATGCTAGTCTTTTGATTGGACCCACTTAGGCTTGGAAGCCAAAGTGTTATCGCTTACGTAGTTCAATTTGTTAAATTTGTTAAGTAGGCGAAAAGATTTTAAAAAAGGTCCTAATCACCCCCTCCTATAGGTTTAGCCATAATTCTAATTGCTCTTTAAGCTTCTGCACGTTGATGAGTACCTAATATTGTATAATTAACCCTGGTTGTTAAGAGCATTATCATTGTTTTTCCGGTTAATTATCTCTCATTAGGTTAATTTTCTGTCTTCAGGTGTTCAGGAGAGGTTAGGCAAGATCTAAGCCAATCAGGGCGTTTAAAGGTTCAAAAGCAATCAAGATCAAGCACGAAGGAAATCAGACTACGGAGATCAGAGAATAGACCATACTCTATAGTAGATCTGAAGTTTAAGAAGACCACGTCAGGATAATGTAATTTGGAGATCTAGGTGATGGTCAGGATTGCACATTCATGCAAGTATGGAGGTATGCATGTGAGACCAGCCACATGTCCAGTTCCTATCATGGAACTCGGCCAGTTGCATCATGACCAGCAAATGGACCATCTCTCACCGTCCATCAAGTGCGATCAGCACACGTGTGCAAGAGCAGTCCATCCATGCCATAGCTGGACATCTTTTATCTCAACTGTCCATTTCAAGTCCAGATATGGTGGATCACATCATCACCATCCAATTCAGTAAGGTGGGCCATCACATGCACGATCATCTAGCAACAACATCAGCGTCCAAGGCAGGCTGAAATCTCAACCATCCACCCTGCATCCCCGCACATCCTGACTGTCCAATCATCATCAGCAATGGACGGCTGATCTTCATCGCTGACTCTCCATCATCACCATCCAACACTTGGACCTGTAGATGATGGAGGGCTGAGTGTCCAACACATCTGCATCTCCATCAGCCGTCCATCTGTCCAGATGGTGGACCACATTCCCCAGCACGTGTGGAAGCAGGCTTCAACCATGCAGCAGCAATCACCAGCCATCCACTCATCCAGTTGCTGGATGAACCGTCCAGACATGGTGGGGATCACATCAGCACCATTCATGGCCAGCAAGTGGCCACCGACCAACGCTCAAGGCAGCAGCTGATCGTACCAGCCGTCCATCCTCCAAAGCTCCAGCGTCAGGTGGGGCCCACACCACCTTCAGCTCCCATCCAACGACCAGCACCTTCATTCCCAACCGTCCAACTCCATCAGCATCTCCAGCACGTGTGCAACATGTTAAGCCTTCATCACCGTTCATCAAGATGGGCTCAAATCTCCACCGTCCAGGGCTGGACGTCAGCAGCAACATCAACGTACCAACAGCTGCTGGAAAATCCCAGCAGTCCAGATGGTGGACCACATCTGCAGTACCAGCACCTACTTCAGCCAGCCGACCATCAACCCATCTGCAGCAGCTTCATCCAGCTGCTACTTCATCAAGACCGTCCATCAATGTGGAGTTAATGAATGTCCAGCAATGGAGAGTTTTCTCCATTCCACCGTCCATCAAGATGGGCCCCATTCCAATCATCCATTGGTTTAGCCAGCAGCCCCACATCACGTCCAGCAGTGGACACCCATCACAACACCAGCAGGACCGTCCAACTTCGCCAGCAACATCAGCCGTCCATCCCACCTTGCACGTGCAGCAGCAGTACTGCAACACCAGTGTCCTCCGACGTCTAGATGGACCCCGCAGCATCATTCTCCAGCCGTCCAAGCTTCAACATCCGTCCATCCAACTAGCTGATCACTCCAGCCGTGCAAGCATCAGCAGCCATCCACTCCATTCTCAATCACCAGGGACGTCTGCAATCAGTGGACCGCAACTCCATCTCAACCATCCATCTTCTGGATGTGTTCTTTAATCCAAGGTGGACCACACCAGCGGCCAGCTCTCCACCATCCAGTGGACCCCTTGATCCTTCTCATCATCTCCTCCATGGCTGCAAGAGAGGAGCTCTCTCTCTCTCTCTCTCTCTCTCTCTCTCTCTCTCTCCCCACACATGTGTAAGGCATGGAATGCCACCTCATCATCCAAGCCTCACTCCAAGCCCAAACCCAAAAGAAAAGTTTGCTTTAGGCTTGGAGTGACACCTAGGCTTGGAGTCCTTTTCTTGCCACATGTCCATCCAAGCCTAACTCAAAGCCCAAACCTAAAAGCAAAGTTTGCTTTGGGCACTCCAAGCCTAACTCCATTCCCAAACCTAAAGAAACTTTTGGTGTGCCACCTAGGATTGGGAGGAGGCTTGGAAGCTCCTCATAAGGCTATAAAAGGAGGCCTCTCCCTCTCATTCTCATCATCCCTCAATCCCTCAAAATCCAAAATCATCCCTCTTATCCCTCAAATCCCATTCTCTACAACTCCTCTCTTCTCTTTAGTTTTCTTTCTTTCTTTCTTTTGTAGAGTAGTGTAGTTTTCTCTTTTGTAGAGAATTTAGTCTTCCATTGTAGCATGGTTGGCTAAACCTCTAGCTAAGGCTAGGGGTGAGGCCCTTGAAGAAATTTGCAAGCTTTGGTTCTTTTGGTTCAACATTGGTGTGTGAATGTTAGAGTTTTCTTTGGTTGATTGGTTCGGTTATCCACCTCGGCGGACGCTATTGTTGTGCAAGCCCCTTGATCCATCGTCGACTCCGGGCACGTTGGATGCTTGGGATCCCTTGCACACCAATTAGCTAGTTCATGATCGATAAAGTCCCTTGATTCATCGTCGACTCCGGGCACGTTGGATGCTTTGGATTCCCTACGGTCATCGAGCTAGTGCAGGTAAAGTCATCGATCTGTAAAATCCCTTGATCCATTGTAGACTCCGGGCACATTGGATGCTTTGGATTCCCTGCGATTGATAGACGAGATCTTAACGGTTGGATCGGTCAATCAAAGCCTCCTATCTTGTAAGTATGCATTTGATCGTATGAATTGTGATCTTATCGGTTGACTTGTTGGCAAAGTTGTTGATCTGTACAATTCCTTGATCCATTGTCGACTCCGGGCACAGTGGATGCTTGGAATTCCCTGCGATCAACTAACGAGTGCTTCATGGTCAAATCAATCGGTTCATATCACCATCTTTTATGAAATATGCAAATGTTTTAACTGTTTTATCTTCCGATTGGAATGAATCTTTATTCAATTCCAGTTGAGTTATAGTTGGACCATTAAATCAAATCTTGTGAATGAATCAAAGGTGGATCCCTGATGCCTTAGCCCCTTTTCTATTTTTGTCCTTCACCACACACAACTTGCTCCACTCTCGTGGATAAACCAGATTTCATCTCACTCACCTAAACTAATTCCTCTAAGTGTTCTTAACCCCAATCCCTGTGGATCGACCTCGGTCTTACCGAGTATTTTACTACTTCGCTACCTGCACTTGGGTGTGCAATCTTCGGATTGTAGCACACGTGTATGCATAGGGTGTCGTGTTAGACTACCCGACGCAATTTCACTCGCTACTTCAATAATGAACATAGATTTGGACCATCGAAGAAAGATAAAGGAAGAGAAAGAAAGGAAGAGAAAACGAATAAAGAAAAAAGAAGAGAGAAAGAAAAAAGAAAAAAATAGATATGTGACTTTTTTAGAAAAAAAATATTTATATATTATTTATTTATTTATTTATTATTCTTATAATTAATTTCATTTGGTTTATTTAAAAAATATATATATAATTATGTGAATAATCTAATTTATTTATTTGCTTATATTAGTTATTAATTAATTATGTGTTTAATTTTTATTAGTCGTATTTATTTACCATGCTTTTAAATTTGTCATTTAAAATTTTTATTACTTTAGTTTTCTTTATTTTAACTCACATGCCTTCATTTGTCTTTAAGGTTTTATTATTATAAATTATATATTAATTATATATTAATATAGAGCTCTTTCTTTTGTAGTATGATTTTAAGAAATAATTATAATTTAGATATTTGTTTAGTTTTACAAAATTTCAAATTGATACATATTTCTTGACTCTCAACTCTAATACGCTATGTCACATATTTATTTTAGTATAGAATTTTTTATTATGTGCAGAAAGTTATGTTGATTATAAATTTTATTTTTGGGTTTGATAAATTTTGTACATCAGTATTATGGATTCAACCAAAGATTACCAATCTTTGAAGACGTTTATAAATATTTCCACATCGTTGGAATAGTTTCTGAAACACCAAAAAACAGGTGAGGATATCAAGTACTCTGGATTAAAACTCCCTAAAGCATAAATAGGTGGGGTAATTAAGACCCTAGGGTTGAAAACTCAAGAAACTCAATTGGTACCTCTTGGAACCTCAACCGTAACCTTTGAGCAGGTGAGTATGTCAGGATTGCAAAAAGTTATTGCTGCCAAGTTTGGTAGAATAATAGTCTGACTAGCTAACGTACAAATGGGTCTCTCACTAAGTGCCCTTTGGATGGGTGAGCGTTTCAAGCGAAAGGTTCACATTGTTAGGCAAAGTGTCCTTTGGATGGGTGAGCTTGTCACGCGAAAGTTTCCCATTGCCAGGCTAAGTGTTGTATTGGTGCTGGCCAACTGATGTAAAATGGCCCTGGTGTTAAAAAAGATAAAATTGCACTTACTATTAAAGAGTATAGCTTATGTTGATTCCATCCATTCATATATAATATTCTTTTAATTGAAAAATTCTATTTTCTTCATCTTTTTGCGTTACATGAATGGTTATCGTGTTTCTTGTATGTCTTATTTGAATTATATAATGTTATGATTTGAAACCTGTGTTGAGATTACTCGCCGGACTTCACAGCTTACCATGTTGGGATTTTAAAATTTCAGGATCAGGATTTCATGGAGGTGGTTAAAGAGGATTGCCGTTACATTTAGTTTTATTTATCACTTCTTTTACATTTTATGAATAAGTTGTACTGAACATTAAGTGGTAGTGTGATAGTATGGTGATGGCAGGTGTTGAAACATTAATTTGATATTGATCTTGAATAGTAAGGACATGTATATTTTACTCTTCTTAAAATAAATGTTTATTTGTTTAATTTTTAGATCATTATGTCTTATGAATAGGAATCGTGTGGTACTATATATGTGAATTATGAAATCTAAACATACAATATGCAAGTCATGCATTCGGGTACGGAATCGGGGTTGGGTACACCCGATGTCGGATTTCGGGGCATAACACTACAACCAAGCAAAGGTCCTACAACTGAACCTCAATTTAGACTCCACTCATGAGTCAAAGTCTTACAACCGAACCTTAATTTAGACTCTACTCATGAGTCAAGGTTCTATAACCGAACCTCAATGGTTTTAGGCTCTATAACCATGCCAATGTCCTACAACTGAACCTTGCGTTTGCTCCCGTCAGAGGCTCCCCCTTGAAGACTCAACTCGACCCTACAACTGGGTCTATGTTGAGCTATGAAATGTGCATATTCTAACCTCATTTCATCACTAACATTACATGATTTCTATGCTTACAGACCTATCAAATGCAATGGTTCTGTGATTGTAGGATGAGAGAAAGACGTCACCAAAATGATGATTAAAAGACACTCTTAATGTGCATTGAAGATCAAAGAAAAGAAGCAAGAAAAAGAGTGAACAAAAGAAGCAAGAAGAAAAGAAAAGAAGAAAAATCACACTAAGAGATTGATCTCCCAGCCTGAGTGATTGATCGACGGAGCCTATAGATCAATCGCCCGAGCCATAAAAAGTCCAAATTTTTTAAGATTTGTTGCCGAAACTTGCTGGACACTTTTTACACCCAACGATCAATCGCCCGGCCACCTGCGATCAATCGCTCGGCTCAAGACATCAATCGACAATGCGCCCAGTCCAGAAACTTCCAAATTTGTCCGATTTTCTCTGCGCAAGTGCATAAGTTTTACACAAATTCTGGAATATTCTACGTTGATGAGGCCTGAAAGCTATAAAAGGGCTCCTCCACATCATTCCTAGGGCATCTAGCAACGTGGGGAGCAAAGGATTGAAGATGTAGGAGGCTTCCTAGCCTCCTACAACTAGTTTTCTTCTTCTTTTAGTTCTAGTTCTAGTTTGTTTTTATGCTTTTCATTAGTTAACCTCTTAGCTAAAGCTAAGAGGTGAAACTTATAGTTTTCTTAGATGGTTTAATTCGTTTTTAATGGTTTCAAGTTGAATTCTTAACATTGAATAATTATTTGTTGAGTTTTAATAAAGTTCTAAGTAGTTTTTCTTAATCTTATGATGACTCATGGATGTTTGGAAGAATTTTCTTAGATCTTAGTTATTTTGCAAAGCTTTAGACCTGTACGCTCCGAGGAATCAGATTCAAGATACTCTAGACTTGGATCTTCATGTGGGAACTCTAAACCAAAAGTTCTACTTTTTATGAGAAGTCTGAAATATGTGTTGTTTATTTCTGTAATTTATATCAAGTTCAAACCATGATATAGTTAAGCTTTGTGACAAGGTTTGATGATTATCATAGTTGTGATCTTAATCTATTGGAACTAAGATTTACCTATGTAAATGAGTGTGCTTAAGTCCTAACTTGAATTGAGTGAATCATGTTGATGAACAACACATGTATTATACTATTTTGCTGAATTAATCGCTCTATAATCTAACTAGATAAGATTTGATTTTGATTCTAGTTGAGTAATTGAGAGACTTATACGAATTATACATCAAGGAAAGCTATAAGTGGATCCTTGATGCTTTAGTTATCCTTTCATTATCAGATTTACTTAGTTCTAAAAACTTGATTTCTTAAACCTTCTAAGTTGAAGTTATTAGAATAGTTGAAGTATTTACATTTTTCCTGTGGATCGACTTCGGTCTTACCGAGATTATTACTATATCACAGCCTTGCACTTGAGGCAAGCGAACAAGTTTTTGGCACTGCTACTGGGGAAGAGGTTAAACGGTTCTAATTGTTCTAATAGCTATAGAGCAGTCTTAGTTAGTAGGATTTTTAGTTTTTCTAAAAGTAGTTTTCTGATTTTTTTTAGACTACTAACAATTTTTTGTTTTTGTGTTTTGTAAGAACTTAGTTGCTGACATAGATTTCACTTCCATGGGTAACATCTCCCCATCTCCCTTTGTTCATTTTGTTCTTTTTCCTAGATTAGGGTAGTTTCAACTTTTTATAATTTTATTATAAATGATTGGACGGGTGGACTGTCTAAGTACCTTTTGGAAGATGAGATGTTGGACCATGGAATCCAAACTCATTATGATTGGAACAAGTATAAGTATAATTATTTCTTAAGACTCAATCTACTTCTAATACTCCTCCAAGTAAAACATTACGAGATTACCGAAATAAGAACAATGTGCATAACTTTTCACCAGGTAAGACAATAAGAGAGTATCGGAAAGAGATGAATATGTCCCACCGATTAGGACAATGTATGATCACTTGTATGGCTATACATATCAACTATCATCTAATAGCCCAACATATGACATGCATAATCCTAATTGGTGGGAGCATCAAAATTTCAACTCGGGAGAAGAGCCAACCATGGATGCTCATAATTATCCTTAAGAGTTTCTTTCTCATGAGCTTCAACTGATACAAACTCTTGAAGCTACGCTGCGAGAGTTTATGAAAATAACTGAGTAATGCATACAAAACCTCTCGCCAACCTCTCAAAATCCTGAAGCCAATATTAGGAACACCGAATCATTCCCCAACAATGAGGAGGATGAAGCTATCCAAGCCCAACTGTCTTCCGATTTAATTATTAAACTTTTAGAGGATGTAGATCTCAGTGATCCCAATATTACCATCAATTATGGTGAAGCAACTATCTCTTTTAGCTATTTGGATTTGAATGATGAAGAGATTTCAATGACGATTGATGAACCTGAGGAATCTATAAAATCTGAAAGTGATAGTATGATTAACTATGATGAGGGTTCAATGTATAATTGTGAGCCCATGACTTCTTCTTCCAAAGAGCTGAATGTTTATGAGTCGTCGGAAGATATTATTGCTAGAGAGATGGCTGAAGTCGATCTTGTTTAGTCCTTCCACCAATAAGACGAGGACCCTTTATCCGACTATCTCGATTTCCAAGAGGAATGCTTAGCCCACTCCCATGATCTTGATGATGAGATGATTAAGGAGTTTGATAGTTTGTTAGACACGGTGTCAGTGCCTGAAGAACACAATTCCACTTATTTATACTCTTTACCATTGTTTATGGAAGCACCGTACAATTTTAAAATTATGGAGGAGACAACTTTAACTGATGGAAACACGATGAATCCCTTTAGCCCATTGAGAATTCTGACTGGGAGGACCCAGTTTTAATCAGTCATAACCCAATTCAGAATTCAAGGAGATATCTTTTTGTTGCTATTATCTCATCCTTTCATACATGTGGTGCACACTACGTTTGGACTATAATAAAGAAAAGCACCTATGTCTACTGTCGAGCAGGACTTTGGATGGTCCTCATAAGAAACCTATTGAAATTCATGAAGATCCTGCTCAAATTAGATCATGTAGTCGATCAGACTAATAAATGGTAGGTAGGAAGGTTAGGATTTCTTTTCTGCATTTATGATTGAATAAGTCTCATCGAGACAATGGAAGATTCTAGAATTGATCAACTTGCTACCTCAGGTACTCTTATTCTCACTCTCCTTTATTTTATGTCATTGCTCTCATGTCATACATATTGCATATCTTGTTATATTGAGGAAAATGTAAAATTTTGGTTGGGGGTGAGATTCCTTAGATGAATATACAAGCTTTTGTGACATTTCCAGCATTTATGTAGAAAATTTCTGATTTTTCTGAAAGTTCAAAACTCCTTTGAAAAATCGTGTTTCTATGCACTTGAATGTTATAAGTATAAAAGAAAGAGAGACGAAGTGATTGATTTTGAAAATCGTGAATTACTTATAATATGATAAATTTCCATTTGAATTCCCTTATTGATTTGATTGATAGAAAGTTTGAACACTTTTGAGTCTAGTTCACATTACACGATTCTCATGGCTGAAGGGATTACGTAGAATTGTAGATTGGTTAGACTAAGATTTAAGGTGTTGAGGAACCAACGTAGGGAACTTTGTCCATCCTTGTTCATGAGAAAATAAGAGAAAAGAATGAAAGATATGGATTTCTAAAAATTCTATCTAATATGGAAAAGAAAAAAAAAGTAAGGTTATTCATTGAATATATGTTGAAAAATTTCGAAAAGGGCTACCTATTATCAACCAGGAGATGATTTACCCGTAACCAAAGTTGAAAATGGGAAGTAGTGTGAAAGTCGTTGGATGAACGGTAAGGCAAATTCTTGTCATAGGCTTGTTGTTGATCTGTACACTCTTAGATCTTTCGATTCGCTAATGTATGAAGAAGGTAATCCTGAAAATCCATGAGATGAACATTCACCATGCACACCAGACCGCACTTGTTTGGATTCTTCTATTTATCAATTAATCAGATGAGATTTTATGTGAAACACTCATTATGTTTAGGAAGTTTAAGATTTCAATTCCTATCATTAATTTCTCTGAAATTTGTGCTTATATGTCTTGGAGTTTATAGAAGTATAGTTTCTGAAAGAGGGTTGGGGTTTTGGAATATGGGATTATATTTCACGCATGTTTTGCTCGGGACTCGCAAAATGCTAGTTGGGGGTGTGTTGAGCTATGAAATATGAATATTCTAACCTCATTTCATCACTAACATTGCATGATTTCTATGCTTACAGACCTATCTAATGCAATGGTTCTGTGATTGTAGGATGAGAGAAAGACGTCACCAAAATGATGATTAAAAGACACTTTTAATGTGCATTGGAGATCAAAGAAAAGAAGCAAGAAAAAGAGTGAAAAAAAGAAGCAAGAAGAAGAAAAGAAAAGAAGAAAAATCACCTTAAGAGATTGATCTCCCAGCCTCAGCGATTGATCGACGGAGACTGTCGATCGATCAATCGCCTAAGCCATAAAATGTCCAGATTTTTTACAGATTTGTTGCTGAAACTTGCTGGACACTTTTGTACTCAGCGATCAATCACCCAGCCACCTGCGATCAATCGCCAGGAATAAGCAATCAATCACTCGGCTCAAGAGATCAATCGACAATACGCCCAGTCCAGAAACTTCCCAATCTGTTCGATTTTCTCTACGTAAGTGCGTAAGTTTTACGCAAATTCTAGAATATTCTATGTTGATGAGGCCTGAAAGCTATAAAAGGGCTCCTCCACATCATTCCTAGGGCATCTAGCAACGTGGGGAGCAAAGGATTGAAAACCTAGGAAGCTTTCTAGCCTCCTACAACTAGTTTTCTTCTTCTTTTAGTTCTAGTATGTTTTTATGCTTTTCATTACTTAACCTCTTAGCTAGAGCTAAGAGGTGAAACTTATAATTTTCTTAGATTGATTTGTTTTTAATGGTTTCAAGTTGAATTCTTAATGTTGAATAATGGTTTGTTGAGTTTTAATAAAGTTTTAAGTAGTTTTTCTTAATCTTATGATGACTTATGGATGTTTGGAAGAATTTTCTTAGATCTTAGTTATTTTACAAAGCTCTAGACCTGTACACTCTAAGGAATCGGATTCAAGACGCTCTAGACTTGGATCTTCATGTGGGAACTTTAAACCAAAAGTTCTACTTTTTATGAGAAGTCTGAAATATGTGTTATTTATTTCTGTGATTTAAATCAAGTTCAAACCATGATATAGTTAAGCTTTGTGACAGGGTTTGATGATTATCATAGTTTTGAGCTTAATCTATTAGAACTAGGATTGACCTATGCAATTGAGTGTGCTCAAGTCCTAACTTGAATTGAGTGAATCATGTTGATGAACAACACATGTATTAGACTGTTTTGCTGAATTAACCGCTCTATAATCTGGCTAGATAGGATTTGATTTCGATTCTAGTTGAGTAATTGAGAGACCTATACGAATTATACATCAAGGAAAGCTATAAGTGGATCCTTGATGCTTTAGTTATCCTTTTATTCTTAGATTTGCTTACTTAGTTCTAAAACCTGATTTCCTAAACCTTCTAAATTGAAGTTATTAAAATAGTTGAAGTATTTACCTTTTCCTTGTGGATCGACTCGGTCTTACCGAGATTATTACTCATCGCAGCCTTGCACTTGAGGCGAGTGAACAGTTTAGGTCCTACAACCAAACCTATCGAGTTTGAAGACAAACTCTACACTCAATTTCCACTGGGAATAAAGTGGAACCAGACTCTTACAATTGACAACTTACTTGTCGGATTGAGACCCTTTGTTGCGCTTCTTCGGAATGCTTGATCTTCGCTCTCTCATGCTTCAATCAGCTACCCTTATGCTCTTCCAATCTTTGATATCGTTGCGTAGCTGATGCTCTAGTTCCAAGATCAGCTACCTTGCATATGATGTTCCATTAGAGATGCCCAAGGGTGCTAGTAGGGTAGGTTTGAGATCTCTACAACTAATAGGAATGGGTTGCCTATAGAGTCTCACCTACAAGGATCTCATCATAGAATATTGGATATGAATATCATTATCAAGAACAATCCAATCTCTAGAGATCAAAAGAAGGACAAATGCATCTTCATTATGAGCTTTGAATGCTCCATACTTGTGATGAATCACAAGGAAGATCACTTGTTTGGGTTAGGAATAGAGCTCCTAAAGGTAAGCAATGGTGGTAGCTTCTATTTCCTCAAAATCTCTCACTTTTTTTAAGCCCAAAGACCATCTCTCCCGTATTTAAAGAAAATTTGCAACGGTCATAAGACAGGCAGAAAATGGTCACTTCGATACATCGAATTGATGTTTTGATTAATCAGAATTATCTTCAATATATCGATATATCGAAGAATATGTCCAATGGAGTTGTGCATTAACTGGACACTCAATTTGATATATCGAATAGACCTTTTCGATATATCGAAGGTCTATCGATCAGACTTCTGATATATTGGAGGTCTATCAAAAGTTGTTGTTTAGGCCTGATTAATTGCAGCAACTTTCATCTCTTTAATTAGTTTAACTTATCATGTTTTCAAGGTATTTTAAAACTAATGATGATGACTAATGGTATTCCTAATTGGTCCCAGTCATCTAAGAAGTTACGGGTGTTTTGGTACAAATGGCTAGGGTTACCAAGGCATCTCATTTACCTGATCTTCTTCTTTGATGCTTCTTGTTTACTTGAATCTTCAATCTTCAGTTTACCAAGGCTTAACCGACATTACAACACATGGACTCATGTGATTGACAAATAAGGTGCACTAGTATGCAATAGAAAAGTGCACTAACAGTTGGGATTCGCGGAAGCACATAGAGAAGAATCAAACAAAATAACCACAATTGCACAAGTAAATATAAACAGAGAACACACCGAATTTACGTAAAAAAAACCCTTGCAGGAAAAAAAGCACGGCATAAAGCAATGATGCACTATGAATAACAAAGTTACAAGAGGTAAAACCTTACTGATATATAACTTGAAGAGAAAAATTCTAACTTTTTCTCTCTCAAAAACCCTCTCAATCCTTAAACACGTCTGAGAATACCCTAATCCCAATTACACCTGCTTATATAACAATAGAATTGAAATTAGAAACAAAATTCTAAATGCGCAAAATTGCATGCGCTTTCGATCAGTCGGTCTACCGATTGAGTGACATTGACCAATCAGGTTGACTAGTTGACCAGATTTATTCCAACGGTCGAACGTGTAGTACAAAAACTGTACAGAGAGTTTATTGCTTAAATTCAATTTTCCTCGGTCGATCGACTGGTTAATGTCCTCTGTTTCCGCATAAATTTGAGGCATCCGATTTTCAACACACATAGTGATTTGCTAATTGAGGTCTAACTTTTCCCCCATACCTATTCCATGAGCACAGAATTGGGACTCAATTAAACCTACTTGTTGGCCCCGTCAGGTTGACCTAGACCTATTGTACAGCTAACCTTTATCATGATGATAAATCCTGCTCTTGACACTTTTTCGGCCTGAAGGAGACTTTCATATTTTAATGCTTTTCTTGCGGTACTTGAGTAAATATTACTGAAAATAAAATATGAAAATTTTATTAGAAATTAATAAGTAAATTTGAAAATATAGATGTATAGTTATCAAATAGATTATTTTTAACTTCTAAATGTTTCTAGATTAAAAACATAATAATTTTTTATACAATTATGAGAAATTTAAAAGTATTGAGATGTTGAAAATCTCATGGTAATATCTTTGTTCAATTTTCATGAGAATATCACAAGATTTTCAAAATATCGTTGATATTTATTACAATAACCCTGATGAACAGTTGGCCTAGGGTTGTGTGATCCGGACCGCTGATATGTGTTTCACTGTGATGATGGGGCATGCTACAAAAATCTTCTGGACTCAAGAATCCAACAATCCATTTGAGACCGTTGGATTTTTTTTACCTTAACCTTCTATTTGTAGTCACTGATCGAAGGGTAGGGAAAACCATTTGAGATAGATATCCTTTACTCGGCTCCCATCCTCGATAGGGCCCTTCCCATCTGGATCACTGAACCACAAAAGTTGTAATCCTCTAAGGAAAAAAGTGGAAACAGTGCATAAAAGATAAGGTTGTTGGTAATTATGAGTTCTCATTCATATTAGTTAGGGCCTGTTTGGGTGCCACTTAAAAATAAACTTTCATCCTATTTTAGTTAATAACAATAATATATTAGAGATAATATTTTTTTTTGTAAGGATTAAGAAGAAGGAGCAGAAATCATGATCTCTAATGCAATTTTAATTACCTAAAATGATATAAACTCATTTTTAGGTGTTTAACAAATATGCTCGGAAAGATTTCGTAATTTCGTATATTGGCAGCATGTGTACCATAAGATAATGATATGATATGTACCATAACAAGGATAAATAGGTTTCTTTTAAAAGAACGATACTGAAAAAAGCTTAATGACCTATTTGGCAAATGCCCTAAAAATGAATTCATCTCATCTCATTTTGGTTAATCATAATAATGTATTAAAAATCATATTTCTTTATAGTAAAAATTAAAAATGATCTTCCAACATTTTAATTAAGTAAAATGACATGAACTCATTTTTAAGTGGCACCCAAACAGGCCCCCAATGATTTGAACTCATTCAATCTCAGAGTTTCAGCGGAATGATTATGTGTAACCTACAGCAAGCCTATCATGCTACACCTTTTTTCCTACCATCTGTCCAGCCATGCAAAAGGTAGTCCCACTCATAAAATCAACCTGATCCACTCATAATGTGGGCCCCACTTATATGTTGGGTCAGACAACGACTGCTATTATTTCAAGCGGTATAGCTCGTATGAGAAGCCAAGGAGCCTGATTTCCACGCCGGCCGGCGGGTAATCTTCGTGATGGGACCACTGTTTTTTTTTCACGGCCTTAATGCCATAACATTGACACATTGGCGCAAAAAAAAAATATATATATATATATATATATATATATATATATATATATATATATATATATATATATAACATGGTAATTCATGTTATGAGACATCTGATCTTTGTCCCCCATCATCAAAGGAAAAAACAAAAAGAAAAAAGAAAGGCAGAACATGCATAGTACCATCCAGACTGTCTGATTAGATTGGTTAAATACGGATTGTTCTGCTTTAATCATCCATTTCCACAAAATAATAATAATAATAATAATAATAATAATAATAATAAAACAAAAATCCCCTGAGATTATGTGGTTCATGAGATTCTTGCGTCAACGACTCAACGGATGGGATTAGATCAGTGGAGTGCACAATGTATAGGCAGTTTAGATGGGTCATTGTCACATTTGCTAGGCTGGATGGCAATCTAATGAATGGTCACATTGATTTCCCACACCATCACTATAGTCTTTAGGGTCTGTTTGGTAGATAGCTAAAAATGAGATGATCCCATTTTAGTTAATCATAATTGTTGGAGAGCCTTCAAGACGTTGTATGGTTTGGGTGCTCTGACCGGTCATCAGACCGGTGACCAGTCTGGCAGTATGACCCAGATGCACGAGAAGGTTGACAGAATCTGTGGTGCCTCCGACTGGTCTGCCGACTGGTCGTCAGGGGGCTCCAACTAGTCGGCAGTGAGGCAGTATTGGACGAAATCTCCATGGACTGTTTTTTGTGTTGGGCGACCGGTCGGCCGACTGGTCGAGCGCCCACACGGTTTCTTGCACAACACGCAGGATTGCGTAAGAGGTTGCTATTTTGGGTTTTCTACCTATTTAAGTGGGTTGTAAGCATATTTAGCAACAATACTAAGGGGTCCAAGGTTTCCTAATCATGTTAGGAAAAATGAGAGAGAGTTGTGTGAGAGAGAACTTGGTGTTTTCTCTGTTTATTCCTTGCTTGTAGGCTGTCAATCTCTGTAATCTTCCGTTATTCATAGTGGATCGCTTTGTGCCGTGGGTTTTTCTCCGTTGAGGGGTTTTTCCACATAAATTCGGATTCTCTTGTGGTGAATGCTTGTGTATGATTAATTCCATTGTGTTTCTCATTTGATCTCTCATTGCTCCATGCATTTCGGCTTCCGCTTCCGTTGCCGATTTTCCCAACAAGTGGTATCAGAGCTAAAGTTGGGGTGGAGTAGAATTCAGATATGAGACGAAAAAATGCGATCAATCGCAAGGTTCGAAGTAGAGAAGTTCTCCGGCAAAAATAACTTTGAGCTATGAAAGGTGAAGTTTGAATTCTTCCTAGTTCAACAAGGGCTTGATGAAGCTCTTAGAAAGCGATCCGAGGCTATGAAAGATGATGAGTGGACGAGGCTCGACAAGAAGGCTACAACCTCTCAATCCTGTTAAACCTTACGAATGATGTTCTCTATCATGTCATGAAGGAGAAGACTGCGGCTGAAATGATGGCAAAGCTAGAAAAGGTTTATGCCAAGAAATCTCTAGAGAATCACATGTATGTGTTGATGCAGTTGTTCACCTTGAAGATGACTGAGGGGACGGAGGTGGAGGACCACCTGAGCATGTTCAATAGGCTAGTTTGCAAGTTTGTGGAGATCGATAAACCAATGAAGGATGAATATCAAGCATGCATCCTGTTGAATTCTCTTCCAGATTCATATGAGTCGTTCAGGGACTCTGTGTGCGTGGGGAGAGAAACCATAAACATCGATACCATTATCTCAGCCTTTCAGTCAAAGGCGATGAGAAAGAAAAGCGGTGACGTACCTTCCCGCTATTCCTTAGAGGCACTGGTTATGAGGGGAAGAAGTTCTGAGCATAAAGGATATTCGAAATCGGGATTTAGGGCCAAGGGCAAAGGAAAGGCTAAGGTGAAGTGTTGGAATTGTGGTCAGGAGGGCCGCATGAGAGGGGATTGTCAGGATCCCAGGTTGAAGCAAGAGAGGTATGAAAATTCTTCTAGAGAGGGAGCTAATACTGTAGAAGAAGGTGACGATCTATGTGAAGTTCTGATTGTATCTGGCAAGGGATCTTACGGTAGTGAGTGGATCCTAGATTCAGGGGCTTCATGTCACGTTTGTCCTAATCGGAGTTCATTCACGACATACAGGGAGTATGGTGGAGAATCGGTGTTTGTGAGCGATGGTTACGCTTATATGGTTGTGGGTATTGGTACGATGCGCATCAGGATGTTTGATGGAATCGAACAAGTCCTGGAAGATGTGAAGCACGTCCCCAAGATGAAGATGAATGTGATTTCTCTTGGTGCACTCGAGGCGAAAGGGTGCGTGTTTATCGGCCGCGATCGTTGTTGTGAAGTGTTGAAAGGGGCACTCATGCGTATGAAAGCACGGAGGTGTAGCCATCTTTACATGTTGATCGGGAGCACAATTCACGGTGGAGCTGTGGGAATGGCAGCGAGATCCACGGTTGCTCGTATGTGGCAAGTGCCTAAGGGCCACATGAGAAGAGCGGTAAAGGGCGTGAATTTGCAATGTTAGGGTCGATGGTGGCACGAGAAGTGGTGAAGCTATGATTGAAGATGAGATGATCGACGTTGCGAGGATGGTGCTTAATTCAACGTTTGAAGCCTCGATGGAGATTGTTGGACGTTGCATGGTTTTGTAAACGTGTTTAATAACAATATTAAGGGGTCCAAGGTTTCCTAATCGTGTTAGGAAGAGGGGAGAGAGTTGTGTGAGAGGTAACTTGGGGTTTTCTTTGTTTATTCCTTGTTTGTGGGCTGTCAATCTCTGTAATCTTCTGTTATTCATAGTGGATAGCTTTGTGTCGTGGTTTTTTTTTTCCGTTGAGGGGGTTTTCCACGTAAATTTGGATTCTCTTGTGGTGAATGCTTGTGTGTGATTAATTCCATTGTGTTTCTCGTTTGATCTCGCATTGCTCCGCGTGTTCCGGCTTTCGCTTCAATTGTCGGTTTTCCCAACAATAATTATATATTAGAGATGGTATTTCTTTTTTGTAAGGATTAAAGGATTTACGTGAATATCCAATGAATTGGAATATGATATATCAGGACCTTTGAATCTGGATCGTCAATAAATGAGCCAAACAGTAATTTATAAGATGAGTTTCGACAACAAATAAAATCTCTTAAATTAGGTTATTTCAACCATTTGGAATTTGGTGCTTTTGCTTTCAAAATGGATGGTCCCATATCCTTTGTGTAATCAAAGGGTTTAAATATTTGATCTGAAAAAAGAAAAGAAGAAAAAGAAACGTTCGGCATCCCCCATCAAAGGAGATCCCTATCACACAAATAATAGTAATAAAAAGCCTGTTCCAAAGGATAAAGTCCCGACGTATCATATTGCAATACATTAGGATATCTTGAAGTGGACTATTGATAACCAACAATCATATTGCCTAATACATATTTATGATTAAGATTAACTCATTTTTAATTAGGTGTCTATCAAGCAAGCCCTAGAGCATGTTTGGAATGTGGAATTAAGTGGGTGGTATGGAATTACATTTGGTCCAATGTAAATTTCATCTAATGTTTGAAAACAATGTAAAGGATTTGATTAATTTAGTTATAATATCATCCAATCCCAGCCGAAGATACGGCCGGATTTTTTAAGGATTTCGAAATCCACAAAATATATGGGCCCCACGTCGATGCATGTGTTTTATCCACAACATCCATCCATATGAGCCCTTTACACATGACAATTGAGTTGTATATGCATACAGGTGACCGACATCAGTTGTGAAGTCTGGTTCGTTAGTTACAATTCCATAGTCCACCAAATGAAGGTTTCACTTAAGACAATGGTTTTTTTTTTTTTTTTTTCTCAAAAGAAGAATTTGATCTCAAACGTTAAATTGGACCGTCAAAATATATACCATGGTATTTTCTAGATATATAATCATTATGTAATAATGATATCAATTTCACATAATGCAATCTACACCCACATATTGGATTGCGTACGGCGCATACGCGGTAATCCCAGCCATGGGTGGGGTGTAGATTTCGGAAAGAACGAGTCTCCCTCCTCTCCACTCCCTTTTCCCCGAGAATTTCTCCTAACTGGAGAAAGATTTGAACTTGGAGATGCGCAAATTCTTTCGTCGCTTGGAACTTTGGCGGGTCCCACGGTTGATGACTTTGATAAATCCACCCCGTTCAACCGTTTTGTGGGCTCATATTAGGAGGTGAGACAAAAAATGAGCCTCATCCAATAAGCAAGTGGGCCGCACTAATGGTAAAGGTGGGTAGGGAAACTCGTACCGTTAAAACATTTCTAGGTCCATGGTGATGTCTATATGCCATCCATACCGTTCATAATGAACTTATGAACCCATCATAAGTTCATCCAAATAGGAATGACATTATGAACCCATCATAAGTTCATCCAAATAGGAATGACATTATGAAAGGTATGGATGGCATATAGACATCACCATGGACCTAGAAATGTTTTAATGGTAGGAGTTTCCCTACCCACCTTTACCATTAGTGCGGCCCACTTGCTTATTGGATGAGGCTCATTTTTCGTCTCACCTCCTAATATGAACCCACAAAACGGTTGGACGGGGTGAATTTATCAAAGTCATCAACTGTGGGACCCGCCTAAGTTTCAAGCGGCGGAAGGATTTGCGCATCTTCAAGCTTAAATCTCTCTACAGTTAGGAGAATTCTCGGGGAAGAGGAAGCGGAGAGGAGGGAGACTCGCTCTTTCCGAAATCTACACCCCTCAAGATTCGGAAGACACCTACGGCTGGGATTACTGCGTATGCGGCGTAGGCAATCCGTTGGTGTAGCAAAATTCTTCTCGCCCGTATACATCGAGTCGTTGATATTTATAACACGTCATTGGTACTTTCTAATTACGACAGATCAGACGGTTATCAGTGATCTAAGTGCCATAGGGACCATGTTAGGTGGGGTCTCACAACACCCACTTGACGGATAAGGTTATGTACCGATTATTCAATGCGTAATGATCAGAATCTCTTTTAAGTGGACCAATACATCCCATCCCATATCCAATAATAGAGGGGAAAAAATAAAGAAAAGAAAAAGGAGAAATGTCCAGCATATGATTTTCAGAAAGCTTTAACTGCAGTAAACTTTTAGTTAGCTCGATTTAACAAATGGGATGAGTCCGCAGGCTATAAATCGCCTTTGGAGGTGTCTCTCAATGCAAGCACCAAACACCCCCTGAAGCTTGTTCATTGCCTTAGCCTATAGCGATCATGGATCCTTACAAGGTGGTTTTTTTTAGCAAAAATATGCTACTGTTATCGCTCGCCGGCTAGCTTGGAGAGGTGATCGCGCATGGCATGGTGTGTTTTTGTGAGATCCGGGCCGTTCATTAAAATGGGGTCCACTGCAAAAAGGCCCACTCATATTGTGGCCCCCATGTGTAATATGAACGTGGGACGTTAGCCATTTTGGTAACTGTCCACATGTTGCTTGCTTGATGAGCGTACCAAAGTGGATCTTTGCCCGGGGAATGACCGATGAATGGCCCAGATCTCATGCACCATGTTGCACCTGCGGCATGAACCACCTCTTCGATCTTTCAGGGCGGCGCCGATAACCTTAGAATTTCTCACTGATTTCCTTCAATCTTTATGTTTTTAGAATTACATTGAAATGTGTTTAGAGATTATATCATTTAGTTTGTGGATATTTCATCAGATTTCATTCTCTCTTTTGTACTAACATTGTTAAGATTGGAATCATTTCTTGGAGAATCATTTTTTTTTTCAGTGCAGAATGTTTTCTTAATTCCGATCCGGTCGCACACGGCCCTTAATCGCCTTAAACGTTGGGACCACTAGCTCTCATCGTGACCGTCGCTTTCAATTTTGAGATCTTGGGTCCGAGAGGAGGCAAGATTTTGACAAAAAAAAAATGTCATAATGCGCCCCACATCGGACTTTGTAACGGTGACAGAAACACTGTTTAAAAACAAGAAGTATATAACTGAATAATTATGTAATGGTATATAACCGTTGTTAAAAGATTCAGCAACTCAACCCGGCTCGATCGGTCCGAAGTCGAGTTGCCGGGTAACTTGTAGTGAACCAGATCAGTTCGACCGAGTCCAAGCCAACTCAGGCAGGTTGTATCAGACTTGTATGGATATGGGGTTTGGGTAAATGGCTAGCGTTATGGGTTTGCTTCCCGTGTATGCGAGATCTACCGATGCACGTGGTTTGCTGATGATTGCATGCATCCTAAGAGATTACTCTTGCCTTAAAAATACATTCGGCACTAGGGCCATCGATGGGCTGGGCTTGGGCTGGCCAAAATAAAAAAAAAAATAAATAGACGTGGTCCATCATGCCCTGCCATACAGTTCAAAATCCAGGCCAAAGCCAACCCCAGGAACTGCCGGCTGACAGTCCTGTGGGCACCGTTTGGTACTCCTATAGACCACTGTCCACTGGCCGCGGAGAGAAATTGCATGATGGCAGGGAGCATCTCTCTTCTCAGATCTTCTGGTGGGCCATGTGGGGGTGATCATAGCTGTATAGGCACTTAGATTGTATAAATGGCTCATTCCTGACTCGTCCTTCAGTAATTTTTTGCTGTCGACCTTTGTTTATCTTGTGTTTCTTACCCATCCATTTGTAGATACCAACTGTATAGCTAGGATCATTAATTAGAAGGGTGGGTTTGATTAACATACAGTCATAAATTCGGCAACATGCATGTACACTTAGACATGGGCCACATCATATATATATTGCACCAGTGCTCACAGGAACTCGTGAGCACCCTTTTGAGGACTCATAACACATTATGCGAGCCCAAAATCTGAGCCATCCATGTGATTCGGCACCTTAAAAAGCCCCAGGAACCAGCTTTCAACCTGATCCAAAACTTTGGTGGGTCGTATGAGAGAGAGAGAGGCAAATAAAGGGAGGAAACTGTTTCCTTTTGTCACAGCCCACCAAAGTTCTGGATCAAGTTGAAAGCCTTAGGAGTTTTTTGAAGTGCTGCATCATATGGACGGCTCAGATTTTGGGCCACATCACGTGTGATGAGTCCTCAAACCGGCATGAGCACTGGTGTGCGGGAGAGCATACACACACGCATTTGGTGGGACAGAGCATTCAATGAAAGGCTACGTGGGGCCACCATGATTAGCTGTGTGACAACTGCTCCGTCCATCAGATGCAGCCCAAAGAAGAGCAGACGCGCCCACTTCCTGGCGAGCCACAACAGCCCAAAAAAGAGCAGACCTACTACTACTGACTGCCAGAGCGAGTGGCTACCGGTGGGTCCTCCGTGGACCCATATTGTGTATGTATTTTATCCACACCGTCTATACATTTTTTCAGGTCATTTTATGACAAGATCTCAAAAATAAGGTCGACCCAAATCTCAGGTGGACCACACCATAGGAAAGAGTGGTGGTTGAACACTCACCATTAAAAATTTAATGGGGCCATGAAAGTTTTGGATCAAGCTGATATTCGTGTTTTCCCATCATCCTAGTCTGTACGAGCTACTCGATAGGTTGGATGGGAAATAAATATTAGAGTGGGCCTTAGGGAGTTTTTAGTGATGGGTGTTCAATTACCACCATCTTCCTGTAGTGTGGTTCCCGTTAAATTTCGATCCGCCTCTTTTTTTAAGATCATGCCCTAAAATGATTTGAAAAAATGGAAATGTCTAGCGCCTTTTAGGGATTCTTCGATTTTCAGCCCGGATAAAGAAAGACATTTGTCTTAAAGGTAAGGGCATTTTGGGAACATAAGAACGTTGGTCTTCCTACCGTACGGTTTGGATTTCGCCTGAAAAAAGCAACGGCTTATGTTTTACTTGAAAAATGCCTGTCTCTATCCTCCTTTTCTTCCTTTCGTGCGTCTCACGTGAGAATTTTACAAAATACCACCTGTTAATATGATATTTATATCCCGACACACTTTTCCTAAAAGTTTTTAATAAGGTTCGTAATTTTATAAATAGTTGATGGAGTACCTTCTGTGGGATTTCTTAGGAATCTAAATAAGAAGTTCTGTTGACCTTATGAAAGAGTGATTGGATGGGCCCATCATGATGTTTATGTAAAATCCACCTGTCATCTCATGTTAGGCTAAGAGCTTAAAAAATCAGGCCCATCAATAATTCAGTGGAGTTGACTATATGATTGAAAATAGTGTACAAGGCAACACACACCTTCCAAATTATTTCCCTTTGTGTGGCCCATTTGAATTGCAGACGGGTCTAAGTTTTGGGCTCCATGCCTAAATTTTGGTGTGGAATCTAATGAATTGAGTGGATTTTATATAATCACCACAATGGGTCCTATAAAATTTAAGAGTGGATGTATATCTCAACTGTTTACTTTGGTGTGGCCCACTTGAATCACATGTCGGCCTAATTTTTTAGCACTAAGCCTAACATTAAATTACACATCTAGTGGTTAGTGTACATCTCCCATACACATCACAGTGGGCCCTTTCAAAATCATGGGGCTCTACCAACTGCTCTTAGATTTTTATAGGCCTTTATCTTAAAATAAAAAAGAATTTCACAAAAGGCACACCCTTGATTTTTTACCAGGCTCATCATAATGATTATATGAAATCCACTCTAACCATCATCAGATGACACACCAAAAGTTAGGCCTGATGCCCAAGAATCAAGTCCATTCATGATAGGTGGGCTATAGGGAGGAAAATAGTTTGGAGGGTGAGGATTGCCTAGTACACTCATGTGGCCCACTTGAATCATGGATGGGACTGATGTTTAGGTCCTGAGCTCAACATGGAGATGCACCTTTTGATCGGGTGGATTTCACATAAACATCGAGCTGGGCCCCACCTAAGATGCTCACCCCTTTGCTGGCTTGTCTGCTTCGGTTTAAAAAAATCAAGGAAAGGTGCTCCATTAATAACCCATTAACCATGTAGTATTTCGTAAATCCTTAATACTTACTAGTTTAAACTAGGGTAGCCGATTGCTTCTGATCCTACCCTATCCGAACCTTGTGGGACCCATCATGATGTATGTGTTCTATCCCTGCCGTCCATCCATTTTGCCAAGTCATTTTAGGGAATGATCCCAAAATTGAAGCATATACAAAGCTCAAGTGGGCCACATTACAAGAAACAGTGAAGATTGAATGATTCCCATGGAAAACTTCCTAGGCCCAATCAAATAAACATCACGGTGAATTCCAGGAAGGTTTCAACGGTGGATGTCATTATCCCCATTGTTACCCGTGGTGTGGTCGACTTGACCTGTGGATATGCTTCAATTTTAGGCTCATGAACTAAAATGAGATGTAAAAACGGATGGACGGTGTGGATAAAACACATACATCACGGTGGGCCCCACAGAGTCTGGTAACCAAGTATATGGTTGGTGTTGGGTCACCAGAAAGTGCTTTGTGAAATGACCTAAATGCCCTCGTCCATTTTTCCTTTCATTGAAAGCGGTGGAATTGAGCACGTGGGGGCCATGTGACGTGTGTTTGACACACGAACCGTCCAAAAGATGCATCCCACGGTGATGGTCATGCCAGGCTGATCCAATCTCAGGTGGTTCACACCATTGAAAAATCCTACACCGCCCAAAGGCCTTGAAATCACAAGTGGGCCAACTGATCATCAGATCAGAGCCTGCATTTTGCTTCGTAAGATGGTTATCATGGTAGGTAGGATATCACTGTTGCACTGGTTGAATGTCATACACACACCACGTCAGTCAGATAGGAATTATGAGAGACAGCTACTTGAAGACAGCCAATGAAATGAGACAAACACAGTCATGGGCCACAATCGACTATGAGGTGGGCCGTCTTTCCTGAGCCCAATTCCAGCTCATTTTGAACACAATGGGTCGATCCATGAAGCCCATGGGTTGAACCTTAGCCATGAGTAGGGACCCACAGGGTCTCTGCAGTCCCTTAGTGCATCGTATTTCTTGTGTATTTTCAAATTTCAGGGTTTTTTTTTTTTTTTTTTGGATTTTGGTTGGATTTATTTTTCATAAACGATCTTAACTGTCCTTTTTTTTTTGGGCCAAGATTGGATGGCTGGAATTGTCTGATCATCATCATCGTGGTATCATCATCCTGACCTATTAATTATTGGATGCAGTACCGGCCGTCAAGTACTTACAACACATCGTACTGCACCACCAATTCTGGCTTGCCTGTTTGGAATAACAACTCAGCATTAACCGTTGGATCCAGAGGTATTGATGATCTGCTCATTTAGTTGTTGCATAATTGGAAATTTGTTGTTGGGGCTCATTTTGATGAGATCTGGGCCATTCATCATATAGGCCATCATTGGATGGTCCATAGTAAAAGAAATCACATTGAATGGCTGCTGATAGAGCATTTTCTGATTGTCCTGATGGTGTGATTTTTGAGTTATGGGTTCTCCGTGACAGTGCCCATATGATGAACGGTCTAGATCTTGTCAATCTGTGCCACTGAAATGTTGGACACAGTTTTTTGTTTGTCATTTTATTTGGAGTTATGGATATTTTTTCATGTGATATGGTAAAGGTCTTCACCAGATTCAGTTTTAATTGCACCTATTCTTTCACATTCAACTGAAATCAAGATAAACATTGGACGATTAGGATCATCAAGTCAGGGAGATTTCCCGGACATTGTCCATTGATGGTGAGACCCATTAGATCAGCGGTCCGGTACATTGACATGGATCCACATTTGTAAAAACTCAAGGCCATCTCTACACTCATGTAGTTCCTCTCATCATGGATTCGAGACTCGGCCACTTAGTCTGGTATTTTAGTCGAGTTATGACTCACCCAAGTTGGGGTTGACTCGTCTAAGTAACTCGTTGTGTTGATCCAGATCAGGCGACTCCTAATGAGTTGCATCTGACTCGTCCAAGTCGTCAATCCATGCATCTCATTGAGTCGTACTTCCCACGTTGACAAATGAGAACTAACCACCTAACATGCATCAGCATCGCAACTTGTGGACCTTGTGCATGTAGGGTTTGTACTTAGACTCATTAGCTTGGCCGACCTAGCCCAAACACCCCTAAGGACATATGATGTAAGGAAAAGATGGTAGAAAAATTATCCTCGCCCCTATGACAATGGAGAACCAATCCAAGACTTTTAAAGTAAAGGATCAGTTCCTCCTAATTATACGGGATTTCACGAAAATGGAATAAATATACGCACTGGCGATCTGGACATGCCTAAGTCCTACTTACGTCATTTCCCACGTAGGACTAGGCCCAGATCCGAGGGACTATGTCCGCTTCCGTTCCATCTATGCCAAGAATAGGCCTGCAGCCAGCTCTATATTTGGATCGCAAGTCGTTTTGCTTAAGCTACATATGCCTTCAGGGGCTGATCTCAACTTCTACTGATTCTGCATATATATTTGATAAACAACATGCATAAAAATGTATATGATAAATAGCATACTTACCCTAGAAATCCCAAATTCTAACCCTAACCTTAAAATGGAATAAGAGAAGTTTCTTCTTCAGCTCATCATTTCAATCTTAGAGTTTCTCCTCCTTATTCCGCCATTAAAAAGCCCCAAATCGCTGCTACAATAACCATTAAAAACTTCGGAATAAATGCCTTTTTTGAAAACCCCCGTCGACTGTATAGAAAAAAAGAAAAAAAAAAAAGAAAATCTTTAAATGGAAACCCTAACTCTAGATAAAGAAAGAAAAGTTTCTTCTTCAACTTCATTTCAATATCAGACTTTCATCACTCCATGTCCAGATGATTTGAGTTGTCTGGGAAGGACTCAAATGATCGAAGAGTTCGGCTCAAATGATGATTGACTCAAATGATCGAAGAGTTCGACTCAATAGAGTTCTTAGTGACTCAGTCTCAAAATTTCAAGTTGAGTTGACTCAGCCCACCTAGTTCTAGAACTATCACTGTCTGTGCCAAAATCATATCATTTTGTGTAAGAAAGTTCAACTATTCTCATTATTCCTGTAGAAGGAGGTCCATCTCATTCAAACAAGATGATGGACTATCACAAGGGTGGGGCCTACTTTGTGGGCCAATGAGTAGGTTCTTATATTGTTTCTCAATTGGATAGATATAATAACCAACATGAAAAACAATCACAATATCTTCGTAGAATCAATAAATTTCAATTTGAATTTGAGTGTATATTCTTAAAATTATATAATCAGATGTTGAGATTTCAATCATATTGTCACTTGGGCAGGTCCAATCCTACTCGAGGATTACCATCTGATCGAGAAGGTTGCGGCATTCCATCGAGAGCGCATCCCAGAGCGGGTTGTCCATGCCAGGGGAGCTAGCGCGAAGGGATTCTTCGAGGTCACCCATGACATTACTCACCTCACTTGCGCCGATTTCCTTCGGGCACCAGGAGTCCAGACCCCGCTCATCACCCGCTTCTCAACGGTTATCCATGAACGTGGCAGCCCTGAGACCCTCCGAGACCCTCGAGGTTTCGCCATCAAGTTCTACACTAGAGAGGTAACAATGTCTTATTATTATTAGCTCACTGTTGTGGGTAACATGGGTTCCCCTTCATTTCTACCGGTGCATTTAGGACTCAGTGACTCGAGCTGACTTGTCTGGTCTCAAGTCGCGTTGTGACTCACCCATGTTAAGGGTGAATTGACTCAACTCCAACGGGTCAGGGGTGACTCGTTTGACTTGTGGCGTCGAATCAGATCAGATACAACCGAGTCTGAGTCAACTCGGACAGGCCACATCTGACTCGTCCAAGTCATCAATCCATGCTTCTACCCTAGATCATTGGATGGGCTTGGACATGAACCTTAGACCCCTTCATTGGTTCTTGGCCTAATTTCCTGGCAAAGAACTAAATTAATAAAAAAGCAGGCCCAACTTGAGCCTGATCCATCTACAACCTCATTCATAGACTATGAAGTGTTCTCATATTTTCCAATGACCATGGAATTACACTTTGTGATGAAACATGAATCACTTCTCTTCATTCAAAATTTTCACAATCAATTCACATACTATAGGAAGATTGAAGTTGTGATTTTGAACCGATCGGCTCGCACATGACCATTGCATTGCCATTTTTTTGGTGGGTTGCAGGGAAATTGGGATCTTGTTGGAAACAATTTCCCAGTATTCTTCATCCGGGACGGGATGAAGTTCCCCGACGTGATCCACGCCTTCAAACCGAATCCAAAGTCACACATCCAAGAGAATTGGAGGATCCTCGACTTCTGCTCGCACCACCCGGAGAGCTTGCACACATTTGCCTGGTTCTACGATGATGTCGGCATTCCTTTGAACTACAGGCACATGGAAGGATTCGGTGTCCACACATATACTCTCATTAACAAGGCGGGAAAAGTCACGTACGTGAAGTTCCACTGGAAGCCCACTTGCGGGATCAAGAACTTGATGGATGAGGAGGCTGTGATCGTTGGCGGGACCAATCACAGCCATGCAACTAAGGACCTCTATGATTCGATTTCATCTGGTAACTATCCTGAGTGGAAGCTCTTCATCCAGACCATGGATCCTGCTGACGAGGATAAGTTCGATTTTGACCCATTGGATGTTACCAAGATCTGGCCAGAGGACATCATACCACTTCAGCCGGTGGGCCGCATGGTCTTGAACAGGAACATCGATAACTTCTTCGCGGAGAATGAGCAGCTCGCATTCGCGCCATCACTCATTGTGCCTGGCATTTATTATTCAGACGATAAGATGCTTCAATGTAGGATTTTCGCCTACAACGACACTCAGAGGCACCGCTTGGGACCGAACTACTTGATGCTTCCAGTGAATGCGCCGAAATGTGGTTATCATAACAATCACTATGATGGTGCAATGAACTTCATGCACAGGGATGAGGAGGTAACTTTCATTTCTACTGTATATTTTGTTAGAATTTCTCAGTTTTTCGGCCCTTATAATCATCCTGCACATCCACAAAATAAAACAGCCCCCTCCTGTGCTTTGATTGGTTACATGGACCATCGATCTGGTCAGAAAAATGATTCCATCATGAACATTTGGGTCCCACCGTCTACCTGAATGGATCAAAGTGCTGGAGATTTCATAAAATAAGATGACTTTGTAATTCAGTCTTTCAAAATGTGATGATTTCTATAAATAAAAAAAAAAAAAAATGAATTTCTCATGTGATAAAATGGCGCCACATGTGCTTTGATCGGTTCGGAGGATCAATCTGATACGAAAAATGTTGTGATTGTGGACATTTGGGTACCACTGTCTACATGAAAGGATCAAAGCATGGCGATTTCATAACATATGATGATTTTTATAAGAAAAAAAAAAAAGAATTTTCCTTGTTACATTGTTATGAGTGATGTTTGGTTCATGTGATCCTGTTTGGATTGTATTGATGAGAGGAGAATTTCAGGTGGATTACTTCCCCTCAAGGTACGATCCTGTCCGACATGCTGAGAAGTTTCCCATTCCAGACCGGATTATAACTGGTAAACGTGAGAAGGTGAGTTTTAACTGACCTTGCTTTTTTTATTTTTCTTCTCTTGCTGTTTCAGTACTTCGCACAATGCACATTGCTTCTGATTCATTTTTTTTTTCTTTTTTCATTTTTTTTTTCACTAGTCTAAGTTGTTTTCAAATCCCAATTGTATTTGGGAATTAAAAAACATAATAATCAATACTGAAAATGATCATTGTGGCCCATTTGACGAAAAAACAGGAGGTTTTTTTGGATCACCTAGCAGTCTGATGTTGAAATCTTTTGGGTGAATGCAGACCATTATTGCTAAGGAGAACAACTTCAAGCAGGCTGGAGATAGATACCGTTCTTTTGCGCCAGACAGGTCCTGTGCTTGCTCTACTTAAAAATAAAAATAAACCTGTTTTACAGTATCAGATTAGCCATATTTTCTTATGGATTTCCTCTCTCCTCTTCTTATTTCAGGCAAGAGCGTTTTATCCGTCGGATTGTCGAGGGGCTATCAGATCCAAGGCTCACCTACGAGCTTCGCAGCATCTGGATCTCATACTGGTCCCAGGTGAACATTTGTTATTCTGCTTCTAGGCAAATTAAAAGTCATCCACCTTCACAATCCCGGTAAGTATGAAAATATACAATTTACTAATGCAAGTGTCTTATGATGGAATGCAGTGTGACAAGACTCTGGGCCAGAAGGTTGCATCTCGTCTCAATGTCAGACCAAGCATATGATGAAGTTTGGGGATGTGCGGCACATAGAAGATGAAAAAAGAAAAATGAGGTCATGGGTTGGGCCCACACAGACGCTGCCATGATTTTTATGCTGTAATCGAGTTCTGTAATTATGTTATCTGCTGGATGTTATAAGTGCCTCCTGCACAGTGCCGTCTGTCGGCACAAACTATATGTAGTTACATGCTATATAGCAAAATCCCCTCTCACGTGCCGAAGAGGGAATGAGCCGAGTGGCATATCAGTCTCGCATTTTCAATTACTTCAAGGCTGCGTTTGGATGTACTAGTTTGAATGGAATTGCAATATTTACTTCAATAAGGTAGACATGGCTGAATTTGAATTGCCTCAGTATTCGTATTAAGGAACTAAGCTCCAAATCACAATTGTGTTACTTTCGAGTTGGAGTTGAAAGCAATGTAATTCCAAATATGGGCTTATTTTGGATTAGGAATACTGTTGGCAGTGGTTGAAATTTGTTTGGTTTCCCCTACTGAGCTCAGTATTGCAATTCAATTCGATACTGCATCCAAACATAGCCTAAATTACTTTTTCTTGTTATAAGCTTGAGATGGATGATGATATTTCACAGAAGAAAATGGTACATGATATACAATCCACAATGTGTGGGCCAGAGGTTTTGGGAGAGACCAAGCATTTCCAAAACCATTAAAACTATTGGCATATTAAAAGTCAGTTTCTACTAAAAATGACTGTAATTGTCTGTATTTCATCAATATCTACTAAAAATCCATTTTTTTCTCAATGATTTCCCAAGAGTGTTCTTCACGTCAATGCCGGATTTTAAAATGGGGAGCATACTGTAGTCCACCTGACCACAAAATTTGTTGGTCATTTGTCTTCCATTGGTGGAAATGATGGGCCCCCAATTCTCTAATTGGAGTACTAGTGCATCTCATTGTTAATACCAATGAAAGCTAGATGGATCAAATAATTTGGTGGTCAAGAGGAGTACCAATTTGGCGACCATCTTTCTATTCTTATTCTCTCCATGGAAATGGATTCTGGCTTCTGAGAAAACATAATTATAAATGGTTGGTGCCGATTCAGACTAAAATGTAGCTAATTCACGCCCAGGTTGATAAAGGGTCCACACCTTTTGACATTGATAAAGGGTCCACACCTTTTGACATTTTCGCACCATAGCCCACCCATGAAGCTGCTCAAATAGTTGTTGCATGGGCCCAGGCCCAACATGATGGGCTACAATGTGCAGCAACTACTCAAATTATTCAATTCTAGGGAGCATTTAACATAATCACTACGAGCTACTTTATTTATGGATCTCCTCATGTCATTCATTCGACACTAGAGATTTTTTATATTGTTTCCTTTGTAAGTAATGCTGCGCAGTCAATCATCGAAGGACGAGAAAAGCGTCTTCAACTCTTGTATTCATTGTAACAGCGTAATCAAAGAGGAATTATCTGTGGAAAAACATGTAAGTCTTTTTTTTTTTTTTCTCTACATATTTAAATCATGTATTATTTTGTCAATATCATCAGCTAAATTTCTTTGTTTGGATGCATTATTGGACTGAATTGTGAACTGGTTTAGTGTAAATAACCAAACTGCACCCACTTTTGGGCATGTTTGGATTGGACGAATCCTTGGTGTGGAATTGGAAATCTAAGTCATTAAGCAATGATTATTTCCTAAGGCACTATGCAAACATGAATTCCATTCCTAGGAATCTTATTTGGATAGCAAGTGGAAATCTCAAATTCTTCAATCAATGGTCCCCTCATATCTTGTGCTTGAAAATCCAAACTATAGAAAAGACTAATGATTGTTTGGTGGAATTCACCAAATTTCATTGCTATCTGAACAATACAAAAGATCACATATTCTATCCTATTCATTGGTACTGGAAAAATCATCTCATTTGTTCTAGCTCATGATCTGAATGAGTCGCATATACACCCTTCATCAAGTTGATGATAAAATCCATGGACACTCCTGTGGACATTATGCACTCGTTACACAACAACCCCTTAGAGGAAGGGCCAAGCAAGGGGGACAACGGACAATCTTTTCCATTCCCTGATTTCCATGGTTTTCTTCATATCCAAACAGGTCCAATGAGGAAGTAGCCTTCAAATTTTAGTTTCATTCTTTCCTAAGTCTCTACTGAAAATAACATTTATTTGGGGCCTTTTTCTTCAATATGGATACAGAGAAATGCCAATACAAATTGGTCATTTCACTTAGGTTTTTCTTAGTGTAACAACTGGATTGAATTGTGACCGTTTGGTTTAATCGAAAGGAAATGACAAAATAAAAAATGCTGTTTATTAACATTTCTAATGAGAAACTAGCCTAAAAATTGCAGAAATGTTTCTTTCGAGTTCGACTAGAGAGCGACGAAATTACAATTTGGATTGCAAACCTCAACATGAATGCGAGGGTTAGATATTGTAAATCAGTTTTTTCCACTTTATTAGTCTAGTGAATGCGGTTATGTTTTATTGTGTAGCCAAACATGCCCCTCCTTAATTGAACTAATTATACAATTCAGTTTAGGTAGTGCATCCAAACACAACCTTATTTTTACAGTACCACATGAACTCTTTTAGTGGTTAAAGGAAGTAGTTTTGCTTTTCTTTCATGTAATCCAAGATATATTAGCTATGAGAAAGTATCCAGTGTTAACACTTACTTTTCCTTACTTTGGACGCGATCCATATGGACTGACACACAAATAAAATATCCTGACTATTCATCTAGTGGGTCTCATTGTGTATGGGCTAGCTGTGTATTCAGAGGACATTTCTCAATCAATGTAGAAATTTAGTTAGACCTTTTCAAATGTTCATCTGCTATCATCAAAATCTCTCCCTCTAGTATTTAGGATCATCTGAACAGTTGCGAACAATCCACAGTAAGGCCCAGCTGATGAACATTCTTGATTTTGTACATGTGTTCCACTTTATATAGATTTTTCTTCTACTTTATATTAATCTTTTACCAATATTAATCAGATTCCTATTATTAATGAGTCCTATGTATAAGTTATTTGTAAGAAACCATCTTTACTTTTTTGTTTGTCTGTTGATAAGATGTCGCCTTTTCTTGGTTTTTAAAAGAATTTGGTTTTCCTCTCTAATTCTAAAATTTACAATCTGTATGGTTATCATTGCAGTTGAAATTGTTTACAATCTCTATCGAAATTTACAATGGACAGAGAAGCAATATGAAGAAGAAGGCAACCTGGAAATAGTGAGTTTCTTCATTGAATTTTTATAGAACTTCGGGTTTTGTGATTTTTATATTTTGAGTTATAATTGTGGAAAATGATATTGTGTCCCTACTTCTTTGTGCATATACCTAAATTTATACTTTTGATACTAGAATAATGCTAAACACTACCATTCTAGTAACTAAAATAGTGAAAAAGGTCTAAGCATAAAAAAGTGAGGGCTGTCAATAGGCTACTTAACCATTCAAGACTCCAAAACCATTCATAAAAAAATCACAAGAAATCTAATTCTTACTTTCTATATCTAACAATTTGATTTCTCTGTTTGTACATTGTTATTTGATTCCACTTGGAATAGGGCGTAGACTGCTGTTGCACACTATTTAAGTGGCATTGAGTTTAAATGTGAAATTGGATTTCCATTTGTGGAAACCCCCATTTTGTATTGAGTAGAATGGAGGAAGTCCGTCAAATCAGAACCGAATGGCAAGTGAGCTCAATGCAACAAAGAGTTGAATTGAGAACATGGCCTTTTGGAAAATGGCATCTTATCACTCGAATCTTCCCATCTTGCTTAGACTGCATTTGGAGTGTTTTGCTGTTTCATTATCCAGGCCATACCATAGAATGTTCAAATTGAAAACCAAGATCGGTTTTTGATTTAGAGAGATATGTTCATAGTTCCACGATTTTAGAACCATAGAAAAATCCAATTGGGATGTTTCCACCATGTGCCATGAAAATCTAAGGCAGCCCTTCTAGGGAGGTGGACCTTGTATAGGATTGAAGGGCCTAGCCTAGAAGGAAGATGAGGAAAAGACATGAAAGGATTTGGTTGGAAGGGATATGAAGGTCTCTTCAATTACAAGTATAGGCCTTAGGAATTATTAGAGAAATAGGACTCTTGAAACCAACCCAAATAACAAGGATGAAACTATGATGATGATGATATGAAATTTTCTAATGGGAAGGAAAACCATAGATAAAATGCATAAATGTGTTTTTGTTGTACTAAATAGGCACTTTCTTATGTAGAATTTGTTGGGTTAGTCCCACATCAGCTGGAGGGGACAATGAAAGGAGCTTGATATACTCTGGGGTCACTCCACCTAATGGGTTAACCTTTTGGGTGACACAACAGAATTCTCTTAAGACTACCTGTCAAGGAGAGTATTTTCGCAAAGCTGAAATAGATGCAGTGTCTGTACATACACTCTCCAAGTCTAGCAATTTTCAGTTAGCCTTCCACTAGAGCTAAAACAGCCATGTGAGAGTAGCTTAATTGTGGTAAATCTCCCCTTGGAAGGGGAGAGACAACCCAATATACAGTTGTAACAACTATGTTGAAAATTCAATACTCAAACAAAGAGAATCACATGGGATTCTCTTCAATAGGCGGTGTATGCATTTGCGTGTGTGAATGGAACATGTGACAGCAAGCATGGTTGCTTCGCAAGCTTCTATGATTGGTTCTCTCAAAAACCCAAAAGATGGTTTTTCTACCTAATCCATTTTACACGTGTATATGCAAACTCGAAAACCTGTGGACCCATAAAGATACAAGGAAAATGTGAAAATATGTAAGCCCCAAAAATGAGTAAAAACTAAAATCAAGATACCCAAAAACAGATAATGAAAATTTCTATGGAACACAAAATTAAGAACCTATCTGGAGAATTAATGGTAAGCAAACATCCCTCTAACAAAGGTTGGAAAAACCACGGCTTTGATCGAATCTCCTTCTTGAGTCATTCAAATGTTTATTAGAGATGTTCCATCCATGGTACTAGAAAGCCATTTTAGCAGATCCCTTGGGGTTATAGGTTTAGACGTCGCATTTACACCCAGATACGTTGAGATCCATACTGTCCAAATGGCTGTCCACCGTCAGATCTAGCGGCCCAATATAGGGTGGATTTTGATAACAGGTCAGATTTATGTCACTGATTTACAGTTACAGCAGTTAGATGTGTAGCTTGAGGATGCTTACTAGTGCATCTAAGGGAGGAAAAACAACTACATAATTAGAAAATCTCTAATCTGGTTTGAGCTTTCATATTCCATTCATAGGCTTACAATCAACGACATAGATTTTTTTATTTTTCATTCAAGATCTCCATTGATATTTTGCATGGTAGTTAGTGACTCTACCAAAGCTGGACCAATCAAGTCCGGTCTTATGCGAATGAACTTATGCGACAATGCTACATATTCAGCGCGAAAAATCAACGTTGATTGATGGGTCATTGTCCTTGTTCATCAAACAAGTGTGTGGTCCAAATGAAGTGAAATCTGGGCCTCTCATTGGCTTTGTCCATTTGCTAGTCTACGCTTGAGGTGGAGCGGTCCACGCAGGACGTCGTGCGCCACAGGGTGCAACCATGCCTACATTATCTCTTCCTTTTTATTTGTTCTTTTCTGATTAATCTTTCAATTTGAGTGGTTTTTAACCATTTCCTGAAGAATTTAGTTCAGAAGAATCCCTGATAGATGGTCCACGTTCAACACTTAATATCCAGGCACATGTGTGTGATAATATAGAACATTCAAAATGTGGGCCTCACTGTAGATGGTCCATAGCCCAAATTCTGCATCAATGAGGCATCCTAATCACTCCATATGTGAGGTTTACTGAACTGAATACCATCCCTTTGTAATCAAGCATTAGTGGGCCACAGTTCCCAAGTAGAGGTTATTTTGGTTCCATTTTTTTGAACTATGTCCCACCTAACTTAGAGCCCACGTTTTTTGAACTGTTTGGATCCTTGCAAACCCAAGGCAGGTGTACTGGACCAATGGTCCCAATCTCTGTATGTGGACCACACATAGACCATATAATTCCTTGCCATTATCCTCAACCAGCCTGTCTGGGCTGGCTAAATCTCAGCCTTAAAGGCCGCTAGCTCATCACCTTATTCAGCATATACACAGATTTTCAGTCCTGGCAAGTGGGCCCCGTTGTTTGGTAATCCAGACCACTGGTCTGTTGCATCCCACCGTGGATGGACCATGCCAAAAAATATCCATGTTTGGGGGATTTTACTCACCAACCTTGGGACCATTTTCACTTGATTGTTGACTGTCTGGTTTTCTCTTCATAACCGTTCATCCATTGGCCACTAATTAGAAGGTAGAGATAGCATCTGATTACCGTAGCATGGGCCCCACCGGCTGTATGCTAAAATGGAAGTCCTCCCCATGAATAAGGTGGGCCTGCTTATCAGGCCGGCAACACCGTTGAAATCAACAGACAACCGACAATTCTCGTGTGTCCCACTTAATAACTGCATCAGCCTAAATTTAGAGATGAATGATCTTCATGATGGGACCCACCTTTTGCACGGACCAGATATCGTACAAAAATTGTTACGTGGTGGGAAATATGGGGCTGCATGATAAGTTACCATGCAACCGGTTGTAGGTGATCCATTCTCCAAAACCATTTAAAAATATCCAAAAAAAAAAGGATCATTATTTTATTTTATTTTTCTAGGCCATGCAGCAAGAAGGGCTATTGTGGCTGAGAGCCTTGTGATGGTGTGGCCCACCTATCTTCTTACTCCACACGCTGTCCACAGCCTTTCCACAAGTGACCAAAATCTAAAAACGAACCTTGGCCGTTGCCCAAGCCAATCCAAAACGCTTTCAAACCCAAACACGCCTTTCAAGGGCTTTCTGTAAACGTGGCAGGTTTACAAGGATCCACGTCATCCCAGGCATTAGTGGTTCAAAGAAGGTCCTAGAAATACACAAACGAGATAAGGAAGGATCAGCCAATGACGTTGTCGTGTCAGTTTCATACTCTAGCAATGTGTGGTAGATGATACACAGGTACATAGAAATTGCATACGTGGCATAAGATTAAGTTAGTTTAAACTATTCAAATCATGGGTCTCAGATTATATGCGTCATGAACAAAAAAGGATGTCTATTTGATTATTTGACCGTCGGATTGGTGGACATTTATTGGATGGTTAAAAATGAAAATGTCCAACGGTCCTATTTCAACAAATAATTTTACATGAATCAGAGGATAGAATTACTAAAAATATTTTATTTTGGAGTATAAACTTAGAAAAGCTTATTTTTCACAATTTAACAGTTTAGATTGAGTCAAAATTTGACAGATATACAATTCAAGAGTGCCAGCTTATCAAGTATCATGCATTGCCCGAGTATCATAGCACTACCCGCACTTCAATGGTAAGAAACTCGCGAGTCCTGGAAATCCAATTTATCTCCAAATTCGCACGATATATTGATGAAATGGGCAGTCAGACCCATAAGCTAAGGCCCAGTTCTAGGCCCAGACCAACTTCTGAGCCGAGGAAGTAGGCCCAAGTCAGGTCAACAATGTTGATCAAGTTGAGCTGGGCCAAGCATTTTTGTGCAGCCTGCATGCAGTCCCGAACATGTGGGGCCCGCATAGTTGTCGGTTCAAAACTCCATCTGGTTTTCTACCCTTGATCATCATTGGTATTTTGCTCAATGGGGCCTAAATGAATGCATGGTTGGATGATCACAGAAGTAGGCTTGAATTAGGGTGGGCCCACTTGTCAAACACTCAGACACCAATCTTAAAGTTGGGCTGGGCTGGGCTGATCATTTTGGGTCATCACAACCGTCCATCTACTCATGACCTTGACTCCACCACTGTCCAAAAATCACAAATAAATTTATAGAAAATAACAACCGTCATTTATCGTCCATTTTTCATTGCATGGCCTTTTTTTTAAAACAAAATTTGTAAACCTTCCATAGTGGACACAGAAAGTGCTGTCATGGCCCGGCCCTAGAATGTTTGAGGCCCAGATTTTGAAGTTTTCAGGACAGGCTTCTGGCTGGGCCTACCCAAGCCCGGTCCATTAACAGCCCCGCCCCACAAATTTCTCATTCAACCCTCCAAATTTAACTGCACCAATGGATGGTTCAGATCGTCGATTCAGCTTGATATTCCATTCATAGTCCATCCACGGTATTATTAAGACAAAGGAAGGTCACGATCATCAGATCATCGCTACATGCTGGGCCCACTAGCAATGGAAAAATAGATTCTCAAAAGAAAAGGAAAAAAAAAAAAAAATCCTTGCTGGATATGCTTGAGGACCCGATAAATTCTGAACCCGAGAAATCAATCAGTTTCCCGACATTTTCAAACCATAGCAGAAATAGAAAATCGAATTTAATAATTTCTTAGAATCCGAGTATTTATAAATTCTCATAGAGAGCAAACGCACATAGAAACAAGGCTCCCGTTCCTCGTTCTTATCATCGCTGAGGGAAGGAGAGTCTCCTCTTTCGAAAAAAAAAATTCATGGATCCTTACAAGGTTTTATTCTTTCTTCTTGATTTCTTGTCTTCCCTTGAATTTCCTGATTTGGGTTTTCTTTATTGATGTCTGATTTGTTAGAAATGTTGAATCTTGGGCTTGATTTCATTTGTTTTTGCTCTTACCAATGCATTCTTTGGTTGAATTGCTGTTTGGATTTCTATTTTTATTGGATTCTGTTGATGGGTTTTTTTTCTTTCTGATGATTGATTTCTGTTGTTGTGTTTTAACGGTTCAATTTGGTAGTTCTCTTTATTGACTAGATTATGTTTTTCGATGCTTGATTTCTTTGTAAGATTGGATATTGATTTTGTTTATTCTTTTTTATGATTTGATTCATTCATGGGTTCTCTCTTTATGTCTATGGATCTTTTGTATGAATTGCAAATGTATTTCTTTTTAATCTTATTTTATTGAATTCTATTAAATTTGAAATTTCTTATCTGGTACAGTACCGTCCATCGAGCTCTTACAATTCTCCATTCTTTACGACAAACTCTGGTGCACCCGTTTGGAACAACAATTCATCATTGACCGTTGGATCGAGAGGTATTTGCTATTAATAGCTATTTTATTTGTTTGTTTGTGTGTATCAGGAATTTCTATTAGGGTCACTGTCAGGTGTAAGTTTCTACATGTGACCTGTTTGGATGTAAGTTGTAAATTACTTAAGGTTAACAATTTTTTTGTGTTTGGGTAACTGAAAAGTGTTTACGTGTAAGAAAGAGTGTATTCACACCAATCAGAGCTTGGAGCGGGAAATCACTCAAAAATCTTCAAATCACATAAAAAAAAGCTTGAAATATGATAGGCCATTTGGTTGATTCCATCTAGATAACTCTTTGAGCAGATTCTTAGGTTGCCAATCATCAGGTTGGCCACAAAAGTGGGCCCATAGATTCAAAATTCCAATCTGGCAGGGTGTGATGGATGATACACAGGCACTTAGAAATTACCTAGAAATTGCACACATGGCTTACAATTAGCCAAATTAAACTGTCCAAATTATCGTAACCAATGTAGATGTAGCATGAAATGAAAGTTATGCTTATTTGATTATCAGACTATCGGATTAGGGGGCAATTATTGGATGTCAAAAAGTGAAAAAGATCCAACGGGCCTATTTCCACAAACAAGTGTCCACGAATCAGAGGTTAGGATTCTTTGATCTTTGGGAATGTGACTTGGCAACAGTGGACTGCACACTCTAGTTGGTTTTATCTGAGCTAATACATGCCACATGTGCAATTTTTAAGTTCCTGTGTATCAAGCATCATATACAGCCTGAGTATCTTATAACTCAATAGGGATGCAAGTTGCATGTAAGCCTGTGTAACCCAAAGATCTGTGGGGTCCATGTTGTTTGCGTGAAATTCACTCTGTCCATCAGTTTTGCCAGCTCATGTTCGAATAAGAGCCCAAATATGAGGCAGATCCATGACTTAGGTGGGCCCTACCATTCTAAACAGTAGGGAGGGAAGCACCCACCTTTGAAACCTTCATAGGATTCACGATGATATTTTATATGTAATCTTACCCGTTCATATGGTGATTCTCACCAGGATGATGGGAAACGGCTCATCCCTAAAATAATCTGGGAAAACTGATGAACGGAGTAGAGAGAGAGAGAGAGAGAGAGAGAGAGAGAGAGAGAGGGATGGGATGGGAGAGTCAGTGTTGCTGCAACTGTCCTTTATAGCCAGTCTTCTGAAAACATGACTGTTGGAGTGCCTAAACTGTAAGTCACTTAAAGGTAAGTGAAATCTCTTCTTTTTCAAATGTTTTCAATGTTTGTGGTCACACATTTAGGGCCCATTTGTAGCAACAATAGTTCAAGCCCTAACAGCCAATCTAGGTCGGGATTGTCCTAGTCTTGTCTGGCTAAGACATTGTGGTCCTGGTTAGCCCTGTCCTCTGTTGAAACCTGTCCAGATTTCCCAAGGACAAGCTTGTTAGCTATTTGTTGAAGCCTGTCAGGTCAAAATTTGCATTTCAAATTTGGGCCACTCAATATTTTGCACTTAACCATCTATTAGGTACCTGCTACTTGGATGGTTAGGATTGCTAAATCAGTGTGATTTTGGAGATACGTTCCATCCAAAATGAGACCTGCAATTTTAGTGGTTATGATTGATTAATTATTGTGGTTCTAGAGATATGTTCCATCCTCAATGATGCCTGCAATTTGGATGGTCTAGGATGGTCTAGATTGTTATATATGATTGCCACAGGTAACGAAGACATGTCACCGCCATTTAAGAAATGGTCATAACTGTCACAGGCTTGGACCATATAAACATCATGATGGGCCCAAGACGGTTTTAGTGGCAGGCATCTCCATCCACATTGGCTCCTGTGATTTGGTCCACTTGAGTTTTGAATCTACTTGATTTTGGTATCATGTCTTAACACAAGTTGGCAGTGGCACAACTGATGGACGGAGTCGATGTCCCACAAATTTGCTAATTCTGCATTCCTATGCACCCATATGCATCCATGCGCAAGTACATGTGCAAACTTGAAATAGATGACTGAGATATGAGCTTTCTGTAAGGTTGGAAATAATGCTCCAATCTTATTCCTAAGAAGTAAGACAATTTCATGTTTCAGGTGGGCCACAATGCGCAAAGTAAATTTATGGTTTAACTTTTTCCCTCCTAGTCATCGATTTTTTTTGTTTTGATATGTTGTGGCACACATGAGGTGTGATTTGGCCTGATTTTTATACCAGAAGATCTAAACATTTCAGATCACATGATGGAAAGCTCATACTTCACGTGTTTCCCATGAAGACACATTCGGCAGTAGGTGTACATTGGTTTCCACATGCACGTGGAATTAGCAAACCGCTGATTTTTGGCAACCAGCAAAACCCTAAATGTGAGATCTTTCCCACAAAAATAAATAAATAAAAATAAATAAATAAATAAAAAAAAGCCTTTATAGAGGGAATTGTGATTGTCTACAACACACTTTACCTAGGTGATACTCCCCTGGGGCCACCACGTTATATATGTGAAACCTATCAGGCGATAATCCTTATTTGAACCGCAACACAAACGATTGGCCGAATAAAAACTTGGGCCACAACAATCTTTACCATATGTAATGCCAATAGCCTTGGGACATTGGCGCTCACAATTAGTTTTTGACAATTGTGAGGGCTTCCTGATCACTTTGGACATTGAATGTAATTTATAAATTTAATGGGAGTATTGTTGGAAAATGAAATTTGTGAGTGCTTGGCAATAAACAGCCGAGATTTCACCAGCTTAGGGTTAATGGATGGGGACAGCTCAGACGCCCCAATTGCTATTTTCGAGGATAATTCTTCCCTATTGTTACTGGGTTCCCTGCAGGGATAGGTCTCAACAAATGCTAGACGAGCTCAGACAGCCCCAATTGCTATTTTTGAGGATAG
This sequence comes from Liriodendron chinense, assembly GCA_003013855.2. Lineage (NCBI taxonomy): Eukaryota > Viridiplantae > Streptophyta > Magnoliopsida > Magnoliales > Magnoliaceae > Liriodendron > Liriodendron chinense. The sequence continues at coordinate 7,106,727 of ML058446.1, forward strand.
CTCTTCCCTATTATTACTGGGTTCCCTACAGGGATAGGTCTTGACAAACTCTAGATGAGCTCCCCAAGCCTGGACGAGCTCATTTGGACTTAGAACTTTGGTGTTACCAAATGGCTCCTCTAGTGTTTTGGTTGATACATGGAGTGTTTTATTTTATGATATCAAGTGTTACTTCCACTATTGTTTGTAGTTGGTTGTTTTTCTTCCGTTGTGATTCAGGCTTGAGTCAGTTGTGGTTTTGATTGTACATTGTCTACATGTTTTGCACAAACCGTTCATGTCACTAAGGGTCTGTTTGATTTTCCAAATCCTTGGTAAATACATTTACAATGTGTAATGATTATTTCCTTAAGTAATTACTGCATCATTCCTATGCCTGATTTGACTTGCTACTTTTTTTTTATGGCTAAAATGGAAGACAGTGTGAAATATAGGTGGGGCCCACCGTGATGTATGTGGCTTATCCACACCGTCCATTTTTTTTGCCAGATGAATTTAGGGCATGAGCCAAAAAACGAGGCTGATCCAAAGATCAGGTGGACCACACCACAGGAAAAGGGGGATCAAACACTTATCGTTAAAAACTTCTTGGGGCCACTGTTTCGTTTGGTGACTTGAGTGTTGGATCTGCCTCATTTTTCGTTTCGTGCCTCAAAATATTTTGGTAAAACTGATGGATGACGTGGATATGTCATACATATCACGGTGGGGCCCACAATTTTAAACCACTTCTTTTGGACCGGTTTTTGAAGCAGAAATTACAACCAATTTTCAAACATGGTGAAAAAGTAATAATTGCTTATTTTCATGGGTATTTACATGGGAATTGGCAAATCAAATAGGCCCTAAGTTTTTCTTTACATCAATTCTGAGAACTTGTTTCTTGTTATTGATTTTGTACAAAAGAAGTTAACATTTGTCATGAATGGTTATATAATGTTACCACTCAAATTGAAAAGGAATTTTTTAAGGATAGCTATAAGATCAGCCATGCTTTATAGGAGAGTGCTACGCAATTAAAGAGCAACATGTTCATAGGATGAGTTTAGCTGTCATGAGCACATTAAGATGGATTAGTGGCAAGACGAGGAAGGATAGGATAGAATTGGAAATAAATGCATTTGAGGGAACATAGGAGTAGCACTAATAGGTAATAAGATGATGGAAAGTAGAGTTAAATGGTTTGGTTAGTTGCAATGGAGACCAAGAACTTAACCGGTTAGAAGGAGTGAGTTGGTACAAGTTGAAGGATCTAAAAGGGCAAGGGGAATGCCCAAAAGGATGTGGGTGGACTTAGTAAGAAAAGACTTGATGACTTATGGTCTAACTAAAGTTATGGCCCTTGATAGAATGGAATATCAGAACAGGATTCATGTAGCCCACCCCGATTAGTTGGGATAAGGCTTAGATGATGATGATGAATGGTTATGTAATGTAACAGGTGTGTAGAGAAAGAGAAGAGATCGCTGTCTTCTTCCCTATAATGGTCCTCAATCCACAAGGAGAGAATTTTTTTAAAAACAAGAGTAAAAACTGATATTAGTCAATGAAAAGTGTCATTTACAATGTACCTGATGTGCTTATATATGCAAAAACGTTGTAGACTTCTAATTCGACTCAAAATAGAGAACTTCCCCGAAATAGAAAGTTTCCCAAAATAGTAAACTTACAAAAAATAGTAAAAGATGTCTAATCCTTTGCAAACTTGTAAACAACTCTTTGGGGTCGTTTGGATCCCTACAAGTTTTATTAGTACAGGGTTTCCAGGTAACTCACAAGTTGTGTTTGGACAAGAAATTTCACTTGTAACTAAGTGAAAAGTAGTCACTTAAAGCTTTTCAGTGCATTTGAAATCCTGAGAACAAGAAGTGATTTCACTTGTAAACAATTTACACCTGAAACTCACTTTCAGGAGAAACTTCTTTACAAATAAAAAGTTACAGGCATCCAAATGACCACTTCGATGACTAAAACAAAGACTTTAGATCAGAATCAGACTCTTAAAACTGTAAAAATAGCAAACCATAACTTATTAAAAATAGTAAGTTTTTTGGACTCAAACTTTATCCCTGAAATGATTGAATTTTGCAAAGCCTTTTTGGAGCCGATGATTGATTGGCCAAAATGTAGACCACATCTGTAGCTTTCCAATGCCATTATATGCACAAATTTGTTAACCATTTTACAAAGTTATGGCTGTTGGAAGCTATGCATTTAGGCCCTCTTTTGCTCTTAGATCGACCAAACGGCCAGATTTTCTTTGCTCTTGCCCCTCCATAAAGCCGTCCACAGGCTGTCCTACATCATTATGGCATTGAACTGATTGCATATTGGCTGCTGTTAGTGGAATTTTGTTGTTAGATTAAATGATCAGATGATTCAAATATTCCCTGAATCCATTCTTGTCTTTTTATTGATGGTAGTTCTTCGTTGGCCAGAGGTGTTTCCTTTAAATCAGTTTGCATATTTTATTTTACACTGAACTGTTGGTCCATCAGAGAATTATGAGAGAGGATGTGAGCAGGAAGATTGCTTCCTTTGTGTGGTACTCCTAGTGCTTCTCTTCTAGATTCAATTGGCAGATTTCAAGCTGTTATCCCACATATAGTGTTTGAATTTTTTTTTTTTCACTAAAACTATTGTGTAAAACAGTGAAGGGAATGATCCTTGACATTGCATAGCCTTTATAAGTAAAGAATTAAAGGGGCTACATATTGGATCCACCCAAATTAATAATAAAATTGTGGAATCAATATCTATGAATATATAGTATGAGCCATTTTTATTTTCAGATGATTATTGCTTAAGTTCCAAATTATATCAATAAGAGATTTGAGTCCTTTTGTGTGTGTGTGTGTGTGTGTGTGTGTGTGTGTGTGTGTGTTAACAGGGCCAATCCTACTCGAGGATTACCATGTGGTCGAGAAACTCGCTCAGTTCGACAGGGAGCGCATTCCAGAGCGTGTTGTTCATGCCAGGGGAGCTAGTGCAAAGGGTTTCTTTGAGGTCACCCATGATATTTCTCAACTCACCTGTGCTGATTTCCTTCGGGCACCAGGTGTCCAGACCCCAGTCATTGTTCGCTTTTCAACCGTTATCCATGAGCGTGGCAGCCCAGAAACCCTGAGAGATCCTCGAGGTTTCGCTGTGAAGTTTTACACAAGAGAGGTAATAAGGCCTATCTGTTTTTTTTTAAACCTATTTTTCAGAGGGTAGAGAGGGGAAAGTGTTTTCCTTTTGGTTATGTTTGCAAATCATATGCGAAAATTTTAGAAAGGTCCAAACCGACCCCTATCCTGGCTCTTTTGGAATCCTGTATACACCCGACACACGCACGCTCTGCATGTGTGGCTATATATATGATACAGTGGTCCACACCTTTTTATAAGGCTGTCATTGTTGGCTTAGAGGGAAATCTATCACTTTGGTTTTTATTGTCTAGCTCTTAGTTGAACATATGGATGATTTATTACCGTTTCTTTTTCTCAGGGTAACTTCGATCTCGTTGGAAATAACTTCCCAGTCTTCTTCATTCGTGATGGAATTAAGTTCCCCGACATGGTCCATGCTCTAAAGCCGAACCCAAAGTCCCACATCCAGGAGAACTGGAGGATACTCGACTTCTTTTCTCACCATCCGGAGAGCTTGCACATGTTCACCTTTCTCTTTGATGATGTGGGTGTCCCGCAAGATTACAGACACATGGACGGGTCCGGTGTCAATACCTATACTCTTATTAACAAGGATGGAAAAGCCCATTATGTGAAGTTTCACTGGAGGCCCACATGTGGAGTGAAGTGTCTATTGGAGGATGAGTGTGTGACCATTGGAGGAAATAATCACAGCCACGCAACTAAGGATCTGTATGATTCGATTGCTGCTGGAAATTACCCAGAGTGGAAGCTTTTCATCCAGACCATTGATCCTGATCATGAGGATAGGTTCGATTTCGATCCGCTGGATGTTACCAAGACTTGGCCGGAGGACATCTTTCCTCTTCAGCCAGTTGGGCGCTTGGTCTTGAACAAGAACATTGATAATTTCTTTGCTGAAAACGAGCAGCTTGCCTTCTGCCCTGCCATTATAGTGCCTGGGATTTATTATTCAGATGATAAGCTGCTCCAGACTAGGATCTTCTCATATGCTGATACTCAGAGACACCGCCTTGGGCCAAATTATCTGATGCTTCCTGCAAATGCACCCAAATGTGCTCACCACAACAACCACCACGATGGCTTTATGAATTTCATGCACAGGGATGAGGAGGTACTACTCAGAGAATTTTGGGATTGGTGTTTGATTTAATAGGAAATATAGAATGTTCGATCAAGCATTTTCTTGGCCTAGTAAAATGTACAGGTGAGGCCCACCAGATCAGCAGCTTAGGTTAAGGAAAAGATGGGTCCCACCTGTACAATTGCTGATTTGAATAAAACAATACTATGTATTGGGATCAAACATTGATATAAGGGGTGCGCTCCGGTAGTACTAGTACCGCCATAAGCTGCAGCTGTACTGGGCATAATCGGGACCCCCGCGATGTATTCATGCCTCACGTTGCCACCGGGCCCTAAACTCAGCCCAAATGGAAACTCAAGTGGGCCATAGCACAAGGCATAGGTTAAGAGGGGACACCCACCCTTGATTTTTTGAGAGGCCCACCATGTTGTGTCTACATAATCCAAGCTATTCAGATGCTTAATCTGTCCTTGATAAATGGTTAGGACAAAGATCAGGCTGTTCTGAAGCCCAGGTGGGCCCCGGTGAGAATATAGGGTGAATTTCACTTACCACCTTGTTGCCTGTTCTGTGGCCCACTGGAGTTTTGGATTGAGGATAACTTGAGGGGATGAATCTGATGGACAAGTTGGATTTGATACATGCACCACGTGGGCCCCACATCTTCCCAACACCACCATAAGCTTACTGTCGTACCAGTGCCACTGGAGTGCACCTCTTTATAGTGGCTATATCATGTTATTGTAATTAGGGGTGCAACTCAAACGGGTTGGATTGGGTTGAGGATCAACCCAAGTCCGACCGGACCTCAAGAGGACCCAACCCCAACCAAAATTCAAACCCTAGGTCCCTAACTTGAAGTCCTCTGTCTCGACCCAACCCAATGCAAATGCATTTGATTATTCCTAACCCGACCTGAATTTTCCCAACATGAATTCAAATGGGTTGATGTTTTTCAACCCAAACTTGGGTTGGGTCCATCAGGTTCGGTTGACCTGAACCCTAGTTGCAGCCCTAATTTTTACCCTTTTTTATTATGCTGATGAAATGATTTTCAGGTGAATTACTTCCCTTCGAGGTATGATCCAGTTCGTCATGCAGAGAGGTATCCCATCCCATCCCGTATTTGCACCGGGAAGCGTGAGAAAGTAAGTTTATATTTATTATCCCAATTCATCTTTAGTCATTAGTTTGAACTTCGTTGATGCTAGCTCGCGACATATAACCATTCTACTGATCTAATAAGGCTTTATCTTTTGACGTGTAGTGTGTCATTGACAAGGAGAACAATTTCAAGCAGCCTGGAGAGAGATACCAATCCTGGGCACCAGACAGGTGACCACATTCAGCTTCTTATAAAATTTCCTTGAGAAGCTTCGTATAGAATCTGTCTCATGGTAAGAAACCAATCGGATTTTGATGTGGTGTCCTCTCTCTATGTCTGCAGGCAAGAACGTTTTATCCGTCGATGGGTTGAGGCTCTGTCTGACCCAAGGGTCACCCATGAAATCCGCAGCATCTGGATCAGCTACTGGTCTCAGGTCAGTCTCCCATCTTTTGTTGCGCACTGTAAGGAAGTTTTCGTCTCCTCATACTAGTAGCAGTATTAATGGTAATTCTAACCTTGTATTGGTTGAGTGAGCCTTGCTAATCACACATGCATGTGCAATAAAGCTCATTTACACACCACACATGTGCCAACATGGCATGATAGGTCCAAGATCCAATCCATCTATCTGAACAGAACCACTTTATTGATACCCTAGCACAAGAATCAGGTTGATCCACTGGTCAGTTGGGCCACAGTTTCAAATCAAATGTACTGCTCTGAAAAACTTGGCTGAAGTTTTCTAACCCATCCACCTGCTTCCAGCATCAAGGCTCACATGTGGAGTCGACCATGTTTCCAACATGTACAATTTGATGGATGGATTGGATCTCGCACCTATGTGCCTGCTGGCATGTGTGGTGTGTACAAGAATTTTATTGCACATGTGCGCTTATCAAAGCTCTTGGTTGGACCTAGACCCATTAAAATCAGGTCAGGTCCACTCGGTACCAGCACAGGTCCAGGTACTGATTAACAGCCCTGGGCTTGAATTGATGAATAACAAGGAACTTGCTACACTGTGTAATTTTGTGGGTAATGCAGGCTGACAGGTCACTGGGCCAGAAGATAGCGTCCCGTCTCAACGTCAAGCCGAGCATGTGATTAATGGATGAAGGGAACTGCTTTCAAGTTGCGGAAGGTTATATGTAGAGAAGAGTGTCATGGATGTCAAACAGAAGCTGATGATGGTTGATGATCATTTCATTGTAGTAAGAACATCTTAAGTGAAGTTACTCTACTTTGATCAGATCATGTAATAAATTGCAGTTTCTAAGATGCTGGAAAGAATCTCTTGTTGTTGAACCTCCCACCTTATAATTCCTGCGCCCGTCTTTCACCTGTGCATAAAAGTTGCGGTGAGGAACCTGTTTTTGTGCACGTGTGTGTTTGGATGCATTATCAGATGGAATTTCAGTTTTATTAGTATCTAATGAAGTGGATAGGACCAAATTGTAATTTCATTTGCTAGCATTCATGTTGGGTCTGGGCTTGAAATTGCGTTGAGGTTTGGGGTTTGCTAGACTATGTCCTGACATATTGTCACAGGATTACTTGGGGCCATGTTTCAATGATCCAAGCCATTTATATGATGGATCTCAATGTGGATGGGGTAAAAAAGAAAGTAGAAGGGGGAGTATTTCAAACCTTGGATCATTTAGCTGTTTTCCCTTTGAGTTTTAATCATCTCCATAATTGTTGTTTTCTGGAGTTTAGGATGCCTTGATCTTTGAGATTTTTGAGGCAGCCATCATCGGTTTTGTTATCATCATCATCTTCATCTTAGCCTCATCCTAATTATTAGCTACATGAATTTCAAGAGCCAGACCTCTTATTAAACCATAGATCATCAAGTCTTTTCTTACCTCACAGCCTTCAACTTATACCTACTCACTCCTAATTGGCGTGGTTTTTTGTCTTTGTTGCACATGACTAAACCATCAAGTCTACTTTTCCCCTATCTTATTACTCATTGGTACTAGTAAGATCTCTCGAAAGCATTCATTTCTAATTATATCCTTCCTCATCTTGACAGTCATCTATCTCAACATCTTTATGTCAGCTACGCTCATGGTGTGAGCATTTGCCTCATAAATCATAAATAGTTTTATAGCTATTCTATAAAATTTTGCTTTTAGTTTGAGTGGAATAGACTGATTACATAAAATTTTTGAAGCATATTTTTATTTCTTTCATCTAGCTATTTTGCGGCCAACATCTTTCTTAATCTCTCCACTCATGAATTATTGGCTCAAGATATCGAAAGTGGTCATTTTGGAAGACAGTCAAAATCTTAACAAATCTCTCATTTTCACTTTTATTGCTATTAAGCACTTCATATGCTTTGTTTTTGTCTAATCAATTTTAAATTCTTTAGATTCTAAAGCATCCCTTCATAATTCTAGCTTTTTGCTTATGTTGTCCCTCATCTTGTCAATTAAAACTATATCTACTACAAATAGTATACTCCTGCAGATCTCTTCTTGCAAATGTCTTATTAACTCTTTCATAATCAATGCAAAAAGGTACGAGCTTAATGTCATAAGCATATAGTAATTGAGCACTCACTTGTCTCTCTACTAGTAGTCCTTACATTTGTTACCACTTCTTCATATATCTCAAAACTCTAAGAACCCTAGCTTTTCCCAAGTCAATAAAGACTCTGGAGATCCTCCTCTTCCTAGACTTATCAATCAATTGTCTAAGTAGGAAAATAACTTCAATAGTAGACCTCTCAGGTATGAAACTAAACTTTTTTTTTTTAATGTCTCATGCCTCGGTCTTTGCTTAATTACTCTCTCAAAGCTTCATAGTATGGCGCATAAGTTTAATCCCATATAGTGTAGCTTGGCCTGACTCTTTTATTGTCATAAAAAGGTATCATGAAACTTTTTCTTCATTTTGTCCGGCATTTTCTTCTCTCTTACAATCTTATTAAACAACTTTGTCAATCATAATAATCTAGTATCTCACATACACCTTCAAACCTCTTTTGTTATACTATATGGTTTGAGGGCTTTTTCTATTTTCACCTTTCTCATAGTTTTGTTCACTTCAGACATCTTACGAAAGTATTTATCTTGCCCAACATCATTTGAGTTGATGGTTTTATCTATCTATTTTTGACGTAGGACAATGGCCTAATCTAAATATATGCATGTGAAACATGTAAAATTTAGCAGAATCATGTAGCAAATTAAGTAAACATCCACCTAGCATCATCATAATTTAAAAAAAAAAAAAACATATGGGAAACATGCAATAGACGGGAAATCATCACAAAACACACTGTACAAGGTTCAAATAACGAGTAGATTGGATCTGGTGAGGGATAGGACTTCTCGATCTTGCATGATTTCATCCAAGCTACCAATAAGATTCACTAGTCCATGAAATCAATGAATTTCTGATAGGCCTAGTAAAATTTCACACGACCCATTAACCCGCACGAAACCCGCATGAAAAAACTAATGTTCGGGTTCAGTCTTATCGTGTCAGGTCACTAACGGGTTGACCTGTTAAGACCCATTAACATAACGGGTCGGGTCCATGTTTTACCTGCGAACCCATCTAACCCGTTAACATAATGGTCTAGATCACCAAACCATGGCCCACCTATGAACCTTGGCACTCCATTATATGCAATATTGCAATGTACAGGTGATTCCTCCTTGTCTCACTAGTGAATCCTATTGTTTTCGATGATAGAATGGGCCCACTAGATGGACCATAGTTGTATGTTGGGTCAGATTGTCAATTGTCCTTATCAACGGTGTGGCCATCTGATAAGTAGATTGGCCTAACGGGTTAAACAGGTCGGGTTACGGGTAACCCATTAAATTAACGAATAAATTTGGGTTTCTAGATTTCAACCCGTTAGTTAACAGTCTGGGTTTAGGTGAGCAAATTTTTGACACGACACGACACAAACAGGGTTCAACACGACCCGTTGCCAGGCCTAATTTCTGAGTTAAGGAATCATGAAAATTTGAGAAACGGCTATAAATTCAAATTTTCAGATTGTAGGGATGATGTATAATGTGAAAAGAAGGATTAGAAGAAAGAGAGAAGATAGAAGAACACTTTAGGATAGAGGATAATCTGAGAAAGAAAGAAGAAAATATGAGAAGGAAGATGAAAAGAGATCCACAAGAGAGAGGAGGAGAGTAGCCACCAAAGCGTTTTCTTAATTCTCAAAATAACATCATTATCAGAAAGGTTTAGAGCAACACCCTTATAAAATTCAAAATTAACATGATTACCAAAATACCTCTACTAATGAAATTGAAAAAAAAAGACATTCGCACGAAAAAACGTGCACGCACTGACCCAAAACTCAAATGAAGTACATAAAATAAACTTGAATCTAAGATGCCCGATGGCCTCCAATGATGCTACAATGAAAGTGGGGCACGACGAACCAACGATTCGATCACATCATCCTCACGGTCCAATCATCTCCTCTAAGAAACTTACATATGTCACGAACACATGTGTAAGGTCTTCACCACGATCTAGGAACTTGGACTCGATTTGTGCCCATCGTCAAGCCATAGAGATACGGGTGTCGCTCGCCTCTTACGCTGGTACATTGTAAAGGGCTTGATGTCCGCATCATTCTCCTCGTCTAAGAAGAGCTCGACTCCGGCGAGATAAAGCTTTGGTGCCTCTCCAACAAATCTGGACCAAGTCTTTGTAACTCTGCTTCCGTAAGCCATTTACAATCAGATGGTGGCTTGTTCTTTCATTTAACAAGGTATCGTTGGAAGCATCTATCTCGAGTGAATATGATCACTTCATCCACAATCCCTTCAATTTCTTCTTTTTGCTCAACTAAGGTTGGGATGGATGGAACGGGCTTGGAAGAAAACTTAGAATATGGCCATGAATAGGGAGAATTATCTATGGAAGGATTCGGACAAAGGACTAAATCTTCTATATTGATTATTGGATTAATCCCCATGTCAGGTGGAAGGTCTATTCGGTATGCATTGGACCCAATTTTTCGCAATACTTTGAATGATCTAGCACTGTGAAGTTATAATTTTTTGACAGCAGCCGGAGAAAATCGCTCTGGCCTTATCCGTACCATTTCATAATCTGAATTCTTGTACCTTATGATGTAAGTCAGCTAAATGTTTATAATTCTCATTGCTTACATTTATCCGCTTTCTAATGTATGAATGCAAATCAAGAATGTGACAGGCAAATGCATCGGCTGACTCTGACGACTTACGTGAGATAGATATAAATAAAACTAAAGGATGCTTTAGTGAAGTGATGAACTCAAAATAAACAACCATATGAAAATAAACAACCCTATAAAAATAAACAACCCTATGATCTAGAACTTGAGAAACTAGAACAAACAGACACTTCTCGTGGGTGACACATAATTTCTCATTCTTTCGTATCCCATGAACCTGCTCTATTTGATAGAAATATTTTTCATTATAAGTGTTATAAATAAGGATGATGTTCAGGTACCCCAATACTTGATAGCACACACTTTTGATACCAAGTCTTGAGCAAATCTTGGTATTGGTCATTATGCTTAACATCACATCAAGGCACAGGATATGGGCTCTGGCCATCACATCTACCATGACGTGAATACGTTGCAAGGTGAATTGACTCTTGACCGCAACTTTGTAGACGGCCAAAATGGGCCCACATGTGCACTACATGCCATTGTTCTTGGAAGTGCAAAGGGCAGGCACGACACACAGAACAAAACTCCAACCCAAGCTTTCCTTAGTGAATTCCTCCCCAAGAAGTTTATCAAATTGCTTCTACATTTCTGCATGTTCTGCGAAGTTCAATTGGTATGAAGGAAAGCTTGACAGAACCGACCCAAGGACAAGATCGATTGCGTGTTAAGTATCCCACTTGGGTGAAAATTCATCCCATAAACCATTTAGTGGAATATCACAAGTCATGTGGGTGTCTACCATCATATCTTCTCTAGTCTCTTTTTCAAATTCATTCGTATTCTCCATGGTAAGAGACGTAGATTGGGATTCTTCATCAATTAAGTTACACATAACATCTAGAAGCGGCGTGGTCTCAATCTCTTCATCATTTTCATCACTAGCACACACTCCATACCCAACATTAGTGAGTGATGCTTCAATTTCTTCTTCTTCATCACTATCAATTTCAGGCACGTACTCAACCTCTTCATAAACAATTTATTTAGGCTCTTCCAACTGGCTATTCACCAAGGCATTATCTCGCTCCCAGGGAAATACGATTGGTGTTAAACACTCCTCAAATTATTCAGAAGCTGAAATTTCCTTAATGACGGGCTTGACCACTTCACAAGGGGGTGGTCATATGGGCTCTCTTTCTGGACGAGAAGCTGGGGCAACTTTATCATGAGCCAAGGCATTGTATTGATCATATTCCTTATGCCCGAGGCTAGCCTAATTGGATGCCTCTAATTGCATGGCAAGATTCTGAATGGCTTGAGTCTAGTCCTCAAGGTTTTCCAGACATCGGGATAAAGCATTCAAAGCCTCCAGAATCTGATCCTAATTCATGATGGTGATGTGTAACCCAAAACTATGACCAGAACGAATGGGCACACAACGAAGCACTTGTCCTAGGTTTACCTCAACACGACTCTATGGACTGGATGACTCACAATATGAATGATATGACTCTAATCCTATGATGTTGCATGAACTAACACACTTCTTATAACCCTAAACTTATCAAACCAGAATTTTCTAATTCAAAAAATTTCCTAAATTTGGAAACTTTCCAAAAAATTTTTTTTTTCTAAAAATAGCAAATTTCAAAAATTAGACTTTCTAAGTCTGGAAAACACTAAATCTAGACACTACGACTTAAATCTAGAAATTTTCCAAATATGAAAACTTTCTAAAAATAAGTCTCTATTTTTAGAAACTTTTTAAATCTGAAAAAATTTCTAAAACTGACTTAAAGAGAAACCCTAAAAAAAGACAAAACCTTAGGTTGATAACTCGATCTACATTAACCATGCAAGGATCCGAAGCTCTGATACCAAATTTGACGTAAGATATTCGACCAACTCACCAAAAGCTCTAGAGCTGATGGGTGAGGCACGGAATATCCTTTTATCCCATGGCACAGGTTAAGACGGGCCCCGGTCGAGCCCTCTCCTTCGTGAGCTGCCCCACTTTAAATGGGTCCCACTTCGCACGGTGCAACCGCTTCACATGATCTATCCGAGCGTGCTCCTGCTTCACACGGGCCACCCCACTCGAGCCCTATGTGAAAATGCCTCTACATTAATCACCCCCGGTGAGGAGTCTCGAACACAAGACCTCCTATTCTGATACCAATTTGACACAGGACAATGGCCTAATCTAAATATATGCATGTGAAACATGTAAAATTTAACGGAATCATGTAGCAAATCAAGTAAACATCCACTTAGCATCATCATAATTCAGAAAAACACATGAGAAACATGCAATAGATGGGTCATCATCCCAAAACACGATGTACAAGGTTTAAATCACGCGTGGATTGGATCTAGTAAGGGGTAGGACCTTCCAATCTTGCATGGTTTCATCCAAATAATTAATAGGATTCACTAGTTCATGAAATCAAGAGATTTCTAGGTTAGAGAATCATGAAAATATAAGAAACGGGTGTAAATTCAAAATTTCAGATTGTAGGAATGATGTATAATGTGAAAAGAAGGATTAAAAGAAAAAAAGAAGATAGAAAAATACCTTAGAATAGAAGAGAATTTGATAAATAAATAAGAAAATATGAAAAAGAAGATGAAAAGAGATCCACAAGAGAGAGGAGAAGAGTAGCCATCAAAGTGGTTTCTTAATTCTCAAAATAACATCATTATCAGAAAGGTTTAGGGTAATACCCTTATAAAATTCAAAATTAGTATGATTATCAAAATACCCCTACTAACAAAATTTCAAAAAAAAAAGACATTCGCATGAAAAAACGTGCGTACACTGACCTAAAACTCAAATAAGTAAAAGTGCATAAAATAAACTCGAATTTAAGATGCCCGATGGCTTTCGATGATGACACAATGAAAGTGGGTCACGATGAACCAACAGTCCGATCACATTATCATCGCGATCCAACGATCCAATCATCTCCTCCAAGAAACCTACACATGTGTAAGGTTTTCACCACGATCTAGGAACTTGGACTCAATTCATGCCCATCGTCAAGCCATAGAGATACGAGCGTTGCTCGCCTCATGTGCTGATACATTATAAAAGGCTTGATGTCCGCATCAATATGCTTTTAAAGTGATTCTCATTTAACGAGTCCTAAAAATAGTTTCTTCATGTTTCATTGATCTCATTGTCTTTTATTAGTATCTTCTGGTTATCACTCTTAATACATCTAACATGAACTAAGTTCCTGCCATTCCTCTCTCATTTTTGCAAGTTTGAAAAAATCTTTCTCACATTATCTTGTTCCTGGTATATTAGAAATATCATAAGATTTATATTAAGGGATGTTTGTTTCACCAAATGCCACAGTAATATAAAGGAAATGTGCAATGATTATAAATCACTTGTCTACTACAACATTTGCATTTGACCGTCAATTCCGATGTTTAGTTTATCAATGGTTAATGATGACATTTTCGCATTGTTTTAATGTCAAATCATCACAAAGATACACCAATGTCGCTATTTAGATTTGAGATTTTCACGGTAAAGGGCATTTGAGGTGTGTTTAGATGGGAGTAAATGCATGAAAATGAAATGAAATGAGAGTAAACAAGCCAGTAAATAAAATCCTCTGAGAGAGGATTTGGAAGTAAATGGGGTGAAATGCCCTTTTGAGCTCCGTTGGAGAGTCACAGAAATGAACAAAGATGTCACTATGTATATGGCCATCATACACGTGGAATGCTGATGATACTCCGAAACAATTCAATTATCTGCCACATCACTTGAATAACACTAATAGAATAATCCAAACTGTCCAAAGGTTGACCATCTAAATAGATGGTTTAAAAACGTTGGCAAGTTGCTTGTTTGTGATTCTTACATTTGTGGCCCACCCAAGGCATGAAATTTCTTCATTTTTTGCTAAAGTATATATTTCAATTGGCTTATTACAATCATTCTATTAAATATCACATATGTACAATAATTTGAGATATTAAAGCTAATTTGGAATATCACATGTTCCTATAAATATATTAAAAAATGCCAATGCATTCCAATTCCTCCGATTTACTACCATCCAAATAAAATATTTAAATTTCAAATGCATTTCATTTCCTCCCATCTAAGCACAATTGAGTAAGCCATTTACCTCCAATTCCATTTCCCATTTACCTCCATTTATAAGCTCCCAATTGAGCCCTTATCCATCTCTTGAATATATCTACATTTAACCGAAGATTCCCATGTTTGGTTCAACGATGGAAGAATCGAAACGATGACACTTTTCCTTTATATTAGTGGGGTGATGGTTGTAATTTCCTTTATATTACTAGGGTGACGGTGGTAAAATCATAACAATGTCACTTTTCCTTATATTATCGAGGTAGGTGGTGAAACAAACAGGCCCTTAGCTTCACCTACTGCTTTCTTAGTAATCCTTTTTTTCATTTTTTATTATTTAAAATTTTCATTATTTCTAGTCACTTGCTAAGCATTGCATCATAAACCTCTCACGAATAGCTTTTTGTACATTGTCATTCCACTATCATGTTTTCTTATAGGATTGGTTTTTCCTTTAAATATTCCTAAAACATTTTTACCATTTTCCTAATGCACTTAGCAATCTTATCTCATATAACATTTAATTTTCCTCGACATTCCACTTTTCCCCTTTCATCAATTTATTTTTGGTCATCAATTAATTTTACTCTATTCTTTCCCATCTTTTAATACAAACATTCATAACCATTAACTTATGTTGTACAATTTAACTCTCTTGGTATAATCTCACAATCCTTACATATAAATCGTTATGTTTTCTTAAGTAAAAAGAAATTTATTTAGCTTATATATGATCCACTTTTGAGAGTTATTAAATGTTTCTCTCTTTTTTTATCTACTGCTAGAGCAAGATTGTATGCCACAACAAATCAACACTAGCATCCCTCATGTCATTTCTTATCTCAAACCACATCGTCCATATATCCTCCGTTCGAAATTCCTTGCATTAGCATCCACGTCCTTCTAGAATTGTCTCTTGATTTTGTCCTTGAACTCATCCACATCCTTCTAGAGTTGTCTCTTGATTTTGTCCTTGAACTCTACTTGCGGCACACACACAATAAGAACATCAATTTTCTTTCTTAACACATTTCTTTCTTTCTAAAATCCTATCACTTGCCCTATATCTACAGCTACTCTTACCTCATTCTTATTATTATCCTTTCCTGTATACCAAAGTTTATATTCATTAATTTCTCCAATTTTGACCTGAATGCAAACTATATTAACTCTCCTTCATTTCATCATATCTACTAACTCCATACTCCTACCTATCAATTTTTCTATATTTTGTGGTAAGATGAATATTATTCTCTTGAACTAGCTTTTAACCTACACAAGTCTAGAATAACTTACGAACCCTTGCCTACATCTGACAACAACCTAACGTTGTTTTGGTGTGTTGCTTCTAGAGGACACAGTAGCCAACCTTTGCCCATTACTCACTACACCTTGTTACGATGCATTGCCTAGTTTACTAGGAATACCCTAGCATGAGTTTGGAATGTCATGTTCGGATTCATGTTTGCAGTCACGGCATAAGTTTGATGCTGGCTACCAGCCTGATGCAACCCTTGTTTATCTAGGCTAGGGATCGGCAATGAGAGCACAAAATTTCCATTGGTGCAATGTAATAGACTTCTACATAGGTTGATTGCGATCAAGCACTATCTAATAGTCTATTACAAAAGTTAATTACAATCAATGAGTTCGTCATTGACTGTGTATCTTATTATATTGAACCGTCATGCATCCAATGGTAATACATGCTGAGATGTATTGTAAACCTCAATTGCATTGGACATGAAAGGAACTTATAACTGCAATTTTGATCCTCATTATGAATATTAGGAAATGTCACCAACTTTTTTATCAAGTACCCCATTGCCAGGGCATGTTCCAGTGGACCTCATCAGTTGAGTGGTCCAGATCTTGGACATATTGTAGACCATTGGTTATCATCTTTAGGAAATGTCACCGATTTTTTTATCCAGTACCCCATTGCCAGGGCATGTTCCCGTGGACCTCATCAGTTGAGTGGTCCAGATCTTGGACATATTGTAGACCATTGGTTATCATCTTTATAACCACCTATTTCTCCCAACGTATCCAGCTCCCTGATCAAAATTGTATTTGTCACATTGACTTTGATGGGTCATTGGAACTGACCTGCTAGGTTTGGGTCCAAAACTTAGACCCATGGGGCAGGTCTGGGTCCAAAAGTTTGACCTGAATTACTATGTGGGTCAAGTCTGGGTCCTCAAAAAATTGACCAGACCCAACTTCACTGGGACCTAGTTTTTAAATGGGTTCCATTTGGGGTATACTAAAATGGTTACTCATTCACTATATTTGTGACAATTTGAACCCTACAAATAATGATCCCATTGTAGATGGAGTATACACAAAAAATCATACTAATTGAACTATCCTAACCATCCAATTTTACCCATTGAACTTGGAATGTTTGGCCCTTTCATCATTTACCATCAAAATTGAAAGTCATCACCAATTGGATGGATTAAAACATTATGTGTGTGGACATTCAATTGGAATTTCTATACCCATATCAGTTCCTCCCAGACTCGACCCAAACTTGACCCATGTGAATAAATGAGTCCGGTTTGGATTATCATATACCCAAACCTAACCCATTAAATAAATGTGTTGGCTATTTTTTCTTAGCTCCAACTTGAATTTTTACGAGTTTGGGTCCAAAATTCTGACCTGAGTCTTAAATGAATAGAATCTGGCCGCCTGACTCATTTACACCCTGTAAACGGATGTGTGACACCAGCTCATATACGGCCATCCATCGATGGGCCTACCAAAGGAAACTGTTGTGCTATAGGTGTTCACTTTCGTGGGAGCAAACCACAAGTAGCATGTCCTTGCTAGGTAACTAGTTGAAGACGCACAGGCGCGCTATAGTGTGCGATTTGTCATCCAACCTATTCAGCAGGGTCACTCCACCATGAAAATGAGAAACTCCTAAAATAAAGTTAATCCAACAATAGGCGGCCCGGCGCCATGTGGGTTTAGAGGTTTTCGGTTTGAGTGTGGCCCATCCAGTGATCGGATTAGCTGGTTCTTTTAGCATCCAAGTGTATGGTGGGGGGATCGTTCTAGACAGGTTGAATGCCATTTATAAATAAGCGTGGGGTCCACATGTTTGCACAGCTAAGTCCGGAGGAGATTTTCATCATTTGGTGCAGATTATTCTTCTTTGATCACTAGCAAAGTTAGGTACTTAAGTTAGAGAAACGTACACAGATAGGAAAAATATTCCACTCATTATTAGGTGGGCACGCATGTTCATTGAATCAAACCATCAGATGTCTGTTGATTTTGACAGTGTAGCCAGCCTGATGAATGGACCATCCTTGTTTTCAACCCCATGCGTTGGAGGGAAAGTGTTGCATGTGAAAGCCAAATACAACGTCGATGGTAAACGTCTCTATTAAAATAAAAGAAAATTGGTGGAGCTCTCATCTACCCAGGACTAAATGGCCAAATGATAGGAATCATAACATCTTCTCTTCAGCAGATTCCATACACATAGGCCATGTTTAGGTGATCCAAAGGGCAGATTCTAACCCTTCAGTCAATAGGCCCACAAAAGAAATTGAGATTAAAAAAAATGGTTAAAGGGACACCATCCCTGTTCAAAGGAAAATAGTTCAACAGTCAAGGGTTTGTCATAATCTAACCATAGGAATTTTTTGGGTGTCCTCCGTTTGTATGAGATACTTGTGTATAAGCGTGTCGACATTCCAACTGAATTAAATGTCAAAATTAGACTTGCAGATGGAGAATTTCTTCGAGATCTAAACCTTTTATTAACATCATGTTGGTGGATTGATTTGCTTAAGTTCATCTTGTTAGTTTATTTCTAAGTGCACTCTGCTCTGTCCATTTAGCAGTTGTCTTGTGTGTCATTCGATACATTTAAGATGCTCCTAATCGAATACTTTTTTTTTTTGTGTAACCTCTCCACTTGAGCTACGAATATATTCAGATTTTGATTACACAGGAACTGTCTCTAATTACAAGTCTACTACCGGTTATTGCATTTTTTTTTGGATACTCTCTTCACTTCAGGAAGGAAAAGTAAAAGGCAACAAATTAAGGATTTCTTAATCCACTACTCAGGCAAATTACCATTGAAATTGTTTGGCTACGATGATTATTAGTTGACTTAGATATAAATTTTACTAATACCATCCCCTTTGCATTGCGACAGCGAGAGTGCCATTCATATTGCTTGCAACTCAGAGTTTCATAAACACACTAAGCATATTGAAGTGGATTGTCATTTTATTCATACAAAATACTTGGATAGCATAATTTCTCTCCCGTAAGTATCATCTTTCAAACAACTTATTTTTTCATAATGTCATATAATGCCTCTCCCATTTTCTACCCCTGCTCTCCAAACTCTCAATGGTTTTTCTTAAACCATCTCAAGTTTGAGGAGTGTGTGTACAAGATACTATACAGCCCACCCCATTATACAAATTGTACATGCAGCTACATAATGTACCATACATATATAGCTAGAGTATTTTGTATTTATACTCTTCTCTATCAATGATATACATTATCAGTTCTTTTCTTTTACATCATCCATGGTAATGTCCATATCACAAAAATGGTTTGGATCACCTTGACAGGTCTCCAAATGTATGAAATCATGCAAGTGGAGAAACAATGCATATGCTGGTGAGAGGGGTCCATAAATTCCCAGGAAACACGTCTGTTTGATGTAACAGCTGACGTGGGTTTGAGTGTGGAAATGTAATTAAGTAAATCCCATGTGGCTAGAGAATCTTCTCATCTCTGAAATTGAATCATAGAAGCTTGAGAAGGTCCAAGAATCTTCTTTTATTAGAATTTGTTCACACCATATTTTAAGATATCTACCCTTGTTATCTAGGTAGGTTCAAATATAGTTAATATAACTCCATTTTAAACTCCATATTTTTTAAGGAAAAAAAACCTTGTATGATTGATTAGACGTTTAAGACTGTATCTTTCGGAAGATTCAGAAAAAAAAAAAAAAAACAAAAAAAAAAAAAAAAAAAACAAATGTTTGAGTTTTATGCCTGCATATCAACCATCTATCAGATCATCAAATAAATCCTATAAAATTAAAGGCAATGGACATCTATACCCACTCTTTTTTATTTGCACACAACCATGCATTTCCCACCTTTGAAATGGAAGTGGTACACTTGCACTTCGTAATGGATAATAATCTCTTGAGAAAGATTTGATATTTTTATTAGGATTGCCCCAACCTTGTTTAAGAATGCTAGTGAATTAAACAATAACTACTCTCTCTCTCTCTCTCTCTCAATGCAACAACAATGAGCATGATACTCTTTCTAATATCAACTTTGATTTAAACCATCCGATGGAATTGAGATAATAAATCTAATAAAATGGAAATGGCCAAATCTACCATGTCCACATGGGCCATTGAGTGGTGGTGCATCCTACGCACGTAGGCAGCCCACCAATCTTCACCTAGCTTTACTCTTAAAATTGACTAGAGATGAATCAAGCGTTTGAGTCGACCTGACCCGACTGGCTATCAATTCAGGTCAAGTTTTCACGTTTTAAAATCACTAAAATTTGACAAATTCAGAAAAACTTACACAATGTAATCTCTATTTTTTTTATTTTTTTTTTACATGGTATCAGAACTATCCAGTCTGTTGATTAGAGCTGGGCACAAACCAAGCCAACTTGAAAGCTCGGCTTGGATTGGTTTGAAAAAGATTAATTTGGATTGGCTCGAATGGAAGTTCAAACCAAACCAAACCTCGGTGTCAAGCTCATTTGAAAAAACAAATCACCAAGCTCAAACTAGGGCAGTACCGGCTCGGCTCGGTTCAAAGCTCGATTTGATTAACCTCGGTTTGATACAACTTGATTCGGCTCGTAGATTATTAGAACGTTGTTTCCTATGGTGTGATCCACTTGAGGTTTGGATATGAATCCATTTTGGGATCATGTCCCAAAATGATATGTAAAACAGATGGACAACGTGGATAATGCATATACATGATGACATGGATAATACATAATGTGCGCACTATTTCCTTGCGCTTGTAAAATTATGCTTGTGTACCTTTGTTTGGAAAATGCTTTCATATGTCTATTTTGAAGCTGCACTCCTTTGGAGGATGTTAAACATCACATAGTAAGATATGTTTGTACTTTTTTTTTTCTAACTTTTTAAATTCTTTTCTATTTAAATAAACAAGCAAAAAAAGAGCTGCCACTTGTTTGAACGCGGCCCAGCCTGGCCCGGCTCAGTTAGAAATTTTTGACCAAACCAGGACCTGGCTTGAACTTAGATTTTTCTGGAGCAAACCAAACTCGGGCCGCATGAGTCGGCCCGAAATCCAAACGAAGCCGATCCACAAATTGAGGTGGCACAAAAACAAGCCAAATCAAACTAGGGCTAAAGTCGGCTCGGCCCGGATCATTGCCCACCTCTACCATTGATGCTTTCAGCTCCTTTGATCTTTCTTCACAGTTCACAAGATCATGCCAACAAATGCATAGTTTGTTCAGGTTACTGCAGCCCGGCTTATGGTCCAAAGGTCCAGATTGTCAATCAAATACGTCTATTCATAGATAAGACATCTACAACAATGGGTCATCCGTACTTTGTACACAAGATATAAAAAAAACAAGTTAATTAAGTTCCAACGTCACTCATATGAGGGCCCCACATGCACAGTATCTCTGACGGAGCACTGATGTCGTGTCGATGCCATAGATTATCGATCCGCTGACTTCTTTTCCGGTGGGCCATGTTACTCATCAGATGGATGCCAGTGGTTGGGTGGCTTGCTCTAGTGACATTGCTGCATCATAGGAGAGCTCTTGCTACTCAATGTCATACACCAACACTTTGATGTATCAACATTAGAAAAATCATGAAAAAGAAATGGGATTTAAAATATATGTTTGTGTGGAATGCACGTAAGAAATATTGTAATTTACTCTGATACACTTTTCCTTGAAATATATAAACAAACCGTGATTACGTGGGCTGGACCCTCTTTTGTGGTCAGTTACACTCACGCCTCATTTTTCTACATAAAATAATACAAAATGGACCACATAAACAAGTATTGAAATCCAGTCAGCTTTGCAAATCATAGTCACTAGGTTTTTTAATATGTAGCTACTTTTTACTCACTTTTTTTTTTTTAAAGAAATTGTTAAAAAATAAAATAAAAGATCGAGATCTGGATCTAAATTTCTGCGACATTATGACTATTTTCCGAGTCAACTCAGCTTAAAACTCCACTGATTCAACTCGACCTCGGGGTTCTAATTGCTCATGCTTCAGTGGTGGAATCACAAGAGTTTCAACATGAGGCCATGGGTTCAAGTACTCATTGTGGTATAAAAAAAGCCAATATGGTGCAATTGCATGTAAAGTGAAAATAAAAAAGAAAAATTCTTTCTAAAATAAAAGTTAAAAGATGCCGAAAAGTTTTGCAGGTGGGTATAAATTATGTTGGCCCCTCTATGGGCCAATACCAACATAAGCAGGTCCCTACTCATGGCTTAGTGGTAGACTCACAAGACTTTCAAGACTAAGTTCATGGGTTCCGGTACCCATTGTGGTGTGAGGGTGCACGTGGGTAACTTTTTTTTTTTTTTTTTGAAAGAGTCAATACCAACATAAGCTATGTGGCAGAGTGCACCTCATAATTTTCAAGCTCACCACCTGTGCTAAAGAAGGACCAGAATCATCAACAACATGGTTGCGTACAGCATGCACAACACCAAAGCTCCATAAGGCCAACCATGTCATCAAGTGGTCCGCTCAATTTTAGCCCTTGAAATTTTTTATTTTTATTTTTTATAATCCACAGCTCAATTGGGCCACAAGGGAACAAAGGTGATGGGGACACCAACCATAGGTTTGTGTGTGAAGCGTGCTATAGTTTTATATTTTTCATCCAACCCATTCGTTTATGCATTTCACTGGAATGAATGGACACTTCGAAAATCAGCCCCATCCAAAACTTAGGCAAACCCCGCTTAAACTTGAAGGTTCTAACATTGACATATTGGGTTCCAGTTAAAACTTACCTAGAGAAAGAGAGGGGGGGCTGAAAGTCAAGTCGGGTGGGGTGGGGTGGGGTGGGGTGGTGCTTAACCCTAACCCAATCCATGGTTCCTATACCTCAACCCTAACCCAACCCAATCTAACCTCAAGTAGGGAATTCTCAACCCAAGCGAGCTTGGTCAAGTTGATCGGGTTGGTCATGTTGATACATGCTAATATTTTCATTATTACATTAGTCTATTATGTTTTAATATACATCTTATTTTTTTTATACCTATAGCTTTATTAATTATATACATACTTATTTATCGTAAAGAACTTCACTTTTTCTAAATAAATAAGCTTAAATATAGAATAATTACTCATTTAACACTCAAGCATATCAAATTTCAAACATTATAAGTTTACTTATTAAAGTAATATAAACTAATAAGTTTACTTAACTAAAGTATAATAAAATTACAAGTTATTTATATATAAATCTAGATCGAGTTCGGTTTGGGTTGGGCAACCCAAGACCTCAACCAAAGCCCAACTCAAGCTTTATAGGGTCGGTGTTTGCATAGCCTAAGTTCAAGATCGATCCAATACTTCCTGCCCAAGTTCGAGATCGGATCCAATGCTTCTTGGCCAAGCCCAATCCAATGTTGGGTCGG
This sequence comes from Liriodendron chinense, assembly GCA_003013855.2. NCBI lineage: Eukaryota > Viridiplantae > Streptophyta > Magnoliopsida > Magnoliales > Magnoliaceae > Liriodendron > Liriodendron chinense. Next base: position 7,130,043 of record ML058446.1, read on the forward strand.
TCACAGATCGGTCGGGTTGAACCCGGCCACCCAACTTTCAGCCCACAGAGAGAGAGAGAGAGAGAGAGAGAGATATGAACCTGTAAGGCTAGATTTTTTTTTTTTTTTCTTTCTACCGGCACACTTGCACACACACACAATACATGGGCACTCAAACTCATAACCTCTGTGTTGAAACACACTTTGCCTACCGCTAAGCCATGGGTTGAAACCCAACCACCAATAATGAAGCCACGCCTAACGGATGGAGTGGATGCGTACAAACTACCCATTTGACCCCCACAAAGCATGGTTGTTTACCTGCCATGTTGAAGAGGATTCGTGCCCGTCAGGAAAGGTCCATGATCAACCATCCATGGGCCATGGAGCTATTTGTTTAGTGATTTTTTATATTTTTTTATCGATATAGTCATTCGAAATATTTGTTACTGTAAATATTTTTTTATTTAATTATCAAATACGAAATTGGGTCAAGTCAAGACTCGTCTGAGTCAACCGGATTCGAGTTTTTGGGTTTCTAAAGTATGCTTGCCGACTACTGTACGTAGGTTGATATCTCAAGGTCTTCTACATTGAAAGGGTAGAAAGATTAAAAAATGCCGAAAATTATTAAAAGTCTACGAAAATTAATAAAATAATAGAATATAAAAATAGTTATAGAATATAATAAAAAAAGGCAGGTGCTTATTAGAAACCCGCTGTGGGCGCCTTAGTTGAAGATGCATATCCTCAACAACACTCCAGCCGCTTATCATAGGTTGGAGTTATTTGATATTCTATCAAAGTGGGACATTTGATACACAGGCACTCAGAAATTATAAACATTGCATACACTAACTCGAATTAGATCCAGTATCTCTAAGTCACATTCCCAAAATCAGATTATTTTAAACATTAATTTGTGGACAGTTATTTGTTGAAATGAGACTACTAGATATTTTTCAGTTTCAACTGTCCAATAAAGGTACAACACTCTGATAGTCAGTCAAACAAGCATAAATTTTCAGATGATGATGTATCTTAACTGAGACCCTTAATTTGGACGGTTTAATTTGAGTCGTATATTATCGTATGCAGTTTCTAAATTATTTCCAAGTACATGAGTATCATCCATGACATTCTACCAGAGTATCAAAGCCAGTATTTAGAGATACAGGATCGAGTTTGAGCTTAGAATTAAAGAGAGCGTAGGTGGCAGAGCAAAAAAAAATGTATACCGTAGTTGCAGAATGCATGTGAGATTCACATGGCTCACGTGTGCAGAATTTGTTGGGGACAAGATAACCAAGTAAATGATCTCCTGCATGCTCATGTTACATGTGGTGCACGTGCTGTAGACCTATGTAGTCCTGTTTGGACCGCATGGATCCTCGGCTGATGAACATGGCGTGCCCAGAGAAATCACGCAACTACTCGTGACTGCCTGTTTTCATGGTCCATCCTCCCAGTTTGGCTAGCACAGTGTGATCCGCAAGTTGATCATATCAGTGAATGACATGGGCCATGTTGAATGGAGCCTTCAATCTAGACAAATTAGGGGGTCATTGGTCGACCGACTACTATAGTTGGGCGATTGAAAATACCGAGAATATTGTGGATTGGTCTCTGAATAATTTTGAACAAGTTCAAGCGACTGAACATGTTGCTAGTAGAACACTCTCTAGACATTTTTTGGCATGTTCGGGCAACCAAACATGTTATCAAACGACTGAGGGTTAGTCAGGCGATGTCAATCGACCGTCTGCTTCCGCGGTTTTATGCGATTTTGCGTAAGTTGTTTGTAATTTTGATTATATGCCATGTAAGCGGGTGTAATCGGAATTAGGGTAAGGCTAAGACGTGCTTAAGCATTTGAGAGGGTTTTGGAAAGACAAAAGTTACAGTTTTCTCTTGTGAGTTTTTATTCGGGTAAGTTCATCTCTTGTAACTTTATTTTCATAATGCATTGATTGTTTTGTACCATGATTTTTTCCTGCAAGAGATTTTTCACGTAAATTCAGAGTGTTTTCTTGTGTTGATTTGCTTATGCAATTGCAAGTGCGTTGCTTGATTCTCTTCTATGTGTTTTCATGAGTCCCAACAAGATACTTGTGGTAGGTAAGAGATGGGAAATGAAAGCCAGACTCATATTGAGCGTCCTGATTTTTGGACCAAGGACCATCAAAGCTGAGTCCCACCTGATGAATAGCTTGGATCCCACATGTGCACCTTGGCTTTTTTCCAGCTGTTATGTTGTAAGATTGGACCCTGTCCATCTCATGCATGGGTCGAAAAGCCATCAATAAAGCGATAGGGCTCAACCCCAGGATTCTAAAGACAATATAAATGGCATCTCCATAGAGTTTTAATGCTTAATTAGGATTGAGGGAGCTCAAGTACGCTCGAACATTGTTGGGGTTAGGAGCCCCGCAGCGTAAGCAATCAAAGCAGGCGAGGAACACACCACAATGGTAATCAACAAGCAAATCAGCACACACAAGAAGGCAATCCGATTTTTACATGGAAAAACCCCTCAAGGGTAAAAAAACCACGGCACAAAGCGACACCAATCCACTATGAATCAGAAGTTACAAGAGATTACAGAAGAAATACCCTGGATCACAGCCCATAAGAGAAATCCCAAGCTACCCGAAGCTAATTCTCATATGAGAAGGACAAATACAGCCCTTTCCCTCATCCTAGAGAACTCCAAGGTTCTTCTCTAGCTTTTTCTCTCACCCTAGAACCCTCTCAATCCCTTAGCCCATTGGTGGCAACCTTAATCTCAGATTACATCTCCTTAAATAGGAGAAAACCGGAATTAGAAATTCATTGCGCAAAACCGTGCAAGAAACCAAGTCCAAAAAGGAAACTGCCCGACCGGTAGGCCGACCGGTCGGACCCCCCCACCAGCCGGTCGGATGGCCCAAAAAAGGCTCCAATTACCCTACTGTTTTGTTCCATCGTGACCGACCAGTCGGCCGGCCGGTCGGTGGTCTTCATGCGTGAAGAGTAGAGGCGTCCAATCCCAACAAACTCCACCACGACTCTAATCTTCATGTAACACCTCGCCACGTACCATCTTCATCTCTACTTTGTCGTCATCATAGCTCCACCACTTCTCATGCCTCATCACCTGCTCGCTCATGTGGCCCTTGCGCATGTCACACACGAGCAACCGTGGATCCCACTGTCGATCCTGCAACTCCACCATAAATAATTAATGCTCCCGATCAAACCCGATCGCAGTCGACAAACTTGATTGAGATATCGGTATACCGATCCACCTTCCTCAACTCTACTTATTCCATAGATACTGATCGCTTTCCATATTTTTCTTTCACGGAATCCTTCTCCACAACGAATCTCATGTTAGAAGACGTCATTAATGTCTCGCTACAGATTCTCTCTGCCTCCTTCCCAACTTTTAGCTCTGATACCACTTGTTGGGGTTAGGAGCCCCGCAGCGGAAGCAATCAAAGCAGGCGAGGAACACACCACAGTGGTAATCAACAAGCAAATCATCACACACAAGAAGGCAATCCGATTTTTACGTGGAAAAACCCCTCAAGGGTAAAAAACCACGGCACAAAGCGACACCAATCCACTATGAATCAGAAGTTAGAAGAGATTACAGAAGAAATACCCTGGATCACAACCTAGAAGAGAAATCCCAAGCTACCCGAAGCTAATTCTCACATGAGAAGGACAAACACAGCTTTTTCCCTCATCCCAGAGAACTCCAAGCTTCTTCCCTAGCTTTTTCTCTCACCCTAGAACCCTCTCAATCCCTTGGCCCATTGGCGGCCACTGGCGGCAACCCTAATCTCGGATTACATCTCCTTAAATAGGAGAAAACCAGAATTAGAAACTCCTTGCGCAAAACTGCGCGAGAAACCAAGTTCAAGAAGGAAACTGCCCGACCAGTAGGCCGACCGGTTGGACCCCCCCACCGGCCGGTCAGCCGACCGGTCAGATGGCCCAAAAAAGGCTCCCGTTACCCTGCTGTTTTGCTCCATCGTGACCGACTGGTCGACCGGCCGGTCGGTGGTCTTCATGCGTGAAGAGTAGAGGCGTCCAATCCCAACAAACATATGGCAACTATCATATATTCAAGCAGTATGGTCCCACTCATGATGTTTATGTGCATCCTGACCGTGCATCTGGTGTGATTGAGTCCCTCTTGTCAACAATGTCCAATCACGCCTAAACTATATATGCACATGGTGTGTCCCACGTGATTTTTGGAATGGACTAAGGTTTGGTGTGTTCTTCCATCCTTGTGGGGGTGTTCCTAATGAATAGGTTGGGTGGAATTTACATAACCACAACATTCTATCTGAAAGTGTCTATGTGTGTGTCATCCTCCCAATATCCCTACTCTCCGTTGGTACGCCCACCTCGAGCATGGAATCTGATTAAATTTTGGAACCTAATGAGGGGTGCATCTTTTGATTAAAAGAAAAAATGAGGGGTGGAGCATAGCAGGTGCGTGGAAAAAAGAGTAGAGATCGCTGTCTTTTTGTCTTTTTTCTTTTTTGTTAAAATAATCCTCACATGAATCTACATAGAAATATCTTTACAAATGAGAGATAAAATTAATATTACTTAAAAGTATTGATTGCAACATATTTGATGTGATTATATATGTCAATAAACTCAAGATTCCTAACAATTTTTCAAAATAGTAAAATTTATTAAAAATAATATGTATGTGTGTGTGTGAGAGAGAGAGAAATTACATAACTAAAACACTTGAACTAAAATACTTTGGACTACAATCGACTTCATACTTTGTGTCCCCTTTGCCCAGCTGTGGGAGATGCCTAGGTTTCAGAAGATATCAGGTTCAAGGTAAGGTGGTCAACTACCAGGGGCGATGCAACTACAAAAAAACACAAAGATCAAACTTAAAATGAAATGAAACTTGCTAAGGTGGTTGATTTACATTACACAACTACAACAAATGAAAATTACTTTCTGTATTCTTACTTGTTGGCAATGACCGTTTGTTTTTTGCACTAAAATCAAGGACGGAATATTTTTGTGGGGGCCTCGTGATCAGTGACTATCCACAGCCTCCATTTGCAAGGTCATTTAGAGATGACCAAATCAGGTAATCTTCATAACAACGGAAATGGGTCTGAATATACTCTAAAATTATTTAACCACATTTCTTATGTGTGCTCACGTGAACACAGATATCTTCATTTGTCGGCTATTCTCTAAATATTCATTAAACCAGATGGAGACATGGAATGACGGGTCACATGGATGTTGGCCATCTTCTTTGACTATTTACCATAAGTAAAACTATTATCAAAAAAAAAAAATTGGTAATTAATACTTGCACCCATTGCATCATTTACACCATTAAAATGAAAATCAAACACGCGTTAAAAGTAGTAAATGTTAACTTAAAAAAATAATACCCCTAAAGTAATTCGAGATTTGAAATCACCTTGGAAAAGTGTAATTGTGATTTGGATTCCAATACATTTCAAATACAAGCTCCCAAACAGGCCAGTAGAATCATAATAGAGCTTGTGGTCCAAATGGATCGACATGCCCCTTACAAGGATTGGGCATATCCTCAATGAGAAATCATAAAGTACGTCATGACCTACATTAATAGGGTAGACATCCAATATCAAGAGATGACAGCTCATGTTCACCTGATGTACGGAGTGGATTTGCACATACAAAATCGTGGGTCCCACAAAGCTTGAGTGTTAGATGATTCCACCATTGTCCCACCTATTGTGTGATCTTGTATTTCTCTCACCAGCTACTGGTGATCCTGAACCATCCATCTTTTTGGCCTTATTACTGGAATGATCAATTGTAGAGGAAAAACTGAAAACATGTTATCTTAGCTGTCAATTTGTTGCCTTGAAGTGCATGGTCAGAATCATCAAGTGTGAAATAATGAGGATTCAAAAGGGGAAAGTCTAGCAATGAGATCATAGCTTCCAATTTTTTTTTTGAAGAGCTTGCCATTCAAGTCCTTGCCACGTGGAGAAAGGGATGCCTGGAGATCTGGTTACGGGGAAGTTGGGTCACAGGAAAAAGACTTGGGAAGGCATGTTAGGGCCTGTTTGGATGCAACTACCAAATGGTTTTTCTGGAAAAAAAAAAAAAGAGTTTTCCTGCCACTTCATATCAACAAAACCGGTTAACTCACCATAAATCAATCTATCTGATTTTAGGCAAGTGGGCATTTTAGCTCCTACTTCAATGTGTAGGAAATCAAATCGGTTTATAAAAGCATATTCAGATGTACAATGCGAACTGCGTTTTAGCTAAAAAAGCTTCCTTTCAAAGGTGCACACCAAACATGCCCTTTGGACTACACAAGTGGGTGTTTGGAGAAGGGAGTTTCAAGCTTGCTTTCTAAAATCTAGAATGGTCCACTAATCAGGTGACCCAGTCGAAGTTTGGGTCTCAACACGAGCATACACGTTTCTAAAATCTAAAATGGCCCACTCATCAGGTGGGCCACATACATAAGAAAATCTGAATCTTGTACATGCATGCATGTGGGCATGAGGATATCAAAACCTTCCGGATGGAGAAATGATCTGAGAGAGTTTATATTTTAGCAGTGATATTGTCAGTGGAGTTTTGGTAAAATGCTCCCATCACTTTGGCCCTGTTGGACGTGTTTCCACCATTAGATGCTATATGAGGACAATCAAAGCCACACATGTACGTTAAATTTGAATCATTCAAAAAGTGCATTTATCTCATGTAATTAAGTGTGATATATGTCTTATAAGAGGATTAACAACTTAAGTTCACAGTACAAATTCAAGGCTAAGTGGACCATACGAGCAGAAGTGATCAACTATCCAAACAGATCTACAGAACTTTTGTAAAAGTCGAACATTGATTATAAAGAACTGAAACAATATTGGAATCAAGATGGTGACCCACAAACACAATCACAATCACGTAGGAAGAAAAGCATATTAGGAATAAATAGCTTTTCCGATTCAATGGATGAGAGGATTATTGGATTCCATTGCTTGAGGGAGATGAGAATTTATAGAGTCGCCACTTTGATGATGGTGTTCTTTCTCCCGGAAGTGGAATATTGCATCTTGCCCCCGCCTACAAGGAAATTGGTTCAAGCAAGGACTCTACGAAGCCCACCATCATGTATAGATTTTATCCACACCATTCATCAATTTTTTCATATCATTTTAGGGTATGAAGCCAAAAATGAGGCAGATCAAAGGCTCAAGTGGACCACACCACAGGAAGCAGTCGTGATAATGATGCCCATCGTTGAAACCTTCCTAAGGTTCACCATGATGTTTATTTGCCATACAACCTGTTCATAATGTCACAGGTTGATCCAAGGCTTGATCCAAGGCTTTTGTGGCCCCTGAGAAGTTTTTAATGGTGGGTGTTCAATTCCCACCATGCAGTCCACTTGAACCTTGGATTTGCCTCTTTTTAGGCTAATACCCTAAAATCATTGGGGAAAATGGATGAACAGCATGGTGGGCCGCAGGATGCGCAATCCGCTTCCCCTTCTCCCATAAAACACTAATGGTGGTTGTTTTTTGTAGCAATAAGTAAGAAACTAAACCCCACACAATCAGTAAATTAAGCCATGTATCGTGTACAAGACATGTACTTACATGAGCATGCAATGTGCTTTAAAAAGCTAATGGTGATCATAATCATGATTTTGATGACCACCTATATATGATTGGAATATGTCATTAATGTCATATTTAATAAGTGAATGCTTTAAATTTTTTATATTACCGTAAAGGTTAAAGAGTGTTAATCCTCAATCGATCTATGTGTCCGTGGTGAATGTGAAAGTGGACATAACAGCTAGCAACTAGACATAGGAGAGTTGTGGTCCATGGTTCTCAAGTACTCTAAACATCTATAACTTCAGCAAGTTTGAACCATCGGCGGTTGTGTTTTATGATCATCATCTGTTAAAGGAGCCAACAAGAAGTTGGGATGAGTAGTCTCCACTATCAGGTACCTAATGCAATTACCATACGAGACAGGCATATGAGTGCTCATTACTTTTGTGCATCCTTATGCTTAGGTCTGACTGGACACTTGCATTAGAAGATCATATGAAATTTTTTATCCAGAAACTTATCATGTCCATATTCTACTGATGAATTGATCATATACTTGCTTAATTAACTAATCCGTTGACCCAATGACACATAGGGATTTTGAAGAATTAGTATTATGTGTTTTAGCTCACTTTATGAGGTTATAATTATGATTAATGTAAGAGTGTAGTTGAGTGCATGCATTTAAGATGTTGTTGCCCGCATTTATGGGATTCGTTGTTTCGCTTGGGATATTTTGGTGATTTGGATCTTGGTAATTGGACATTCCATCAAGTTGTTTTTAAATGCACCCAACATTCAAATGGTTTTAGATGTTTTTTTCCAAATGTTTTAGCTATTGATGTTTTATTTTTACCATTAATACTGGTTTCATTGAACTTAATGGATATCTGATGATTGAGATGTTGTTGTTCATCTCTCAGGCTTTCATGAGATTTATAGGATAAGGATGGATGCAACTGTTTGTGGAGGCATTAATTTGATCAATTCAGGTATTTATATAGACAAAATTTCAAGCTTTTGATGATGTAGTGCATATCGAAGCTTGGGGGGGGGGGGGGGGGCGGGGGTGTAAGGAGAATCATAACTTATGCATTCCTCTGTCCCTAACCTTATGAATAGTTCTCATCTCGAGGAGGAGGAGGAGGAGGAGGAGGAGAGAGAGAGGGATTCTCTTCTCTCTCTTCTCCTCCCTCATCACATGTGTAAACATGGGTGTAGTCTAGCATTTGGATGACCCTTGTGCTTTATGCCCCTGACTTGATGCAGAGAGGACGTGGTAAGGTTGATCATCGTCTTCCTCATCGGATAACTACCTTGAATCTACAAGGCTTCCGGGCAGGACTCCTCAACCGAACTTCCTTGAAATCTACGAGGAAAAATTAAAACAGGAATAATTCCTAATAAAATTCAAATAAATTAATTGATTAAAAAAATGAGCTTAGAACTGTTTAAATAAGAAACTCAAGCTTAGGATAGAGTTTTAGAGTAAGACTTCAACTAAAACATCCAAAAAACGTAAATTAATATAAATAGTAAACTTAGTATTTATAAACAACCTCTATTCCTACTAAACTTTGTGATTTTTGGCCAAAAATAATAAGTTGCCAATCTAGCCCAACCACGTGATTCTCTTAACTTTTCTAAGACATTTTCATGATGGGCACAAATTCTACAACTCAAAGGATCAAAAGTTATACTGGAACTAAAACTTACTATTTGTAGTAAAAATAAAATTAAACTTGGCTTATGACAGTCAATTTGATCGAATTTCGCAAATCCAGCATAGGCAACCTGACATAGTGGGTTGATTGGCTTAAGTAGCTCAAGCTACCCCAAATCATATATTATACGTCCCATAACTCATCCCAGATTGTGAGATACGACTGTTTTATGGCTCTGGTGGCCCAGATCACTTCCGCTTCTAATCGGGCTTTCTCTGGTCCATCTTGGCCATGAAAATGTTTGCGGCCCGCTCTACATCATGGCCCTATGATGGAGATTTGAGAAAGCTCTTTCTCTTGTCTTTTTATTAGGATAGATAAGGAAGAGAGCTCTTACTTTGGAGAATCGTCATCGATTTTTATCAACAATCAAAGAATATGAACTTAATGTATGATCTCAACCCTTAGTTTGTATTTTCGAAATTTGATTGCATGATTAAAAGATTCTACCATTTAAAATTTTCTAAGACTTTTTGCTTTCATGTCACTAAAAAACAATTAGTTTCTAAAACTTTTATATGTGACTTTTATTTTGAAAACTTGCTTTATAACGACATTAGAAGTATAGTTGAAATGTGGTTTATATATTACCCTTTCTATATAGCTATTGCTTAAGATTTCACTATACAAATGGTAGTGAGATGCGAACACTAAGCATGCATGCGCAAGTGCATTGTGGCTCTTTAGTGATACACTTGGCACTTGGCACATGTACATCGCAGTGCATCCTAATTGGGCTATTGGGCCTCCATCATGTCCTAGCTTTTTCTAAATGGACCTCTCTATTGGACCTCGAGCCCAATGAAGTGGATGACAGGTTATAAAGCTTCCAAACCCACCTAGGCGGCTAAAATGTCTCTTAACCCAGAAACATCATGCAATTACTTCACTATATTACGACTGTGAATTGTATTCATTGCATAGTTAATATCCTTCTTAAGAGAAGATGGAGATGCTACTTCAACTTTATTTTCATTTCAATTCATTTTAGTTATACAGAGTAAAGGTCAAGTATTGTGTTTTCATTAGTAGCGCAAGCTTGCTTGAAAATGGAATGAAACCAAGCTTAATTAAATTCCAAGATTTCCTTCATTTTAATTCGTTTTAGTCATAGAGAGTAAAGGTTAAGTATCGTGTCTTCGTTGAGTAGTGCAAGCTTGCTCGAAGACTGAATTGAATCAAGTTTAATTAAATTCCAAGAGTGGTGTGGTCGAATCCCTTGCACATTTGCGAGGCTTCGAATATTTTCAAAAAATATGCACCCTTAAGTTACCTGAACATTGTGTAAGTTTCAAAAACGTTTTTTCATATTTTAGTTTCCACAAATATACATATCTTGCACATGTCCATGATATAATCTACAAAGGATGTCAGACCCAGTTTCTCACGTATTTTCTAGGCTGCTAATGGATTTTCCTACCTTCCACTCAGCTCATTGGCAATTCCGATGCAGTAAGCGTTGCAATTGAGGCATCCTCTTAAAATGGGTCATAGAAATTAGAATATGTCATGTGAGATCCGGGTTCTTATAGTTGGTGCCAAAGAAGGTGGACCACACCTGACCATGTCCAACACAATGACCTAATGAATGTTCAAGAAGGACCATACATGTGGCATTGACTGTGGGGACCATGCCCTCGTGATTTAAGATCTTTATAGCTCGGCTAAAAGCATGCCAGACAAATTTTCACGTGCGACAATCAGTGCATGGCCAGAAAGGCCAAAACCGGACATGTAATTTTTTTTACTTTTTTTTTAAATGGTCGTGAACTCATCTAAGGTACGCCAATACCAAACATCCAAATTTTGGGAGGCTCATCGTTGGATGACAAATAGATTTAGTTAAATTGATTGAACGATCCTAACCATCCAATCGATGGCTAATAACTAAAGATAAATTGGTTAGCTTTCCAAATTAAATGGTTAAAGTGGATGGACAGGATCATCCGTCAGTGTGATATTAGGACGATGATCATCCACATCTGGCCCATTATTTAGACCGACTGGATTTGCCTACATGAATGCCAAATGTACTCTTGTAAGGAGTCTAATTCCAACTTTCAAGGAATCTCACGTTAGGACCAAGAGATTCGTCTAGGAAGCTTTAAGCAGGTGGGGTCTTATGTTAGTTTTTTTCCTGTGAAGTGACATTTTTTCCTTTTTACCAACACGCTTACACACAATACATGGGCACTCAAACCCATAACCTCTGTGTTGAAACACACTTTGTCTACCGCTAAGCCATGAGTTGGAACCGAACCACCTATAATGAAGCCACCCCAACGGATGGAGTGGATGCATAGAAACTACCATGTTTGTTTACCTGCCATGTTGAAGAGGATTCGTGCCCGTCAGGAAAGGTCCATGATCAACCATCCATGGGCTATGGAGCTATTTGTTTAGTGATTTTTTTTTTTTTTTTTTTATCGATATGGTCATTCGAAATATTTGTACTGTAAGTATCTTTTTTATATTTAATTATCAAGTACCAAATCGGGTCAAGTCAAGAATAGGCTGAGTCAACCGGATTCGAGTTTTTGGGTTTCTAAAGTATGCTTGCCTACTAGTGTACGTAGGATGATATGTCTTCTAGAATGATAGGGGAGAAAGATTAAAAATTGCTGAAAATTATTAAAAGTCTACAAAAAAATAATTAAATAATAGAATATGAAAATAATTATAGAATATAATAATAATAAAAAAAATAGGTGCTTATTAAAAACCCGCTGTGGGCGTCTTGGTTGAAGATACCTATCCTCTACAAAACTCCAGCCGCTTATCATAGGTTGGAGATATTTGATATTCTGTCAAAGTATGACACTTGATACATAGGCACTCAGGAATTACAAACATTGCATACACTAATTCAAATTAGATCCAGTATCTCTAAGTCACATTGCCAAAATCAGATTATTTTAAACATTAATTTGTGGACAATTATTTGTTGACATGAGACCACTAGATATTTTTCATTTTCAACCGTCCAATAAATGTCCAACACTCTGATAGTCAGTCAAAGTAGCATAAATTTTCAGATGATGATGCATCTTAACTGAGACCCTTAATTTGGACGGTTTAATTTGAGTCGATTGTATGTTACTGTATGCAGTTTCTAAATCATTTCCAAGTACATGTGTATCATCCATGACATTCTACCAGAGTATCAAAGCCAGTATTTGGAGATACAGGATCGAGTTTGAGCTTCGAAAGAGAGCATAGGTGGAAGAGCAATGAAAAATGTATACGGTAGTTGCAGAATGCATGTGAGATTCACATGGCACACGTGTGCAGAATTTGGTGGGGACAAGATAACCAAGTAAATGATCTCCTGCATGCTCATGTTACATGTGGTGCACGTGTTGTAGACTTATCTAGTCCTGTTTGGACTGCATGGATACTCTGCTGATGAACATGGCGTGCACAGAGAAATCACACAACGACTCGTGACTGCCGATTTTCATGGTCCATCCTCCCAGTTTTGCTAGCACAGTGTGATCATACCAATGAATGGCATGGGCTATATTGCATGGAGCCTTCAACCTAGACAAATGAAATGGTCAGTCGGTTAACCGATTGTTATGGTCCGGCGAAAATACCGAGGATATTGCATACTGGTCTCTAGACAATTTTGAATAGGTTGGGGCGACCGAATATGCATGTTGCCAGTGGAGTACTCTCTGGATGTTTTTGGTTATGTTTGGGCGACCAAATATGTTGTTATCGGACAACTGAGGATTGGTCGGGCGATGTCGATTGACCGTTAGTTTCTGCAGTTTTGCATGATTTTGCGTAAGTTATTTGTAATTTTGGTTATATGCTATGTAAGTGTGATTAGGATAAGGTTAAGATGTGCTTAAGGGTTTGAGAGGGTTTTGAAGAGACAAAAGTTAGGGTTTTCTCTTAGGAGTTTTGATTCAAGTAAATTTATCTCTTGTAATTTTATTTTCATAGTGCATTGATGTTTTGTGCCGTGGTTTTTCTCTGTAATAATTTTTTCACATAAATTTATAGTGTTCTCTTGTATTGATTTGCTTGTGCGATTGCAAGTGCATTACTTGATTCTCTTCTGTGTGTTTTTGTGAGTCCCAACAAGATGCATGCGGCAGATAAGAGATGGGGAATGAAAATAAGACTCATGTTGAGCATCCTGATTTTAGGACCAGGGACCGTCAAAGCTGAGTCCCACCTGATGAATAGCTTGGATCCCACAGTGCACCTCGGCTGTTTTTAATTTGCTGCTGTTGGGTTGGTAAGCTTGGACCCTATCCATCCCAAGCATGGGTCGAAAAGCCATCGATAAAGCCACAGGGCTCAACCCCTGGGATTCTAAAGACAATATAAATGGCATCTCCATAGAATTTCAATGCTTAATTAGGATCGAGAGAGCTAAAGTAAGCTTGAACATATGGTAATTACCATATATTCAAGCAGTGTGGTCCCACCCATGATGTTTATGTGCAACCTGACCGTGCATCTGTGATTGAGGCCCTCTTGACAATGTCCAATCACGCCTAAACTATCTATGCACATGGTGTGTCCCATGTGATTTTTGGAATGGACTAAGGTTTGGTGTGTTCTTCCATCCTTGTGGGGTGTTCCTAATGAATAGGTTAGGGTGGAATTTATAGAACCACCACATTCTATCTGGAAGTGTCTATGTGGGTGGCATCCTCCCAATATTCCTATTTTCCGTTGGTATGCCCCACCTTGAGTATTGAATCTGATTAGATTTTGGAACCTAATGAGGGGCGCATCTTACCATTAAAAAAATGAGGGGTGGAACATAGCAGGTGCCCAGAAAAAAGAGTAGAGATTGCACTTTTTTTTCTTTTTGTTAAAATAATCATCGTGTGAATCTACACGAGTAGAAAAATCTCTAAAAATGAGAGAGAAAATTAATATTATTGAATAAAGTGTTGATTACAACATATTTGGTGTGATTATATAAGTAAAATAAACTTAAGATTCCTAGCAATTTTTTGAAATAATAATTATTATTAAAAATAATGTGTGTGTGTGTGTGTATATGTGTGTGTGTGTGTGTGTGAGAGAGAGAGAGAGAGAGAGAGAGAGAGAGAGAGATCCTACCATGACTCGTAAACAACCTTGGATAACTAAAATAAAAACTTTGGACCACAGTCGGTCTTTCAAAACTTTAAAAATAAAAAATGAAACTTATTAAAAGTAGTAAATTTTAACTTAAAAATTAATTTGACCCCAAGGTAATTGAAGATTTGGAATCACCTTTTTACAGTGTAATTGTAATTTGGATTCCAATACATTTTGAGTACAAGCTCCCAAATGAGCCAGCAGGATCAGTAGAGCTTGTGGTCCAAATGGATCGCCATGGCCCCTTTTAAGGATTGGGCATATACAGAGGGAGCGGATTAGCTGAGACCCCGGATGATCCGAGGTCGGCGGGACCCCTGACTGTGGGGCTCACAGTGATGTATTTATCTTAAATCCACACCGTCTAACCATTTTGAAAGAACATTTTAGGGCATGATACCAAAAATGGAGTTGACTCAAATCTTAGGTGGACCAAACCACAGAAACAGTCGTGATTGAATCTCTACCATTGAAAACTTCATGGATATTCAATGGATTCCACCGGAATGTTTATTTTCCATCCAACCTGTTGATAAGCTCACAAACAACTAGATGATGAGACCACATAAATATCATTGTGATCCAAAGCTTTTGTGGCCCACAGGAAGTTTTTAATGGTCAATCACCACTGTTTCCTGTAATATGGCCAACTTTGGATTTGGAACTGCTTCATTTTTTGGATCATGCACTAAAATGATCTTTCAATGCGGACGATTATGGCGTGGATGTAGTCACATACATCAAAGTGGCCCCACAGTCAGGGGTCCCAGCCAACTCGGTGGATCCGGGGTCTCACCTAATCTACTCCTCCGCAATGGGAAATGATAAAGTGCGTCATGACGTGCATTAATAGGGTAGACATCCAATAGCAAGATGACAGCTCATGTTCACCTGATGTACGGAGTGGATTTGTACATACATAATGGTGGGTCCCACAAAGCTTGGGTGTTAGATGATTCCACCATTGTCCCACCTATCGTGCGATCTTGTATTTCTCTCACCAGCTACAGGTGATCCTGGACCATCCATCTTTTGGGCCTTACTGGAATGACCAATTGTGGAAGAAAAACTGAAAACACGTAATCTTAGCTGTCAATTTGTTGCCTTGAAGTGGAAGGTGAGAAATCATCGACGGTGAAGTAATGAGGATTCAAAAGGGAAAAGTCTAGGTAATGAGATGCTAGCTTCCAATTTTTCTAGCTAGAGAGCCATTCAAGTCATTGCCACGTGGAGAAAGGGATGCCTGGAGATCTGGTTACGGGGAAGTTGGGTCACAGGAAAAAGATTTGGGAAGACATGTTAGGGGCTGTTTGGATGCAACTACCAAATTGATTTTAATCGAGTGGACCTTTTAGCTCTGTTTCAAATCTGTGGGAAATCAAACGTGTTTACAAAAGCATATCTATATGTATAATGCAAACTGAGGTTTAACTCAAAAAACTTTCTTCTAAAGGTGCACACAAAACATGCCCTTTGGACCACACAAGTGGGTGTTTGGAGAGGGAGTTTTAGCTTACTTTCTAAAATCTAAAATGGCCCACTCATCAGGTGATCCAATCAAGTTTAGGTCTCAACACGAGCTACACTTTCTAAAATCTAAAATGGACCCGAAAATACCAGTGTTGGGTCTAGCCTTGTCGTGTCGGGTCACTAACGGGTTGACCCGTTAACATAACAGGCTGGGTCACCCGCAAACCCATTTAACCCATTAACATGATAAGTCTAGATCACCAAACCATGGCCCAACTATGAACCCTGGCAAGTATTGCAATGTATAGGTGATTCCTCCCCTTCTCACTAGTGAATTCTATTGTTTTCGGTGATAGAATGGGCCCACTAGGTGGACCACAGCTATATGTTGGGTCAAACGGTCAATTGTCCTCATCAACGGTGTGGCCATCTAATGAGTAGATTGGCCTAACGGGTTAAATGGATCGGGTTACGGGTAACCCGTTAAATTAACGAATGGGTTTGGGTTTCTAGATTTCAACTCGTTAAGGCCCACATGATGAACAACCCATATTAAAGGTTGGGCCCCACATGATTGATGGTGAACACCAAAGGTGAGTCCCACATGATGGATGACCCACATTAAAATGTGGCCCTGCATGATTGATGGACTATCCACATCAAGTGGGCCCCATATGATGGACGGTTCATAGCAAAGGTGGGACCCACATGATGGATGGTGGACATTGAATGTGAGACCACATGATGGAAGATTAACATTAAATGTGGGACCACATGATGAATGACCCATATTGAAGGTTGGGCCCCACATGATGAATGGTCCATAGCAAAGATGGGACCCACATGATGGATGGTGGACATCAAAGGTGGGTCCCACATGATGGACTATTCACATCAAGTGGGCCCACATGATAGATGGTCCACAATAAAGGTGGGACTCACATGATGGATGGTCCACATCAAAGGTAAGATACAAGTGATGGATGGTGGATATTGAATGTGGGACCATATGATAGAAGGTTGACATTAAAGGTGGGCCTACGTGATGAATGACCCATATTGAAGGTTTGACCACACATGATGGACAGTCCACAGCCAAGGTGGGACCTACATGATGGATGGTGGACATCAAATGGGTCCCACATGATGGACTACCTACTTGACGTGGGCCCCACATGATAGTGGTCCACAACAAAGGTAGGACCCACATGATGGATGGTGGACATCAAAGATGGGCCCCTCATAATGAATGACTCATATTGAAGGGCCCCACATCAAGGTGGGCCCATGTAATGAAAGGTTCACATCAAAGGTAGGCCTCACATGATAGATAGCCCACATCAAATTGTGGCCCAACATGATGGAACATGCACATCAAGTAGGTCCCATTTAAATGGCAGTCCACGTCAAAGGTGGGATCCACATGATGGATGATGGTCATTGAAGGTGGGCCCACATGATGATCAGTTGATATCAAAGATGGGCTCACATGATGAACAACCCATGATGAAGGTAGGGCCCCACACAAAGAATGGTCGACATCAAGGTGGACCCACATAATGGACGGATTGGGCTTCACATGATGGATGGCTCACATAAAAGTGTGGCCCCTCATAATGGAGGGTCCACATCCAAGGTCTCTCATGATGGATGACCCATATCCAAAGTGGGCCGTATGATGGATGATCCATATAGAAGGTGCACCTCACACGATGAATGGTATATCAAAATTGGGCCCCATGTGATGGACAATACACTTCAAAAGTAGGGCCCACAATATAGACACATCAAATGTGGAGTCCACATGATGGTGATGGGTAGTGGACATTGAGGGGCCCCACATAAAGGACAATTAGCATTGATGTTGGGCCCCACATGATGGATGGTCCACCCAAACAACCATTTGGATTGCTCTTATATTTAAGTGGCTATAATCTTTAAAAATGACATCAACTACCCTTAAAAAAGCTCTTATTTAAAAGTTTTACTAAACATGCTTATTTTAAATGAGAGTTTTTTTTTTTTTTTTTTTTTTTGGAGATTTTACCAAAAAGGCTTATTTAAAACAAAAGCTGGAACAAAAGAGCTTATTGAAATAGCTCTTATTCAAAAAGCTCTTATTGAATTAGAGTTGAGATGCCAAACGCCCCCTGAGTTTTATGCACCATTTGAAAAATGGTTGTTGACTCTTGAACCGTACACATGAGATAGTTGTACGGCAATCCAGACCATCCAAATAGCTAACTTATCTATGATGGAACATAACAAAAAATTGCACTAATAAAATAATATTAAACATAATATTTCTTTTTCTTCTAATTTGGATCACTCTTTTTTTATAACTTATAACCTTACTTGGGTTGGTAGGGTTTCTTGACCTTTAGAAGATATGCTACATCCACAATGGGACTCACAATTTTGGTGGTCTAGCGTTGTATGTCAGCCTCATATGCAGTGTCACCAAAGACTAACATATGATATGATTGTTGGATATCATTGATTAAAGGAAGCTGGTGCGAAGATCAATGGTCGACGGAGACTTATATGCCGTTCGGCACTGGGATTATCGGGTAGCAGATGGTTCTTCCCCTCATGCAAGTATTCTTAACCCATCTGAACACTTGCTTTTGATTTGGTTTATATTACTCTAATTGCACACCTTTACATTAGTTATCTGCACTTATTTATATACATGTATAAGATTCTAGCCGTTGAGATTTATATCGTTGCTTGTTAGAGAAGTCGGTCTCTATTCAACTGTTTTTCGGCAACAACTGATAATGACCTAATCATGTAGGGGACTAATTCAAGTGGAGAATACTCAGACAAACACTCCATGTGTCAACAATATGAGCCAATAAAAAAGAAAGGTACACTTGTGCAATGCCTGAGCTTGTGAGTGAAGGTGGCTAGGGTGCAGCCAGGACCTAGAGCCCTGCCCTAGCTCCATCCAACCTTGATGGGCTAAAGAGGTTTCCGCCCTCGCCTTAGCTCCAT
This sequence comes from Liriodendron chinense, assembly GCA_003013855.2. Lineage (NCBI taxonomy): Eukaryota > Viridiplantae > Streptophyta > Magnoliopsida > Magnoliales > Magnoliaceae > Liriodendron > Liriodendron chinense. Next base: position 7,148,935 of record ML058446.1, read on the forward strand.
CCAGGCTTAATGGGCCAAAAAGGATTCCACCCTCGCGCTCAACCTTGATTGATGATATGAGGTAGCATTGGGCCAGCCTATACTATAAGTTAAAGATAAGTTACATGTATAATTAATATATTATTGGTGAGTGTGTGTTTATAAATTATTGTCCTCTTTTAGATAATTAAAATTCTCCTGTAGTGCATTTGCCAACCAATGCCCAATTTATCCACCATATACATGGACTTAAAAAAGTGCATCAGTACATTGTTCACCATTAAGAGTAGGTTCCACATTTTTTTTAAAGCAATATGTGGAAAAGGTATAAATGTTAATGAGAAAAGGCTTCAGACCAAGCCCTCTAAAATGAGGGCTATGGAGAGCCTCCTGAAGAAGTTCTTCATCATCCCATGAATCACGATAAGTTTGTAGATTTTCTTCTGCATTCTTGGAAGTAGGTAGAGCAATATCTTTTCTCCATTGTTCCAAGTGTGGGAAGTTGTAGTGTTCCCATATCCATCGCAATACTATCATATCCACTATATGCAACCCAAAACAAAGAAAGCACTCACACCAACAAAATCACAATCTGAGTCAACCTTCTAGACCCTATATCTCATAGGCTCTACACAATGGAAGCCTTGACAAAAAGTTACCCCCGGGCTCTTTCCCTCCCTAATAAAACCAAACCAACATTATCTAAGGTAATCAACCCCTTAATGTGTTTTTAGAGGTCCAAGCAAGAGAAGTAGCATGTGTTGGGACAACCACCACTTCCCATCCTAGCTTGCGCATCCACAAGCGCAGTGCCTTCCCTAAAAGTGTAGGAGATGTTGAAATATATACAATTTCGGATGTGGCTAATGACCCCAATGATGTACCAAATGCTCCAAGAAAATGCCACATGAGGGTTGGAAGCCGACTCCGCAATGACAAAGAAATCGGATTCCACTATCACATTAGTTAATCCTAATTCAGCACATATCTGTAGCCCCTCGAGCATAGCCCACACCTCCGCCAGCGTATTCGACACCCTCCAATAGAACTTATGGAATGCAAAGATGACGTTGCCCAAGTGGTCTTTGCAAATCCCCCCACCTCTGCCTTCTCCCGAATTTCCTCTCGTTGACCCATCAACATTGAGCTTAATCCAACCTTGAACCGGCCTATCCCATCTGATAATCTCTAGGTTCTTACCGTGGTGGTTCAAACCCTCACCCAACCCCAACGCCTGGAGAGAGGACATTTCCAATAGGGATTCTCTCCATTGTACCGGAATCCTCTTGATAAGTACCTAATATTGTATAATTAACCCTGGTTGTTAAGGGCATTATCATTGTTTTTCTGGTTAATTATCTCTCATTAGGTGAATTTTCAATGTTTAGGTGTTCAAGAGAGGTTAGACAAAATCCGAGCTAATAAGGGCTTTAGGACCCAAAAGTAATCAAGATTGGATATGCTTGCGGCCGTGAGGAAAATCCAGCCATAGAGATCAAAACCTAGACCGTTTGTACAGTGGAATGGAGTGAAGATAGCTCAGAAAGACCTCATCATAGTCACTCATTTGAAGATCCAAGCTAAGCATGTTTGGTGGCCACAATTGAGCATCTACATCACACACTGGAAAATGTTTGAGGCCATCCAACTGCTCTGGTGGGCCACCACACGTGAGCAGAAGATGAGCATCCCAGATCTGCGTGGAGGGCTGATCTCCACTAGCTGTGTTGGTCCAGCACATGTGCCAAGCTGATGCACATTTGCAACCATCCATCCTCATCTCCACCGTCCATGCAGCTTTGGCCCAGATCATCTCCAGCCGTCCATTTAATCCAGCAAGCACCAGCTCAGCCTGGACGTCCGTACTTCTCCAGCACCAAGTGTGACCCACATCATCATCCATCAGCTTCCACATGAAGCATGTGCAAGCTGCAATTTCATCTCAACTGTCCCGAAGGTGGGATCAATGACCATCACACGAGCCAACAGCACAAGGTGGACGATCATCACGTCCAGCAGGAGAAGTTCATCACCATCCATCTAGCTGGAGTGGTTTGCAACTCCACCAACTGTAGTGGACCCCATCCATCCACCGTCCAAGCTTCAGCTCCTTCACATCCACCATCCATCTTCAAATCGTACAACAGTAGTGGACATTCTTCATCTCCAACACGTGTGCAGTGTGGAGATATCACCAGCCCACACGTGCAGCACATTAGCTAACCGTCCATCAGCTCCACCTGCTGGACACCTCCATGATCATCAAACATCATCACCATTCATGGCCAGCAAGTGGCCATTGTCCAACCCTCAAGGCAGCCCTCAATCATCAACCATCCTTCCATCCAGCAACTGTCCATTCATCCATCAGGTGGATCACCTTCCTTCACACGTGCAAGTCCTCACGGCCATTCATCCATCATCACACATGTGCTGCATCTGAACGGCCAGACTACAATCAACGTCCAACAGTGGACGTTCGTCCAGCAATCCTGCAGCCGTCCATCATCCAGCCTTCCACCCTCTTTCACGTGCTGCAATGAAGAGCTGGCCTAGATCATCTCCAACCGTCCATCATCTAGAAGCACCCCACCTTCAATGAACGATCCAGATTGTCCAGATTCTCCAAATTCTCCATGTGGACTTAGTCAACTCCAACTCATATGGACCCAGTTAACTCACCTTACCATCTTCCATCCTTGGTCCAAGCAAATGCTCTCTCCATCCTCTTCCATCCATAAGCTCCAAACCTAGAGAATAATTTGCTTTAGGTTTAGAGTGACACTTAGGCTTGGAGTATTTTTCTTGCCACATGTCATCCCAAGCCTAACTCCAAGCCCAAACCTAAAGGAAATTTGCTTGGAGTGCCTCATAAGCTTCTCAAGAGGCTATAAAGGAGCACTCCTCTCACCCATTTCCACCATCCCAAAATCCCTCAAATCCAAATCACATTCTCTACAACTCCTCTCTTCTCTTTTTTAGTTTTCTTTCTTTCTTTCTTTCTTTTTTACTTTTGTAGTGTAAAGTAGTTTTTTCTTTTGTAGAAGTTTTAGTCTTCCATTATAGCATGGTCGGCTAAACCTCTAGCTAAGGCTAGGGGTGAAGCCTTTGAAGAAATTTATAAGCTTTGGTTCTTTTGGTTCAATAGTTGTGCTTGAATGTTGGAGTTCTCTTTGGTTGATTGGTTTGGTTATCCACCTCAGCAAATGCTATTTTTGTGCAAGCCCCTTGATCCGTCATCAACTCTGGGCACGTTGGATGCTTCAGATCCCTTGTACACCAATTAGCTAGTTCATGATCGATAAAGTCCATTAATCCATCGTCAACTTCGGGCACGATAGATGCTTTGGATTCCCTATGGTCATCGAACTAGTGTAGGTAAAGTCATCGATCTGTAAAATTTCTTGATCCATTGTAGACTCCGGGCACATTGGATGCTTTGGATTCCCTACGATCGATGGACGGAATCTTAACGGTTGGATTCGTCAATCAAAGCCTCCTATCTTGTAAGAATGCATTTAATCGTATGAATTATGATATTATCAGTTGACTTATTGGCAAAGTTGTTGATTTGTACAATTCCTTAATTCATTGTCGACTTCGGGCATAGTGGATACTTGGAATTCCCTACGATCAACTAACAAGTGCTTCATGGTCAAATCAATCAGTTTAGATTACCATCTTTTATGAAATATGCAAGTGGTTTAACCGTTTTATCTTCCGACTGGAATGAATCTTTATTCGATTCCAATTGAGTTATAGTTGGACCAATGAATCAAACTTTGTGGATAAATTAAAGGTGGATCCCTAATGCCTTAGCCCCTTTTCTATTTTTGTCTTTCATCACACACAACTTGCTCCACTCTTGTGGATTAAATCAGATTTCATCTCTCTCACCTAAACTAATTCCTCTAAGTGTTCTTAACCTCAATCCCTGTGGTTCAACCTCGGTATCACCGAGTATTTTACTACTTCGCTACCTGCACTTGGGTGTACAATCTTCAGATTGTAGCACCTCTTACCCACCTCTCTCAGCCAAGAGTGGATTTTTCCAATGATTCTATCCACAGTAATAGTCCTCCTTTTGAAGCGGCTATTGTTCTAAGCCAACCATAGCTCCCAGAACACCCAAGTCCATAGCTCAAATGGCAGACTGAGTGAAGATAGCCTCATTTCAACACTGAGGTCATGTTATCGATTCCCATAGTGGGGGTGGCTAACATCTTGATATGCCTAACAGGGGTGGGTGGGGGGTGTGTGAACTAACCCATAAAAAAAAATAATAATAAATAAATAAAAAAAACCATAACTCCCAGACAATGAAACTTGGGACCATACTCTTGAGAAGCTTGAATTTAGAAGCCAAGTTAGCTTTTCTTGTCCAAAAGATGATTCTCTATCTAATGGACTTATTCGGTCGCACATGCATATCAAAAAGACGAGAGAAATGGCCCCATACCTGGTGTGCCAAGTAACTTGAGCATAATAAATGGTTGATATAGTCTACGTCGCTATGAAGAGTAGAAGGGGTAATATGTGTTGTATGGAGCCTTCAATCTGGACAAGTCAGGGGACCATTGTATTGACTGACTCCTATGGTCGGGCGATCGAAACTACCCCGCATATTACAAATTGGTCTCTAGGCAATTTTGGACAACTTCAAGCACTCGAACTTGGAGGCTCGAGTGACTATCGATATTCGGATAGATGTGCAAAACTTTATGGACGTTTTTTGGAGTATTTGGCCGATTGAACACTCGAACATCGGGTGACCAAAGGGTGATCGGGCAACATCGATCGATCGATCGATCGACCTACGATTTTCGTAGTTTTGAGAAGGTTATTTCTAATTTTGGTTTCTAACTATATAAATAGGTGTAATCGGGATTAAGGTAAGAACAAGGACTTGTTTAAGGGCTTGAGAGGGTTTTTTGTGAGAGAGAAATCTAGGGTTTCTCTTAGAACTTTGATCCAGGTATGTTCATCTCTTTGTAACTTCTAAATTCATAGTGCATATCGCTTTGTGCCGTAATTTTTTTTTCTCGCGAGGATTTTTCCATGTAAAATTTAGATTGTCTCTTTGTATGGATTTGCTTGTGTGTTTGTGTTTTGCTTGTTTGATTCACCTATGTGCTTCCATGGTTCCCAACAATTAGTATGAAAGCATACGTTGGGATACAGATTTGAATCTGAGGACAAGTTTCAATGGCATCAAGCATGAAGTTTGACGTTGAGAAATACTCTGGCAAAAATAATTTTGAACTATGGAAAGTCAAGATGAATGGCCTCCTGGTTTAGTAAGGATTGGAAGACGTATCCCTTAGGAAGTGAACAGAGGCTATGAAAGAAAGAAGAGTGGAGTAAGTTGGATCAGAAGGCCAATATCTCAATCTAATTGTGCCTGACGGATGAGGTCCTCTATAACGTCATGAGGGAGAATATTATGACTAATATGTGGGCAAAGTTGGAGAACATATATGTGAAGAAGTCTTTGAAAAACCACTTGTATCTAAAGCTTCAATTTTGAACCTGAAGATGGCTTAAGAGGCTGATGTTGAGAGCCACATGAGTAACATCAACAAGTATATTTATAAATTGCTTGACGTGGACGAGGTGATCAAGATCAAGCATGTATCCCGTTGAACTCTCTCCCACCATTGTATGAGTCATTCAAAGGCTCTTTATGCGTCGGTAGGGCGACCATCAACATTGAGACATGTTATCTCAACCCTCCAGTCGAAGGCGTTGAGAAAGAAGAGTGGTAATGTGGGGTCCCCTTCAGATGCACTAGTTACGAGGGGAAGAAATTCTAATTGTGTAGAGGATCTTCATAATCGAGATCCAAATTCAAGGGAAATGACAAAGGAAAGTTGAAGTGCTTGAGTTGTGGACAAACGGGGTACATGAAGAGAGATTGTCAGAATCCTAAATCGAAGAAAGAGAAGTCTAAAGATTCTTTTAAAGAGGCTATTACCGCAGAATCTACAAAGGACACTAGTGATGGTTGTGAGGTGTTAATTGTATCCAAGTCCGGGTATCTCAGCGATGAGTGGCTCTTGGATTCAAGAGCATTGTATCACATGTGTCCTGACCAAAGTTCATTCACCGCGTACAGAGAGTATGATGGTGGTTCGGTGTTCTTGGGCGATGACTATGCTTGCAAGATTGTGGGTATTAGTTCGACGCGCATCAGGATGTTCGCTGGGATCGAATGTATCTTGACAAATGTAAGGCATGTCCCTAGGTTGAAGAAGAATTTGATCTCTCTTAGTGCACTCAAGGTTATGGGGTTTAAGTTCACCGAGTTTGATTGTGTCCTTAAAGTTTCTAAGGGGGCACTCGTCGTCATGAAAGCAAGAAAGAACGAAAACCTTTACCGGTTGATCGAGAGGACTTCACGGATTCTATGTTTACACGTATGTGGCATGCATGCTTAGGCCACATGAGCGAGTGGGGTATGAAGGTACTTTCTGATCATTGCTTGATTCCAATTTTTAAAAGTTTTTATTTTAGTATATGCGAGCATTTCATGTATGGTAAACAGTCAAGTTTATCTTTTAAATATGAAAAGCATGTATATAAAGGAGTGTTAGAGTATGTGCATTCAGATGTGTGGGGACTATCACCCGTAGTTTCTGTTGGAGGGTCGTCTTGGTTTGTGTCATTCATTGATGACTATAGCAGAAAGGTATGGGTTTATTTTCTAAAAAATAAATCCGATGTTTTCACCACCTTCAAGTATTGAAAGACAATGGTAGAAAAGCAGTCAGGGTAGAAGTTGAAAGTTGATGATAGATAACGGTGAATAATTCACTTTTGAGGAATTCAATCAGTTTTGTGATCGTGAGGCACAACACAGTATGTCAAACACCAAAGCAAAATGGTTTAGCTAAGCAGATGAATTTGACTTTCTTGGAGAGGGCTCGATGCATGATCAATAAGGCTAAGTTGGGCAAGGATATGTGGACTGCGGCTATTAATACAACTTGTTATTTAATAAATCGATCACCTTCTATGGCTATTTATTGCATAATTCTAGAGGTGTGGAGTGGTCAGCAGGTAAACTATTCAGGATTGCGTGTTTTTTTGTTGTAAGGCTTACTCTCATGTTCTGTTAGTTGAGAGAGATAAGGTAAACCAAGGGCCAGGTAGTGTATTTTTGTGGGCTATGGTGATGGTGTGAAAGGTACAGATTGTATGATTATGTCACATGAAAGATTCAGAGGTTGTTAACGTTGAGATAGACAGATATGAGACACAGGCCGATACTGAGACACAGACAGAGGTACAAGATCAGGTGGAGCAGCCAACCATGCAAAGAAATCCACAAAGGGACACAGGTCACCGATGAGGTATTTGATGACTCGAATGTTGCGTTCGTCCTCATTACGGATGAGGGGGCCCTGTCTACTTTTTAGGAGGCACTTGATGATTTAGATGCCAAAAAGTAGAATGCAACAACACATGACGAGATGACTCCCTATACAAGAATGAGACATGAGAGTTGGTTGAGCTTCCCATGGGCCGTAAAATGATTAAGTGTAAATGAATTTTTCAGAATAAACAGAATAGGTACGAGGCAAGGTTTGTAGTGAAGGGAAATACTCAACATGAAGGTGTCGACTTCAATGAGATATTTGCACCAATGGTAAAGTAAGTATCTATCAGATTCGTGTTAGCGTTGATTGCCCAATACGACCTCGAGCTTAAACAAATGGATGTTGAAACTACTTTCCCGCATGGGGAATTCGAAGAGCAGATTTACATGAAGAAACCAAAAGGTTTCAAAGTGGAAAGGTTAGAGAACAAGGTTTACAAGTTAAGGAGGTCGTTGTATGGCTTGAAACAGTCGCCTAGGTAGTTGTGTAAGAAGTTTTGATTCCTTCATGATGAGTTAGGGCTTTACCAGGAATGAGTATAATTATTGTGTCTATTGCAAGACACTGAATGATGAGAAGTTCATGGTACTGGTGTTATATGTTGATGATATACTTATCGTAAGTCATAATATGTCTGATATCGACATATTGAAGACTTAACTATCAGGAACATTTGAGATGAAGGATTTAGGGCTATAAAGAAAGTACTCGGCATCAATATACACAGAAACAGATAGAGGAGTAGGTTTTGGTTATCTTATAAAGAATACCTAGGGAAGGAATTTGTGAATATGAGATGAATAAAGCAAAATTGGTCAGCGTTCCCAATGCAGCTCATTTTAAGCTTCTTCCGAGCAGTGTCCTGAGACAGAAGAAGAAATTGAGGTTATGTCTCGTGTGTCCTATTTAAGTGCAGGAGGCAGTTTGATGTATGTCATGGTCTGTATGAGACTAGATATTTCATATGCGGTGGGTGTTGTTAGAAGATTCATATCTAACTTCAGCAAGCAATACTGGAGGCTGTGAAATGGCTACTTCGGTATATTCGAAGCACGCAGGACTACATCTTAACATTTGAAAGGTTAGGAGATAAGTTGATTGGGTATGTGGATTCAGATTACGCAGACAGTGTGGATTGTAGGAGATCAACTTTCGAGTACTCGTTTGTGTTAGCGGGTGGAGTGATCAATTGGATGTCGAAGCTTCAATCTGTGGTGGCTCTTTCTACAACAGAAGTGGAATATTTGGCAGTGACGGAAGCATTCAAGAAAGTGGTTTGGATGAGGGGCATGATAAATTAGTTGGGGCTTTAGCAGGAGGTCGGTTAATTGTGATAGCGCGAGCGCTATCAATTTGGCGAAAAAAAAAATCTGTTTATCACTATCGTACTAAGCATATTAATGTGTGTCACCATTATATCTGACAGGTGCTTGAGGAATGTGGTGTGACTTTGGAAAAGACCTGTAAAGCTATGAATCTAATGGAAATGTTCATTAAAGTGATCAATACAGAGAAGTTCAAGTTCTACACAACTTTTCTAGGTATGATGAAGATAGAATGAAGACATAGTGTTCATGAGAAACGGTGGAGTTGTGATTGAAATAGAGCTGATGAGTAAAGCAAAGGAAGAATGTCATCAATTAAAGCCTCAGTGGAGATTGTTGTATGGAGCCTTCAATCCGGACAAGTCAGGGGACCATCGGCCAACCGACTCCTATGGTCGGGCGATCGAAACTACCCCGTATATTACATATTGGTCTCTAGGACAATTTCGGATAGGTTCGAGCAACCGATCTCGGAGGCTCAGGCTACTGATAATATTCGGATAGATGCACAAAACTCATTGGATGTTTTTAGGAGTATTCGGGCTACCGAACGGTGATGAGGGTGGCGTCAATGGACCTACGATTTTTGTAGTTTTACGCAGTTTTGCGTAAATTATTTTTAATTTCGACTTCTAGCTATATAAACGGGTGTAATCGGGATTATGGTAAGAACAATGACTTGTATAAGGGTTTGAGAGGATTTTTGGTGCAAGAGAAAGCTAGAGTTTCTCTTAGGACTTTAATCCGGATATGTTCATCTCTTATAACTTCTGAATTTACCATGCATATTGCTTTGTGCCATGGTTATTTTATTTTATTTTTATTTTCATTGTAAAATTTGAATTGTCTCTTTATGTAAAGTTTACTTGTGGGTTTGTCTTTTGTTTATTTGATTCCCATCTATGCTTCCACGGTTCCCAACAATATGCATATTACCTTGGATCTGACCTGCAGAGAACTCTCTGCTTGAATCGCCTCCATCCTGCTGATGATGTGGGGCCTGCGCAGGTGTTCATGAACTGCTAAGCTGTTCAGAAGAAACCGAATTTAGATGGTTTTGTATGTGCCTGTGTATCATCCATCGCACCGGACCAGAGCATCGATACCTACGTACTAGTACAAAGGTATAAACTTGTACTATAATAGTATATGAACACTATAGTCTACGTTTCTAATACCAATATACTGTATAGTATACACTAACGAAACGGGCTGGGTGAGCTGGGCTATTTACCATTGTCCTTGGCCTAGCTGAGCCCAAACCTAGGCCTACATTTGAAGCCCTTGAGCCAAGTTTGCTGACCCAACCCCTAACCCTTCAGGGCTAGGTCACCCAGGCTGGGCTGGCAACCCACCCATTGCCATCCGCGACTTATGAGACCCGAGTCCAGAAATGAATAAGCTAGGTGTCAACAACCTCACCGATAAATTGTCCAATTCATTTTTTTCTTGGAGAAGTGGGGGCCCACATGATATGTGTATGATGTCCAACCTGTTCGACATATACACTCCACCATGACAATCACTCAAGCCAAAACCACCCCGGCCTATCGAATCATTAAATGGGCTAAGTGATAATTTGGATGTTTTTTGGGGCAGCATGTATTGTTTTATATGGTGTGGGCCACCTTATATTTGGATCTGTCAGATTTTTCATTTGTTTTATGATCTTGGTGATGGGACGGGTTGGATGTCATATGTATGTAATGTGGCCCCACAATTCTTAACTTTATCACCTTTATTTAAAAAAAAAAAAAAAAAAAAAAAAACAAACTAGGGCAATTTGATAATTTCAGCCCGGTGTTTATTTATTTATTCATGGAGGCACTATCTGGTAAAATTCAAACTCCAGAGGTATTTTATGGTAAAGATCCCTTTCAAATATGTATTGATGTAATGAATTGTATGAGATTTTTACAAAGTTTTCAACTTAAAATCACAAATTTTAAAAATCCAACAATAAGGTCGTCCATTATATTCTTTGCGGTATTATGCCAAGAATTTCAAAATCTTGGCAATATTATGCTATTATGCATAATACACTGAATTGTAGACCATATAGGGAATGTTTAGTAGTTAGAGAAATCTTAAATCATTCAACCTGGCTTTGGAAGGCCTGCATGCTCTTATCTCATCACACACTAATCCAAAGGTGCCCGATGAATGGGCCACAGTCCAAAATTCAACCACTGGCTATTTTTATTTTAACCATCTACATGCTGGCCACCTAATTAAGATTAATGTTTCCCATCAAATAATTTATAAGGACATACAGTGACCTGCTAATTTTCTAATATTATGTGTGCAGTCTATTGCTTATTTTGTATACCATCTCTAGCTAAAATTATGAGACATTTTGATTTTTTTTTTCTCTGGTAGTTCTAAATAAAAATAGGTAATTCTCTAATCATACAGATCATTAGAACTTAGAATTGTTAAGAGTATAGGGTATGTGTGTACAACTGTATAAGGTACAAGTAGAGAAAGGCTCTAGGCCAATTAGTTGACCACAAATTATAAGCCACCTAGCTGGTCTCTTCAATTAAACAAATGCCAAATCCAATCCTTCCAGTTCGTTTGCCTTACCATGAGGATCATGTTAAAGTCCCTTGATATACATTGATGCAATATCTTTTGAGGGCTCGAGCTTTAAGAGACCGTGGCCATTTGGTATGGTATTAGAGTGGAAGGTCAAGTGCTTGAATTTTAGGAGTAGCAAATATGGCTCCATGGTATTTTCTCCCACGAGGGGTTGGGAATATTAAGTTTCGGCTCGAGGATCGGAAAATCAAGCCCGATATGTTTTCGGTGTGATTGTCCCTCCACCATTGTTCAGTATGTTCTTGTATGAAGTTCCACCCTGCACATGCAGATAAGTGTTAAAGTCCCTTGATATACATGGACAAATTATCCTCCAATGGCTTGAGCTTTTAGAATAAGTGGTTGTTTGATAGAGCACGAACGGGAAAAACTAGCCCTATCTACTCATTAGGCAGGGCCACACTATATCTAGCCAATGATAAATGGAAAATACAAGTGTGGCCCACTCAATGAGTGGTTGTGGTTGACTTTTGCCCACGTAAATCCTCATGGTGGGCCCAACTTATTATATTGATAAGATATTGCATGCACATGAAAGCTTGTAAGTTATTAGAATTGGGATCTCTCTCTCTCTCTCTCTCTCTCTCTCTCTCTCTATGTATGTATTCTTTTCGTTTCTTAACAGAAAACACATAATATTGTTTAGTCTATGTGTTTAACACAAATAAAATAAAGAAAGTATTTTTATGAACTTGTTATAAGTCAAAGGGAGTTAAGTATGATTGGTTTATGAAAGTGGGGTTAGTGTTTAGTTTGGTTCCAAGTACCTTCCTATACCTATCCCACTCGAGATAATACATATTATAAGAGTATTCTCACTAAAGAATTTGAGATTAACTGTGTTTGGTGGACCACGGATCTGGAGCATCCATTTGGTGGATTCATCATTGGCCGTCAACAAACTAACCAAACATGATGGGACAAATCTAACCATCTGACTTGCCGGTGGCGAGCTAACGGCTCGAAAATGATTAGAATTCTTTTAGGCAAGGGATCCTACTAAAACTAGGATTAAGTCTAAACCGCTATGTTAGCAGGGCCCCAATCCTTCTTATCTTATGTGGTTCACAAAAGTGATGCTTTCTTCTACTTAATCACTTTATTTGATATTTTTACTATTTTAATAACTTTTAAAATTATAATTAAGTAGAAGAAAGCATCTTCATAACCTGAGTTGGCTTAATCCTGATTTAGTGGAATCCCTTGAACAAAAGAAGGCTTAAAAATATACAGAAAAGTCCTTCAGTTGGGAATCCAGAATCCTCTAATTTGATTGAGGTCATGGCTAATCAAAACTAGGGCCCACTAGATGAATGGTTTGGATCATTGTCCAGCTCATCAAATGTGCTAATCATGATTATCCTCGCTTTTGTTAATTAGACTATTCTCGTGGAATAATGCCCCTTAGTCAAATCCTAGAAATTGTCAATTTATTTGTTAAGCTGTCCATTTTTTTTTTAATGTGAAATGCTATACAACACTGGAGGAGTATGTGTATCATATAACATGCACACACATGCACTAAACACGTGGCAAGCAATTACCTCGATCTACACCGTTCAAATGGTGGTCCATCATCTATTGTTCTTGACCCATGAATTAAAATTAGCAGATGATCAGAATCACTGGTTCATTGGCTACAAGATGAGTGATTAAAACGAAACAATATCTATATTGACACCAAGCCACAAAAATGATTATAACTTGAATGGTCAGGATAGTCTAGTCAATGCGATTTTTGGAACATATCCTATCCACAGTGGTCCCATGAATCAGACGGTTTAGATTGATTTGAAATGTGCCCCCTTCTTTGGAAGAGTATGGTACTATAAATCCACCTTTTTTTTTCAGAAAAGGGACCACGATGCTATGATTGGCTGATTGCCAAAAACAATTATAGAAACAGTAGTAGAACATACTATATTTGGTAGTGGGAATCTCATTTATGAATACAAAGATTCTTTTGTTGTACTAGCATCATCCATAGGATCTCAAGATGGGACTGAAAATCTTAAAACAAATGTACCAAAAAATCCACCCCACTCGAACATTTGGGTCCTCCCTCAATCTTCACCCTTTTCACAGTCTTGTCTTGTCTATGGAATTCTCCCTCAACAATAAAACAGTCGGAAAGCCTCTTCTCAACTACAGCTGACTTCTTTTAGCTGGCCCAGCAGAGGAGAGGCTTTGATGGTTGGCAATCCGAAGGCCTTGTGGGGTCCTTAGAGAGAGAGAGAGAGAAGAGAGAGGTAATTATCAAAGAGCTTTTGCTGGGGTCCTTCAGTTCTTCTCCCTCTTTTTGGGGCACATAGATTGAATGGTAGAGAGATTGTGTTGGTGATGTTTCATTTATAAATGGCAGAAATGGGTTGTTGAGGAAAAGATGATAAAAACCATCGGAATCAATAAGATTCTTCACAAGTGAGTTCCTTTATGTTCTTTTTCCCTTTTCTCTCTTGTTTTCATATTTTTAATTTTAGTTTTAATTGCTTTTTGGGTCATGAAGATTTTGGAATTGGAATGATTGTGAATTTCATTATTATTATTATTATTATTATTTTGTATTTGTATTTGCAGGCTCTTTCAATGGTTTTGATAGAATTTTGGTGCTTTTGATTTTACAAATGGGCTGGAATAAGTGATGAAAGGAAAGAAAAACCATGTTGGAAAAAGAACTCCAGAGAGTGGGTTCTTTCTATGATTTTGATTTTGATTTTTCTCCAACTATGATGGATTTAGTTTTTGTGAAATGGCTTTTTCCTGTTGTAATTTCCTTTTCTCCTTAATGATTTTTATTAGTGATTTATCTCCAATTGTGATTGGTGTGGTGTTGTGAATTTTTGTTGTGAAAGGAAAAACTCCCATCATTTTAAAAGAATGGTTTTTGTGATTTTAGTTACAAAGGATTTTGTTTCGGTGATGTTTGTGCAGCTCAGACAGAGTTGGGTTCAAAATCCAGAGGGAAAAATTCCGTCTTCGAAGCATCTAATGGAAGCCACTGAATTCCTTCTCTTGTAGTATCTGCAACTCGGGTTCGATGCATTAGTGTTGATTCTATGGAAAAATGAAGAAAACCCATTATGGGGGATGCCGTTTTTCCTCACAGTACCATGTCAGGTCCTCCCTCAGATGCCACCATGGATCTCGATCTCATGGATGATCTCTTGTTAGGCGGATGTTGGTTGGAGACAACTGACTGCTCAGATTTCTTTCAACATGGTGCACTGACTTCTGCTACCCTTTTCAATTCATTGTGTTTCTCACCTTCTTCTGACATTAACAATGGTAACAAATCCAAATCCTTTGCAAAATATTGATCAAGATGCCACACAAGGATTAGTTCTCGTTGATAATCCACCTTCTACCGAAACCCAAATCGAAAATCTTGTTCTGACTCAGTTTCATAAGGGAAATATGACAGAATCCACAGAGGGCTCAGGCCAGTTGGATTCTTTTCCAGGTGAAGGAGATAGGAATTTGGATGAATTCGAGATGATCAATGCTGGGCTCTGAACTGAGCAGAAGGTTGTGGATTCAGCCAAGTTCAGATGCAAGCCCTGCTTCTTCTGTGAAAGATAGATTAATACAAGCACTTAGTTACATTTGGGAGTCAACGAAAGACAGTGATGTACTCATTCAGTTATGGGTGCCGATAAAGAGCGGAGGCCGACATGTCCTTACAACATACCGTCAACCGTTCTCACTCAACTCCAGTTGTCAGAGGCTTATGAATTACCGGACTGTATCGATGAATTACCAGTTCCCTGCCGAGGAGGACTCTAATGAGGCGGTTGGCTTGCCTGGTCGAGTCTTTCTTGGGAAGTTGCCCGAGTGGACACCGGATGTTCGCTATTTCAGCATTGATGAATACCCACGTGTTGATCATGCTCAGCGGTTCGACGTCCGTGGTACTCTTGCACTTCCTGTTTTTGAACGAGGAAGTCGGGCTTGCTTGGGTGTTGTGGAGGTTGTGATGACAACCCAAAAGACCCATTACCGTCCTGAACTAGAAAATATTTGCAATGCTCTCCAGGTCGGATCCCTCTCTCTGCACTCTTGGAATTCAATTTTGTAGTACAATCCTTTTATGTTGTATATACCATGTAGAGCAGTGTAATGTGGTCTACCAAAAACCAGCCTTCAAGTTACCTGTATATATGAGCAAAAAAATTCCATGTTTTCTTAGGAGGAATTTTATTGACCTGCGTCCCAAGGCTTGTACAGTATACATGTCGTTCTAGTTCTGACAAGTTAGGCCAGTTTGGGAAATTTGATCACCAGTCTGTTGTGTCCAGATGTGGATCTCAAAGATCTCCTTGATGGGGCAATCGTAGCCTTTTGATTTGTGGCCTGCAACTAGACAGTTGAGAAGACAAATAAAGCAATGATCCACATTCAACTGACAACGTCCTAAGATTGATGGTTAGCGTCCATGATACCGAGATGTCGATATGAATACAGAAATAGATACCAGAACAGTGATACACCTCTCCATTTCTCAAAAGTTTAGGATTCAGATATGGATATGAATATGAAAACGCTTGCATGACTATGCGTTGTCATATAGGGGGTGTGACTATTCACTGATGTGAATGGACGAATTTATTTGGATGAGATCCCACCGGTCCATCAGGTGTGCTACCACCTGTTAGCCCTTGATCCTGAACATCACACTGACCCAGAACTCAGGTGGGCCTCTCTGTAGGAAACAATGTATTGCCTAAAACCTCTAAATTTACATGGTGTTGTCCACTAAGAGTTTCATGCTATTTTCTTAGAGTACCTTCATCATGGTGAGAAGAGTCATGTGAATGGATTGGATGGCGTATATGAACCATGATGGGTCCCATACTCAACTAACAATGGACGTCCCATCCCAACTCTTCCTTATGGTATGGCTTACCCAAGTTTTGGACCAACCATTTTTTTTCAAGGTGAACATGAGGCAGCGCACTTGATGGATGGCATGGATCTGATGCATGTTCTCCCCCACTGTGGTGCTCGGTAATCTGTAGGCATGCCCCTGTATGAGTACGCATAGTCAGGCTAGCATCCGATATGGTATTCCATTTGGAACATGCTATTTGAATTTATTTTTGGGTTTTTTATTTGAAATATTTCACACATTTTTGTTTTATTAGGGTATTGTTTTAATCTTTCTAGCATGCTAAGTTTATACAGAATTGCTAACATTTATGCATATATCATGAAAAGGATGAAAGAAAATTGTCTGAGTTTGAGAAGGAACTAGGGCTGTACATCGAGCCGAGTCGAGTCGAGGTGGGCCAAGCTTGGCTTGACTAGTCTGTGCTCTCCTCGAGCTCGAGCTCGCCCTCAAGCTTGCCATTGGAGCTTGCTTTGTTTGCCAAATATTTTGAGGCGAGCTAGTGGATTGAGTCGATTCAAGCTTATCTCGAGTCGAGGTGAGCTTGCTCCCACCACAATTTATTTTACTTTTTGCTATAAAATACAAATTAAAAGTCAACAACATTAAGTCCAAAAAGTCTCGCATGCCACAACATCAAGTCCAAAAGAAAGTCTTATATATATTATCTAGATGCCATACCATCAAGTCCAAAAAGTGAAAATATATTAGAAAACATAAAAGCTCGAACAAAACTTTAAAAGTATATATTCCTTTATGTAGTTTTAGATGCATTCTCATTTTGACTTGCGTTCTCGTCCTTATCGTCCTCAACATCGAAATTGCTACCGCCCCAAACTGGATACAACCAATCTTGTGTACATATCAGTGCTTCAATTGTTTTCGATGCGAGAGAGCTTCGATACTTGCTTACAACCCTACCCTCCTGTACTAAAAGCCGATTTTGATGCCACTGTTGAAATTGGAATTGACAATATGTCTCTTGTCCATTAACTGAAAGTCCAGGGTATTCCCGAGCTCTTAACTTCCACCACTGCAAAACATCAAAATCCTCTTCTTATAACATAATGACTGGCTCCTTTAAATACTTCTCAACTTCTAATTCATTTTTCTGCGTCATTGTTTCTTCTTCATCTAAGAAAGACATAAAATCACGAAGTCGCTTTCCTCCAATAGAAGTACTACACCCAGATTGAGGAGTAACCACTATATTAGATGTTGCAGGCGAAAGTACTAACATATAAAGTGAACAACTCTTTAACTGTAGCATAAATAATGGCGATCTCCGCTGAAACTCTTTCAGAATTAGAATGAAGCGACCTGAAAATGTACCTAACCATTGCCATCTTCTACCTCAGATCCATAACAACTGCAATTGCCATTAACAAATGGCAGTCAACCCAATACTTATCAAATTTCGTTTACATTCCCAAATCCATCACTTGTAAAAAATTCAGACCCACCCTCAGCAGCACACTTTTTTAAAGCATCCATAATGAAAATAATTTCAGGAAGAAACTGATTTGCCGTAGAATACTTATTGTCAGAGAAAATTTTCGTGCAGTCGTAAAAAACTTTGAGGAACTTGTGAACATGTTCAGCTTTCAGTCCAGTCTTCATTACTAGGCACGTATGTGTACATTTTATCATGTGTCGCAAGTTCAGGGAATGCAACTTGAAATTCAAAAACGGTATCCAACATTTCATAAGTTGAATTCCTAGCGGGTGCAAACATCTAACTTCAACTGTTTTTTAGATTTTAAATCCAAACGTTGGATTATATCATTTCACATATTCTGTCTTAAAGGTGACCCCCTTATATATTTGACGTTATCTCATATGTTGGAGATCGTGGAGTCAATTGTGTTCAGCCTTTGTTGTACAATCAAGTTCAGTATGTGAGCACAACATCTGACTTGGAATATTTTACCATCAAAGAATAAATTTTCAGCTACCTTGAACTGATTGCACTAAGGAAAAAGCCAATTGTCATTGGAAGATGCATTATCTAAAGTTATTGAAGAGATTTTCTTTTCGATGCCCCTACTCAACGAGACAATTGTAGATGCAGTCCGACATTATCACACCAGTATGAGGAGGAGGAACGTAGCGAAAGTTTAGTAATCTTCTTTCGGAGTTTCCAATCTGTGTCAACGAAGTGTGCGGTTAATGACATGTATTCTTTTGTTTGATTCGATGACAGTCCACATATCCAAAGTCAAACTTATTCTTGATACGGATGCTAAAAGAGCTTTCAAGTTTACTTTCTTAATTGCATACATTTTCATGCACTCTCTTTTCACAGTATGACGAGATACCTTCTCACATCTGGGATTAAGGAATTTGCAAAATCCTATAAAAACCTTGCTTTCTATCATCATAAACGACTTCTCCTCAACTATCACCAATCTTGTATACCACTCTTTCAACTTTTCCTGATCATACTTATAGGTGGATAGTGCAGCTTAAGAGTCGTCATTTTCAGAAGTGCTAAATGAAAGCAGCTGCTGGACTCCACCAGTCGACATTCTTTGTCTCTTCACACATTTGTCTAGATGCCTTTGATAATGAGTAGTAGAAGAACCAGAATGCTTGCCATGAAAAGTTTTACAGTACTTGCATCTAACCTTAACTGAACCATCTGGTTGCATGATCTCATCGAAAAATTCCCATATCGCTAATCTTTTTTTTTTTTTTCCTTTCACTGAACTTCAAGTCGTTTCAACTTTGTTTTCCGTCACATCTCCATCCACAATAAGAAGAGATGTGCCTGATGCACCGACACCGGGGGTACTTGGATTTTCTTCACTTGTCATCTATAAATCAAAAGAAAAATAAGAGTAAGGTAAGATAAGGGCTTTTACAAATTGAAGCAATCAGTCAATCACATTTATATGTGTATATAAATATATAGTACAAATATCGGGGCCCCTCCATAAACTGCAAGACACAAGTGTCTCAAATAGTCCCCTAATCAATAACTTCAGTCGGGGTACATACATATACATAACTATATATTGTCCCTAATTATTTCAAATCTGTTTGCTAATTGTCTCTAAATGTTTCACATATTCCTATTTGTCTCTATCTAGAGGTGCTAATTGTCTCTATCCCATTCGGTAACATACCATGTATTATCCTCATACAATTTACATGCGAGTCGAAATTTCGGTAGCATCTCCCCATATTCTCTAGATATATGTAAAATTCAATACTAATTAGTTGCCATATATAATCCATTATATATGAATAGAGGCAAACAATCAATAAAGAACCACATATCCGGAGAAAATATAAGGAGACGCTACCGAAATTCCAATTGCATGTAAACTGAAAACGAGGACAACCTAAGTACATGGTATGTTATCGAACTGTCCAAAATGGGACAATTTAGGAATACATAAAGAACAAGTATTTCCAGTCGAATGACTGTACTTGTTCAATATAAATTCCTAAACGGGGGGATACATTGCTAAACCACTAAGTGGCCTAAATACTAATTAACAACATCAGTTAACAAAGAATTATAAGCATAAACATTTAAAGAACAAATATCAAAATAGATAAGAAAAAGAATGAGATAATGATTTAAAGCGCAAATATGAAAATATGGAAACATAAAGTGTGCCTAAAAAATTATTAAACAAAGAGTCTGATGAAACTTTATTCTAAAAAATTTGCAATATAGATTAAGTTTCAATGGATTGAAGAATAGAATAGCCTACCTGATGGTTTGGATCTAATCTTTAGGTTCCTAGATTGCTTTGAATAGGCCAGTCAAAAGTTTGAACCAGCGTTAAAAAGAGGAGATCGATCTGATCTATGGCAAGAAAAATAACAAAAAATCATCCAGAGAGAGAGAGAGAGAGAGAGAGAGAGAGAGAGAGAGGAGTGTTGGATGGAGCCATTTCTTAGACCAGCTCCATCTAATGGCCAATATTTCACTTTGGAAGTGAATTGAATGTTGCAGCTAGCCCATTGCCAACTATTCAACATACTTCTTCTTTGAAGTATCCTTGATACCACTGATAATAAGTGGGACTAAATAATTTGATTGGGATAGCTGCTTAATTACAGCTGAGCCTAGGACATTTTCAATGGCAGGTGTTAATCACCACAGTTTTCCTATGGGTTGGCCCATGAACATACCATGGATGAATGGGCCATGAGAGAAAAAAAAGTCTAACACTCCAAATTTAACCTATATCTAAAGCTCATTTGATGAACACTGCCCTGATTTTTGGTATATGGCATGTCCTAAGTTCAATCTACCTAATGAATGGCCCAAATCTTTGACATTTGTTTTGTACTAACGGATACACATGTTATGCACTCTTGCATTCTGTTCTGCTCATTGAATCACATGACCAAAGGGCCTCTTTGACACATGTCCAAGTCTCTTATGGAAAGGGGCTTTTTCAGCAATTTCTTTTTAATAGCAATTGACGTGGGCCCTTACAAACAAGTTTATCACTTAATTAATTGCTTCATGGGATTACAGTTTAATTAAGTAATGCCAAACAGGCCCTCATGATTTTTGTTCATGGAATTGTGTTTGTACCCATGTTGCTTTGGTTTGAGATAATTGCACTCAGCCTTTTTGGTCAAGAATCGTATTCTAGTATACTATTATTAATTGAAATGGTGTAGGATGTAACCTATAAATTCTTGAGTAGGCATGTAATCAATAATCATTCCACTCAGCCATACAATCTTGTGGATATCTCTACGAATTGCATAAGGATCACTATAATCTTTCAAATTTCTAAGTCTTCAGCCTCACTAGCAATAAATGTTCCAACTCAGTCCATGTTCCCTGTGAATGCTATTTTATAGCAAATACCAAGAAAATTGCAATAATGTATGTCATGACTCATGATGGAGGTTGGATGTTTGTGTTAAAATACATACACCCAATACAATGGGTGGGAGCATTGTGTAACTGACTGGGTGAGTGCGTTGCGCATCTAACAGGGTGTCTGGGTGTGTGCGTTGCATGACTAACCCAAAAAAAAAAAATTTGGGCGTCATCGCCATTGTTGCTTTCCAGCAGTGGGGGCCACCTGATATTGAATCTGCCCTTTAACCTGGACGGTCAGATGTATACGTGGGACCTAGAAAAGTTCAATCGATGGAGATCTTTGTCCCACTGATTGCTGGTGTGGCCCACCTACGATTAGATCCTGCCACATATTCAGGACGGTGACACTAGGCAGGTATCAATGGCAGATGTTCCTCCCCCACTGTTGGAAACAGTGGGGTCCACAGAGGTTTAGGACTAGAGAGGCATTACCTTGAAGGGGGCTAATGGAAGAAACAGAAGGGAGAAGTGCGGATGAGTAGACTCTGCTTGCTCGTAGCCGCCGACGCCGGATGAGTCTGAGAGAGAGGGAAGATGGGTCGTAGCCGCTAGGACGACGGACGAGTCTGAGAGAGAGGGGAGAGGGGTCATAGCCGTTGGACGCCGGAGTCCATGACGAGTTTGAGAGAGGGAAGACGGGAGAGGGAAAGAGAGGTGTGGCCGTGTGACGGGTTGGGATTTTTGGAAAGAGAGGGAAGATGGACGGCATTGGGGTTTTGGTAAAGAGAGGAAAGAGGGAGAGGTGCGGGAGTGGTATTGTTAGTTTTTTCTTTTCTTTTTGTTAAGTACTTATGTATTGTTGCACATCGAGCGAGTTGAGTCGAGCTTACTCGAGGCGAGCTTTGAGTCGAGCCGAGTCGAGGGACTCATTGCTCGAACTTGACTCGTTTTTTACTCGAGCTTCCAAATAGCAGCTTGCTTTAACTTGCCCAACTGAGTCAAGGCGAGTTTCATCGAGCCGAGTTGAGCGTGTTTCTCGAGCTGACTCGGCCCATGACCAAATCTAGAAGGAACCTAATACGATATGATTTGGTTAAAACACTTCCTGAAGTATCCTACAGTATCCAATACCAAAATCAATATCGTGTTTGTTTGACATGGTAGGTTGAGCATATACAAGTGTCTAGGTATCATAGGTCAGCATCTTCCTATCATAGGTCCAACACAAAACCATAGGCTCCACTATTCAAAGTTCAAATCCAAATAGACTTCTCAAATCCTCGGTCCAGGTTTCATACAATTCATCACTTTTTAAAGTACAATTTACATGTCTTACATTGATTTGGAGTATGAGATATGGAAATGGAAATATTCTTCCATATGAAGAAGATAACCAATATTTATTTTTCTGAAGGATTATTATTGCCACTATATATGTGACATGCGTACTCCCCTCTCTAAGAATTTCCTTCTCAAGCATACACTTGACATGGGTGTTAGTAAAAACCCTCTCCGTATGTTTTTGCTTTTTGTTTTTGTGTCTTAATGTAATTTGGATACTACTTTCATGTTATTCATCTATTATGATTTATCCACATATGATTATCTTTAGGGAATTTTACAAAAAACTACCTAATTAATATGAATTTACATTCTGCTACCTTATTAAAAAAGTTTTCAAAAAGCTACCTCATTAATCAATATAATTATCATTCCAGTACCTTCTGTTACGTTCCTTTAACGGCTGGTTGGGTGGGTGTGCAAGCAAATGGGTGGGTTGCTTTGGTAGCCCCCCACTGTAATGTTTATGTAAAATGAACCTTGACAACTAGATGCGTCACCTCATGTTGGGCCAAAGGCGCAAAAATCACCCCCATCTATGATTTAGGTGTATCACATGATTGGAAACAAGCACAACAATCGCCCTCCAAACAACTTCCCTAGGTATAGCCCACCTGAATCACAGATGGGCCTGATTTTTAGCCCTAGGCTTAAAATTTGGTGTGGCATCTAATAGTTGGAGTGAATTTCATATAATCATCATGGTGGTCCTTGTACGTGTCTCTCAGCCAACCATTTTCTCTGGTGTGACCCACTTGAATCACAAATCAGCATGATTTTTGGATCTGGGCCTAAATTGAGATTACATATCTAATGGCTAGAGTGGATTTTGCATACGCATCATGGTGGGCCTTGCTAAAAACCAAGTCCCAATGTCCCTTTCAACCGTACAAAGATTATTTAGAAAAAAAAGGGAATGGCATGGGATGCTCCTCTTGAATCTTGATTTTGGCAGTGCCCACCATGATGTTTATTTAAGATCCACTTTGGCAGTTGGATATTTAGTGCCATATTAGGTCCGGAGACAAAAAATCTGGCTGATGTGTAATTCTAGTGGGCCACACCAAAGGAAACAATTGGGAGAGAGATTTCCACCCTTGATTTTTACAGGGCTCACTGTGATAATTATGTGAAATCCAATCCAACAATTAGATACCACACAAAAATTTAGGCATGTGGCTCAAAAATTATAGCCATCCGTGATTCACGTGGTTCACACTAATAGAAATTGTTCAGAGGATGAGCATTGCCGTGTACACTATTTCCAATCATGTGGTCCACCTGAATCACAGGTGGAGCTGATTTTTGGGCCCTTGGCCTAACATGGGGGGTGATGCAGCTTGTGGATAGGGTGGATATTACATAAACATCACGATGGGGCCCACCCAAGTCACTGACCCATTTGCTTGCATGGTGGGTGTGATTGAAGGTAGAGGAATGATAATTATATTAATTAATGATGTAGGTTTTTGAAAACCTTTTTGAAAAAGGTACCAGAATGTGAATTCTATATTAATTCGGTAGTTTTTTTTTTTGTAAAATTCCCTTATCTATATTAGATGCTGCCATGAACTTATACTCATATGGAGTGTGCTCACGTGGCACCGATACCACCACAACTTGTGTTGTGGTAGTATCGGGCTATTGTGGGTGTTGAAAGAGTGCATCTGGACCTAGTTGAATAGGTATTAGAACATAGTTAATAAGTTTATCAAAGGGCTTGAATAAGGGCCCAAGCCCATGAAATAAATCCCACTGGGTCCTTGCTCATCCCTCAATGGTAGACTCACAAGAGTTTCAACACGAGGTCATGGGTTCGAGTACCCATTGCGGTATAAAAAAGCCACTGTGGTGTGAGTGCGCGTTTAAAAAAAAAAAAAAAAAAAAAGAAAACAACCCACTATGGGTTTACATGGTTTACACACTCTTGGATATTATAAGAGGAGGCTAGGGTTACACCCTGAACCTCTCCTCCCACTTTCACAAGCTCTCTCCCTCCCTTCCTCCCATCTCACCACTTCATTCTCTCTTCTCTTCAATCTCTTTTCTTCTTCATTCTCTTGCTGGCTGATCTCAAGCTTGGCCTGGCCTTGTTGCTGGCCAACCATTCATCATGATGTAGGTCAATGGCTGGTCCCGTTTAACAATGGGCTCACATTATGTGTGTATCTATCTGCTCTGCCCATCATGTTATCCACCTCATGTGCACCGTAGAGTTCAAAAATCAGACCGATCCAAAACTCAGGTGGGCTACAACATAGGGGACAATGTCAAATCAAGGACTAAAACCTTTAAGTTTACACGGTGTAGCCCACCTGAGTTTTGGAATGGTCAGATTTTTGGTGTGTCCCTTCATCCTGGTGGAGTGCAATGTTGTCAAATGGAATAAGCGATCCTGTGCGATCACTTATGCCTAATCGCTTATACGATCACACAACTTTGTTTTTTTTTTTTTTTTTGAAAAAAAAAATCGAAAAAAAAAATGAAAAGTATGCGATGGCATATGCAATTATGTGATCGCATAATGGCATATGCAACCGCTTTATGCGATATGCGATGGCATAACATCCATACGGCAAAAAAATCGAAAAAAAAAAATGAAAAGTATGCGATGGCATATGCAATTATGTGATCGCATAATGGCATATGCAACCGCTTTATGCGATATGCGATGGCATAACATCCATACGGCATATGCGACCATCGCATATACCATATGGATGGCATTATGCGAATGTATGATGAATGGTTTGTATGACATATAAACATAACAGTGGGCCCCACAAACCTTCGGGGAGGTTTTATTGGTTGGGTGTCCCCTCCCAACTGTGCCCCCTAGTGTGACCCACCTTAGTTTCCATTTGGACTAATTTTTGGTCCCATGGCCTAACATCAGAGGGATGGGGTGGATCTGGGGCACACATCACTTGAGCCCCGGAATAGCCTAGAACCACCACTAATATTGGCAGTACCTGTACTACGTGAGCGTTTTCCTATTTATAGAGTACTGAGTTTTTAGCATATAACTGTCAAATTGTGTTAACCTGTCAGGTTTTCTATGGTCCCCATTTCTGATACCTCGTGTCTGTTTCTGATTCCAATATAGGCATTCCCTTTGCTGGTTATAGGCTGATCATGGAAGCTTTTGTATGAGAATTCACCTTTACTTTTACTATTCCACTTAACAAAACCGTTGCTTGCAGGCCGTTAATCTTACGAGTTCTGAAGTTTTGAGCATTCCCCGTCCAAAGGTAAACCAATAGTCCTGCAAATTACAACATTTGCTATCCGGATTTCCTTCTCTAAGTAATGAATAAGATCCCTTCCTATCAGGTGAGCAACAATTCCTACCAAGTTGCATTACCGGAGATTATAGAGGTTTTGAGAGCAGTCTGTGAGACACATAGATTGCCGTTAGCTCAGACGTGGGTCCCATGCATGCAACAAGGCAAGAAAGGCAGCCGGCATTCAGATGAAAATTATGCTGATTGTGTTTCCACCATCGATGTTGCTTGCCACGTGACCGACCCTCGTATATGGGGCTTTCACGAGGCGTGTTCTGACCACCACCTGTTTAGGGGCCAAGGAGTGGCTGGGAAAGCATTCACTACGAATCAACCGTGTTTCTCGACCAACATAACCGCTTTCAGCAAGATGGAATACCCCCTCTCTCACTATGCTAGGATGTTTGGGTTGCGGGCTGCAGTTGCGATTCGCCTGAGGAGTATTTACACCGGAAATGCTGACTATGTCTTGGAGTTATTCTTACCTGTCAATTGTATAGACAGCGAAGAACAGAAGGGGATGCTTAATTCATTGTCGATCACTATACAACGAGTTTGCCAGAGTTTACGGGTCATCACAGACAAGGAACTTGAGAATGAACCTATTTTGCCCATTAATGAAGTAATTCCTTCAGGTAGGATGTCATCAAAACAATTAATCAATGAGGACGGAAGACTGGATAGAAAACCTTCACTTGAAGAATCGTCTCAGACTGCCAATGTCACGCAGATCCAGCTGAAAGGCAAGAGCACCATGGTTCCCACTTCTCCGCCGTTAGTATTTCAAAAGCAGGAATCTGAAGGATTTACAGTTGCGGCTCATTGGGATCAGGTATTACCTGCTGGGAAACTATTCTCGGAGTTCAAGCAGCATCGCCAAGATTCATCCAACGGAAATGTCGACGGGGATTCTTCTCTTGGTGAGCATGGCATTTCAAATGTTGGAAAAGCAACAGAAAAGAGACGAACAAGAACAGAGAAGACTATCAGCCTGCAAGTTCTTCGGCAGTACTTTGCTGGGAGCCTTAAAGATGCTGCAAAGAGTATTGGAGGTAAGTGGCATTGTCAATTTGTCATACTCTGCCATTATCATTTCTCATCCCTTTACATATGGCTACATCCACTGCTAGTAACATAGTAGCATAAGATGGCTGTTATATATCTGTTGCAGTTTTTCTCTTTGTTTGGTGCAATGGTGATAGGAAAAGGTCAGGGTCATAGGTTTGTCCTTGTACTGTTCTTTGTCCCATGTTGCATGGATTCTTGTAAACAGATGAACTACTAGCATCAGTCGCTTTTGCATTCTGACACTGGATTCTTACATGACACTTCTGGCTCTTTTTCTTTCAGTTTCATCTCAATATTACATGGTATAAATTTACATTTCTCATTAGTTGTGTTGCACACTTTTCAGTATAAATTTTATGTGGAAATCTAATATGAGATTGCATTTATATGACAAAATATACATCAAGGGTCGGCCTTGAGTCTGTATCTTTTTGCACTGGATATATGAAATGCAATTTTAGTAACAACAGGAGTGGAAACGAGGAATTAGTTAAGACTATTGGCCAAGTACCCCAAAATGACCATTTTTTATATGTTGGGTCAATAATTCACGAGGGCAAAGAGATTGAGAAGGATGTTGCTCATAGAATTGACGATGGGTAGAAGGAGTGGAGATGTGTGTTTGGAATTTTATGCGATCTCTGTGTTCCAATCAAACTGAAGGGGAAATTTTAAGATAGCTATAAGACCAACCATGCCTTATGGGATAGAATGTTGGTGGTTAAGGAAAAACATGTTCATTGGATGAGTGTAGCTGAAATGAGGATGTTGGAATGGATGAGTTGCAAGGCAAGGAAGGATAGAATTAGAGATGAATGCATTCTAGGGAATTTAAGAGTACACCAATAGGCTATAAGGTGACAGAAAGTAGATTTAGATGGTTTGGTCATAGTGTAATGGAGACCCAAGAAATGTGCCAGTTAGGAGTGAGTTGCTTCAAGTTGGAGGCTCTAAAAGGGCAAAGGGAAGGTCCAAAAGGATGTGGGTGGAGATAGTAAGAAAAGACTTGATGACTATGATTTAAGGATATGGTCCTTGTTTGAGTGGAATGACCGAACAGGATTCGTGTAGCTGATCCCAATTTGTTGGGGATAAGGCTTAGATGCAGGGTATTAAAAAACGGAATGGTAGACATCATTATGCATTACGGAGAAAAATGGCTTGTAACAGGCTGTTACGGGGCCAATATAGCTTTTTTTTCAAAAAAACGAAGGCCCCCATATCGTAACAGTAAGGGCAGTGGTCGTTACGACCACTATTACTGTTATTGAATACCATACTTCAATGGTTTTATATGACCAATATTGCTTAAACATGTTGGCTTTTTAAGACTGATTAATATATGTTGTTGAACTCTCCAATCCTGTTCTGTGGGTTTTGATGATTTCAACACTCTATCCTCGTTTACAGTTAGACAACCATGCCCATACTCATGCAACTTAGTATGTCTCTCTTCAAGTCTAGGAAATCTTACTGAAATATTGATTCCAAAAGTCGATTACTCGCTAACTAGTATATGATGCCTTTATTCAAAACAGTGTTTTAAATAGCGAATAGCGTGTAATGTAGCCTTCACCCCTTTGAAGCGTAAGGCATAAGCTACATAGCGTGTAGCATAAGCTACACGCTACTTAGATTTTTAATCAAGGTTACACTTGGTTGCACCCAATTAGATGATTAATAATAAAATTTAACAGATTTTCATGATATTTGGTGCAACCAAATGCAATCTAAAGTAATAGCAAGGGGTGATTATTAAGTTTGAAAGTGAAGAAAGAGCAACAAAACTGATTTAAAACGGTTTCTTATATTATTTTAGTACTAAAAGCATTGAAAAGACTAATGATTTTTCATTGAAATAGAAAGATGTAACAAATCATTAAAAACATTATTGATTTTAATGTTATAGTGAAAAATGACCTGTAATGTGAGCTATGTAGCATGTAGCGTAGTCTATGTAGCGCGTAGCATACCCAAATTAATCATGTAATGTTACGCTACAGTAGCGTAGCTATTTAAAACACTGATTCAAAATTTGTGCCATTTATCCACTATGGGATGTGATATTGAGTTTATAGTACCATTGATATTCAAATAATTTATTTGGGTTTTGTTGGGTTGGACTCCTTTCTTTCTTCTAGTGCTTGGTTTGTTTTCTCTTCTATTCATTTTTTATGCACAAGAGATGCTAGACATTGTGCCCATGGAGTTTAATGCTCTCATTGCTGGTCCCCGGATTATGGAGGGTTGCGTCAGGTTGGCGACCGGTGTCATACTTATGCCAAAACTTCCAACATGAATCTGAATAGTGGAATGCAATTCATGTAGCCGACCCCAATTAGTTGGGATGAGGCTGAGATGGTGATGATGAAGGGATGCTGGACATAGTCTCAAGTACAAGGCTACATACTTTTATTATCTGAAAAGGATGAGTAATGTTTGGATTTCATTTTCATAATTCTCTTCTCAATTGAACTGGGTGCTTCATTTTACATAGTTTAGAGTCGCACATGGCCTAGTTGAATGTTGGTTATGGTTTGCTAATGCCCTTCTAAATTTGATAAGCACAGCGTGCTGGTTAATTAATTGGGGTTAGAGTTACGGGTGGCAATTCATCAGGTCGACCCTTCTCAGTCGGGTTCGGGCCAAGTTGGGTCGAGTTACAGGTTGGGCTCGGGCTAGAAAAAGTAGCCCACATAGATTAATGGGCCAGGCTTAGGTTTAGGCCAACCCAATCTAACCCGCCCATATATTGAATTAATTGAAAAGAGTTGCTGAAGTGTGGGCCTTCAGGATCCGACGATCTACACGATGAGAACCTTCGCAAAGCCGAGGATGTGCGGTACGGTTCAGTAATCCGCCTAGCTACTATAGGAGCAGATGGGTCTGATCACCCCTCTGATCCTACGGTTAAGATGGTCCTCGGATCATGATCTACTGTTTAGATCGAAAGGGACGGGCCAGATGGATTACTAATCTATTACCCTTTATTTTTCTTTCTTTCTCAAGTTCTCTCGCACTTTCATGACTTGGTGATAACGAGAGAGAACTCTCCTCTATTTATAGAATAGGATAGAAGGATAAGAGATGAGATAAGATTTATCCTTATCTCATCTAATCTTTTTCCAAATATCAAATTCTCTTTGAATTTGAAGTCTCGTAAGAGAGAAGCGGGAAAAAGCCTATGGGCCCCACCCACTAGTGGTTGCCCATAAGTGGGCCCCACAGGCCCATAACTAAGATCTCCCACTCAATCACATTGTGGGATAGGCACATTATAGATTGTCTATCTAGCTCGTCACATAACAACCAAAACCAAAGAATCACGATCAAAAGAATCAGAGGCGTGGGACCAACTGAAATGTTGTTATCTTCCCACAGGTGTTTGAGTACTAAGTGACCAACTAGCACTCAATAACCCAAGCTTTGCAATGCTTGTCCTAGTTTGCATGACCACACCGGATAGAGTTAACTCCCTGATCTAGAGTACTTGGCCAACATACACACTTATCCAACTTATCGAGTTTTACTGAAAACTTGATTTTTCACAAACTTCAATTTGAATCATTTTTAAAGTAATACTAATATATATACACTTTTGAAAAAGAATATCGTTTGTAAAAGTCTATTAAAAAAAACTCGATATTGTTGGCGGATAAGTCTTCAAGTGTATATTTATAGTTTTAGAAACTTGGTGTAGCTGTCACGGGATCATCCCCACGTAGATGTGTAATTTGGAATCGATCAAGCCGCTTTCCTAGCATAACCGAGTCTGACCTAATTAAGGGCCTTTCGTCATCGTACACTAAAGTAGCGACACTCAATCTCATCCTCCTGTACACAAGAGGAGGGTAGCAAAGGACACAAGGAGTGACCTACGAGACTGGCTACTCGCACGTTGCAATGATTAGATCGAATCAAAGTAATCTGTAGGTAAAAGGTCCTAGCATGTGGCTACAATCCACGTCGTAAAGTAGACAATACTAGGTATATGTCGGGTCTACAATATGCAAGTCGTCTCAGCATGAGGTATGACTCATCTCATATCCTCACGACCTAGCTATCATTCAGGCCATAACATTATTCACATGAAGAGCAATGGTACGATTATATTATTCGACTTTATCAGTCTCATCTTCAATCTTTTAGGATTGAAGGTGGATACAAGTTTACATCCTCATCCTTTATTATTCACAATAAAGGGTGGTTCACACCTCAGTAAATGAACATTATCCCAAATGTACCTCTCTTGTACATTTAGGGTGGTCAACCTGTGCGAGTGAGTGACCGGCTTACTGACAAAGATAGAAATCCTACATGATCTCAGGATAAATGCTGATGATCTTCACACCTAGTCTAATAACTTCTCAACACCCAATAAAAGGAATATATTATTAAATTAATGAAAGATCAAAGGTACATTATACAAGCGTATCACTCAAGCTTTCCTCAATCACGTATGCTTGATGTGAACCTGAAATAGATCTCTAGCTATAGGTTTCGTCATGGGATCAACCATCATCTTCTTGGTAGGAATATAGCTGAGGATGACCTTCTTATCTTTCACTTGATCACAGACGTAATGATATTTTATCTCAATGCGCTTGGATTTCTGGTGGTGTTTTGGGTCCTTTGCCAAGTCAATGGCGGAGGTGTTGTTTATCCTCAACGATATAGGCTCACGAACACCTGGTATAACACCAAATCCTAGTAAGAATCTGTAGGACCCATACACACTCCTGAACTGCAGCACAAAATGCAATGTACTCGACCTCCATAGATGCAAGGACTATGGATGTTTGTTTCTTGCTCGACCAAGAGATAGCTCCCCCTCCGAGCAAGAAGACATATCCTGAAGTAGATTTTCCCTCATTGGCGTCATTACCTCAAGCGGCATTGGAATATCCTTTGAGCTCGAGACTCGTGCCTTCATAACACAGCATCAGGATCTTTAATTCCTCTGAGATAACGAAATATACGTTTGACGGTTTGCCAATGAGATTATCCCGGGTAACTTTGGTAACGACTGACTATGCTAACTGCATAACTAATATCCGGTCTGGTGTAAAGCATATCATACATTAAGCTGCTCACTGCACTTGCATAAGGTACTGAGAACGTTGTCGATTTCTCAGCTTCGGTCTGGGGACATAATTTTCTGTCTAACTTGGTAGCTTTGTCCATAGGGGTTTCAACAGCTTTCGAATTTTCCATCTTAAACCGCCTCTAAGATCTTCTGTATGTAAGTAGCTTAAGACAAGCCTAAGAATCTCTTAGGGCAGTTCCTGATGATTTTAACCCCTAGAATAAAGTTGGCTTCACCAAGATCTTTCATCTCAAAGTTCGAGAAAAGCTAATCTTTAGTCATCATCAATAGTTGCATGCCATTACCAGCTAGCAGAATATTGTCTCCATATAGAGATAGTATCAGAAAAGATCTTCCAGATTATTTCACGTATACACAATGATTTTCTTGACTTATTGTGAACCCGAAAGTAGTGATAGGCTAAATGGAACCTCATGTACTGCCTTGAAGATTGCTTCAGCTCATAGATAGATCTTAACAACTTGCAGACTTTCCTAAGATACTTTTTGTCCACATAATCTATGGGTTGTTGCATGTATATCTCTTCATCCAAGTCACCATTTAAGAATGCGGTCTTTACATCTATCTGATACAACTCGAAGTCTAAACCTGCGACTAATGGACAAGATCATGCGAATTGAGGAGAATTTTGCAACATTTGAAAAAGTCTCCTCGTAATCAACACCTTTTTTATCTAAAACTTTTAGTAACTAACCGTGCTTTGTACTTGTCCACTGCACCATCTGCCTTTCTCTTGATCTTGAGTACCCACTTGTTACCTATCACTTTGCAATTGGAAGGCAAATCTACAAGTTCTCAAACTTTATTCTTCTCCATGAAGGCAATCTCTTCATCCATGACAGTTACCCAATCAGCCTGAATTCAAAGATAACAACGTATCCTGATAAGAATCAGGTTCATCATCGCCAACCGTAACACAAGGGAAAGATTGGCCCTCGATATCGAAGTATCTTCGGTGAACCAAATCTCTTTCACTTCGACGTAACTTAGGAGCTTGCTGAGATGTACTCCCACTCTCCTGATGAACTATAGAAGCATCTCCATTTTCAGAAGCAGAATCCCCACTCTCCTAAGATACATCAGGAATTTAAAGAAGTTCTATTACAACATTTTGCTTCTTTTGGCTGGGGTATCTGTTTTTAAAGAAAGTCACGTCCCGAGATTCTATCTCAGTCCATCCTCCACGATCCTCATAAACTAGAATGTATCCCTCTGAGTGCATGGGGTACCTAATGAATATGCACTCAGTGGTTACTATCAAGTTTATTTCTATGCGAAGTAGGCAACAAAACATATCCCAAAGATCCCCAAGGGCGTAGGTCGGCTAGAGAAGGAATCCTCCCTAGTCCACATCTCATATGGGGTCTTATAAACGGATTTAGACGGGACTCTATTAAGGGCGTAAATAGTTGTTAACAACGCATCTGCCCAGAATGTGGTAGAGAGATTGGCATGTGCCATCATCGATCTAACTATGTCCAATAATGTCCCGTTCCTTCTCTCTACAACTCCATTTTGCTGAGGAGTATAAGCCATTGTGTACTGCTGGATGATGCCAACGTTTTCACTGTAGGATTAAAAAATTTAAAATGTACTACTCGCCACCTTTATCAGATCTAAGGATTTTAATCTTTTTCTCAAGCAGATTTTCTACTTCAGCTTTGAATTTGAGAAAACAATCAAAAGCCTCAAATTTGTGTGAGATGAGATACACATATCTATAGCGTGAGTAATCGTCAATGAAAGTGACTAAGTATTGACATCCATTTCTAGCACATACATTCAAGGGTCCACAGATATCCGAATGGATTATCTCTAGCAAACCCTTTGACCTAGTCGCTTTAGGGAATGGTTTCTTAAAAGTCTTATCGGATACACAATGTTCAGAAAATGACAAATCAACTTTGGATAATGAACCTAACAGATTAGAACGTGCTAGTCTTGTCATACGGTTCTTTCCAATGTGACCTAACCTCGTGTGTCATTTTAAAGATTCAGATACTACAAGTTCATTCAACGTAGCAGATAAAGCAAAAGGTGCATCATCACTATCTACATCTAGAATAAATAAATCTGAAATCAAGTTTCCCTATGCAAAGATGAGGTTACTGAGTCTTAAAGAAACTCTTGTTCGGAAAAACGAATATCAAAACCATCAACTAACAACCTAGAAACAGAAATTAAATTCCTGGTGCATAAAGAGTATCACAGAGGGTTATTAGTTTGCCCTACGCACGTACGGAAACGGTAAACGTCAATCCCTAGCATGTCTTCAGCAGCGTTATTCCTCATGTACACCTTGTAACTCCTCGTGGCTATAGGTCGGAATTCCTTGAGTTCTCGACGATTTTGTGTTACTTGGTTTGTTGTGCTTGAATTCAAAATCCACTCATTAGATAGAATATCAACGGAAAGGATCTCAAAACAAATGCCTACAAACAAAGTATCTGATGACTACGAAATTATCGTCTTTTTATGGGCGCACTGATGGGCATAATGGCCAGAGTTTCCGTAGACGAAACAGGTTATGTTTGTCCTTTCAGCTTCCTCTTTCCTTTTCCCTTCTTGGGATTTGGAGGAGGTGTTGCGGTCTTTTGTTTCTGGTCGTTCTTCTTCGCCTTCTTGCGAGCTTTGGACCGTTTCCTATTAGCTTTTCGCTTGTGGGTTTCTGCTGCAAAGGCCTTGGCCGAATCTAGCTGAATTGCATTCATTTCAACCTCTCAGTATCAGATGACCACAAAAGTCTTTGAACGTTGTGATAGAATCATTATGGTTAAGAATCGTCTTGATTTGAGCTCAAGATTCGGGCAAGGAGCGGTGCATTACTATAATCTTTTAATTTTCAGTTAGTTTGCACCCTACGTTCCTCAGGGCGCCTATCATCTGCTCTATTTTACGGATATGATCCTTGATGGGACAAACGATTGGCATCCTATATTCTTGGAACTCTAATTCCATTGCACCGAACTTTCACATCTGACTTCTGCGCATAAGTATTTGTCCGGTGCGTCCCAAATCCCTTTAGCGGATCTCATGCACTTCATATGTTGGTACGAGTTCTTTGTGCATTGTGCTAATTAGGACATTACAGGCCGAACGATTTTATTTATGCCACTTGTTGTAGCGGTTCATCGCAACCCTATGCTCTCCTAGATTTTCATTCTCAACCATTATGGGTTCCTCTTGAATTGCGTTCAGAGTATGCGAAATATTGTCCTCATCTAGAAGGCTTTGCACCGCGTGGGACCAGTCTTCATAGTTGTTGCCATCGAAATGTTGGCCCTTGAGTTGGTCGGTGATCAATGCTTTGGTGGCCATCTCTACATTGTATCAAGTATCACTACTTAGATATGATCTAAGGTATTTGCACTAATCATTAAAATTTCTACCTAGTTATTCAAATTTTCAAGTTTATAAAAGTATTCAATCCATCTTAGAGGAGATCTGAAAGTCCACATACCCAAATGAGCGATGTAGATCAATCAAGTTCTCTAAAATAAGATGAAGTTGATGCTTTTATGACTATTTATTTGTATAACCCAATGTTGTCAAATCGTAAATCATATCGTAAATCGTTTTCTTATCTGAATTGTATCGTATCGTAAATCGTAAGATTTTTTCAGATTTTCATAAAAATATCATAAAAAATACAAAACAATTATACATAGATAAGAAAAATTAAAAAACATATCAATCATCCATTTTCTCATGAATATGCTAAAAACACAATTTAACCATGACATTAATGTAGTATCAATTGTATGTATAAATTATAATGTATGATGTATAACATATCTATGTATAAATGTATTATTGCGTTGTAACCATTAAAAAGTAACCTTAAAAAAGATTTGCAAAGAGTCATTAAATTTTTTGTTTTGTACCTTTCTTGAGTGTAGAATCATGTCAGAAAAAAATGACATTTGATTCATTGTGAATCAAAAGATATCTTGATTTCTTTATTTTAGGTTTTTGAATACCAAAATCTCCAAAAGAAAAAATAGGATATTTTTAATGGTAGAGAGCTGTCAAATCATAGACCTATTTGCATGAATACGCATTAAAAAGATGATATGACCATATCGCTATGTTTGTAGAGTCTAAGTAAAACCCTGAATTATCAATCCACTCATAAATCGACATAACTATTATGAATATTTTACCAGTCTTTGTTGTTTTAGCCTAATTTTGATATATTAGAATTTATAAATGGTTTAGATTTAAAGAAAACCCCACCGTTCAAAAGACGAACTTTTCATGGAATGTAAAAAATTCACAATTTGTACTTAAATAGAAAATCGAAATCTTTATTATTGGGAATTTGATTTTTTAGTATTTTTTATTGAATTCAAATGGGGGGTACTTCCTTATTTACATAAATAACCTAAAGTTATTAACTTAATTTTTTTTTTATGTAAATAAGGTATACAGTACAGGCAAGAATACAAGTGAGGAATATGGTGTAGGTGTGCAGTGCAGGCAGAATTCCAAAATTATCTTACGATTCGATACGATTATTGTACGATTCGATACAATTCATATGATAATCGTATGATTATTTAAGATTTGTGATTTGGGTGTACGATTCATATCGTACACCCATACGATACGATACAATATGAATCGTATGATTCATATCGTAAATTGTACGATTTTGATAACACTAGTATAACCTACAACCCACCATTATGGGTTTATGCATCATTTAGTGAAGGAGTCTTAACTCCCACTTAGGTTATGCACAACCTTAAATTTAGCATAAGTTTTCTATATTCTAATGAAAGGGAGCTTAAATCTAAATACATCAAGACTAAAGCCAATATATATTTCATCAAATTTAATAATCATCACCATTGATTTAAAGAAAACAAGTGCTAATGATGAAAGGAGAACCCAATCATTACCATTGATCATGTCCATTCATGATGAATCCAATCATCACCATTGATGTTCACCATTGATGATGGATCCTTTCATCAATGTTGATCATCAAAGTTGATGACGGTTCCGATAACTAGTGGACCTGTGATCAATAGTGATATTATGGATATTAAGAAAGATCCACACACACATGCACACATACGTGTAATAATGCACGCAAATGTACATTTAATAATCAAGAGACGTGTGGGGTTACTCATTTTAGTTGTCATGTTCAAAATAAGTGGCCCACCTAACATGATTACATACACAATCTATCACAATCAATAATGATAAAATCCAAAATTTCATTTTATGTGCTTTCATTTTAATACATACATCGATCATTATCATTTCAAGAGATCTTGACCGTTAATCACAAAAATGGACCGCACCGTCAGTTAGATCTCACAAAAAAACCTGAAGTCACTTCCCAACACTTGGCCTAAATCATCCCACAAATGGCTGATTAAAGGCCATTTAACAAAATACACTTAATCTTGAAAGGAAGTGAATTGGGCTTGTTATTCGGCCCAATTTGAATTTATACATTAATGTGAGGCCCATATTGATTGTCCACCCACTTATGGGTTAAAAAAAAAATGTCCTCATATTCCATTAGTTGTATCCCCTAATTATTAACAATATTGGGTCATATAGATGAATTAATGAATTAACTTATTAAGTCTTAAATCTGGATAGAGCCACAACTTAGGTCCAAATCCTTTTTCTCTTCCCCAATTTCTCTCTTCTTCATTCTAGGTCCATAAGAAGAATCTTTTTGGGCTCTACAATGGGCTGGAAACCCACTTGTATTTCCCAAAAGCAAGTCAGGCCCACCAGGCCAACCATCAACCCGTGACCAAGGCCCAGTTACAAAGCCTATCTCTCTTTCTTCTTCTACAGTTTAGGCTCATCTGTAGGTAGCCATGGCTGCCTCTAGAGAGAGAGAGAGAGAGAGAGAGAGAGAGGAGAGAGAGAGAGAGAGGCTTTGGCTGCTGCTGCCGCTGCTACCGTGGGCAGTCAGCTCAGATGGAAGAGAGAGATTGGAAATGGAAAGGGGGGCCGCGGCTGGGGCTGCCACTATTTGTGGCGGTCGTCCGGCTGGAAACAGGAGAGAGAGAGAGAGAGAGAGAGAGAGAGAGAGAGAGAGGGGGGGGGGGGGGGGATGTAGCAGGGGTGGTTGTCGCTACTACTATTGGAGGCGGCAGTGGCTAGGCCCCATCTACCTCTGAAGAGAGTGAGATGGAGGGTTGGGGTTCAATTAGGGTTTGGAAAAACCCATTCAATCTATACTCAGGGTTTGGAAAAACCCATTCCATCTCATGAATTTCTCTGGATATTAATCCAGATATTAATCTCCCTCTTTTAAAACCTCAATATCTCTCAAAGCATAATATTTGGCCTTTATCAAATCTCTAATTTTAGGGCCTTATCAAATCTCCAATTAATTTTAATTAATATTCTCATTTTTTTTAATTTCCATATCTTAGAGATAGAGAAATGGAATATATGCAATTAATCCTTTTTATTAATTCATTTTTTTTTTATCAAATAATGTTAAATCCGTTTAATTATTTAAAAAAAATAAACGGAATAATTTAGATGATGAGGAAATAATGATGATCGAATATATTAAAATAAAAGAAATAAAATTTTAGATTTAATAAATAAAAGGTACTTACCTCAATGCGATGTATTCCTCAATAAATCGGAGATCTGCCGATTAATGGGCCAGGCCAAGTGACCTGACTCGACTCGACCTTAAACTTGAAATAAAGGTATCCTAATATACACGTGTGATTACTCTTCTGTGAATGTGTGGGTGAGATGAAACATGCACGTGTCATGAAAAAACCCTTATCCCATAAGCATGTAATAGTGGGCTACATACACATGAAAACTCCAAGAATAGTGAAGAACCCTAAAATGAGAGATTAATGTTAGTGTATGGGTCTAATTCAGTGGGTTGGTTGAGCCCAATCTAATCCCAGTTAAATGGGTTGTGTTAGGTCATGTTGGGTCACCAAGTAGTGCGTAGCTAGTCAAGTTAGGACCAGATTTCTTGAATAGGTCGGGCTTGGGCTGACCCCCACTCGGACTGAACCCAACCCATTGCCAGGTCTATTCAAACTCCTCGTACTCTCATAGTCAAACATGGGCTTGCAGTTGAATCCATTTCTTATATCCATTGTGGTTATAATCATTACTCATGTTTTACACCACGAGGATGCACCTTTCACATCGCATTTCATTCAAGTGTTGTCCCATATCTTCAATTATTGTGGAATTGTGGGTACCAAATCCTTACTGTAAAATAATGGAAAGAGAGATGGAATAGAGAATAAGAAAGAGAGGAGAAGAGAAGAGAATGAGCTGAATTTAAGAACAACACTCACACACATCCTAGACCAAAATAATCCATCCAAGTAGGCCTATTTAGACCCATATTACATTCATTGACAACTCCTATCAAGATGAAGCATAGATAAATGCTAAGATTAAAATACGTGTAGCCTGAGTGGAACGAAGAGCCTTGGTGAAAAGATTAGCAAGTTGGTCTTGAGATTGAACATATGGAGTAGAGATATTGCCACTAGAAAGTTTCTCTTGTATGAAGTGACAGTCGACTTTGATGTGTTTGGTTTGTTCATGATAGACTGGATTATTTGCTATAAGAGAAGCATCTTGCTTGTCACAAAATAATTGCATAGGTAGGTGCACAGTAAATCCCATTTCTTGCTTCAATTTCTTAATCGGCATCAACTCACAGAAGGTACGAGCCATTGCTTTGAATTTTGCTTCAACACTTGATCAGGCCACCACACTCTACTTCTTGCTCTTCCATGTGATCAGATTTCCTCCCACGAGTGTATAGTATCCAGTAGTGGATCGTCTGTCTACTTTTTCGTTTTTTGAAGGGTGATCATCTATCTACTAAGGACAAGGTATTAAAAACTGGTTACATTTCGGTCATAACGGCTGATTCGTGCCAGTAATGGCCAAGGCCGTTATGCGTTACAAGTTTGAAGCGGGGTGGAGGAGAAAAAAATGGGGTTCGTAACAGCCGTTACAGGTTATAACGGTCATTATGGCCCTTGATGAAGAATAATAATAAATAAATAAAACAGATCTCTTCTTCTTTTGCTTTGCTATTGTGGCAGCAGGTGCTTCTTCTTCTTTTTCTTCCCTAACAATTGGTTCTTCACCCTTTCAAGAAAACGAACCCTATCTGTTTCACTTTCCCTCTCCCTCTCTTTATCCCCCCCTTGAACAAGAAGAGCGATGTGGTTGTTTCACAACCATGTTTAGATTTTTTTTCTTTAGTAGTTTTGGGTGTATGATGCCCATGCACTTGCACCTGTGGGCCCCATGCTGATTCATGTGTTGTATATCCACACCATCCATCAAGTTTTCCAACTCATACATTGTAGGGATTGAATTTCTGCTGCTAAAAACTTCTTGGGGGCCACACAGTTTTGGATCAAGCTGCTATTTGTGTTTTCCCATCCATCTAAATTTGTGTGACCTTATCAATAGGTTGGATGGCAAGCAAACATTACCTTGGACCCTAACTTTTAATGGTGGGCATTTAATGACCACTTTTTCCTGTGGTGTGGTCACCTGAGATTTGCATTTGCTTCATTTTTGGGATTTTGCCCAAAATGAGTTGGCAAAAGAAATGTACGACATGGATATGCGACACATACATTGAGGTGGGCCCTGTGCTCAAGGCCCTCACCCATGCGAATTGCCTACTGACGCTGCCAGTGGCTAGTTGCTACAAATAGTGCTATGTGGACCCTACCATGGTGTATGCGTTTTATCTACACATTCCATCCATTTTGCCAGATCATTTTATGGCATGAGCCCAAAAATGAGGTAGATCCAAATCTTTGGTGGACCACACTACATGAAACAATTGTGATTGAACACCCATCATTAGAAGCTTCTTCGGGGCCACAAGTTTTGGATCAAGCTGATATTTGTGTTTTCCCCTCATCCAAGTTTGATTGACGTAATTAATAGGTTGGATGGAAAATTAAACATTACACTGGACCCTAGGAAGCTTTTAATGGTGGACATTCAATCACTACTTTTCCTGTCGTGTGGTCCACTTGAGATTTGAATTTGCCTCATTTTTGGGACCATGCCTTAAAATGAGTTGGCAAAATAGATTGATGGCATTCATATACAACACATATATTGAGGTGGGCCTCACGTTCAGGGCCTCACCCACTAGTGGTCCACTTGAGATTTGGATCTGCCTTATTGCTGGGCCATGCCTTAAAATGAGTTGGCACTTGGAAATGAATGTACAACATGTATATACAATACATACATCGAGGTGGGCTCCACATATAGGGTCCTAAAGAAATTGTACATGAGGTACATATTAACTTAATAAATTTATCATTAATATTATATAGTTAGAAAATTAAATATAAAAAGTTTGCAATCAATCCCAAGTTGTCAGGTTCATAAATCCATTAGGTAGCCCAATGTAGCATTGTCATCAAAGAGTGGACCGTTAGGCTACCATAAACATGTTAAAAAAAGAAACGAATGCATATTTGGAATATTTACTTCTTTTTTCAGGTTTTTTGGATATTTTTCCAGAATTTTTAGAGCAAAAAAAAAAAAAAAAAGTTCAACTAATGCGGGTGTGTATCGGCCATTTGCCCCCCGTATCGGCCGTTACACTAATACTCTATATCGGTAATGGTGGTGACTGTTATGACCACTGTTACCGATACAGAACACCTTGGCTAAGGAGCCTGCCCAGTCTGCATCTGAATATCTTGTGACCCAAATGTAACCATTCCATTTGTACAAAATTCCTTGACTTTTGCTCTTTTGAGGTAATGCAAACTCCAAATAATTGCTTCTATGTGAGGTACTCTTGGAAAACTTACTAACTGGCTTATCACGCTCATTGCATAGGATATGTTTGGTTGAGTAATAGTTAAATAAATAAGTTTTCCAACCAATCTTCTATACCTCCTTTGATCCTCTATTACTTCTCCTTGATCACTTACAAGCTTGTGATTCTGATCCATTGGAGTGTCAACTAGCTCAATCCCAAGAAGACTCATCTCCATGAGTAAATCCAAAACATATTTCCGTTGAGATAGATTAACTCCTTTGGATCTGGCTACTTCTATACTAAGGAAGCCTCGAAGATGATCCAGATCTTTTGTGAGGAAATGTTGTTGAAAATACTTCTTTATTTCTTTAATCCCCTTGTTGTTGCTTCCAGTAACAACAATATCACCCATATATACCACCATCACAATGAGACCTGAGATACCTTTTCCGTACAAAAAAGAATGATTAACATGACTTCAAACAAAGCTATAGTTTAATACAACTTTGTTGAACTTTTCAAACCATGCATGTGGAAACTATTTTAACTCGTAAATTGGCTTTTGCATTTTATATACTTTGTTAGATTCCCCTTGAGCAACAAATCTGAGAGGTTGCTCCATATAAACTTCCTCTATAAGATCACCATGAAGGAAAACATTTTTTTGTCTAGTTGGAAAAGGGGTAAGCTATGATTAACTACTACGTATAGTATAACCCGAATGGAATTCAACTTGGCCACCGGTGAGAAGGTTTCACTGTAATCAACACTAAATGTTTGAATATACCCCTTAGCAACTAGGCGAGCCTTCAACCATTAAATCGTACATTAGGATGAAACTTGATTGCGTAAGCCCATTTGCAACCTATAACAAGTTTACTGGTAGGAAGTGTGGTAAGTTCCCAAGTGTCATTTTGATGAAGTGCATCCATATGTTCCTCCATAGCCAGCTTCCACATGTTACGCAATAGAGCTTCCTCATGACTTAGGAACAAAATGAGAAGGCAAGGATAGGGCAAAGTTACAAAAATTTGGAGATAAGTAATGAAAGAAAACATATTTAGAGATATGATGATCGGTACACGCACGCTAACCTTTTTTTAAGGAAATAGGAATATCAGATGTATCTGGAAAACTCATTGGATCACGAGTCTCTGAAGAAGATATGTTAGACGACATGTCATGATCGGTTGTACCATCTATCTGTTTTCGTTGTGAGGACCTTATGTTGAGGCATAGTGGGAATGAAAGAGGCAGTAGATGATGGAGGTTGGATGTCTTTGTTGACCGCAATGGGTATGGGAAGGGGTTGTGTATTAATATCTGCACATACATATTGTCTTCAAAGTAATGGTCTATAACAATAATAGCACCCTTTGTGTTAGAATATCTAAGAAAAATATATTTAACTGCTCGAGGATCAAAAGTGTCATGGCTATATTCTAATTGATGGACAAAACAAAAATGTCCAAAAACTTAGAATATAGACGAAAAAATGGAGTATCTGGGAACAAAACTTGATGAGGTGATTGACTATTTAAAACAGATTAGGGCATCTAATTTATCAGAAAAAATGCTAAGTATTGAATTACTCCAAAAACTCATGGGGCTCATTTGGGAGCTTGTAAATGGAGGTAAATGGGAAATGGAATTGGAGGTAAATGAATTGGGAGTAAATGGCTTACTAAGTTGTGTTTGGACAAGAGTAAATGAAATGCATTTGAAATCCAAATATTTTGTTTAAATGGGAGTAAATGGGAGGAATTGGAATGCATGGGAATTTTTTAATATATTCACAAGAACATATATGATATCCCAAATCAGCATTAATATCTCAAATTAGTGTACATATGCTATATTTAACAGAATGATTGTAATAAGCCCATTAAAATGTATGCTTTAGCCAATGGTGAGAAAATTTTGAGCCTTGGATGGGCCACAAACGCGTGGATCACAAACAAGCAACTTGCCAACACTTTTTAACCGTCCATTTAGATGGCCAACCTTTGGACAGTTTGGATCATTCTATTGGTGTGATTTTAGTGATGTAGTCAGTAATTGAAATGTTTTGGAGTATCATTAGCAAATCATGTTTATGGTGTACTTGCGTGTAGCGTTACATTTGTTTACTTGTGCGAATCTCCAAGGGAGCTCAAAACGGCATTCACCCCATTTGCGTCCAAATCCTCTCTCATAAGGAGGATTTAATTTACATGCCCATTTACTCCCATTTCATTTCATTTATATGTATTTACTTCCATCCAAACACACCTCAAATACCATTTACCTCCATTTACTCTCATCTAAATGACCCCTTAAGAACATTCATGTGAATTAAGTGAGCACGAGTTATCTCAAGGAGGCGACGATTTTTGCCATTATGCAACCCCATTTTGTTGTAGAGAGTGTGCACATGATGTCTGATGTAGATTTTTATTTCAAAAAAATACTGACTAGAAGCTTGGCACATGTACTCCTTGGAATAATTAGACCAGAACATAAACACTTTCAAATTAAATTGACTTTGTACTTTCATGTAAAAGGTCTTAAAAATATAAATTAATTCAGATGTATTT
This sequence comes from Liriodendron chinense, assembly GCA_003013855.2. Classification (NCBI taxonomy): domain Eukaryota; kingdom Viridiplantae; phylum Streptophyta; class Magnoliopsida; order Magnoliales; family Magnoliaceae; genus Liriodendron; species Liriodendron chinense. The sequence goes on from ML058446.1 coordinate 7,193,068, forward strand.
TTTATTAAATAAAGATATGTTATTCTTGAACGATCATCAGCAAATGTAACAAAATGCTTAAACCCAAACCTTTTAGATTCTCAATTGGACCCAAAACATCTGAACGAACTAAAGAAAGGAACTAAACAATGCTTCTTAACACGTGGTAAAAGAAGTAGCACAGTGATGTTTACTCAACTCACATACATGATACATCACACTCCAGATATGACATCAACGACAAGAAAGGAAGGACATTGTTAAGAATCTTTAATGATGGATGATCGAGACAGTAGTGCCACTGATAAGCTGAGATGTTTTGTTGTGTCGTTGTACCCACAACGTCACGATCAAGATGGTACAACCCATCATGCTCATGTCCTTCACCAATCTTCCTCTCTGTCTTTAAGTCTTGGAAAACATAATGTGAAGGATAAAAAGTAATGCAACAATTAAGGGATTTGGTAAGTTTGCCAACAAACAAAAAGCTTGAAGGAAATTTTGGAACAATAAAATAGATGATAATGAAATAAAGAGAGACTCATATGAATGGTACCTATTTCACTTACTTTGGATTGGTATCGTCTGCCTGAGTGACAGAAGAGCCTGTTAATGAGCCATCAATAGATGAAAACACACTAGACTAGCATGTCACATGGTCGGATGCTCCGGAGTCAATTACCTATGGACTATGACACTTCGATCTCAAAAAGCAATACCTAAGGTCATGAATGTAGCCTTAAAGATGGAAGTACCTACAGAAGTTGTAGGAATAAACTGATTCTGTAGATAGTTTAGCAACTTGGAATATTCTTCTTGAGTCAATTTAATCATCTCATTAGTCATACGTGTTTGTAGAGTAGTAGATGTAGAATTAGCTAGAGGAGGCACACTGTTCTCTCCAGTGTGGGAAGCTTGATTAACCCATCCAGGCTTCCCATAGAGGTCCCAACATTTTTTTAATAGAATGATTGGAAAGCCCATAATGCTTGCACTTCTGAGGTTCTCGTTCTTTGCCATGACCACCTCCCATGTCATCACTCACCAGAACCACCTCTTCCACCATGGTCACCACTGCGGCTCGTGCAGAAAACGATACTAGAATCAAGCTATCATTGGCTCTACTTGTGGAGCCCAAAGATACACGCTTGAGGTGTGCGTACACCTCGTTTAAAGACGTCACATTTTTTCCACCCAAAATCTATGCACGAATCAATTCATACTCATGTTTAATCCAGATAAGAGCTTGGGTACTCGAAACTCTTCACGTTGCTAACATAGTTTCTCCAAATCAATAGTTGAGGCTAATGGACATTCAACTCTTCCCACATTCCTTTGAGTTTGGAATAGTATTCACCCAACAATTTTTCTCCTTGTTGAAGTTCAAATAATTCTTCGTATAACTAATCAGTACAAGAAATGTTTTAATCAGATGAATGCATCTCTCATAAAAGCATCCCACGCTTCCTTAGTCGTATCTAGAAACATGACATTTGCACTCATAGAGTGTTCCATACTATTCCATAACTAGGTCATAATTTGGGAGTTTTCCTAGATCCATTGGTCATAAGTACTGGATTCTTCATCAGGTTTCTCTGTGGCCAAATATTTCAATTTTCCCTTAGCCCTAAGAAAAACTTGGATTGACTTAGACCACTGTAAATTATGTCCCATTTAACCTAATAGAGGTTATTTGGACTACTAAAAAATCAGATGGATCTATAAATCTATATTATGGACCACTTTTTATCTCCATAACAAACTAAAGAAGAGTACCTCACATGCACAAACGTGGGCTGACCTAACACACTTGATTAGCACCACATTTGAACGCTTCACACGATGCACACGTCACCTTAGATAGAAAAAAATCAGCACACATGTCTGCTACTTCCAACCAGCTACAAAGAAATATACTTACAACACGTCATCCAACACGGGCAAACAACCCACACGTTTGCAACGATCATACGTGAGGTGATATTATTCAAAAAGCCAATGTCTTCATTGTCCCATGCACATGTAAGCTAAGGGCCTGCTTGATTTTCCGATTACAACGGTAAATGGCTATAAATGGGTAAATGATTATTTACTCTTGTAATTGTGTGGTGGCATCACTTACATTTGACTGCAATGACGACTTTGCTACATTGTTTGTTTCACCCAAAAATAACTGTAAAAATAGTAAATTTATAGTGTGAAAATGCAATGATCACAATTTACTTCAGTTGTATTTGACTCTCGATTTAGGAGCCATAATTCTTATTTAAACAAACACCTAGAAATGATAAAGATGGCTCATTTACTTTGTATTTCATAGGAAATTGGAAAACCAAACAAACCCTTAAGGGACACCAGGGGTAAAAGAAAAGAAGAAATAAGAAAATTTGGAGAAGAATAAGGATTAGAAGCGACGTAGCTCTGAAACCATGTAAAATAGTGGAAAGAGAGATGGGATAGAGAAGAAGAAGAGAGAAGAGAATGGGCTGATGTTAGCGCCCCCCCCCCCCCCCCCCCCCCCCCCCCCCACAAAAAAAAAAAAAAAAAAAAAAGTTTCATAATTATAGAAATGCCATTAATAACAAAAGCAAAAAAATCCTCTGTCCTAGACCAAAATAGCCCATCTAAGTAGTCCTATGTAGGCCTATATCACATTCATTAACACTTACCTTTCAAAATAAATAAATGAGCCCATGCACCACGATGTTGTACAGTGTCCCAATATGGCTGGTTTGTATAAATGGGGCTCATGATCTGGTGATTGACTCTCAATATGATGGGCCCACTATGAATTGAACATGCTCTGAAGATCTTTCAGATTGGAAGGTCCTAGTTGTCCAATATGTCCGTTCTTGTATGGGTTGCATTTTTTCCTTGGCTAACCATCCAATCAGGAAGATTTTTAGGGCATCCAATGGTGATGTTGCCTGTGAGATCAATGTTTTGGATCACCAATCCATGGACACTCTTGTACATATGGGGACATCAGGATGTTACAGGTCCTCATATATCAGGACCTTACAATTTTTCATAACTTTTTTGCATTAATTGCTTGGTAGATTCACTTCATGCATCTCAAGTCAATTACTCTATTCTCTCTAGCAATAATTTACCGAGTTCTAATATATCTATAGATCTTGTATTTCATGGTTGACATGATCTTTATATCTGACTCTTAGTGGGTTTGTCTTCTAAAGTGATTCCTTAGAGGACATCACTTTCTCCGTCCAATGTATCATTCAACAGTAATTGGTTTGTTCCTCCCATTTTGTTCTTGTTTATGGTTATTATGTGCTTCTTGTCTTTTTCTTTGACAGTTTGACTTGTATAGTGATTTATGTCATCCCCAATTAAAACATGCATACTTTAATGTGATAAGTAGTGATTACACTCTTTTTCTTTTTCCTTTTTTTTCTTATGAACTTTCATAAGTATTCTTGAAACTCAACTACTCAAGCAACATTCTAAAATGGTTACTTATACTGTGGAATTCTTGACTGACATGTTGGCACGTGTTCATGAACTGTGTTGGACGTAACATCTTTTGTTCTTGTAAATAAGGTGTCCTTGTTAATAGCTAATTGGACATACCTCAGAATGCAGACATCAGCATCTTTGCATCCCCACATCTGCATTTCAGGAAAGTGGGAATGTTACGAGCATTGTCCAAAATTCGGATGGCAGCGTGCACGAAAGACTCCCATTGGAAAGAAACCGCCCCAGATTGGGGCTCGTTCTCATTTTGGGTGGCAAATTGCGGCTTGATCTAAACTGGCATTGTATCCATTGCCGGTACTTAATCCATGATTTTTAAATGGGAACGCAGCTGAGTTGCTAATGCATTTTCCACCATTGCAGTATGCCCCACTACTTTGAAAAGGATATGCAGGCATCATGGAATCACTCGTTGGCCTTCACGAAAGATCAAGAAAGTCGGCCACTCTTTGAGGAAACTGCAGGTGGTGATTGACTCTGTCCAGGGTGCCAAGGGAGCTATCCAAATCAGTTCTCTGTATGCTAATTTCCCACAGGCTTATGGGTCTGATTTGACTTCACCAAATGCATCAGGAAGCAGCACATTTTCCACACTGAAGCAAGCTAATCATCAGACCTCAAACACATCACAACCCGAAGTCATATTCAGCACCTGTGTTGCTCCAGTGAAATCACCATCATCCTCATGCAGTCAGAGCTCCAGCTCAAGTCTATGTTGTTCTACTGGGGCCCAGAAGCACTCTCATGTGGCCCACCTTGTAGTTAGTGAAGATGCTTCTATGACAAAAAGCCAAAGTGTTCTCCTGAAGAAGGCCTATAGTGAAGCTGAGCTGCATGAGTTGGGTAAGGAGGAACCAAGACCTCCGGCTCGGTCCCACAGTCACAAGTCCCTTAGTGAACATTTGTCTCTGAAAAAGCTCTCTCCTTTGCCTAAAAGCAGCCATGTGCCTCGAGACAGCAGTTTACTTAGACTGAAAGTCACATACGGGGAAGAGAAGGTCAGGTTCAGCATGCAACCTTCTTGGGGCTTTTTAGATCTGCGACAAGAGGTTGCGAAGCGGTTTAATATAGATGATGCAAGTATGATCAATCTGAAGTACTTGGATGATGACTTGGAGTGGGTGCTGTTAACATGCGATGATGATCTGCAGGAGTGCAAGGACGTATTCAAATCATCTCACGTTCATTCTATCAAACTTTCTGTCCACCATGTTGCACATATGACAACCAGAAATTCTTTGGGCAGCAGTGGGCCATCGTGAATGTTATGAAACCTCTCGTTTCATTAGCATCGGACTGCAGTCCACACAACTGTATGTACCCATGAATGCATGTACATCAGTACTGTATGGATTGATGAACCTACACCATGTCGAGCAAACAACACAAATGTGATGGTTGGTCGTGGCTGTTGCAGGTCAGGGAATGACAATCGTGTTTTATGTATCTAGACTCACATATGACCCCATAAGGGCCACTAATGATAACGTGATCCGGACTGGTTGGTTTCTAATGGAGCTTTGAGACATCAAGTCCTTTGCAACCATGGGTTGGAGACACTTTTGATGTTACTAACACTGCAATGTAATATAAATATTGTAGCTATAATGGACATGGCTTTCAATCAAGTGTTGAAGCTCTTGGGAAGACGGCACACTTTATGGCTTTCAATCAAGTGTTGAAGCTCTTGGAGATCTTGGGAAGATGGCATTCTTCAGACTGTTATAACAGTAAAGAGCCTCTCATTGTGGATAAAAACAAGGCACAATTATTTGAAAAAAAGAAAGAAAGAAAGAAAGAAAGAAAGAAAAACAAGGGACTATTGAACCAATTCTCTTTCATCCTTGCTTTCGTGTCCATGGGACATGAAACCTATTGGATTTCACCATTTAAGATCAAGGTGTGTGCAAAAGAAAATGAACCATTCATGTGAAAGCCCCTGCTAAGCTTAAATTGTTTCATTATATTTATCTTTCTGATCTTCTCAGTAAATAATTTGTATTTTTTTTTTTTTTTTTTTTGTGGGCAGGGAAGCTATGGTTGAGGAGATTGAAGCTCAATGCCTCTATCAAGGACTCAACCCTGAATTGCATCTTGTAGGGACAATAGTCTTGTCATTACACCACTTGGGTTGGCAGTTGCAGAACTCGGAACTGATGATAAAGGCCAGTTTGTAGAGTATGATCTTGTAAATAGCTATACAGTTCTCCTACTGTTGAGCATTCAGAACTTTGTGAAGCTGCACTGTGACTAGCATGCATGCTAAATCAGACCTATTGAAACTAGTGCATGTTGGATTCTAGAAAAGTCAAATTATATTTATGTCTTGCCGTTGTTGTCTATTTTCCCATTTTCTTTTGGTATTATATTATTCTTTCTGTTGTATATGTTCAAGAGGGTTCATGTATCAAAGGAGCATGTTCGCATGCACATGCATGTGAGAATGTGCGTTCTAGTGCATTCCAATAAAAATCATGTCTGATGGGGCACTTCCAAAGTTTGTTCTTCTTGGCCTAGACAACGGCATGTGTTTTCTGCAGTTTACTTGGCATATTGTCAACTCATCCATCTTACATGTTGTATGTCCTCGAGCTTGAAATTGAGGAAAGCTCTCTTGAAGCTTATAAAGGATTTCCCGAGTAGCACCATTCGTGCACCAATACTTCTGTAACAGCTTGATAACCCCTTCTATGATCTGTCCAATCATAATAATCTGAGGTTCGTGTTTAATCGACCCTTCTTCATTGACAGTTGTCTATTCTGCAATTGGCACAACATGATCCCCAACCTTTTCTCTTGAGACATGATACATAAAAACAGGATGTATCTTTTTCCCTTTTAGTTATTCAAGCTTGTACTCCACAGCCCTATCTTCTGTTTGATCTTGTACTGTCTACAGAATTTGGGTGCTTTTGTTTTTTTAATTGTTGCATAGCCACTAATGACTGTCTGTATGGTTGGAGCCTGAGGAAAACCATATCACCCACCTCAAATTCTCTTTCAGTTATGTGTTTATCTGCTTGTTGCTTCATCCTATTCCATGTTGTCTTCAAATTCTCTTTCAGAGTTGTCAGCAGCTTATTTAGATCATGCAGCTGTATGCCATACACTGCTTCAAATGGTGTCATTTCTGTAGATGTGACAAGTGGTGTTGTACCACCACTCAACCAAGGGTATCCATTTAACCCACTGCTTAGGTTGATCATTTACGTAACACTTCAGATATGTCTCCAGTCACTTCTCACAATTTAATCTATCTGTCTTACTGAGGATGATAATCCATGCTCATCTTGAACTGCATGCCTTTCTAATTCCAAACATCCTGTCAAAAGTTACTAGCAAATATGGGGTCTTTCTTGCTTATTGATAGAAATGGATATCCCATGTATTGTCACCAAATTTCAGATGAAGGCCTGTGCAAAAGTGCCAGCCATGTAGGAATGTGACGACGTCGAAAATTGGACAAATTTAGAGAAATGATCCACAACCACTGTAATGTTCTTGCTTTTGATATAGGTAAGTTGCCATAAAATCCATAGAAACCTCAATCCATAATGGTTATTGGTACCTCTAGCATGTGTCACATTGGCAATCACTTGATATTTGACCATATTCCTTTCTGGAGAGAAGTCCTAGCAACCCACTAAGAAATCTTCGAGGTGTCCGTCTGTCGTTGTTGCATGACACTCCCTTGGGATATTTTTATTGATCTTCTAATAACAATCCAAACATTAGCTGTCCTTTATGTTATAGTTCCCCATTTTCGAACTTGTAATTAGCCTGATGTTGTTTCCCCATCTTGTAAATGTTGTATGGTAGCTTGGAGTGAATCATAATCAGGCCACTCCTTTTCAATATCTTCTGATGCTCGCACATAGGATGCAACTAATAGTTTATAGTCATTTGTCCTTCAATGATGAATTCCTTGTGGAAATTCGGTAGTGTGATCACCAGTCTCAAGGTCATGGCCTTCTTAAGTAGTTCAAATGCAATCTGTGCTTCTTCTTCCTATTTTCATCATCATCATCATCATCTTCTTCTTCTTCTTTTATATCCATATCAGCATTATTCTTAAAAACAACCTTAGAATTCTTCAGGTGAATCAGCAAGCAACAAAATGATCCACCGTGAACACTCCTTATAACTAAGGACCACATGGTCTCCTTCCCCCTGTCGAAGCCAGACCAACTCCATCTTCATGGTTAATTTTCTGTCAATTGCTAAAAGGCACATTCCTTCTCTGAAAAGTAAAACATTGTTATTTGCAAAAGTAGATTTCAATGCATCCATCAACAGTAAAAGCAACATTATTGAAGTACAATGGAATCTCTTTACAGAAAATGAGACATTATTATGGTGCGATGGCATCTCCCTGCAAAAAGGCTAAATCATTGAAGCTCCTTTCCTCTATATAATTAGAAGGAAGCCTCAAAGCTCGGGCATCTTTAAAAGCAGAGAGATTAAGGTTGTAAATATATTTTAGTGTTTTCTTCTGAGTTTCATAAGAATCTTCGAGTAAGAATTGTGTGAGAATTTCTAGTTTTGTAATCCTCTACTAGTCTTTCCACCAATACTCAGTATTTTTGTGTAATGATTTTGAGTCTTTCTGTGTTAGTTTTTCTGTCTTTGTGTGTAAAGTCTGTTGTCTATAAATGAATATAGTTTTACTAGCTTAAAGCGAGCCTTTCCCCATTCTGGTATCAGAGCCATTACCAATAAAAGTTCTTGAGATATTATCTATTGTATCTATGATTTTATATTTTTGGGTCCGAGGCCTATTGTCGTGCAACTTTTATGCCCTTTTTGCCGGAGATGGTGTTGTTCAGATTTTCAATGTAAGACATTGATAGGCCACCAGAGTATATATACAAGTTACTTGATACAGATGAATAAGAATCTTGAGATCTTTATCTGGTGCTAGTTCTTGTTAACTGATGTATGCTTATGTGTATATTTTTGAGTTGTTTATCCTTTTTTACGTTTTGCCCCTGGCCTATGCTGGGTTGTTCCTCTTTTTAATAGGGGTATTCTTGTAATTGGTTTCAGATATATAGTTGATTCTTTTCTTGAGGGTTTGACAGAAAATCCCATCAATCTAGAGCTTGTTGAGACATTGTTGTTGAAATCGTTCATGGAGTAGGGCAATCTTGTAGAGCACGTGACTGACTATCATGGTATCAGAGCCAATTGATCCAAGCCCCTATTTTTTCATCCATTCTTCTGATATGAAGATTCAGATCTGAATCCTGCATACTCAGCCCGCACCTGCAGTAGCGTGTGTTCAACCACGGATTTCGTCACTCGCCCAACTATTGGATAGTCCTTCAAATTTGCCAACCGCAACATCTCTTTAGCCCTGACATCCGTCTCTCGCAGCCACTAGTTGTTGCAAACCCTTCTATCCAGCTACCGCACGATTCCTTTCTGGAATCCAACCCAGCAACTGCTAGTTTCAGGCTTGGGGTTCTCTTTCCGACGACTCCATGGCCTCCTTTTTTTCCTGATTTCGGTAGCAGCCCTCGACGTCTTCTTGCGATTGAAGACAATCTGCGTCTCCTTCATTCAATTCTCCATCGGTTCAGGCTACGACCTCATCTCCGGTGACGCAACAGTTATTCCAACCCATCTCCGGCAGCTCCCATCTCAGATCCGGTGAGATTTGGCCCCCCTTCTCACCTTCGAAAGCTTCAAATCTCTGTTTCTATGTGTGGGTTTGAGCTCTCGATTTGACAGTAAGCTCGTTCTGCCACATTGGATCTCTCCCTTCTAGTATTTTTTGCTACCTCTAGATTTTTTTCTCAGTTGGTGATCTCCTTGGTCATTTTTTTTTATGCTTATGGACAAAGAACATTCTCAGGGTGATGTATCCCGGTGTAGTTTTTACGGAACCAACTACAGCCTATAGTCGATCCACTTCTGGAGTTTTCTCAAGGGTTGTGGCTTATGGGGACTTATTGATGGGCCGGTTACGGCTCCTTCCACTTCCACCACTCTGGAGCAACTGGCCAATTGGGACATGAAGAATGGACGAATCATCACTTGGATCCTCGATTCTGTGGATAAGTCAATTGCTATTAGACTAATCCCACATCGTACAACCAAAGCGATGTGGGATCACCTCAGAGTGATTTACCAAAAAAGCAATGAGGCCCATCTTTACCGTTTAGAGCAAGATTTGTCTCATCTCACTCGGTGACAAGAGCATACAGGCCTTTTATTCCGACATTGTGGCCATATAGACAAAGATGGCGAAGATGGATCCCAAATTTCCCATTGATTTTCTTATCTTTCAGGGTATGAAGAGCGCATACGTGTATGGCAATTTCTCACGAAGTTTTGAACAGAATATGAGCCTTGCCGAGCTGCTCTTTTGAATCTTAGCCCCCTTCAATCTCTGAATGTTGTGATCAACGACTTGCTGGCTGATGAGCAACGGCCCGTGACGTGCCATGACTACAACCGAGTAGGTCATGTTGTCTCTCAATGTAGCGAGTGGTGTGCCTATTGTCGTAGGATGGGACATGGTATTACTAATTACGAGACCAAGGCATATGCTTCTTCCCGGGGACGTGGTCGTGGTCGTGATTGTGGATATGGTCATGGTAGAGCTCCTGTTGCTGCTTCTCCTCCTTCAATTTCTGAGCTAGTTGTGAGTGATATTGCCAACTCCTCCACTTCCTCCCCTTTGACTCTTGAAATGCTTCAACAGATTGTGCAAGCCATTTCTGCTACTGGTCTGTCAGGTACTTCTCATTCGTCTCCGTGGTTCTTTAATTCCAGGGCCTCCAATCACATGACCGGTAATCATTCACCTCTTCGCGATATCCGACTATGTACTGGTGCGCAAGTTATTTCCACTGCTGATGGGACTCGGTTGCCCATCCAGTCCATTGGCTCCTTGATTTTTCTCTTTCCCATCAAAAATTTATTCTTCGTGATGTATTTCATGTTCCCAAGCTTTCTTCTAATTTGATTTCTGTTGGTCAACTCACTAATCATAATTGTTTAGTAATGTTTCTCCCTGATTGTTATTTTGTGTAGGATCTGGCAACAAGGAAGGTGGTTGTGAAGGGTAGAAGGAGCGGGCGTCTTTTTATGCTGGATTTTGATACATTTGTGACACCAGCCCCATGTTTTTTTGCATCATCTGATTCTGATATTTCCCAGGCAAACTGGAAGTGGAAATTATGGCATTGTCGTCTTGGTCATCCACATTTTGACTGTTGCTTCATTTGTTTTCTTCTGGCATGTTGGATAACTTCAAAATTAATAAATCTGTTTTGGATCTTGTTTGTTCTTCGTGTTACTTCTCTAAAAGTAAATGTGCTCCATTTTCTTTAAGCACAACTAGATCTGCTTCCATATTTGAGCTTGTCCATACCGATGTATGTGAACCTTCCCCTATTTTATCCATGTCTGAGTTACACAATTACGTTATTTTCATTGATGATTTCATTTGTTTCACATAAATCTACTTTATGCATTCCAAATCCCAAGACCTTGATATCTTCAAACAATTTGCTTCTATGGTTAACACTCAATTCGAGGCCAAGATTCGGACCCTAAGTTTCGACTCAGGGGGGGAGTATATCTCCCTAGATTTCAGTACGTACCTTTAAGACCATGGGATTATTCATCAAATGACATGTCCTGATACTCCTCAACAAAACAGGGTGGCCAAATGAAAAAATCGGCACATAGTTGAGATTGCGAACACATTAATGATTGATATGTCTGTTCTTTGCTCTTTTTAGGCTGAATTCATGTTACACTCAATCTACTTAATCAATCGCATGCCTAGTAAACTTTAGGACAATACTTCTCCCTATTTTGCCCTATCTGGCTCTCACCCTGATTATTCCACATTTCGGGTCTTTGGATGTGTTTTTTATGTTCACCTTGCATCCTATGAACATAACAAACTTTCACCCAAATCAATTTGATGCATGTATTTGGGCTTTGGGGAGACACAGAAAGGGTCTTGGTGCTATGATCCCGTTGCTCATCAGATACGGGTATGCGGTAATGTTATTTTCTTAAACATGTTCTTTTCTATACACCGTCTGTTACTTCTACCCCTACATCTCCATCACCTAGCTTTACTTTTTTCCCTGACATACCATGTGCGTCTAGTGTGCTGCCTCGCCCCTTACAAGTTTATACTCGCGGGCCTAGAGCTCCTCTTCCTCTACCCATGCCCACCGCTACTTCTGCTACCGATCCGGATCCTTCTTTGGTACGTCTCTCTACTCGGACTCATAGAGCTCCAGATCATCTCATTTGTTCTATGTCTGCCATAACTTCTACTTTGGACTCCATTACCATTCCTACCTCTTACTCACAGGCTATTGCTCAGAGTGGTTTGAGAGATGTTATGGCGGAGGATTTTCGGACTTTAGATGGGAACGATATGTGGGAACTTGTCCTGCATCTTCCTAACCAACCACTTATCGACAGTAAATGGGTGTATTGCATAAAGTTGAAATTTGGCAGCTCTCTGGATAGATACAAGGCAAGGCTAGTCGTCCAAGGGTACAAACAGGAGTTTGGTATTGATTATGACGAGACGTTTTTCCCTGTTGCCAAAATGAAGACTGTTCGAACTCTGCTTGCCGTTACCTCTCTTCGTGCCTGGCCAACTCTTCAGATAGATGTGAAGAATGTCTTTCTTCACGGTGACCTTCAAGAGACTGTGTATATGAAATTGCCTCCAGGGTCTGATACTGGTATTAGTGATATGGTCTGCCGCCTGAAGAAGGCTCTGTAGTTGTTGCTGCTGGTTTTTCTCAAAGTGGACGTGATCTCTCGTTATTTACCTGCTCTACCTCACGGGGCGTTATCATTGTTCTGGTATATGTAGATGATCTCATATTGACTGACAGTGATTCTTTTGGGATTACCGAACTTTAGATGTTTCTCTCCTCTTCCTTCAAAATGAAAAACTTGAGCCCTCTCACTTATTTCTTGGGACTTGAGATCTCGCGCTCTAAACAATGGATTCTTGTAAGCCAACGTAAATATACTCAGGACCTTATTACTATGCCTTAGTTGATGGATCAGAAACCCTGTCAAACTCCCATGGAACTAAATCTTCAATATGGTCGTGATGATGAGGACTTGATGGAGCAGCCTACTCTTTATCGTCACTTAGTGGGTAGTCTGGTCTATTTGGCGATGACTCCCCCAGACATTGCTTATGTTGTTCAAGTTGTCAGTCAATTCATCTTGGCGCCTCACACTCTGCATATGATAGTTGTTCTTTGGATCATTCGGTATTTACATGGAACCGTGGATCGATCTATATATTTCTCTTCCAGTGCTCCGTCGGAGCTTCGGGCATATTTCGATGCTGATTGGGCGGGATGAGCGGTTACTCACTAGTCTATCATCGATTATTGTGTGTTCCTTGGCTCCTCACTTTCTCTTAAAAGTGCAAGAAGCAACAAACGGTCTCTAAGTCTATCACGGAGTTTGAATACCGTGCGATGTCTGCTGCGTGCAGTGAGGTTGTGTGGCTTCATGGGCTTCTTTCTTATCTTGGGTTTCATCTCTCCACTCCAACTCCTCTTCATGTCGATAACATCAGTGCCATCCAGATTGCCTCCAACCATGTCTTTTATGAGAGAGTGAAACACATAGAGGTTGATTGCCACTTCATTCGCGAGAAATATCAATCTGGCCTCATCTCTCTTCCTCATGTGGCATCCCAAGATCAACTTGCTGACATTCTCACCAAAATGCTACCCTCAGTCCGCCATTCCTTCTTAGTTGCCAAACTCATGCTGGTGGATCACCCGCCTTAGTTTGAAGGGGGTGTTAACTGATGTATGCTTATGTGTATTTTTTTTTAGTTGTTTTTCTTTTTTTCCCTTTTTGTCCTTGACCTATGCTGGGTTGTTCCTCTTTATAAAAGGGGTATTCTTGTAATTGATTTCAGATATATAGTTGATTCTTTTCTTGAGGGTTTGATAGAGAAACCCATCAACCTAGAGCTTGTTGAGACATTGTTGTTGAAATTTTTCATGGAGAAGGGCAATCTTGTGGAGCACGTGACTGACTATCAGTTCTTCTACTTCTTCATCCTCTTCTAGTTCTTCGTTCAAGATAGTTCGGACTATGTTTGTTAAAATTTTGAAGAAATGTATTGTATAGAGAAAACAATTCAAAATTGGAAAATACCTACTATGCCAATCAAAGACATTTATAAAAAGGGTTAATTTCAACTAAAATTAGACTATTCCATCAAAACTAAGGAGAAAACCATATTTATAATGTCTTTAAAAGAAAATTTTAAATTGTTTAATAGAAAAACAATCCAAGAACATGCTAAAAATATAATTACTTATATATTAGACTAATTCAAGATGTTGTTAAACCCTTAACAGTAAGAGGAATAAATGTTGCATCTCTGATATGTGTTAGATTGTAGACGCCGATGATTTAAAGACTCCTTGTGAGGAGTTGTTCAGTCCGGCCTACATGATGGCCCGATATTCTTTAATTGTTTTTCAGAGTTTCCTATTTCCTTAACAGATTTAAAAGTCCTTAAAGTTCTAACTCTAAATATTCACAGTTTCACACACAAGGATTCAATATGGATCCGAAAACTCGAAATCTCACTCTAATTGATAGAGTATATTATAAGGTAATAAATGCCATGATGAGCATGTCATCAATATATAATAATAGAGTTATGAAATCACCATCTGAAAATCTGTGCATGAACACACAGTAATCCGACTTCATTCTGTCATACTTATGCTTTAACATGAACAAGTCGAACTTCTTGTGCCATTGCCTCAGAGCTTGCTTCAGCCCATATAAGCTCTTCCTAAGCCTATACACCATGCGCTCCTTGCCCTTGACCTCGAACCCCTCTAGCTGGTGCATATAGATCTCTTCTTCCAGGTCACCATGGAAGAAATGCAATTTTAACGTCTAATTGCTCTATCTCTAGATCCATGCTCGCAGCCAACCCAAGCAACATCTGAATAAACATTGTCTTCACCACCGGTGAGAATATCTCATCGAAGTCAATTCTTTTCTTCTGACTAAACCCTTTTACTACAAGTCTGGCCTTGAATCTTGTCTGTAAATTCTTCTGCTCAACCTTCTTTCTGAACACCCACTTCTTGCTCAGAGTCTTCTTGCCCTTAGGCAGTTTCACCATATCATAGGTATGGTTCTTATGTAAGGATTTCATATCCTCTTGCATAGCTTTCAACCACTCCCCCTTATGCACGTCGGATAGGGCCTCAGAGTAGTCATCTGGCTCTCTCCCATCGGTAAGCATAATGTACTCATGTGTTTTAGTGCACTTTCTGTTGCATACTAGTACACCTTATTTGTCAATCACGTGCATCCATGTGTTAGAATGTTGGTTAAGCCTAGGCAAATTAAAGACCAAAGATTCAAGCGGACAAGCATCATCAAGGAAAAAGAAACAAGTAAAAGAGATGCCTTGGTGACCCTAACCCTTAGAACCAAAACATTCATAACCCTCTAAATGACTTGAATCTAATAGGAAAACCCTTAGTCATCATCATTAGCCTTAGAACACTTAAAAAAATGATAAATTAGGCTAATAAAAGAGGTGCAAGCTGCTGTAATGAACCAACCCAAACAACAGTTTTCGAGTGGACTTTGATCAATCGGAGTTCAATTTCGATGGGACTTCGATTCATAAAAAATTGCTCTAGCAACATTGTGAAGTCTTTGGAAAGCTTTTCGATCCATCTAACCCATCACTTCAATCCATCGGAGTGGCGATTCCGATCCATCAGAGAAGGTTTTGATCAATCGAACTGCATGTCCAGCAACTGCATAAACTCTCTGGACATTTTTTTGATCAATCGTAAGAAGATCTTCGATCCATTGGAGATACCCTTCAATTGATCAATTGAATGGTATCTCCGATAGATCGAAGATATACGAATCTGCCCATTTTTTAACGTTAGAGATTTATCTATAAAAACAGGGAGTTGATTTTTAGGCTAGGTAAGAGGGATTTTAGTGCTTTAGAGACCACCACTATTGCAAACCATTAGAGGCGCTAATCCTAACCCAAACAAGCCATCTTCCTTGTGATTCATCACAAGAATGGAGCACTCAAAGCTTAAGAAGAAGATGATATTGTTCCCTCTGATCTCTAGATGTTTTAGACACCTACACCATAGGTATATCCTTAGTCTAAACCTCTTTAGATATCCAATTAGGTGGAATTCCTCTAGGCAACCAAATCCTATTAGTGCACTTTTTTGTGGTATACTAGTCACCTTATTTGTCAATCACGTGCGTCCATGTGTTGTAATGTCAGTTAAGCCTTGGCAAGCTGAAGAATGAAGATTCAAGCGGACAGGCATCATTAAGGAAGAAGAAACAGGTCCCTAATCCTTATAACCAAAATAACCTAAATCTCTAGATGACTTGTACTAATTAAGAAAAGCCTTAGTCGTCGTCATTAGCCTTAGAACACTTAGAAAAATATGATAAAGTTAGGTTAATAAAAGAGGTGTAAGCTGCTGTAAATAAACCAGCCAAAACAACAGTTTTCAAGTGGACTTGGATTAATCGAGTTCAGTCTGAATGGGACTTCTGATCAATCAGAATTCCAGTTCGATCAATCAGAAATTGTTGCAGCAACATTGTGAATTCTCTAGACAGTTTTCTGATCCATCGGAACCATCACTTCGATCAATCAGGAGTGATGATTTCGATCACTTGAAGATGGATTCGATCAATTGAACTGGATATTCAAAGACTTCATAAACTCTCTGGACAGTTTTCCGATCAATCAGAGTTGGATCCTCAATCAACCAAAGATTCCTCCGATCAATCGAATGACATCTCCGATCCATTGAAGATATATGAATCTGCCCTTTTTTTACTGTTGGAGATTTATCTATAAAAGAGAGGAGTCTGTTTTTTGGGTATTGAGAGAGGGAGTTTAGTAATTTAGAAGCCACCACCATTGTAAACCATTAGGATCTCTAATCCTAACCCATCCAAGCCATTCCCCTTGTGATTCATCACAAGCATTGAGCATTTAAAACTCAAATGAGAATGAACTTGCTCTTTTTTATTCCTAGGAGTTTAAACACCTTGATCATAGGTAGAACCTCTTATCTAAACACCTCACAAGAATCCAATTAGGTGTATTCCTCTAGGCAATTCATTTCCTACTAGTTGTACAAGATTCACCACCTCCTAAAACATTGGGCATCTCTAATGGAGAATCATATGCAAGGTAACAGATTGTTGGAGCTAGTTGGCAACGCATTGGCATCAGTGATCGGGAGAGAAAATGGCAGTTGATTAAAGCACGGGAGAGCGGAGATCAAGCAACTCGAAGCGACGCATCAACGGGGCTCAAATTCGACAAGTAAGATTGTCATTTGTGTTGAGTTTATCCACTCTCTTCCCGTGGGGAATTGAGTGTAAAGTTTGATTGCCAAATTTGATAGGATCGGTTGTAGGGCCGAATCAAGTCTCCAAGTGGGGATCCTCCAGCGGGAGTATACGCTAGGTTCGGTTGGAGGACATTAGCTCGGCCGTAGAGCATAAATTAAGTTTCTGTTATAAGACCTGGGCTTGAGTAAGCTTAAATTCAAATTCGCTTGTAAGACCTTGGCTCAAGTGTTGAGCCTAAAGTTAGGTTCTTATATAGGACCGTAAGGTAGGGTGAAACCTATAAACACCTGGGTTGGATGGAACCTATAAACACCTCGGTAGGGAGGAACCGATTTAAAACACCTAGTTTGGGAGGAACCTGATTTAAACTCCCTTAGTAAAATCCGGTGTACTCAAGGGGTGAGTACTTGAATCGGGAGTGGAGTAGACACGTAGTCGAACTACTATACATGCTTGTGTTTGTGATGTATTTGAGCACATTGTTATCTTAGCATTGTATGTTTAATTGCTTAATTATGAATGCTTGATAGGAAAATATGCTAGGCAGTAGATAGACACATCCACACAAAAGATGTGTTTTCACTAATTAGTATGGACTTGAGCTCATATGATCCATTCTCATATAGTTTACATAGGTTGCATAGATTAGGTGCTTGATTAAGTTAAATCATATGTTAATCTATGCATGTTAGACTAGGAAGCTTAATTGCTTATTCATGTGCTAGTCTTTGTGATTGGACCCACCTATGCTTGTAAGCCGAAGTGTTCTTACTTACTTAGCTTAAATTATAGAATAATTCAAGTAAGCGAAAAGAATTTCAAAAAGGTCCTAATCACCCCCCCATTCGTGATTGGACCCACTTATGCTTGTAAGCCGAAGTGTTCTTACTTAGTTAGCTTAAATTATAGAATAATTCAAGTAAGTGAAAAGAATTTCAAAAAGGTCCTAATCACCCCCCCCCCCCCCCCCCCCCCCCCCCCCCCCCTTCTAGGACTTAGCCATAATTATCGTAGCTTCGACATGCTTCTGCGCATAGTGTAGAGTCTCATGTTAGACAATTCAAAGCACTTTCAATTGGTAACAAAGCAGATTTCTCTTCAAGGACTTAACCGTCTAGGGTAAGATCTAATACCGGAGCTGTAGAATCATGTTTAACCAAGAGGGAAATTTGAAACTAAAAAGCAAATCTATTACTTTGGATAATTTTTATGAGAACAAGAGATGTTTTGAGCCTAATAGGACGTAATTGTGCAACCTCCTCCTTTCCTTTAGTGATTAGAAATGACTTTATCGCTTCAGGGAACAAATCTAAATCCTCTCCCGTGTATCATGTTTGTGGAGATGTCGGACACTTAAGGTTTGAATGCCCTATCTTCAAAAGCCGACAATCTACCTCAGTCACAAACTAGATAGTAAAAAACATAGTCACTAAGAAAGTGGCACACACAAGGAAGAGTCCACATAAGATATCACCGGAAAAAAAAAGTTTCACATCCCCTCCAAAAATGACAAATCATATGAGGGTGTTAATTAAAAAGATTGCTCTACTAAATTTGAAAACAAAATATTTATTGAGTATGAGAAATACTAATATAGGTAGGAATCAAATAGTTAGATCCCCTACCGAACATAGATCTCCAACTAGGGATGAACCTAAGGAAGATGAATCTAGGATAGATGAATTCCCTCTTAACAACATGTTGGGTCCTAGAAAATCACACCCAATGGGTTGTGAAGTAGGATAGGTGACCTTGAGAGGTCAAGTTGTGATCGAAAGATAAAATCTGAGGAATGAGCCTCATTTTGAGCTTATTATCCAATTTGAGAAATTTAGCCTCATTGAATCCAGTTACTATAGGTAAATCTGAGGATTTTAGCCTCATGTATGTGCGTATGGGAAAATCAAAGAATTCAAGCCTCATTAGCCCACCTTTGATAGTTTAGCCTATGTTTAAATTGGTATTTCTTATTATTAGACTATCACCATGCTTGGATTAACATAATCATGCTGAACTTTGTGCTTAATGTATGTTAATCTATGTCGTGGTCATTTGCTTTCATGTATATCTTAGAATACCAATTATGCATGATCACATATGCTTTATTAGGTACATTTTTTTGTTGGTCATGTTCTATGCATGCTTCATGTTTTAATGTTCTTGCATCCCTAATACTATCCTTGTTAGCATATTTTTATTGTTATAACTGTGACATTTTAATCTTTCATTCCCTAAACTTAATTGGTGTATGATTAAGGGGGAGAGATTAGTTTGTCAATTGCTAATAAAAGGGGGGAGAAAGATCAAGTCCCACTAAAACTATTTGTTATGTTTTGTGTTGCAGGATTGATAGGTTATGGGGGAGCAATTCAAGAGGAGCATTGCTTAGTTACATGTCTTAGTGTATTTTGAGTTGTAATTTTTTAAATTAACATGTAATTTATTTATTATTTTGGTAGTGTAATTGGTATGGACCATGACACAGATTAGGTTAGGTTTTTGTCACATAATTGACAAAGGGGAATATTGTTAGTGCACTTTTCTGTAGTATACTAGTTCACCTTATTTGTCAATCACGTGCATCCACATGTTGTAATGTCGATTGAGCCTTTACAAGTTAAAGACCAAAGATTCAAGTAGACAAGCATCATCAAGGATGAAGAAACATGTAAAAGAGATGCCTTGGTAACCTTAACTTTTAATCCTAACCTAAACAAGTCATCTTCCTTATGATTCATCACAAGAATGGAGCATTCAAAGCTCAAGAAAAAGATGATCTTGTACCCCCTGATCTCTAGATGTTTCAGACACATACACCATAGGTATATCCTTAGTCTAAACCTCTCTAGAGATCCAATTAGGTAGAATTCCTCTAAGTAACCAAATCCTACTAGTTGTAGAGAATTCACCACCACCTCCTCAACTTGGGCATCTCTATCAGACCATTAAATGCAAGGTAGCTAATCTTGAAACTGAAGCATTGGCGACGCATCGACGTCAGTGATCGGGGGAGCAAATGGCAGCTGATTGAAGCATGGGAGAGCAAAGATTAAGCAACCCGAAGCAACGCATCAACGGGGCTCAATTCTAACAAGTAAGGTTGTCAATTGTAAGAGTCTACATGATCTTTCCTCGTGAATGATTAAGTATGAGAACTTGAATTGCCAAACTTGATAGGTTCGGTTGTAGAACCTAGGCCCTTATGAGAGGGCTGAACTAAGTCTTCGTGTGGAGCCTCCGACGGGATTATATGTATATTATATAGGTTGGGAGGAACCTTGTTAAACTCCTTGGTTGGGTGAAATCATTAAACACCTTAATTGGTTGAGAAGAACCTTGTCAAACTTCTTGGTTGGGTGGGAATATTAAACACCTCGATAGGGTGGAACCGACTTAAAACATCTAGGTTGAGAGGAACCTGATTTAAACCCCCTTAGTGAAATTCGGTGTGCTCAAGGGGTGAGTACTTGAACTGGGAGTGGAGTAGATACGTAGTCGAACCACTATACATGCTTTTATTTGTGATGTATTTGAGCACATTGTTAATCTAGCATTGCATGTTTAATTACGAATGCTTAATAGGAATGTATGCTAGGCACTAGATAGGCCATTCACACACAAGATGTGTTTTCACTAATTAGTGTAGACTTGAGCTTATATGATCCATTCTCATATACTCTACATATGTTGCATAGATTAAGTGTTTGATTATGTTAAATCATATGTTAATCTATGCATGTTAGACTAGGTAGCTTAATTGCTTATTCATATGCTAGTCTTTGTGATTGGACCCAATTAAGCTGAGAAGCTGAAGTGTTCTTGCTTAGTTAGCTTAAATTGTAGAATAATTGAAGTAGGCGAAAAAAATTCAAAAGGTCTTGATTCTAGTACTTGGCCATAATTCTAGTATCCGACATAATTTCAATTGGTATCAGAGCGAGTTGCTTTTCAAGGACTTAATCGTCTAGAGTGAGATCCGATACCATAGCTTTAGAATCATGTCCAACCAAGATGGGAGTACATTAATCATCTACCATATATTTAACGGGTCTGACTATGCTTATTGGAAGGCTAGAATGATGATTTTTCTATAATCCTTGGACCGATCAGCTTGGGTGGGTATTGATTAAGGATACACCTTACCCATGGAACAGGTGGAGGTTGATGGTAGAGCCATTATCACTCCAAAAGATGATTTAAAATGGACTAATGATAAGAGAGCTAAATACGCAGCGTATGTTAAAGCTTTCAATGTGATTTGTTGTGCGCTTTCCCCAGATGAATTTCAACACATACTTACATGCGTGACTGCAAAAGAAGCGTGGGACATTTTAGAGGTTACCCACGAGGGAACTATTAAAGTAAGGCGCTCGAAGCTTTAGATCTTAACCAATAAATTTGAAAATATTAAAATAGAAGAGTCTGAAACTTTTATAAAGTTCTACACCCAAATTTCTGATATTTGTAACTCCATATTTACCTTAGGAAATAGGGTTCCGGATGAGCGGATATGTAAGAAGATACTTAGGTCCCTCCCAAAGAGATTTACTCCAAGGTTAGAGCTTTAGAAGAGTGTAGAGACATAGACAATATGAAATTACAAAAACTCATAGGTTTCCTACAAACTCATGAACTACACTTTAAGGCCCCCACTAGGAAGAAGAACGCTGTCTTAAAATCTTCATATAGGCCCCCACATAGGAAAATAGTGGAAGAAGAAGATAGCAACGATGAGGAAGACAATGAAGAAATGTTCAATTGTCAATTCAAACAATTCCTCAAAATGAATAGAGTGAAGAATTATGACAAGAAGGATACAAAATTCAAAGAAAAATCCAAGTCCAAAACCGTCTAAGGATAAAAACACTCAATTTTCTGATATTTGTAACTCCATATTTACCTTAGGAGATAGGGTTCTGGATGGGTGGATATATAGGAAGATACTTAGGTCCCTCCTGAAGAGATTTACTGCAAGGTTATAGCCTTAAAAGAGTATAGAGACATAGACAACATGAAATTAGAAAAACTCATAGGTTCCCTATAAACTCGTGAACTACACTTTAAGGCCCCCTCTACGAAGAAGAACATTGTCTTAAAATTTTCTTATAGGCTCCCACATAGGAAAATAGTGGAAGAAGAAGATAGTAGCAATGATGAAGACGATGAAGAAAGGTTCAATTGTCAATTCAAACAATTCCTTAAAATGAATAAAGTGAAGAATTATGACAAGAATGACAATAAGGATAAAAAATTCAAAGGAAAATCCAAGTCCAAAACCATCCAATGTTACAACTGTGATCAATATGGTCATGTTGCCAATGAATGCCAAGAAAAGCCTAAAAGAAAAGGCAAGAAGGTTATGGCAGCAAAATAGGATGACACGAAGGAGTCCAAATCCGAATCAAGTGACTCCACTAGTGATGAGAGAAAAAAATCATTGAGAATTCTCATGGCCTCCATCACTACCTCTCTTCCCCCTAATCTAAGAGAGGATTCCGACCACTATCACTTCTAGGTTTTGCTGAATTTTATGAGGGTGTTGAGGAAATTAGTTACCCTTAGGCTGAACAAACTAGAAATAGTTAGTAAGGGTAACTAAAAATGGATAAAATAGGTATATTTGAGGATTTTAGCCTCAATTGTGTACTTATAGGCATATTAGAGGATTCAAGCCTCATTAGCCTTTGATAGTTTAACATTTTGTATTTATTTTTGTATCTTTAAAATGCTAAATTATCACCTTGCTTAGATTAGCATATGTTAGTGCATTAATTAGTGCATCGTATTGTCAATTTTATGATTGTTTAAGTCAGTCGAGTCTTGTGAGCCCCGACGAAGATTGAAGACTCAAGACTTGAAGACCGAAGCAGCTTTCCGCACTCAAGTTCAAGCCAAATCAAGTTCAGAAGGTAAGTTGTATATAGAGACAGCCCATAGGATCCCAAAACACCCGTATTTATGGCTTTCTAAATATACTTATCTTAGCCATTTAATCCACGGTCATAAGGTCAAGATGATCAGTCTTTGACCTCCATTGTGTAGGTGCTAATCAGTTGAAAAATTAGGAAAACCATTTCTGTGTGCACCTTAAAAGATGATGAAGTTCACCCTATATCAGGTCATGTACTTAGCTTGACGACCGGTCAAGCGACCGGTCGGCTATAGAAATCCTTCGGTAAGCAATTTTAAAGATCATGATCTGGCTGTTCGAAGACCGGTCTAAGGACCGGTCGTTGGCCTCCAAGGACCGGTCGCACGACCGGACGTAAATAGACGAAAAATGTCCAGCAACATTTTGTTCAAAATGATATAGGGTAAACTGGTTGTTGGCCTTCCGGGACCGGTCGCTGGCCTCCCTAGACCGGTCACACGAACGGCCGTAAATGGACGAAAATCGTCCAGCAACCTCGACACGAAAATTTTTATGGGTAGACCAGTCTGAGGACCGATCGACAAACCGGTCGAACGCTCAATCAAGACCGGTCCTCAGGGGTTTGTAACAGGTCGAATGTTATCGTTTTATATCCGTTGGAGCCCAATTCTTGGAGCCTATAAAGGCATATTTCGAGGGCTTTAATTGTATCTTTTGCACACCCATTGAGAGCATTAAGAGAGGCAATTAAAAGCTTTACCTAATCTCTTTTGCACATCTTTGTCTTGAGTTCATCTTTCAAACCTAGCCATTAATGGCACTACATTGAGTATTTAAAGCTTAGTTTGAACAATGAACTCAAGCATAGCATTTATGGTTGTCCCTATCATTGAAACTTCAACTTGAAGTTATTTATAGCCATTGAATGATCAGATTGATAGTTCCTTCATTAACCATATCATTGTAATAGGCAAATGGAACATCAATACCTCCTGCTACCTACCCGGCACTAGTCTAGGATCATCATATGCATTGGTAGATGATCGTGGGAACTTGGAGAGGAGCTAAAGCATTCGTGGAAGCTAAAGTTACTCAACGACGCCGAAACGGGGCTCATCTCTTGTAAGTGTTTAAGCTATAGAGTTCATTGTTTGATTCCCCCTTCTTGTTGAGATTGGGGTCTAGAGATTGTGACCCAATCTCGAAGTTGTCCTTGAGTAGGATGCATGTGTCCTTGCGTAGGACGTGGAAGTCCTTGCGTAGGCCTCCGACACTGGAGAATACGTGCGTTGTCCTTGTGTAGGAATAAACCTTGTGTAGGTTATAAAGGTTGAGAGGTGAACTTCATTTAAAACCTCCGATAGTGAATGCCGATGTACTCAAAGGAGTTGAGTACTTGAACCGGGAGTGGAGTAGACTCATCGTCGAACCACTATACATCGTGTGTAATATGGTGAATGTATTTTGTCTATTATTGTCCCTTGTTGATTAATCATATAAGTGCTTAACTGAATGCCCATCTTATGTTTGACAAAATGCTCATATGCCATCTTTGAATGATTAATACAAGCATGCATATGAATTGTTTGATTAAATGCTTCTCTTAGTATAGTTGTCAATCGAGTTAGATCATGTATAATCAATTGTCTTCATTTATATGTACTAAATTGTTAAATTAATGTATAAATGCAATTGAGTTTTTAAATTCGCAAGAAAATTTAAAAGGTCCTATTCACCCCCCTCTAGGACATAAGCATACCTTCAAGCTTATCTCACTAGTGGTAAAACCTCAATTTTAATTGGTATCAAAGCAGGTTCCTCTATAAGGGCTTAACCACCTAGAGGTTGATCCTAGAGTTAGCTTGAAAATATGTCTATGAAAGACTCCACTTCCGTTACCAAGTCACCGTTCTTCAACGGATCCAACTATCCATATTGGAAAGCTCGAATGAGCATCTTTTTAGAATCCATCGATTAGGATGTATGGGACATGGTTGAATTTGGTTATAACGTCCTAATGGATACTATAAGAAAGGACGGTGAACCGGATGTCCTTAGACCAAGAGAGAAGGCCATGTGGACTAATTTTGATAAAGCTCAACGTGTTTTTAATGTTAAAGGCTTAAATGCCATTTTCTGTTCAGTTTCTAGAGATGAATTTGGTCGCATTCAAAATTGTCAAACTAGTAAGGAAGCATGGGATTTTCTAGAAGTAGCTCATGAAGGAACAAGCATAGTCAAAATATCTAAACTCCAACTCCTTACAAAAAAATTTGAGAATATCAAAATGGAGGAGAATGAAACCTTCATGCAATTTTTCACACGTTTAAATAGCATCACCAATGACATGTGTGGACTAGGAGAGAAGGTTCCGGATAGCAAAATTTGTAGGAAAATCTTAAGATCTCTACCGGAACACTTCTTATCTAAAGTCATTGCTTTAGAAGAGTGTAGGGACCTAAACACTATGAAAGTTGAAGAATTACTAGGATCCCTTCAAACTTATGAGCTTCATTTCAAACCTACCACAAAATCCAAATATTCAGTCTTGAAAACCTCTCATAAAGCACACACTTCTAAAGAAAATGATGATGAGAAAATGGATATAGAAGAAATGGCTCTTATGGCTAAGAGATTCCAGAAATTCTTTAAAAGCAAGAGCCACCACAAGGAATGAAGGCATTTTGATCATAAGAACCATACAGGTAAATCCTTCAAAAGATCAAAAGAGCCAAAATGCTATAATTGTGGGAAGTACGGTCACATTGCTCCAATTGCTCAGAAAATGATGAAAAGAAACATAAAGGGAGAAAGGCCATGGTTGCCACTTGGGATGATACTAGCTCGAAATCCGATTCATATGATTCCCATAGTGATGGTGAACAAAGATCGGTGAAAGCTCTTATGATCTCCATCACCACAACTCTCCTTGAAAATGTGAGAGAGAGAGAGAGAGAGAGAGAGAGAGAGACAATGTTAATCATACCTCCTCAAATGATGATGAGAGTGAGGATGATGAACTTCAAGAAGTGTACAACCAACTGTATATTGAAAATATGAATACCATAAAGAAGTTGGGACAAATGAAGGGTAAAAATGATAAACTAACCAAAAATCTTGATGGATTGAAAATTGTGAATCGAAAGTTGGGTTAAGATTTAGAAGAGCTGAAAAAGAAGAATGATGCCCTTGAACATGAAAAAGAAAAATTCATGAATGGTGAGACGCTAGATAAACATGTGAGTCTAGAAAAAGAATTCAAAGAGGCAAATGCTGAAATTGATCGTCTTAAATGTCAAGTTGTTGACTCTAGAAGACGATTCACACAAGGAGAAGAGAGCTTAGAAAAGCTTTTGGGCGTAGGAAGATCACCTATGGACAGAAGAGGAGTTGGTTTTAACAGTCATATCTCTAAGACTGCTTCTGTCCCTCTTATGGTGAGAAAGAACTATGGTGCATCGGGAAGTAAAACCAAAGCATCCCCTATTTGTCATGCTTGTGGTGATGTGGGTCACTTAAAATATGAATGTTTAGCCTTTAAACACCCACAGCTCTCTCCCTCCCAGCACAAGATAGGTAAATCTATTCCAAAAGGAAGAGAACCGCACCACACTTGGAGTCCCCCTAAGAATCAAAAGAATATGGCGAGAAATTTTTCGACTCCATCAAGGAACAATGCTCGAATGAAATCCTTGCTCAAACAAGTAGCCCTAATCAATGATAAGACAAATAAATGATTGATGCAATGAGTATGAGCTATGAGCAATCATATAAAAAGAACAGCTCTCCTAGAAAGAGGAGAACCTATTAACAGATCCTCACATGACCCCAGCACAACGAAAGTTTGTGCCAAATGGGTTGTGAAGGAGAAGTGACCCTCCGCGTCCCTTGCCAGGCTTTCTTGGAGTGTGTTTAGTCTATCTTAGAAAATCCTTGGGAATCTGTGCTTTGGATGGCTAACAAGCTTTGTGTTTTGCAGGATTGGACATTTCAAGTGTTAGCCTCAAGGTCATTGGACTTTACAGTAAAATCCGAGGACCTAAGCTTCATTTCTTGTGATTAGTTTAACTCCTGTATATCATTCTTATATCATCTTGATTGTTGAAACTATATTTTCCTGCCTTGCTAATCTCTGTAATGATCTACCTTACTCAATAATTAACCTTCATATGTGATCTTACAATTGTTGGATGATTATTATACAGTAGATGTCATTCTTAATTAATTTTAATAACAAGGCCTTGAATATTGACAAAATGTTGTCTACAGTCATAATATAGGACAAAACTTGAGCTAAGAAGTCTCACTGTTAGCCTAAATCCATATCAGGGGATTAAGCCTCATCATTCATGAGCATAATAGAAAAATCTGGAAATAAGGTCCATTATCTCAGTTTATCTTAAAATTCAGCCATCTTAGGCATCAAAATTTCTTAAAATCATATGGTCAAACCTATACTTTTGATGTGAACTGATGATGAACCTTTGGCCAACCTATATTGCATGATTAAGTCACAAACAAACCGTGTTTAAAGAAACAAAAGTGAAACCAATCTTGTAGATTTTGAAAATTGCACAGATTGTGCAAATTAGGTCGTACGATCGGTCTGGCGACCGATTGTAGACTGTACAATGGGTGAGAAATGGGGGTTTTTAAGGCAAACGGACTTGCTCAAAACCATTCCACTCTCATTTTTCTCTCCTCTTCTTTCATCATAGAGGTCTCCCCATCACTCCTAAAGCTTCCCTAAGTCTCCAATCGAAGATTAATGCTCTCCAAAGTGGTACATTGTCTTCCAAATAGAAGTTTTCATCATCTTCTTCATTGGTAAGGGTTTTGAATTTGTTCTTCCTTGTTGCATCTTCCTCTTTTGAATCCTAAGGCAGACTTGTAAGGATTATAGGGCTCTATTATGTCTTCTTGTGCGAGGAAAGATGTGTCTCCTCCTCGGCATGAACGCCGTTCAAGATCCAACATAATGAGGGGCTCCCACAACCCACATCTAAGAAAACAGTTTTCTAAGGAAAAGGGGTTGCTTCATCATCCAAATCCCCTTCCAAACCCCGTCCTACAGGGTCAGATACATCACATCTTGCCAATTGGCACAACTTCAAAAATCGTGATGTCTTATATGAGAAATCCGCCAAAATTGTGGATTTTGGCACCTTATCGGGTGGTCTAACTTTTGGAGGGAATTGGTTGGGAGCCTATGCTCCATATGGGCGGACCTATGCAGAAAGAAGTAGTAAAAAAATTCTATGCCTGTTGTCGCATTATTCCCAATGACTTATCTTCCTTCGAAGTTCATTTCACCGATGGGATTTGGACATTCGGT
The DNA here is from genome assembly GCA_003013855.2 of Liriodendron chinense. NCBI lineage: Eukaryota > Viridiplantae > Streptophyta > Magnoliopsida > Magnoliales > Magnoliaceae > Liriodendron > Liriodendron chinense. Next base: position 7,221,159 of record ML058446.1, read on the forward strand.
CTTGCTGTCATAGCCTGAGGCTACTGGTGTTTCAATTGTTGATGAGGATGAGCTCTCAGATGATGAGAAGACAGATCATGCCTCTCGAGACACTATGACCCTAGCATTATGCAATGGAGAGTGCCCTAGATGGGTTAATGGTGATGCTCTTCGTGTCTCTTTCATAGTCCTGGGATTACATCTTATACATAACATATTCTTTAAAAATCTATTCCCCAGGAAAAGCAACAAGGTTGATCTTCCAAAAGACATGGTCACCGTTCTATACAATGTCAGTCAGGGCTGTCGTATGTGTCTTCCATCATTTATCATGAAAGTCATTCGGTCCGCTATCTTGGTGTCCGATGGTCTTCCATTTGGTTATCTCATTTGTAGGTTGGCTAAAACTATAGGACTCGTTGATCCTTCAGATGTGTATGTGAAACCTCCCATCCTCAATCGATTTATAATTTCTAAAATGCACAAGACACAAGAAGAACTTCAGCGTCAACTTCAGCAAGCCCAACAGCAGCATGAGGCCCCTCCAGTTCCTCTGAACCATCTCAGCCTAGTAGTTGCAGCGCCATCATCCGATCCGACCATTGATCCACGATTTGTTCCTGGACGATTCAGTACGCCCCCACGGGCGTTCACCCATTGTGGCTCGACCTGTAAGCGGACTCTTCAACCTATACCATTGAGATGCGCCAGCTTCAGGATCGTCTTTCTTAGAGAATTGATCGAATCGAGCGGAGATTAGATCAGATGGAACAGACCGATTCTCAACTGCTTCAGGGTCAGGCCACTCTCTTCAGTTCAGCAGGAAGCTATTGTGGCTCGCCTTGCTCAGATTGACAAGCGATTGGAGGCATGGGAGCGAGCTGCTCGTGGCGATGCGCCGCCACTAGATCTGGGTGACGGAACTGACTTCTAGTATCGTGATATGTTGTGTCGTGTGTCTTGGTCAGGAATATCTTTTTGGTGACCAAAGACACCTGTCGCTCGTCATTATATATATATATATATTGAATGACTGTTTGACCTTTGATGATTGAGCTTTACAGTTATATCTGTTTATGACATCATATGCTTGGATTTCTTCTCTTTGAACTATATTGATACATATTTTTGAGGTAGTGTCCACCTGTTGCATGTATATATCGTTGTGCTTGGGTGACTCACCCATTTTTGGTATTTTCTTTGATAATACTTGTGTTTTACACTTATATCCGTTTCGAATCTTGTGCCTTATTGAATATTGATTGAGTGAGACTAGCCGATTGGGCTATATACACTTTGACTCTTGTTATAGGCCCATACCGTTTGGCCTATCATCTATTTTCATCACCATATAATCATATAAGCATGCAATTTTAAATGAAAATCTGATTGTTGGAAGGTTGGATGGCTAGGGCAAAATGCCCATTTCTGGTCCATTATTGATGAGTTTATTGGATTTTATTGGTATATTGATAGGGGGGAGGTTGGATGGTTGGGGCATTTAAGCCCTTTTGACTCATTGCTCTGTTTAAGTATAGCTTATTTTTATTAATTGATCTTGATATGCATACTATTTGGGTGGTTGGTTGATTGGGCGAAAGGCTCTTTGTGTGTAATGATTAATTGTATATCATGTTGCTATGTGTCGCTTCTGTTCTCCCATGTTTTTCATGATCTATCTCTTCTCTTAAATCGTATGATTGACATATTTTCTGCGCTTTATTGCTTATTGTTCATAGTTTAGCTTCGTTGCTCTCATAGGCATACTCTTTTGCGAGCTAACATTTGTTAATCACTGACAAAAAGGGGGTGAACTTATATCCCACCAAGAAGCCGTTTATATCTTTTTACAGGCTTTCTTAGGTACAGGTATTGAGGGGGAGAATTTGAAGACATTTCGAGTATGTACATGTCATATTGTAAAGATAACTTTGTAATACTTTGTATAGACATGTAAGTGGGTGTGATAGTTTCTTGGTTTTGAGATATTCATGATATGGAGATCATGAACGGTTTTACGTTGTGTTTTGTCACGTAATTGACAAAGGGGGAGATTGTTAGTTCACTAATTAGTGCATCGTATTAGCAATTTCGTGATTGTTTAAGTCAGTCGAGTCTTGTGAGCCCCGACGAAGATTGAAGACTCATGACTTGAAGACCGAAGCAGCTTTCCGCACTCAAGTTCAAGCCAAATCAAGTTCAGAAGGTAAGTTGCATATAGAGACAGCCCACTGGGATCTCAAAACACCCGTATTTATGGCTTTCTAAATATACTTATCTTAGCCATTTAATCCACGGTCTTAAGGTCGAGATGATCAGTCTTGGACCTCCATTGTGTAGGTGCCAATCAATTGAAAAACTAGGAAAACCATCTCTGTGTGCACCTTAAAAGATGATGAAGTTCACCCTATATCAGGCCATGTACTTAGCCTGACGATCGGTCGGCTGTAGAAATCCTTCGGTCAGCATTTCTAAAGATCATGATCTGGCTGTTCGAAGACCGGTCTAAGGACTGGTTGTTGGCCTCCAAGGATCGGTCACACGACCGGTCGTAAATAGACGAAAAATGTCCAGTAACATTTTGTTCAAAATGATATAGGGTAAACTGGTCGTTGGCCTTCTAGGAACAGTCGCTGGCCTCCCTAGACCGGTCGCATGAACGGTCGTAAATGGACAAAAATCGTCCAGCAACCTCGACACGAAAATTTTTATGGGTAGACCAGTCTGAGGATCGATCAGTTAGACCAGTCGACAGACCGGTCGGACAGCTCAATCAAGACCGATCCTCAGGGGTTTGTAACAGGTTGAATGTTATCAGTTTTATATCCGTTGGAGCCCGATTCTTGGAGCCTATAGAGGCATATTTTAAGGGCTTTAATGGTATCTTTTGCACACCCATTGAGAGCATTAAGAGGGGCAATTAAGAGCTTTACCTAATCTCTTTTGATCATCATTGTCTTGAGTTAAACCTAGCCATTAATGGTACTACATTGAGTATTCAAAGCTCGGTTTGAACAATGAACTCAAGCATAGCATTCATGATGTCCCTATCATTGAAACTTCAACTTGAAGTCATTTATAGCCATTGAATGATCAGATTGATAGTTCCTTCATTAACCATATCATTGTAATAGGCAAATGGAACATCAATACCTCTTGCACTAGTCTAGGATTATCATATGCATTGGTAGTTGATGGTGGGAGCTTGGAGAGGAACTAAAGCATTCGTGGAAGCTGAAGCTACTCAACGGCGCTGAAAACGGGCTCATCTCTTGTAAGTGTTTAAGCTATAGAGTCCATTATTTGATTCCCCCTTCTTGTTGAGATTGAGGTCTAGAGATTGTGACCCAATCTCGAAGTTGTCCTTGAGTAGGATGCGTGTGTCCTTGCGTAGGACGTGGAAGTCCTTGCGTAGGCCTCCGACACGGGAGAATATGTGCGTTGTCCTTGTGTAGGATTTGAGGAGTCCTTGTGTAGGAATAGACCTTGTGTAGGTTGTAAAGGTTGAGAGGTGAACCTCATTTAAAACCTCCAATAGTGAATGCCAGGTGTACTCAAAGGAGTTGAGTACTTGAACCTGGGAGTGGAGTAGACTCATCGTCGAACCACTATACATCGTGTGTAATATGGTGAATGCATTTTGTCTATTATTGTCCCTTGTTGATCAATGATATAAGTGCTTAACTGAATGCCCATCTTATGTTTAACAAAATGCTCATATGTCATCTTTAAATGATCAATACAAGCATGCATATGAACTGTTTGATTAAATGCTTCTCTTAGTATAGTTGTCAATCGAGTTAGATCATGTGTGATCAATTGCCTTCATTTACCTGTAGTTAATTGTTAAATTAATGTATAAATGTATTTGAGTTTTTAAATTCGCAAGAAAATTTAAGAAGTCCTATTCACCCCCCCCCCCCCGCCCCCCCCCCCCCCCCCCCCCCCCCCCCCGAAGCATACCTTCAAGCTTATCTCACTAGTGATAAAATGCAATTTCAGCATAATCTTGCTTAATTTTGTGCTTAATGTATGTTAATCTATGCCTTGGTCATTTACAGTTCATGTTTATCTTAGAATGACCAATTATGCATGATTGCCTATGCTTAGATAAGTACATTTTCTTATTGATCATGTTACATGCATGCTCCATGATTTTAATGTAATGCCCCGAGATTTTGGCTCCCGCGGATTCCATGATAGGCCTAAATTTTTAGGTGTTATCTAAGATGTATCAAGGGTGAAATTCTTGACATATCATTATGTTTCCGTATATTTAAAATTTAATGGAATTCATGCACAGAGATGAAAGATAAACATGTGATTTAATGAAATTCTAATCTACGTCATCATCACAAAGTTCTTGAAACTAAACCAAACAATTAATCAATTCTTACCTTCATTACGAAAACTTATTACAATTTTGAAATAAACAATAAACTATCATAAAATCACATAATCAAATAAAATCTCCAATATGTTCGCTCCAACTTCGTCATCCGTCATCTGTGCTGCAAACCTTCGAACACACTGTCGTAGTGCTTGCTTCACTTACTAGATCTTCACCTGGATTATCTGAAATGTGGTTAGATAGCGTTAAACCCTATCATAATAGGGAATAACCCTCCAAGACAATCATGGTAATAATAACACAGAGATAACGCAAGCATGATAATTATAATCGACCAAAATATTGAAGATAAATCTTATTAATGCAATGCATGATATGCATGCTCTGGCTAAGGCACCCTAGCTAGAAATATAATACATGAAGCGGGAGACTCCCTATTACGACTTCACGCTAGCCACTAGTCACTAGAGGTTCTGGGACACGCAAGCTCATAGTTTTGCTCGACCACGTGAGAAACGGGACGCTCATAGCCCAAATCTACATGCGAACAGTGTACGGGAGAAGTAGGACACTCTAGCCTATTCCCAATTCAACACACCCATATGGAGCCAAGTGAATGTATGACTTTAGTTTCACCTTTATTTAAATGTTTTCACGTATAACTAGTTTTAAATAAAACTCAATGGTCACTATGGGGAGTCACAAGCAACCCAGCATAGGCCAATAGCATGGGTTTAGTGTCCATAGCACCAACCCCGACTCATAAGATAACACATACGATTAATGTCCACTCCTTGTCCCGCTTATAGTCTAACTAAGCCCCACGAATGGCCATTAATTTCCAATGTGGCCAACCAAAGGAAACATACATATACGACACATGGATCCATTCCAACATCATGTGAACACAAGGATCCCTTGGCAAGTACTCAACACACAAACATAGTTATACCAAGATCATCCTTCCAATATAGACACCTCTCATGGGCCCATCTCTCTATAACAACTGATCTCATCAATATAGGGGGACAAAGGTATACATAAGCGTAACTTTCACATGATAATCCTCATCCATATGATGTATACATCATCATAACCATCTTAATCATACATAAATATAAATCAAAGAAATCAACACATGGTTCTCATAATAATGCAAAAAAATACACATGCTTTCTCCCATATACATCTAAACATGAAATCATATCATCACATAATATCATTTCAGCATAAATCTAATATTAATCATGGCCTAATATGGATCATGCATTCAAGCTTAAGATACTCAATAAATAATAAAGAAAGTTTAGAAAATTACACTTTTATCTATATTGGCTTTAAGGGAAAATCCTTACCTTCTAGATGGACAAGATTGGAGGTTTGTAAGGGCTTGATGTATACGTTGGAGAGTCCAAAGGGCCTACTCTCTCTCTCTCTCTCTCTCTCTCTCTCTCTCTCTCTCTCCCTTTTCTTTTCCTCTCTCTCTAAATCGTGGTTAGGGGCAGCTCTTATGATGGAAGATAGGTTTTATATGTAAGGGGGGGGGGTTGGATTTTAGGGTTTTGAAGAGCTACACACGATTACAAGTGCGCAGATAAAAGATAAAGTTGTAAAACTAAATTTTTAGGTCAATTTTGGAAGAGATACAAATGATGGATGAGAGAGATGTTTCATACATAGAATTTGTTCAGGATGGGCCATAAAATGGTCGTGATGGATTCTGGAATGGGGCCCACGAACGATCGTAGGGTCCACGTGAAGAAAATAGGAAAGAAATGGAAGAAAAATATAAAGTTATAAACAGACAGTTTATCTGACAATCGAACACCTATGATAGGTTTGGATTGGTCCCAATAGGAAGGTACGGTCCACAAACTGAGGCTCCACAGCCGTTTGATCGATCTCTTATGCATGTGAAAGATTTAGGGAATAATTCTCCAAGAGAAAAGAAATTTCCATTCTCAACGTGATTTGGGACGTTGGTTAGCTAAGAGGAATTCTATGGATCCTATAGATGGATTCCTAACTCCCCATGCGAAGGAAATTTCCGGATTAGAAGATCTTATAACACAAGGCTTAGTTTGGACGTTAAGATCGAGTTGGATTTGCGATGAAATGGAAAGACATTACATAGGAGGTGGTTTTGGATGATGAAGAAGAGGATGAACGGTTTAGATCGTTGAAATGGGGCCCACCTGAAGCCAGTGGAGGGGTAGTAGCGGCCAGCGACACACACTGGAGACGGTTTCCGTCTTGGGCTCGTGGGTGCACGATCAAACCTCGTTTCACCATGCACTATAATGTGCATGCAACACACATGGGACCCACTATGATGTTAGTGAAAAATTCGACCCGTTCATCATGTTGGCAACAATTTTTTAGAGGATGGTACAAAAAATTGGACAGATATGAGATTAGGTGGGCCATCTAGGGGCATTTTCTGATTTGGCCATTCGTAGGATGATTTGAGGGTTGCAATTTGACATGTACGGTTAAAAAGTGCCCAAAAGCTTAAGTCTAAGGTTTTGCATTGTTACGATCGTCGAAAACTAGCATACTTAAAAATGGCAGTTTAAGTTGAGTTTAACTAATGTTATTTTCGTAATTATCTGAAAAGTGCGAATTGTATAAAATCTAACATTTCTACGCTGTTCATAGGGTCATTCTACAAAATTTTGTAAAGGGTCTCCTATTGGATCTTCTACGGATGTCTCGCTATTCGCGACTCAAACTAAACATACGATAATTAATTAAAATAAAATAAAAATAATTTTTCAGAAAATTTCAAATAAATTTTAAAAAACTTCAGGGTGTTACATTTAATGTTCATGCATCTCTTATACTCTCTTTGTTAGCATTTTTTTATAGTTATAACTGTGACACTCTAATCTCTACTTCCTTTTACTTAATTGGTGTACCATTAAAGGGGAGAGATTAATTTGTCAATTGCAGACAAAAAGGAAGAGAAAGATCAAGTTCCACCAAAACTATTTGTTATATTTCGTGTTGCAGGATTAACAGGTTATGGGAGAGCAATTCAAGAAAAGCATTGCTTAGTTACATGTCTTAGTGTATTTCAAGTCGTAATCTTTTAATTTGGCATGTATTTTATTTGTTGTTTTGGTAGTGTCATTGGTATGGACCATGACACGGTATAGGTTAAGTTTTGTCACGTAATTGACAAAAAGAGAGATTGTTAGTGCACTTTTTTGTGGCATACTAATGCACCTTATTTGTCAATCACATGCGTCCATGTGTTGTAATGTCGGTTGAGCCTTAGCAAGCTAAAGACCAAAGATTCAAGTGGACAAGCATCATCAAGGAAGAAGAAACATGTAAACGAAATGCCTTGGTGACCTTAACCCTTAGAATCAAAACATCCCTAAACCTCTAGATAACTTGGACCTAACAGGAAAACCCTTAGTCATCATCATTAGTCTTAAAACACTTAGAAAAACATGATAAGCTAGGCTAATAAAAGAGGTTCAAGCTGCTGTAAATGAACCAACCCAAACAACAGTTTTTTAGTGGACTTTGATCAATCGGAGTTTAGTTTCGATAGGACTTTGATCCATCGGAGAACTAATTTGATCCATCGAAAATTGGTCCATCAACATTGTGAACTCTCTGGACAATTTTTCGATCCATTGAACCCATCCCTTCGATCCATTAGAGAAGGGTTCGAACAATCGAACTAGATATCCAGCAATTGTATAAACTCTCTGGACAGTTTTTCTCTCAATTAAAGGGTATTTATGATGGATCGAAGATATACGAATCTGACCATTTTTATATCGTTGGAGATTTATCTATAAAAGCGGAGAGTTCGTTTTTGGGTTAGGTGAGAGGAATTTTAGTGATTTAGATACCACCACTATTGCAAACCATTAGAGGCTCTAATCTTAACCCAAACAAGTCATCTTCCTTGTTATCCATCACAAGAATGGAGCATTCAAAGCTCAAGAAAAATATGATCTTGTTCCCTCTGATCTCTAGATGTTTTAGAAACGTACATCATAAGTATATCCTTAGTCTAAACCTCTCTAGAGATCCAATTAGGTGGAATTCCTCTAGGCAACTAAATTCTACTAGTTGTAGAGAATTCACCACCACCTTCTCACCTTGGGCATCTCCATCGGAGCATCAAATGCAAGGTACCTGATCTTAGAGCTAAAGCATTGGCAACGTATCGACATCAGTGATCGGGAGAGTAAAGGTTGGCTGATTGAAGCACAAGAGAGTGGAGATTAAACAACCCGAAGTGACGCATCAACGGGGATCAATTCCGAGAAGTAAAGTTTTCATTGTAAGAGTCCACATGCTCTTTCCTCATGGAGGATTAAGTATGAGAATTTGAATTGCTAAACTCGATGGGTTCGGTTATGGGACTTAGGCCTTTGTGAGAGGGCTGAACAAAGTCTCCGTGTGGAGAGCCTCCAGCAGGAGTATACGTATGTTGTATAGGTTGGGAGAAGCTTTGTTAAACTCCTTGGTTATGTGGAACCATTACCTTAATAGGTTGGGAGGAACCTTGTCAAACTCGTTGGTTGGGTAGAACCATTAAACACCTTGGTTGGGTGGAACCGGGTTAAAACACATAAGTTGGGAGGAACCTAATTTAAACTTTCTAGTAAAATTCGGTGTGCTCAAAGGGTGAGTACTTGAACCAGGAGTGGAGTAGACACGCAGTCAAAACACTATACATGCTTGTGTTTGTGATATAATTGAGCACATTGTTAATCTAGTATTGTATGCTTGTGGACGCTCACCTTTCCGCGCTCTCGACCCTCCCTTTCGAAAAGGGGTATGTGCGAATCGCCGTTGTGTCATTGGCTCGCCTCGTTCTCGAAGGATTTTTTCTTCGGTTGTCGTGTTAAACTGGATATGTTTGGATGAGTTCGTATAAGAACAGAGTCGCCACTAGCCAATTACTTTGAATCTACAGTTAGCTAGACCCTGTAGAAACGTTAGAGAAGAGAATTCGAAGATTCCATCCTTTAAAATAACTCATTTTGATCTGCGGTCAGAGATTCGAGGTAAGGGATCACGGTTACAGGGTGGGAAGGTGTTAAGTACCCACTCTGCCCGTACCGAAGTACGGTCTCTACTTCACAAAATCGAACTAATACTTGAAAGTCTAATTTAATCCTCATACACTCTCATGAATGATATGATGTATGAATGTAGGTCTAAACAGTAAGAGTTTCTGATGGGCAGGTTTCCATTAACAGGTAAGCCCCAGAGCATACGCTCGAACTGATAGGTGCTTTGTGTGGGATGCATGATGTGTATTTAATTAATCAAAGTGCTTGCAGTGATATGATAAGCGGGGGGTTGGAAGAATAGTAAATGTTACACTTATGCTAGATGCGAATGAGATGATGCTAATAAAAGAGTAGCTAGATGGACGGAGGTGTCGCAAGGGTTTGCTTCGAGTGGCTAAGATTGGGACTTAGGTAGCTTGGGAGGCTTGGACCAGGGTCAGGTTAGGCTGGACCAGGGCTAGGTTCTTCTCACTCGGGCTCTCCTTGGTGGAGGAATGGGCTAAAGGGATGGAGTTGGACTCGAAATTTCTAGACGTTGAGGGATTTTTTCTGGATGCTGAAACAAGAGAGGATGGGGGTATTTATAGCTGCGAGCAGTGGCAACTTGTGTAAATAAGCTTCGGACGTGCTACTCCAGCTTTGAAACGTACGGCCCCCGAACTTGAAGCAGAAAGTCCGAGGTTCGGAGCTACTCTGAAGCTGTGGCTCGGAACTAGGTGAGTTAACTGGGTTTGAAAGATGAATTGACACGGTGAGTTGACTGGGTGCAAGGGTTGGACTGACCCGGTGAGTTGACTTGGTGATTTGACTCAACGGGTTGACTCACCAAGTTTAACTTTTTGGGGATTTTTTTGACTGGTTTTTCTTATTAGGGGTTTTTCAGGCTGATGTTTAGGGGTGAGTTGACTGGGTTTAGGCTTAAGCTGGGCTATGGATTGGGGCTTACAAGGTTGAGTTTGGCTGGATTTGGACATGAGATTTTGGAGTATGGGCCTCCATTCATTCAGCTATCTCTACCAACATTGTAGCCAAAGGTGGGGTGTCTACAGATGCCCCTCTTTGGCAGAGGTTGCATGCAACTGAATGTCAAAGCGAGTGGACACCCCACTTCTGACCCGGTCATTCATAAATTGTGGTCTGGAAGCTTTGCTTGCCTTTGTATCTGAGTCAGTTGATTGTCTCGAAATTGATAACTCGCACATACCGTAGGAGTTTGGAGAAAATATTGCGATTATCTCTGCATGAGCTGCAACCTGGGTACCCAATCGCAACCCTTCCATTCCCGATCAGTACTAACATCGGAAATGTATAGTAGAACCTTTGCGTCCATCATAGTCTTACGAGGTTACTGACCCTGTGATTCATTGTTCGTTGCTTTCCCAGATCACTCCAAGAGTACTTGTTTTGCTTGACTGTCAAAGTGGTTAGCTGCCCTGCGTCTACGCTGCCTTACGGGTAATCCACTACTCCGAATTAGACTCAGTCAAGGTACTTCAAGCATCCACGCCTAGATATGTGTTGGTGAACTTTTTCCACCCAATCTGCTGGTTTTGATACTTAGGTTACAATTCATCGTTTCCATCGTTCAGATGGTTTCTTTGACCGAACCTTTTGGCTTTCATCTTTTTGTATCTTGGCATTTAGTACGGCCGCACTAACGCTAGAGTTCAGTTTAACCGTATTTTGAGTGCATTGGATCCGATGGCCTTTGGGGAAACCGCGAGACATCGGATCTTATTTGATTTTTGCGTTGGCTCCTACCTAGAGATATGGAAGATCTCTTAGTGTTTTGGAGGCCGAACGCTCTACTAGAAAAATATTTGTCGATTTTGAAAAGGTACCCACTCTAGGGAGTGGTACTCCGTGGGGTTTTTATTTGCAAATAGGGACATATATATTTTTTGTCTTTTCGAAAAGGAAATCTGGCTTGCACACGCCTCCACTAGGGATGGCTGTGGGGTCTTTGGCTAACCGACTTTTATTTTGAAAGCAGGCAAACATGATGATTGATGCGATGGATGCTGATGCATGCGGATGCATATTTAAAGATGGATGCATGATTTAGCTCATTCTTTTTCAGTTCATTGATTTTGCTTTTGCTAGGGATGCAGAGAACTTCGAGCTTATTACTTTTAGGGTTGTGCTTCCTTGGGGATTTTCTTTTCAATGCGGATGTTTAGGTCAGCAGGTTGGTCAAGATCCCGACTCGTGGTCGATCAGGTCCATCATCCCAAGATGCTGTTTCTTTGCTGATGGGGATGGATGAAGGAGGTTGTCTGTTGTAACCTTAAGATGTTGTTCTGGGGAATGGGTGTGATTGGGATAGTGTTTGGTTGCCAGTTTTGGTCAAGATTTCAATTTGCGGGCGATCAGATCCGTCATCCCAAATTGTGAAATGGGTGAGGGGAGTTCGAGACTTCTGAGATGCTGTGCTGGGGATAGTGACAATTTTTATGATTTTTGTAAATATTTGATCTGAATCTTTTCCAGAGTAGTAAGGATTGAGATCGGTTATTGAAAACAAAGGAAATATTTTTGTGATTTTGAAGATATTTGGTCCAAGTAAAGATCGATGTTATTGAAAACAAGGGAAATATTTTGTGATTTTTGTAAGCTGATTTTGCAATGTTTTGGTATTTTCTGATTTTTCTGAAATGCAAGGAAATGTATGGAATTTTCATCCACTTACAGCTTCTACTACTGGTAAGGCACTCGATCCATTTTACGTCAGCGAGCAAGACGACTCTCACAAAGTTAAGTGTCATAGTTTTACATCTTCGGATGAGGGGATTTTGAGAGTTTTCAGTCAACACACTCACAAAGTTGCCTGTTCCTCATGTGCAATGCACATAGACCATGTATCGTCCGACGGACTCCTTCAGCCATAAAATGAGTGACATCCTCGTATTTCCCTTTGTCAATCCAGTTTAGGGTCTTATACTGCTCACAATTCCGTGAGGGTTCACTTCACCTCCCAATTGCCTTAATCCCCTTCATGAGTTTTAGGAACAGGGAACATCCGTCAGATTCAACAGTGACTTCCAAATCAAGGTTTCTATTACGGTGCGTTCAACATGAACAAGATCGCGGGGTTCTGCTCGCCTCAGCCCTTACCTGTTTAGAAGATTCCAGACACCCGTACGATCAAGTGTTAGTCATGTCCAAGACAGGTTGGGAAAGAAAATCCCTCGAGAAGTTAATCCCAGTGTAGTTTTAGGTCTTCAGACCGCTGGGGATAGATTTGTGTAGTTAAAATCAGATGATAAATCTTTTTTTTTTTTGTGAAAGTTCTAGAGCTTGACTCGGGTGATCGAGATTGATACTGGTTTTTATGGAAAACTTAAAATCTTTTTGATATTTTTGGAATGATCCGGGTCATCGAACCTTGACTCGAAGGGCCGAGATTGATATCGTTTTTTTTTTTTTGAAACAAAAAGGTCCCCCGAGAAGTTAATCCCAGCGTAGTTTAAGGTCTTTGGACCTAAAATTATGTACATGCTGAAAACACATTCTTTTTGTGATTTTTTTTAAAAAGATCCAGATTATCGAACCTTGATTCAAGCGGTCGAGGTCGATGCCGATTTTTGGTTGAAAGCTGGAAAGTCCCCTGAGAAATTAATCTCGGTGCAGTTTAAGGTCTTCGGACCCACAATTATGTACATGCAGATACGACATTTTTTTTTCAAAAGATCTGATCTATCTGACCCCCTGTTGAGCTCTGAATTGTGCATATTCCAACCCCAATTCATCACATATTATGCATGGGTTGCATGATTAAAAGACTACTTTTATGCATGATTTGTAATTGTAGGAATGAGATAGAGATTTCACTAATTCAAGGCTCAAGAGAGCACTTTATATACATTGAAGACCAAGCTTTGATGAGCCAAAGAAGAGAAGAAAAACCTTAAAAATCATGTTAAAAGTCTCGAATTGTCCTGAAAAAGCAAAGTGCAGAGCTGCAAGCCATAAAAATAAAATGCAGAAAGTTGCAGTTTCTGAAGATTGATTCAGAGATTGATCCGTCGATTGATCGCACAGCCTAAGCGATTGATCAACAGCCTTGAGCGATTGATCGCTCATAGCAGAATTGGCAAATTTATTGCTAGACTAAAGTGCAGATTTGCGATTGATCTCCCAGCTTGAGCGATTGATCGCCCAGCCTGTAGATCAATCGACAGAATGCATATTTTTGAAGATTTGCTGCTAGAACTCTCTGGACACTTTGGACTCAGCGATCAATCGCCCGTCCACTTGTGATTGATCGTCCAATCATAGAATACAGTTTTTACAGTTGAATCGCAAGTGTGATTGATCACCCAGTCCAATCGATCAATCGACCATGCGCCCAATTTAGAAATTTCCAAGTCTGGCTCCGATTTTCTTTGTGCAGTGCGTAACTTGTACGCAAATTCTCAAAGATTCTTCATTTTTGGAGTGTGAAAGCTATAAAAGGAGACATCCACTCCCTTCCTAAGGCATCTAGCAACATGGGGAGCAAAGAGATCAAGACCTAGGAGGCTTCCTAGCCTCCTTGTAGACACCCCACCTTCAGATACATTGTTGGTAGAGATAGCTGGATGAATGGAGGACCATACCCCCAAATCCCATGTTCAAACTCAGCCAAACTCACCCTTGTAAGCCCCAATCCATAGCCTAACTCACCCCTAAACATCAGCCTGAAAAAACCTCCATAAGAAAAACCAGTCAAAAAATCCTAAAAAAGTCAAACTCACTGAGTCAACCCGCTAAGTCAAATCACCGAGTCAAACCGCCGAGTCAAATCACCGAGTCAACCCACTAAGTGAAATCACCGAGTCAACCCACTGAATCGACCCACCGAGTCAACTCACTGAGTTCCAAGCAGCAGCCCCGGAGCATGTCCGTACCACGCGCTGGATCCCGAGAAGCGTCCGTACGGGCGGCCCCCTGGGTGCCGCCCAAACATATTTACGGGTTCTGCCACTGCCCGCTGCTATAAATACCCCCTTCCCTTCTCATTTCAACAATCCCATCCAGTCCAGAGCGACCCGTCCGTTGCGAGTTTCCCTCCATCCCTCTTTAGCCCATTTTTCCACCAAGGAGAGCCCGAGTGAAGAGAGCCTAGCCCTGGTCCAGCCCAACCTGACACTGGTCCAAGTCTCCCAAGCCATTCAAGTCTTGATCCAGCCACTCGAAGCCAACCCTTGCGACACCTCCTTCCATCTAGTTGTTCCTTACTAGCATCATCTCATTCGCATCTAGCATAAGTGCAACATTTACTTTTCTTCCAACCCCCCTGCTTCACCACAAGCACTTTGATCATTCAAGCACACAACATGCATCTCGCATAAAGCACTTGTCAGTTCGAGCGTATGCTCTGGGCTTGCCTGTTAATGGAAATCTGCCCATCAGAAACTCTTACTGTTCAGACCTGCATTCATGTATTAGTCACTACGGGCACTTTGATTATTCAAACACACAGCATGCATCTCGCATAAAGCACTTGTCAGTTCGAGCGTATGCTCTGGGCTTGCCTGTTAATGGAAACCTGCCCATCAGAAACTCTTACTGTTCAGACCTGCATTCATGCATCATGTCATCTATGAGAATGCACGAGGATTAAATCAAACTTTCAAACGGCGATTCGCACGCACACACCTCTTCTTCTTTTTCCGAAAGGAAAGGGAGAACGTCGTCGGGAGTGCGGAACGACGAGGGTCTACAGAATGGCGACTCCACTGGGGATAAGCTAGTCCCACTAGTCGTGATCCGACTTGAAAAATAGAATCCTTCCCGGACTTGAAAGTCATTAGTCCTCATACAATCTCATCTGCATAGCATTCTACCCAAAACTAAAAAAAAAAAATTAGAAAGTCCCAAAACTAAAAAAAAGAGAGGGTAGAGTATAGTCCTCACCATTGCACCTCCTCGGGCTCAACGTGTTCGGAAACAACTTCCCTTCCGCAGCATAATCCGCACTCGAGCTCAGCAAGCCATGTCTGACCACGAAGAGGAAACTCACCTCTTCCCCGCTCTTGAAATGACCGAAGCGCAACCTCCAGCGCAATAGCCAATTGAGAATACGCCAATCATGCAAGAATTGGTACAAGGAATGAGAGCAATGCAAGAAATGCTCTTGCAATTCATGCAAGCACAAGCTACTGCAGCAGCCAACAATCAGGTTGGCCCAGTTCAGCAATCTCAGCAGCCATGCCGGGTCCCTCCGGCCTCCAGTTCAAATCAAGCACAACCATCGGAGTCTGCCCAAGACTACTGACAGCAGCCGTCTCAGCCCTTCGCTATGGGGCATCCTCCTCAATACCTTCCTGCGATGACAAGGCCGTCTCAGAGCACTCCCATCGCAGGGACTTCCAGTCAATCTTACAAACAACAGTCTCAGTAGATTTCAGCATGTCCCCGCCGATGAGACCCCTTTTCAATTTCAGCACATCCCCGCCGATGGGATTTCAATTCAATTTCCAGCAACAGGGACAGCACTGGCGAATGCCCACAATGAGGGTCAGTGTCAAGCCCATATCAATCAGCAGACAGTGGCGAATACCCAACAAGGGGGTCACTTCCCAGCATCTCAGCCTCCTGTAAACAGGAGTACTTTCCAATTCCAGCACATCCCCGCCAATGAGATCCCAGTTAATTTTCAGCAATCTTCAATTCAGCAAACTCCAGTTAATTTCCAGCAATCTTCAATTCAGCAATCTCCAGTTAATTTCCAGCAAGTTCCAGTTCAACCTTCAGTACAGTCTCTAGTTCAGTTACAATCCTTTCAAACACAAGATCATCAGAATCCAGTTCAGTCATCAAATCAAATTCAGCAACCCGCGGTTGCTTTTCAGCAAGCCCATAAGGTCGAAGACATTGACCACTATGCCGAAGAAGAACGTGCCTTACTCCAAGAGGCACCAGTCGCTCGAACAGATCACTCAGGATTGGACGAGTTGCAGGAGCAGTTCCAGATCCTGCAAAATCAGCTTCAGCGACAACAA
The DNA here is from genome assembly GCA_003013855.2 of Liriodendron chinense. NCBI lineage: Eukaryota > Viridiplantae > Streptophyta > Magnoliopsida > Magnoliales > Magnoliaceae > Liriodendron > Liriodendron chinense. Next base: position 7,237,520 of record ML058446.1, read on the forward strand.
GGAATCGATCTACCTTCGACCAAGTTCAGAGACTTGTGTCCTTTCCCAGATGCTCAAGTACCTCAAAACGTTGAGGTACCAAAATTCAAAAGATACGATGGCAGCAGTTGTCCCACAGCACATCTCAAGGCTTTTTGTGGAGAGCTGAGTGCAATCTCAGGAAATGAAGGGGCCCTCATTCGCTTGTTCTAAAAATCTCTAAAAGGCGATGCCCTAGATTGGTACACCTCATTGGATTGCCACCGCATTAGGATGTGGGAACAACTTTCCCAAGCTTTCGTCGACAGATTCGCATACAATCTCAACATGGCACCCAGAAGAGTTGACCTCGCGGCTCTCAGGCAAAGGAGTGATGAAACACTATCAGCTTATGTGGGACGTTGGCGAGCTATGGCTGCCAGAATGCGGACACCTATCGACGACGAAGAACAAATCTTCATGATTGTTCATTCAACATATCTTGGCATATCTGGATATCTCATTTCGCACCCATATGCGAATCAGTTGATCCATGCTGGAGAGCAAGTCGAAGCAGGAATCCATGCTGGGACGATCTCCCCATGGCCTCATCAAGCCACTCCAGTCAAGAGGAACAGAGTGGAGTGAAGACCCATCGGATATGGGAACGGAAACCGCAGTGGTTCTCCTCCCTGCTTGACAGAGGTAAACAACATCAACACCACTGCTCAGGGTAATCAATATGCTCCCCCACAGGGACATCAACAACATCAGCAGAATCAGGTTCAGCACCAACCTCAGAGGTATCAACCATGACCAAATCCGCAACTACAGCCACAACCACCTCGGCAGCAGCAGCAGTTTAGAGGGAACGGTCAATACTCATACCAGAATAGGCAGAATTACAAGGAGCTCAGGAAGTTCGCTCCACTCACTCAGCCACTTAGTCAAGTCATGACTATGCTGGTACAAAAGCAGTTACTCACTCTGATGACACCCAGGCCTCCTCCAAATCCTCTACCTCCAAACTATCGAGAAAATGAGTATTGTGCCTACTATCAAGGACGTGGCCACACCACTGATCGATGCTTTACTTTGAAGAATGCCATACAAGATCTGATCGACGACCGAAAAATCTTCATCTCAGTCCCCGGAACTCCTGCAGCAGCTTCCACCAACATTCTTCAGAATCTTCTGCCTCAACATCCAACGGATCCCAGTTCATCTCGTGGCCCCATGTCAACAGCATAGAAGAAGGAAAGCGCCTCGATCGCTTCTTCTCTCCTATCAAGTCCATTCATGCCTACACTTATGGGCCAACAAATCCTCCTCCGATCATGCAAGGGGCAAGTCCCTTTCCTCTTTCAGTCTCCGAGCCAGTAGTGCTCGAAGGAACACTTCCATATGATGTGCCAGTTGTGCAAGGGGCATCTTACAGCCCTTCATATTGGGAACCAGTCATTCTGGAAGGAGCACAATCATACATCGAGCCCACATACGAACCTGTCATCTTGCAAGGGGCAATTTCAGCACAGGAACAATACAATTCGCCATGGAGAAACCATACTCATCAGCAGCAAGAACCCATTGTCTTGGAAGGAGCTCCTCCAGTTGAACCAGTCATATTGCAAGGGGCAAATCCCGGAGGTGTGTCAATCACACTACGACAGCTGGGACGAACAGAGAAACCCCCTGCCATATCAAGAGGACCAGTATTCATTCCATGGGAGCCTCCTGCTCCAAGAACGGTCAAGCCAGGATCACGACCTTATGTGATCTATGAAAACAAGCCTCGATATTTTCCCTTCAGCACAGGTAACAATGTAGTCTTCAAGGCAAAAGCTCCATACGAGGAGGATCTGGTACCCACACCAGCACCGTTGCAAGAACCGGTGGTCCTAGAAGGCAAAGGTGAGGAAAATTATAAAGAGGTCCCATGGCACTATCCAGAATGTGCGGAAGTAGGGAATATGAATCCCAATGGGCGTTGCATTTGAAAAGATAATCAGAACAGAGGAGATCCCAAAGGCGCTCTCTTAAGCCTCGGCAACAAAAATGAAGCCGCATACGATGTGGCGACTTAGCTGTAATGACCCGAGATTTTCGACTCTCGTGTATAACACGACGGCCGAATTCCCAAGTAAATCATGGACTAATTGATTTGTTAAATAATAAAATATAGCATTCAATCACAATGACGGAAATAATTATCATCTTATTTTATCAAACTTACTACGTCATCATCAATGTTTAAATAAGGGAACCAACCATTATCCATACTGATTAATTAAAATACAAAACCATGTCTTCTCTTGAAGACTTATTACAATTCCATAAATGTATCAACTACTCAAAAAAATATTTAATAAATGATAACATCAATTAGGTTTCTCTAACATCGTCATCCGCCATGTGATTGTATGAACATCGAACTCTTTTCCTTAAAAATCGGGTTCAATACCTGGATCTTCACCTGCATCATCTAAATTGTGTTTGGGATAGCGTTAAACGCTATCATAGTGGGGAATATTCCCTCCAAGACTATCAAGAATAACAATGTATAAAACTCAGAGTAACGCAACACAATAATATCTTTATTCAAACAAAACAATCAAGTAAAAATCTTTGTTAATGCGATGCATGGAATGCATGCTCTGGCTAAGGCACCCTGGCTAGAATCACAATCCATGAAGTGGGAGACTCCCTGTTACGACTTCATGCTAGCCACTAGTCACCAGAGGTTCCTGGGACGCACAAGCCCATATTTTTGCCCGACCACGTAAGAAATGGGACGCTCATAGCCCAAATCTAGACGTGACAGTGTACGGGAGAAGTAGGACGCTCTAGCCTATTCTCAATTCCGTACACCCACATGGAGCCAAGTGAATGCATGACTTTAGTTTCGCCTTTATTTAAGTGTTTTCACATACAATCGTTTTAAATAAAACTCAATGGTCACTATGGGGAGTCGCAAGCAACCCAGCATAGGCCGACAGCACGGGATTAGTGTCCATAGCACCAACCCCGGCTCATGAGAATTTGTATATCATTAATGTTTACTCATTGTCCCGTTTTATGATTTCATCATGTCCCAAAAAGCCAATGTTGTACATCATGACCAAATTCATTAAAATACCCATGTAATGTAAAAGGATCCAATCAAGCATCATATATATCTAAGGATCCATTGACAAACAAGCACTTCATTCTCTCAGTTAAGTCAAGAGATATTCTTCCATCATGGACACCTCTCACGGGTTCCATCTCTCAACATCGAATAATTTTACCAACTTAGGGACAAAGAGTATACAATAATGGGATTGCCATATGATGATCTTATACACATATTTCATATCACAATATAAAAACCAATATTACTTGTAATACATGGACTAAGAAAATAAGGGCATAGATTTCACAAAAATAAATAACACAAATACACATGCTTCTTAGTAAAAAATCTAAAAAAAAAAGAATCACATCACCATATAATGATATTCATTACAAATCTCACATCAAACTTCATGTTATATGGATAAGTAATTCAAAACAAAACAACTTCACATGCCACAAAAGAATCTTATGATAATCATGATATTATTAATGAAAGGCTTGAAGGAAAATCCTCACCTTATGATGGACTTAGAAGAAGAGGGTTGTAGAAGATCCTAGCCGCTAAAAAATATGAGAAAGAACTCTCCTCTCTCTCTCTCTCTCTCTCTCTCTCTCTAGGGCATGGAGGCTAGGGTTAGGAGAATGATTTGGAGGTGCGTAGTAGAAATATGGAGAGGGATGTGCACGCGAGGTCTTGTATAACAACCTCTTGAGGTGGGTTTCTCAAATCTCAATATTCGGGTGATTTATGATCAATTTCAATCCGTTCATCTTATCAAGCTTGAAGAGTAGAGTCAGAATACGTAAATTTCTTGATGATCCACATTCTAGATTGGCCGATCCTTGAAAATGGCCTGACGGGTGCTAAAATGGGCTTGATCTCAATTAACGGTCTACGCTTGATGATCAGGGCCCAAATTTTGGAAAAATATATGGTCATGATAGGCAAATAATTGTACAAAGTTTAGTGGTTGATTGATGGTGAGAAATGCCTAGATCTGAAATTTCAACTTTTGGCGGAAAAGGAAGGGGCTGGCTTTGTGGTTCAACGGTGTAGGATTATAAATCGGGGTCCAAATTTTGTGTAAACTCGTAGTCATATGAGTATAATAAGTGGTCCAAATTTGAGAAGCGATTGATGGTGAGAAGTGGGTGAATCGAAAGGTTCAGTTTTAAAAAGAGTTGGTAACTTGTTAATTTCTAAAACGGGATAACTTCGCGCATGAGAAAGAGGCTTATCAAGGTGGGGCACTCAAATCACACTATTGGTCCATGATAAAGACGATCCAAGTCATTTATATGAAGAAAAATATTCAACTACGACTAACCATCCACTTTCCTCACTTAATGGACATGAAAATCAAAGATTAAGGCGCTGATTTGACAATTGGACCACTTCTGCGATGATTTAAGGGCTGAAAATTGACGTGTAAGGTTAATATGTGCCCAAAAGCTTAAATCCAGAGTTTTACATAAAAGTGATCGTCAGAGACTATAATACTTTAAAAATGGCATCTTAACTTGAGCTTAACTAATGGCATTATCGTAATTATCTTAAAAGTACGTGATTTTTAAAATCTGATCTTTCTACGATGTTTATGGGATCATTCTAAGCAACTTTTGTAAAGGGTCCCCTATTGGATCTCCTACGGATGTCCCGCTATTCGCAAATCAACGGTAAATGTACAATAATTAATAAAAAAATAAATTAAAAATGAATTTTCAAAAGTTTCAAGTAAATCTCGAAAATCTGGGGCGTTACATTAGCTCAAGTCAATCCCTGCTCAAATCTCAGTATGGGAGCTACTTTGCACATCTCGCATACATAGAGAAATGTTTGCCAAAACCCTGAGTGATGCCCACGTCTCCTCCGATACGGCACCAGAGATGATAGCATTGATGATTGGACAACTCTTGGCTCCACGCGCCATCACCTTCACTGATAATGAGTTGCCACCAGAAGGACGCAATCATGGGCGATCCCTCAACATAGCCTTACAATACAAAGACCTCTGTGTCCCGCTGGTCTTTATCGATAATGGCTCAAGCTTAAACGTCTGCCCACTCAAGACTGCGGAATGTCTGGGAATCAGTCCTTTATTTCGACCCAGCACCATATGCGTCAGAGCATTCGACAACACCCGCCGATCAGTGGAAGGGGAGGTCGACATAGAGGTACAGATAGGTCCGAAAATCTCCACTATCACATTCCAAATCCTGAATATATCAGCCTCTTTCAACATGTTGCTCGGACGACCTTGGCTGCACAAGGTGGGGGCTGTGCCATCAACCCTGCATCAACGAGTGAAATACATCTGTGAAAATCAAGTGATCTCTATCCATGCAGAGAAGGAGCTCATTATTCCCTCCAATGCTGCTGCCACTGAACCAGACATCCCAGTCATCGATATCCAGCACTCTGAAGAAGACGTCCCGTTTCATAGTTTCGAATTCGAGACTGTGAACTCTATCGCCAATCCGGAACCGATAAGGGTGGACCGTGTCTTTTCACCAGCAAAACGTTTGAGCCTCAAATACCGAATGAAGAATCATTTCAAGTCCAGAAAGATACCGCTGGTATATAACTAACGCAAATGGGGACTCGGATACAGGGCAATCTTCATGGACAAAAGAAGGAAGAAATTTCGGTGCTCACCCATCCAATTCATCAAGCCAGGAGAACCTTGCAAAGACCCAGGAGGGAATCAACCGACTGCACTACACAAAGGCCTCCCGTTGAGCCTAGCTTGGGCCACATGGCCCCCCATTCGATGGGATCAGATTCTCGAGCCGTCTAAGCCTCCGAAAGAAGAAGGAAAGGATGAAGATGAAGAAGAAAGTCAAATACAACAGCTTCAGGACCAGGGTACTCTGATACCTACTCCCAACCAGGGGCACAACCTGCCCACTCCAGCATCAATCAACCAGGGGCACAACTTGCCTATCTCAACATCAATCAGCAAGGGGCACGACTCGCCCATCTCTGAAGAATCAACATCATCAATCATCAGCAAGGGGCAAAAGCAACCCATCCATTGGACCAAGAAAGGGAAATGTCCAACCCTGGACTGGTTCGATGTCCAGATCCCAAACATGTGTCTCACTGTGGAACCAGACGAACTGCAATGCGAGGTAAGTGATCCGAGAGGGACTGAGTACGACTCAGATCTCGAACCCAACCAGCAAGAAATCATGGTCATTGAGCCAAGCTGTGATTCTTCGCCCAAGTCATCAACCCCCACCTCTTTAGGGGAGGAAGTGTGGGGTCCTGAATGGTCATCCGTTCCCCTAACTTTTGAATCAGCCAAAGAGCCATCTGAGGGCTCTGGCTTCCAAAAAAGAAACGCCTGTTTAAGCAGCGATCGAAACTTTGGGACAAGCTGGGATCAGTCATGGTCTGCAATGCCCGCTTGTTCAAAGTCCCGTGAATTTCAAATATAAAAAAAAAATCGAAAACTTTCAAAAGCCAAAAACATCTAGCATTTTCATTCCAGAAAAATCTCAAAAACAAAAAAATATTTATTTTCCTACATTCAATAGTGTGCCAAGTTCGTCTAAAGAGTCGCATGAGTTTGAAGTCGAATCATATGATTTTGACATCGAATTAGACTTCGAGCTCATGGGTCTGGACGAAGCTCGGGATGAGGAAGATGATGACCCGGCTCCCGAACTAAAGGATCTCCTCAAGAAGTTCGAATCTAAAGCCAATGTCGTAGCCAATGATTTCGAGATAGTAAACTTGGGGACACCTAGGGAAGTACGCATTGGAAAATCCTTGCCACCAGAGATGAAGCAGAGAATGATAGAGTTCCTAGCTCCAAGATTGTCCAACTTCGCATTCTCATATGAAGACATACCGGGGCTCAATGAAGAGCTCGTTGTACACCATTTGTCAACCAAGGCGGATATGAAGCCTGTAAAGCAGAAACTTCGAAGAATGAAGCCAGAATGGGCTCTGAAAGTCCGAGATGAAGACATCAAGCAATAGCTCAAAACTTAGGAGTTTCCGGAGACAGCAACAGATCGCCGAACCATCCAGCGTTTGGCCGGACAGTTCACCATCAGTGGCGAAGTTCTTTACAAGCGATCCTATAATCACATTCTCCTTCAATGCGTCGATGAAACAGAAGCTGCAAAGATCATGAAAGAAATACACGAAGGAATCTGTGGCCCACACATGAATGGGCACATGATGGCAAAAAAGATTCTACGACTCGGCTACTATTGGCTCACCATGGAGACAGACTGCCGCCAGCACGTCAGAAAATGCTTCAAGTGTCAGGAGCATGCGAATCAAATCCATCCCCCCTCATCAGAATTATACAACCTGACCACCCCCTGGCCCTTCTCCATGTGGAGACTCGACATCATCGGCAAGATTAGTCCCAAAGCATCAAACGGTCATGAGTACATACTTGTGGCAATCGACTACTTCACTAAGTGGGTAGAAGCAGCCTCCTATACCACGATTGCAGCATCCCAGGTGATCAAATTCATGAAGAACAACATCATATGCCGGTATGGAATCCCCAATGTTATCATCACAGATAATGGGACCCCGTTTGTCAACAAGAAGATGAATGACTTCCTCAGCAAATTCAAGATTCAACGTCATCGATCAAGCCCCTACCGTCCTCAGATGAATGGTGGGGTAGAAGCCGCAAACAAGATGATCGTCAGGATACTTGAGAAGATGGTCGTGACCTATCGAGATTGGTCAGATATGCTCCCATATGCACTTTGGGCCTATTGAACGTCTGTACGGTCTGCTACGGGCGTTACTCCTTTCGAGCTTACTTATGGAATGGAAGCAGTTCTACCAGTTGAGGTGGAAATACCATTACTACGAGTGTTACTAGAAAGCGGAATTGAAGAAGGAAAATGGCAACGGGCCAGATTCAATCAATTGCAGCTAGCAGATGAAAAGCGCATGCGTGCGCTAAGTCATTCTCAGTGTTATCAGAAAAGGATCGCTCGGGCTTACAACAAGAGAGTCCGAAAAAGAAGTTTCAAGGTAGGCGACATGGTCATGAAGAAGATTCTACCGTCGCACCTTCTGGATCCCAGAGGAAAGTTCAAACCCTTGTGGGATGAGCCGCTGATCATCAGAGAAGTACTTCCCGGAGCCGCCCTCAGACTCACCAGCATGAGAGGGGTGGATCTTCCTAAGCCAATCAACGCCGACAAAGTGAAGATCTTTCACGGGTAAGTCATTCTGACCTTATCAAGAGTTACATTAATAGAGCTGAAGTCAAGAGGTCGAAGCTAAAACCTCTGAGAAGTCATTTTCGTCCACCAAAAAGTGCTTCCCGACCCGAGAAAATGGGAAGCCAAAACAAGGCACCCGAGAAGAATCAACCCAAGAAGAAACACAGTCATCCATCCACCCATCTCAGAAAGGTCGGTAGCTAAGACCGACAGCTCTATCATCGTAACTTAGGATAAAATCTGAAAGACTGCCAGCGGCTGGCAACGACGGATTCCTGACCTCTAGCTGCCGCAGTTATCCGAAGATCCAGAAAAAAAAAAAAGAAAAAGAAAATCTGTGCCTAAACAAAGAGGGCGGAGTGAAAACCCGAAAGGGCGCTCCGAGTAAAAACAGTGGGCATACAGTGGACTTGGTGAAAACCCGAAAGGGCGCCGAGGGTAAAAACAGCATAGCTGCCAAGGGGTAGGAAAGATCAAACACCCGGGACGTGGTGAAAACCCGAAAGGGCGCCACAGGCAAAAATGACGGGAAAAGGCCGGCTGTAGTGAAAACTCGAAAGAGCACTGCAGGCAAAAATAGTTTAAATAGAAAAAGAAAAATGAAAAGTGTAGGTACCAAGAAATCAGACAGTCCAGATCGGTTCAAGCAGTCACAATTCAAGAACAAGAAGAAGTGCAGTCAGGAACGAAGAGCTCTACAAACTCTGACAATCTCAGGAAGCAACAGTTTCCATTGCTTACACCTTTAGGGAACTAAAGGAGCACACAAGTTAAATCTCGAGACATCGGTAAAAGCATTGGCTGAGCCCCAGTTCTGATTCCTATATCCCGACACAAAATCCAGACACACACTCACAAGACAACTCACGGCACAATAGATTCTAAAAAAAAAAAAGGGTTTTCTTCTTTTTCATTAAAAGCATCATATTTCTTTTACGTATATCATGTCATCTTTTTCAAAAAATAGAAAACAAAATGCATCATCATCAATCATATACTATGCAAAAAGGAATTTGCAGGTGGCCAACACAATCAATCTCTACCCTCCTCCTCGGCCACATCAGGTAAGTCCTCTAAGTCATAATGAAGTAGCCTCGCTCTCAACTTGCTCACCTCCATACACAGGTAATGTGCCTCATCGCGCTCAAGGGTACGGATCGCGGTCTCCTCATCAGATAACCTCTGGTTGACAGCCAACCTCCTCGACATCATCTCACAATGATACCGAAGTGCAGAAATCTCAGACAGCAAATGGCCATGAGTGGCCAAAAGGAAACCAGGATCGATGAATGGGTGCTCCTCAAAGGGTTCATATGAACCAGATGAAGAGCCGGCATCTCCAAGGATATCCTGCTCATCCTCATCAACAATCTGGTGCCAGCAAGGGATATGTCGATACAAAGACTGCTCAGCAACCCAGTACTGATATGGGGCGGTCGCCATCGGAAAAGCCCGCAGCTCAAAACCAAGCAAATCGTCAGTCAAGTAACTCGCCCAGGATCCATTGACCCGAGTCCTAAAGTCAGAGGTTCTGGATGGAAGTGCTCGACGCCCGATACCCGTGAAAGCAAAAAGAGGAACATCCTGCTCGTACCCAAACTGTCGCAGGAACCGGATAAGATGATAAGAAAAGTAAGATCGAAAGCCTACCAACATCAGAGGAAGGCGGTGCGCATCGCAAAGCACTGGAGGAAGTGAAAGCCAAGATGACTCCCAACGAACATTCCAGTCACGAAGTTTAGCGAACATCCTGCGATACAAGGGCTCACTCATCCTAGCCGTATGAGGAAGAAATTCCATGATGTGTCACATAAGGTCTGGGCGACGGGTGCTAGGAAATGGTACAGGAACAGTCAGCGAAAGACGCTCCCATAGCCAGACCTGATCACAAGAAGGAAAAGAAGTTCAGTTAGAGCAAAGCAATTCCTAAAAAGCAAGAAGAGAAAGGTGCAGAAAAGATACCTAAAGATATGCACAGCAGCCGCGAAGGACATGAGTGCGGCCTAGGGCACAGTTAGTCAGCCCATTAAATAGCTCGACCAGGACAAGAGAAATGATCCCCTACCGTCGGGTAGCTCGGCTCATCACCTCAAAAAGCAAAGGAGTCTGGGACCTGCGCCATCCCGAGAATAGCACCTCAGTTATCAAGCAGAACATCAGTGCGTTCCGAGCAAGAATAGATCCGGCCACACTCCGAGGACCCAAAAAAAGATCATACAGCAAGTCCAAGGAGAACACTACACCATCCTGGCCGGCAGCTGCAGGCTGAACCAGATAAGGGATCCCGAACCAGTTCTGTGGTGTGGCAGTCTTCGGCAATGTCTTCGGCGAAAATACTAAGTATAATCCCAAGGAAGGCCGGTCAAGCGCGCAAGCTCCTCCAAAGAGGGTCCCATCTCCATGTCGTTGAACGCAAACAAGTTCAACGAGGGGACCCAGTCAATCAGTGCGGCCCCGAGCATCCTCCAATTAATGTCAACTCTAGCCATATGGATCAGACTGCCAAAGCCGTAGGACTCCAAATCCCGAATCTCATAAGCTGACAAGCTGTCAAGCCAAGCAAGCAATCGTGGCGAGCAAGAAGGACGAGGAAGCAGCTGACAAGTCCTCACGGGTACCCCCTCCAGAACAAAAGGCCCAGAAATCAATGACAGCTCATCGAGGATCGGAAGATCAACGGGCGAGGGATAAGGAAAAGCTGGAACCTCTGCAAATTCAACAGCCCCTGACCTGCCCCCAGTAACGGCTATGTCTGATATAGTCGCATCACTGTCTGAAACTGTCACGACCTCAGCCGCATGAGAAGACTCGCCCACCTCATGAACAAAGTGCGCAAAGGACCGACGATCAGGAGAAGGACGACACTCTCCATCAAAAGGATTATCAGCAAAGATCACACCACACATCGTGGCACCCTAACCAATCTGACCGTCGAAAAATGCATCTGAACCATCAAGAAGGGTCCCGGCAACCCCGATCGAAGAATTAACGGTCGGATCTGGACCTGCGACCCTCTCCAACATAAAGTCGTGAATCCAGTCATCATCCTGACCAATCAAAGGGATCATCGAGGCATCCACACCGTCCATCATCAGGGGGACATCATCATTGATCACATCAAGTCCACCCAAACAAGTATGCCGCACATCTCGGCTATCATCAAGAGAATCCAAACCATCAAAGGTATCATCTGAACCATCCATACCATCCAGACATGAGATCAGCCCATCTATGTCCATCATACTCCCATCATCTCCATCAATCACATCATCCAGGTGGCCCACATTCAAGGGATGCATAGCCTCACCTATGTCCCATCTCCTCATCTCATCCATACCATCCATTTCTCCCATAATCAATGGCCCATTCAAATCTGAAATTTCAGCATGGCTGCCATTAATGGGGCCATTCAAAGCTCCACCAACCACCGCCCCTAAATCCCCATCAATGCCCCCATTCAATGCTCCATCTCTACCATCCATTAAAAGAATCCCTCCATCATTAAAGCCTTCACCAATTGCTAGAGTGTGAGACCCACCAACCTCCCCTACTATGGCCCCTAAATCACCATCAAAGGCTGCCCAAGAAAAGACAAAATAGGAAGAGGACAAGATGAAGAGAAAAGACAAAGAGAAGAAAGGATTCATGGCTGGAATCGAATTCGCCAGTACAAAGCAGGTGGGGACAAGGGCAGTGGACAGAAGAGAATGTCCGAACCAAAGCCAGCCCAGACCGCACAAGAGGCGAGCCTTGGGCGGCCCGCTGTGGGCGGCCCGTACGGACGCACTCCCTCTCTCTCCGCGGGATTGGCTCCACGGTCATTGGTAGGTGAGGCTGACAGTCCACATCTGCAGATGGCACCCTGAGGGCCGCCCAAGGCCCCAATCCACTCCAGATTTCGTTTAAGGTTGATCAGAATCATTTGGAAGGTACCCCACCTATCCAATTAGGAAGTCATGCGGCCAACATGGGTCTGATCGGGTCAAAAGAAGGAAAGTTGATCAAGAGGGGCCCACAAGCAATCTGGGCCGTTCAAAGACTAGATCATCATGATCTAAACCATAGGAAAGCTTGCATGAGTCATGAAATAGCAAGATTGAAGGCTTGATCGTCAAGAAAGAAGGCCAGAATCCCAGATCTGATCATCAAGTGGGCCCACAAGGCCAAATCAAGCAATCTGAGCCGTTTAAGTCATCATACACACCATGAGAAGCCTTCTTAGCCTCATAAAACATCAAGAAAAGGTGCTCCAAGCAAAGCTGAGATCATCAAGTGGGCCCACAGGGCCAAATCAAGCAATCTGAGCCGTTTAAGTCATCATCCAGGCAGCTAAGAAGTCTCATCTCCCACAAATCATTCAGAACATGTAGGCATCATCAAGTAATTTGAGACAAGCCAAAGGTTGTATATTCATTCAGAAGATTTTGATACAAAAGAGGGTAAAAGCAAAAAGAAGAAGATCATACATCGAGTAAGTTGAATACAAAAGCAGGCTACAAGTCACCAACATAGTCGTCGTCATCCCTCCTCTTGTCCCGCTCCCGACGATAAAGATCCATCAAAGGAGCTGTCACTGAACCTCCAGCGTATCTACGACGGCCCCCAGGAACATAGAGTGGAGGAAGCAGAGGCCCCTGGCCATACAACAAGTACCACTCATCATAGTCGCGATCCGGGATCGTGAAACGAAACCCGGGCTGGCCCACGAGAGCATCAGCTATCTCATCAGCTGGGATCTGAGCAGCTGGAGGAGGTGCAGAACAAGGGACTCGGGCCACCCCAGTAATCTGTCAAAGCAGCCTCTCACCCAAATACCATTGAAATGATTCAGCGTCAGAAAGCATGATCCGAAGGCATGAAACATCATAGGCCTCCACACGCTGAGGGGTGTAGTAGAGAAGAAAGTTGGCGTACGGCATCCGAGCAAGCTACAGCAAAGGAGGTCATCACGATCAGTTATAGTACAGCACGAGGGATAAGGAAAGAAAGATACTTACATCTTCAACGGTCAATCCGTCTATGTCAGCACGCCAGTTGTCCCCAGAGACTCGAGAGTTCCGCTGACGATTTTGTTGATGCCAGTACATGTGACGATACAAAGGTGGCTCAATGTCATCCATATCCTCGACGCGAGGTGGGCAAAATGGTCATAAAAGTAAGTTTGGGCAAGGGCACACCTAACGATCAGAGAAAGAAAGAAGACAAATGTCTCCAAGGAAGGTTAAAGAAGAAGTACCTCAACGACAGGCCAGAAACTTATGAAGGACCGGCTATTCCGAGAGGTCTTATCCAAACCCTGGAAAACATGAATCAAGATAGCCTCGTTCCAGTTGTAGGGATGATGAAGATCCTCAACCAAGCGAAGAAATTTAGGATCAATCCTCTCATTCGCGTGACAGAAAAGGAAAGACCCGAAGGCATAAGTAATCATGGCCCGTGCTTTGTGGAGGGCCTCTAGCTCGGTAGTAGGGGTGACGGTAGCAAAGGTGTTGTAGAACCATCGCATTTTTACTTGATGGCCCTGGAATTCATCTTCAGGCAGGACGTCACCAACAAGCCGTAGCCAGTCAGTGAAAGTGATGGGAGCAAGAGAGCCAACCTGGGGAACAACTGCCCCATGAAATGGAAAGCCGATTTGCATATATATATATATATCCAAGGGAGTTATTCCCTACTCGCCACAAGGGAGTTGAAAGGTGTGGGTCTCATCCCGCCACCTCTCGCAAAGAACCGCAAGCAACATGCGATTAGCACTGTTATTATGGAAGCGCAAGGTAAGGAGGCCAACAAAAGAAGTGTCAGCCATAACTCGTTCAAGCAAAGGCTGTGGGTGTTTCACCCAGTTATCCCAATGATCTCTGGTACCTCGACCCTTGATGGAGGGAAGAAGTTGGTGTTCTTGAGCCAAGGAACACATATGGGCCCCTTGGCGGATGATGAAGGCGGGATCATCCTCATCAATCACCCGACGTCCTCTTGTACCGTCCGCCATTGAATCCTACAAGCTTGGCAAGGTAAGTCCCTATCCTTTACCCGTTAAAATCCAAATTATCATCCAGGAAACCCATGGGATTGGGCTCGCATTCAAATGTAAAATCCAAAGTCCAACTCCATGTGTTACCTAGGAAATGTGTTGGGCCCATTCAAGAAAGCAAGGCCCACCTTAAAGAAGGTTGCATGTCATGTCTTAGGCAAGGAAAGTCCATCATCCAAGGACACACTCTGGACAACAAATGCACTCAAGTGCCATGAGATCAACAAGGGATAAGAATCCTACTTCACATGAGAAGTCCCTCTTCAAAGTCTATATGTGGTCAAGGATGGATCCACTTTCTATACCAAGGCCATGATTCTCATTTAAGATGTTTCCATCTTTTTACACATGTACATGGACAAGTGGGGAATAGGAAGGAAATGGGCCCCCAAAAGCAACCCAAATGCCTCACCTCAATGGATTGAAGGGAGCACATAGCCCACTTGAAGAACATCAGGACCCATTCAATGGGTTAACCATGGGCACCCCTATGTGCATTATCTCGATGAAAGTTTTGGCTATGACAGTACAACATGGCGGTCTACCCACAAACATATGAATCAAAGAAGCTAATGGTAAAAAATTTGATGCACATAGCCCCCATGAATAATCAAAGTTGGAAATGCCCATGAAAGGACAAGTTTGGGCAACTTATGTGCACCAATCTCTTTACCAAAAAGGGGGACCATTTGAGCACAAGAAGGCATGGCTTGATGAGTCACCCAACCATCACGAAAATGGCTAAGAATGGTATACATAGCCCACTTGAAGATTAAAATCCAAAATGCCCCAAAGCATGGGACAAAATTGGGCAACTTATGGGTATCATTCTTTCTCACAAATTGAAAGAAAAATCACTCATCTTTGAGAATGATGGTGGATGACCCACCAAGCACCCCAAAGAGAAGTTCAAGGAGCTATGGTTGCATGGATAGCTCACTTGAAGGAGGATCATCCATTTGAGGTTGATAACATTAAAGGGAAACTCTTGAGAACCACTTTCTTACCACATGGAAAAACCATTTGAACCTAGTGAGATTGTTGAGACAACTCACTCATGGGACTTGTAGATGATCAAGTAACTCAAGTCCTCCATCCATCAAAAGAAAAAGCATGAAAGAAAAAAAAATCTTACATGAACAAAGTGTAGTGGTGCACACATGGTCCAAAGAAATCCAAGTTTCAATGAGGGCCCAAAAGCCCATCCATATGGAAAAATTCCAAGGAACCCATCACACTTTGAGAACAAGGATGTACATCATAATCAAGAAATGATGGAAGATTTGGGCTACTTGACCACAAGGGCCCAATTAAGAAATCTAGCCCACTTGAAGATCTAAGTGAAGAATGGGTTAGTCACCTTTGTCCATACACATGTGAAGAAAGATGGGGCCACCCAAAATGAGCCCCATGAGCCCAAAACTTGAGGTGGGCCCTACCATTCCCATGGGCCCAAACCTTGAAAAGAAGATGGAAAAGAAAAGAAAAAGTTGTAAGGAAAAATTACAAGGGCAAGAAAGCATGAGGAAGCCCAAAATGAAGTGTTGGGCCCATCAAGTACACCAAGGGCCATGACTTCACTTTGAGCCCATTTTGATACACATGAAAAGAGGCCCAACTCCCATGAAAAGATAGGATATTTTGCCATGCACACTTGATGGACATGGCAAAATTACCCTTTACATACACATGAAGGGATTGTGAAAGAAGAAAAGAAAGAATGAAATGGAAGCTTGCAATGTCCTTCTCCATGCACCACCTTTAGAAGAGATTTGAGATCTAGAAAAAGGCCAAAAATACTTGGGCCCACCTTCACTCCTTTTGGAATAGCTACATGGAAAAAAGAAAGAGTCATGAGAAGAGACAATGAAGAAGGAAAAAGACAAGAAAGAAAGGGAGTGGTCCATACCTTTACCACTCACCAAAGGGGGACCACCTTGCTGTCCCAAAGCTTCACTAAGGCCCACCACTTGAAGAGAGCAAAGAACCACCAAAAGAGAGAGACAAACTTGAAGAAAGAGAGAGTATGAGAGAGAGAAGAGAGAGATTACACGTTGGAGGGGGCCAAGGGTGCCCCATGTTATATAGAAAAGGAGAGTGCACCCCTTTACCCGACCCACTGGAAAGACCAGTGGGCAGAGACGGTCTGGGTGGCACCCAGGGGGCCGTCCTCCCTCCCACCTAGTTGAAACGACTTCTCACCCTCTCTCCTTGGAAGAACTCCTCCTTGGGAAGGGTGGTTGCAAGTGAATCTTGTACCTCCTTGTAAGAATGAAGTGATGGAAGAGAATGATGAGAAAAAGTAAGAAATCTCACCAAAGTCTCATCTTGTGAGAAATTGGGGAGAAATTGGCTTGATGATGTGGAAAGAGTTCCATGGAATTTTCAAGAAAAAGAAAAAGAATTGACTTGGTCAAACAGTGATCTCAACCATCTAAAGTCATGACCTGATGATCTGAACCATTCTAAGAAAAGTCCCTGGAATCTCCAACCTTGATTGCTGCTTGTTTTGTACAGTTTTGTGGTCCGAAGACCTTAAACTACGTCGGGATCAAGATCTCGAGGGATTTTTAATAAAAATGGGCATCGATCTCAACCATCAAAATCAGAATTGATGACTCATAACACTTTTTAAAATCACAAAAATATATCACCAGTCTCGCTACATATTTTTGGTCTGAAAACCTTAAACTACGTCGGGATCGACATCCCGAGAGATTTTCTATAAAAACTGGTGTCGGTCTTGTTTACTCACATCAAGATCAGACGACTCCAGACATTTTCCAAAAACAAAAAAAATGTGTTTGCCCTGTTTTATACAGTTTGCGGTCCGAAGACCTTAAACTACGTCGGGATCAAAATTCCAAGAGATTTTCAATAAAAACCAGTGTTAATCTTGATCGCTCAAATTGAGATTTAATAGCCTGGAACATTTCGAAAAAATAAAAAAAAATAAAAAAAATTGTATTTTCAGCATGTACATATTTTGGTTCGAAGACCTTAAACTACGTCGGGATCAAGATCCCAAGGGATTTTTAATAAAAAATGGGCATCGATCTCGGCCATCAAAATCAGAATCGTTGACTCAGGACATTTTTCAAAAATCACAAAAAAAATGTATTACCAGTCTGTACATAATTTTGGTCCGAAGACCTTAAACTACATCGGGATCGACATCCCAAGAGATTTTCAATAAAAACCGGTGTCAGTCTTGTTTGCTCACACCAAGATCAGACGACTCCGGACATTTTTCAAAAAAAAAAAAAAAAGTGTTTGCCCTGTTTTGTACAGTTTTTGGTCTGAAGACCTTAAACTACGTCGGGATCGAAATCCCGAGAGATTTTCAATAAAAACTAGTGTTAATCTTGATCGCTCAAATTGAGATTTAACAGCCTGGAACATTTCAAAAAATCACAAAAAGAATGTATTTTCAGCATGTACATATTTTTGGTCTGAAGACCTTAAACTACACTGGGATTAATTTCTCGGGGGACCATTTCCTGCTTTCAACTAAAAACCGGCATTGGCCTCAACCGCTGGGATCAAGGTTTGATAACCCGGATCATTTTCAAAAATACCAAAAAGATTTCAAGCTTTCCATAAAAACCGGCATCAACCTCGATTACTCGAGTTGAAAACTGGAACTTTCTCAAAACAAAAAAATTCACCTTCAAGTTCACAAATTCATCCCCAGCGGTTCCGAAGACCTAAAACTACACTGGGATTAACTTCTCGGGGGCTTTCTTTCCTAACCTGTTCCGGACATGGCTGACACTTGATTGTACGGGTGTCCGGAATCTTCTAAAATAGGTAAAGGCTGAGGCGGACAGAACCCCGCAATCCTGTTCGTGTTGAACGCACCGTGATAGACAACTTTGATTTGGAAGTCGCTGTTGAATCTGACGGATGTTCCCTGTTCCTAAAACTCATGAAGGGGATTAAGGCAGTTGGGAGGTGAAGCGCACCCTCACGGAATTGTGAGCAACGTAAGGCCCCAAACTAGATTAACAAAGGGAAATGTGAGGATGTGGCTCATTTTGTGGCCGAAGGAGTCCATCGGACAATACGTGGTCTATGTGCATTGTACATGAGGAACAGGCAACTTTATGGGTGTGTTGACTGAAAACCCTCAAAATCTCCTCATCCGAAGATGTAAAACTACGGCACTTAACTATGTGAGACTCGTCTTGCTCGCTGACGTAAAATGGATCAGGTGCCTTACCAGCAGTAGAAGCTGGAAATGGATGAAAATTCCATACATTTTCCCTACATTTCAGAAAAATCCAACAAAATACCAAAACATTGCAAAATATTTTCAAGAGTCACAAAATATTTTCCTTGCTTTTAAACTAAATATTTTCAAAACCACAAAAAAAATATTTCCTTTGTTCTAAATAACTGATCTCTATCCTGACCACTCAGGTAAGGATTCGGACCAAATATTTGCAAAAATCACAAAAATTGTCACTATCCCCAACGCTACAGTTCAGGAGTCTCGAACTCCACTCACTTCACGATTTGGGATGACAGATCCAATTGCCTGCAAATTGGAATCTTGACCAAAACTGACGGCCAAGCACCGTCTCAATCACATTTATGCCCAGAAGAACATCTTGAAGTCGGATAACACCCTCGTACATTCTCATTAGCAAAGAAACAGCATCTTGGGACGATGGACCTGATCGACCACGGGTCGGGATCTTGACCAACCCGCTGACCAAACACCTGTAAAAAAAAATCCCCAGGGGAGCACAACCCTGCAAGTAATAAGCTCAAAATTCTCTGCATCTCCAGCAAAAGCAAAATCATCAAACTGAAAGAGAATGAGCCAAGCCATGCATTCATCATGCATCTCCATGCAACAGCATCCATCGTAGCAATCATCATGTTTACCTGCTTTCAAAATAAAAGTCGGTTAGCCAAAGACCCCACAGGCATCCCTAGTGAAGGCACATGCAGACCAGATTTTCATTTCAAAAGATAAAAAAAATATTCCTATTTGCAAATAAAAACCCCACGGAGTATCACTCCCCAGAGTGGGTATCTTTTCAAAAATCCAAAAATATTTTCCCAGTAGAGCGTTCTGCCTCCAAAACATCAGGAGATCTTCCATATCTCTGGGTAGGAGCTGACGCAAAAATCAAATAAGATCCGATGTCTCGCGGTTTCCCCGGAGACTATTGGATCCAATGCACTCAAAGTACGGCCGAACTGAACTCCAGTGCCAGTGCGGTCGTACCACATGCCAAGATACAAAAAGATGAAAGTAAAAAAGGCTCGGTCAAAGAAACCATTTAAACAGGTGGAAACGATGAATTGTAACCCAAGTATTAAAATCAGCAGATTGGGTGAAAAGAGTTCACCCGCACATACCTAGGCGTGGATGCCTGAAGTACCTTGACTGAGTCCAAGTCGGGATAGTAGAATCCCGTAAGACTACATGACGCAGGGCATCTAACCACTTTGACAGTCAAGCGAAACAAGTAGTGATCCGGGAAAATATCAAACATCACAAACAATCTCAAGGTCAGCAACCTCGTAAGACTACGATGCAGAGGCTCTGCTGTACCTTTCCGATGTTAGTACCGATCGGGAATGGAAGGGTTGCGATTGGGTACCCAGGTTGCAGCAAACCGCAGGGACAATCGCAACGTTTTCTCCAAACTCCCGCTGTATGTGCGAGTTATCAACCTCCAAACAATCAACTGACTCAGATACAAAGGACAACAAAGATTTCAGACCACAATCTAGGAAAGAATGAATTGCAAACTAAGCATCAAAACCAGTAGATCGGGTGGAAAAAGTCCACCCGCACATACCTAGGCGTGGATGCCTGAAGTACCTTGACTGAGTCCAAGTCGGCGTAGTAGAATCCCGTAAGACTACATGACGCAGGGCAACTAACCACTTTGACAGTCAAGCGAAACAAGTACTCCTGGAGTGATCCGGAAAAACATCAAACATCACAATCAATCTCAGGGTCAGTAACCTCGTAAGACTACAACGCAGAGGCTCTGCTGTACCTTTCTGACGTTAGTACCGATCGGGAATGGAAGGGTTGCGATTGGGTACCCAGGTTGCAGCAAACTGTAGGACAATCGCAACGTTTTCTCCAAACTTCCGCGGTATGTGCGAGTGATCGATTTCCAGACGATCAACTGGCACAGATGCAAAGGCAAGCAAAGATTTCAGACCATGATCTATGAATGACCGGGTCAGAAGTGGGGTGTCCACTCGCTTTGGCATTCGGTTACATGCAACCTTTGCCAAAGAGGGGCATCTGTAGACACTTCACCTTCGGCTACACTGTTGGTAGAGATTACTGGATGAATTGAGGACCATACCCCAAATCCCATGTCCAAACTCAGCCAAACTCACCCCTGTAAGCCCTAATCCATAGCCCAACTCACCCCTAAACATCAGCTTGAAAAACCCCCCATAAGAAAAATCAGTTAAAAAATCCTTAAAAAGTCAAACTCACTGAGTCAACCCGCTGAGTCAAATCACCGAGTCAACCCGCCGAGTCAAACCGCCGAGTCAAATCACCGAGTCAACCCACTGAGTCAAATCACCGAGTCAACCCGCTGAGTCAACCCACCGAGTCAACTCACTGAGTTCCAAGCAGCAGCCCCGGAGCATGTCCGTACCACGCGCTAGATCCCGAGAAGCGTCCGTACGGGCGGCCCCTTGGGTGCCGCCCAAACATATTTACGGGTTCTGCCACTGCCCGCTGTTATAAATACCCCCTCCCCTTCTCATTTCAACAATCCCATCCAATCCAGAGCGATCCGTCCGTTCTGAGTTTCCCTCCATCCCTCTTTAGCCCATTTTTCTACCAAGGAGAGCCCGAGTGAGGAGAGCCTAGCCCTGGTCCAGCCCAGCCTGACACTGGTCCAAGTCTCCCAAGCCATCCAAGTCTTGATCCAGCCACTCGAAGCCAACCCTTACGACACCTCCGTCCATCTAGCTGTTCCTTACTAGCATCATCTCATTCGCATCTAGCATAAGTGCAACATTTACTTTTCTTTCAACCCCCTACTTCACCACAAGCACTTTGATCATTCAAGCACACAACATGCATCTCGCATAAAGCACCTGTCAGTTCGAGCGTATGCTCTGGGCTTGCCTGTTAATGGAAACCTGCCCATCAGAAACTCTTACTATTCAGACCTGCATTCATGCATTAGTCACTACGAGCACTTTGATTATTCAAATACACAGCATGCATCTGGCATAAAGCACCTGTTAGTTCGAGCATATGCTCTGGGCTTGCCTGTTAATGGAAACCTGCCCATCAGAAACTCTTACTGTTCAGACCTGCATTCATGCATCATGCCATCTATGAGAATGCACGAGGATTAAATCAGACTTTCAAGTATTAGTTCGATTCTATGAAGTAGAGACCGTACTTCGATACGAGCAGTGTGTAGGGTGCTTAACCTCTTCCCACCCTGTAATCGTGATCCCTTACCTCAAATCTTTGGCCGCAGATCAAAAGGAGTTATTTTAGAGGAAGGAATCTTCGGATCGCCTTCTCTAACGTTTCTACGGGGTCTAGTCGACTGTAGATTCGAAGTAACTGGCTAGTGGCGACTCTGGTCTTATATAAACTCATCTAAACACATCCAGCTTAACACGACAACCAAACAAAGCCCTCGAGAACGAGGCAAGCCAGTGGCACAAACGGCGATTTGCATGCATGCACCTCTTCTTCTTTTTTCGAAAGGAAAGGGAGAACGTCGTCGAGAGAGCGGAACGGCGAGGGTCCACACTCCTAAAACTAGTTTTCTTTTTCTTCTAGTTCTAGTTTCTAGTTTTAATGCTTTCTTCTAGTTAGCCTCTTAGCTAAGGCTAAGAGGTGAAGCTTGTAGTTAATTTCATGTTTAATTCAGTTTGATTCAAGTGACTTTATTTCAAGTTGGATTTTTTAATGTTCTAGTTTGAATAAAGTTGATATTTATAGAAGTTTTATGAGAGTTCATGTGCTTCGGACATGGATTCCTTGCAATTCTCTGAGATTATCATGTTTGGCTTCATTAGATTCAAATTATGGTAACCCTTGAGCATGACATAGTCTATAGGCATGGCTGTTACTCTGAAGGCCATAATTTTGAATGCTATGCACTTGAATAGGACTAGAACTTGAATTCCTAACTTAAATGGGATTGAATGTGCTTCATTGCTTTATCTTCCAACTAGATGAGAGATAGAACTTCGAATCTAGTTGTGTTTTATGTTTGGATTGGATGGATTAACATGAGATTACTGTGAGTGGATCCTTAAAGCCTTAGTTTTCTCTCTCTCTTATTCTCAAATTTCTCTTTTTAAATTACTGTTTAGTTTTAATTTTCTTAATTAAAATTCCAAATTGTTCCAATCCAAGTTGCTGGAATAGTTTAGAACTATTTACCTCTTTCCCTGTGAATCGACCTCGGTCTTACCGAGAATTATTACTACATAGCAGCCTTGCACTTGAGGCGAGTGAACACCCCCTCCTTGATCGGTTGAGATCGAATGACGGTTTTTATTATGAAATTTCTCGGGATCTTGATCCTGATGTAGTTTAAGATCTTCGGACCACATTTTGTACAGAATAGGGTGACACATTTTTTGTGATTTTCTCGAAATGATCTAGGTCATCAGATCTTGGACCAAGCGATCGAGATTGATGTCAATTTTTATTAAGAATCTCTTGGGATCTTGATCCCGATGTAGTTTAAGGTCTTCGGACAACAAACTATGTACAAGCGATGCTGGAAATACATTTTTATTTTATTTTTAGAAAAATGTCTGGAGTCGTGGGATCTTGATTCGAATGATCAAGACCGATGCCAGTTTTTATTAAAAGCCTCTCGGGATATTGATCCCAACGTAGTTTAAGGTCTTCGAACCAGAAATTTGTACAAGCGAGGATGGAAATGTGCATTTTTTTTATTTTTAGAAAATGTCCGGAGTCATCGAATCTTGATTCGAACGATCAAGACCGGTGCCGTTTTTATTAAAAGCCTCTCGGGATGTTGATCCCAACATAGTTTAAGGTCTTCGGACTAGAAATTTGTACAAGCGAGGTTGGAAATGTGCATTTTTATTTTTAGAAAATATCCAGAGTCATCGGATCTTGATTCGAACGATCAAGACCGGTGTCGATTTTTATTAAAATCCTCTCGGGATGTTGATCCCGACGTAGTTTAAGGCCTTCAGACCAGAAATTTGTACAAGCGACGGTGAAAATGTGTGTGTGTGTGTGTGTGTGTGTGTGTGTGTGTGTGTTTAGAAAAATGTCCGAAGTCATCGGATCTCAATTCGAACGATCAAGATCGGTGCCGGTTTTTATTAAAAGCCTCTCTGGATGTTGATCCTGACGTAATTTAAGGTCTTCAGACCAGAAATTTATACATTGGAAACCAAGGCTGAAAATTCTTGGTGTTTTCTGAAAAATGATTCAGATCATCAGGCCATGACTATGGATGGTTGAGATCAATGTTTGACCAAGTCAATTCTTTTTTCTTTCTTTTGAAAATCTCATGGAGCTTTTTCCACATCGTCTTCTAACATCTCAATTTCTCACAAGATGAGATTTTGGTGAGATTCCTTTCTCTTTTTCTCATTCTTCTCTTCCATCACTTCATTCTTACATGGAGGTACAAGATTCACTAGCAACTACTCTTCCCAAGGAGAGAGAGAGAGAGGAGTCACTTCACTTTGGTAGGAGGATGGCTGGCCCCCTGGGTGCCGCCCATGCCTCCTCTGCCCACTGATTTTTCCAGTGGGCTAGGTAATGGGGTGTCTTCCCTTTTTCTATATAACATGGGGCACCCCTTGCACTTCCAACGTGCAATCTCTCTCTCTCTCTCTCTCTCTTCTTTCTCACACTCTCTCTTTCTTCAAGTTTTTCTCTTCTTTTGGTGGTCCTCTTGGTCTTTCAAGTGGTGAGGCTTTGGTGGAGTTTTGGGACAGCAAGGTGGTCTCCCTTTGGTGAGTGGTGAAGGTATGGACCACTCCCTTTCTTTCATTTCATTGCTTTCCTTTTCATTTTCTCTTCTCATGTTCTCTTTCTTTTCTTCATGTAGGTACTTCAAGAGAGTCAAGGTGAGCCCAAGCTTTTTGGCCTTTCACTTTTCCAACTTTACTTAAGGTGGTGCATGGAGATGGACATTTCAAGATTCCTCTTTTTTCCCCTCTTTTTTTGTATTTTTTTTATATACTCCCTCCATGTGTATGTAAAGGGTAATTTTGCCATGTCCATCAAGTGTGCATGATAAAATATCCTATTTTCTCTCATGGGAGTTGGGCCCCTGTTTATGTGTATCAAATGGGCTCAAAGTGAAGTCATGGCCCTTGGTGTATTTGATGGGCCCAATACTTCATTTTGGGCTCCCTCATGCTCTCTTTTCCTTTTCATATTTAGATGCTTTCTCTTCTTTTTCATCTTCTTTTCAAGGTTTGGGCCCATGAGATTGGTAGGGCCCACCTCAAGTTTTGGGTTTACAATGCTCACTTTGGATGGCCCCTTCTTTCTTCACATGTGTATGGACAAAAGTGACTAGCCCATTCTTCACTTGGATCTCAAGTGGACTAGATTTCTTAGTTGGGCCTTTATGGACAAATGGCCCAAATCTTCCACCATCTCTTGATTATGATGTATATCCTTATACACAAAGTGTAGTGGGCTCTTTGTAATTCCTCCACATAGATGGGCTTTTGGGCCCTCATTAAAACTTGTGAATTTCTTTTAGTCATGTGTGCACCACTATACTTTGTGCATGTAGGATTCTTTCCCTTCATGCCTTTTCTTTGGATGGATGGAGGACTAGGGTTACTTGGTCATTTACAAGTCCCATGAATGAGTTGTTTCAACAATCTCACTAAGTTCAAATGGTTTTCTCATGTTGTAGGAAAGTGGTTCTCAAGAGTTTCCTTTAATATTACCAACCTCAAATGGATGATCCTATTTCAAGTAAGTTATCCATGCAATCATAGCTCCTTGAACCTCTCTTGGGGTGTTTGGTGGGTCACCTACCATCCTTCTCAAGGATGAGTGATTTTTCTCAATTTGTGGGAAAGAATGATACCCATAAGTTGCGCAAATTTGTCCCATGGTTTGGGACATTTTGGATTTTGATTTTCAAGTGGGCTATGTATATCATTCTTAACCATTTTCATGATGGTTGGATGACTCATCAAGCCATGCCCTCTTGTGCTCAAATGATCTTCTTTTTTGTAAAGAAAGTGGTGCACATAAGTTGCCCAAACTTGTCCTTGCATGAACATTTCTAACTTTGTTTCTTCATGTGGACTATGTGCATCAATTTTTTTTTTTACCATTGTCCTCTTTGACTCATATGTTTGTGGTTAGTCCACCATATTGTATTCTCATAGTCAAAACATTTATCAAGATGATTCACATAAGTTGCCCATGATTGACCCATGAATGGGTTCTTATGGTTCTTCAAGTGGGCTATGTGCTCCTTTCAATCCATTGAGGAGGGGCATTTGAGTTGCTCTTGGAGACCAATTTCCTTCCTATTCCCCATTTGTCCATGTACATGTGTAAAAAGATGGAAACATTTTAAATGAGGCTCATTGCTTTGATATGGAAAGTGAACCAAACCTTGGTCACACATGGACTTTGAAAAGGGATTTTTCATATGAAGCTTGATTCTTATCCCACTTTGATCTCATGGCACTTGAGTTCATTTGTTGTCCAAAATGTGTCCTTGGATGGTGGATTTTCCTCACCTAAGGCATGGCACGCAACCCTCTTTAAGGTGGGCCTTGCTTTCTTCAATGGGCCCAACACATATCCTAGGCGACACATAGAGTTGGACATTGGATTTTTGCATTTGAATGTAAGTACAAATCCATGGGTTTCCTGGATAATGATTTGGATTTTAATAGGTAAAGAATAGGAGCTTACCTTAATTACCAAGCTTATAGGATTTGATGGCGGACGGCATGAGGGGGTGAAGAGCGGTTAATGAGGATGACCCTGACTTCATTGTTCGTCGTGGGGACCATATGTGTTCTTTAGCCAAGGAACACCAACCTCTTCCTTGCATAAAAGGTCGAGGCACCCGAGACCTTTGGGATAACTGGGTGGAACAACCACAGCCGATGCTTGAACACGTTCTGGCCAATACTCCTTTCGCAGGCCTTCTGACATTACATTTTCACAACAATAATGCCAACTGCATGCTACTTACAGCCCTTTGTGAGAGGTGAAGGGACGAGACCCACACCTTTCAACTTCCCTGTGGCAAATGGGGGATAACCCCCCTGGATATATATGCAGATAGGTTTTCTATTCCACGAGGCAGTTGCTCCCCATGTGGGCTCTCTTGCCCCCATTACCCCTAATGACTGGATATGGCTTGTGGGAGCCATCCCACCCGAGAGCGAATTTCAGAGTAGCCAAGTGAAACTGCGGTGGTTTCATAACACCTTCGCTGCTGTCATCCCTACTACCGAGCTAGAAGCCTTTCATAAAGCACGGGCTATGATTACTTACGGCTTCGGTTCATTCCTTTTCTGTCATGCGAATGAGAGGATCGATCCTAGATTTCTTCGTTGAATGAGGATCTTCACCATTCATATAATTGGAATGGGACCATCTTAACTCGCATCTACTAGGGCTTGGATAAGACCTCTCGGAGTAGCAGGTCTTTTACAGGTTTTTGGCATATCATGGAGGTACTCTCTTTAACCTCCCTTGGAGATGTTTTTCTTCTTTCTTCATCTGATCATTGTGTTTGCCCTTGTCCAGACCTGTTTCTATGATCATTTTGCTCACCTATCACCGAGGATACGAGATGATGTTGAACCATCTTTATATCGTTTCATGCATTGGCTTCAGCAAAACTGTCAGCGAAATCCTCGAGTGTCTGGGGATAATTGGTGTGCTGACATAGATGGATTGACTACCGAGGACGTAAGTATCTTGTTTTCCTTATCCGTCGTGCTATTCTACAACTAACTATTAGTTCGCTCAGATGTCATATGCCAGTTTTCCCCTTTACTATACTCCTCAACGCGTGGAGGCATATGATTCTTCATGTCTTCGGATCATGTTCTCTGATGCTAAATCATTTCAGTGGTACCTAGGAGAGAGGCTGCTCCGACAGATTACCGGCGTGGCCCGAGTTCCTTGTTCTGCACCCCTTCAGGCTGCTCAGATTCTGGCTGATGCTATGGCCGATGCTCTCAAGGGTCAGCCTGGATTTCGCTTCACGATCCCAGATCGTGACTATGATGAGTGGTATCTACTGTATGGATAGGGACATCTTCTTCCTTCACTATACGTTCTAAGGGGTCGCCGCAGGTATGCTAGAGGATCAATGACAGCTCCTCTGATGGACCTTCACCGTCGGGAGTGGGAGGAGAGGAGGAATGATGATGATTATATCGGTGATCTGTAGCCTGCTTTTCTGAGGATGTATTCATCTTGTTGATGTATGGCCTTCTGACATTTTTAAGGCCCCTTTCTTCTGTATCAAAATCTTCTAAATGAAATACAACCCCTGTTTTGCCTCTAATTTCTTGATGATGCTTGGATGCTTTGATTTTTTATCCATTTTTGATGCTTTGTGGAAGATAGGGTTCTCAACTGCATGGATGATGACTTGAACGACTCAGATTGCTTGATTTGGCCATGTGGGCCCTTTTCAGACTTCAGCTTTACTTTGGAGCACCTATCCTTGATGTGGATAATGATTTGAGCGGTTCGAATTACTCTTTTTAGCCATGTGGGCCCACTTGATGATTAGATCCTGGACTCTGGCCTTCTTTTTTACGATCCATCCTTTGATCTTGTCATTTGATGACTCATGTAAGCTTTTTCATGGTTTGGATCATGATGATCTAGCCTTTGAATGGCTCAGATTACTTGTGGTCCCCTCTTGATTAACTTTTCTTCTCTTTGACTTGGTCAGACTCATTTTGGTCGTAGGTCTTCATAATTGGACAGGTGGGGCACCTTCTAGGTGGTTCAGATCAGATTCGATCAAAATTCGGAGTTGATCAGAGCTTTGAGCGGCCCCTTGAGTGCCAACTGCTGACGTGGACTGACAGTCTCACCTACTAAAGGCTGTGGGGCCAATCCTGTGGAGAGAGAGGGAGACCGTCCGTACGGGCAGCCCACAGGGGGCCGTCTAGACCTCTCCTCATGTGCGATCTGTGCGGGCTCTGGTTCGGACATTACCCACTGCTTCATTGTCCCTGCCTGCTTGATTCCTTGCGTACGAGGTTTGATTCTAGCCATGAATCCCTCTTTTGTCTCATCTTTCCTTCCTTTCTCGTCTTGTTCTCTTTTGGTCCTCTCTTGGGCAGCCATTGATGATGGCTTGGGGGTGATGAAAGCTGATCCTGGTGGGTCCCATACTTCAGAAGATGGTGGGGGCTTTAATGATGGTGAGATGCTCTTGATTGATGGTGTAGATGGAGGTTTAAATGGGGCCATTCATGGTGGATTAAGGGTGGTTGTTGGGGAAGCTTTGAATGCCCCCATTAATGGTGAGATTGCTGAAAATTCTGACTTGAATGGAGCATTGACCATGGTAGGATTGGATGGTATGGATGGGATGAGGAGATGGGTCGTAGGTGAGGCTACACATCCCTTGGGCGTGGGCCGCGTTGATGATGTGATCGATGGTGATGATGGGGTCATGATGGACATAGATGGGCTGATCTCATGTTTAGACAGTATGGATGGTTCAGATGATACCTTTGACGGCTTGGATGCTCTTGATGATGGCCGAGATGTGTGGTACACTTGCTTGGGTGGACTTGATGTGATCATTGATGATGTCCCCTTGATGATGGACGGTGTGGATGTCCCGATGATTCCTTTGACTGGACAAAGTGATGGTCGGATTCCTGACTTCATGTTGGAGAGGACTACAAGTCCAGATCTGACCATAGATTCTTCGATCGAGGTTACCGGGGCTCTTCTTAATAGTTCAGATGCATTTTTCATTAGTCAGATTGGTCAGGATGCCATGATGTGCGGTGTGATCTTTGCTGATAGCCTTCTCGATGGAAAGTACCAACCTTCTCCTGATCATCGACCCTTTACACATTCAGTTCATAAGGTGGGCGAGTCTTCTCATGCTGCTGAGGTCGTGACGATTTCAGATAGCGATACGACTATATCAGACATAATCACTACTAGGGATATGTTAGGGGCTGTTGAGTTAGCAGGGGTTCTAGCTTTTCCTTCTCCTTCGCCCGTTGATCTTTCGATCCTTGATGAGTTGTCAACGATACTTGGGATTCCTGTGAGGACTTGCTAGTTGCTTCCTCGTCCTTCTTGTTCGCCATGACTACTTGCTTGGCTTGACAGATTGTCAGCTTATGAGATTCGAGAGCTGGAGTCGTATGGCTTTGGCGATCTGATCCATATGGCTAGGGTTGACATTAATTGGAGGATGCTCGGGGCCGCACTGATTGACTGGGTCCCTTCGTTGAACTTGTTTGCGTTTAACGATACAGAGATGGGACCTTCTTTGGAGGAGCTCGCGCGCTTGACAGGTCTTCCCTGGGATTATGCTCAGTATTTCTCACCGAAGACTTTGCCGAAGATTGCCACTCCGCATAACTGGTTTGGGATTACGTATTTTATTCAGCCTGCAGCTGATGGTCAGGATGCTGTGGTCTTCTCTTTAGACTCACTGTATGATCTTTTCTCGGGCCCTCGGAGTGTGACATGGTCCCTACTTTCTCAGAATGCGCTGATGTTCTGTCTAATAGCTGAGGTGCTATTCTCGGGATGGCGCCGATCTCAGACTTCTTTGCTCTTCGAGGTGATGAGCCGAGTTGTTCGATGGTAGGGGATCATTTCTCTTGTCTTGGCTGAGCTGTTCAATGGGCTGACTGACTGTGCCCTAGGCCGCACCCATGTCCTTCGTGGCTGCTGTGCATTTCTCCAGGTATCCCTTTTGTACTTTCTTTTCCTTTCTTCTCTTTTGGGAACTGTTTTGCGTTAGTAGAGTCTCTTTACTTTCTTATGATCAGATCTGGCTATGGGAGCATCTTTCGCTGACTGTTCCTGTATCATTTCCGGGCACTCGTCGCCCTGATCTCATGCGACATATCCTGGAGTTTCTTCCGCATACAGCTAGGATGAGCGAGTCCTTGTATTGCAGGATGTTTGCTGAGCTGCGTGACTGAAATGTTCGTTGGGAGTCATCTTGGCTTTTACTTCCTCCAGTACTTTGTGATGCTCATCGTCTTCCTCTGATGCTAGTAGGCTTTCGCTCTTACTTTTCTTATCACCTTATCCGGTTCCTGCGGCAATTCGGGTATGAACAGGATGTTCCTCTTTTTGCTTTCTCGGGTATCGGGGGTTGAGCACTTCCGACCAGATCATCTGACTTTAGGACTCGGATTGATGGGTCCTGGGCAAGTCACCTGACTACTGATTTGCTTGGTTTTGAGCCACGGACTTTTCCGATAGCAACTGCCCCATACCAGTATTGGGTTACTGTGCAGTCTTTGTATCCGCGCATTCCTTGCTGGCACTTGACCGCTAATGAGGATGAGCAGGATGTTCTTGGGGATGCTGGTTCTTCATCTGGTTCATATGAGCCCTTTGAGGAGCGCCCATTTATCGATCCCGGCTTCCTCTTGGCCACTCGTGGCCACTTGTTGTCTGAGATTTCTGCACTCTGGTACCATGGTGAGATGATGTCGAGGAAATTGGCCGCTGATCAGAGGTTGTCTGATGAGGAGACGGTGATCAGTAGCCTTGAGCGAGATGAGGTGCATTACCTGCGCATGGAGGTGAGCAGGTTGAGAGCGAGGCTATTTCATTATGAGTCAGAGGACTTACCTGACATGGCTGAGGAGGACGGCAGAGATTGATTTTTTTTACTTTTTAGGGCTGTGCCGGCTGTCTATATGTCTCTTTTTGCGTAGTACATCACTGGTGATGATGCATTTTTTTTTTTATATTTTGAAAGAGATGATATGATATATGTAAAAGAAACACGATGCATTTAATGAAAAAAGAAAACTTTTTGAGAATTTATTGTGCCATGACTTGTCCTGTGAGTGTGTGTCTAGATTTTGTGCTGGGACATAGGAATCAGAACTGAGGTTCGGCCAATGCTTTGACCGATGTCTTGAGATTGACTTGTGTGAGATCCCTTTCGTTCCCTAGATGTGTAGGCAATGGAAACTGTTACTTCTTGAGAGTTTTGTCAGAGTTTGTAGAGTTCTTTGTCCTTGATTGTACTTATTCTTTTTCTTGAACTGTAATTGCTTGAGCTGATCTGGACCGTCTGGTTTCTTAGTACCTGCACCTTTATTCTTTCTTTTTCTATTCGAGCCATTTTTGCCTGCATCGCTCTTTCGAGTTTTCACCACAGCCGACTTTTTCTCGTCATTTTTGTCCATGGCGCCCTTTTGGGTTTTCACCACGTCCCGGGTATTTGATCTTGCCTGCCCCTTGGCAGCTATGCTGTTTTTACCTTCGGCGCCCTTTCGGGTTTTGGCCAAGTCTGCTGTATGCCCACTGTTTTTACTCGGAGCGCCCTTTCGGATTTTCACTCCGCCCTCTTTGTTTAGGCACACATTTTCTTTTTCTTTTTTCTTTTTCTTTTTTTTAGATTTTGGATAACTGTGGCGGCTAGAGGTCGGGAATCCGTCGTTGCCGGCCGATGGCAGCCTTTCAGCCCCTATCCTGAGTTACGATGATAGGGCTGTCGGTCTTAGCTATAAACCCTTCTGAGATGGATGGATGGATGACTGTGTTTCCTTTCGGGTTAATTTTTTCTTGGATGCCTTTGTTTTGGCTTCCCATTTTCTTTCTTTTTTTTGTTCTTTTCTTTGTAATCTTTTTTTTTGTCTTTTTCTTCTCTCTTTTTTCTTTTGAATCCCTTTATTTAAAACACTTATTGGTGGACGGAAATGATATCTCAGAGGTTTTAGCTTTGACCCTTTGACTTCAGTTCTACTAATGTAACTCTTGATAAGGTCAGAATGACTTACCCGTGAAAGATCTTCACTTTGTCGGCGTTGATTGTCTCAGGAAGATCCACCCCTCTCATGTTGGTGAGTCTGAGGGTGCCTCCGGGAAGTACCTCTCTGATGATCAGTGGTCCGTCCCATGATGATTTGAACTTTCCTCTGGGATCCGGAAGGTGCGATGGTAGGATCTTCTTCATGACCATGTCGCTCACCTTGAAACTTCTTTTTCGGACTCTCTTATTGTAAGCCCGAGTGATCCTTTTCTGATAACACTGGGAATGACTTAGCATGCGCATGCGCTTCTCATCTGCTAGCTGTAACTGATCGAATCTGACCTGTTGCCATTCTCCTTTTTCAATTTTACTTTCCAGCAACACCCGTAGTGACGGTATTTCCACCTCGACTGGTAGAACTGCTTCCATTCCGTAAGTAAGCTCGAAAGGAGTAACGCCTGTAGTAAACTGTACAGACGCTCGATAGGCCCAAAGTGCATATGGGAGCATATTTGACCAATCTCGATAAGTCACGACCATCTTCTCGAGTATCCTAATGATTGTATTGTTTGCGACTTCTACCCCACCATTCATCTGATGACGGTAAAGGCTCGATCGATGGCGTTGAATCTTGAACTTGCTGAGGAAGTCATCCATCTTCTTGTTGACGAATGGGGTCCCATTATCTATGATGATAGCATTAGGGATTCCGTATCGGCATATGATGTTGTTCTTCATGAATTTGATCACCTGGGATGCTGCAATTGTGGTGTAGGAGGCTGCTTCTACCCACTTGGTGAAGTAGTCGACTGCCACAAGTATGTACTCATGACCATTTGATGCTTTTGGACTCACCTTCCCAATGATGTCGAGTCCCCACATCGAGAAGGGACAGGGAGTTGTCAGGTTGTAAAGTTCTGAGGAGGGGGCATGAATTTGATTTGCATGCTCCTGACACTTGAAGCATTTTCTGACGTGCTAGCAGCAGTCTGTCTCCATGATGAGCCAATAGTAACCGAGTCATAGAATCTTCTTCGCCATCATGTGCCCGTTCATGTGTGGGCCACAAATTCCTTCATGTATTTCTTTCATGATCTTTATAGCTTCTGTTTCGTCGACGCATCGAAGGAGGACTTAATTATAGGATCTCTTGTAAAGAACTTCGCCATTGATGGTGAACTGGCCGGCCAAACGCTGGATGGTTCGGCAATCTATTGTTGTTGCCACTTTCGGATACTCCTAGGTTTCAAGATATTGCTTGATGTCGGCATACCAGGGTTTCTCAGGGGAAGCTTCGGCTTCTTCTATTTACAGGCAAAAAGTAAGTTCATCTTGAGTTTCGACTGTGAGCTCCCATTCTGAAGCTCCTTTCGGGATCTCGAGCATTGATACAAGTGTAGCGAGAGCATCTGTAAACTGATTCTTGGCCCTGGGCATGTATGAGAAGGTGATTTCTTTAAATTCTTCGACCAGATTTTCAAGGTACACATGATATGGTATCAACTTCTCATCCTTGGTTTTCCATTCTCCATTAGTCTGATTGATGATAAGCTGTGAGTCTCCAAATACGCATAACTTCTTAATACCCAAGATTATGGCTTTCCTTAGACCAGCAATGCATGTTTCATACTCTGTCATGTTGTTGGTGCACTCAAATGCTATGCGCCTTGAGATAGGAATAGGAACATCGTCTAGAGAGTAGAGGATTGCTCCGATACCACTTCCTTTAGAGTTTGCTGCACCGTCGAAGAATAATGTCTACTCATCTTTCTTCTTCTTTTCTTCACCTTCGATAAGTAAGAGATCTTCATCACGGAAGAATGTCTCGAGCGGTTGATAATCTAGGAGAGAGTGAGTGGCGAGATGATAGGCGAGGGCTTGCCCCTTGATTGCCTTCTGAGTGACATAGGTGATGTTGAATTCAGACAGGAGTAGCTGCCATTTAGCTATCCTTCCAGTTAGTGATGGTTTCTCAAACATGTATTTGAGCGGATCCATGTGAGCGAGGAGGAGAATAGGGAATGCAATCATGTATTGACAGAGTCGCTGAGTTGCCCAGACTAGGGCGAGGCAAGTCCTCTCGATCGGGGAATACCTGGTCTCGTAGTTAGTTAAGTAAACCCCACTCTCTTTTGAATGGGTGCCCAACATATACCAATAGTGAGACATGAGGTTGGGATTCTGGACTTTATCTTTGAGACATGGTTTTTCCCTCTCATGGCTTTCTATGGTTCAATTTTAAGAAGTTTGAAGGTGAGATGCTTACCTTATCAAGTTCATAGGGATTGATGGCGAATGGCACTCGAGGCCGTGGCGGCCGCGCTCAGGAGGATGATCCTGCTTATATTCCCCATCGTGGGGACCATATGTGCTCTTTGGCCAGAGAGCATCAGCTAGGGTCGGGGGACCTGAGAACTGTGGGATGACTGGGTGGAACCTCCTTACCCTTTGATTGAGCATGTACTAGCCGGCACTGCTTTCGCTGGCCTTTACTCTCTTAGATTCAAGAGAAGTAAGGTTAACCGTATGCTCCTTGCCGCCTTGTATGAGAGATGGAGAGATGAAACTCACACTTTTCAACTTCTGTGTGGCGAGTGGGGGATTACTCCCCTGGATGTCTATATGCAGATAGGCTTCCCTTTCCATGGGGTAACTTTACCTCATTCTAGTTCCCTTTCTCCTATCAAGCCTGAGGATTGGATGCGGCTTTTGGGGGCTGTTCCCGCTTCTTCAAAATTCCAGTATAATCATGTGAAGCTTCGTTGGCTGAAGAACACTTTTACCAAAATGGTACCCACGACTGAGCTTGAGGCTTTGTATAAGGCACGAGTGACGATTACTTATGCCTTCGGTCCATTCCTCTTTTGACATGCAAATGAGAGGTTTAATCCTCATTTTCTTCGGTTGACTGAGGATTTGCATCAGTCTTATAACTGAAATGCTGCCATTTTAACTTGTATTTTTCAAGGTCTGGACAAGACCTCCTGGTCCAGTCGATCCTTCACCGGGTTTTGGCCCATGGTAGACGTATCCTCTAGCTCTTTTCTTGCCTTAAATTTCCTTCTTTTTCCCAATCCTGACCTTTTTATACTGGTCAGACCTGTTTCTTTGAGCATTTTTCCCACCTTTCTCCTTTGATGAGGACTGACATGGAGCCACCTATATGCCGCTTCATGTACTGGCATATTAAGAACCGAAAGCCCAACCCTCGTATTTCCAAAGATAACTGGAGAGTTGATGTGGATGGCCTCACTGAAGTTGATGTGAGTGCTCTTCTCTTCTTAACTGCTGACTTTGTTCCTTCAAATGTCCTTTTTAATTGTGTCTTTCTATGTCAGTTTGTCCGCATGCCATATGCTAGCATTCCGCGGTATTATACCCCAGAGCGGGTCGAGGCGTATGAGGCCTCTTGTATGCAGATCATTCTTTCTGATGCTGAGTCTCTCCAGTGGTACTTGGGTGAGAGATTACTTCGTCAGGTGACAGGCGTCACTAGAGTTCATATTTCTCCGCCACCACCTGTCAATCAAATGCCTGCTGAGGCTGTTGATGGGGCTCTCAAGGTCAGCCAGGGTATCGCTTCACCATCCTTGATCGAGATTATACCGAGTGGTATCTTGAGTTTGGGCAGGGATTCTCTTTCATCCTCTATATGATTCGCGCGGTCATCACCGATATGCTGGTGGTTCTATGATGGCTCCGATGATGGATCTGCGCCGCCGAGAGCAGGAAGAGAAACGTGGAGACGACGACTATGTTGGTGACCTGTAGTTACTTCCTTTCAGATGATTGATTTTGCCTACAGTTCTTGTAAGGCTCACTTCCTTGTATCTTTTCTCTCGATGATGTACGAATATTCCCGATCAATGAAGCATGTCTTGATTTTCTGGTATTCTGCGATTTTGTTACTTTGATGTCTTAGGCCGTACTTGTATGTCTGCTTTGGTTGTTTCTTGCTTTTAATCTGACTTAAAGCTTTTAGCTCTTTAATTGATGGTATTTGATGACTTTCAGTGGTCTGGATCGGCCCAATTTGGCCTTCAAATGGCTTGGATTGCTTGAATTGTGCCCATATGCCCTCTTGAAAATTACATATGGGATTAGGCCTTCTTTTTCGATGATCAAACACTTGATCTGGCTTCTTGATGGCTCATGTAAACTTTCCCATGGTTCAGATTACGCCGACTCAGTCCTTAGACGGTTCAGATTGATTGTGAACCCCACTTGATAGCTTTTCTCTCTTTTGTCTTCATCAGACCTGTGTCAGCAATAGTTCTTCATCATTTGATGGGTGGAGAAATTTTCGGACAGTGTAGATCAACTTCTGTCCAAATTTGGGGGTCAATCAGAGTTTCCGACGGCCTTCAGAGGGCCATATGCTGAGGTGGCCTGACAGATCTCACCTACCATCAGACCATGAGGCCAATCCCGCGAAGGGAGAGGCGGAGTGTCCGTACGAGCAGCCCAATGACGGTCGTCTGTCTCTCTGTTCATGTGCGGCTTGGGCTGGTCCTGGTTCGGACATTCCACTATTGTCTTCTACTATTGTCTCCTTCATTCCTCGTACGTGACTTTGATTCCAGCCATGATTCCACCATCCTCTTTGTCTTTTCTCTTCCTTTTGTCATTTTCTTGCTTTGTCCCTTCTTAGGCCATGGATGATGGTGATTTGGGGACTGTGGTGGCTGATCATGATGGACCCCACACTCCATATTTTCAATGGGTCCTTTATGGAGGTGATATGCTTTTAATGGAGGGGATGGATGAGGCATTGAATGGGGTTGTTGATGGGGGTTTGAATGAGGTTATTGGGGAAGCTTTGAAAGCCCCCATTAATGGTGATCTTGCTGAACTTTCATATTTGAATGGGGCATTGAATGGTGGGGATTTAGATGCTAGGAATGTATTTAAGAGAAGGGCCATGGGTGAGGCTATACATTCATCGGATGTGGGCCATATGGATGGTGTGATCAATGGTGAGGATGAGGCTATGATGGACATAGATGGGCTGATCTCATATTTGGATGGTATGGATGGCTTAGATGACACTTTTGATGGCTTAGATGCACTTGATGATGGCTGATATGCACAGTATACTTACTTGGGCGGACTTGATGTGATCATTGATGATATCCCTTTGATGATGGATGGTGTGGATGTCCCGATGATCCCTTTGTCTAGACAAAGTGACAGTTGGATTCCTGACTTTATGACGGGGAGGACTGCAGGTCCATATATGACCGTTGATTCTTCAATCGGGGCCTTTCTTGACGGTTCAAATGCACTTTTTAGCGGTCAGCTTGTTCAGGATGCCACGATGTGCGGAGTGATCTTTGCAGACAGCTTTCTTGACGGACATTACCAACCTTCTCCTGATCAATGATCTTTTGCACACTCCGTTCATGAGGTGGGCGAGTCTTCTCATGAGGCTGACATGGTGATGCTTTCAGACAGTGATGTGACTATATCAGACATAGCTGTCACAGGGGTTGTCCTAGGGATCGTTATTAGTGATGATGCAGAGGTTTCAACTTTCCTTCTCCCTCGCTTGTTGACCTTTTGATTCTTGAGGAGCTGTCAGGGATTTCTGGACCTTTTGTTCTGGAGGAGATCCTTGTGAGGACTTATCAGTTGCTTCCTCGTATTTCTTGTTCTCCCCGACTGCTTGCATGGCTTGACAGATTATCAGTTTATGAGATTCGGGAGCTGGAGTCCTGCGGCTTTGGCGGTCTGATTCATATGTCTCGAGTTTATATTGATTGGAGGATGCTTGGTGCCGCATTGATTGACTGGGTCCCTTCGTTGAACTTATTTGTGTTCAACAATATGGAGATGGGACCTTCTTTGGAGGAGCTGGCACGCTTGGCAGGTCTTCCTTGGGATTATGCACAATATTTTTTGCCGAAGACTGCCACTCCACAGAATTGGTTCGGGATTCCATATCTTCTTCAGCCTGCAGTCGATGGCCAAAATGCTGTGGTCTTCTTCTTAGACTTACTGTATGATCTCTTTTTGGGCCCTCAGAATGTGGCGGGGTCCATGCTTTCTCGGACTGCATTAATGTTCTGTTTGATAGCTGAGGTGTTATTCTCGGGATGGCGCCGATCTTAAACTCCTCTGCTCTTTGAGGTGATGAGCCGAGTTGTTCGTCGGTAGGGGGTCATTTCTCTTGTCCTGGCTAAGCTGTTCAATAGGCTGACTGACTGTGCCTTAGGCTATACCCGTGTCCTTCACGGGTGTTGTGGATTTCTTCAGGTAATTCTTTCGTACATTCTTTTTCTTTCTTATCTTTGGAATTGTTTGCTTTGGCTGAGTTTCTTTACATGCTTATGATCAGATTTAGCTATGGGAGTGTCTTTCGCTAACCATCCCTGTATCGTTTCCTGGCACTCGTCGCCCTAATCTTATGCACCATATCATGGAGTTTCTTCCGCATACAGCCAGGATGAGCGAGCCCTTATACCGCAGGATGTTCGCTGAGTTACATGACTGGAATGTTCGTTGGGAGTCATCTTGGCTTTTACTTCCTCCAATACCTTGTGATGTTCATCGCCTCCCTCTAATGCTGGTAGGCTTTCGTTCCTATTTCTCTTATCATTCTATCTGATTCTTGCGACAATTCGGGTATGAGCAGGATGTCCTATCTTTTGTTTTCTCATGTATCGGACGTCAATTACTTGAGGCTAGATCATTCAACTTTAGGATTCGGGTTGATGGTTCTTGGGTAGGTCACTTGACTACTGATTTGCTCCATTTTGAGTTGCGGACTTTTTCGATTGCAACTGCCCCATACCAGCACTAGGTTGCTGAGCAGTCTTTGTATCAACGTATTCCCTGTTGGCATCTGACGGCTGATGAGGATGAGCTGGATGTCCTCGGGGATGCTAGTTCTTCATCTGGTTCATATCAGCCCTTTAAGGAGCGCCCATTTATCGACTCTGGCTTCCTCTTAGCCACTCATGGCCACTTGTTATCTGAGATTTCTGCACTTCGGTATCATTGTGAGATGATGTCGAGGAGATTGGTTGTTGACTAAAGATTGTCTGATGAGGAGACGGTGATCCGTAGCCTCGAGAGAGATGAGGTGCATCACTTGCACATGGAGGTGAGCAGGCTGAGGGCTAGGCTATTTCATTATGAGTTAGAGAACTTACCTGATACGACCTTCGAGGAGGAGGGCATGGATTGATTTTCTGCCTTTTGAGGGTTGTATCAGCTGTCTGTACATCCCTTTTTGCATGGTATATGATTGGCTATGATGTATTTTTTGTATTTTGAAAGAAATGATATGATATATGTAAAAGAAATACGATGCATTAATGGAAAGAGAAAACTTTTGAGAATTTATTGTGCCATGAGTTATCTTGTGTGTTTTTGGATTTTTGTGCTGGGATGTAGGAATCAGAACTGAGGCTCGGCCAATGTTTTGACTGATGTTTCGAGATTAACTTCTGGGGAATCCCTTTGGTTCCCTAGAGGTGTAGGCAATTGAAGTTGTTACTTTATGAGAGTTTTGTTAGAGTTTGTAGAGTTCCTGTCCCTGACTGTACTTCTTCTTGCTCTTAAACTGGGATTATCTGAGTTGATCTGGACTACCCTATCTCCTGATACTTGCACTTTTTATCTTTCTTTTTCTTTTTTTAGCCATTTTTGCCTGTAACGCTCTTTTAAGTTTTCACCACGGCCGACTTTTCCCGTCATTTTTACCTGTGCCTCCCTTTCGAGTTTTCACCACGTCCCGGGTATTTGATCTAGCCTGCCCCTTGGCAGCTATGCTGTTTTTACCTTGGCGCCCTTTCGCTTTTTCACCAAGTCCCTTATGTGCCCACTGTTTTTACTCGAAGCGCCCTTTTGGGTTTTCACCCCGCCCTTTTTGTTTAGGCACACATTTTTTTTTCTTTTTCTGAATTTTTCTGAATAACTGCGGCGACTAGAGGTCCAGAATCCGTCGTTGCCAGCCGATGGTAGCCTTTCAGCCCTTATCCTAAGTTACGATGGTAGAGCTTTCGGTATTAGCTAAAGACCTTCTGAGATGAATGGATGGATGACTGTGTTTCCTTTCATGTTGATTTCTTTCTTGGGTGTATTGTTTTGGCTTCCTTATTTTCTTTCTCTTTTTGTTCTTTTCTTTGTGCTCTTTTATTGTCTCTCTTTTTTTCTTTCTTCTCTCTTTTTTCTTTTGTTAAAACCCTTTATTTGGACACTTGTTAGTGGACAGAAATGATTTCTCAGAGGTCTTAGCTTCGACCCATTGACTTCAGCTCTACTAATGTAACTCTTGATAAGGTTAGAATGACTTACCCATGAAAGATCTTCACTTTGTCAGCATTGATTGGCTCAGGAAGATCCACCCCTCTCATGCTGGTGAGCTTGAGGGCGCTTCCGGGAAGTACTTCTCTGATGATTAACGGTCCATCCCATGATGGTTTGAACTTTCCTCTGAAATCTGAAAGGTGTGACGGTAGAATCTTTTTTAAGACCATGTCCCCCACCTTAAAGCTTCTTTTTCGGACTCTCTTGTTGTAAGCCCGAGCGATCCTTTTCTAATAACACTGGGAATGACTTAGCGCAGGCACGCGATTCTCATCTGCTAGCTGTAACTGATCGAATATGGCCTGTTTTCATTCTCCTTCTTCAATTTCGCTTTCCAATAACACCCGTAATGACGATATTTCTACTTCGACTGGTAGAACTGCTTCCATTCCGTAAGTAAGCTCGAACGGAGTAGCGCCTGTAGCAGACCGTACAGACGTTCGATAGGCCCAAAGTGCATATGGGAGCATGTCTGACCAATCTCAATGTAACGCCCCCAAAATTCGACACTCGAGCATATAACTCAAATCTCGAAATCAAGAGTGTTATGAATGAATCCAAAATTCGACACTCGAGCATATAACTCAAATCTCGAAATCAAGAGTGTTATGAATGAATCCTTCACAATCACAACTGAAACTTTTGTCCTTTCCATTCACAAGGTACCAAATATATGGAATAAAAATAAACCAACTTTGAAAATTAAACTATTAATCAATGCGTCTACGAAATTGTTCCAAATTATCTAAACTAATGGCCATCTAATGGGCCTTATTACATTAATACTTGCAAATAAAAAAAATCAAAATATATCAATTCTCAAAATCTTCTAGGGTATTCCCTCATCTGGGACCGCTTCCTCAAAGTCTTCTACATCATCACCTGTCACTACGGTTAATCGCATAACACTGCGTCAGCTATAAAAGCCGGTGAGCATTCTCATATAGTTTAACGCATGTGATTCGACATAGAAAATCCACGTGACCATTAAAGTACAAATCACTACAATTTCAACAGCAATTTCATCACAAAAAAAAAAATCTCTTAAACATGCACGTGATGCATGGAATGCAAGTATGCTTCAACAATCTCAATACGGTTATCAGTAGAACATCCAGGGCCAGTTTATAGTCGGGCCTACATTGTCTCACAACTGCAGAGTTGGTCTCTTGTACACACCAGGGAACTCACCCAACCTGCTAAAATCATCTGATATCCACCGAGTACGCTAGTATGGTATCTTGCACAACTAGGGAGCTCAACCAACCCGTCCACAATCGATGGACTATCAGAAGGGTGTATTGCACACACAGGGCGCTCAACCAGGGACTGTTGCACACACTTGGGCGCTCACCCAAACAATCATTAATGGGCCTATTACACACACCAGGGTGCTCACCCTACGGTAATAACTGGAGTTCTCAAATCGTGCTATGCATGAACCAAATCAATACTCCAAAACATCTTTCCAAGATAATTCAAAAATAAACTCACCCATGTACAACCTTAATCGGGTATCAAATTCATATGATTTATCAAAATCACTGTAAAACCAACCCTTCAAAATCTAACTTTCAACTTGAATGTAATATAACAAAATTTCAGCCCATCAAGGCACCAATTATAATCACGCAAATCCATAAATTCATGAAACTATATAAATTTTCAGCAATAATTTAAAACAAAACCAAACAAAGATTGTAACTTTCGCATGACGATTAACCAATCTAAAATATAATATAAAATCCAAAACCAATTTCAAATAAAAGGAAATTGTGAATACAATGGAAAAACGATATGAGATAAACTCACTCTCTTTCTTGCTTTCTTTCTCTTCTTCTTCTTCTTCTTCTTCTTCTTCCTGCTGTTGCTGGAAAGTTGCTCCAGCAATGGGAGAAGCAAACAACAACCGTAAGCCCCCCCTACGTTACTCTCTCTCTTTCTCTCTCTCTCTCTCTAACGTCTCTCTCTCTCTCTCTCTCTCTCTCTCTCTCTTCCCTCTCTTCCACGGCTCTCTCTCTCTCTCTCTCTCTCTCTCTCTCTCTCTCTCTCTCTCTCTCTCTCTCTCTCTCTGACGTTTCTTTTTGAGAAAACGCCGCCGAGAGTCGGCTCTTATAGCCAAACACGAACACCAGC
Organism: Liriodendron chinense; assembly: GCA_003013855.2. Classification (NCBI taxonomy): domain Eukaryota; kingdom Viridiplantae; phylum Streptophyta; class Magnoliopsida; order Magnoliales; family Magnoliaceae; genus Liriodendron; species Liriodendron chinense. The sequence continues at coordinate 7,280,240 of ML058446.1, forward strand.
GTGTTACACAGACGTTCGGCGGTTTTCGAATCCAAGTTGGATTCGAACTTCAATTCTTGCAAGCTAAGCCACCTGTGAAATGTTAGAAACCTAGGTGGGGCCCACGCAAACAGTCCCTTCGAATTTCGGGAACCCATGCGAAGAATCGGCTCCGATCTTGCGCGTTCTACTTCGTTTAGTTCTAGGTTCTAACAGATTTTGCGGCCCACTCGTGCTCCTAAATACGAAACCAAATCCTCTCCTGAGTAGTCCCATGAGGGGGCTACATAATGGACGAAATGGATTTTCAACAGGGGTCCACCGTGATGGACGGTGTGGAGCGTCCCACGGACAGCGGGCACCGCTGTCGCAGCAGGCGGACGAGGAAGACGCCTCGTCTTTAGCTTATGCACGGTCAACACGCGTTGACCGTGCGGTTTAACGTGCATGTAGTGCACGTGCATCCCACCGTGATGCATGTATGAAATCCACTCCACTCATCAGTGAGGCCACATGATTCTAGGATATGACACAAAATTTGGTGCAGTTCCGAGTTTAGATGGCCCACTTATGGCCCAATTTCTGATTAGGGTACTTGTAGGATGATCGGAGGGCTGAAATTTGACGTGTATGGTTAGATTAGGTCTCTAAACTATTATATGAAGTTTTACATGAAACGGATCGTCAGAAACTGGTACACTTAAAATCATCTATATAGATAAAGTTAAATCAATAGTATTTTTCGTGTTTATTGCGAGTTTTGATAAACCTACCACTTCTACACTAATTTAGAGTTTTGTGTTAAGTAAATTTAATAAAGGATCCTACATGAATTCCCTACAATTTATTAATTTATAATAATCCACATAATTTATTAATTAATTAACTGATTTGTTAATTTAATTATTTTCGAAAGCTTGGGGTATTACACTCAATAGGTCATAACCATCTTCTTGAGTATCTTGACGATCGTCTTGTTTGTGACTTCTACCCCACCATTCATTTGAGGACGGTAAGAGCTTGATCGATGACGTTGAATCTTGAACTTGCTAAGGAAATCATCCATCTTCTTGTTGACGAACGGGGTCCTGTTATCTATGATGACAGTGATTGGGATTCCATACCGATATATGATGTTGTTCTTCATGAATTTGATCACCTGGGATGCTGCTATCATGGTGTAGGAGGCTGCTTCTACCCACTTGGTGTAGTAGTTGACTGCCACAGGTATATACTCATGACCATTTGATGCTTTTAGACTCACCTTCCCAATGATGTCAAGACTCCACATAGAGAAAGGCCAGTGAGTTGTCAAGTTGTACAGTTCTGACGAGGGGGCATGGATTTGATTCGCATACTCCTGACACTTGAAGCATTTTCTGACGTGTTGGCAGCAGTCTGTCTCCATGGTGAGCCAATAGTAGCTGAGTCGTAGAATCTTTTTCGCCATCATATGCCCATTCATGTGTGGGCCACAGATTCATTTGCGTTGATTATATACAAGCGGCATCTTTCTGAACTTGAAATGATTCTTCATGCGGTACTTGAGACTCAAATGTTCTACTAGTGAAAAGAACATGATCCATCCTTATCGATTCCGGATTGGCAATAGCGTTCACGGTCTCGAACTCGAAACTATGAAACGGGACGTCCTCTTTAGAGTGTTGGATGTCGATGACGGGGATATCTGGTACAGTGGCAACGACATTGGAAGGAATGATGAGCTCCTTCTCTATATGGACAGAGATCACTTGGTTCCCATAGATATACTTCACTCGTTGATGCAAAGTTGATGGCATAGCTCCGACTTTGTGCAGCCAAGGTCGTCCGAGAAACATGTTGAAAGAGGCTGATATATCCAAGATTTGGAATGTGATAGTGGAGATATCTGAACCTATTTATACATCTATGTTGACTTCTCCTTCCACTGATCGGCGGGTGTTGTCGAATGCTCTGACGTACATGGTGTTGGGTTGGAATGAAGAGGGACTGATTCCCAGATGTTCCGCAGTCTTGAGTGGGCAGACATTTAAGCTTGAGCCGTTATCGATTAGAACCAGTGGGACACATAGGCCTTTATATTGTAAGGCTATGTTGAGGGACCGCCCATGGTTACGTCATTCTGGTGGCAACTCATTATTAGTGAAGGTAATGGTGTGCAGAGCCAGAAGTTGTCAAATCATCAATGCTATCATTTCAGGTGCTGTATTTGAGGAGACGTGGGCATCACTCAGGGTCTTGGCGAACATTTCTCGATGCATGCGAGATGTGCAGAGTAGTTCCCATACTGAGATTTGGGCAGGGATTGACTTGAGTTGCATTGTAACATCATATGCAGCTTCGTGTTTGTTGCCGAGGCCTGCAAGAGCGCTTGTGAGATCTCCTTTGTTCTGATTATCTCTTCGAATGCAACGCCCATTGGGGTTCATGTTCCCTACCTCTGCACATTCTGGATAGTGCTATGGGACTTCTTTGTATTCTCCCTTTCCTTTACTTTCCAGGATTACTGGTTCTTACAGTTATGATGGTGCCAGATCTTCCTCATATGGAGCTTTTGCCTTGAGGACTACATTGTTGTCTGTGCTGAAAGGATAATATTGAGGCTTGTCTTCATAGATTACATAAGGTCGCGACCCAGGCTTGACTGTTCCTGGAGCAGGAGGTTCCCACGGGGTGAACACTGGTCCTCTTGATATGGCGATGGGTTTTCTGTTCGACCCAACTGTTGCAGCATAATTAACACACCTCCAGGACGTCTTTATGGCTCGGGGATAGGATTTACCCCTTGCAATATGACCGGCTGGACTGGGGGAGCCCCTTCTAAGACAATGGGTTCTTACTGCTGATAAGTATGATCCCTCCATTGTGGATTGGATTGTTCCTGAGCTGAAGTTGCCCCTTGTAAAATGATAGATTCGTATGCAGGCTTGATGTATGACTGCGCTCCTTCCAGAATGACCGGCTCCCAACATGAATGATTGTAAGGTGCCCCTTGTAAAAGGGCAGATCCTTGGGCGACTGGTGCACCATATGGTGGTGCTCCCTCGACAACTAGCAGCTCGAAGACTGAAGGAATGGGTTTGCCCCTTGTAGGATTGGAGGAGAGTTTGTTGGCCCATAAGTGTAGGCATGAATGGACTGGATAAGGGAGAATAAGCAATAGAGGCGCTCTCCCTCTTCTATGCTGTTGACGACAAGGCTGCCAGACGAACTGGGGTCCGTCAGATGCTGAGGTAGAGGATTTTAAAGGATGTTAGTAGGAGCAACTGGAGGAGTTTCAGGAACTGAGATGACGATCTTGCGATTGTCAATCAAATTTTGGATGGCATTCTTTAGAGTCATGCATTGATCAGTGGCGTGGCCACGTCCTTGATGGTAGGCACAGTACTCATTTTCTCGATAGTTTGGAGGCAGAGGATTTGGAGGAGGCCTGGGTGCCATTATAGTGGGTAATTGTTTTTGTATCAGCATAGTCATGACTTGACTGAGTGGCTGAGTGAGAGGAGTGAATTTTCTGAACTCCCTGTAATTCTGCCTATTTTGATACGAGTATTGGCCATTCCCCCTGAACTACTGCTGCTGTCGAGGTGGTTGTGACTGTGGTTGAGGATTTGGTTGTGGTGGAGATGGCTGCAGTTGATACCTCTGAGGTTGATGCTGAGCCTGATTCTGCTGATATGGTTGGCGTCCCTGTGAAGGAGCGTATTGGTTGCCTTGGGCAGTGGCGATGATGTTGTTTACCTTTGTCGGGCGAGGAGGAGAACCACTGCGGTTTCCATTTCCGTATCAGATAGGTCTTCCTTCCAGTCTGTTCCATTTAACTGGAGTGGCCTAGTGAGGCCATGGGGAGATTGTCCCTACATAGATTCCTGCTTCGACTTGCTCTCCAGTACGGATTAAGTAAGAGAAATTCACATATGGATGTGAGATGAGATACCCAGATATGCCAGGATATGTTGAATGAACAATCATGGAAGTTTGTTCTTTGTCGTCGATGGGTCCCGCATTCTGGCTGTCATAGCCCGTCAACGTCCTACATAAGCTAACAATGTTTCATCACTCCTTTGCCTGAGAGCTGCGAGGTCTACTCATCTAGGTGCCATGTTAAGATTGTATGCGAATTTGTTAACAAAAGCTTGAGAAATTAGCTCCCAAGTCCTCATGCCATGGCAATCCAATGATGTATACCAGTCTAAGGCATCGCCCTTCAGAGATTTTTGGAATAAGAAAATGAAGGCTCCATTTCCTGTGATTGTACTCAGCTCTTCACAGAAAGCCTTGAGATGTGCTATGGGACAATCGCTGCCGTCGTATCTTTTGAATTTTGGGACCTCAAATTTTTGAGGTATCTGAGCATCTGGAAATGGACACAAGTCTCTAGACTTGGTCGAGGGTAGATCAATTCCCTGTTGTTGCTGTAGTTGATTTTGCAAGGTCTAGAACTACTCCCGCAACTCGTCCAGTCTTGCATTATCTACTCGAGCAATTGGTGCCTCTCCTAGCAAGGCATGTTCTTCTTCGGCATAGTGGTCAATGTCTTCGACCCTATGGGCTTGCTGGAAATCAATTGTGGGTTGCCAAATTTAATTTGATGATTGAACTAGATTCTGACGAACTTGTGCTTGAAATGACTATAATTGAGCTGGAGACTGAACTGAAGGTTGAACCGGAATTTGCTGGAAATTAACTAAAGATTGCTGGAAATTAACTGAAATCCTATCGGCGGGGATGTACTTGAATTGAAAAGTGCTCTTGTTTGTGAGAGGTTAAGATGCTGGGAAGTGACCCCCTTGTTGGGTATTCGCCACTGTCCGCTGATTAATGTGGGCTTGACACTGACCCCATTGTGGGCATTTACCAGTGTTGTCCCTGCTGTTGAAAATTGAATTGAAATCCCATCGGCGAGTATGTGCTGAAATTGAGTAAAGGTCCCATTGGTGGGGACATGTTGAGAAAGAAAAGGGGTCCCATCGGTGGGGACATGCTGAAATCTACTAAGATCGTTGCTTGCAAGATTGACTGAAAATTTACTAGAAGTCCCTGTGCCGAGAATGCTTTGAGACGGTCTTGTCATCGCAGGAAGGTATTGAGAAGGATGCCCCATAACAGAGGGCTGAGATGGCTGTTGTCGGTAGTCTTGGGCAGACTCCGACGGTTGTGCTTGATTTGAACTGGAGGCCAGAAGGGCCCGGCATGGCTGTTGAGATTGTTGTACTGGGCCGACTTGATTATTGGCTATGGCGGTAGCTTGTGCTTGTATGAATTGCAAGAACATTTATTGCATTGTTCTCATTCCTTGTGCCAATTCTTGCACGATTGGCGTGTTCTCAATTGGTTGTTGCATTGGAGGTTGCACTTCGACCATGTCGAGGGCAGGGAAGAGGTGACCTTCCTCTTCATGGTCGGACATGGCTTACTGAGCTTTGGTGTGGATTATGCTGCGATAAAGAGGTTGTTTTCTAAGACATTAAGCCCGAGGAGGTGCAATGGTGAGGAATAAGTTCTTCTCTTTTTTGGGGGGGTTTTGGGATTTTCTATATTTTTTTGGTTTATGGATGGAATGCTATGTAGATGAGATTGTATGAGGATTATTGACTTTTAAGTATAGGAATGATTCTATTTTTCAAGTTGGATCACGACTAGTGGGACTAGCACTTCCCCAGCGGAGTCGCCATTATGTGGACGCTCGCCTTTCCATGCTCTCGGCCCTCCCTCTAAAAAGGGGTTGCGCGAATCACTATTGTGCCATTGGCTCGCCTCTTTCTCGAGGGCTTTTTCGGTTGTTATGCTATCGAGTATGTTTAGATGAATTCGTATAAGACCAGAGTCGTCACTAGCCAGTTACTTCGAATCTACATTCGGCCAGACCCCATAGAAACGTTAGAGAAGGGAATCCAAGGATTCCTTCCTCTAAAATTACTCTTTTTTATCTGTGGTCAGAAATTCAAGGTAAGGGATCACGGTTACAGGGTGAGAAGGTGTTAGGCACCCACTCTGCTCGTACTGAAGTATAGTCTTTACTTCATAGAATCGAACTAATACTTGAAAGTCTGAATTAATTCTCGTATATTCTCACGAATGATATGATGCATGAATGTAGGTCTGAACAGTAAGAGTTTCTGATGGGCAGGTTTCCACTAATAAGCAAGTCCAGAGCATATGCTCAAACTGACAGGTGTTTTATGCGAGATGCATGATGTGTGTTTGATCAATTAGAGTTTCTGATGAGTAAATCCCGGATGAGCCGGCAAGACTTAGAACAGATACTAAGATCTAATCAAGTGTTTTGAGTGGAATGATAAGCAGGGGAGTTGGAAGAATAAGAAATGTTGCACTATGCTAAATGCAAATGAGATAATGCTGGTACAAGTATAGCTGGATGGACGGAGGTTTCGCAAGGAATTACTTCGAGCGGCTAAGATCAGGACTTAGGTAACTTGAGAGGCTTGAACCAAGGTAAGGCTAGGCTGGACTAGGGCTAGACTCTTCACTCACTCGGGCTCTCCTTGGTGGAGGAATGGGCTAAGGTAAGTGGAGATGGACTTGAAATCGACGGATTTTCTGGGATGTTGAGGGATATTGAATACGAAGGGGAGAAGGGGTATTTATAGTTACGAAAAGTGTCAGCTTTCGTAAATAGGGACGGGCGGCCGTTTGAGGGCCGCCCGTATGGCCGCCTTGCTCCAGCTTTGGAGTGTATGACCTCCGAACCTGAAGCAAGAAAGCCTCAGGCTCGAGGTTCAAACTGCTCCGAAGCTAAGGCTTGAAATCGGGTGAGTCAACTGGGTTTAAAAATGGGTTTGACAAGGTGAGTTGATTGGGTACGGGAACTGGGCTGACTCAGTGAGTTGACTCGGTGATTTCACTCAGCAAGTTGACTCACAAAGTTAACTTTTTTAGGATTTTTGGAATAGTTTTTTCTATGGATGTTTTTTCGGGCTGATGTTTAAGGGTGAGTTGACTGGATTCAGGCTTGATTTGGGCTATGGATTGGGGCTTACAAGGGTGAGTTTGACTAGGTCTTAGATATAGGGTTTGGGGTATGGACCTCCATGCATTCAGCTATCTCAACCAACCTTGTAGTCGAAGGTGGGGTGTCTACACACCCACTAAGTTGTTCCTTAGGTAACACCTAATTCACTCCCACAAGTAACAGACGCAAATTTCCTAAGTGAGAGAGAGAGAGAGGGGGTAAGTTCCTACCCGGGGAACTTAGGTGGGGCCCACCATGATGTTTGTGAGAAATCCACCCCGGCCATCCATTTTGTGAGCTCATTTTAGGACGTGCGACAAAAAATGAGCGAGATCCACAATGTGGGGGGTGTCTAACATTACAGGGTGACTAACGGTGTGTTTGTGTGTACTAACAGTGGGATGTGCGTGCTAACCCAAAAAAAAAAAAAAAAAAAAAAAAAGTGGGCCAAAAACATGAGGATTGAACGTCCATAGTTGAAATATTCATGGGGCCACAGAAGTTTTGAATCAAGCTAATATTTGTGTTTTCAGTTCATCCCAGTAGGAATGACATTATGAACAGTATGGGTGGCATATAAACATCATTGTGGACCCAGGGATATATTATCTCATATATTTTTTAGATTTTTGATATGGTGGATTCATACATAGATCCGACCCGAATCCGATGGCTATATGGATTTTTGGATCGGAAATTGATATGGCTATTTATAAGTGGATCGGATATGGATATCACCTTTTGGATCCAAGTTGGATCTGAATCTGATCCGAATTCGGCTACATATTTTTTAACTTGGAACCGGATCCAACTAGATCCAATCCAGATCCGACCCATTGAGAGCCCTGCTCACACACAACTAGTTGGACGGTCCAACTAGTTCCTAAATTAGGGATTAATTAGTACTAACAAATGCCTAGAAAGAAGAGTTATTTAAAGCACTTAAAAAAAAAAGAGTAGGTCGGTTTGGGTGAGCCCCAACATGATGTTAATATGAAATCCACCCTGACCATCAGGTACATCAGCCCATGTTAGACCCGTGGACCGAAAATTAGCCTCATCCATGGTTCATGTGGGCCACACAATTGAAACATTGTATAAGGAAAAACTCAGCCATTAAACTATTTTACTTAGTGTGGCCTACTTAAATCATGTATAGGCCTAATTATTAGGCTCCAAGCCTAGGTTTTTGTGTAGCATCTACTAATCGAAGTGAATTTCACATATTCACCACCGTGGTCCCTAAAAAAATCGAGGGCAAACATCTTTCTCTCAACTATTCCATTAGTATGGCACACCTGAATCACAATCAGCTTGACTTTTTTTTTATTCTAGGCCTAAAATGAGGTTACACTTCTAATGGTCGGAGTGGATCTATATATAGATCGCAGTAGGTCCCTCAAAAATAGAGCTGCACACGAGTTGAGCTCAAGCCAGGCTTTACAAAGCTTGAGCTTGGCTTGATCAATGGCCCACTGAGCTTGAGGTTGGCTTGGCTTGAGCATCGAGCTCAAAACAGCCGCTCAAGCTTGGCTTGCTGGTCGAGCCAATCGAGCTTTGTTCAAGCTAAGCCGATCGAGCTCATCGAGCCAAGCCAAGCCGAGCCGAGCTTAGTCTTATATATATATATATATATATATATATATATATATATATATATATATATATATATATATATATATATATATATATATATATATATATATGAGCCAAGCCACTGACCTAACCCTACCCAACCCACTAATTCAGCCCAACCCAGCTACCCTACCTTACCCAACCCACTCGACCCAATCCCTACCCAACCCAACCAGCTAACCCGACGGCTACCCCAATTCGACGACTCGACTAAAAAAAACCCCAATGCCATTCTATATTAAAAAAAAAACCTAAATAAGAAAAAAAAAATTAAAAAGAAGCCTACCTAGTCGCTCGCTGCCTCGCTGGGGTGTTCACTGCATGGTCAAGAGTCCAGACTCGAGGGGTCAAATGCCAGGTGCAGTGCGGCCGTGCGGGCCGTGAGTCTCGTGACTCGGGCGTTCGCTGCCCGCTGGAGGGTGGAGGAAGGAAGCCAGAGAGAGAGAGAGAGAGAGAGAGAGAGAGAGAGAGAGAGAGAGGGCCGGACTCCGGAGGGGCAACCGGGCAGGGGGCGCAGCGGGCTGGGGGTTTTTGTCTTTTCGAGAGAGAGGGAAATGAAAAGTGGGGTCGGGACCGTTGGGTAAGGTTTTGAGTTTTATTATATATATATATATATATATATATATATATATATATATATATATATATATATTATATTAAACGAGCTCAAGCCGATCGAGCTTTTTTCGAGCTACAAGCATCGAGCCAAGCTCTCTCGTGCTCGAGCTTGGCTCGTTTTCAAACAAGCTTTCTAAATCGAGCTTGAGCTTGGTCAAACTGGCCCACAAGCCAAGCCAAGCTGAGCTTAAACGAGCCAAGCCGAGCGAGCTTTTCGAGCTAGCTCGGCTTGTGTGCAGCTCTACTCAAAAATCAAGATTAGGCTTCCGTCTCCCCACTGTTCCGTTCTGGCCACGTTCAAATAAAAAAGGTGTTTCTAAGTCTAATTGGTTGGACGATAAGCTAAAGTCCATTATATCATAACTTACAAAGAGTTAAGTTCATGTGATATCCAGGCCTTTCAATAGGTTGGTCCCACCATGTGGATCTTCTAGTGAAATGATCAATAATATCCGCATATTAAGTAGTCCACGCCATATAAAACAACATTAAAAAATTGATAAATAGTGAAAAAAAAGTATGGTCCACTCAATGAGTGAGTGACTTTTATGGATTTTTAAAAGTTGATTCTCATGATGGCTAACCTATTAGATGGGTTAGATATCATATAAATATGAAATGTTGGGTATTTTCGGTTGGTTGGACCTTATATACTAGTCCGGCCCCTTGTACTTGAGACCTTGTAAAAAAACTCTTTTAGAGCATGTCTATTTTCATATTAGTGACGGTTGGTGCTGGTAGGTCCTTTGTGGGCCTCACCTCGATGCATATGTTTTATCCACTCCATCCATCTATTTTTCCATATCATTTTATGGCATAAGTGGTGATTGAACACTCACCATTCAAAACTTCTTGAGGTGTGTTGTAGCCGTGCCTTTTCCACCATGAGACCGACTCTTGAGATGTGTGGGGGCTTGTTGTTCAGGTCTCACACTTTGCCTATATTGAGCATATCCTAGGCTCATTCTTGGTTACTTTTGGACCGCCCTCTTAGGGCTTATTACTTAGGGATAGTTGTAGAGCCCACTTTGATGTCTGTGTCGGGCTTACCATGATTATTCGTTGGCCCTACGATTGCCATCCTATTGGATATTGATAGTAGCATGTTTTATATTTGTGTTGGTACGACACTTCCCCGATGATTGATGATTTATGTGGCGTTACATTAGTGATCGGTGTGAGGTTTACGCTTATGATTGCTATAACACTTATCTTTACGTTGATATGGCGCTTTATTTATATTCTTACTCTTGATTTAACATTGCTCATACATTTGGTATAACATTGCTTTTATGCTTGATATGATATTACACACCTCATGCATAGTGATTATATGATTATGCATTATCATATCTCGTTTACATCATGTGTGCATGACTTAGATGAGGGATTGTTCATGATTGAATATCAGAGTTGGGATGTTATCCAGTTAGTAGCGCCCTTGCTGGCTAGTAGACCTCGGTTAGTACTCATGTCATGGTTTTGTCTTACCTATGTGCGGCATGATTGTGTTTGATGTCCCTACAACTTTAGGGCTTTTCAGGGGACCCGTATGAGATTGGGGTCACCTTGCATGTATGCACCGCTTACATGACATGGTTGGATGACTCAAATGATGGACTCATGCATTCATGCATTTGTATGGTGTACTTCTATTTACACCTTTGCAACATTAGGATTACAGCTTACACCTTAGTGACATCGGGGTTGTAGCCACCATGGCTTTGTTGTGGCTAACGTATATGGGTATGGACACTAAAAATCTATCGAGGTTATAAGGTGTCACGAGTAGGGCTGCACATCTGCCCCGTTAACCCACCCAACCCGCCTGACCCGACCCGGTAGAAACCCGATCCGTCCTGACTCGGCTGAGAAAACGGTCCAGTCCCAAGTAAATGCAGCCGGACTGTTTTTAATTTAGGTACGGTTTAGGTACCTGCCAAACCCGCCCGACCTGACCCATACCTCGACCCGTGTATCCCGACCCGTTCCACCCGACCCGAACCGCCCCGTTTATACTAGTTTATTGCTTTTAGAAATATCTATATAGTATTATCAATAGGTTGAATGGTCAATAAACATTAGGGTGGACTCTAGAATATTTTAATGGTGGGAGTTCAATGACCACCGATTTTTGTGGTGTAGTTTACCTAAAGCTTTTATCTGCTTCCTTTTTGGGACTGTCCTATAATAATCTAGAAACATAAATGGACCGCATGGATTTACAATATGTACATTGAGGTGAGCCTCATGGTTAGGGTCTCACCCACATGGCTGGTTCCGGGTCTCATCGATTCTCACCCAAGCTGCGCTCATCTCACACTCACAGGGAGCGGATTAGGTGACATCCGAGAACCACCAAGGTGGGTGGCCCCTGACTATGTGTCTTAAATCCACACCGTCCAACTATTTTGAAAGATCATTTTAGGATATAATACCAAAAATGAAGCTGACTCAAATCTTAGGTGGACCACACCATAGAAACAGTCCTAACCCGACTCGACCCGGTTTAGCATATAGGGTAGGGTAGGGTTAGGGTTAACCCTTTTACAAGTAGGGTAGGGTTAGGGTTGGGTCAGCCCAACCCGGTCACGACCCGGACCGAAACCTGGACCTTTAAATATATTTAGGTTCGGTCTAGGGTTGGGCCCAACCCGACCCTAACCCGACCCGTATGCAGGCCTAGTCACGAGCATCCCTGGGTGAAAGTCCCTAAACTTTGTGGCCACAAGATGCTTCAATGTCTAGACTGGGTGGATTTATGAGCGCACGGGTGACAAATATTACTAGGTTGTCTCCCACTTTGTCGGGGTCAGTTGGAAGGGAGTGTGACCTTATTCACCCAAGTGAAGGGGGATATATGCTAAGTTGAGTCTGACCAGCTTGTGAAATTAGTCCGCTATCGACAAGCTAGGTAGGATTGGTATACCACTAACGAGGCCGATAGTGAGGTCTCTTCCACTTGTTGGGTCATACACGCGATGGGCGGCAGGCTAGTGATGAAGTGTACTAAACCCCGGTGATTCCAAATGGGAACCATATTGAGATGTGGATTAGACATCATGATTGTCATGTTTGCATTGCATGTAACACTCAGGTTTGTGGACGCGTACAAGCGTGGGCCATGGTTCTAAATAGGTATGGGACTATTCGGGAGCAGGAGTCTATCATTTTGGAATTACTTCACATGTTAGGTATATGACTGACATGTGGTGTAACCCTGAGTGCGAGGCCCCTACCTATGCACGATACTACGTATTACAACTCGATCATTCATCATGTGTTCTTTTCCCATTGTATCATAACATGCTTATGTGACAACATGTTTAGTTGATTGACTAGATATACTTATACTAATATTATCTCATAGCATATAGCCTTGGTATGGCTCGATACACACATGGACATTGGCATGGCTGGCCTTCCATTTTTACTGTTTAATCTGATATTGATATTGATACGATGTATTTGTCATATGCATTGCACATGCACACACACACACACACACACACACACACACACACACACACACACACACACACACACACACTCCATTGAGCTTCGTAGAAAGCTTATGCGTGTTTGCCTATGCTTCAAGTTATGCTAGAGCATATTAACGACATTGAGATAAGAATGTGTGTTTGATTTTTTACGATTTTTGTTATATCATGTATTTACTTTTTTAGTATCGTACCTTGAACCATCTTTTAGTAGAGATGTATGTTGCTTTTGGAATTCTTTGGGTTATGTTTGGTTTTATAGTTTCCCCTAAATCCTCATTGTGGGATCCGACTTTCGGAACTTGGCATGTGAGAGTTAGGAGTTGAAATCAGGGTACTACGGAGGCTGTCACTTTGGATTCGGGTTACGGTGAATGGTTGCCGAAAATCAGGTTTGGGGAGTGATAACAATACTTGATAATTTCGGTTTATGGAAGCATTATTTAGTAAAATCCAACTTCTTAAGAATTTTGCTATAGAATTCCCCACTTGTTTCTTAAGAATTTTGCTGTAGAATCCAATTTTCAAAAATTTTAGGGGGTTTTACCTGAAAATTATTAGGAGCATATGACCAAGAACATGCTTTAACTCTTCACATTTACCAAAATGTTCTTCTGATTGTATGGATGGAGGATGAAAAGTCCAAATTATCATTAATGAGTAGATTTTGGAAGAACCAGAAGCCTTGTCGTGCTTTCAGTGTGGAAGAAAATTGCACTCTAAAAAACCAGAAGCTATGGTGGCCCTAACTTGTTGTATTTCCAAAAATCCAATCCAACCGCTAGTTGCATGACCTAATTTTATGTGTGTATATATATAAAAAGCAAAATGAGTGTCATTCGTATTTAGATGGACTATACACTTGGAGACGATGTACACAGCAATGCCAACCCTCCAAACTGTATCTCTCCGTGTGACCCACTTGAATCATGGATTGTTCTAATTCTTGGGCCCTATGCATAGATGTTTATGTAGAATCTAATGGTTAGAGTTGATTTCTTATAATCTTCATGGTTGGCCTTGTAAAAAAGCAACGATGGACATCTCTCCCAACTGTTTCCTTTAGTGTAAGCCCATTTGAATCACAATTTAGCCTAGGCTTTTTCTTTTTTCATGGGCCTAGTGTCAAATTACACAACTAATAATCAGAGTGGATTTCACACATACAATACAATACGGTGAGCCCTGCTAAAAATTGACAGTGGGGTCCTTCCCACAACTACTAATGGTATGGTGGTGTCACACACACCGATCACCAAGTTCTACGGCCCCGCCATGATGTGTGTTTTCTCTATGCTGCCCATCCATTTTCATAGATCATTTTAGGGTATGACCCTAAAAAGGAGGTAAATCAAAGGCTCAAGTGGACCACACCACTAGAAGCAACGGGGATTGAACATCTACAGTTGAAAACTTCTCGGGGGCCAAAGAAGTTTTGGATCAATATAATATTTTTCCCTTCATCTAGGTTAGTGTGGCCTTATGAACAGGTTAGGATGGCAAATAAACATCACGGTGGGCCCTATGAAGGTTTCAACGGCAGCCATCATTGTCCCGCTACTTTCCTTTGTGGTTCACTTGAGCTTTGAATCTACCTCATTTTTTCAAACATGCCCTAAATTATCTTGCCAAATGAATGGATGGTAGCGGGGCCCACAAAACTTGGTGACGTCAACACACATGGTGTGCGGCACACCACACAATCCACTTCCAGTGGCGTCCTTCCCACAATTAATTGAAGAGATCCCCTTTGTATATTAAACAAATATATATATATATATATATATATATATATATATATATATATATATATATATATATATATATATATATATATATATATATATATATGTGTGTGTGTGTGTGTGTGTGTGTGTGTGTGGGGGAAATGGTACTATCAGGTCAACCTCATGGGAACTTCCCATGAGGTCGAGCTGTGTGGGCCCCACTATGATGTGGATCATAGGGCTGTCAATGGATCGAATTTGGAGCAGATCAACGCTGATCCGAATCCGACCCGATTTGTGACCCAGATAATCCGACTCCAACCCAAAATCCAACGGATCTTTAAACATTTGATCCAAACCTGACCCGATTGAGATTTGGCCGATCCAACTCCGATTCGACCCGATCCGAATACAAGTGGAGACTATTCAATAGGTTGGATGGTAAATATTGTGGTCCACTTGAGATAAAATATATGTGGTTTTATATATATATATATATATATATATATATATATATATATATATATATATATATATATATATATATATATATATATATATAATATTATCTAATTCATTTTAAATTCGGATCGGATCTTAATTGGAGCGGATCCAAGGTGATCCGGATCCGACCCGAAATTTAAACGGATCTGATTAACAAGATCCGAATCCGACCCGATGATCCGGATTGTTGATCCGAATCTAGTAAAATCGGATCGGATCCAGACCAAGATATATATACGGACCGGATCTTGGTCTGGATCCGATCCGATTTTACTAGATTCGGATCAACAATCCGGATCATCGGGTCGGATTCGGATCTTGTTAATCAGATCCGTTTAAAACCCACTCTTACCCTTAGTTGTGTAATCCCACATTAAGCACAAGGCTAAAAAATCAGGTTGACCTGCGACTTAAAAGGGCAACACTGCAACAACAAAAGAAACAACTAAAAGAGATGTCCAATTTTTTACAAGACCCACCCCACTCTGACCATTAGTTGTGTAATCCCACATTAGGCAACCTGTGATTTAGAAGGGTCACACCAAAAGAAATAGTTAAGAGAGATGTCTAATGTTTTTACAAGACCCACCGTGAAGATTATAAGAATTCCACTCCAACCATTAGATTCCACAAAAACATTAGGCCCGGGGCCCAAGAATTAAGACAATCCATGATTTAAGTGGGTCACACATAAGGAAACAATTTGCAAGGTGTATAGCGCCATTTATACTGTTTCCAATCATATGGTTTACCTAAATCAGGATGGAACTTAAAATTACGTCATTCAACTAATGGTCAGAACAGTTTCCTTCAACACCAGACACAATGGGACTTTTGGTTCTTCCAAAATCTCCCCATCAAGTGTAATTTCAACTTTCCATCCCTCATTCGTACACACTTTTGGTAAATACGAAGAGTCAAGGCATGCTATGGGGATAGAATACCATATGCTCACGGGAAGTTTTGGGTAAAAATCCCCTTTTCTTTTTTTCAAACCAACTAGATTGGTGATGAGAAAGGACTTGCACAAGGCCTGATCACCATCCATGTCCAGCCGAGTTGGGTTGACTTGAAGACTCAAAACCACTCATTATTTTTATTATTAAATTAATAGAAACATTTATTTCATTTCTATTTAATAGCCATGAGGGAGGTGAACAGTAACAGGTAGCCAGCCAGTGCTACCCCCTCCAGTTATCCTCGATCTCCTTAGAATTCTCATACCAACCCATTGATGGTAGACCCCCTGATCAACCCTCGGCGAGCAAACCCCAGATATCACAAACATTCCCACCAAAGAGCCCATTTAATAGCGATGAAAATAAACATTGACAGAAATTGCCACAAATGAAGTGAAAGACTGGCTTGACTCCCCCTGCATGCGGATGCCATTGAAAGTTAACACTGACAATCCCAAAGGAAAACAACTCCACAAGGGAGTGATGATACTATTGACATTGCACGGAGACAACACTCTTGAGGATGAAATGGTGGGATCTGAGGATGAAATGGTGGGACACACGGCAAACCACCGCTCAGTGAAGAACCTCTTTGGGTCCCCAGGAAAGAGTGATAGCCAGCAGATCATTAAATTATAGCTGTGGCTATTGCATATGGCATGGTCTTTTATGTGTTGTATGGCAAACATTGGAGAATTCACATTGCATATAACAAAATGGAAACAAAATCATATATTAAATTAGAGTTTGGACATTTACAATTCATCCAATTACAGAGGAAAAGCTTCCTTGACACAAAATGTTTGCTGATGAAAATATGAGTGATCGGCTGTGAAAATGATCAAGTCAGCTGTGAAGTTGTCGGCTGGTCTTCTTGATTCTTTTCGATAAGTACATACCTTGAAGGAGGACCGAACATACTCAACACCACCTACAATCAATCACAGTTGCATGAAAATTATTTACTGACACATGCATGCAGATGGTCGACTTACATGTGCACTGACAGTTAGCATGAAATCCGACTTACATGTGCACTGACAGTTAGCATGAAATCCACTCTAGCCATCATGTACATCATGCCATTTTATGCCCACAGCCCTCAAATTTGGAATCCATGATTCGGGTGGGTCCACACCAAAGGAAATAGTTGGGAGGAGAGAAAATGCCCAACCTTTATTTCCCTAGGACCCACTTGACTAGCAAAATGGCCAATTTTTGGGCCCCTAGAACTGACGTGGAATGAGTCACCTGATGGTCGGAGTGGATTTCATGTAAACAGCACAGTGCCCCTGCATCAAATCAAGAGTGAGCATACCCCTCCCAACCGTTTTTCTTGTTGTGGCCCACTGACTACAACTTTTGGGCCCTAGGCCTAACAAGGGGTGATGCACCTGATAGTCGGAGTAGATTTCACATACACATCACGGTTGGGCACCATGGTCCAGTTTGCTTGCACATAAGGTCTCCTACAAGACACTGTTTGCAAGAGGTGTGCATGCAGGCATGTGTGGGTGTTTCAAACCTTTGGGAAGAGATTCTAAATGGATAAAGATAATGATATGCACATAAATGAGAAAATACTTGAATTCTTACAGGTAGAAAGACAAGCCCATGTAAGAACCCAATCAGGACCAACGCAAGATACATTTGGAAATAATAAACCTGTAAAACGTATGAAGTAGAATTTAGAACCCTGAATATTGCAAGAACACATATAAGCAACAGACCAGCATGAGGGAAGGTAGAGTTACAAACCACAAAAATTTCTGATCGTGAAAAGCGTAGGACAATCACTCCAACGAGCTTCGTCAGCGTGATTCCACTGCATAACCCAAGATTCAATGCAATCACTTCTCAGCAACAAAAATGGGGGAAGAAGGAATTGAATTATCAGCCGGCAATTAAGGATTTCCAGTGATTGAGATTTGGATCAATCAGTGCTAATGGATCCAGAAACTCAAGTTAAAAATGAAAGGTTTTGATGCAATTCTTTCCAATCGTTTTATGGGTCTTGACACTACAACAAAGTAGAGGAATTATTGGGCCCTGATAGATCAGGATGTGTATATCATTTTGATACTTGTCTGTAGAAGAGGGGCCCATGGTTCAATCATACAGACAGTTGACCTGATGGCCCCTGTTGTGGATAGGGGATGCCCCAAAAATATCTAAGCTTCAAAGATCCTAACCCTTCTATTACAGGACTTCAAATAGACAGTTGACTAGAAGTAGCAAAAGTGAGAAGGTCAAAAGTTTTGGATGATTAGGCTTTTTAAATTGGGAAATTCTGGGGATCCCCCATCCACATCACAATGGTCAGGACCATCATACCATCCCAATTGCCACTTTTAAGGCCTGGGAGCAATGAGGACACTAAATATAGCTTGATGATGTATCAAGAGCTAAGAACCATTCCAATGCAATCACCAAAATAGCCGTTCATTGAAACAGATGTCCTTTGTCTGCTCCCAATAGTATGAAACCGCCTCTTTGTGGCAAGTTGCAGCATAAGATTCCACTTGTGCCAAGTGTTGCAAGTTCTGATCATTACCTTCGACATACTTCCCAAGGAGAAAAAAGAAAGAAAAACAAAAATAAATGAAGCTTACCTGAACACAGAAGCTCCCATTGTACTCAGAGCCTCTTTGGCCCGTTGTCCCCTATCCCCATTGCTAACCTGTAAAAAGTAAAGAGTCAAGATACAGTCAGGACAGACCACATCCACGAGTCTATGCCGGGTTATGCTTTGTATTATTACAGTCATGGTGACTACACATAGCCATAGGATCTTGTCTAACATGCAGATATTTTATGCCATGAATTATTATTTGTAAATAGATGGTAGGTGAGGAAGTCAGTCAACACCAATTGACACAAAGTTTGGAGCCATGTCTGTGCATTATGGTCTTCTGACTCTCCATGAAAATCCTAGGTCTACTCATGATAGATGCCAGCATCCTCAGACATTACATTGAAACAAAGTACCTGAATTGCCAGATCATGATGTGGGCCACATTTAGATGCCGGCATCCTCACACATTATTACATTGGAACAAAGTACCTCAATTGCCAGATCATGATGTGGACCACAGTTCCCAAAATGCATTGCAATCCCAGTTTTATAGGACATGTTTAGAATGAAATGGCAAGTCCTTCTCCCTCCCTCTAATTCCTTGACGTGTGTCTAGGATAGAATTTTCTTCCACAGTTTGTACCCTGACTCACTCGAACAATTCCACTCCATTACTCACTGTTTTAAGGCTCAAAAGAGTCCTGTGCGACTTGCCCACGTCAACTCAGACTCAGTCGGAACCAATCTGGTTCAATACCCTGAGTCACCCCTGACTTGGGCGAGTCATGGCTCAAATCGAGACTGAACGAGTCGAACTGAGTCATACAGTCATTTAACCATGTTGGTACTAGTAGACATTGTAATTTTTTTTTTTTTTTTCCAGAGGGATGTAAGCAGAGATTGTATAGACTAGACATTGGAGAAATTAGTTGATTCTCAGCCATTTGTATTTTGAAGCAAGGATGAAAATTGAGATTGCTTTAGCATTTTAATTCAGATAGCCATTTTTTTCTTTCTTTTTAAAATCTGTAAATAGGATTTTGCTGTTTCTTTTCTTCTTCTTTTTTTTTTATACATTTTTTTGAAGAACGACTGTGGAGATTTTTAGGAGGCTGTTTGAGAAACGTCCTTCAACATTACTGAGTTAATTAATCTTTACCCCATTTGGCAATTGCAAGTGGATGTCAAGTCTTTATCTGCATTTCCTTTTTACGTTGTGGCTGTTTTATAAGGAAACAAAGCTTATCTTCTGTGATGTGCCGCGATACATTGGACAGGATATTTTGTGCATCTGTTGCCCCATGACTCAATCCAGCAACCCAATGCCATCTTGAGCTAGATCATTCTTAGCAACTTCACATATAAAACTGACATCTTATCAGAGATGTAGTCTTGGAACTAAATGGCAAATTCAGAGTAATTCTCATGGTGGATAAAACACAATTCACATAGGATACTGGAAATATCATAATCACGAATGAGTGTAGAGCGAGTGATCCAGGGTTTGATCCCTGGTTGTCATACCTTGTAAACCTTAATTACCAAAAAATAAAAAATAAAAAGTCATAATCACAAATCAGGAAAACAGAACTAAATTCAATGAAGAGCATGATGCAAACATATTTACAAATACTTTCAGTTTGATAGCATTATAATTGAATACAATGGGG
This sequence comes from Liriodendron chinense, assembly GCA_003013855.2. Lineage (NCBI taxonomy): Eukaryota > Viridiplantae > Streptophyta > Magnoliopsida > Magnoliales > Magnoliaceae > Liriodendron > Liriodendron chinense. The sequence goes on from ML058446.1 coordinate 7,300,380, forward strand.
CTCAACCATACTGACCGAGAAAGCATGTGTTATGTGGACGCAAAACTCAACAGCAATCCCTATCGACATTACAAGGTTTACGACGGAGACTGCATTCAGTTGGATATCCAGAATTGCCATTACACCCTGCAGATTTTCACTTTTTAGCATGAGAATAAAAAAGAAAAAAGAAGCAAAAGATACTGCTGAACAACACAATAGTGCAATGCATCAGGAACACAAAAAAATGCATTTGGTTATTGGTCCCTTAATAGTCCAAAATAGAGGAGAACACCAGGGTAGAAAGTACACTATACACCAAGACTTTCAGATGTGCACATGTTTAATGAAGCCATACGTATGAACAAAAGTAGACAGATTATGATGATATTTTGAATGAATTGAGTTAGTTTTCTTTGTTTCCTACAATGGAATACAATTATCTATTAATGTGATACCTTAAATAGTTTTGTGGAATGATTCCAGATATTTATCTTGTAATTTGCTGTTTTATTAGTATTGTTTGGAAATCAAAGTTTGGCACATTGGTATGAAATTTGAGCTTTTACTTATAATAGTCTGATTGTCAAGTTTAGGTTCTTTTCCATTTGTCAGCATCAAATGGTCAAACAATAATTACCTTTCAAAAAAGAAGAAAAAAAGGGCAAACGATAAGTGTTAGGAATTGCCATGCACAAAGCAATTAGATGCTGGCAAGCGTGACTTGCATCTACCAATGAAGCAGTCCACAGGAAGAAATCTTTGTTGTTTTATATGTTTAACCTAAGGGATGTAGTTCACTAGATATGCGTAGCTTTAAACAACTAGAGATCATTAATTCACAAATACTGGCAGAATCTCAAGCAAATGTTCCAAAAAGTTATCTTAACAGTGGTAAGCAAGAATGAGCAAGAAGAAATGGTTTAGACACCTCAATCAACCAGTGATTGCAGTATCGATAACATCGGCTGATATATCGGCTGATATTATCGATATCGGTCAGCGCCGATAAATATCAGGCCAGTAATAACAAAAAAGAATGACTTACTCCTGTGTATCGCACAATATATCGTGCGATATCAATAATATCGTACGATGAATCGATATCGCACGATATATGGTAAAATATCGTATTTTTTGTACTGTGGGCTCCAAATATCATCAATACCTAGACGATATTGTCCAAGTATTGGTCAGACGCACAAGATTCCCCCATTTTGTAGAAAAAAATGATGTTTTGTTCGATTTTCTTCTAGTTTCTCCTCCTTAAAAAAAAAAAAAAAAATCGTAGCTCGACCCACGTTTCGACTCTACGTAGAGGTCATAGTTTATTGAGTCCAGTTAGCCATTTTCTAGATTTTATTGAGTACTCATATAGATTTAGGCCATATAGGGTAGCTTGCATTGCGTTGAACTAGGATAGTCAAAACTGCATTTGGAGGATACTCAGTCAGTTGCATCATCCATAGATATATTTCTCAACTCTCTTGCTTGTTTCACTTTGTCAATAAATTGGTTGTGTTTTCATTTTAATGTCTTCTTACATTTATATACCGTATAAAATCAATTTAAACAAAAGTTGCATCAGTTCAGTCAGACAGCGCATAGCTTAAGATCCTTTTACAAAAGAACTCCATTATGTGGACTTTCGTTTTTACATATGATGATTTGTATTAAGGTTTATTTTAACAATCCCTGAAGTTTCATTGAAAAATTCAATCAATTTTCCAATGTTTCCCCATGTTTCCCAAAAAGTGTGATACATTCCGCGATACAACTGATATTTCCCTACTGATACCCAATATGTATCTTTATCCCAAGGGTGCGAAACGTAACATGATACCAATACTGCGAACACTGCAATCAACCACAAAATGCAGGCTAACTCAGACTCAACCATCAAGAAATATTACAATCCAAGGGGTCCAAAATCCCCAAAAAAGGCCTACTAAAATATTTTAATAAAACCCCCATATCTCGTGCTGTGTTGTCCATATTACCTACTGAAACAATAAAAAGTTTAATGGGCGTCTCACATAAACAAAGACCATTATAATTATGAAATATTTATTATAACCATCACATATAAGGACTAATCTTCGGCATGAAAGAGCAAATTTCTGGTGGCCCTAAGAATAGAATTCAATAACAACATACGAGAATGTTCGATTACTGTCATCTTGAAGATTGTGCATTGAGAACAAATCACTTAAGCTTTCAGTGGCATGTCCAAGTGTTGAACAGAGGCCAGATGTTAAATGCATAGAAACGCTGGAAGATGAACAACACTTAGGAGTGCCAAAGTTGGCATACCCCAAGCAAAGGCTAATTTCTTGTGTGTAGGAAAGTTGGGTAGTTTAAGCTCTTCAATGAAACAAATAAACAATCAGAATTGTGTTAGAAAGCGATACCCCAAAATTTCAAGGATTTTCTACAATGTAAGACAGATCTCTCCGAAAACTATTTCACCACAGGAGGAAGAAGGGCACTACTATAGCTCACTGATTGTTCTAGTTTTAAGCGGGTGTGGAAAAATATACACTACTTGCCAGGGTTAACATCTGGTTTGTAGAATTTGCTCTTTTATTTATTTGAACATTGACAATATTATTCCTATAAGGTTGAAGCCACAAATTTAAAGTATAGAAAGCACAAAGATTTACAACTCTCACCAACACTCCAGAAACTGAACAATAAATTTTGAAGCTAAAGCCCACTCCATCACAAGAGATTTATCCCTTCAAAAAACCTCCAGAATGTGTCCCTTACGATTTCTAAAACATCGATCATGCCTCTCAGGCCATGTAGTCAAGATAACCGCTAACAAACTCAATCACCAAAAAAATTTCCTAGTTTTCCATTTGCCCCCACCATGCCACATCAACAAGAAATCACCGATGGAATCCGACGACACCCATGCAACTCCAAATAACTTAAAAAAAAACTTATCGCAGACTTCTTTCACAAAAGAGCAATGAATGAAAAGATGATCCACTGTTTCCTCATCTTGAAGACATAGAAGACATACATTCGGAAGAGTCGACCCTCTTTTGCGAAAATTATTTATTGCTAGCACTTTCTTCCAATCCATTAGCCACACGAGTGCCACCACCTATGAAGGGGCACCGAATCGCCAAATAAACAATGTCGGATTGACCCCATCAGTAGAGATTTCCCCACTTATAAACATGTAGAAGGATTTCATGGAGAACTTGTCGGACCTACTGGAGTCACCTTTGATAGCATTTGAAGTAAACTAATAAAATCTACAATTTCTTCGTCCACCATATTCCTTCTACACTGCCCAGCCCATACTACTTCCCCCATCAGTAGAGATTTCCCCACTTATAAACATGTAGAAGGATTTCACGGAGAACTTGTCGGACCAACTGGAGTCACCTTTGATAGCATTTGAAGTAAACTAATAAAATCTACAATTTCTTCGTCCACCATATTCCTTCTACACTGCCCAGCCCATACTACTTCCTCTCCAAAAATGGAAAAGCAACTAGCCACCCTTAGGTCTGCCTCAACTGTGATCGCCATCAACCGTTCGCTCAAACTTTGATCCTCTACCCACTTATCCTCCCAAAATCTTACATTATTTTCGTCCCCCAACAAGAAACAAACCCCTTCCCAAACTTTTTGTTTCACCAACACCACAAATTTCCATAGGTACAATGATCTGTACAATGATGACTACCTAATCCACCACCTGCTTTCTTCCATCCCATATTTCCTACTTGATTCATAATCTCCAAATTCCTAAACCTTGCTCCCCTTTGATCCCACGATTTACATACCTCTTCACATGAGATAAAATTTATGATTATCTCCAGCTCCTTTCCACAAAAGTCTCACCTAAGTTTTTCCAAAATTTTCAAAACTGACTACGGGCATTTGAATAGTGGCAAATAATAAACCGGAAGGCAAATGTCGAGTTTTCGATTGAGACAACTTCCTACCAAGCCTTTGAATCAATTCGTCCCAAAGATGTTTTGCCGGTCTTTGAATACTTAGCGGGAAACTAAGATATGAAGTAGGAAAGGAACCCTCCATCCAAAAATATTAGCAACACCTTCAACTCCTCCTTTGAAATACCCACCACCAATATCTCACTCTTACTAATGTTAACTTTTAGACCCAAAACCACCTCAAAACTTATGACAATCGCTTGAAGATTCCCAACACTTAGAATATCTGACTCACAAGATAACAATGTATCATCAGTGTACTGCAAATGAAAGATCTAAAAATTTAAATTATCAACACTAAATCCATTCATCAAACCTACCTCTGCCCATCTATCTATCAATTTGCTCAAGGCCTCCATGATTACTACGAACAAATATGGGGAAAGAGGATCCCCTAGAAGAGCCCTCTAGAAGCTACAAAAAAATAAAAAATAAAACCTTTCAGGGATCCGTTAACCAAGATTGAGAATTTTGCCAACTTGGCACTAATGAATCCAGGATTTGCCGTTTAGCTCCGCATCTCAACCTTCTCAACATGTAATCCAAGAAGTCTCAATCCTCATGATCATAAGCTTTTTCAATGTGTAACTTGCAAATAAGACCTTTTGACCGTCTTCTATTGCACAAGTCTATACATTCATTTGCCACCAAAAAGTCGTCCACTATCCGTCTTCCTTCCACAAAAGCCCCTTGTGAAACTAAAATAACTTCACCCATCACCGCACAAAATCTATAGGCTAGCATTTAGGCTAAAATCTTGCACGGTCCTCCCAATAAGCTAATATGTCTAAAATCTCGAAGACATTCAACGCCTTCTTTTTTGGGGATTACCATTATAAATGTAGCCCCTAGCTTCGATGCAATACATCATTTTTCATAGAATTTAGAATTCGTTAACAAAAGCAAACATGTCCATCTTTACCAACTCCCAAAACTTCTGGTAGAACACGATAGGAAAACCATCCAGCTCGGGAGACTTGTCACTTCCCAATTCTTCCACTGCTTGTTTTATTTCTTCCTTAGTGAAAGCCTTTTCTAGAAAGTCCGCCGCTTGTGATGAGATAGAAGCGAAAGACAGATTATCAAGCAGTAGCCTCTTTCCAATCTTCTTTCGATAAAAATCTTTGATAGAAATCAACTATAGAAGCACATTCCTTTGTCTTACCCTCAATTCTTTCACCCTCCACTATGAGGGACTTAATCTTGTTTGCCCTTCTTCTAGCACTTGCCATCGCATGAAAAAAATTGTATTTTTATCCCCCTCTTTCAACCAGAAGGTCTGCAATCACTTGTGTCATTTACTTTCTTCCTCTCGCAATCTAGCATTTATTTGCTTGGCATGAGGGAGGAGTTGGGAGGATCGGAAAATATAAATCAAGGCTTCTCATTATGGTAGTATTCTAGGCTATTTAGAGAGCGAGGAACAAGTGTTGTTTTAACAATATTTGGGTGAAGGTTGAGGAGGTTACTAGTAGAACCTCTATGTATTTAGAGTCTTGGGTGTGAGAGCGTTTTGGCTTTGTATTCTTTGCTCATCTTTGGCGAGTTTTCTTAATAAATTTTTAGTTACCTCTAAAAAAAAAAAAAAATTAGCATTGTATTTTGCCCTTTGCACTTCTTGCATGCTCTCTCCTCTTTGACAATTCTACCGACTCTTCTTTTACATCAAGAAGCTCTATTGCTTGCAAAAATTTTGTTGTCTCCTCTCGGCCCTCTAATTCCTTTCCCACCTACATATTTCTTTTTTTAGCAGCTTTAACTTCTAGAATAACATGAATCTTGCACCTCCCTAGATCGAGAAAGAGGACCACCATTCGACAACCTTTTCTACAAACCCTTATATTATTGACTAAGAAAGCTAAAATTTGAACGATCGGGGACCCCAATCTTCCTCATCTATCTCTAACAAGATTGGACAATGACTAGATATCGGCCTAGGTAGTCGTCTATGGTGAACCAATGGCAATTTCTACAACCATTCTAGAGAAAGGAGGAAACAGTCTAATTTTGACTTAATAACCTTAGCTTGTCCATTTGACTATGTAAATTTGACTTTGTCCAGTGGTAAATATACCATATCATTCCTAAGTATCCAAACTGAAAAGTGCCGCATGCTGCTAGATATCCGGCCCCATATGATTTCTTGTGCACAAATCTAACTACATTGAAATCGCTGCCCACATACCATGGTAAGCTGCATTTGCTCCTCCACTCATCCAACTCCTCCAAAATTCAGTTTGAAGCCTCCGTCGACAGGGCCCATAAACCATTGTAAATACCCATAAAAAACCTGAGGAACTTCTTTAAGTAACAAAGATATTGAGAATTTCCCCCTCCAACAATCCTCTTTGCACCAAATTTTGGTGTCCCAAATTACCTCCTGCTGAACCTACAATATCTAAAGCTTTCCATTCTTTATTATGACCCCACCATAGAGAATTGACAATGTTCTGTTTCATCCCCTACATCTTAGTTTCTTAAAACGCTACGATTTGCACTTTGAATCTTTTACACATCTTTAATTTGGCCTCGCTTTTGCGGACACCCCAAACCTTGACATTCCAACTTACTATCTTCATTGGACACTTGCTAATCCCATGACCCGAACTAATAGTCGATGCATCCAGATTACTTATATTTGGATTTGCCTTCTACAAACACACCATTTATTTGCCACTGTATTGTTGTTTATCGAGTGTCCTGCTATGCTGGATGCCTACACATTTCTTCCATAAATTCGAACAGAGCCACATAATCCTCCAGCCTATTGCCAAACATAATCCCATTAACTACACAATTTCCATTGTAACCAACTTTATACGCTTCACACCTTGGGCCATCAACATTTTTTCTGATCTGTAACTGATTCGGTTCACATGCTTGGTTAGCCCGATTGACTTCCCCTGGAGATAAATCTATTACTTCTACAATCGCTACTTGACGCTCAATTGTCAACGGGATTATTATTCTAAGTTCCTCCATCTCCTTATTGCCCTCCGAATCAACAATCCCCTGCCATGACTGGGTACTTACCTCTATCATTGCCGACATTAGGGAATTTGAACTATGATATTCCTTGGTGAACTATGATCTTCCTCTTCATCATCTTTCATTGAAGATAAATCCTCTTCGAAATCACCATAGGGCAATAACCGAAAGTGACACAGGACATTCGACCAACTCACCAAAAGCTCCATAACTGATGGGGGAGGCACGGAATATCCTTTTATCTCATAGCCCAGGCTAGGCCAGGCCCATTCGAACCCTCCGACGTAGGCCCCCAGTCGCATGGGTCGAGTCACACGAGCCACCTGAGTCACATAAGTGGGGCCCGAGTCGCACGAGCCACTCACATGGGTGGGGCCTAAGTCGCACGGGCCACCCACCCCACATCAGCCACCCACCCCGAGTGCGCCCCCGAGTCTCACGGGTCGCCCCACTCGAGCCAGGACCGTGAAAATGCCCCTGCATTATTCACCTCCAGTGAGGAATTTCAAACACGAGACCTCTCACTCTGATACCAATTTGACGCAAGACATCCGACCAACTTACCAAAAGCTCCAGAACTGATAGGGGAGGCACGAAATATCATTTTATCTCATAGCCCAGGCTAGGTCAGGCCCATTCGAACCCTCCTACGTGGGCCCCAAGTCGCATGGGTCGAGTCACACAAGCCACCTGAGTCACACAGGTGGGGCCCGAGTCGCACGGGCCACTTGCACGGGTGGGGCCTGAGTCGCACGGGCCACCCACAAGCCGCCCACCTCGAGTATGCCCCCGAGTCTCACGGGCCGCCCCACTCAAGCCCGGACCGTGAAAATGTCCCTGCATTAGAAAGGCTACGAAACTCTACCAAACTGGAGTTGGACTTTGTTGCTGAGTTGCGTCGACACTGGAGCTTATTCCCATATATTGTTGCCTCTTGACCTCCGACATATCCTCACTGGCAGCATAATAGCCTCCTAAAAGAACATTTGACTCACCACGGAAGCCTGAGATCAGTGTTCGAAATATCGGTATCGCGTTACATATCACACCCTTGGGATATGGATATGTATCAGTTATCGTATGGGATATATCGGTTGTATCGCCGTCGTTGGAAATATTGGGAAATTGGTCAAATTTTTCAATGAAACTTCAGTAATTGTTAAAAAAGACATCAATACACACTTAGAAATCAAAACATTAAAAAAAACAAGTGCACATGATAGGTTTTCTTTGTATGGGGTCCTAATCTATGCACTGTCTAACTAAATTGATGCAAGTACATTCAAAGTCTATTCATATAATTTATAAATGTAAGAAAACGTGTGGAAACACAATCAATACATTTAAAAGCAAAAGAAGAATCACTAGATCAGCTTTCATACACGTTTGATTTTATACTTGAACACAAAGATTGCAACCGATTTGCAAGAAACTAGGAAATTTTAACTTTTTTCAATTTTCCGCAACTCGGCCCATCCCCTCCAAATCTCGAAATCAAGCTCCCAATCTATGATTTTTCATGCAAAACATGAAAATCATGGATTTGTAACAATTTGTTACTGATTTAACATGATTTACAGAAGAAAAAAAAAAGGATCGAAAATCGAAAATGCTTACCGAATCGAATGTGTGGGATATATAGCACTACTTGTATGTTTCGTATCGCACAGGTGGGATACATCGGCCAATATATCGGCCAATATCGTCGATACTTAAAACAATGCCTGAGATCACTACCCAGGGCCACAATCACATCGAGGGAAGTTTCTGTTCCAGCCCTCTTTCCATCTCCCTCTCATCCTTCCATCTTCCGCTTGTTTTTGTGAGAAGTCAATCGTCCTCAGGTTGTAAAGGGAAAGCGCTAACACATGTGCCAGTTAATAAGTTATTTTCGGCCCATGTGAGAATGGAAAGAATTCCTCACGTGGCAATAGATTCACATGGGGGGAAGGCACGATTTCTTGACTCGGACGAAATACGTCCCGACCCGAGACTCTCTCTCTCTCTCTCTCTCTCTCTCTGGCGTTAAATATGTCATTAGATATGATGCCACGTGTCACACATTGGCCATTTCGACAGGTGCCTTCTCTCTCATTAAAACTACAAAGAGACACTGCCTCCTTACCTCTCTCCTCCATGAGTCGTGCTAAGAGGGACTTTCTCTGCCCCACCTTTTTGCTGGCTAATAAAAAGACGACACGGGTTGCCTTTTGTAACTAGTGGTCCACGGGCATAACCTTCTTGTATACCTTCTTCACCTACCAGCTCGACCGCCATGGTTGGACTTCTACTTCTTTCTCCACCTTCAGATAAATGCCTCTCTATTTCCTGCACCACACCTTAGCACTGTCAACTCTTAAGGTAATCATCACCAGAAAGAAGTCGAGTTTCTTCTTCCTGACTCACAATCTGGGAAATCGCAGCTCCTCGCTGTTGTTTGTGTGAGAATCAATCTACAACACGAACCCAATGCATGCTCCTATCTCCTTAAAGATGTCTTCTATCCAGAACTCCATCGGAATGTTCCAGATTTGATACCAGTGGTCCTCCCATCTGAACACCGACCATTCCTCCCATTTCAATTTTTTAACTGTTTCATCTCGGTACGATTCACGGGTGGGGAACACTATATTAGCATGTTCTTGACAGTTCAAAGAAACCAAGAAGACATCCTCCTGGAGTCTCTTCACTACTATGTCTTCTTCATCCACCCCCTTACAGTTTTGAACCAACTAGTCCACCATTTCCATCTCCTTCAGACCCGGTTTTACTGAGGCAGCGAAACAGAACTCGAAAGTCTTCAAGGAGTCCTCTAGCACCTTCCTATTAATGCGCACCTCCAGCCCCTCCTCTGTAATAACCCTCCACACCCACTTCTCTACTAGATGCTCCCCTTTTTCTAGATTCTCAATCCCCTACCTTGAGGTTTCATGAAGGCCTCTTTGAAAGACCTTCTAGCTCCTATACTTAAAGGAGCCAAAGCAGGGCCTTACAATGACAACGCTGCTTCCTTCAGCTTCTATTTTCTACCTTCCCTTGCTTCTTCCAACTCTCCCCTTCCCTGTTCTTTCGTTCTGGGCCATACCTTGCTCTCTGTACACTAAGCGTAATGCCTCCAAATCTCTCCCCATATAGCAACTGAACTTCCCTTTCGATCTCCTACTCAAAGCTCATTCGAACGAAAGTGAAGCCTTGGAGGTTGTTAGAGTTTCTTTCTCGGGTATCACAACCTCCATGACAATCCCCACTTGTCCGAATACTCTTTCGAAGTTGACCAGCTGCCATCCTACCCGGAAACTCTTGACAAACAGTCCTCTAATGAGCCACCTTCCTCTTACTAATTGTCTCCCAGCTTCCCTATGTGTCTTCTCCCCCCAAAAGCCCCATTGGGATCATAGATGATCGGTGAAGCCTGTTTTCCTCTCTTTTCCAGTAACAGTTCTCCTGGTTCAACTCATCCACTATTTTTCTCTTGCCACATTGTTTTTCTCTTTTATGACTTCAATTTGTTGTAATTTCACTTCAGTGACAAGTCTGCCATGTGTGTGCATGTGTGGGTGTTCTTTTGTGTTATATGCACCTGTAGATACTATTTTCATAATGGTTTTCATCAAAAGAAATGCATGTGCATCACTAAAAAAACAGAAGAGTGTGTGTGTGTGTGTGTCTGTGTGTGTGTGTGTGTGTGAGAGAGAGAGAGAGAGAGACAGCTTTCATGAGAGGGGGGGGGGGGGGGGGGGGAGCTCACCATAAGATCCACAACAATCATTGCCAGCACCATTATAATAATTGCTGAACTCCATAAACTGCATGCATTGATCAATGTAAGCATAGCCAATCAAAGACAGTATTTGTTTTCAACATAAACCAACAACTGTAAATCAACAGTAATAAATAACACGGACCTGCAAGTGATAACCAGACAAACGATAAATACAGCACCTGTTAAATCATCAAATGAAACAATGAATCCAGGATAGGACAAAAGTGCAAATGCTACTATTTAAAGAGAAGGTCTCAAGTCCAACCAGTTGGACCGCAAGTTACGGGTCACTCAGCTCACAACTTCCAACATTGGCTGTGTGTGCGATATTCAATACAGCCAATACGTTTTGCCTACCATGGGGATTTACATATTCAAAAATCAGCCACATCTACTCACTGAGTGAACCACAATTTTTTTATTCTATTTATCAATGGCTAGACATTGTTTTCTATGGTGGGCCCACCTGATGAGTAGATACGGCTGATTTTTGCATTAGGTGATCCTCATGGTAGAGAAAATCAATTGGAAGGGTTGGATGTCGGAATTTACCAGCTGGGTGGACCATTACTTGCAGTCCAACCAGTTGGACTTGAGCCCTCCTATTTAAAACACGAACTTACCTGACAACAAGATACGATAAAATGAAGAAAATGTAACAGCATCAAAGGTAAAAGAAACATATATGAACTGATCCACAAACATTCATATGATATTGCTGACAGAAGATTGTCATAATGGACATTCAAAACAGGGATTACAAATGTCTCAAATAACTGTAAAAACAGATGAGGGTTTAGAAGTAAATGCTATAACAATGTCAAGCATTACTAAGAATTGATTTCACTCCCATCTTTGCAATAATTAGACAAATAAAAACCAACACAGTCAATGGAACACTTCATGTTGATTCATAATTCAATTAGATCAGATTTTAACGTTCAGTGGTATGTGAGGAGATTGCAAAATCTCGCGTCTTACATTTTTTCTGTCCTTTTGAAAAAGTCCTCCAAAGAGAAGTAAAGCAATGAATTCTTTAAGTTCCCACATGACATTAGGTTCAAATACCTTGGACACACTGAACAGCAGTCCCAACAGAACAGCATGCAAGAGTCACCGTTACCACTTTGATGATTTGAGAAAAAGTTGGCCGTTAAGTCAAGCCTTGAATTCACAAGTCATAAAGGTGGCAGGATGATATTTAGCCATCAACTTATTCATACCCTTCACTATGATACACTTTTAGTTTCCATGTATTCTTTCATATCCCTCATGTTGCAACTATCAAGTTCTTTGATGAGTAAATTAGGTAGAAGCTTTGGTGTGATTGCCAACAATGAGAGTGACAAAAGCTTCAATGGATGCAAGTCGGTATTAGTCGTACTCACACAATGTTATTGGAGGTCATACGGCCAAGCCACAGATATGATAAGGGGCATATCTGACCGTATCGGCATGAATTCTTTTCTTAGTGAAAAAATATCAGGAAAAGGGGAAATGACAAACACAAAAATCTATCATTTATTTATGTTTCGATATGTATTCAATGTTATATCGGAATGGTACCATCCTTGGTAATAATGTTGTCCATTAGCTTAACCTGCTGAAAATGGTCTGTTGGTCTTTGACTCTAAATTTGATGTCAAAAGCATTTGGGTATTAGAAGTTCTTTCATTGGATGTCTATTCTTACTGTAATGGATTTTTTTTTTCCCTTCATATTTTAAGGTTTTTAACTAATGATCAAGAGAATTACCATAGATTTTCCAAAATTAAAGTATCTATGATTGCAATTGTAATGGACACAATATAACGGACAACATAACTTTGCAAGTAACTATAAGAAAGTTTTTCCCAAATTAACCCAAGGCCACAAAGTGTATAGCATACACTATCTTTACTCAGTAAAAATTACAGTTATCTACTTAGTATAAACAATTCTAAGTGGTCTACATCCGAAAAAAGGGGTTAAAATGTGAAATTTTGGGAAAATCAGCCAAATAGGCCATAATTGAAGAAATCAACCATGATATGGTGGACTAGGGCCCATTACATTGAAAAACAAGAAAGGTAGAAAAAAAGTGATGGTTTAACCTGTTTGTCTGATTTTCCCAAAAAAAGGTCCACTCCGCTTTGATTTTTCAAATCAATCTCAAAATCTTGTGATTTGATGCCTAGAATAGACCTAAACCTAATAAAAAATGAGTTTCTATGCTTTCACTAGTGAAAATGAAGATAAGAGGAGAAAAAGGAGGAACTTTTTTCTTTTTTAAAATCAAGGGGCCTTCATAGCACTTTTGGCCATGAGCTGATGCACCTTGGCCATATCAGGCCTGAAATGGGCTGGTACACGTGTCAGCCCGCTGGATAAACTGTTTCAACCCTGTTTCTCATATCTGATGGCCAGACACGGTCCTGATGTGAAACATGCCATTTTCTTCTTCTTCTTCTTCTTCTTTTTTTATCTTTCTCCTCATGGAATGATATTATTCTAGGTAATTACAATTTTACTAAAACTTATGGTGACAAGCGTTCTTCTACTAATTAATCAATTATTTAGAACAAACTAGGTCAGACAAACTAATTTTGTATTACTTAGTAATATTAAAAATATAATTAGTAATTTTAACTGAGGACTTTTTTATTCCATTGGTATTTTAATAATCACTAGAATCAGAAGTCAAGACTCATCAGAAGGTTAATCATCAATGAAGCACATCAATTGTATGCTCAGAACCTCTTTCTCTGTGTCCAGGACCTCCAGGTAGATTCACCAGTACCTCGATAACTACCATCATGATTGGAACATATCACGACTTAGAAACTTTCAATACCTATTGACGCCATTGCAACCAATCATTCTAAACTAACTTGTAAATTTCTTATTGTTTAGAGAAGAATATTCAGTGTGAGAGAGCAATTATCATCATTTCAAAAGAACTATTCTTCTTAAGAAAATAAAATAAAATAAAAAAAGAATTGGAGAAATATTACCAGAAAATATGGAAAACCAATAATTAAGTAAATGAGTGGACCACCACCTTCGAGGATTTTATCATTTTACTTTTAATTAATAGAAGTGACAAGTAGCTAGTGCTTCATTAGACGTAATGCCAATGAAGGACATTTAGCAGATCCACTAAGAACTTAAAATAGGCAAGCAGCTTCCAATTTCATTAACAAAGAGGATCTTCTTCATTTTGAATACGACCACAAATGATGAATTTTGATCACTAGTGACCAGAAAAGAGGAAAGGTGAAATGGAGGAGTGTGAGATGACATTGTGAAAGAGGGACGGAAACAACATAAAATGTCACATTTCAGGATACCACAAAATCACCAGTACACAAGTTAAAATACCATGAAATTGTTACTCTTTAAATAGCCTGTATGACATTACATATTAAGAAACTGACGACAGAAATAAAAACACTGATAACTATAATGAGTATGTCGGCAATGTCAAATCATACAAGAATTCAAATTAAATAGAAACATTAATGCAAGTTAAATAAACATGAGTATAAAGATACATAAGAACATTTCTTTATCAGAGATCTGAGGAATACCAAGAGCAATGGCGATGTTGATTAAAGCTGTCCTCCATATATCCAGGTATTGCTCAAAAAATATGTAAAAAACTGAATATGGAAAGATATCAATCTGCAACAAAAGCAACATCAGTTGTGTATCTGAAAATATTTTATTAAATTATTGGTTTGCACATCTTCCAGCTTACTGGTTATTTAGGACATTATTGGTAGAGGTTGAGCATTCTATTGTTCTCCACTCATTTTTCCAAATCAATCCAAGGTTTTTAAGAAAGGCCTAAAAATTACTTCGTTATAGTAGTCACATTTCACCAGTCCTAGTTGGCCTAGTTCATAAGAGTTGAAGGAAATAGTTCATAGATAAAGGGAAGTTCCCTTAATTTTGGGATGGCATTTAGGAAATAGTAGCATTACCATTTACCTTTAAAGAATCAGAAACCTTAGAGCTGAATTCTCGTGCAGCTCGCATTGAATTTACATAGTCACTCTGTAACAAAGCCCAGGAAGATCAAATAAAGATGGAACAACTTAAATTAATAATGATGAGCAAGCATCTTATATAACATCTTAGCTTCTATTGACATATGATGTCACTGTACTTGTTTATTAAGAGGTGTGTGGTAGGTACGAAACTCCGAAGCTTCAATGACACCACTCTCATAACCTAATAAACGGATATAACAAATCAAGAAGATATTTAATGAAGCTACCTGAAGTTTAATACTTTAAAGTACTTAACTACTTGCTGAAGTGTCAAATTATCCATATGCATCACATTATTTCAGGTAGAAGCACGAAAAAAGAGATTACAGACCATTGAGATCCACACTGCTAGTGTAAGCTCCATGACCACCCTTAGCACAATCAGCTGAGGGCAATGCATTGAGAAACCATGGGAGCTTCTCCTGGAACTGGGCTGTGGAGGGACGACCGCTATGCAAATCTGAGTTACGGAAGCACTGAAATCACCCAATAATGTGAGTAACTTTGGAATCCTCTGTTTCAGAGTAATGCAAAATGAACAAGAGGAGAAGCTGCACCACATTTAGGTAGCAAATGAACAGAAGTAATCCTCAAATCTTAAGAACATGGCATATTACCGTGGTACAGTCCTTGCATACAACAGATACCCCACAGGAGGTTTCACCACTTGGACAGCAAGGAGGCTGAAGACAAATATATCAACTTCAGTAAATATGATCTAGAACAATTTATAGAGATATTGATATAACAAATAAAAGAAGAGTCAGTGTCTGAAAGATGGCATATCGAATTACCATATTTCAATCATATCAAGCTTCAACAGCTCTCTAGGCTTACATAAGATTCACCTGAGCTTGGCTTGCTCAGAAAAGAATCAATATGTAACTGGTCTGGTCGTAGGTCAATTGACATGATCTGAACTAGGTCCCCTCTACCAAATCAGGTTTCATTTTTTTTAATAAGCTATACTTACACTTTTTCCATTTTTTCTATTTTCTTTATATATTTTGCCTAGTATTACATGTTCCACAAGTATTTCTTGATTTATTTTTTTCTTTTATTGAACTTTCTACTTTATATATTTGATTCTACTTCACAACATCGCTAAATATTGAATTTGACCAACTAACGAAATTCATGACTTCCCATCATTGAGTGTCATCTAACCGGAGTCATGTTTATCTGCTCAAACATGTGATATCCAACTCATGAATATCAAAATTGATCATGCAGATCAAACTTGAAGTGATTACAGCAAAATAAATGATGAATTGCCAAATCATAGCCAGCAGTATCTTGGATATGAATGTCTTGTATAGATCCCAGCTATTGTAATTTGTAATCTTCACTACAATGCCAAGTAGACAACGGATGACATTCTCACTCTTGTCACTTCCCAATCACTATGTTGTTTCACTTATTTCACCTCAGGAACATCACCTGGATAGGCCAAGAGATGCTGGAGGAGCATTTGTTAAGAGAACTCAAAGGTCCATTCTAATTCAGATGGAGAACATTTTGCTGCTGTATAAGCATTGAGAATATGTATTAGTATCTGAGAGAATCTCTATATATCGATAGCTTTTTAAGGAAGTCTGGCAATATCGAAGTAGTTGAGCAGCTCAAGTAGCTTTTCAATAAACACAAAACAACACTCCTCTATAAGGTCCTATCCTCAGTAAATGAATGAGCTGCCTATCCTTCCATCCTCATCTCTACAAGAGTCATCCTTTGCTCATATTGACTTCTAACTGCCAGCACTGCCACATAAAGCACAGAACGAACAGATGCCTTATACAAATTTCCCCTTAAGTATAGCATGCTATCTATACATAAAGAGAAGAATCTACCATTTCAGTGACTGCACCTCTTATTTCTGGATAAGTATGAGAGGGAAGGACACCTGAACAAAGGAACTTGAGATGTCTCTATGCATGCATGTACGTTTAACAGTTTCACGCAACTAGAAGCTTCCAATTTACAAAACCAAAACATCAATACCCTACTTAGAGAAAAGACCCCAGTCCAAACATTGACCACTTTTGCTGAAATTTCCAACTCTCACACACACACACACACACACACACACACACACACACATATATATATAGACACACGCAGCACGCACGCAATAGGATTTTTTTGAAGATGGACACTTGAATTTTGTTGCAAGATAAGTCTAATAGCGTAGGTGTAAGATGAAAAAGATTAATGATAAAGTTTCTTGACCTGATCATCAGGGGGGCAATAACTCCCATTTGTAAATTTACGGCAGCAACTAAAAGCTTCTGGAGATATCCATACAAGAAAATCATCAAGCCATGAAGCAGCTGGCTTAGCAATGTAGCTTGAATCTGGTAGTAAGGAGGCTCTTGATATCTGTAAAAGAATCAATAGTACATAAAGAATAAATATTAAGTTACCAGAACTGCCCATGTAACAGTAGATAGATAAATCGATGTTGACTGTTACTACCGTTCATATTTTACCATTACAACTGTCACAGTCATATACTATGTAAACCAAGTAGTGACTGGGTAAGGAGTATGGCAAGGATCAGGTTCGGCAGATCCACAAAATCCAAATTCTTAGGATGCAGGTCCAACAAGGATTGGTCATTGCTATAGGTATAATGGTATAATCATGTTAAAGTATCTCACAATATCACACATTGAATTCATTGTCTACTTGGCACGATTTGCAACAAATTCTAGATAAGTGATAACTCAATAATTCAAGGTCCCAGTCAATTTGGATTTTGGATCTTTCAAAGAACGATACTTTAACTGAGGACCCGAGCATCTGACACAGGTAGTACAGTTTTTTCAAGAATCTGGTATCATAGTGTATATAGTATATACCCTTTAGTTGTTTAAGGTGTCTATATTAGTTAAGGAGTATTGTGGTCCTTTTACATCTCACATGATTGCACACAGAACTCAAAACATTACAAAAAGCAGCTACGCATAATAGGTTTTCATTGTATGGAGGGCCAAACTATGGGTTGTTGCCTATTGGACAAAACTGAGACAATTATAGACAAAATGAGTTCATGTCATTCAAATCTCATTGAATACAAGTAATAAAACACAAATAATACATCCAAAAACGAAAAAGAAACAAGAGTCATCCATGAAAATTGAAAATTCTTGGCTCAAATCCATGACAATGAATGAAAATCATGAATAGATATAGATTCACAATTATTTTCTTCCTAATATGTACAAAAGATAAGAATTTGAACACATTTAATCTAACTTTTCTCACCAAGTAGATTCTGGCCCGTCCCCCTACATCTCATAACGGCAGGCTACGAAATCGATAGTACCAGCCGATACCATGCTACTCTAGGTGTGTGATTTTACATATTTGCTGCTCTCTCAGGACACCATTTCTTTTTGTTTAGGTCTCTCTTTAAAAATTAAGATGACAGAGGGAGCCCTTTATCTCTCCTCACCTTCTCTCATAACTTTCTATCCTCCTCTTCTTTTTTCTTCACATACTAAGTATAGACATCCAAATTCAGGACCATGTTGTTTTCAACGTAACTCTTCTGTTTCACTTCTTTTCCAGTTAAGACAACATGAGGTGGACTTGATCTTCGGCCCAAGCTTCTCTGATGATGGCTCTCCATCCCAGATTTGTTTGCATACAGGAGTTCAGTGAGTGCTCCTCAGCACCACAAACCGACTCTGAAGACTTCTCATGCTATAAATATTGCATTTTGGTTTATTGAGACAAGAAACTTTTTGTTATGTGCAGTTTGAGGTGATTAACAAACGGGAGAACGAGAAGCTGGTGAGGGGTTTTGCTATTGACTACTCCGACTTTCAGTTGACCCATTTCCAATATGCAGATGACAAGCTTTTGTTGTGTAAGGCCAACGAAGAATTGGAAGACAATCTGCACATGATTATTATATGTTTCGAAGCAGTGTCCGGTCTCAGAATCAATATTTTAAAGAGTGAATTGTTGGGAGCGGGTTATCCATGGAAGAAGTGGCGGCATTTGCAGATTTGTTTGGATGTAAAGAAAGATCGTTTCCTTCCACCTACCTTGGGCTTCCTTTATGTATAGGTAAGCCCCCGAAAGGTATTTGGGATAAGGTGATTGAGCGCTTTGTTGAGAAGCTCTCATGTTGGCAGACTAGAACTTTATCATTAGGGGGAAGGATTACTCTCATAAAGGCTACAATGTCAAATTTACCGGTATATTTTATGTCATTGTTTAAGTGCCCGAAGTCGGTGCTAGACAGATCGGAGAGAATTAGAAGAGATTTCCTTTGGAAGGGTATGGAGGGCAAGAACAAATTTCATCTCATGAAATGGGGGGAAGTGTGCAAGCCTTAGGAGCAAGGGGGTGCTGATTTGAGATGCCTAGAGAAAATGAATGATGTGCTCTTAGGCAAATGGGTGTGGGAGTTTGGGGTGGAAGAGGTATCCTTTTGGAGGGAGGTGGCGGGTAGGAAGTATGGGGTGGGTGAGGGGGAATGGTGGACTCGACCATCATCTTTATATAGATCTTCCTCAACATGGAAAGCGATAGCCTGCATTAGGAATAAGGTGTGGGAAGAGGTTGGTTTCTCTCTAGGTTGTAGATGGAGATTTGAGAGAGAGAAAATAACAGTGATTAGGTCTCGAAACCTAATCCTCCACGTTTTTATTATGATAGGGTCTATTTGCCTTTTACAACTTACTGCCTTAGAAAAGAGGAAATAACAATAAAACCCCTTATGTTTCAACACTCCCCCTCAAGTTGGTGTGTGAATATCTATCATGCCCAACTTGCCAGAAATCTCACGAAGAGTAGTGGAATTTAGAGCCTTTGTAAATATATCTG
This sequence comes from Liriodendron chinense, assembly GCA_003013855.2. Classification (NCBI taxonomy): domain Eukaryota; kingdom Viridiplantae; phylum Streptophyta; class Magnoliopsida; order Magnoliales; family Magnoliaceae; genus Liriodendron; species Liriodendron chinense. Next base: position 7,319,957 of record ML058446.1, read on the forward strand.
CCAACTGATCTAAAGAGCGAACGAAGGGTGTGGAAAGTTCTCCTGAAGCAATCTTCTCTCGAACGAAATGGATATCAACCTCAATATGTTTAGTCCTCTCATGAAAGACTGAGTCTGAAGCGATATGAATGGCTGCTTGGTTGTCACAATAGAGAGGAATGGTTGAGTCAGAGAATAAACCTAACTCTTTGATGATGGACTTTAACCGAAGTAGCTCGCATGTCCCATGAGCAATAGCTCTGTACTCTGCCTTTGCACTTGACCTGGAGACCACATATTGTTTCTTACTTCTCCAAGTCACCAAGTTTCCTCTCACAAAAGTACAATACCCAGACGTAGATTTTCTATCTGTAGAGCGACCTGCCCAATCCGCATATGAGAAACCACATATATTCGCATGCCCATGATTCTTGTACAAAATTCCTCGACCTAGACACGTCTTCAAGTATCTTAGGATATGATGAACCGCCTCCAAGTGAGGCTTCCTGAGTGAATGCATGTATCGACTCACAATACTCACTACTTGAGTAATATCTGGCCTTGTGATTGTCAAATAAATCAATTTCCCAACTAGTCTCCGATACATGCCAGTGTCTTCAAGCTTGTCACCTATGTCTGCATGCAATGAGTGTTTCTGCTCCATGGGGGAAGGCGCTGGTCGTGAACCCAACTTTCATGTCTCCTTGAGAAGATCAAGGGTATATTTTCTCTGAGAAATGAAGACGTCCTTTGATGAGCGGGCCACTTCAATTCCCAAAAAATATCGCAGACAACCCAAGTCCTTCATTTCAAACTCCTTGCTTAGTCGATGTTTGGTTTATTGGATGAATTGCAAGTCATCACCAGTAAGGACAATGTCATCCACATACACAAGCAGAATAGTTCTTCCCTCTAGGCGTGAATGAATGAATACTGTATGATCTGTTTGGCAGCGCTTGAACCCAAAGGAGAGGTCGGATCTGGGTTCCGACACCCCTGGTGGCGTTGGATCTGGGTTCCGACTGCCCTGCTGGTGTCGGATCTGGGTTCTAGCGCCCCTGGTGGCGTCGGATCTGGGTTCCAACTGCCCTGCCGACGTCGGATCTAGGGTCTGGCGAGCCCCACAGCGTTGGATCACAGATCTGACGCCCTCATGCGATTCCACTGCCTCCTATAAGTGCAGCTGTAGGAAAGAGAACTCCGACAGGTTCGTAGGTGGTGCGGCTGAGAGAAGAGGCACCTCCGATGGGGTCCTTCCCTCCTTGTCTCTGATACCATGTAGACGGATATTTGAGAGAGAGAAAAGAAGAGTGATTAGGTCTCGAAACCTAATCCTCCACGTTTTTATTATAATAGGGTTTATTTGCCTTTTACAACTTATTGCCTTAGAAAAGAGGAAATAACATAAAACCCCTTATGTTTCAACATAGGTAATGGTCAGAAGCTTAAGTTTTGGGAAGACATTTGGATGGGGGATAAAAACTTAAGAGAGTTGTTCCCAAGATTAGCTAGATTGGCGATGGGAGAGCGGGTTGTAGTGGCTAGCTGTTGTTTGATACAAGGCGACATCTATATTTGGGCCCCGCTGTTTAGGAGGCATTTGCATGATGATGAGCTAGAAGAGATTCCTGGCCCCTCTTGATAACGTGAGGTTGGTGCTTTCAGAAGCGGACTCCATGTTTTGGTTGAAAAATAGATCCGGAGGATCTAAGGTTAGATCCTTTTATACGTTCTTGGAGGGAGGTGATATCAATGAGAAAAGTCTGACGTCGAAAGTTTGGCGCCATGGGGCTCCTTTTAAGGTGGTGGCCTTTGCTTGGTTAGTAGGGTGTAGCAAGGTTTTGATAGTTGATAATCTCTAAAAAAGGAAGATGATCCTCCTGAATGTGTGTCATGTGCTATCAAGATTAGGAAATGGTGATCATCTATTTATTCATTGCGGATTTGTGAGGCAGGTGTGGCATAAGTTCTTAAACCTCTTCGGAGTTATGTGGGTCTCGCCGAATTGCATTGGTCTTTTTTCTCTACATGTGCCATGAAGGTATGCATGGGCTTGCAAGATGGAAAGTTTGGCATCTTGCTCTGTTGGCGGGGTTATGGTTCCTATGGTTGGAAGTTGGAGCATTGTTTTGTTCTTATTATTGTTATTAGGAGCTTCTTCTTTTTTTTAATACAGGGGTTTATTTCTAATATGCCCTTAAGTTGTTTCTTGTAATAAATTGGAACCCTACATATAAATAATAATAATAAGATAAGGGAGAGACCTACGAATTTGAGTCTCTACTTTCTCTCTCATTCTTTCATCTCTATCTCTTTCTTTCTCAATATAACTTATATCTTCAACTTCTCTTCATCTCTATTCAAGATTTCTTCATCTCCTTCTACCAAATCTACATGTATCAAAGCCGCAATCAATAAAAGTTGTGTAGATATGATAGAGGGCCCATTCCATTATCAAGAAGATCAAGTTCAGATAAAAGGAAGAGGAACCAAACAATTTTTTTAAGAAGAAGCTTGCTGACATCAGCGTTCGTACGGCTAACGTCAGCAGCTCGTCATCCATACAGATTGGATCGACTCAAAATCAACTCCCCTAGGTGCGGTTTCATATGAGGAGCAGAATAGAGATTTTTTCAGAAATTTTTTGAGATGATTTAAGATTGTCTACGTATTTTCTAAAAAATTTCAGAAAAATCCTCCATATTGATCTTTTTCGAGATTTCTCTTGATTCGATGGTTTTTTATTTGGAAAACCTATTGCATGTGGATCTTTTTTAAGTTCCCTACATGAGATTTATTTTTGGGGAGATTTGGGGCCATTAGATGCCCATTTACACAGATATAGGGGGCCGACTGTCCCTTTTTTAGCTTCTTCTTCTTCTTTTTTTTGTCTAGCGGATACACCGAGTGTACAGTGTATATTTCAGCAGTTGTTGGTGGTTATTTGAGTTGTTGTGTGACGTTTTTTCTCGTTGTTGCTCATTATTTTGAATATTCATGGCTTCCAAGTCAGTTGGACATGGTTCTGAGGGGCCACTTACGATTACTTCCACCAAATTTAATGCAAGTAACTTTCTTTTATGGTCTCGGGCTGTTCGAATGTATGTTATTGGCAAGGAAAAGCTTGAATTTCTTACTAGAATCGTAAAGAGGCCCCCTTCCTCATTTGGAGACTCATCCAAACATGATGCTTGGGAATCTTCTAACGCCACTGTTATAGAATGGTTACTGAATTCTATGGAACCAAGTATTGCCTCTAGTTATTTCTTCTATGAGACTGTTGCAGACTTATGGAAATCCCCAAATGACACTTATGGGAGTATCTCAAACAGACCTTGTATCTTCCAATTAACCACAGAGCTATATTCTCTTACTCAAGATCATTTGTAAATTATGGAATACTTTGGTGCTCTAAAGAGTCGCTGGGAAGAGCCGAGTCATTTGCAGCCACTCAATGAATTATCAAATAGTCGGAGTGCAGAAATTGTAAAGTCACGAGAAGATGAAGCCAAAATGTACAAGTTTCTAGCAGGTTTAAATAATGAATATGAGGCATTGAGAACACAATTGGTTGCTATCTATCCATACCCATCACTTCAGACGGCTTATTCTATTGTGCATACAGAAGAAACTAGCAGGCAAGTTATGTCAGCACCAACCCTGACACAGGAACGGACTGCTTTCACCTCTACTACAGACCCATCTAAAGATAGCAGTGTTGGCTCAATTGCTCGAGGAGGGGCCATAATCAAAGGGCGTGGTCGGGGTCATGGAAGACTTATGTGCACATTCTGCAATTGTTTAGGACATACTCGAGAACGATGTTTTAAGCTTCATGGTCGCCCAATTGCTCACATTGCAACTTGTGATGAAGCTACAAATACTTCTGATACTCACGACAATACAGAGTCTTCAGATCCTACTGACATTGTCATGATGACTCAAGCCGATGTTATGGAACTCCAACGTCTCAGATTGTTTCAAGTTCAATCAGGTCCCACTGCCCCCGCATCACAATCTTCTACCTCCTCGTTTGTTGCTTCCACAAGTACTGGCATACTGCTCTTCATGCCTCCTCCACTCCTACGACTTGGATCATAGATTCGGGGGAATCTGATCATATGACTGGTACGCATGGGTGTCTTCTTCCCTTCACCACTTCTTCTTGTAATCATTTAGTTTGTCTAGCTGATGGATCTTCCACTCCAATGGAATGTATTGGCTCTGTATCTTTTTCACCCTCTCTTACCTTGTCAAATGTTTTGTACATTCCCAAGTTTAATGCCAATTTGATCTCTATTAGTTGTCTTAGGAATTGAATTGTTATGTGACCTTTTTCCCTTCTTATTGTCTTTCAGGACTTGAGTACGAAGAGGACTATTGGTGTGGGATATGAGCGTGGTGGTCTATACGTTTTGCATCTGGGGGAGATCTCTACTGTTGGTGCTTCCACTCCAACTAGATCTCTGGTCTTTACATCAAGTATTTTATAGTCAAATAAGGAATCTACCGCCCTCTGGCATGCAAGACTGGGTCATGTGTCTACTAGAACTTTGTAGTTTTTTGTTCCGCATTTAAATGCATTGGATGATGTTTCGTTTTGATGCGAAACGTGTTAATTTAGTTAGCATGTTAGATCTTCTTATCCAACTATTAATCACCGTTCTACTAAAAGGTTTGCGTTAATACATTCTGATATTTGGGGTCCTAGTCCTGTTAAGTCTCTTGATGGATTTCACTACTTTGTTATTTTTATTGATGATTTTTCTCGTGTAACTTGGGTGTATTTGATGAAACGGCGTGATGAACTTTTGCATCTATTTCGATCATTTCATCGAATGATCCAGACGCAATTTAACTGTAATATTCAAACCATTCGTTCCGACAATGGTGGGGAGTACACCTCCAAAATTTTCACATCTTACCTCCAGGAAAATGGCATCAATCATCAATTTTCTTGTGCTTACACTCCACAACAAAATGGAGTGGCAGAGCGGAAAAATCGCCATCTACTGGAAGTTAACCCGCTCACTTTTGATCAAAATGAAGGTCCATTAATCATAGTGGTCTGCAGCTTTATTGATGTCCTGCTACTTGATTAATTGCATGCTTACTTGTGAGTTAGATGGTGGAATTCCATTTCGTACACTTAAACCTGATTGTCCAATATTTGTTGTTCCACCTAAGCTGTTTGGGTGTACATGTTTTGTTCACTCATTAAATCCCTCGAGGGACAAGCTGGATCATCGGTCAGTTAAGTGTATATTCATTGGGTATTCCCTTCAGCATTAAGGGCTACAAATGTTATGACCCATTGACGAAGAAGTTTATGGTATCTATGGATGTATCCTTTTTTGAGGATCAACCTTTTTATTCTTCTACGTCCACTTCATCAGGCACAATTGATATGCCTATTCCAGTTGTTCACTCTCCTCATGTGTCTTCCTCCCCGAAACCTAAGCAACTGATCACTTATGTTCGCAGACATATGAGACCACCACCAGAGCTGTCGGTGGCCGACATCTATGGTTCCTCTTCCTGCTTCAAGTACATCTTCTCATTCTACTCCCATTGCTAGTCCTTCCCCTGTTGCTTCTCGAACTCGAAGTAAACATCCAACCTTAAATCCTATTTCTAAATTTCTTTCTTATGAGTCAATTTCACCTTCATATCATGCATACTTAGCTGCAATCTCCTCCACACATATTCCTAAATCAGTTCTTGAGGCGCTTGCAGTTCCTGAATGGAAGCAAGCTATGGAGATGGAAATGGCTGCTCTTGACAAAAATGGCACTTGGGACCTTGTTCCCTTGCCTGCTGGCAAGACAACTATTGGATGCAAGTGGGTATTCTCTATTAAGTATATGGTTGATGGTTCCGTTGAACGATACAAAGTCCGCCTTGTGGCTAAAGGCTATACACAACATTGTGGAGTTGACTACAAGAAACATTTTCTCCTATGGCGAAGCTAAATTCGATCCGTTTAATTATTTCATTAGCAGCTAACCTTAATTGGCCTCTGTTTCAGTTGGATGTTAAGAATGCGTTCCATCATGGGGACCTAGACGAAGAGGTTTATATGGATCTTCCACCTGGGTTTCAGCTTAAGGGGGAGTCTGGGAAAGTTTGTAAGCTAAAAAAGGCCTTTTTATGGCCTTAAGCAATCTCCAAGAGCATGGTTTTCTAGATTTAGCGTTGCGGTTCTTTCCTTTGGTTTCAAGAGGTGTCAGACAGATCATATAGTCTTTATCCATACTCGACAGGAGTGTCAGACTATTATACTTGTTTATGTGGATGATATTGTTCTAACTGGGGATGATCTAAAGTTTATTAATCAGGTTAAGTACATGTTGAGCAAGGAGTTTGATATTAAAGATTTTGGTCTTCTACAATACTTCCTAGGGATTGAAGTGGCTCGGTCGTCTAACGGGATTTTCATATCCCAGAGAAAGTATACCCTTAATATGTTAAATGAGACCAACAAACTTGGTGCCTGTCCTACTTCATCTCCAATGGATCAGAAACATTCATTACATGCTTCTGAAGGTGATTGTCTGACAGATCTTGGTATGTATTAGAGGCTAGTTGGAAAGCTGATTTACTTAACTATTACAAGACCGGATATTACACATGTAGTGAGCATCGTAAGCCGATTTATGCATTCACCAAGATCATCTCATTTAGATGATGTGTATCTAATACTGAGGTATCTGAAGTCATGTCTAAGACGTGGTATTCTTTATGCAAATCATGGACATATTGATATTGTTGGATATTCTGATGCTGACTGGGCCGCATGCCCAATGGATAGAAAATCTACTTCTGGCTACTGCGCCTTCGTTGGTGACAACTTAGTGACATGGAGAAGTAAAAAACAGTCAGTGGTATCTCGATCCAGTGTAGAGGCAGAGTATCGAGCTATGGCCCATGGGGCGTGTGAACTTTTGTGGTTGAGATCCATTATGGTAGAGCTTGGTTTTCAAATTACTTCAATTGTTCCTCTCTATTGCAATAACCAAGCAGCTATTCACATTGCCTCAGATTCAGTATTCCATGAAAGGACCAAACATATCGAGGTTGACATACATTTTATTCGAGAAAAGATATCTTCTAGATTGCTAACTACTCTGTTTGTTAAGTCAACGGAATAGTTAGCTAACATATTCACCAGCGCACTTAGCTCTCCTATATTGTATGAGATTTCTAGCAAGTTGGGCATAACCGATATTCATGCACCAACTTAAGGGGGAGTGTTGGAGCATTGTTTTGTTCTTATTATTGTTAGGAGTTATTTTTTGTAAATAAGGGGGGTTTATTTCTAATTTGCCCTTAAGTAAGTTGTTTCTTGTAATAAATTGGAACCCTACATATAAATAATAATAAGAAAAGGGAGAGACCTATGAATTTGAGTCTCTACCTCTCTTTCTCTCTCATTCTTTCATCTCTATCTCTTTCTTTCTCAATCTACCTCATATCTTCAAGTTCTCTTCATCTCTATTTAAGATTTCTTCATCTCCTTCTACCAAATCTATCGGAAATGAATAATAGAAATTTCAGAAATTGGTCGGGTCGAGTTGAGGAAATGTTTTCAAAAGCAAAATTTCATGTAATAGAATGGGCAGTTGCTGCGAAGTCCATAGAACATTTTCTAGCCAGTTGGGTAGAGTTATAATGGCTCTTTGGGTGGTTGTATAGTTTTTGCTTTTTTGTATATTCTGTCCTTGGCCTTTCTTGCTATAATTTTTTTTTCTAATTGCTCAAAAAAAAAAAAAAAAAAAAAAAAAAAAAGAACTTTTGTTATATGTAGTCATGCATTCTTCACTATGTCAAGGACATATTGACTCACCAGCCTCATTCTCATGCAAGGTATTCAAAAACTGTATTATGATACGGGCTGTAATGACAATTATGGCCCCCATGACAACCGTTACGACCATTTTTTTAAACTGCATTGGCTCTGTAACAGGCCTTTGCGGACCATTTTGTCCGTTACAGTCCCGTAACACGTAACGGTTCCCACCATTAGCATTACTTAAAACCATTTTTTAATACCTTGTTCTCATGGCCTCATTCATCCGACGTCTTCCTGGTTTCAAAATAAGTTGGGAATCTATCAAACTTCACCACCCAACTTGAGGGGGAGTATTAAAGCAATAGATGGATGTGTCCTATTGCTATCACCCGTATTGTACTTATAGGGCCTATTTGTTTTGCCCATTTTCATGGTAATGTAAAGTAATTGTGTCATCATTACTGTTTTACCATTGCCAAAATAAACACAGGAATGGCTGGTCAAATGCAAATGTATGCAGTAGACAAGTGATTTATAATCATTGCACTTTTTCATGTAATTACTATCAAAATCTCCATCCAGCAACATCAATTTATTTTAATGATGAGTTGACATTGAAGTAATGTAAAATTGTCTTCATTCCGATTTTACCTTGATAAATCAAATAATGTAAAATTGCCATCATTGCGATCAAATGAAACTGTTCTTAAGAGAGGGGTAAAGTACTTTGTAATTTTATTTTATTTTCCATTTCCTTCACATTACTGTGGTAATGGGAAAACAAACAGGCTCTTATATTTATTACAGGTGTACTTGTCAGTTGCTAACATGTGTTTATCTATCACTAACGGGTGTTGTCATCATTGTAATTGATATCATTGTAAAATCTAGTAAAAGCACTTTCATCTCATAACAGTATCTAACGAGATATTCAGTTTTTTCCAGTTACGTGTGAAGGAAAATCATTTTGTGAATGACTTCAGTTGTACGAATATAGGGATGAATCGGGTATTGTTATCATTGTAATTCATATTATTGTAAAATCTAGTAAAAGCACTTTCATCTCATAACAATATGAATGAGATATTCAGTTTTTTCCAGTTACATGTGAAAGAAAATCATTTTGTGAATAACTTGAGTTGTATGAATATAGACGAATCATCCCTATTGGCCAATAAAGAAATTCTTTGCAACGTTTTATCAATGAATTTCTGGAATGATGATAAATAATGTTTAAAATAATATAATCAACTGAAATTTAAGAAGGAAAATTGAATGCTATAGGTACATAGCAGGGCATGTTCCTTATAGTTAACTAATTACAGTACCTCATTTAAAAGAGAGTTGGAATCACACTGGCTGATAGAGCACAACCGGTTTGTATGGTTTGATTCCAAGCTGACAAAAAAGAGGGAAAATGTAAGGAAAAAAAAATAACACCACTAAAATTTAATTGAATTCTTATTATTGTTTTTCAGATTAACAAACAAACAACAAATAATGAATACTTCTTTAAAGTGATAAACAGAAGTTGGGACTCAATAAAATTAATGTACGTAAGATATCAATGATTAAAAATTAAGAGACATTTTAAAGGCAGGTAAATGAAAACAGATTTCCATACATGATTATGACATGTAAAAACTCCCTATATGTTTTAGGTTCAGCACACTGCTCACTATTAACACCACGCAAAAATACCAAATATTCATTGAAGTCATATACAATCAGTCAGCTTGATTTAGTTTTGCAGTAGGAACGAGATTGAAATTCAGTCAGTAATATGAGCTGCGAATATATGCATGAAGATATTCAGGAGGAAAAGCAGGTCCACCAGTTTAACTGAAAGTGAGAGAAATTTAAGGCCCATTTGGATGCAACTCCCACAAAAGAGGGTTTCCTGCAAAAGGGGATTTCCCACCATCAGATTGGTTTTCAGCGAGTGGGCTTTTAGCACTTATTTCGTCGGGCAGGCGATCAGACGACAGCTTGCAAAAGCGTATCCAACACACACACACACACACACACACACACACACAAAATTTTAAAAAAAAAAAAAAAAAAAACTGGGCTTCAACTTCAAATAGCATTTTGGCATCAACCCCATTTGAGGGTGTGTCCAAATGGAGCCTTAAGAGCTGTGTAGCAACTGCCAAAGTTGTGTTTCAGACAGACCTAAATAGACAGATTTGTTCTGTAAAATCCAGGCTGGACACAACCGTGCCTCAACATGGATGTATGCTGTTTGTCAAACACCCTGGAATAGGGGATGAGCAAGATTAAATGGAAAATGTGTGGCTGCAGCATTTCATCTGAACCATCTCTTTGCAGCCCAATAATCGAACGGTCACGATTATCAAATTAGGCTGATATTTGGTTCATGGTGGAAAAGGATTCATGTCAATCCCAATTAGTTGGGACAAGGATTAGATGATGATTATGCGGGGCATGGTTAATCACAGTTGAGGCCATTTACTTGACATTTTTTTATTGCATCCTCACACTATGGATCACATTTTGTCCTCCCATTTGAAGACCTTTCATGTGAATGAGATGCAATGTGTTGACCCATGCTCAACTAAGAGGCCTGAAATCAGGGTCTATGATCGTTGAACCTTGATTCTTAAAGCCAATCCATCCACGGTGGGGCCCAACAGAGGAATGGTCTGGAGCAATTAAAAAAGGGGCCCCATTTGTCCAAAGCTGGCATAGCTCATCCACAAGCCATAAATGCAGTGGGGGAGCAGGTGAAAGAATAACAGAAGCTGAAAACCGAAGGAAAGTGTCTTTGAGTGTAACATAATTTCCCCATCTCATTCTCTGCTAAAAAATAATAGCACCCTACTTCTGCATGAGGTCTGCACATGCATGAGCACTGACCATCCACAGATAACAAACTATTGCCCATAACCATAAGATCTTTTGGCCAATAAGATATCTTCAAAAGAAAATCCTTCTCCTTGATTCTGTATGTGAGGAGTTTTTCTTTTTCTTTTTCTTTTTCATTTTTCTCTTTTCTCAATAAAATTTCATTTTTCATTAAAAAATCCTATTCTTTCACTCTTGAGGGATCACAGTCAGCTTGTCACTTAATTGTCAATTTTTTTTTTCTGGTTCATGTTTCCATTTTCTTTTTTTTCTTTTTTTTATGAACGGAAAGTCTTTTCAGTCAACATGTGCTAAAAAAATAAAATTTCAGAAAAAATGAAAAAAAAAATATAATAATAGAAAATAATGCAATGAGTAATAAAAATATATGTAACTGGTGTTGATACATAAAAGAAAAAATCCATCAACATCATATCTAATACCCTAGGACAAGTGACAAAAACATAGCTACACTTACATGGAGTCACATACAATCTAGTGATCCACTACCATAAGTGATAAACCATATATCATCATCATGTAAGCCACCAAACCATACAAATCCTGTTCTGCCATTCCACTCCATCTCAAAATGTCATAAAGTCAGGATTAAATGAGAAGCTGTGGCCAAAGTTTGACACTGGCTGCCAACCTGGCACAACCCTTCTTTATATAGATTGGGACCAGCAATGAGAATGAAAAACTCCCACGGCCCTGTTCGATAAACCATACATCAGTGGGTTAATTATATATGAAAGATCAAGTGGAAGAAAGTGAGTGATCCCTTGTACCCAAGAACCACCTTGTAGCACACTTTCGTAGAAAAAGAAGTGGGAGAGGCATAAGTAAGGATTTTGGTCTAGAATAGAGAAACCCTGTTTTGGGGGTATTTCCCAAACATGAAATATGGAGTTTTAATTTTTAAACCCCAAAATTGGTGGAGGGCATATTTATCAGGCACATTTTCTACCTAAAATACTCTTGTTAAATTCTACACTACTCCCAACTCCTTCCCCTTGATCCTACATCAATTGGAAACTTCGATTCAAGCACTTCTATTGCCAATGAGCCCCCACCAGAGACCTCAAGCTGGCTGATTGCTCAGCCCAGGACGGCCTATCCTCCCATGTCAGATTTCTCCTTAATGGCTACCACAAATACATTTGCTAGTTCACCACCTTCAGTGAAGGCTTCAAATCATATACCAAGAGATTTAGTCTAGCAGCCTACATATTTTGGCCATAAACCAAGTGATCATCATATTCTATCACCTGACCCATTGCAGATCCCACATCCTCAATAGTTTTTCAATACCAAGCATGCAGAGGGATGTCCTCTACCTTAATTCACGCCTCACAAACATAACCCTTCAAGTAACTCCCCACCGATTTAAAGGCCACAGTGAATCTATTGACCATAAAGATTACCCCACAGTTGATTAGAGTCACTACAGGAGCAGACAAATTATGAGAAAGGGGCAACCATTTATATTAATAAATACTCCCTTCAACACCCCATATTGACAAATTATGGAAAGTTTCTGCATAGGGTCAGCACATACATACATTCAAACACACATGCATGATCCATCCAAGCATGGATTCGCACACACAAATACAGATCCATCCATCCATCCATCCAACCAACCATCCATCCATACAAACATGCATTTCATCATACAACCATGCTCCCATAAAAAAATTGAAATCAATTTTTTGGCAACATCGATACATTGGCAATATTATCAAAATATCACTGATACACTGGCAATACAAGCGACACTTGGAATTTATACAGTAAAAAACATTGATGATACATTTGCGATATAAGAGACCTAGAATTTACACAGTCAAAAATATTGGCGATACATTGGCAATATCGATACATTGGCAACACTTAGCAATATATCGCCGATACCTGGAATTTCTTATACTACCAGCTTTATTAGCATCGCTGCTAGTGTTATCAGGATCGCCACGCTGGAGATACAGATAATATCCGGGAAGCTTCAATAATATCAGTCATACTCTGAACAATGACTAAAACAGACTACATGGAGTCTAATATAGGATTGGGACAAGGAATTAATTAAGATTATTGGCCCAAAAGTTTCCAAAATGACCAATTTTGATATCTTGGGTCAATAATTCATAAGCGGAGAGATTGAGAAGGTTGGCGCGCACAAAATTCAAGTGGGGTGGAAGAAATGGAGATAGGCATTTGGGGTTTTACGTGAACTTTTGTTTTTTAAACAATGACAATTTATTAATAAGCGACAATGCCAAAAGAATACAACTAAGAAAGAAAAAAACACCCAATAGTGATAAAGCTAACACCAAACCCAAAAAGCTACAACTCCGATAGCAAAGAATCCTTGAATTTAGGGGAAATCTCTGCCCATTCTATCAAATATGATTTGGTTTGAAGAAACGCATCCCCAAAACACCTATTGTTTTGCTCCTTCCAAATCGCCCATAAGCTAGCAAGGAGGGTTTTATGTGATCATCATGTACCACTCAAACTGAAGGGGAAATGACCCAGGACATCCGACCAATTCACCAAAAGCTCCAGAGCTGATGGGGGAGGCACGGAATATCCTTTTATCTCATAGCCCAGGCTAGGCCAAGCCTTAATCGAGCCCTCCTTCGTGAGCCGCCCCACTTCGCATGGATCCCGCTTCGCACGGTGAGCCGCCCCACTTCGCATGGGTCCTGCTTCGCACGGTCTACCCCACCCCGAGTGTGCTCCCACTTCCCACGGGCTGCCCCACTCGAGCTCGGTGTGAAAATACCCCTTGCATTAATCACCCCCGGTGAGGAGTCTCGAACACAAGACCTCCCGCTCTGATACCAATTTGACGCAGGACATCCGACCAACTCACCAAAAGCTCCAGAGCTGATGGGGGAGGCACGGAATATCCCTTTATCTCATAACCTAGGCTAGGCCAGGCCTCGATCGAGCCCTCTTTCGTGAGCCACCCCACTTCGCATGAGTCCCGCTTCACACGGTGCAACCGCTTCACACGGTCTGCCCCACCCTGAGTGTGCTCCCGCTTCGCACAGGCCGCCCCACTCGAGCCCGATGTGAAAATGCCCCTGATTAGGAAATTTTATAGGATGGTTGTAAGACCAGCCATGCTTTACAGGCCAATGTTGGGCAGTTAAGGAACAATTTCATAAGATGTGTAGCTGAAATGAGGATTTTGAAAGGGATTAGTGGCAAGACAAGGATAGAATTAGAAATTAATGGTTTGGACATATGCAACGAAGACCAAGAACCATACTAGTTGGGTGTGTGTTGTTACAAGTTGAAGGCTTTAAAAGGGTAAGAGGAAGGCCCAAAAAGGATGTGGGTAGAAGCAGTAAAAAATGACTTAATGACCTATGGTCTAGCTAAAGTTATGGCCCTTAATAGGCAAGAATGGTGGAAAAGTATTCATCTAGCCGACTCCACTCAGTTGGGAATTGGGATAAGGCCTAAATGATGATGATGGTGATGATGATGATGATGATGATGATGAACACTTTAAAGTTTAAATATTTATAAACGTAAGGATTATTTTAAAAAAAAAATTGAAGAGTGAATAAATTTATTAGAAAAGCTGCAAGCAAAAGCAAGCGGCAAAGAATACAAAAAGAGAGAACACAAAGAAGGCAACCCGACGGCCTCACGACTAAAAACATCCAAAATTAGCAAGAAGCTTTCCAATCGACAGCTAGCATCAAAACACCCTCCGCCACGTATTCCACCGAGCAAGAGGTATCTCGAAAACATCTATAATTTCTTTCCGTCCAAAATGACCACAAAACAACCAGCAGAGATAGGAGCCAACTAGTATGGTCCTTGGTACCCCCGTGCCATGCCCAAAGATAATCCTGAATCAAACCTGATATAACCCATTGGACGCTAAAAATCCTAAGGACATGATTTCAAATGAAACCCGCGAAAGGGCAAAATAAAAACAAATGATCAACAGACTCTGCATCTTGATTGCACATGCCACACATGTTTAGGATGAGCAAGGATCTCTTTTGAAGGTTGTCAATCCTAAGAACTTTCTTTCTCCCAGCCAACAACGTAAAAGCCACAACTTTGGGAGGCACACCATAAGACTAGAAGTGGAAGGCATCGTGCCCATTCTGGTTCTCCCAGATACCGTCACAAAGGGTCTTGTAAAAGAACCTGACTAAGAAAATACCCGAGCGATGGTTTTTCCTAACCATGGAGTCGGCATCCCTAGCTGGGATCAATCGAGATAGAAGTGGGATAAGCTCATCCACATCGATATCCAACAAACCTCTCTTGCACAACAGAAACCAAGAAACAGCGAAACCTTGGGAGGAAAAACAACCCACCACTTTAACACCTTGGAATGGAGCCAAACAGGAAAGCAGTGGAAAATCGTTTTGAAGGGGGGTGTTGGCACACCAAACGTCATCCCAGAATTTGATTCTGGAAGAATCCCCCACTGAAAAGGAAATGTCGCGGAGAAACAAAGATCTATTAGCTGTAACCGTTTTCCAAACGTACAAAGCCCTATACAGGAAGGATACCTTGGTTTCCCAGCCGCACTCTTGCAACCCATACCTGCTAGCAACTACACGACACCAGAAAATCCTTTCTTCCATCCCGAAACGCCATAACCATTTTCCAAGGAGGGCAATTATTCATACTGTCTAACCTTTGCACACCAGCCCCACCTTGATTAATTGGTTTTCAAACCTCTTCCCATTTGAGCAGGTGAAACTTGGAACCATCCTCCGAGCCGCTCCAAAAAAAATTCCTTGGGAGGCTTGCAATACATAACGGGAGCCCCAAATAGGTAGAGGGAAAGGAGCCCACTTTGCATCTAAAAATCAAAGCTAAGAGAGCAACTCCTTTGTCAAGATTGAAGCCTAACGTCTTGCTTTTGATCGCGTTGATCTTCAAAATGGATATAGCTTTAAAACAAGACCACCTTCCCAAGTCTTCAACCATTAAAGGATCCGCCTCATAAAAAATGATCATGTCATTTGTAAATTGAAGATGAGATAACCGATATCCCAAATTCGCTACCCGGAAACTAGAAAAAAGATCAAATTATTGACCTCTAATGAGCATGTGACTGAATGCTTCCCCCACAACAAGGAAAAGGTATGTAAAGAGCGGGTCCCCTTGCCTTAGCCCCCTCGAAGGTTTGAAATAACCTTTCGGGGAACCATTAACAAGCACCGAAAAGAAGGGTAATGCAACTCCGAATCCACATCCTCCATTTGTCCTTACAACCCAGTCTACCCAACATATAATCCAAAAATCTCAATGAACGTGATCATAAGCTTTCTCAACATCAAGTTTGCAAACAACTCCTGCTTTCTTCTACTTAGCCAAAGTCAATGCATTCGTGGGCTATAAGAAAGCTATCGAGAATTTGACTTCCTCCTATAAATGCACCTTGATTGAGAGAACATTAGAAAATTTAAACTAGATATCGGGATAATATTGCTCCTATTTCACATTAAAATTGTGGAAAATTAAGACTTGCCAAGGTTTTGACACTCTCATGATATTTAACTGATCAGATCATTTGACCAACTTTTGCATAAATATCACCATCTCTCAGTGTATGTATCTCTCTCTATGTATCGATAATGTTGTACCGTGCATCCCTCTTTCATCAATTGAAAGGAGTCCCAACAAAAACCTGAGACGCCAATTGTGTATACCATGAGAAGATCATTTCAATTGAAGTTAGAGCTCCAGACCCAAAGAAATGTTACCAAGGTATACACAGATCTGAAGTGAGGCTAATTACAAATATCATAAACTTACCACTTCAATGGAGTGCATGACTATCAAGTTCAGCTCTAAGGATAGGCTGGAAGCAGCTCAACAGCATATCTAGGTTCATATGTCACATATCCAACTTGAATCAAAATCGTACAGACATGTTTTGTTTTGTAGAGAGCAAGGGAAAGGAAAAAAAATGCCAACAAGATGCAAGTAGATAGCCAACAACATAGAATCAATTTCTACACATCTGCCTAAATTTCTAAAAGATGAAGAATGATGGCAATGATTCACCAAACAAGAACTCCATTTGCAAAAACAATAAAATCCTATCAATTTGAACTCTATTGAGAGGCTAGCAATTTTATCTCTATGGATACATATCGGTTATCTCATGGGATATATCGGTTTTATCAGGTAATGTATCGCTATTGCAACAGAACATGGGGAAACATTGGGAAATTGGTCCAATTTTGGTAGTGCACTTTTCTGTGGCATACTAGTGCACCTTGTTTGTCAATTACTTAGGTCAGTGAGTCTAGGGTCGGTTGAGCTTAATGAAGACGAAGACCGAAGACTCGATATTGACCGGTTGCATCAAGAAAGAAGAAACAGGTAAAAATGATGCCTTGGTAAGCCCTAACCTAGTACCTACCCAAAACCATTAACCTCTAGATGACCATGACCCAATAGGCATACCCTTAGTCATCTTAGATTGGCCCTAGGTGTCCCAAAAGACCTCCAAAAGAATGGCCAAAGAGGTTGCATGTTCTACTGAAAAACAGAAGAAGACAGCAGAAAAACATGCCTGGCCGGGCGCCCAACCCAGAGGTGAATCCGTCCAGTGAGTTGGCCTTGAAACCAGAGGGTCACCGGGCGCCCGACCAGAACCTATCCGGGCACCCGACCAGTGCAAAAACCGTCCAGTAAGCATAAGACCCAGACTGGATCAATTCCGGGCGCCCGACCAAAGTGTGCACCAGGCGCCCGACTAGTGAAAGATAGGCCATCAGGCGCCCGACCAGCTCAAAAACAGTCCAGAGCTTAAATTTGTTTTATGGACCGGATTCCGGGCGCTCGACCCTGCGCAAATCTGCCCGTTATTTGACCGTTGGTAAAATCATTATAAAGGAGGGGGATTCGTTTTTGGGGTTAAGAGGGGATTTTGATGAGATAGAAGCCACCATTGCGAGACCATCAGAACCTCTAACCCAAACCCATAACAAGTCATTCTCCTTGTGTTTTCATCATAAGCTTGGGCCATTCAATGGCATCTTGAGAATGGACTTGTTCCCTCTTGATTCCTAGGGTTTAGACACCTTGATCATAGTTAAATCCATTGTCTAAACACCACCTAGGAGTCCAAATAGGTGTATTCATCTAGGAAACCCATTCCCTACCATTTGTAGAGGTTTCACCATTCCCTAGCACCTTGGGCATCACCAATGGAGCATCACATGCAAGGTAGCTGATCTTGGAGCTGAAGCCTTAGCAAAGCAGCGGCGTCAAAGATCGGGGGAGCACACGGGGAGCTGATTCAAGCACGGGAGAGCAAGAAGAAGCAACCCAAAGCGGCGCTACAAAGGGGCTCAATCCGACAAGTAAGGTTGTCTTGTTAGGAGTCCATCCACTCAATTCCTTATGGGAGTTGAGTGTGGAGTTTGTTTGACAAACTCGAACTAGGGTCGTTTGTCGATCCTTGGCCTGTTAGTCGGTCTAAAATCTAAGGACGTTAGCCGTTCCTTAGCCTGTTTGTCGGCCTAAAGACTAGGGGTTGTTCAGCACTCCTTGGCTCGTTTGCCGAGCCTAAATTCAGGGACGTTAACCGTTCCTTGGCTCGTTAGTCGGCCTAAACAAAGTCTCCAAGGGGGAGCCACTAACACGGGTGCAAACGTGTAGGTTGGGAGGAACCTGTAAACTCCTCGATTGGGTGGATCCGAGTTAAAACACCTTGGTTGGGAGGAACCAGATTTAAACTCCCCATTGAATGCCAGTGTGCTCAAAGGGGTTGAGTACTTGAACCGGGAGTGGAGTAGACAAGTAGTCGAACCACTATGCATCGTTGTATTTGTGATTGTATTGGAGCACATTTCTCTTTATGCATTGTGTTTAATTGGTTAATTATGAATGCTTAGTTAGGAATGTATGCTAGGCACTTGATAGGCACATCCACACCCGCAAGATATACTTTCACTACCTCATATAAACTTAAGCTTTTGTTGATCCATCCTCTATAATCTACGTGTTGATTAGACTAGGTTGTTGATTGCATTTATCATTTGTTAGTCTATTGATTGGACCCACTAAGGCTTGGTAGCCGAAGTGTTAATCGCTTACGTAGTTTAATTTGCTCAAATTGTTAAGTAGGCGAAAAGATTTTAAAAAGGTCCTAGTCACCCCCCCCCCCCCCCCCCCCCCCCCCCCCCCCCCCGGACTTGGCCATAATTCTAATTGCTCTTTAAGCTTCCGCACGTGTGCGTAGGGTGTCGTGTTAGACCACCCGACGTAATTTCAAATTTTTCAATGAAACTTCAGGGATTGTTAAAAAAGACATCAATACACACTTAGAAATCAAAACATGAAGAAAAAAAAAGTGCACATAATAGGTTTCCTTTGTATGGGGTCCTAATTTATACGTTGTCTAACTGAACTGATGCAAGTATACTCAAAGTCTATTATGCAATTTATAAATGTAAGAAGACGTGTATGGAAACACAAGTAGTACATCAAAAGAAAAAGAAAAATCGCTTGATCAGTTTACACACATGTTTGATTTTGTGCCTGGACATAGATTACAACCGATTTGCAAGAAATTGGGAAATTTCAAATTTTCCCAATTTTTTGTAACTCAGCCCATCTCTCCAAAATCTCAAAATCGAAGCTCCAAATCCATGATTTTTCATGTAAAACATGAAGAATCATGCATTTGTAACCAGTTGACACTGATTTAACATGATGTACAACAAAAAAAAAGGGGGATCCAAAATCGAAAATGCTCACCGAACCAAACAGGTGGGGATATATCAGAACTACCTATGCGTTTCGTATCGCACAGGTAGGATACAAGATATATTGTGGTATATATCAGCCAATATTATCAATACTGAAAACATTGCTTGGAACTGATACATCAATTTTCACTCCATTAGGGATCTCCCAAATATTCAAGTGCTAAATACTCGACCTCAACCAATATTTCTGAGAACAAGAAAGAAATAAAAAAATTTAAAAAAAAAAGTACGAGCTTCATTTGCTGGGTAAACTGTGCTATTTATGGAGTAAAATAAGCAGCATACACCATTATTGAACCACGGACATAGAAGCATGAAACTAGTAGATCATTAAATAAGTACTCCTACACTGCAACTCTGCAAGTAAATTGCAGATACATCTAATATTAAAAACACAGTCCCCATTTTAACAAGGCTCATTCCTTAGGTTAGTCAAAGAAGAGAATTAGTTATCCAAGATGGCGTTATGGTCCAATAGGTCTGATTATGTATGCATCAATATTCTCATAATTCTTCCAAAACCCTTCTACTGAATGCTCAATAGAATCAGTTGATTCTGACAACTCATAGAAACAGAAAGAAAATAAGTGTTAATATCACAACTGCTGGACAGTACCTATTGCTAAATTCTCATGAAATGCCATCATATTGGAAGTCTAGAAATCAAAAGAATGGCAGATGAGTAAACTAACATCTATCATAATACCTATAGTTGAAGTTCTTCACAACAAAATATAATGGCGGTCCTACTCTGAGATGCTCTGAAACGTTATCAAAATAACCCTGCATGAAATGTCGATCAGATGGTTCCACAAAGCAGCCTTACAGATTCAGCATATGTACACCTCAAAGCTGAGTGGAATCGGTGCATGAGAGAAATTTGAAACCCCACCTGAAGATATGAATCTCGCGGAAGAACAATCTTTTGTTCCAATCCAGGTTGAATCCTCGTACATAATGCCTTTAACATTCAAAAGAAAGAGCACAGCTTTATAAGACCATAGTACAAGTAAAAAGCATTTATTTTTCAATTGGAAACTGGTTCTAAAAGGAAATGAAATGAAGATTTGTTATATTGGTTATTGGTTCACTCAGTCTTATTTCAAGATTTGTTTACAAAATGAAATGAAGTACCAGGACTAGCCAATTTTGATACATTTTCCCCATCCTATTTCTCTCCATATAAGAGGGAAAACGGAGTAGAGAATAAGAAGTGGAAATAATCCTTCAGTGTATCACATACTACCAGAGTGTGAAGTCATCAAACTCTAAGCTCAGCAAGATCCACCAGTCTCAAGAATAGGTCTATTTGGCTCATGGACTTCCTAATCAATCGAAGTTTATCAGCCATGCTTGCCAAGATCAAGATTATTCAGGGCCATAGTGTTTTTTTAATCATCAGCCACTGATCTGAGACAGCAAGATACTTCATGACTTTTGCTGATTAAATTGAGCTATTAGAGCATGCATAGACTAACAAAATCTGAGACCAATGGTAGGTGGAACGCAACGCTCTCATAGCCCATACGGATTTTGTTCTGCTACCACCTTCTAACAAGATTCACCAACTTTTTGAAAAAGAAAATTGCCAACTACTAGCAAATTTTATTGAAAAGGGAATCTTCCCAAATAATTCATGAATTCTTCATAACATTACAGTATCTAAGAATAATAAGCAAATTAATTGCAAAATATTCATGAATGTTCAATTATCTAATGAATGTTTGAAAACCTCAATAAACATATATTCTGCCTCTCGCTTTTTTTAGAGGAAAACAATCCCATTTTTTCCAAATTCTTCCCAAAATTTTCCAAAGTTTCCTGCAAACCACAGTTTATTGCCTTGGTGAATTATTCCTGTATCCATACTTTGTAAGATTGCTACCAATCACACACCACAAGAACACCAAAAAACTCCTTTACATTTTGTGAAGACTAAACTATGAAAAATACGTAGGAAAGTTACAGATCTTCGATAATAAGCATAACAAAATATCAGACAGACAAGTATCGAAAGAAAAAGCAGATTAGCTGAATAAGAAGGGGAAAAAAAAGTAGATTACACTCATTCGTAGCTGAAAACAAAAGCAGTGCCATTGTAGACTATTTCTAGTATTACAAAAGTTATAATTATTGTACCAGATTTGGTTAGTCATAGACCCTAAGACTAGTTAGTCAGAAACAAAAGCAGTGTCATTGTAGACTATGAGCATTTCTTTGCAGACAAGTTGATGCAGACACAAGACCATTTCAAGTTTACCAACGAAGAAAACGCCCACCACAAGCCTCTTCCTTGTGGTTAGGCGTTCATTGAGGAGCATTGAAGCCCTTACATATGTGGGTTGACACATAGAAGGCCCCACATCGGGAGGACACGTGTGTAGGAGGAAGAAGAAGAAGACCCACCGGATGGACAGATCTCACGTCCGGGCGCCCAAAAATTGCCTGCCTAGCGCCCAAAACTCACTGGACGTTTTTGGGTGTCTTCGCAGATTGCTTTTTTCTTTCCCGTTTTTTTTTATTTAAACATTGAGGGTAATTTAGTCTTTTTTACTTGCTTTTAGTGTTTATTTAAGAGGGCTAAGCCCTAAACTCGAATTTTAGTTGATTATTATTGAATGAAAGCCTCTTTGGTTATCTCCCTTCTCTCTCTCTCATGAAACTTCATCTTCTTCTCCAATCTTTTTCTTTTATTTTCTTCTTGTGCCCCTCCAATATTCCTCTAAGGTAAGATCTTCTTCCTTCTCTCTCTCTATTTCCATTATCCCCAATCCTTGAAATCCTAAATTCTCAAGTTTTCAAATCCCTAATCCAAGAAACTCTTTGATTTCTCGGACTATTGATCCCCATTCATCGATTAGGTTATGACCATGCAAGATCAGAAGGTTCCATCCCTCGCCGGATCCAACCATAGCAATAATTGAACTTCACACTTTGTGGTTGTGATGAGTGGCCCGCTCCATTGCATGTCTCTTTATGATCTTCTTAGTTTATTATATTTATCTCTGAATTTTAGATTATTATTGTCTTTATTTTCCGCTGATTTAATTGCGTTCATAAGCAAGCATTATAATTAGGGCATCCTACATCAAATTTGATATCGGAGAATAGGCTTGCATGGTTTTGTCTAGATCGAGTTATCAAATTAGGGTTTTGATTTTTAAGTCTAATTTATGAAAGTTCCAAAAAGAAAAGTTTCCAATTTTAGAATCTTTCCAACTTTGGAAAGTTTCTTAATTTGGAAAATTTCTAGATTTGAGTTATTTCCTGTCTTAATTTAATTCTATCAATTCATATTAGTTTTGCATTCATCGCATTCATCTTGTAAGTCGTAACACCTAGTAGTCTAGTTGGGTAGAGTTTGGTTCAAGTCTTAGTTGTATGCCCACGAGAAAAGGTAGAGGCTTCGGACTTCAACCAATCATGAACAACAACCAGTTATTTGAGCAACTTGCTCAATTAATGCAAAAAATAACTGCAATGGAAACGAGACAAAAGAATGAATTCACTCGTTTAAGTACCCAGATCACCACCACCATGAATAGAGTCAAGCAACTAGAGACATCCCAAAGGGAGAACCCCACTCTTGGGGAAGACACACTCTCAAGCAGGAGAAATCATTGAGGAGCGTGTTCCCATACGTGGAGGACATGGTGGTAGGGAACGTGGAGCTGGTCGTGGTGTTGTGCGAGAGGCACAAGCTACATATGACTATCCAGACCACTACGATCCCGATGAGCGTGCGATGAAGAACGTGAAGGTGGAAGCCCCAAGTTTTGAAGGGCGTCTGGATCCCAAGGCATTCCTTGACTGGGTTGCTGAAATGGACCACTACTTTGAGTGGTATGACATGTCAGAAAACCGTCAAAAGCGGTTTGCAAAGATGAAACTTGTGCACCAGGCCAAGTTGTTTTGGACCAATACTTAGCGAAAGGTAGAAAGAATTGGTAGAGCCACTATCAAAGATTGGCATGAGATGAAAGAGAAGTTAAAGGAGAAATATCTTCCTCTCTCATACCAACAAAAATTCATTGACCAGTGGCAATCCTTACGCCAAGGGTAAATGTCTGAGACTGACTAAATCGCCAAATTTGAGGAATTTATGATGCGATGTGATATCCATGAGGACCCTCTAGTAACGCTCTCGCATTTCAAGACAGGCCTTCGAGCGGATCTTCAGCGCGAGCTTATGACTCGGCCCTTAACAGACTTGGATGAAGCATATCAAGTTGTGCAAGAACTAGAGCAATACCTGAAAGCTCCTGTCATTAGACGTTTTGAGTCCTGAGACTCTAATGCTAGATTTGGTTCCCAGGGAACTAGACCGAACGTTGGTGGTCAACCTAGAGCACAGGCGACTGTCCCGCCTAGGCCTAGGGAGTACAAAGGCAAAGGGGTTCTTGGTGCCGGTCCCAGTGAGGGTAGCCAAGTGAGGTGCTACGAATGTGGGAATCTTAGTCACATGTCTAATCAGTGTCCAACGAAGAACCATGGGAAAGCCTTAGTTGTAGGCGAATACCATGAGAGTGTTGATGACCAGGGTGATTATAAAGTAGAAGAATATCACCCTGAAGGAGGTCTTACTAACGAAGATGGTGTAGATGAAGAAGCAACACTTGCAGTAGTCAGGTGTGTGCTAGCTCAGTCTAGGAGTAGTGTTGATTGGAGCCAGAACCCTATCTTCTATACTCTTGCCAAGTGTGGAGAAAAGAATTGTAAGGTGATAGTGGACAGTGGGAGTTGTCAGAATGTGATTTCCGCTAACACCTTAGATCGTCTGAAATTGAAACCCACACCTCATCCTGACACATACAAAGTTTCTTGGGTTAACAAAATATCCCTTCCTGTCACCCATCAGTGCTTAGTTCCTATCGAGTTTGGGTCATACAAGGAGTCCCTATGGTGTGATGTGATACCTATGAATGTTGGACACATTATCCTAGGTAGGCCGTGGCTATTCGACAATGATGTCACGATCTTGGGCCGTTCGAACGCGTGTACCTTCATGCATAACGATAAAAAGATCAAACTTATTTCTATGCCACCTGAACGCCCACTAGGGAAGAAAAAAGGATGAGATGGCGAGTGAGCCTAAGGAAGTGAGGAAATCCAATCCTAAGTCTCTTCACATAATCAATGCGATAGTTCAAGAAAGAGACTAAGGAGGATTCCATGTTATATGCCCTTGTGGCAAGAGAGATTACACCTGAAGTTCCATCAAAGTTACCCCATGAGGTAACGTCGGTTCTAAAGGAATATAGTGACGTGTTTCCTGAAGATTTACCGAACGAGTTACCACCTATGAGGGACATTCAGCATGCCATCAACCTCGTCCCAGGGTCGACTCTACCGAACCTTCCTCACTACAGGATGAAACCCTACAGAACATGCAGAGTTGAAGAGGCAAATTGATGAGCTTCTGTAAAAGGGTTTTATCCAAGAGAGTGTGAGCCCGTGTGCCGTGCCAGCATTGTTGACACCAAAGAAAGACGGCACGTGGCTCATGTGTGTGGACAGCCGTGCCATAAACAAAATTACAGTCAAATATAGGTTTCCCATACCTAGACTTAATGATATGCTTAACATGATGGCGAGGTCCACCATATTCTCCAAAATTGATCTCAAGAGTGGATATTACCAAATCCGCATACGCCCAGGAGATGAGTGAAAAACGGCGTTCAAAACCAAAGATGGGTTGTACGAATTGATGGTCATGCCCTTCGGCCTGACTAATGCACCCAGTACTTTTGTGCGGGTGATGACACAAGTCTTGAGGCCGTTCATGGAAAAATTCCTAGTAGTGTACTTTAATGACATTCTTATTTATAGTACCACTAAGGAGTCACACCTTGAACATCTGAAGCAGGTCTGTAGCGTCCTTAGGAATGAGAAGTTATACGCTAATCTTAGTAAATGTGCGTTCATCTATAGTCAAGTTGTATTCTTAGAATTTATAGTGTCTTCAGAAGGAATGCGCGCGGACCCTGAAAAGACTATGGCCTGAACCGAGGAACATTCATGAGGTGCGAAGCTTTCATGGCTTAGCAACTTTTTATCGTCGATTCATTAGGGGTTTTAGCACGATCATGGCTTCCATTACTAAATGCATGAAAAAGGGAGAGTTCATGTGACCTAAAGCCGCAGTCAAGGCTTTTAGGGAAATTAAGGGCAAAATGGTAGATACTCTTGTCATGTGTCTACCTGACTTTTCTAAAGTCTTTGAGGTGGCGTGTAATGCGTCTGGTGTTGGTATGGGTGGAGTGTTGAGCCAGGAGGGCCACCCTGTAGCCTATTTCAGTGAGAAACTGAATGAGGCAAAACAAAAGTACTCCACCTATGATAAAGAGTTCTACGCGGTAGTGCAATCCCTGAGACATTGGCATCACTATCTCCTACCACAAGAATTCGTCTTGTTTTCTGATCATGAAGCCTTGAGATATTTACATTCTCAGAAGAAACTTAACCCAAAGCATGCTAAGTGGATAGCGTTTCTTCAGGAATATTCGTTCGTCCTAAAACATAAGGCTGAGGTAAAAAAAAACCAGCGGATGCCCTTAGTAGACGAGTGACGTTGCTCAATTCCTTGAGTGTAGAGGTAGTCGGATTTGAGCAATTAAAAGATGAATACCCCACATGTCCTGATTGTGGGGTACTTACGCTTCGCTCTCTAGTGATCAGCGTAGTACAGGCGATTATGTCCTTAAAGATGGTTTCCTTTTCAAGAGAGACCGACTTTGTATTCCTCGTATGTCCCTTCGTGAATTCCTCGTCTGGGAGCTTCATTTAGGAGGGATAGCTGGCCACTTTGGTCGTGATAAGACCATTGCCCTCGTAGAGGATCGTTTCTATTGGCCAAGTCTCAAGCGAGACGTAGCCAAAGTTTTAGGGCGGTGTCGTACACGTCAGCTGGCAAAGCAACGCAAGCAAAACACTGGGCTATATACGCCATTGCCAGTGCCACATGCTCCGTGGCAAGACATTAGTATGGATTTCGTGCTAGGACTTCCCAAGACGATCAAAAAACACGATTCCATCTTTGTTGTTGTTGATCATTTCTCTAAAATGGCGCATTTTCTCCCATGTTCTAAAACGACAGATGCGTCTCATATTGCTCGTCTTTTTTGATGGTGTGGTGCATCTCCATGATTTGCCTAAGACCATAGTGTCTGACCGTGATGCCAGATTTACCAGTTACTTTTGGAAGACACTGTGGCACATTGTGGGTACTCGTTTACTATTTTCTACTGCCTACCACCCTCAAACAAATGGATAAACAGAGGTGGTAAATCGAAGTCTTGGAAATCTTCTACGTTGTCTAGTGGGTGAACATGTTAAGACTTGGGACCTAATTTTACCAACTGCTGAATTTGCTTATAATGAGTCAGTAAATCGATCTACAGAGATGAATCCATTTGAAATCGTTAGTGGGTATAAGCCTATAATTCCAATAGATCTCTTACCTATGTCAGTCACCCAAAGGTCTTCTGAATCAGCCGATGCATTTGCACGACATATCCACGAATTGCATACGTATATTAGACAGCGGATAAATAAGAGTAATGATAATTATAAAATCTCAGCTGATTCTCATCGTAGACTGCAAGATTTTCAAGAAGGAGACTGTAATAGTGAGGATAAGGCCAGAGCGGTTCTCACAGGGTTCCACAAAGAAATTGCAAGCGCGTAGTGCTGGACCATTCAAGACATTGCAGAAAATTGGGTCCAACGCGTATTGGATCGACCTTCCATCTGAAATGGGCATTAACCCGACTTTTAATGTGGAAGATCTAGTCCGTTCCCGACCCTACCATTGATCCATCATCTCATTCATGGCCTTTTTCCGACTTTCTTCGCAACCCATTCCACCCCTTCCTCCACCTATTGTCCATAAAGAAGAAATTGAAGGAATTTTGGATGAGGAGATAGTATCTACGAGAGACGGAGGTTTCCAGAGGTACTTAGTTAAATGGAAGAATTAAGCCACCGTCAAAATCTACATGGTTGACTGAAACATAGTTGCAGAGGGTTGATCCGGATTTGCAAGAGCACCACAAGAGTTTTAACTCGTCGGAGTTGAGTTTTTCTCACCCGAGGGGAGTTGATGCGGACACAAGACCATTTCAAGTTTACCAACGAAGAAAACGCCCACCACAAGCCTCTTCCTTGTGGTTAGGCGTTCATTGAGGAGCATTGAAGCCCTTACATATGTGGGTTGACACATAGCAGGCCCGACATCAGGAGGACACGTGTGTAGGAGGAAGAAGAAGAAGACCCGTTGGATGGACAAATCTCACGTCCGGGCGCCCAAAAATTGCCTGCCTAGCGCCCAAAACTCACTGGACGTTTTTGGGTGTCTTCGCAGATTGCTTTTTTCTTTCCCTTTTTTTTTATTTAAACATTGAGGGTAATTTAGTCTTTTTTACTTGCTTTTAGCGTTTATTTAAGAGGGCTAAGCCCTAAACTCGAATTTTAGTTGATTATTATTGAATGAAAGCCTCTTTGGTTATCTCTCTTCTCTCTCTCTCTCATGAAACTTCATCTTCTTCTCCAATCTTCTTCTTCTATTTTTTTTCTTGTGCCCCTCCAATATTCCTCTAAGGTAAGATCCTCTTCCTTCTCTCTCTCTATCTCCATTATCTCCAATCCTTGAAATCTTAAATTCTCAAGTTTTCAAATCCCTAATCCAAGAAACTATATGATTTCTCGGACTAGTGATCCCCATTAATCGATTGGGTTATGACCATGCAAGATCAGGAGGTTCCATCCCTTGCCGGATCCAACCATTGCAATAATTGAACTTCACACTTTGTGGTTGTGATGAATGGCCCGCTCCATTGCATGTCTCTTTATGATCTTCTTAGTTTATGATGATTATCTCTAAATTTTAGATTATTATTGTCTTTATTTTCTACTGATTTAATTGCGTTCATGAGCATGCATCATAATTAGGGCATCCTACATCACAAGTATTGCAAGTTAGTCAAGTGACATATCACCATGTACATTCCAGATTCCAAGTTCCATATGTTAAACTAATAGAAGATAACATTCAATGAGGTAAATACATTTCCATTGACCACTTTTGTGCTTCAATGAGCCAAAAAATATGTGTAATTCAACAACAGAAAATCGGTTAACTAAACATGCAAACTCAAACAACAAGACACATACGGCACAAAAACATCCATAGATCCAGGGTTACTTACTATGCTTGCAAGTGCAAAAGCAACGAAGACTGCAACAACAATAACTTTAACTCCCCAAAGGGCAAGAAAGGGTGCATGCACTTCCTACACAGAAAAGAAGATAAAATCCTTAAACAGGTTTATAATGAAAGCAAGACAGAAACACAAAAGTGA
Source organism: Liriodendron chinense (assembly GCA_003013855.2). Lineage (NCBI taxonomy): Eukaryota > Viridiplantae > Streptophyta > Magnoliopsida > Magnoliales > Magnoliaceae > Liriodendron > Liriodendron chinense. Next base: position 7,348,732 of record ML058446.1, read on the forward strand.
CCCCCCATGAGGATCACTTCATACAAAAATCGACCCAATCCACTTATCCAGCGCACCACACAATAGAAAGCAATGGATAGCCCACTGATATAACCAACAAAAAAAAGTGTGGCCCACTTGATTAGTAGATGAGGCTGATTTTTGCACAAGGTGATCATCAAGGTGTGTCAAAACTTTTGTACAGCTTAGATGTTGCATCATTAGTCATCTTCATCATCATCATCATCATCATCATCATCATTATCTAGCCTTATACTGACTAACTAGGGAAACTGGTTGCTGGCAGTAATTCAGGAAACTAATTGGTCATCATGGAAGGATGGTAACTATTGTTGATTGGATGGTAAATTAGCGGTCCAATTGGTTGGACATGAGCATGTCTCACATGTACACATGCACGAGCGCACATATATAGCAAATATTTCAAGGCCCGCATGTAGTAAGGGGACCATTAGACAACAGCAAAAGTAATTGAAGTCTTATGAAACTCCAAACATCATTAACATCTGAAAAACTACAACTAATAGAACAATGCGAGAATAAACAATCAAACTACTAAAAGCTGATACTATCAAAAGTTTTGGATAAACATACGATGCCCAATCGCACTTGTTCCCTACATGTGATTCAGTCACAATCAGACAAACCTTCATGTTCAAGTGTGTGCTTTCTTAGCACAACAGCAGTCCTTGTGTATCCCCTCAACAAGAGCCATGATACAGCTATCATGTTAAGATAACTTTCTAATTGGTTTTGGCAAATGAATTTATGACTTTTTAGGGCTATGGAATTCTAGTTGTAGTGGCTTGCATGTGACTACAATCTGTGTTGTAATAGGTTTCCTAGTTGAGTAGAATTAAAGTTCTGAAGAAAACACAGCTAGAGTTTTGGGTTCAAAGTAATTCATACAATAAATTGTCCAAGTGGAACTGAATATTTATGGGTGCATTTAGATGCTGAATTCACTTGAGTTACAATAAATGAATTCAGTCAAGAGGAAATGATGAAAGTGGAGTGGCACCATTTCAGTCCAGCATGACAACCAAACCCTTAATCACGATTAGGTGTTTTGGATATGGGGTCTTTAGAGTAATGAAATTCTGATTGTAGTGATTCGCGACTGACTGCAAGCGTGTTATGGTAAAGTCCTATTTGACTAGAACTAGAGTTTTGTAGAGGCCCCAGCTAGATTGTTGGATCCAACTTCCAAGGTACTTCAAATACTTGATTGTTTGACTGTAACTCGATATTTGGGTTGCACTTGGATGCAGAATTGATTTGAATTACAGTAAATGAATTCAGTGAACTTTATATTTTCTTAGTGCCTGTGTATCAACCATCTCACTCTACCAGAGCACCATAGTTTTTTTCATCTTTGTTTCCATTCCTAGAGACCCTAGCCAAAGTATCAAAGTTTTCTCTTCTTTGCTTCCCCTTAAGAAACCCTAGATCTCATCTTTTAAAATAGCATCATTCTCTTCTCCCATCTACCCCAACAACCCTTCTAAAAGAATAGCATTAGCATGCAGTATATGTAGATTTTAGGACCCTTCTTTTCTAGATGTTTCTTAGTGATGATGCTTTGAGTTGGAAACTATTCTATTACATAGACACTTTCAGTGACTATCATGGGATTTGAAGAAATCAAGAGTCAGTATCCTGTGGATTTAGATTCCAAGACTATTTACGCAGTGGCACTGGTGGTAATTATCCTCAGCTAGCTTATGTTTACAAAGAACTCCTGCAATAAAACATTATGTGAGAGTTGCCTTTAGGAGGTTTAGGTTGAAAAAAAATTTTAAAAAAATAAAATAAAAACATCATGTGAGAAGTGAGAGTTGCCTGTAGGAGGTTTAGGTTGAAATTTCGGTTAAATAAGATAACCACACTTGTACAAGATGTTTTATGTTTGCATGTTCCAAGTGTAATGTAGAGCAGATTACACAATGATGACATGCTTGTCGACCAGGGAAAGGGCAAAGGCACATCAAGGTGTTGGGTTCGCCATTAATTGTCGAGATTCACCAGTGGAGAACATCAACATGAACTATTATCCTAGGGTCACGGAGGACCAAATGAGGCCTTGATTATACTTTTGTAGCGGTAAATCATTTTTCCTAAGATGGTGCATATTCGGTGTTCTACCAGGAGTTCTCTGAATACAAGGCACCCCCAAATCCATTGATTTGTACGGAGCATGAAGTTCATGAGCTGCTTCTAGAAGGACCCTATGGGTGAACATGGGGAGACTTTTGAAGCTCTCATGAGCTAATCATCCTCGGACTAATGGACAAACAGGTTGCAAAAGGATGTTTGGAAAAGCTCATATGTTGTCTTATTTGGGAACATATGGCATGAAGGCAACCCGGGATTACCCGATGCATGTGGTTTGCGGGTGATTGCGTGCATCCACAGGGAATAGTCTCACCTCAAAATGGGCGGGGACACCCTGTCGTCATAAAAATAAAAAAAATAAAAATAAAAAAAACTACAGGCTGACCACCATTTGAATACGCTTATGGCATGAAGGCAATGCAACCAATCGATCTATGTTACCTATTTCTTTCCATCGTGGGAAGACGCCTAGAGGGTTGCAACTTAACCATCTCGGTTACCGAGTTCACCTCTCAGGCACTACTGAGATCATGGTAACTAGGGGTGGCAATGGGTCAGGTATGGGCCTGGGGTCGACCCAACTCTGACCCACTAACTAAACGGGCCAAGAATTCTACACGAACCAGGACCACAACCCAAACCATACCCAACCTGATCCACCATGACCAAACTCAAGTTTTAAGAATGGAATATGAACCCAAAGGTATGCAAAACTTGGCCTCGTTAGTGGATAAGCACACAAATAAATTGTCTATATTTATTTATTTCATGTCGGATTTTGGATCATTTCAGGCCTAATCATCTGGCCCAACCTATCGATAGCCTATATGGCAGGTCAGGTTGGGTATGGTTCAAGTCAAGCCCAACCCATTTTCTTAAATGGGTCATGTTTCTATCCCAAACCCATCCCACTACCCATTTAGATTACCCACCTCAAAAGCAGGCCACCAATTGTCCCACAGTCCAAGACAACCCATTGCCACCCCTAATGCTAGCATAATCCAAGAGATTCCACAACAATCTTATTTTGTGCAAACAACAAAGTTGAATCATATCCATATGTACCTTTTTGGGTTACATTTTGGAGAAGCTTGTTGACATGTAATTCAAAGGTTCTTTAAGTAGCATTAGTTGGATAAAAAGCTTGTAGGGGTTTATTAGTTAAGGGGCTAATGCCCACCAAAATAATTAGTTAAAAGGTCAGGAATTGCTAAAGTTAGAAGTAGGTTTAAGAAAGGGCTATCTAAGAAGTAGGTTTCAATCATGATTGAGATGTAATCCATATGTTACTCCATGTTTTCAATCATTTGTTTATTTAGGGCCCACTTAGTGTTGCTTCTATAAACACTTTGAACCATTATGGTTATCAGCACTACTTGTTTTAACTTTTAAAATGTTTGGTTAGATTTCTCAATAATTTAGTTATCAAGAATTCAATTTCCCAAAGAAGTGCTAGTTTTGTATGTGGGGAGGAGTGGTTTCCAAGAGGTGTTTGTGTTACTCTACACATACTTATGCATTTAATGCAAATTGCAAAAAAGAAAAAGAAAGAAAGAAAAGAATACAGAACTGATATTTACCTCCTTTTTTTAGGTAGACAACCCTTTTGTCTACTTTTGGTGGATCCCCAAATGGAAACATATGCCCAATATTGCTTGCTTATGGGCCACACTTGTGTTTCTTTAGGTGGGCAACACTATAGATGTCTTCGACCAAAGATCAGGCCAGTTGACTAAGCAGTGGGACCATGGTACATGCTTGTATGATCCAAGCCCCCACTCACCTCATGCAGCAACATGGTGCACTTGTGACCATCCTAGCGATACATCAAGTGGGCTCCACCATGTCGATGCCTTGTACCAAAAATCAAGCCAGTCAACTCATCAAGTGGGCTGTGTTTAAGAAATGAAATGGATGGCAAAAGCAATTTTTTTAGTGGTCCACTTGTTCCATTCGCTAACCCACCTAATGAGTGGACCACCATAATTTTTGTCTAGGGCACCTAAAGGTGGACATGATGAATGGTACGAAATGAAAATGTTTTTTTTTTCTCTCTTTCAAGTATATCAGTAAACATGTTTCTTTTCCCACAAGGGCCTGTTTGTTTATGGTGAAAGAAAACCTGGAAAAGGGAAACAGCTAGTGAATCCCAAAACATGGAAATGTTACGTTGGCTCTGGGTGAGATGATTCCCTACTCCCAGTTTGTTTCGCACAATGAATTCGCATCGAAAATGCTTTCAGTCATTCCCAGTTGCCATTTTGAAAGGGCAATTCTACCCAATCCAAGGAAAGGCACAATAATGACAACTTTTTGCCATTATAAATGTCGCATCAAAGGGTCGCTCTCTCCCATCAAACAGGCATTTTTAGGAATAGGTTTCCGTCACTTTTGAGGAATCCTTTATAAAAGGAATCGGCTTCCTATGTTTTTGTTCAAGTCTCTCCCTAGGCCCCTGAGCAAGAACATAAGATTTACAACCAGTTCTTCGCATTTGCTTCACGTGTTTAATTTCTATATGCATAAGCATGGGCAATAATGTCAGCAAGGAGTCCCTTCTCAATGGAACTTGTACCCCTTGAATGTCGTTTTCATTGACCAAAACTCATATTTGGCCATAACAATGCATTGTGGAAATTCTTCACATGCATTATTTCACTGCAAGCACAAAGCAAATTTCAGTTCCATTAGCAGTAGAGATTTCTATGCCAAGCTTCATGGCCGAAGTGAATGACCGATCGATGTTTTCAGGTCACACATGTGCACCATCAATACATTCATTTTGAATGTGATTTGTCCACAGGCACTCCTTGCCTCCATGAGTACATGCCTACATAACGTTCCAACAGTAGTGGGCCACAATATTTTAAGAAAAAAAGAAAATAATGCCCAAAAGCCAAATTCAATGCATCAGATAGATAAAAACACAAAGTTCAATTCTAATAAAGGAACAGATTGACTAGTTTAAAGTATATTTCAAAATTGGTACACAGAGAAAGATATTTCAATTAGTAATCATAAAAGAAGAAAAAAAAATCATTACTGGAAGGAAAAACAAATATTGTTGAACCTTACCCTCATATAGCGTGACAGTAATCCAGGTTTTCTTTGACCACTACCTGCATTTTTAAGATAGATTTCTCAATCCAATCAGAGGTCACATGAGTTAATAAACAGAAAAGGTTGGCCATCCAATGAACATATGTTTGATGCTGCACAGAATCATACACAAGATACCCATGCAACCGATGCCATGTTAATGTTCATGGTCCTTGATATAACTTACCAGGTTCAGCAGTAGTTCGACTAATCTTTATACATGGAAAACAATCAATCCTGTGATCCTCTGCCCTTAAAAAGTCAAAAACTATCAAGGCAACAAATGCCGTAACTTGTAAAAGGAAGTCCAGGAAAACTGCCAATGCTGCAATAAATCAGATAGATCAGTGTAGTGTACTCAGCAACAAAGCAAAAAATGAATATTATCAATAGAAAATGTTCTTACCTGCAAACATGGAGAATACACGGCACGCAGGCATTGGAATGAAACTTCCAACTGCAAAGGCCAAAACCTCAGATAGACTAGCCAGTGTTATAGATGGTCCAACTTCAACCAGGGCATTACTTATCCGTCCTTCCAAAGGCAAATCCAGTGGTTGACGTTTGACCGCATGTACCAGGATACACATATTATCCACTCCAACCTGTGAAAAGAAAATTCTGGGTTCTATAAATGATTATAAAATTAGGAACTAGAATTACATCCACCTTTTGGTAGTCACACATTCTTTCTACATTTTTTTTTTTTTTTTTTTTGAAGGGCTATGAATAATTTTATTAAAGAAACTGCCTGGAAAACAACCAAACAGAAAAACAAAAGAACAGAATTACAAAACCAAAACATAACAAGCTAACTTGAGAAATCAAAAGCCCATTCCACTGCATCCCTTTTAATCTTCCAAGTGACTTGGGCACAAGGCAGCGACTTGTTGCCACTAGCGAAAAGGTATGTACTACCAAAAGTAGAAAAAAAAATTGCCGCTAGCAATCAGGGTGAATATCAATCCCAAAAAATAATAGACATTGAACAGAACAATGAGAAAGTAAAAGTTGCACAAAGTCCCAAAATATACAGTTACAGAGTTGGCTAGAAAGTAATGATATATAACAATTTAAACCATTGGCAAGAAACATAAGAAGAAACAATTGTCACTCTTTCTAGTGCTGAAGCTGACTATTGTGGCAGCTGAGTTTACTTGGCTCTAGTTTCTACTTTGGTGTCTTCATATTTCAATGTCTTGTTGGAGAGCCTTCAAACTGTGCATGTCATGTGTGCTCATACCGGTCGGGCGACCGGTCTGCCCTTAGGCCCAGATGCACAACAAGATTGCTGTACAAATTTCATTCACCCTAGACCGGTCGAGCGATCGGTCTGCAGGGGGCTCCGACCGGTTGGTGGTGAGGCAGTCGTGATGTTTTTCCTCTTGACAGTTTTTGTGTTAGCTCCGACCGGTCTGCTACGCACGCAGTTTCTTACGCAGTTACACGGTTGTGCGTAAGATGTTTCTAAATTGGGATTTCTTGCTATATATATGGCATGAATCCGAACTTAGATAGTATCTAAGGTGTCCAAGGTTTCCTAAGTGGGTTAGGAAGAAGGGAGAGTGTTTTGAGAGGGAGAGAGCTTGGGTTTTCTCTATTTTTCCTTGCTTGTGGGCTGTCAATCTCTGTAATCTTCTAGAATCATAGTGGATCGCTTTGTGCCGTGGTTTTTTACCCATTGAGGGGTTTTTCCACGTAAAATCGGATTGCCTCTATGTGGTTGAATGCTTGTGTGGTGTGATTGCATTGTGTTTCTCGTTTGATCGCATATTCTACTGTGTTGTTCGGCTTTCGCTTCCATTGCCAACGTTCATATTCCAAACTAGTGGTATCAGAGCAAAAGTTAGTGTAACACGGATATTGTCCGCTCTGGCCGAAGCCTTTCACTTCCATTGCCAACGTTCATATTCCAAACTAGTGGTATCAGAGCTAAAGTTGGTGTAACACGGATATTATCCGCTATGGCCGAAGCCGCACAGTTTTGGTCACAAGGTTTCCCCCAAAAGGCCTCATTACCGTTAAGGGTTTTGGATTGGTCGAGCTTGTCGGTCGGGACAGCAGGTCGGGCCTTTGACTTAGTCCCACATCGGAAAGGGAGTGACTCTCAATCCTAGCTATAAGTGGGGGTTCCACCCTTAACGGTAAGAGGCCTTTTGGGGGAAACCCCGAGACCAAAACCGTGCGGCTTCGGCCAGAGCAGACAATATACATGCCGTTGGGGTGGGGCTGTTACAATTGGGGTGGAGTAGAATTCGGATCTGAGACGAGAAGATGGGATCAAGCACAAGATTCGATGTAGAGAAGTTCTCAAGCAAAAATAACTTCGAACTATGAAAGGTGAAGGTCGAATCCCTCCTAATTCAGCAAGGGCTTGATGAAGCTCTTGGAAAGTAACCTGAGGCTATGAAAGAGGATGAGTGGACGAAGCTCAACAAGAATGCTAGAACCTCGATCCTATTATGCCTTACGGATGATGTCCTCTATCACGTCACAAAGGAGAAGACAACGACTGATACAATGGTTAAGTTAGAGAAGGTTTATGCCAAGAAATCTCTAGAGAACTGAATGTATCTGTTGATGCAGTTGTTCATCTTGAGGATGGCGGAAGGGGCGAATGTGGAGGACCACTTAAGCACGTTCAATCGGCTAGTTTACAAGTTGGTGGAGATAGATGAGCCGATGAAGGATGAATATCAAGCATGCATCCTACTGAATTCTCTTCCAGATTCATATGAGTCATTCAAGGACTCTGTGTGCGCAGGGAAGGAGACCATCAACGTCGAGACCGTTATCTCAGCCCTCCAGTCGAATGAGATGAGAAGGAAAAGCGGTGACGTAGGTTCTCGTTCTTCATCAGAGACACTGATTATGAGGGGAAGAAATTCTAAGCATGGTGGAGGGTATTCTAAATCAGGATCTAAGGCCAAGGGTAAAGGAAAAGCCAAGGTGCGGTGCAATTATGGTCAGGAAGGCCACATGAGAGAGGATTGTCAGAATCCCAAGTTGAAGCAAGAGGTATGAAAATTCTTCTGAAGAGGGAGCTAATACCGTAGAGGACGATGGCGATCTTTGTGAAGTTTTGACTGTATCCGGCAAGGGATCTCACAGTAGAGAGTGGATCCTGGATTCAGGGGCTTCATGTCACGTTTGTCCTGACCGGAGTTCATTCACGACGTACAGGGAGTATGGTGGTAAATCGATGTTTGTGGGCCATGGCTATGCCCATAAGGTGGTGGGTATTAGTACGGTGCGCATGAGGAAGTTTGATGGGATCGAACAAGTCCTGGAAGATATGAAGCATGTCCCCAAGATGAAAATGAATGTGATTTCTCTTGGTGCACTCGAGGCGAAAGGGTGTGTGTTCATCGGCCGCGATCATTGTTGTAAAGTGATGAAGGGGGCACTCATGTGGATGAAGGCACGGAGGTGTGACCATCTTTACAAGTTGATTGGGAGCACAATTCACGGCAGAGCTGCGGGATCGCAACGGGATCCACGTTGCTCGTATGTGGCAAGTGCCCAAGGGCCACATGAGAAGAGCGGAAAAGGGCGTGAAAGTGCAAGGTTAGGTTGATGGAGCCACGAGAAGTGGTGGAGCTATGATGAAGTTGAAATGACGAGATAGCAAGGATGATTTGATTCGACGTTTGAAGCCTCGATGGAGATTGTTGGAGACCCTTCAAACTGTGCATGTCATGGGTGCTCAGACCGGTCGGGCAACCGGTCTGCACTTTGGCCCAGATGCACAGCAGGATTGCTGTACAAATTCCATTCACTAGACCGGTCGGGCGATCGGTCTGCAGGGGCTCTGACCGGTCTGTGGTGAGGCAGTCGTGATGTTTTTCCTTGACAGTTTTTTTGTGTTAGCTCCGACTGGTCGGCTGCGCACGAGGTTTCTTACGCAGTTACGCGGTTGTGTAAGATGTTTCTAAATTGGGATTTCTTGCTACTAGATACACCAATCTGAATCTCCCTTCACTAGCGAGGTCATGGAAGCCCCGTTGCCCAGAAAGTATCGAGCGCCTGTTATCGCTCCGTATACAGGCATTGGCGATCCTCTGGAACATTTGGAAACATACAGGTCCCTCATGGAGTTGGAGGGACATGGTTCAGAAATCATGTGTAGGGCTTTTCCCCTTACATTGAAAGAAGCGGCTCGTACGTGGTTTCGGGGGTTAAAGCCTCGTTCCATCAGTTCCTTTTCTCAATTATCGGAAATATTTCTTTCTCAATTCATGGGAAGTATTCGCATTAAGAAGCCAACCTCCCATCTGATGAATCTGAAACAGCAACATGGGGAGACAATAAAAGAGTTCACAGTACGGTTCACTGCCGAGCCGTTCAAACCGAGAGTTACACTGAAGAAAAGGGTCTCACAGCCCTCATCGCTGAATAATGAGCGAGAAATTCAGGTTTGCCTTAGATAAAAGCCCGCCGAAAACTATGGCGGAATTCCAAGCCAAAGCTCAGAAATATATCAATGCGGAAGAAGTCGCATTGACACGCCATGGAGTACAAAGTAAGAAACGCAAGCCAGAAGGAACTTCTACAGATAAAAAATACCATCGCGATCAGCGCGATCGTTCTCCCAGGAAGCCTTATTCTGGTAAATATCATAATTACACTCCTCTTAATCGGTCTCCTGAAAAGGTTCTAATGGAGATAAAACACAAGCCATATGTGAAGTGGCCTGCAAAGATTAAATCCGATCCCGAGAAGAGAGATAAGAGTAAGTTCTGTTACTTCCACAAAGATCACGGGCATAGGACCCAGGACTGTATCTCTCTACGAGACCATATCGAAGCCCTTATTCGAAAAGGCCATCTCCAAGATTATGTTGCTCGTAAAAATCGATCACCAGAAAGGGCGAAGACCTCATCTCGCCAGAAGGAACCATCTCATCATCAAACCGATCAAGAGGACGCTGAGCCCACGGGAGAAATTCGCACTATCGTCGGGGGACCAGCTTGTGGGGGTGACTCTCAAGCTTCAAGAAAGGCATACGCTCGAAAGGCGTCCAAAGAACCCCAGCAAATTTATTGGCTGGAACAGACGTCCAGCTCATCAAAAGCGAGCCATCCTCCAATTTCTTTCGCCCTCGAAGATGCAGCGGGAATCCACTTCCCTCATGAAGATTCTATCGTAGTCACATTGAAGGTATCAAATTATCTGACTCATCGGATTATGGTGGATACAGGTAGCTCAGCCGACATTCTGTACCTGGAGGCTTTCAACAAAATGACACTTTCCAGAAGCCTCCTCAAGCCAGTATCGACCCCCCTCGTCGGCTTTGGAGGAGAGGTAGTAACACCCGAAGGAAGCATCGATCTCCCAGTTACTTTTGGAGAGAGTCCAGCGAAGACCACCGTCTTCGTAAACTTCCTCGTCGTAGATCGAAAATCAGCATATAACGCCATTTTGGGGCGGCCGTCTTTGACCAAGGTTGGAGCGGCCTTGCACCCTTCATATCTGTGTGTTAAATTTCCAACCCCAAATGGCATCGGGGTCGTACGAGGAAGTCAGCAGGAGGCACAGTCCTGTTACCAGATAGCCCTCCAAGATCGAAAGAAGGCTCAAGCGACGCCCGTCCTGGAAATAGCTCAAGGATCGCCCGGTGTTCCCTCGACCACCTCGTTGGATCCGAGAGAAAATGCTCTGAAGTCGGGAACTCCAGGGGAGGAAACAGTGGCGATCCACCTGACCGAAGACGATCCATCTAAGATCGTGTGCATCGGGTCCTCCTTGACCACTGTCCATCGTGAAAATTTGATCTGTTTCCTCACCGAATACAAGGATGTGTTTGCTTGGTCCCATAAAGATATGCCAGGCATCGATCCTGATGTCATCGCACATCGTCTCAACATTGACCCGAAGCATAAACCCGTACATCAGCGTCGACGTGCCTTTACTGCAGAAAGACAAATGGCAATCAAAACTGAAGTTGAAAAGCTACTCGCGGCTAATTTCATAAAGGAAGTTGACTACCCAGAGTGGGTCGCAAACGTAGTTCTCGTCCGGAAAGCTAATGGCAAATGGAGGATGTGTGTCGACTATTCAGATTTGAACAAAGCGTGCCCCAAAGATAGCTTTCCGACACCGCGGATCGACCAGTTGGTCGACTCGACAGCTGGACATGCTCTCCTCAGCTTTATGGATGCTTATTCTGGTTACAACCAGATTATGATGCATCCACCTGATAGCTAGCATACTGCCTTCATCACAGATCGAGGACTATATTGCTACCAGGTAATGCCGTTTGGTCTTAAAAATGCAGGGGCCACTTATCAACGTCTTGTCAACAAAATGTTCGCTGCTCAAATCGGTAGGAATATGGAAGTTTATGTCGACGATATGCTCGTGAAAAGCATCGTTGAAGATAACCACATTTCAGATCTTCGAGAAGCTTTTGATCTGATGAGGAAGTATCAAATGAAGTTAAATCCAGAAAAATGCGCGTTTGGAGTGTCTGCAGGGAAATTTCTTGGGTTCATGGTTGGCCAGCGTGGAATTGAGGCAAATCCTGAAAAGATTAAAGCATTGATAGAGATGAAATCCCCTGTTACTCTGAAGGACGTTCAGCGTCTGGTAGGTCGCATCGCATCATTGAATAGGTTCATCTCGCGAGCATCTGACAAGTGTTTGCCCTTCTTCAAACTCCTTCGTGCAACGGCCAAATCTGATTGGAAGTGGACACCTCAGTGTGAAGAAGCTTTCCAACAACTGAAGCAATACATGAGCACTCCTCCCATTTTATCTAAACCTGTAGCTCATGAGCAACTCATTCTTTATTTATCTGTGTCTTCCACGGCTGTTAGCGCCGCTTTAATAAGAGAAGATTCCAGGGTGCAAAGGCCCGTTTATTATATCAGTCGAGCAATGGTCGATGCAGAAAATAGGTATTCTGATATGGAGAAACTGGCCCTAGCCTTAGTCACGGCGGCTCGAAAACTGCGACCTTACTTTCAAGCCCATGCTATTTTAGTACCAACAAATCATCCACTACGACAAGTCCTTCAAAAACCTGAGGCTTCCGGGCGCTTAACTAAGTGGGCGGTCGAAATCAGTGAGCACGATATCTCATTCTGTCCTAGGACCGCAGTCAAGGGCCAGGCCGTGGCTGACTTCATAGCCGAATTTACGTATTCTTCTGAAGATAATGTCATGACCAGCGACCAGCCTCCATGGTCGCTCTTCGTGGACGGGTCGTCACGGGCCACTGGTAGTGGAGCGGGCCTGATTTTAGCGGCTCCCGACGGGTCGCATTTTCAATACGCTCTGCGTTTCGAATCACGCGTCTCCAATAATGAAGCAGAATATGAGGCCCTAATTGTTGGCCTCGAACTGGCCATTCTACTCGCAGTCCAGAATTTGATAATTCATAGCGACTCCCAGCTCATTGTCAATCAAGTTCTTGGTGAATTCGAAGCCAAAGAAGAAAGAATGGCCTTATACAAGTCTCGTGTCCTCATCCTGCTCGCTAAGTTGAAGACTTATAAAATAATTCATATCCCTCGCGAGCAGAACCAACTTGCCGATTCCTTGGCAAAACTCGCTTCTGCGCCGGAATCGGAGTTATCACATTCGATCCCCATCGAACATCGTCAGAACTTGAGTATCGACCAAGTGACTCTAGAGCAAGTTCTATCGGTACAATCCTCTCCATGCTGGATGGATCCTATCATCCTTTACCTCAGAGATGGATACCTACCAGAAGACAAGAAAGCTGCGAGACAAATTCGGCTTCGAGCTGCCAGGTACACCTTACAAGATGGAATATTGTTGCGAAAAAGCTTCTCCTTGCCATATCTAAGGTGCCTTCATCCAGAAGAAGCACATCGTGTTCTAGATGAGATACACCAGGGGGCATGTGGTAATCATCCCAGGGGGCGATCCCTGGCATATAAAGCGATGAGGCAAGGATATTATTGGCCCACGATGAAAGCAGACGCCATCGAATTTTCTAAAAAATGCGACAAGTGTCAATGATATCTACCCATACCTCGTGTACCGTCTGAGCGGATGACCCCAGTTGATAGCCCTTGGCCTTTTTCCCAGTGGGGGATCGATATCATCGGGCCCTTACCAATGGGAAAAGGACAGAATAGGTTCGCGATCGTGGCGGTTGATTATTTCACCAAATGGGCCGAGGCAGAACCGTTAGCCAAGATTACTGAAAAACAAACTACTAAGTTTATATGGAGAAATATCATATGTCGTTTCGGACTTCCTCATACTATAATTACCGATAACGGAACGCAGTTCGACAACGCAGCCTTTGATGAATTTTGCGACAAATGGAAAATACGTAATCTCCGCACTTCTCCATATCATCCTCAGGCGAATGGGCAGGTCGAGGCAGTGAATAAAATAATAAAGCATCATTTAAAGACCAAGCTAGGTGAATGTAAAGGGGTGTGGCCAGAACTTCTGCCAGAGGTGTTATGGGCCTATAGAACCACGGCTTGTACGTCAACAGGTGAAACTCCTTTCTCCTTAGCATTTGGTGTTGACGCAGTGGTACCGGTGGAAATTCAAGTCCCCTCATATCGGATCGAGCAGTACGATCCCGCGAGCAATCACGAAAACCTTCGACTTCATCTTGATCTCCTGGAAGAGCGAAGAAATGCTTCTCAAGTGCGAGTGGCAGCGTATCAACAACGATTGCTCGATATCGAAATGCTAGGGTTCAGCCCAGATCCTTCAAACCCGGAAATTTGGTACTAAGGCAAAATCTCGGAGTTCCTGCTCGTTCATTAGATCCAAATTGGGAAGGCCCGTATCGAGTTATTAGGGTTGTGCGACCTGGTACTTATTATCTTGAAGACATGCTGGGGAAGCCCGTACGTCGCCCTTGGCACGTGGAGCATTTGTTACGATACTACCCCTAGATTCGATGTAGTTCATTACAACATTTTATGAATAAAATAGAAGATATCAGTTGGTTGCTTTTCCATTTACATGGACCTGGATAGCCCTGAAGAGAATGCTTACACATCCTCTTGGCCAATTGCCTACCCTTGGTAGGATTGAAGTCGTTACTAGTTGGTTGCTTCTCCATTTACATGGACCTGAATAGCCCTGAAGAGAATGTATACCATCTCTTGACCAACCTTCTGCCCTTGGTAGGATCAAAATCTCAATTGATAGATCAGTCTATCTCAACGTGGACATGGTCACACGACCCCCGGATTGAGTCTTCATTTTTTTTTTCATGAGCTAGTTGCTCGCAACTGATGAAAGAGATCGCATTTCCAAAATGCGAAGCAGCATAGCGCGTGCTTTAATAGGGTCGCAGTCATGCACCCTAATCGCGAGCACTGCGGCTCGTGATCGAATTCGCAGTCATGCACTCTAAATCGCGAGCAGCGAAGCTCGTGCTCGCATTAATGGGTCGCATCCCCTGATGAATCAAATGGAATCAACACAAAGCAACAATGAAGGAAAGAGAAGAATACACAATACTAAAAAAGTAAGTGTTCATTAAAATAATGACCTTACAATTACAGATCTCTTCTCCAAAAAAAAAATATATATATATATATATATATATACATAATATGGGAAGCTGCCGAGGTCAGGGTTGGTCATCCTCTTGCGCAGGTTCGCGGCTCTCAGCTTCAGGACCAGCTTCAGGAGCAGGAGCAGGAGCAGCATCTGTTGCCCCGGTGACTTCGTTCTCAGCAGCAGCCCGTTCTTTAGCTGCAACCTCGAATGCCACTCTGTCGAACTCCTCAACGTTAAAAGTTGGAGCAATTAGCTGCATAACCCTGACCGCAAAATCGCGACCAGCGATGTACGCATCGTATCGCTCCTCGTCATAAAGTTGGGAAGTACGAAACTCCTGAACTGCGCGAGGACCCTCATCAGATACCATCTGAACGAGAGCCACTCGCTCTTCCTCCCAGTGGATGGAGTCATCCTTCAGCTGATTAAGTCGCTTCTGGGCCTCCTCGAGCTGGGTCCGAGCCTCCTCGAACTTGGTCCGAGCATCCTTGAGCCATTCTTCAAGCTGGACCTTATCCTTGCGAAAAATCTCCTTCTCCTTCTCGCTCTTAGTATGGATCTCTTGAAGCTTTGCGAGCTGGAGGTCCACTGACTGAAAGCGCTCAGTCAGGGATTGGATCTTGATCAGGAGAATCTTCTTCTCTTCGTCCAACTTGGTGATTTGAACCTCCAAGGCCTTCACCAAGCGGTCCCTCCCTTGGACCTCGACTTCCATCATCTTCTTCTTCTTCTCCGCATCCTCCACGCTGCGGCGAGCTGCTTCGATGTCACGTCTGACTCGAAGCGTGAGATCCAAGCTCTATATAAAAAAAATACATGTGTGTGAGAAAGGAAGTAAATTAAAGCAATCCACCTTATCAGAGACGAAAAACACGAATCGTGTAGTTACCTGCAACAATCTCACCCCGATGTCGGTGGAGAGGGCTTCAGGGCTTGGTTCGGGGAGACTCCCAAAGGAGTTGGGGGAAATTTTGTCAAACATAAACTCGCATATTGGATGCAAGTGTGGAGGAATGACAAAAGTCCCCGAGCCCGAAGCCTGGGCTACGACCATCTCCTTGGGCCCCGAGTCGCGAGCACTCGCGACGCCAGGGACGGGCATCAACAACTCGCGAGCAGTAGTAGGCTCGCTTGGAGGCCCCTTTGGAGGGAGGCCTCCCCCTCTCCGATCACCTTTCGGTGAGTTGTCGGCTACCTCGATGATTGGAGGGCGAGGAAGGTCAGCTAGCGGGGGCACGGTGGAGAGAGGGGTCGCGTTGACCGGAGGGGTCGCAGTCGTACGAGAAGTGGTCGCGACTCCTCCAGAAGCGGTTTGGGGTCCGCGAGCAGGCCCCTCTGCGGGAGTAGGCGCATTTGAAGGACCCCCCGCAGTTTTCTTTTGCCTCTTCGAGGCAGTGCCCTTCAGCCGGGGAAGTACCCCCAGTGCGCCTCTCTTATCGCCAACATTCGTCATCTCTTCTCGGAAGGTGAGACCCGCTGCACAAAGATGACGAAGTTCTAGAGCAGTGTTGACGTGGCGCGCAGCCGCAGGGAGCTTGTAGACTTTGACAAGTTTTTCGTTGAGCCCTCCTCGCAGATTTGGCTTCACACCAATTGGAATTCCTGCGAGCAAAAAAGAAAGTTCATTAAATCGTCAATACAGCAAGGCTATTGTTTCCTTTCGGACAAGTAAACAGGCACTTAACCCACCTTCGCCAAAATGGCGATTAACATTATGGCCTTTGGGGTCGGATCCCATCTCGGACTCCCAGTTACCGGAGGCATAGAACCACTTCTTTCTCCATCCCGGGCAGTTGGAAGAAGGGTTCCCCAAAATGAAGTTATTCCGGTGCCAGAAGCAGAGGTAGTACCAACCCTCGCTAGCTGGCGCCTTCTTCAGCTGGAATAACCTCAAAAATTCCTCAGCGGTTAACTCCTCGTTACCCGCCTGCTTCCAAAGGACGAAAGCACTTAGAAGAACCCGCCAGCCGTTAACTATAAGTTGGCCCGGGGCAATCTTGTAGAGACGGAGGAAGTTTCGAATAAAGGGGTGGAGGGGAAGACGTACGCCCACTTTGAAGAAGTATTCATAAACAGCCACACACCCAGGCGGTGGTGCATCGGCTGTCTCCCCTCTCCCAGGCAGTCTGAATAAAACAGAGTCTAGAACCCTATAAACCTCTCTAAGGTTAGAGAGTCTTTCCTCCGTCAAGATGGAAGAGTAACCGGAGGCAGAATACCTCCCAGCCGGTACTCTGGCGTTATTGGATTCAGAGGAGTCAGGGGTTTCATCTCCCAGAGGAACAATCTCTTCGTCAGAGATTTCCGCCATTATAAAAGGGAGATGGAAGATGAAATGAATGAGGAAAAAGAAAGAAGGGTACCTCCGTAAAGAGGTTTTTCACTCCAGAATAGAGAAGGAAGAAGAAGAAGAAAACTCTGCAGCAATGGAATTCGGAAATGAAGGAATTTCTCTAAGTCCGATATTTATACGCAATCATTCCGCTTGATTTGCTGGACACGCGGCAGATTCTCATCCGGCACGTCAGACGAACGGACGCTAGCATTAAATACGGAAACACGTGGCACCTGACGCTTCATCTCTGGCGGCATAGAAAGCTGCGCAAAAGCTGGTCATCATAAATGCGGAAGCACGATAAGTGAATCATGCGCGATTGTCTCCCAGAACCCAGCTGTCAACACTAGCAAACCCTTGGCATAGTTCTTCAATACCAAGGGTTTGGGGGGCTTCTGTTGTAGGCTAATACAGTCTGACAAGAAGTGAAGGGTCGTGACCATATGAATGCGAGGAGTCCAGGCCGTACTCGCGAAAAGGGATCGCGTCTCCTGGATGCGAGCAGCTCGGCTCGTGCTCCTCAGAAGGGGTCGCGCGTCCCTGATGCGAGCAGCTCGGCTCGTGCTCCTCAGAAGAGGTCGCGCGTCCCTGATGCGAGCAGCTCGGCTCGTGCTCTTCAGAAGAGGTCGCGCGTCCCTGATGCGAGCAGCTCGGCTCATGCTCTTCAGAAGAGGTCGCATCTCCCGGATGCGAGCAGCTCAGCTCGGGCTCGTCAGGAGGGGTCGCACTTCACGAAAGCGAGCATCCCTGACACGAGCAGCTCCCGACATCAGAATAGTCCTGAGTCTTTTGGTTCAGATGGTCTTCTTCCTTTCGGCGTCTCCTTCCTTTTCGGTAGCTATGACTCCAACTACGAGCAATCAGCGCTATTACCATGTCGATCAGCAGCCTGTATAGGTTGGTCTTTGGGCTTATCTTCTCTGGTGGTTCCGAATCTCAGATTGCTATCAAGAAACGTGATTGCCGGAAGGAGTTATTAGGATAGATACTACCTTTGAGGATAAGGATCTTGTCCTCCGAAATCAGCGAGATTTCAGTATCGTACGCGATATCATCGGGATTTCGATATCTTATGTAACAAAATTGGCTAGCCTCAGATCTATATAAGGGAGTGACTCCATGAGGAGAAAGGTACGCACACATCATTCAATCTTGATCCCGTTTTGCTTGGCTTCTCTTCTTATTGTGGCCTAACTTAAGCATCGGAGGGCTAACGGCTGAGCCCCAGCCACCCTTATTTGCTGTCTTGCTTCAGGTCTGGTGGCGAAATCCCTGATGGAGTGAAGGAGCAAAGCCGGAGGATCTCGTTACAAAATCTGACATTAACACTAATCTTAGAGCTGAAGCATTGGCGACGTATCAACATCAGTGATCGGGAGAGTAAAGGTTGGCTGATTGAAGCACAAGAGAGTGGAGATTAAACAACCCGAAGTGACACATCAAAGGGGATCAATTCCGATAAGTAAAGTTTTCGTTGTAAGAGTCCACATGCTCTTTCCTCGTGGAGGATTAAGTATGAGAACTTGAATTGCTAAACTCGATAGGTTCGGTTATGGGACTTAAGCCTTTATAAGAGGGCTGAACAAAGTCTCCGTGTGGAGAGCCTCCAGCAAGAGTATACGTATGTTGTATAGGTTGGGAGAAGCTTTGTTAAACTCCTTGGTTATGTGGAACCATTACCTTAATAGGTTGGGAGGAACCTTGTCAAACTCGTTGGTTGGGTGGAACCATTAAACACCTTGGTTGGGTGGAACCGGGTTAACACATAAGTTGGGAGGAACCTAATTTAAACTTTCTAGTAAAATTCGATGTGCTCAAGGGGTGAGTACTTGAACCAGGAGTGGAGTAGACACGCAGTCAAAACACTATACATGCTTATGTTTGTGATATAATTGAGCACATTGTTAATCTAGTATTGTATGCTTGTGGACGCTCGCTTTTCAGCACTCTCGACCCTCCCTTTCGAAAAGGGGTATGTGCGAATCGCCGTTGTGTCATTGTCTCGCCTCGTTCTCGAAGGATTTTTTATTCGGTTGTCGTGTTAAACTGGATATGTTTGGATGAGTTCGTATAAGACCAGAGTCGCCACTAGCCAATTACTTTGAATCTGCAGTTAGCTAGACCATGTAGAAACGTTAGAGAAGAGAATTCAAAGATTCCTTCCTTTAAAATGACTCATTTTGATCTGCGGTCAGAGATTCGAGGTAAGGGATCACGGTTACAGGGTGGGAAGGTGTTAAGCACCCACTCTGCCCGTACCGAAGTACGGTCTCTACTTCACAAAATCGAACTAATACTTGAAAGTCTAATTTAATCCTGATACACTCTCATGAATGATGATGTATGAATGTAGGTCTAAACAGTACGAGTTTCTGATGGGCAGGTTTCCATTAACAGGCAAGCCCCAGAGCATACGCTCGAACTGATAGGTGCTTTGTGTGGGATGCACGATGTGTATTTAATTAATCAAAGTGCTTGCAGTGATATGATAAGCAGGGGGGTTGGAAGAATAGTAAATGTTACACTTATGCTAGATGCGAATGAGATGATGCTAATAAAAAAATAGCTAGATGGACAGAAGTGTCGCAAGGGTTTGCTTCGAGTGGCTAAGATTGGGACTTAGGTAACTTGGGAGGCTTGGACCAGGGTCAGGTGAGGCTGGACTAGGGCTAGGTTCTTCTCACTCGGGCTCTCCTTGGTGGAGGAATGGGCTAAAGGGATGGAGCTGGACTCAAAATTTCTGGACGTTGAGGAATTTTTTCTAGATGCTGAAACAAGAGAGGATGGAGGTATTTATAACAGTGGCAGCTTGTGTAAATAAGCTTAGGACGCGCTACTCCAGCTTCGGAACGTACGGCCCCCGAACCTGAAGCAGAAAGTCCGAGGTTCGGAGCTACTCTGAAGCTGTGGCTCGGAACTAGGTGAGTTAACTGGGTTTGAAAGATGGATTAACACGGTGAGTTGACTAGGTGCAAGGGCTAGACTGACCCGGTGAGTTGACTCGGTGATTTGACTCAACGGGTTGACTCACCAAGTTTAACTTTTTGAGGATTTTTTTGACTGGTTTTTCTTATTAGGGGTTTTTCAGGCTGATGTTTAGGGGTGAGTCGACTGGGTTTAGGCTTGAGCTGGGCTATGGATTGGGGCTTACAAGGGTGAGTTTGGCTGGATTTGGACATGAGATTTGGGGGTATGGACCTCCATTCATTCAGTTATCTCTACCAACATTGTAGCCAAAGGTGGGGTGTCTACAGATGCCCCTCTTTGGCAGAGGTTGCATGCAACTGAATGTCAAAGCGAGTGGACACCCCACTTCTAACCCGTCATTCATAAATCATGGTATGGAAGCTTTGCTTGCCTTTGTATCTGAGTCAGTTGATTGTCTGAAAATTGATAACTCGCACATACCGTAGGAGTTTGGAGAAAATATTGCGATTGTCCCTACATGAGTTACAACCACCGTAGGAGTTTGGAGAAAATATTGCGATTGTCCCTGCATGAGTTACAACTTGGGTACCCAATCGCAACCCTTCCATTCCCGATCAGTACTAACATCGGAAATGTACAGTAGAACCTCTGCGTCCATCATAGTCTTACGAGGTTACTGACCCTGTGATTGATTGCTCGTTGCTTTCCCGGATCACTCCGAGAGTACTTGTTTCGCTTGACTGTCAAAGTGGTTAGATGCCCTGCATCTACGCTACCTTACGGGTAATCCACTACTCCGAATTGGACTCAGTTAATGTACTTCAAGCATCCATGCCTAGATATGTGTGGGTGAACTTTTTCCACCCAATCTGCTGGTTTTGATACTTAGGTTACAATTCATCGTTTCCATCGTTCAGATGGTTTCTTTGACCGAGCCTTTTGGCTTTCATCTTTTTGTATCTTGGCATTTAGTACGGCCGCACTAACACTAGAGTTCAGTTTAACCGTATTTTGAGTGCATTGGATCCGATGGCCTTCGGGGAAACCGCGAGACATCGGATCTTATTTGATTTTTGCGTTGGTTCCTACCTGGAGATATGGAAGATCTCTTAGTGTTTTGGAGGCCGAACGCTCTACTAGGAAAATATTTGTCGATTTTGAAAAGGTACCTACTCTAGGGAGTGATACTCCATGGGGTTTTTATTTGCAAATAGGGACATATATATTTTTTGTCTTTTCGAAAAGGAAATCTGGCTTGCACACGCATCCACTAGGGATGCTTGCGGGGTCTTTGACTAACCGACTTTTATTTTGAAAGCAGGCAAACATGATGATTGATGCGATGGATGCCGATGCATGCGGATGCATATTTAAAGATGGATGCATGATTTAGCTCATTCTCTTTCAGTTCATTGATTTTGCTTTTGTTGGGGATGCAGAGAACTTCGAGCTTATTACTTTTAGGGTTGTGTTTCCTTGGGGATTTTCTTTTCAATGCGGATGTTTGGGTCAACAGGTTGGTCAAGATCCCGACTCGTGGTTGATCAGGTCCATCATCCCAAGATGCTGTTTCTTTGCTGATGGGGATGGATGAAGGAGGTTGTCTGTTGTAACCTCAAGATGTTGTTCTGGGGAATGGGTGTGATTGGGATAGTGTTTGGTTGCCAGTTTTAGTCAAGATTTCAATTTGCGAGTGATCAGATCCGTCATCCCAAATTGTGAAATGGGTGAGGGGAGTTGGAGACTTATAAGATGCTGTGCTGGGGATAGTGACAATTTTTGTGATTTTTGCAAATATTTGAACCAAATCTTTTCCAGAGTAGTCAGGATGGAGATCAGTTATTGAAAACAAAGGAAATATTTTTGTGATTTTGAAGATATTTGGTCCAAGTAAAGATCGGTGTTATTGAAAATAAGGAAAATATTTTGTGATTTTTGTAAGCTGATTTTGCAATGTTTTGGTATTTTCTGATTTTTCTGAAATGCAAGAAAATGTATGGAATTTTCATCCACTTCCAGCTTCTACTGCTGGTAAGGCACCTGATCCATTTTACGTCGGCGAGCAAGACGACTCTCACAAAGTTAAGTGTCATAGTTTTACATCTTCGGATGAGGAGATTTTGAGGGTTTTCAGTCAACACACCCACAAAGTTGCCTGTTCCTCATGTGCAATGCACATAGACCATGTATCGTCCGACGGACTCCTTCAGCCACAAAATGAATGACATCCTCGTATTTCCCTTTGTCAATCCAGTTTAGGGTCTTATACTGCTCACAATTCCGTGAGGGTGCACTTCACCTCCCAATTGCCTTAATCCTATTCATGAGTTTTAGGAACAGGGAACATCCGTCAGATTCAACAATGACTTCCAAATCAAGGTTTCTATCACGGTGCGTTCAACACGAACAAGATCGCGGGGTTCTGTCGCCTCAGCCCTTACCTGTTTAGAAGATTCCAAACACCCGTACGATCAAGTGTTAGTCATGTCCAGGACAGATTGGGAAAGAAAATCCCCCAAGAAGTTAATCCCAGTGTAGTTTTAGGTCTTCAGACCGCTGGGGATAGATTTGTGTAGTTAAAATCAGATGATAAATCTTTCTTTTTTTTGTGAAAGTTTCAGACCTTGACTCGGGTGATCGAGATTGATACTGGTTTTTATGGAAAGCTTAAAATCTTTTTGATATTTTTGAAATGATCCGGGTCATTGAACCTTGACTTGAAGGGCCGAGATTGATATCGTTTTTTTTTTTTTGAAACAAAAAAGTCCCCCGAGAAGTTAATCCCAGCGTAGTTTAAGGTCTTTGGACCTAAAATTATGTACATGCTGAAAATACATTCTTTTTGTGATTTTTTTTAAAAAGATCCAGATTATCGAACCTTGATTCAAGCGGTCGAGGTCGATGCCGATTTTTGGTTGAAAGATGGAAAGTCCCTTGAGAAATTAATCTCGGTGCAGTTTAAGGTCTTCGGACCCACAATTATGTACATGCAAACACGACATTTTTTTTTCAAAAGATCTGATCTATCTGACCCCCTGTTGAGCTCTGAATTGTGCATATTCCAACACCAACTCATCACATATTATGCAGGGGTTTCATGATTAAAAGACTACTTTAATGCAGATTTGTGATTGTAGGAATGAGATGGAAATTTCACTAATTCAAGGTTCAAGAGAGCACTTTATATACATTGAAGTCCAAGCTTTGATGAGCCAAAGAAGAGAAGAAAAACCTTGAAGAAATCATGTTAAAAGTCTCAAATTGTCCTGAAAAAGCAAAGTGCAGAGCTGCAGGCCATAAAAATAAAATACAGAAAGTTGTAGTTTCTGAAGATTGATTCAGAGATTGATCCGTCGATTGATCGCACAGCCTAAGCGATTGATCAACAGCCCTGAGCGATTGATCGCTCATAGCAGAATTGGCAAATTTGTTGCTGGACTAAAGTGCATATTTGCGATTGATCTCCCAGCTTGAGCAATTGATCCCCCAGCCTGTAGATCAATTGACAGAATGTATATTTTTGAAGAATTGCTGCTGGAACTCTCTGGACACTTTTTGGACTCAGCGATCAATCGCCCGTCCACTTGTGATTGATCGTACAATCATAGAATACAGTTTTTACAGTTGAATCGCAAGTGCGATTGATCACCCAGTCCAATCGATCAATCCATGCGCCCAGTTTAGAAATTTCCAAGTCTGGCTCCGATTTTCTTTATGCAGTGCGTAACTTGTACGCAAATTCTCAAAGATTCTTCGTTTTTGGAGTGTGAAAGCTATAAAAGGAGACATCCACTCCCTTCCTAAGGCATCTAGCAACATGGGGAGCAAAGAGATCAAGACCTAGGAGGCTTCCTAGCCTCCTACAACTAGTTTTCTTTTCCTTCTAGTTCTAGTTTCTAGTTTTAATGCTTTCTTCTAGTTAACCTCTTAGCTAAGGCTAAGAGGTGAAGCTTGTAGTTAATTTCATGTTTAATTCAGTTTGATTCAAGTGACTTTACTTCAAGTTGGATTTTTTAATGTTCTAATTTGAATAAAGTTGATATTCTTAGAAGTTTTATGAGAGTTCATGTGCTTCGGACATGGATTCCTTGCAATTCTCTAAGATTATCATGTTTGGCTTCATTAGATTCAAATTATGGTAACCCTTGAGCATGCCATAGTCCATAGGCATGGCTGTTACTCTGAAGGCCATAATTTTGAATGCTATGCACTTGAATAGGACTAGAACTTGAATTCCTAACTTAAATGGGATTGAATGTGCTTCATTGCTTTATCTTCCAACTAGATGAGAGATAGAACTTCGAATCTAGTTGTGTTTTATGTTTGGATTGAATGGATTAACATGAGATTGCTGTGAGTGGATTCTTAAAGCCTTAGTTTTCTCTCTCTCTTATTCTCAAATTTTCCTTTTTAAATTACTGTTTAGTTTTAATTTTCTTAATTAAAATTCTAAATTGTTCCAATCGAAGTTGCTGGAATAGTTTAGAACTATTTACCTCTTTCCCTGTGAATCGACCTCGGTCTTACCGAGAATTATTACTACATGGGAGCCTTGCACTTGAGGCGAGTGAACACCCCCTCCTTGATCGGTTGAGATCGAATGACGTTTTTTATTATGAAATTTCTCGGGATCTTGATCCTGATGTAGTTTAAGGTCTTCGGACCACATTTTGTACAGAATAGGGTGACACATTTTTTGTGATTTTCTCGAAATGATCCAGGTCATCAGATCTTAGACCAAGCGATCGAGATTGATGTCAATTTTTATTAAGAATCTCTTGGGATCTTGATCCCGACATAGTTTAAGGTCTTCGGATAACAAACTATGTACAAGCAATGCTGGAAATACACTTTTATTTTATTTTTAGAAAAATGTCTGGAGTCGTCAGATCTTGATTCGAATGATCAAGACCGATGCCAGTTTTTATTAAAAGCCTCTCGGGATATTGATCCCGACATAGTTTAAGGTCTTCGGACCAGAAATTTGTACAAGCGAGGATGGAAATGTGCATTTTTTTTTTTTTAGAAAATGTTCGGAGTCATCAAATCTTGATTCGAATGATCAAGACCGGTGCCGGTTTTTATTAAAAGCCTCTCGGGATGTTGATACCAACGTAGTTTAAGGTCTTTGGACTAGAAATTTGTACAAGCGAGGTTGGAAATGTGCAATTTTTTTTTTAGAAAATATCCAAAGTCATCGGATCTTAATTCGAACGATCAAGACCGGTGCCGATTTTTATTAAAATCCTCTCGGGATGTTGATCCCGACGTAGTTTAAGGCCTTCAGACCAGAAATTTGTACATGCAACACTGGAAATGTGTATATATATATATATATATATATATATATATATATATATATATATATATATATATATATATATAGAAAAATGTCCGAAGTCATCGGATCTCAATTCGAACGATCAAGATCGGTGCCGGTTTTTATTAAAAACCTCTCGGGATGTTGATCCTGACGTAGTTTAAGGTCTTCAGACCAGAAATTTGTACATTGGAAACCAAGGCTGGAAATTCTTGGTGTTTTCTGAAAAATGATTCAGATCATCAGGCCATGACTTTGGATGGTTGAGATCAATGTTTGACCAAGTCAATTCTTTTTTCTTTCTTTTGAAAATCTTATGAAGCTTTTTCCACATCGTCTTCTAACATCTCAATTTCTCACAAGATGAGATTTTGGTAAGATTCCTTTCTCTTTTTCTCATTCTTCTCTTCCATCACTTCATTCTTACATGGAGGTACAAGATTCACTAGCAACTACTCTTCCCAAGGAGAGAGAGAGAGGATTCACTTTGATAAGAGGATGGCTGGCCCCTTGGGTGCCGCCCAAGCCTCCTCTGCCCACTGATTTTTCCAGTGGGCTGGGTAATGGGGTGCCTTCCCTTTTTCTAAATAACATGGGGCACCCCTTGCACTTCCAACGTGCAATCTCTCTCTCTTCTTTCTCACACTCTCTCTTTCTTCAAGTTTTTCTCTTCTTTTGGTGGTCCTCTTGGTCTTTCAAGTGGTGAGGCTTTGGTGGAGTTTTGGGACAACAAGGTGGTCTCCCTTTGGTGAGTGGTGAAGGTATGGACCAGTCCCTTTCTTTCATTTCATTGCTTTCCTTTACATTTTCTCTTCTCATGTTCTCTTTCTTTTCTTCATGTAGGTACTTCAAGAGAGTCAAGGTGAGCCCAAGCTTTTTGGCCTTTCACTTTTCCAACTTTACTCATGGTGGTGCATGGAGATGGACATTTCAAGATTTCTCTTTTTTTCCCTCTTTTTTTGTGTTTTTTTTTATATACTCCCTCCATGTGTATGTAAAGGGTAATTTTGCCATGTCTATCAAGTGTGCATGATAAAATATCCTATTTTCTCTCATGGGAGTTGGGCCCCTTTTTATGTGTATCAAATAGGCTCAAAGTGAAGTCATGGCCCTTGGCGTATTTGATGGGCCCAATACTTCATTTTGGGCTCCCTCATGCTCTCTTTTCCTTTTCATATTTTCCTTAGATGCTTTCTCTTCTTTTTCATCTTCTTTTCAAGGTTTGGGCCCATGAGATTGGTAGGGCCCACCCCAAGTTTTGGGTTTACAATGCTCACTTTGGATGGCCCCTTCTTTCTTCACATGTGTATGGACAAAAGTGACTAGCCCATTCTTCACTTGGATCTCAAGTGGACTAGATTTCTTAGTTGGGCCTTTATGGACAAATGGCCCAAATCTTCCACCATCTCTTGATTATGATGTATATCCTTATACACAAAGTGTAGTGGGCTCTTTGTAATTCCTCCACATAGATGGGCTTTTGGGCCCTCATTGAAACTTGTGAATTTCTTTTAGTCATGTGTGCACCACTATACTTTGTGCATGTAGGATTCTTTCCCTTCATGCCTTTTCTTTGGATGGATGGAGGACTAGGGTTACTTGGTCATTTACAAGTCCCATGAATGAGTTGTTTCAACAATCTCACTAAGTTCAAATGGTTTTCTCATGTTGTAGGAAAGTGGTTCTCAAGAGTTTCCTTTAATGTTACCAACCTCAAATGGATGATCCTATTTCAAGTAAGTTATCCATGCAATCATAGCTCCTTGAACCTCTCTTGGGGTGTTTGGTGGGTCACCTACCATCCTTCTCAAGGATGAGTGATTTTTCTCAATTTGTGAATGATACCCATAAGTTGCCCAAACTTGTCCCATGGTTTGAGGCATTTTGGATTTTGATTTTCAAGTGGGCTATGTATATCATTCTTAACCATTTTCATGATGGTTGGATGACTCATCAAGCCATGCCCTCTTGTGCTCAAATGATCTTCTTTTTTGTAAAGAAAGCGGTGCACATAAGTTGCCCAAACTTGTCCTTGCATGGACATTTCTAACTTTGATTCTTCATGTGGGCTATGTGCATCAATTTTTTTTTTCCATTGTCCTCTTTGACTCATATGTTTGTGGGTAGTCCACCATATTGTATTCTCATAGTCAAAATATTTATCAAGATGATTCACATAAGTTGCCCATGATTGACCCATGAATGGGTTCTTATGGTTCTTCAAGTGGGCTATGTGCTCCTTTCAATCCATTGAGGAGGGGCATTTGAGTTGCTCTTGGGGACCAATTTCCTTCCTATTCCCCATTTGCCCATGTACATGTGTAAAAAGATGGAAACATTTTAAATGAGGCTCATTGCTTTGATATGGAAAGTGAACCAAACCTTGGTCACACATGGACTTTGAAAAGGGATTTTTCATATGAAGCTTGATTCTTATCCCACTTTGATCTCATGGCACTTGAGTTCATTTGTTGTCCAAAATGTGTCCTTGGATGGTGGATTTTCCTCACCTAAGGCATGGCACGCAACCCTCTTTAAGGTGGGCCTTGCTTTCTTCAATGGGCCCAACACATATCCTAGGCGACACATAGAGTTGGACATTGGATTTTTGCATTTGAATGTAAGTCCAAATCCATGGGTTTCCTAGATAATGATTTGGATTTTAATAGGTAAAGAATAGGAGCTTACCTTAATTACCAAGCTTGTAGGATTTGATGGCGGACGGCACGAGGGGGTGAAGAGCGGTTAATGAGGATGACCCTGACTTCATTGTTCACCGTGGGGACCATATGTGTTCTTTAGCCAAGGAACACCAACCTCTTCCTTCCATAAAAGGTCGAGGCACCCGAGACCTTTGGGATAACTGGGTGGAACAACCACAGCCGATGCTTGAACATGTTCTGGCCAATACTCCTTTCACAGGCCTTCTTACGTTACATTTCCAAAACAATAATGCCAACTGCATGCTACTTACAGCCCTTTGTGAGAGGTGAAGGGACGAGACCCACACCTTTCAACTTTCTTGTGGCGAATGGGGGATAACCCCCCTGGATATATATGCAGATAGGTTTTCTATTCCATGAGGCAGTTGCTCCCCATGTGGGCTCTCTTGCCCCCATTACCCCCAATGACTGGATACGGCTTGTGGGAGCCATCCCACCCGAGAGCAAATTTCAGAGTAGCCAAGTGAAACTGCAGTGGTTTCATAACACCTTCGCTGCTGTCATCCCTACTACCGAGCTAGAAGCCTTTCATAAAGCACGGGCTATGATTACTTACGCCTTTGGTTCATTCCTTTTCTGTCATGCGAATGAGAGGATCGATCCTAGATTTCTTCGCTTGAATGAGGATCTTCACCATTCATATAATTGGAATGGGACCATCTTGACTCGCATCTACTAGGGCTTGGATAAGACCTCTTAGAGTAGCAGGTCTTTTACAGGTTTTTGGCTTGTCATGGAGGTACTCTCTTTAACCTCCCTTGGAGATGTTTGTCTTCTTTCTTCATCTGATCATTGTGTTTTCCCTTGTCCAGACCTGTTTCTATGATCATTTTGCTCACCTATCACCAAGGATACGGGATGATGTTGAACCATCTTTGTATCGTTTCATGCATTGGCGTCAGCAAAACTTTCAGCGAAATCCTCGAGTGTCTGGGGATAATTGGTGTGCTAACATAGATGGATTGACTACCGAGGACGTAAGTATCTTATTTTCCTTATCCGTCGTGCTATTCTACAACTAACTATTAGTTCGCTCAGATGTCATATGCCTGTTTTCCCCTTTACTATACTCCTCAACGCGTGGAGGCATATGATTCTTCATGTCTTTGGATCATGTTCTCTGATGCTAAATCATTTCAGTGATACCTAGGAGAGAGGCTGCTCCGACAGATTACCGGCGTGGCCCAAGTTCCTTGTTCTGCACCCCCTCAGGCTGCTTAGATTCTGGCTGATGCTATGGCCAATGCTCTCGAGGGTCAGCTTGGAGTTTGCTTCACGATCTCGGATCGTGACTATGATGAGTGGTATCTACTGTATGGATAGGGACATCTTCTTCATTCACTATACGTTCTAAGGGGTCGCCGCAGGTATGCTGGAGGATCAGTGACAGCTCCTCTGATGGACCTTCACCGTCGGGAGCGGGAGGAGAGGAGGAATGATGATGATTATGTCGGTGATCTGTAGCCTGCTTCTCTGAGGATGTATTCATCTTGTTGATGTATGGCCTTCTGACATTTTTAAGGCCCCTTTCTTTTGTATCAAAATCTTCTAAATGAAATACAACCCCTGTTTTGCCTCTAATTTCTTGATGATGCTTGGATGCTTTGATTTTTTTATCCATTCTTTGATGCTTTGTGGAAGATAGGATTCTCAACTGCATGGATGATGACTTGAACGACTCAGATTGCTTGATTTGGCCATGTGGGCCCTTTTCAGACTTCAGCTTTGCTTTGGAGCACCTATCCTTGATGTTTTGTGAGGCTAAGAAGGCTTTCCATGATGTGGATAATGATTTGAGCGGTTCGAATTGCTCTTTTTAGCCATGTGGGCCCACTTGATGATTAGATCCTAGACTCTGGCCTTCTTTTTGACGATCCATCCTTTGATCTCGTCATTTGATGACTCATGTAAGCTTTTCCATGGTTTAGATCATGATGATCTAGCCTTTGAATGGCTTAGATTACTTGTGGGCCCCTTTTGATTAACTTTTCTTCTCTTTGACTTGGTCATACCCATTTTGGTCGTAGGTCTTCATGATTGGACAAGTGGGGCACCTTCTAGGTGGTTCAGATCAGATTCGGTCAAAATTCGGAGTTGATCAGAGCTTTGAGCGGCCTCCTGAGTGCCAACTGCTGACGTGGACTGACAGTCTCACCTATTAGAGGCTATGAGACCAATCCTGTGGAGAGAGAGGGAGACCGTCCGTACGGGCAGCCCACAGGGGGCCGTCCAGACCTCTCCTCATGTGCGATCTGTGCGGGCTCTGGTTCGGACATTACCCATTGCTTCACTGTCCCTGCCTGCTTGATTCCTTGCGTACGAGGTTTGATTCCAGCCATGAATCCCTCTTTTGTCTCATCTTTCCTTCCTTTCTTGTCTTTTTTCTCTTTTGGTCCTCTCTTGGGCAGCCATTGATGATGGCTTGGGGGTGATGAAGGCTGATCCTGGTGGGTCCCATATTTCAGAAGATGGTGGGGGCTTTAATGATGGTGAGATGCTCTTGATTGATGGTGTAGATGGAGGTTTAAATGGGGTCATTCATGGTGGATTAAGAGTGGTTGTTGGGGAAGCTTTGAATGCCCCCATTAATGGTGAGATTGCTGAAAATTCTGATTTGAATGGAGCATTGACCATGGTAGGATTGGATGGTATAGATGGGATGGGGAGATGGGTCGTAGGTGAGGCTACACATCCCTTGGGCGTGGGCCGCGTGGATGATCTGATCGATAGTGATGATGGGGTCATGATGGACATAGATGGGCTGATCTCATGTTTAGACAGTATGGATGGTTCAAATGATACCTTTGACGGCTTAGATGCTCTTAATGATGGCCGAGATGTACGGTACACTTGCTTGGGTGGACTTGATGTGATCATTGATGATGTCCCCTTGATGATGGACGGTGTGGATGTCCCGATGATTCCTTTGACTGGACAAAGTGATGGTCGGATTCCTGACTTCATGTTGGAGAGGACTGCAAGTCCAGATCTGACCATAGATTCTTCGATCGGGGTTACCGGGGCTCTTCTTGATAGTTCAGATGCATTTTTCAGCGGTCAGATTGGTCAGGATGCCATGATGTGCGGTGTGATCTTTGCTGATAACCTTCTCGATGGAAAGTACCAACCTTCTCCTGATCATCGACCCTTTACGCATTCAGTTCATAAGGTGGGCGAGTCTTCTCATGCTGCTGAGGTCGTGACGATTTCAGATAGCGATACAACTATATCAGACATAGTCACTACTAGGGATATGTTAGGGGCTGTTGAGTTAGCAGGGGTTCCAGCTTTTCCTTCTCCTTCGCCCGTTGATCTTTCGATCCTTGATGAGTTGTCAACGATACTTGGGATTCCTGTGAGGACTTGCTAGTTGCTTCCTTGTCCTTCTTGTTCGCCATGACTGCTTGCTTGGCTTGACAAATTGTCAGCTTATGAGATTCGAGAGCTGGAGTCGTATGGCTTTGGCGGTCTGATCTATATGGCTAGGGTTGACATTAATTGGAGGATGCTTGGGGCCACACTGATTGAATGGGTCCCTTCGTCGAACTTGTTTGCGTTCAACGATACAGAGATGGGACCTTCTTTAGAGGAGCTCGCGCGCTTGACAGGTCTTCCCTGGGATTATGCTCAGTATTTCTCGTCGAAGACTTTGCCGAAGATTGCCACTCCGCATAACTGGTTTGGGATTACGTATCTTATTCAGCCTGCAGCTGATGGTCAGGATGTTGTGGTCTTCTCTTTAGACTCACTGTATGATCTTTTCTCGGGCCCTCGGAGTGTGACATGGTCCCTCCTTTCTCAGAATGCACTGATGTTCTGTCTAATAGCTGAGGTGCTATTCTCAGGATGGTGCCGATCTCAGACTTCTTTGCTCTTCGAGGTGATGAGCCGAGTTGTTCCATGGCAGGGGATCATTTCTCTTGTCTTGGCTGAGCTGTTCAATGGGCTGACTGACTGTGCCCTAGGCTGCACCCGTGTCCTTCGTGGCTGCTGTGCATTTCTCCAGGTATCCCTTTTGTACTTTCTTTTGCTTTCTTCTCTTTTGGGAACTGTTTTGCTTTAGTAGAGTCTCTTTACTTTCTTATGATCAGATCTGGCTATGGGAGCATCTTTCACTGACTGTTCCTGTATCATTTCTCGGCACTCGTCGCCCTGATCTCATGCGACATATCATGGAATTTCTTCCGCATACAACTAGGATGAGCGAGCCCTTGTATTACAGGATGTTTGCTGAGCTGCGTGACTGGAATGTTCGTTGGGAGTCATCTTGGCTTTAACTTCCTCCAGTACTTTGTGATGCTCATCGTCTTCCTCTGATGATAGTAGGCTTTCGCTCTTACTTTTCTTATCACCCTATCCAATTCCTACGGCAATTCGGGTATGAACAGGATGTTCCTCTTTTTGCTTTCTCGAGTATTGGGCATTGAGCACTTCCGACCAGATCATCTGACTTTAGGACTCGGATTGATGGGTCCTGGGCAAGTCACCTGACTACTGATTTGCTTGATTTTGAGCCGCGGACTTTTCCGATAACAACTGCCCCATACCAGCATTGGGTTACTGAGCAGTCTCTGTATCGACGCATTCCTTGCTGGCACTTGACCGCTAATGAGGATAAGCAGGATGTTCTTGGGGATGCTGGTTCTTCATCTGGTTCATATGAGCCCTTTGAGGAGCGCCCATTTATCGATCCCGGCTTCCTCTTGGTCACTCGTGGCCACTTGTTGTCTGAGATTTCTGCACTCTGGTACCATGGTGAGATGATGTCGAGAAGATTGGCCGCTGATCAGAGGTTGTCTGATGAGGAGACGGTGATCCGTAGCCTTAAGCGAGATGAGGTGCATTACCTGCGCATGGAGGTGAGCAGGTTGAGAGCGAGGCTATTTCATTATGACTCAGAGGACTTACCTGACATGGCTGAGGAGGACGGCAGAGATTGATTTTTTTGCTTTTTAGGGCTGTGCCAGCTGTCTGTACGTCTCTTTTTGCATAGTACATCACTGGTGATGATGCATTTTTTTTTATATTTTGAAAGAGATGATATGATATATGTAAAAGAAACACGATGCATTTAATGAAAAAAGAAAACTTTTTGAGAATTTATTGTGCCATGAGTTGTCTTGTGAGTGTGTGTCTAGATTTTATGCTAGGACATAGGAATCAGAACTGAGGTTCGGCCAATGCTTTGACCGATGCCTTGAGATTGAGTTGTGTGAGATCCCTTTGGTTCCCTAGATGTGTAGGCAATGGAAACTGTTACTTCTTGAGAGTTTTGTCAGAGTTTGCAGAGTTCTTTGTCCTTGATTGTACTTATTCTTGTTCTTGAACTGTAATTGCTTGAGCTGATCTGGACCGTCCGGTTTCTTAGTACCTGCACCTTTTATTCTTTCTTTTTCTATTCGAGCCATTTTTGCCTGCATCGCTCTTTCGAGTTTTCACCACAGCCGACTTTTTCTCATCATTTTTGTCCGTGGTGCCCTTTCGGGTTTTCACCACGTCCCGGGTATTTGATCTTACCTGCCCCATAGCAGCTATGATGTTTTTACCTTTGGCACCCTTTCGGGTTTTCACCAAGTCTGCTGTATGCCCATTGTTTTTACTTGGAGCGCCCTTTCAGATTTTCACTCCGCCCTCTTTGTTTAGGCACACATTTTCTTATTTTCTTTTTTCTTTTCTTTTTTTAGATTTTGGATAACTGCGGCGGCTAGAGGTAGGGAATCCGTCATTGCCGGCCGATGGCAGCCTTTCAGCCCCTATCATGAGTTACGATGATAGAGCTGTCGGTCTTAGCTATAGACCCTTCTAAGATGGATGGATGGATGACTGTGTTTCCTTTCGGGTTAATTTTTTCTCGAATGCCTTTGTTTTGGCTTCCCATTTTCTTTCTTTTTTCTGT
This sequence comes from Liriodendron chinense, assembly GCA_003013855.2. NCBI lineage: Eukaryota > Viridiplantae > Streptophyta > Magnoliopsida > Magnoliales > Magnoliaceae > Liriodendron > Liriodendron chinense. The sequence continues at coordinate 7,382,655 of ML058446.1, forward strand.
TCTTTTCTTCATAATCTTTTTTTTTTGTCTTTTTCTTCTCTCTTTTTTCTTTTGAATCCCTTTATTTAAAACACTTATTGGTGGACGGAAATGATATCTCAGAGGTTTTAGCTTTGACCCTTTGACTTCAGTTCTACTAATGTAACTCTTGATAAGGTCAGAATGACTTACCAGTGAAAGATCTTCACTTTGTCGGCGTTGATTGTCTCAGGAAGATCCACCCCTCTCATGTTGGTGAGTCTGAGGGCACCTCTGGGAAGTACTTCTCTGATGATCAGTGGTCCGTCCCATGATGGTTTGAACTTTCCTCTGGGATCCGGAAGGTGCAATGATAGGATCTTCTTCATGACCATGTCGCTCACCTTGAAACTTCTTTTTCGGACTCTCTTGTTGTAATCCCAAGCGATCCTTTTCTGATAACATTGGGAATGACTTAGCGTGCACATGCGCTTCTCATCTGCTAGCTGTAACTGATCGAATCTGGCCTGTTGCCATTCTCCTTTTTCAATTCTGCTTTCCAACAACACCCGTAGTGACGGTATTTCCACCTCGACTGGTAGAACTGCTTCCATTCCGTAAGTAAGCTCGAAAGGAGTAACGCCTGTAACAGACTATACAGACGTTCGATAGGCCCAAAGTGCATATGGGAGCATATTTGACCAATCTCGATAACTCACGACCATCTTCTCGAGTATCCTGACGATTGTCTTATTTGCGGCTTCTACCCCACCATTCATCTGAGGATGGTAAAGGCTCGATCGATGGTGTTGAATCTTGAACTTGCTGAGGAAGTCATCCATCTTCTTGTTGACGAACGGGGTCCCATTATCTGTGATGATAGCGTTAGGGATTCCGTATCAGCATATGATGTTGTTCTTCATGAATTTGATCACCTGGGATGCTGCAATCGTGGTGTAGGAGGTTGCTTCTACCCACTTGGTGAAGTAGTCGACTGCCACAAGTATGTACTCATGACCGTTTAATGCTTTTGGACTCACCTTCCCAATGATGTCGAGTCCCCACAACGAGAAGGGCCAGGGAGTTATCAGGTTGTACAGTTCTGATGAGGGGGCATGAATTTGATTTGCATGCTCCTGACACTTGAAGCATTTCTAGCGTGCTAGCAGCAGTCTGTCTCCATGATGACCCAATAGTAACTGAGTCGTAGAATCTTCTTCGCCATCATGTGCCCGTTCATGTGTGGGCCACAAATTCCTTCATGCATTTCTTTCATGATCTTTACAGCTTCTGTTTCGTCGACGCATCGAAGGAGGACTTGATTATAGGATCGCTTGTAAAGAACTTCGCCACTAATGGTGAACTGGCCGGCCAAACGCTGGATGGTTTGGCAATCTATTGTTGTTGCCACTTTCGGATACTCCTGGGTTTCAAGATATTGCTTGATGTCGGCATACCAGGGTTTGTCAGGGGTGGCTTCGGCTTCTTCTATTTACAAGCAGAAAGTAGGTTCATCTTGAGTTTCGACTGTGAGCTCCCATTCTGAAGCTCCTTTCGGGATCTCGAGCATTGATACAAGTGTAGCGAGAGCATCTGTAAACTGATTCTTGGTCCTGGGCATGTATGAGAAGGTGATTTCTTTGAATTCTTCGACCAGATTTTCAAGGTACACATGATATGGTATCAACTTCTCATCCTTGGTTTTCCATTCTCCATTAGTCTGATTAATAGTAAGCTGTGAGTCTCCAAATACGCATAACTTCTTAATGCTCAAGATTATGGCTTTCCTTAAACCAGCGATGCATGTTTCATACTCTGCTATGTTGTTGGTGCACTCAAATGCTATGCGCCTTGAGATAGGAATAGGGACATCGTTTAGAGAGTAGAGGATTGCTCCGATACCACTTCCTTTAGAGTTTGCTGCACCGTCGAAGAATAATGTCTAATCATCTTTCTTCTTCTTTTCTTCACCTTCGATAAGTAAGAGATCTTCATCAGGGAAGAATATCTCGAGCGGTTGATAATCTAGGAGAGAGTGAGTGGTGAGATGATCGGCGAGGGCTTGCCCCTTGATTGCCTTCTGAGTGACATAGGTGATGTTGAATTCAGACAGGAGTAGCTGCCATTTAGCTATCCTTCCAGTTAGTGATGGTTTCTCATACAGGTATTTGAGCGGATCCATGTGAGCGAAGAGGAGAATAGGGAATGCAATCATGTATTGACGGAGTCACTGAGTTGCCCAGACTAGGGCGAGGCAAGTCCTTTCTATCGGGGAATACCTAGTCTCGTAGTTAGTTAAGTAAACCCCACTCTCTTTTGAATGGGTGCCCAACATATACCAATAGTGAGACATGAGGTTGGGATTCTAGACTTTATCTTTGAGACATGGTTTTTCCCTCTCATGGCTTTCTATGGTTCAATTTTAAGAAGTTTGAAGGTGAGATGCTTACCTTATCAAGTTCATAGGAATTGATGGCGGATGGCACTCAGGGCCGTGGCGGCTGCGCTCAGGAGGATGATCCTGCTTATATTCCCCATCGTGGGGACCATATGTGCTCTTTGGCCAGAGAGCATCAGCTAGGGTCGGGGGACCTGAGAACAGTGGGATGACTGGGTGGAACCTCCTTACCCTTTGATTGAGCATGTACTAGCCGGCACTACTTTCGTTGGCCTTTACTCTCTTAGATTCAAGAGAAGTAAGGCCAACCATATGCTCCTTGCCGCCTTGTATGAGAGATGGAGAGATGAAACTCACACTTTTTAGCTTCTGTGTGGCGAGTGGGGGATTACTCCCCTGGATGTCTATATGCAGATAGGCTTCCCTTTCCATGGGGTGACTTTACCTCATGCTAGTTCCCTTTCTCCTATCAAGCTTGAGGATTGGATGCGGCTTTTCGGGGCTGTTCCCCCTTCTTCAGAATTCCAGTATAATCATGTGAAGCTTCGTTGGCTGAAGAACACTTTTACCAAAATGGTACCCACGACTGAGCTTGAGGCTTTGTATAAGGCACGGGTGATGATTACTTATGCCTTCGGTTCATTCCTCTTTTGCCATGCAAATGAGAGGTTTGATCCTCATTTTCTTCGGTTGACTGAGGATTTGCATCAGTCTTATAACTGAAATGTTGCCATTTTAACTCGTATTTTTTAAGGTCTGGACAAGACCTCCAAGTCCAGTCGATCCTTCACCGGGTTTTGGCCCATGGTAGAGGTATCCTCTAGCTCTTTTCTTGCCTTAAATTTCCTTCTTTTTCCCAATCCTGACCTTTTTGTACTGGTCAGACCTGTTTCTTTGAGCATTCTCCCCACCTTTCTCCCTTGATGAGGACTGACATGGAGCCACCTATATGCCGCTTCATGTACTGGCATATTAAGAACTGAAAGCCCAACCCTCGTACTTCCAAAGATAACTGGAGAGCTGATGTGGATGGCCTCACTGAAGTTGATGTGAGTGCTCTTCTCTTCTTAACTGCCGACTTTGTTCCTTCAAATGTCCTTTTTAATTGTGTCTTTCTATATCAGTTTGTCCGCAAGCCATATGCTAGCGTTCCGCGGTATTATACCCCAGAGCGGGTCGAGGCGTATGAGGCCTCTTGTATGCAGATCATTCTTTTTGATGCTGAGTCTCTTCAGTGGTACTTGGGTGAGAGATTACTTCGTCAGGTGACAGGTGTCACTAGAGTTCATATTTCTCCGCCACCACCTGTCTATCAGATGCCTCCTGAGGCTGTTGATGGGGCTCTTAAGGTCAGCCAGGGTATCGCTTCACCATCCCTGATCGAGATTATACCGAGTGGTATCTTGAGTTTGGGCAGGGATTCTCTTTCATCCTCTATATGATTCGCGCAGTCATCACCGATATGCTGGTGGTTCTATGATGGCTCCGATGATGAATCTGCACCGCCGAGAGCAGGAAGAGAAACGTGGAGACGACGACTATGTTGGTGACCTGTAGTTACTTCCTTTCAGATGATTGATTTTGCCTACAATTCTTGTAAGGCTTACTTCCTTATATCTTTTCTCTCGATGATGTACGAATATTCCCGATCAATGAAGCATGTCTTGATTTTCTAGTATTCTACGATTTTATTACTTTGATGTCTTAGGCCGTACTTGTATGTCTGCTTTGGTTGTTTCTTGCTTTTAATCTGACTTAAAGCTTTTAGCTCTTTAATTGATGATATTTGATGACTTTCAGTGGTCTGGATCGGCCCAATTTGGCCTTCAAATGGCTTGGATTGCTTGAATTGTGCCCATATGCCCTCTTGAAAATTAGATCTGGGATTAGGCCTTCTTTTTCGATGATCAAACACTTGATCTGGCTTCTTGATGGCTCATGTAAACTTTCCCATGGTTCATATTACTCCGACTCAGTCCTTAGACAGTTCAGATTGATTGTGAACCCCACTTGATAGTTTTTCTCTCTTTTGTCTTGATCAGACCTGTGTCAGCAATAGTTCTTCATCATTTAATGGGTGGAGAAATTTTCGGACAATGCAGATCAACTTCTGTCCAAATTTGGGGGTCAATCGGAGTTTCGGGCGGCCTTCAGAGGGCCATATGCTGAGGTGGCCTGACAGATCTCACATACCATCAAACCATGAGGCCAATCCCGTGAAGGGAGAGGTGGAGCGTCCGTACGAGCGGCCCAATGACAGTCGTCTGTCTCTCTGTTCATATGCGGCTTAGGCTGGTCCTGGTTCGGACATTCCACTATTGTCTCCTTCATTCCTCGTACGTCACTTTGATTCCAGCCATGATTCCACCATCCTCTTTGTCTTTTCTCTTCCTTTTGTCATTTTCTTGCTTTGTCCCTTCTTGGGCCATGGATGATGGTGATTTGGGGACTGTGGTGGCTGATCATGATGGACCCCACACTCCATATTTTCAATGGGTCCTTTATGGAGGTGATATGCTTTTAATGGAGGGGATGGATGAGGCATTGAATGGGGTTGTTGATGGGGGTTTGAATGAGGTTATTGGGGAAGCTTTGAAAGCCCCCATTAATGGTGATCTTGATGAACTTTCATATTTGAATGGGGCATTGAATGGTGGGGATTTAGATGCTAGGAATGGATTTAAGAGAAGGGCCATGGGTGAGGCTATACATTCATCGGATGTGGACCATATGGATGGTGTGATCAGTGGTGGGGATGAGGATATGATGGACATAGATGGGCTGATCTCATATTTGGATGGTATGGATGGCTTAGATGACACTTTTGATGGCTTGGATGCACTTGATGATGGCTGATATGCACAGTATACTTACTTGGGCGGACTTGATGTGATCATTGATGATATCCCTTTGATGATGGATGGTGTGGATGTCCCGATGATCCCTTTGGCTAGACAAAGTGACAGTTGGATTCCTGACTTTATGATGGGGAGGACTGCAGGTCCATATATGACCGTTGATTCTTCAATTGGGGCCATCAAGGCCTTTCTTGACGGTTCAAATGCACCTTTTAGCTGTCAGATTGTTCAGGATGCCACGATGTGCGGAGTGATCTTTGCAGACAGCCTTCTTGACGGACATTACCAACCTTCTCCTGATCAACGATCTTTTGCACACTCCGTTCATGAGTGGGCGAGTCTTCTCATGGGGCTGACATGGTGATGCTTTCAGACAGTGATGCAACTATATCAGACATAGCTGTCACAGGGGTTGTCCTAGGGATCGTTATTAGTGATGATGCAGAGGTTTCAACTTTCCTTCTCCCTCGCTCGTTGACCTTCCGATTCTTGAGGAGCTGTCAGGGATTTCTGGACCTTTTGTTCTGGAGGAGATCCTTGTGAGGACTTATCAGTTGCTTCCTCGTATTTCTTGTTCGCCCTGACTACTTGCATGGCTTGACAGATTATCAGTTTATGAGATTCGGGAGCTGGAGTCCTGCGGCTTTAGTGGTCTGATTCATATGTCTCAAGTTTATATTGATTGGAGGATGCTTGGTGCCACATTGATTGACTAGGTCCCTTCGTTGAACTTATTTGCGGTCAACAATATGGAGATGGGACCTTCTTTGGAGGACCTGGCACGCTTGGCAGGTCTTCCTTAGGATTATGCACAATATTTTTTTCCGAAGACTGCCACTCCACAGAATTGGTTCGGGATTCCATATCTTCTTCAGCCTGCAGTCGATGGCCAGAATGCTGTGGTCTTCTCCTTAGACTTACTATATGATCTCTTTTTGGGCCCTCGGAATGTGGCGGGGTCCATGCTTTCTCGGACTGCATTGATGTTCTGTTTGATAGCTGAGGTGTTATTCTCGGGATGGAGCCGATCTTAAACTCCTCTGCTCTTTGAGGTGATGAGACGAGTTGTTCGTTAGTAGGGGGTCATTTCTCTTGTCCTGTCTAAGCTGTTCAACAGGCTGACTGACTGTGCCTTAGGCTATACCCGTGTCCTTCACGGGTGTTACGGATTTCTTCAGGTAATTCTTTCGTACATTCTTTTTCTTTCTTGTCTTTGGAATTGTTTGCTTTGGTTGAGTTTCTTTACATGCTTATGATCAGATTTGGCTATGGGAGTGTCTTTCGCTAACCATCCCTGTATCGTTTCCTGGCACTCGTCGCCCTAATCTTATGCACCATATCATGGAGTTTCTTCCGCATATAGCCAGGATGAGCGAGCCCTTATATCGCAAGATGTTCGCTGAGTTACATGACTGGAATGTTCATTGGGAGTCATCTTGGCTTTTACTTCCTCCAATACCTTGTGATGTTCATCGCCTCCCTCTAATGCTGGTAGGCTTTCGTTCCTATTTCTCTTATCATTCTATCTGATTCTTGCGACAGTTCGGGTATGAGCAGGATGTCCTATCTTTTGCTTTCTCAGGTATCGGACGTCAATTACTTGCGACTAGATCATTCAACTTTAGGACTCGGGTTGATGGTTCTTGGGTAGGTCACTTGACTGTTGATTTGCTCGATTTTGAGTTGCGGACTTTTTCTATTGCAACTGCCCCATACCAGCACTAGGTCGTTGAGCAATCTTTGTATCAACGTATTCCCTGTTGGCATCTGACGGCTGATGAGGATGAGCTGGATGTCCTCGGGGATGCTGGTTCTTCATCTGGTTCATATCAGCCCTTTAAGGAGCCCCCATTTATCAACTCTGGCTTCCTCTTAGCCACTCATGGCCACTTGTTATCTGAGATTTCTGCACTTCAATATCATTGTGAGATGATGTCGAGGAGATTGGTTGTTGACTAGAGATTGTCTGATGAGCAGACGGTGATCCGTAGCCTCGAGGGAGATGAGGTGCATCACTTGCGCATGGAGGTGAGCAGGCTGAGGGCTAGGCTATTTCATTATAAGTTAGAGAACTTACCTGATACGACCTTCGAGGAGGAGGGCATAGATTGATTTTCTGCCTTTTGAGGGTTGTATCAGCTGTCTGTACATCCCTTTTTGCATGGTATATGATTGGCTATGATGTATTTTTTTGTATTTTGAAAGAAATGATATGATATATGTAAAAGAAATACGATGCATTAATGGAAAGAGAAAACTTTTGAGAATTTATTGTGCCATGAGTTATCTTGTGAGTGTGTTTTTGGATTTTTGTGCTGCAATGTAGGAATCAGAATTGAGGCTCGGCCAATGTTTTGACTGATGTTTCGAGATTGACTTCTGGGGAATCCCTTTGGTTCCTTAGAGGTGTAGGCAATTAAAATTGTTACTTTATGAGAGTTTTGTTAGAGTTTGTAGAGTTCCCGTCCCTGACTGTACTTCTTCTTGCTCTCGAACTGGGATTGTCTGAGTTGATCTGGACTGCCCTATCTCCTGATACCTGCACTTTTTATCTTTCTTTTTCTTTTTAAGCCATTTTTGCCTGTAGCACTCTTTTAAGTTTTCACCACAGCCGACTTTTCCCGTCATTTTTACCTATGGCTCCCTTTCGAGTTTTCACCACGTCCCAAGTATTTGATCTAGCCTGCTCCTTGGCAGCTATGCTGTTTTTACCTTGGCGCCCTTTCACTTTTTCACCAAGTCCCCTGTGTGCCCACTGTTTTTACTCGGAGCGCCCTTTTGGGTTTTCACCCCGCTCTTTTTGTTTAGGCACACATTTCTTTTTTCTTTTTCTGGATTTTTCTGAATAACTGCGGCGACTAGAGGTCGGGAATCCGTCGTTGCCAGCCGATGGTAGCCTTTCAGCCCCTATCCTAAGTTACGATGGTAGAGCTGTCGGTATTAGCTAAAGACCTTCTGAGATGAATGGATGGATGATTGTGTTTCCTTTCGTGTTGATTTCTTTCTTTGGTGTATTGTTTTAGCTTCCTTATTTTCTTTCTCTTTTTGTTCTTTTCTTTGTGCTCTTTTATTGTCTCTCTTTTTTTCTTTCTTCTCTCTTTTTTCTTTTGTTAAAACCCTTTATTTGGAACACTTGTTGGTGGACGGAAATGATTTCTCAGAGGTCTTAGCTTCGACCCATTGACTTCAACTCTATTAATGTAACTCTTGATAAGGTTAGAATGACTTACCCGTGAAAGATCTTCACTTTGTCAGCATTGATTGGCTCAGGAAGATCCACCCCTCTCATGCTAGTGAGCCTGAGGGCACCTCCGGGAAGTACTTCTCTGATGATTAACGGTCCATCCCATGATAGTTTGAACTTTTCTCTGAAGGGAGGTGTGACGGTAGAATCTTTTTTAAGACCATGTCCCCCACCTTAAAGCTTCTTTTTCGGACTCTCTTGTTGTAAGCCCGAGCGATCCTTTTCTGATAATACTGGGAATGACTTAGCGCACGCACGCGATTCTCATTTGCTAGCTGTAACTGATCGAATATGGCCTGTTTTCATTCTCCTTCTTCAATTTCGCTTTCCAATAACACTCGTAATGACGATATTTCTACTTCGACTGGTAGAACTGCTTCCATTCCGTAAGTAAGCTCGAACGGAGTAGCACCTGTAGCAGACCGTACAGACATTCGATAGCCCAAAGTGCATATGGGAGCATGTCTGACCAATCTCAATAGGTCATAACCATCTTCTCGAGTATCCTGACGATCGTCTTGTTTGCTGCTTCTACCCCACCATTCATTTGAGGACGGTAAGAGCTTGATCGATGACGTTGAATCTTGAACTTACTAAGGAAATCATCCATCTTCTTGTTGACGAACATGTCCCGTTATCTGTGATGACAGTGTTTGGGATTCCATACCGATATATGATGTTGTTCTTCATGAATTTGATCACCTGGGATGCTGCTATCATGGTGTAGGAGGTTGCTTCTACCCACTTGGTGAAGTAGTTGACTGCCACAAGTATATACTCATGACCATTTGATGCTTTTAGACTCACCTTCCCAATGATGTCAAGACTCCACATAGAGAAAGTCCAATAAGTTGTCAAGTTGTACAGTTCTGATGAGGGGGCATGGATTTGATTTGCATACTCCTGACACTTGAAGCATTTTTTGACGTGTTGGCAGCAGTCTGTCTCCATTGTGAGCCAATAGTGGCTGAGTCGTAGAATCTTTTTCGCCATCATATGCCCATTCATGTGTGGGCCACAGATTCATTTGCATTGATTATATACCAGCGGCATCTTTCTGAACTTGAAATGATTCTTCATGCAGTACTTGAGACTCAAACGTTCTACTAATGAAAAAAACATGATCCATCCTTATCGATTCCGGATTGGCAATAGCGTTCACGGTCTCGAACTCGAAACTATGAAACGGGACGTCCTCTTTAGAGTGTTGGATGTCGATGACGGGGATATCTGGTTCAGTGGCAACGACATTGGAAGGAATGATGAGCTCTTTCTCTATATGGACAGAGATCACTTGGTTCCCATAGATATACTTCACTCGTTGATGCAAAGTTGATGGCATAGCTCCGACTTTGTGCAGCCAAGGTCATCCGAGCAACATGTTAAAAGAGGCTGATATATCCAAGATTTGGAATGTGATAGTGGAGATTTCTGAACCTATTTATACCTCTATGTCGACTTCTCCTTCCACTGATCGGCGGGTGTTGTCGAATGCTCTAACGTACATGGTGCTGGGTTGGAATGAAGAGGGACTGATTCCCAGACGTTCCGCAGTCTTGAGCGGGCAAACATTTAAGCTTGAGCCGTTATCGATAAGGACCAGTGGGACACCTAGGACTTTATATTGTAAGGCTATGTTGAGGGACCGCCCATGGTTACGTCATTCTTGTGGCAACTCATTATTAGTGAAGGTAATGGTGTGCAGAGCCGGAAGTTGTCCAATCATCAATGCTATCATTTCAGGTGCTGTATTTGAGGAGACGTGGGCATCACTCAAGGTCTTGGCGAAAATTTCTCGATGTATGCGAGATGTGCAGAGTAGCTCCCATACTGAGATTTGGGCAGGAATTGACTTGAGTTGCGTTGTAACATCATATGCAGCTTCGTGTTTGTTGCCGAGGCCTGTAAGAGCGCTTTTAAGATCTCCTTTGTTCTGATTATCTCTTCGAATGCAACGCCCATTGGGGTTCATGTTCCCTACCTCTGCACATTCTGGATAGTGCTATGGGACTTCTTTGTATTCTCCCTTTCCTTTGCTTTCCAGGATTACTGGTTCTTACAGTTATGATGGTGTGGGTACCAGATCTTCCTCATATGGAGCTTTTGCCTTGAGGACTACATTGTTGTCTGTGCTGAAGGGATAATATCGAGGCTTGTCTTCATAGATTACATAAGGTCGCGACCCTGGCTTGACTGTTCCTGGAGCAGGAGGTTCCCACGGGGTGAACACTGGTCCTCTTAATATAGCGATGGTTTTCTGTTCGACCCAACTGTTGTAGCATAATTAACACACCTCCAGGACGTCTTTATGGCTTGGGGATAGGATTTGCCCCTTGCAATATGACCGGCTCGACTGGGGGAGCCCCTTCTAAGACAATGGGTTCTTGCTGCTGATAAGTATGATCCCTCCATTGTAGATTGGATTGTTCCTGAGCTGAAGTTGCCCCTTGTAAAATGATAGATTCGTATGCAGGCTTGATGTATGACTGCGCTCCTTCCAGAATGACCGGCTCCCAACATGAATGATTGTAAGGTGCCCCTTGTAAAAGGGCAGATCCTTGGGCGACTGGTGCACCATATGGTGGTGCTCCCTCGAGAACTAGCAGCTCAAAGACTGAAGGAAGGGGTTTGCCCCTTGTAGGATTGGAGGAGAGTTTGTTGGCCCTTAAGTGTAGGCATGAATGGACTGGATAAGGGAGAATAAGCAATAGAGGCGCTCTCCCTCTTCTATGCTGTTGACGACAGGGCTACGAGACGAACTGGGGTCCATCAGATGCTGAGGTAGAGGATTTTGAAGGATGTTAGTAGGAGCAACTGGAGGAGTTTCAGGGACTGAGATGACGATCTTGCGATTGTCAATCAAATTTTGGATGGCATTCTTCAGAGTCATGCATTGATCAGTGGCGTGGCCACGTCCTTGATGGTAGGCACAATACTCATTTTCTCGATAGTTTGGAGGCAGAGGATTTGGAGGAGGCCTGGGTGCCATTATAGTGGGTAATTGTTTTTGTATCAGCATAGTCATGACTTCACTGAGTGGTTGAGTGAGAGGAGTGAATTTCCTGAACTCCCTGTAATTCTGCCTATTTTGATACGAGTATTGGCCATTCCCCCTAAACTACTGCTGCTGTCGAGGTGGTTGTGACTGTGGTTGAGGATTTGGTTGTGGTGGAGATGGCTGCAGTTGATACCTCTGAGGTTGATGCTGACCCTAATTCTGCTGATATGGTTGGCGTCCCTGTGGAGGAGCGTATTGGTTGCCTTGGGCAGTGGCGATGATGTTGTTTACCTCTGTCGGGCGAGGAGGAGAACTGCTGTGGTTTCCATTTTCGTATCCGATAGGTCTTCCTTCCACTCTGTTCCGTTTAACTAGAGTGGCCTAGTGAGGCCATGGGGAGATTGTCCCTACACAGATTCCTGCTTCGACTTGCTCTCCAAAACGGATTAATTGAGAGAAATTCACATATGGATGTGAGATGAGATACCCAGATATGCCAGGATATGTTGAATGAACAATCATGGAAGTTTGTTCTTCGTCGTCGATGGGTCTCCGCATTCTGGCTGTCATAGCCCGTCAACGTCCTACATAAGCTAACAATGTTTCATCACTCCTTTGCTTGAGAGCTGTGAGGTTTGCTCTTCTAGGTGCCATGTTAAGATTGTATGCGAATTTGTCAACGAAAGCCTGAGAAATTAGCTCCCAAGTCCTGATGCCATGGCAATCCAATGATGTATACCAGTCTAAGGCATTGCCCTTCAGAGATTTTTGGAATAAGCAAATGAAGGCTCCATTTCCTGTGATTGTACTCAACTCTCCACAGAAAGCCTTGAGATGTGCTATGGGACAACCGCTACCGTCGTATCTTTTGAATTTTGGGGCCTCAAATTTTTGAGGTATCTGAGCATCTGGAAATGGACACAAGTCTCTAGACTTGGTCGTGGGTAGATCGATTCCATGTTGTTGTTGTAGTTGATTTTGCAAGGTTTAGAACTACTCCCGTAACTCGTCCAGTCCTGCATTATCTACTCGAGCAATTGGTGCCTCTCGTAGCAAGGCATGTTCTTCTTCGGCATAGTGGTCAATGTCTTCGACCCTATGGGCTTGCTGGAAATCAATTGTGGGTTGCTAAATTTAATTTGATGATTGAACTAGATTCTGACAAACTTGTGCTTGAAATGACTATAATTGAGCTAGAGACTGAACTGAAGGTTGAACTGGAATTTGCTGGAAATTAACTAAAGATTGCTGGAAATTAATTGGAATCCTATCGGCGGGGATGTACTTGAATTGAAAAGTGCTCTTGTTTGTGAGAGGTTGAGATGCTGGGAAGTGACCCCCTTGTTGGGTATTCGCCACTGTCCGCTGATTAATGTGGGCTTGACACTGACCCCATTGTGGGCATTCGCCATTGTTGACCCTGCTGTTGAAAATTGAATTGAAATCCCATCGGCGAGGATGTGCTGAAATTGAGTAAAGGTCCCATTGGTGGGGATATGTTGAGAAAGAAAAGGGGTCCCATCGGTGGGGACATGATGAAATCTACTAAGATCGTTGCTTGCAAGATTGACTAAAAATTGACTAGAAGTCCCTATGCCGAGAATGCTTTGAGACAGTCTTGTCATCGCAGGAAGGTATTGAGAAGGATGCCCCATAACAGAGGGCTGAGATGGCTGTTGTCGGTAGTCTTGGGAAGACTCTGATGGTTGTGCTTGATTTGAACTGGAGGCCGGAAGGGCCTGGCATGGCTGTTGAGATTGTTGTACTGGGCCTACTTGATTATTGGCTATGGCGGTAGCTTGTGCTTGCATGAATTACAAGAACATTTATTGCATTGATCTCATTCCTTGTGCCAATTCTTGCACGATTGGCGTGTTCTCAATTGGTTGTTGCATTGGAGGTTGCACTTCGACCATGTCGAGGGCAGGGAAGAGGTGACCTTCCTCTTCATGGTCGGACATGGCTTACTGAGCTTTGGTGCGGATTATGCTGCGATAAAGAGGTTGTTTTCTAAGACATTGAGCCCGAGGAGGCGCAATGGTGAGGAATAAGTTCTTCTCTTTTTTTGGGGGGTTTTGGGATTTTCTATATTTTTTTGGTTTATGGATGGAATGCTATGTAGATGAGATTGTATGAGGATTATTGACTTTCAAGTATAGGAATGATTCTATTTTTCAAGTTGGATCACGACTAGTGGGACTAGCACTTCCCCAGCGGAGTCGCCATTCTGTGGACGCTCGCTTTTCCATGCTCTCGGCCCTCTCTTTAAAAAGGGGTTGCGCGAATCGCTATTGTGCCATTGGCTCGCCTCTTTCTCGAGGGCTTTTTCGGTTGTTGTGTTATCGGGTATGTTTAGATGAATTCGTATAAGACCGAGTCTGTTAGTGCATTTTTTCGTGGCATACTAGTGCTCCTTGTTTGTCAATCACTTAGGTCAGTGAGTCTAGTGTCGGTTGAGCTTAATGAAGACAAAGACCGAAGACTCAAGACGGACCGGCTGCATCAAGGAAGAAGAAACAGGTAAAAGTGATGCTTTGGTGTGCCTTAACCTTGACCAAAACCTAACCCTTAACCTCTTAGATGACTTGCACCAACTAGGTATACCCTTAGTCATCATCATTAGTCTTAGAACTCCATGAAAAACATGATAAGTTAGACTAATTAAAGAGGTGGAAGCTGCTGTAATCAAAACAGCTCAAACAGCAGTTTCCAATTGATCTCTGGTCAATTGGACGTTGTCTCCGATAGGACTCCGATCAATCGGACAGAAGTTCCGATCAATCGAAAATTGTTCCAGCAACCTTGAAAATCCACTGCACATATTTCCAATCAATCGGACAGTCTTCCGATCCATCAGAAGGGGTCAGTCCGATCAATCGGACCATGTTCCGATCAATCGGAATATCCTCTAGAGAACTCTCTAGACTAAATTCCGATCAATCGGACATGTCTCCGATCAATCGGACATTCTTCCGATCAATCGGAGATGCGCGAATCTGCCCGTTTTTTTACTGTTGGAAGAAAATCTATTTAAAGATGGGGATTCATTTTTGAGCTGAGAGAGGGGATTTTGAAGAGATAGAAGCCACCATTGCTAGAGATCATTAGAGGCTCTATTCCAAACCCAAAGCAAGTCATTCTCCTTGTGTTTTCATCACAAGCTTAGGCCATTCAATGGCATCTTGAGAATGGACTTGTTCCCTCTTGATTCCTAGGGTTTAAACACCTTGATGATAGTTAAATCCCTTGTCTAAATACTACCTAGGAGTCTAAATAGGTGTATTCCTCTAGGAAACCTATTTCCTACCATTTGTAGAGGATTCACCATTCCCTAGCACCTTGGGCATATCCAATGGAGCATCACATGTAAAGTAGTTAATCTTGGAGTTGAAGCCTTGGCAAAGCAACGACGTCAAAGATCGGGGGAGCACAAGGGGAACTGATTCAAGCACGGGAGAGCGAGAAGAAGCAACCCAAAGCAGTGCTACAAAGGGGCTCAATCCGACAAGTAAGGTTGTCTTGTTAGGAGTACATTCACTCAATTCCCTGTGGGAGTTGAGTATAGAGTTTGTTTGACAAACTTGATCTAGGGTCGTTAGCCGATCCTTGGCCTGTTAGTCAGCCTAAATTCAGGGACGTCAGTCGTTCCTTGGCTCGTTAGTCGGCCTAAACAAAGTCTCCAAGGGGGAGCCACCAACACGGGTGCAAACGTGTAGGTTGGGAGAAACTTGTAAACTCCCCGGTTGGGTGGATCCGAGTTAAAACACCTTGTTTGGGAGGAACCAGATTTAAACTTTCCGGTGAATGCTGGTGTGCTCAAAGGGGTTGAGTACTTGAACCGGGAGTGGAGTAGACAAGTAGTCGAACCACTATACATTCTTGTGTTTGTGATTGTTCTTGAGCACATTTCTCTTTATGCATTTTGTTTAATTGGTTAATTATGAATGCTTAGTTAGGAATGCATGCTAAGCACTTGATAGGCACATCCAAACTCACAAGATGTACTTTCACTACCTCATGTTGACTTGAGCATTTCTTGATCCATCCTCTATAGTCCACATGAGTTGTTTAGACTAGGTTGCTGATTGCACTTATCGCTTGCTAGTATCTTGATTGGACCCACTTAGGCTTAGAAGCCGAAGTGTTAATCGCTTACGTAATTTAATTTGTTGAATTGTTTAAGTAGGCGAAAAGAGTTTTAAAAAGGTCCTAATCACCCCCTCCTATAGGTTTAGCCATAATTCTAGTTGCTCTTTAAGCTTCCACACATGTATGCATAGGGTGTCGTGTTAAACTACCCGACGCAATTTCAGAGTTGTCACTAGCCAGTTACTTCGAATCTACATTCGTCTAAACCCCGTAGAAACGTTAGAGAAGGGAATCCAAGGATTCCTTCCTCTTAAATTACTCTTTTTTATCTGTGGTCAGAAATTCAAGGTAAGGGATCACGGTTACAGGGTGAGAAGGTGTTAGGCACTCACTCTGCCCGTACTAAAGTATGGTCTTTACTTCATAGAATCGAACTAATACTTGAAAGTCTGAATTAATCCTCGTATATTCTCACGAATGATATGATGCATGAATGTAGGTCTGAACAGTAAGAGTTTCTGATTGGCAGGTTTCCATTAATAAGCAAGTCCAGAGCATATGCTCGAACTGACAGGTGTTTTATGCGAGATGCATGATGTGTGTTTTGATCAATCAGAGTTTCTGATGAGTAAATCCCGGATGAGCCGGCAAGACTCAGAACAGATACTAAGATCTAATCAAGTGTTTTGAGTGGAATGATAAGCAGGGGAGTTGGAAGAATAAGAAATGTTGCACTATGCTAAATGCGAATGAGATAATGCTGGTACAAGTATAGCTGGATGGACGAAGGTTTCGCAAGGATTTACTTCGAGCGGCTAAGATAAGGACTTAGGTAACTTAAGAGGCTTGAACCAAGGTAAGGCTAGGCTGGACTAGGGCTAGACTCTTCACTCACTCGGGCTCTCCTTGGTAGAGGAATGGGCTAAGGGAAGTGGAGATGGACTTGAAATTGACGGATTTTCTGGAATGTTGAGGGATATTGAATACGAATTGGAGAAGGGGTATTTAGAGTTACGAAAAGTGTCAACTTTCGTAAATAAGGACGGGCGGCCTGTTGAGGGCCGCTCGTATGGCCGCCTTGCTTCAGCTTTGGAGTGTATGACCTCCGAACCTGAAGCAAGAAAGCCTCAGGCTCGAGATTCAAACTACTCCGAAGCTGAGGCTCGGAATCGGGTGAGTCAACTAGGTTTAAAAATGGGTTTGACAAGGTGAGTTGATTGGGTACGAGAACTGGGCTGACTCAGTGAGTTGACTGAGTGATTTCACTCAGCAAGTTGACTCACAAAGTTAACTTTTTTAGGATTTTTGGAATAGTTTTTTCTATGGATGTTTTTTCGGGCTGATGTTTAAGGGTGAGTTGACTGGATTCAGGCTTGATTTGGGCTATGGATTGGGGCTTACAAGGGTGAGTTTGACTAGGTCTTGGATATAGGGTTTGAGGTATGGACCTCCATCCATTCAGCTATCTCAACCAACCTTGTAGTCGAAGGTGGGGTGTCTACACACCCACTAAGTTGTTCCTTAGGTAACACCTAATTCACTCCCACAAGTAACAGACGCAAATTTCCTAAGTGAGAGAGAGAGAGAGGGTAAGTTCCTTCCCTGGGAACTTAGGTGGGGCCCACCATGATGTTTGTGAGAAATCCACCCCGACCATCCATTTTGTGAGCTCATTTTAGGACGTGCGACAAAAAATGAGCGAGATCCACAATGTGGGGGGTGTCTAACATTACAGGGTGACTAACGGTGTGTTTGTGTGTACTAACAGTGGGATGTGTGTGCTAACCCAAAAAAAAAAAAGAAAAAAAAGTGGGCCAAAAACATGAGGATTGAACGTCCATAGTTGAAATATTCATGGGGCCACAGAAGTTTTGAATCAGGCTAATATTTGTGTTTTCAGTTCATCCCAATAGGAATGACATTATGAACAGTATGGGTGGCATATAAACATCATTGTGGACCCAGGGATATATTATCTTTTATATTTTTTAGATTTTTGATATGGTGGATTCAAACATAGATCCAACCCGAATTCGATGGCTATATGGATTTTTGGATCGGAAATTGATATGGCTATTTATAAGTGGATCGGATATGGATATCACCTTTTGGATCTGAGTTGGATCTGAATCTGATCCGAATTCGGCTACATATTTTTGAACTTGGAGCCGGATCCAACTAGATCCGATCCAGATCCGACCCGACCCATTGAGAGCACTGCTCACACACAACTAGTTGGACGGTCCAACTAGTTCCTAAATTAGGGATTAATTAGTACTAACAAATGCCTAGAAAGAAGAGTTATTTAAAGCACTTAAAAAAAAAAAAAGAGTAGGTCGGTTTGGGTGAGCCCCAACATGATGTTAATATGAAATCCACCTTGACCATCAGGTACATCAGCCCATGTTAGACCCGTGGACCGAAAATTAGCCTCATCCATGGTTCATGTGGGCCACACAATTGAAACATTGTATAAGGAAAAGCTCAGCCATTAAACTATTTTCCTTAGTGTGGCCTACTTAAATCATGTATAGGCCTAATTATTAGGCTCCAAGCCTAGGTTTTTGTGTAGCATCTAATAATCGAAGTGAATTTCACATATTCATCACCGTGGTCCCTATAAAAATCGAGGGCAAACATCTTTCTCTCAACTATTCCATTAGTATGGCACACCTGAATCACAAATTAGCTGGACTTTTTTTTATTCTAGGCCTAAAATGAGGTTACACTTCTAATGGTCGGAATGGATCTATATATAGATCGCAGTAGGTCCCTCAAAAATAGAGCTGCACACGAGTTGAGCTCAAGCCAGGCTTTAGAAAGCTTGAGCTTGGCTTGATCAATGGCCCATTGAGCTTGAGCTTGGCTTGGCTTGAGCATCGAGCTCAAAACAGCCGCGAGCTCATCGAGCCAAGCCAAGCCAAGCCAAGCCAAGTCGAGCTTATTCTTATATATATATATATATATATATATATATATATATATATATATATATATATATATATATATATATATATATATATATATATATATATATATATATATGAGCCAAGCCACTGACCCAACCCTACCCTACCCGACCCACTAATTCAGCCCAACCCAGCTACCCTACCGTACCCAACCCAACCCAACCCACTCGACCCAATCCCTACCCAACCCAACCAGCTAACCCGACGGCTTCCACAATTCGACGACTCGACTAAAAAAAACCCCAATGCCATTCTATATTTAAAAAAAAAAAACCTAAATAAGAAAAAAAAATTAAAAAGAAGCCTACCTAGTCGCTCGCTGCCTCGCTAGGGCGTTCACTGCATGGTCAGGAGTCCAGACTCGAGGGGTCCAATGCCAGGTGCAGTGCGGCCATGCGGGCCATGAGTCTCGTGCCTCGGGCGTTCGCTGCCCGTTGGAGGGTGGAGGAAGGAAGCCACTCGGGCGTTCGTTGCCTGCTGGAGGGTGGAGGAAGGAAGCCGGAGAGAGAGAGAGAGAGAGAGAGAGAGAGAGAGAGAGAGGGCCGGACTCCGGAGGGGCAACCGGGCAGGGGGCGCAGCGGGCTGGGGGTTTTTGTCTTTTCGAGAGAGAGGGAAATGAAAAGTGGGGTCAGGACCGTCGGGTAGGGTTTTGAGTTTTATTATAAATATATATATATATATATATATATATATATATATATATATATATATATATATATATATATATATATATATATATAATTATATTAAACGAGCTTAAGCTGATCGAGCTTTTTTCGAGCTACAAGCATCGAGCCAAGCTCTCTCGTGCTCGAGCTTAGCTCGTTTTCAAACAAGCTTTCTAAATCGAGCTTGAGCTTGGTCAAACTGGCCTACGAGCCAAGCCAAGCCGAGCTTAAGCGAGCCAAGCCGAGCGAGAGCTAGCTCGGCTTGTGTGCAGCTCTACTCAAAAATCAAGATTAGGCTTCCGTCTCCCCACTGTTCCGTTCGGGCCACGTTCAAATAAAGAAGGTGTTTCTAAGTCTAATTGGTTGTTGGACGATAAGCTAAAGTCCATTATATCATAACTTATAAAGAGTTAAGTTCATGTGATATCCAGGCCTTTCAATAGGTTAGTCCCACCATGTGGATCTTCTAGTGAAATGATCAATAATATCCGCATATTAAGTAGTCCACGCCATATAAAACAACATTCAAACATTGATAAATAGTGAAAAAAAGTATGGTCCACTCAATGAGTGAGTGACTTTTATGGATTTTTAAAAGGTGATTCTCATGATGGCTAACCTATTAGATCGATTAGATATCATATAAATATGAAATGTTGGGTATTTTCGGTTGGTTGGACCTTATATACTAGTCCGGCCCCTTGTACTTGAGACCTTGTAAAAAAACTCTTTTAGAGCATGTCTATTTTCATATTAGTGACGGTTGGTGCTGGTAGGTCCATTGTGGGCCTCACCTCGATGCATATGTTTTATCCACACCGTCCATCTATTTTTCCATATCATTTTATGGCATAAGTGGTGATTGAACACTCACCATTCAAAACTTCTTGAGGTGTGTTGTAGGCGTGCCTTTTCCACCATGAGACCACTCTTGAGATGTGTTGGGGCTTGTTGTTCTGGTCTCACACTTTGCCTATATTGAGCATATCTTAGGCTCATTCTTGGTTACTTTTGGACCGCCCTCTTAGGCCTTATTACTTAGGGATAGTTGTAGAGCCCACTTTGATGTCTGTCTCAGGCTTACCATGATCATTCGTTGGCCCTACGATTGCTATCCTGTTTGGATATTGATAGTAGCATGTTTTATATTTGTGTTGGTACGACACTTCCCCGATGATCGATGATTTATGTGGCGTTACATTAGTGATCGGTGCGAGGTTTATGCTTATGATTGCTATAACACTTTATCTTTACGTTGATATGGCGCTTTATTTATATTCTTACTCTTGATTTAACATTGCTCATACATTTGGTATAACATTGCTTTTATGCTTGATGTGATATTACACACCTCATGCATAATGATTATATGATTATGCATTATCATATCTCGTTTACATCCTGTGTGCATGACTTGGATGAGGGATTGTTCATGATTGAATATCGGAGTTGGGATGTTATCCAGGTAGTAGCGCCCTTGCTGGCTAGTAGACCTCGGTTAGTACTCATGTCATGGTTTTGTCTTGCCTATGTGCGGCATGATTGTGTTTGATGTCCCTACAACTTTAGGGCTTTTCAGGGGACCCGTTGTTGGTACATCTTTTGTTGTCAATTGGCGTGTTGGTTGGTCGCGTCTTGTCGTGTGAGCCCCGGTCGAAGAATTGAAGAATCAAGACTTGAAGATTACGCTTCGTCCATTGCTCAAGCTCATGCTGAAACAAGATCCCAGGTAAGTTGCATATAGATCGACCATAGGAAACCCAAAACATCAAAGAATGGCGTAATGACTCACATATTTTATCCCATTCCCTCTCGACCCTTGCACAAGTTGATCAGACTTGTGGTCCATGGCTGGTGCTAAAAGTAATTGAAGATATGTCCATATATTGGACCCCATGCACCAAATCACTTCATGCCTCATCATTGAAGTGATCTGCTGCTATGTTGAAAGACTTGGTCCAGCAAACCCGCTGTGACAAGTTCATCTAGACAGCGGCCAGGCTTTTCAACACATTAGCAACCTTGCTGTGAAGAAAGCAGATGGACAGCCGACCGATCTTGACCGGTCGGCCAGGCTTTTCAAAGTAACAACAGAGGCTTGCTGTAGTAGGTTCAGCTGGACAACCGACCGGTCTTGACCGGTCGGCCGGTGCATCAATAGAAATCAGAACTTGCTGTATATTGGTCAGATTGACAGCCGACCGGTCTTGACCGGTCGGCCAGTTATAACTTGTTATTCCAGCAGGCATAGCCGACCGGTCTTAACCGGTCGGCCTGGATTCTTCAGGCAATCCAGCAAGCACAGCCGACCGGCCTTGACCGGTCGGCCTGTTTTATCAACTTGTTCCAGCAAGCACAGTCGACCGGTCTTGACCGGTCGGCCTGTATTCTATTTTCCTCCAGCAAGGGGATCCGACCGGTCTTGACCGGTCGGCCAGACCCAGATGTGGCTTAGGATTTTGAATGACGACCGGTCCGTCTGACCGGTTGAGACCCTTCTCTGACAGGTCGGTCGTGACCGTTTTAGATCCATTGGGGCCATCATTTGGGGCTCTATATAGCCAGGACTTGTGGTCTTTCATGGCATGCATTCAACACCCTTCAAGAGCTAAGAGAGAGAGCTTTTACTCACATCCTCCTACCCTCTTTGCTCTTGTTCCCCTTGAGTTCATCATTCAAACCTAGCCATTAATGGCTTATCAATGAGTATTCAAAGCTCGGTTTGAAGTATGAACTCAAGACCTTCATTCATAGCTGACCTAACTTCGGAATATATTTATGAGGTTGCTTATAGCCATTGAATGTTTGTAGTTTGGTAGTTCCCTCATTACCATTTCATTGAATAGGCAAGAGGAACTAGACCAACTCTCTCCCAACTACCCGGCATCAACATAACCTCATCATTTGCATCGGTAGCTGATCTTGGGAGCACAAAGAGAAGCTGAAGCACGTGGAGCTGAAGCTACTCATCAAAGGCATCGAATCGGGGCTCAATCGTCTAGGTATGTCTAGTATTTGAGAGTCCATTTATTGAATCTCTATTCCCTGGATTGGGAAACTCCGGCGGGAGGGTACGTGACCATCCTTGGATTAGGATTGGTGATAGTTTGAGATCCAAACTCGTCAAGTCCCTGGATTGGGCCATCGGCGGATGGTAAACGCGGTCCTAGATCAAAGGATGTCAGGTTGATGGTTAACCTGATTTAAAACCAAGACTATAGTGAAATTCGGTGGTCTCATAGGTTAAGATCGTGAACCGGGAGTG
Source organism: Liriodendron chinense (assembly GCA_003013855.2). Taxonomy (NCBI): domain Eukaryota; kingdom Viridiplantae; phylum Streptophyta; class Magnoliopsida; order Magnoliales; family Magnoliaceae; genus Liriodendron; species Liriodendron chinense. The sequence continues at coordinate 7,405,102 of ML058446.1, forward strand.
GAGTAGGGAAACCGAACCACTATAAATCTCTGTGCATTGTGAGATTGAATGATTGCTATGTGTTGAATGGTTTAGTCAATCATGAATGCTAACTGTTTGATGAAATGCCTATGATAGTCCTTGCTTACAAATTGCTCATATAAATGCCTTGAATGTTATTGTGATAATCTTAGTTGATAAGATTGACTTGATTAGTTTTTAATTGTAATTGGAATTTAAAAAGTCCTATTCACCCCCCTCTAGGACATTAGGCATATCTCCAAGTATCTCTATAAGCGGTAAAACCACAATTTCACCCGTATGAGATTGGGGTCACCTTACATGTATGCACTGCTTACATGACATGGTTGGATGACCCAAATGATGGACTCATGCATTCATGCATTTGTATGGTGTACTTCTATTTACACCTTTGCAACATTAGGATTACAGCTTACACCTTTGCAACATTAGGATTACAGCTTACACCTTAGTGACATCGGGGTTGTAGCCACCATGGCTTTGTTGTGGCTAACGTATATGGGTATGGACACTAAAAATCTATCGAGGTTATAAGGTGTCACGAGTAGGGCTGCACATCTGCCCCGTTAACCCACCCAACTCGCCTGACCCGACCTGGTAGAAACCCGATCCGTCCTGACCCGGCTGAGAAAACGGTCCAGTCCCAAGTAGATGCGGCTGGACTGTTTTTAATTTAGGTACGGTTTAGGGTACATGCCAAACCCGCCCGACCCGACCCATACCTCGACCCGTGTATCCCGACCCGTTCCACCCGACCCGAACCGCCCCGTTTATACCAGTTTATTGCTTTTAGAAATATCTATATAGTATTATGAATAGGTTGAATGGTCAATAAACATTAGGGTGGACTCTAGAATATTTTAATGGTGGGAGTTCAATGACCACCGATTTTTGTGGTGTAGTCTACCTAAAGCTTTTATCTGCTTCCTTTTTGGGACTATGTCCTATAATAATCTAGAAACGTAAATGGACCGTAAGGATTTACAATATATACATTGAGGTGAGCCTCATGGTTAGGGTCTCACCCACATGGCTGGTTCCGGGTCTCATCGATTCTCACCCAAGCTGTGCTCATCTCACACTCACAGGGAGCGGATTAGGTGACATCCGAGAACCACCAAGGTGGGTGGCCCCTGACTATGTGTCTTAAATCCACACCGTCCAACTATTTTGAAAGATCATTTTAGGATATAATACCAAAAATGAAGCTGACTCAAATCTTAGGTGGACCACACCATAGAAACAGTCCTAACCAGACCCGACCCGGCTTAACATATAGGGTAGGGTAGGGTTAGGGTTAACCCTTTTACAAGTAGGGTAGGGTTAGGGTTGGGTCAACCCAACCCGGTCACGACCTGGACCGAAACCCGGACCTTTAAATATATTTAGGTTCGGTCCAGGGTTAGGCCCAACCCGACCCTAACCCAACCCGTGTGCAGGCCTAGTACCAAGCATCCCTGGGTGCAAGTCCCTAAACTTTGTGGCCACAAGATGCTTCAATGTCTAGACTGGGTGGATTTATGAGCGCACGGGTGACAAATATCACTAGGTTGTCTCCCACTTTGTCGGGGTTAGTTGGAAGGGAGTGTGACCTTATTCACTCGGGTGAAGGGGGCTATATGCTAAGTTGAGTCTGACCAGCTTGTGAAATTAGTCCGCTAGGTAGGATTGGTATACCACTAACGAGGCCGATAGTGAGGTCTCTTCCACTTGTTGGGTCATACACGCAATGGGCGGCAGGCTAGTGATGAAGTGTACTAAACCCCGGTGATTCCAAATGGGAAGCATACTGAGATGTGGATTAGACATCACGATTGTCATGTTTGCATTGCATGTAACACTCAGGTTTGTGGACGCGTAAATACAATCCAAGTGTCATACAAGCGTGGGCCACGGTTCCAAATAGGTATGGGACTATTCGGGAGCAGGAGTCTATCATTTTGGAATTACTTTACATGTTAGGTATATGACTGACATGTGGTGTAACCCTGAGTGCGAGGCCCCTACCTATGCACGATACTACGCATTACAACTCGATCGTTCATCATGTGTTCTTTTCCCATTGTATCATAACATGCTTATGTGACAACATGTTTAGTTGATTGACTAGATATACTTATACTAATATTATCTCATAGCATATAGCCTTGGTATGGCTCGATACACACATGGACATTGGCATGGCTGGCCTTCCATTTTTACTGTTTAATCTGATATTGATATTGATATGATGTATTTGTCATATGCATTGCACATGCACACACGCACTCTATTGAGCTTCGTAGAAAGCTTATGCGTGTTTGTCTATACTGCAAGTTATGCTAGAGCATATCAACGACATTGAGATAAGAATGTGTGTTTGATCTTTTACGATTTTTATTATATCATGTATTTACTTTTTTAGCATCGTACCTTGAACCATCTTTTAGCAGAGATGTATGTTGCTTTTGGAATTCTTTGGGTTATGTTTGGTTTTATAGTTTCCCCTAAATCCTCATTGTGGGATCCGACTTTCAGAACTTGGCATATGAGAGTTAGGAGTTGAAATCAGGGTACTACGGAGGCTGTCACTTTGGATTCGGGTTACGGTGAATGGTTGCCAAAAATCAGGTTTGGGGATTGATAACAATACTTGATAATTTCAGTTTATGGAAGCATTATTTAGTAAAATCCAACTTTCTTAAGAATTTTGCTATAGAATTCCCCACTTGTTTCTTAAGAATTTTGCTGTAGAATCCAAATTTCAAAAATTTTAGGGGGTTTTACCTGAAAATTCGTAGAAGCATATGACCAAGAACATGCTTTAACTCTTCACATTTACCAAAATGTTCTTCTGATTGTATGGATGGAGGATGAAGAGTCCAAATTATCATTAATGAGTAGATTTTGGAAGAACCAAAAGCCTTGTTGTGCTTTCGGTGTGGAAGAAAATTGCACTCTAAAAAACCAGAAGCTATGGTGGCCCTAACTTGTTGTATTTCCAAAAATCCAATCCAACCGCTAGTTGCATGACCTAATTTTATGTGTGTATATATATAAAAAGCAAAATGAGTGTCATTCGTATTTAGATGGACTATACACTTGGAGACGATGTACACAGCAATGCCAACCCTCCAAACTGTATCTCTCTGTGTGACCCACTTGAATCATGGATTGTTCTAATTCTTGGGCCCTATGCATAGATGTTTATGTAGAATATAATGGTTAGAGTTGATTTCTTATAATCTTCATGGTTGGCCTTGTAAAAAAGCAACGATGGACATCTCTCCCAACTGTTTCCTTTAGTGTAAGCCCATTTAAATCACAATTTAGCCTAGGCTTTTTCTTTTTTCATGGGCCTAGTGTCAAATTACACAACTAATAATCAGAGTGGATTTCACACATACAATACAATACGGTGAGCCCTGCCAAAAATTGACAGTGGGGTCCTTCCCACAACTACTAATGGTATGGTGGTGTCACACACACCGATCACCAAGTTCTACGGCCCCGCCATGATGTGTGTTTTCTCTATGCTGCCCATCCATTTCCATAGATCATTTTAGGGTATGACCCCAAAAAGGAGGTAAATCAAAGGCTCAAGTGGACCACACCACTAGAAGCAACGGGGATTGAACATCTACAGTTGAAAACTTCTCGGGGGCCAAAGAAGTTTTGGATCAATATAATATTTTTCCCCTTCATCTAGGTTAGTGTGGCCTTATGAACAGGTTAGGATGGCAAATAAACATCACGATGGGCCCTATGAAGGTTTCAACGGCGGCCATCATTGTCCCGCTACTTTCCTTTGTGGTTCACTTGAGCTTTGAATCTGCCTCATTTTTTCAAACATGCCCTAAATTATCTTGCCAAATGAATGGATGGTAGTGGGGCCCACAAAACTTGGTGACGTCAACACACATGGTGTGCGGCACACCACACAATCCACTTCTGGTGGCGTCCTTCCCACAATTAATTGAAGAGATCCCCTTTGTATATTAAACAAATATATATATATATATATATATATATATATATATATATGGGAAATGGTACTATCAGGTCAACCTCATGGGAACTTCCCATGAGGTCGAGTTGTGTGGGCCCCACTATGATGTGGATCGTAGGGCTGTCAATGGATCAAATTTGGAGCGGATCAACCCTGATCCGAATCCGACCCGATTTGTGATCCAGATGATCCGACTTCAACCCAAAATCCAACAGATCTTTAAACATTTGATCCAAACCTGACCCGATTGAGATTTGGCCGATCTAACTCCGATTCGACCTGATCTGAATACAAGTGGAGACTATTCAATAGGTTGGATGGTAAATACTGTTGTCCACTTGAGATAAAATATATGTGGTTTATATATATATATATATATATATATATATATATATATATATATATATATATATATATATATATATATATATATATATATATATATATAATATATAATATTATTTAATTCATTTTAAATTCGGATCGGATCTTAATCGGAGCGGATCCAAGGTGATCCGGATCCGACCCGAAATTTAAATGGATCTGATTAACAAGATCCGAATCTGACTCGATGATTCGGATTGTTGATCCGAATCTGGTAAAATCGGATCGGATCCGGACAAAGATCCGGTCCGTTGACAGCCCTAGTGGATCAAACATCAACACCGTGCATTTGATGGGTCCCCTTTAGGTTGTGGGATATCCCAAAAATGGACCTCATAGTACTATTTCCCTATATATATATATATATATATATATATATATATATATATATATATATATATATATATATAAGTGAAACCCACTCTTACCCTTAGTTGTGTAATCCCACATTAAGCACAAGGCTAAAAAATCAGGTTGACCTGTGACTTAAAAGGGCAACACTGCAACACCAAAAGAAACAACTAAGAGAGATGTCCAATTTTTTACAAGACCCACCCCACTCTGACCATTAGTTGTGTAATCCCACATTAGGCAACCTATGATTTAGAAGGGTCACACCAAAAGAAATAGTTAAGAGAGATGTCCAATTTTTTTTACAAGACCCACTGTGAAGATTATAAAAATTCCACTCCAACCATTAGATTCCACAAAAACATTAGGCCCGAGGCCCAAGAATTAAGACAATCCATGATTTAAGTGGGTCACACATAAGGAAACAATTTGCAAGGTGTATAGCGCCATTTATACTATTTCCAATCATATGGTTTACCTAAATTAGGATGGGACTTAAAATTACGTCATTCAACTAATGGTCAGAACAGTTTCCTTCAACACCAGACACAATGGGACTTTTGGTTCTTCCAAAATCTCCCCATCAAGTGTAATTTCAACTTTCCATCCCTCATTCGTACACACTTTTGGTAAATATGAAGAGTCAAGGCATGCTACGGGTATAGAATACCATATGCTCACGGGAAGTTTTGGGTAAAAATTCCCTTTTCTTTTTTTAAAACCAACTAGATTGGTGATGAGAAAGGACTTGCACAAGGCCTGATCACCATCCATGTCCAGCCGAGTTGGGTTGACTTGAATACTCAAAACCACTCATTATTTTGATTATTAAATTAATAGAAACATTTATTTCATTTCTATTTAATAGCCATGAGGGAGGTGAACAGTAATAGGTAGCCAGCCTGTGCTACCCCCTCCAGTTGTCCTCGATCTCCTTAGAATTCTCATACCAACCCATTGATGGTAGACCCCCTGATCAACCCTTGGGGAGCAAACCCCAGATATCATAGACGTTCCCACCAAAGAGCCCATTTAATAGCCATGAAAATAAACATTGACAGAAATTGCCACAAATGAAGTGAGAGACTGGCTTGACTCCCCCCTGCATGCGGATGCCATTGAAAGTTAACACTGACAATCCCAAAGGAAAACAACTCCACAAGGGAGTGATGATAGTATTGACATTGCACGGAGACAACACTCTTGAGGATGAAATGGTGGGATCTGAGGATGAAATGGTGGGACACACGGCAAACCACCGCTCAGTGAAGAACCTCTTTGGGTCCCCAGGAAAGAGTGATAGCCAGCAGATCATTAAATTATAGCTGTGGCTATTGCATATGGCATGGTCTTTTATGTGTTGTATGGCAAACATTGGAGAATTCACATTGCATATAACAAAATGGAAACAAAATCATATATTAAATTAGAGTTTGGACATTTACAATTCATCCAATTACAGAGGAAAAGCTTCCTTGACACAAAATGTTTGCTGATGAAAATATGAGTGATCGGCTGTGAAAATGATCAAGTCAGCTGTGAAGTTGTCGGCTGGTCTTCTTGATTCTTTTCGATAAGTACATACCTTGAAGGAGGACCGAACATACTCAACACCACCTACAATCAATCACAGTTGCATGAAAATTATTTACTGACACACGCATGCAGATGGTCGACTTACATGTGCACTGACAGTTAGCATGAAATCCGACTTACATGTGCACTGACAGTTAGCATGAAATCCACTCTAGCCATCATGTACATCATGCCATTTTATGCCCACAGCCCTCAAATTTGGAATCCATGATTCGGGTGGGTCCACACCAAAGGAAATAGTTGGGAGGAGAGAAAATGCCCAACCTTTATTTCCCTAGGACCCACTTGACTAGCAAAATGGCCAATTTTTGGGCCCCTAGAACTGACGTGGAATGAGTCACCTGATGGTCGGAGTGGATTTCATGTAAACAGCACAGTGCCCCTGCATCAAATCAAGAGTGAGCATACCCCTCCCAACCGTTTTTCTTGTTGTGGCCCACTGACTACAACTTTTGGGCCCTAGGCCTAACAAGGGGTGATGCACCTGATAGTTGGAGTAGATTTCACATACACATCACGGTTGGCCACCATGGTCCAGTTTGCTTGCACATAAGGTCTCCTACAAGACAGTGTTTGCAAGAGGTGTGCATGCAGGCATGTGTGGGTGTTTCAAACCTTTGGGAAGAGATTCTAAATGGATAAAGATAATGATATGCACATAAATGAGAAAATACTTGAATTCTTACAGGTAGAAAGACAAGCCCATGTAAGAACCCAATCAGGACCAACGCAAGATACATTTGGAAATAATAAACCTGTAAAACGTATGAAGTAGAATTTAGAACCCTGAATATTGCAAGAACACATATAAGCAACAGACCAGCATGAGGAAGGTAGAGTTACAAACCACAAAAATTTCTGATCGTGAAAAGCGTAGGACAATCACTCCAACGAGCTTCGTCAGCGTGATTCCACTGCATAACCCAAGATTCAATGCAATCACTTCTCAGCAACAAAAATGGGGGAAGAAGGAATTGAATTATCAGCCGGCAATTAAGGATTTCCAGTGATTGAGAATTGGATCGATCAGTGCTAATGGATCCAGAAACTCAAGTTAAAAATGAAAGGTTTTGATGCAATTCTTTCCAATGGTTTTATGGGTCTTGACACTACAACAAAGTAGAGGAATTATTGGGCCCTGATAGATCAGGATGTGTATATCATTCCCCTGATGGCCCCAATGGGGTGAATATATAAGAACGTACAACCTAGCAAATCCTACTACAGAAGGAAAGAAGATAAACAAACATCAATGGTTGCCATACAAGGAGAGCTAATCAAGGAGGCTATACAAGGGAAACCAGCTGGGCCGTGTGGCCCACCATCCAGCCTGTACGCTCTTCTTGTCTAACATGTAGAAGAGGGGCCCATGGTTCAATTATGCAGACAGTTGACCTGATGGCCCCTGTTGTGGATAGGGGATGCCCCAAAAATATCTAAGCTTCAAAGATCCTAACCCTTCTATTACAGGACTTCAAATAGACAGTTGACTAGAAGTAGCAAAAGTGAGAAGGTCAAAAGTTTTGGATGGTTAGGCTCTTTAAATTGGGAAATTCTGGGGATCCCCCATCCACATCACAATGGTCAGGACCATCATACCATCCCAATTGCCACTTGTAAGGCCTGGGAGCAATTAGGACACTAAATATAGCTTGATGATGTATCAAGAGCTAAGAAACATTCCAATGAAATCACCAAAATAGCCGTTCATTGAAACAGATGTCCTTTGTCTGCTCCCAATAGTATGAAACCGCCTCTATGTGGCAAGTTGCAGCATAAGATTCCACTTGTGCCAAGTGTTGCAAGTTCTGATCATTACCTTCGACATACTTCCCAAGGAGAAAAAGAAAGAAAAACAAAAATAAATGAAGCTTACCTGAACACAGAAGCTCCCATTGTACTCAGAGCCTCTTTGGCCCGTTGTCCCCTATCCCCATTGCTAACCTGTAAAAAGTAAAGAGTCAAGATACAGTCAGGACAGACCACATCCACGATTCTATGCCAGGTTATGCTTTGTATTATTACAGTCATGGTGACTACACATAGCCATAGGATCTTGTCTAACATGCAGATATTTTATGCCATGAATTATTATTTGTAAATAGATGGTAGGTGAGGAAGTCAGTCAACACCTATTGACACAAAAAGTTTGGAGCCATGTCTGTGCATTATGGTCTTCTGACTCTCCATGAAAATCCTAGGCCTACTCATGTTAGATGCCAGCATCCTCAGACATTACATTGAAACAAAGTACCTGAATTGCCAGATCATGATGTGGACCACATTTAGATGCCGGCATCCTCACACATTATTACATTGGAACAAAGTACCTCAATTGCCAGATCATGATGTGGACCACAGTTCCCAAAATGCATTGCAATCCCAGTTTTATAGGACATGTTTAGAATGAAATGGCAAGTCCTTCTCCCTCCCCTCCCTCAGGCAGGGGCTCAGCTGTTAGCTCTGAGTGGGTGAGGGTTGGGGGCAGTGATGAGTCTCCCTCCCGGGCAAGTCCCTCTCCCTCCCCTCCCTCAGCCAGGGGCTCAGCAGTTAGCTCTGAGTAGGTGAGGATTGGGGGCAGTGATGAGTCTCCCTCCCTCCCTCCCTCCCTCAGCCAGGGGCTCAGCAGTTAGCTCTGAGTAGGTGAGGATTGGGGGCAGTGATGAGTCTCCCTCCCTCTAATTCCTTGACGTGTGTCTAGGATAGAATTTTCTTCCACAGTTTGTACCCTGACTCCTCGAACAATTCCACTCCATTACTCACGGTTTTAAGGCTCAAAAGAGTACTGTGCGACTTGCCCAAGTCAACTCAGACTCAGTCAGAACCAATCTGGTTCAATACCCTGAGTCACCCCTGACTTGGGCGAGTCATGGCTCAAATCGAGACTGAACGAGTCGAACCGAGTCGTACAGTCATTTAACCATGTTGGTACTAGTAGACATTGTAAGTTATTAATTTTTTTCCAGAGGGATGTAAGCAGAGATTGTATAGACTAGACATTGGAGAAATTTGTTGATTCTCAAGCATTTGTATATTCAAGCAAGGATGAAAATTGAGATTGCTTTAGCATTTTAATTCAGATAGCCATTTTTTCTTTCTTTTTAAAATCTGTAAATAGGATTTTGCTGTTTCTTTTCTTCTTCTTTTTTTTTTATACACTTTTTTGAAGACCGACTTTGGAGATTTTTAGGAGGCTGTTTGAGAAACGTCCTTCAACATTACTGAGTTAATTAATCTTTACCCCATTTGGCAATTGCAAGTGGATGTCAAGTCTTTATCTGCATTTCCTTTTTACGTTGTGGCTGTTTTATAAGGAAACAAAGCTTATCTTCTGTGATGTGCTGCGATACATTGGACAGGATATTTTGTGCATCTGTTGCCCCATGACTCAATCCAGCAACCCAATGCCATCTTGAGCTAGATCATTCTTAGCAACCTCACATATAAAACTGACATCTTATCAGAGATGTAGTCTTGGAACTAAATGGCAAATTCAGAGTAATTCTCATGGTGGATAAAACACAATTCACATAGGATACTGGAAATATCATAATCACGAATGAGTGTAGAGCGAGTGAGTGATCCAGGGTTTGATCCCTGGTTGTCATACCTTGTAAACCTTAATTACCAAAAAATAAAAAATAAAAAGTCATAATCACAAATCAAGAAAACAGAACTAAATTCAATGAAGAGCATGATGCAAACATATTTACAAATACTTTCAGTTTGATAGCATTATAATTGAATACAATGGGGCTCAACCATACTGACCGAGAAAGCATGTGTTATGTGGACGCAAAACTCAACAGCAATCCCTATCGACATTACAAGGTTTACGACGGAGACTGCATTCAGTTGGATATCCAGAATTGCCATTACACCCTGCAGATTTTCACTTTTTAGCATGAGAATAAAAAAGAAAAAAGAAGCAAAAGATACTGCTGAACAACACAATAGTGCAATGCATCAGGAACACAAAAAAATGCATTTTGTTATTGGTCCCTTAATAGTCCAAAATAGAGGAGAACACCAGGGTAGAAAGTACACTATACACCAAGACTTTCAGATGTGCACATGTTTAATGAAGCCATACGTATGAACAAAAGTAGACAGATTATGATGATATTTTGAATGAATTGAGTTAGTTTTCTTTGTTTCCTACAATGGAATACAATTATCTATTAATGAGATACCTTAAATAGTTTTGTGGAATGATTCCAGATATTTATCTTGTAATTTGCTGTTTTATTAGTATTGTTTGGAAATCAAAGTTTGGCACATTGGTAAGAAATTTGAGCTTTTACTTATAATAGTCTGATTGTCAAGTTTAGGTTCTTTTCCATTTGTCAGCATCAAATGGTCAAACAATAATTACCTTTCAAAAAAGAAGAAAAAAAGGGCAAATGATAAGTGTTAGGAATTACCATGCACAAAGCAATTAGATGCTGGCAAGCGTGACTTGCATCTACCAATGAAGCAGTCCACAGGAAGAAATCTTTGTTGTTTTATATGTTTAACCGAAGGGATGTAGTTCACTAGATATGCATAGCTTTAAACAACTAGAGATCATTAATTCACAAATACTGGCAGAATCTCAAGCAAATGTTCCAAAAAGTTATCTTAACAGTGGTAAGCAAGAATGAGCAAGAAGAAATGGTTTAGACACCTCAATCAACCAGTGATTGCAGTATTGATAATATCGGCTGATATATCGGCCGATATTATCGATATCGGTCAGCGCCGATAAATATCAGGCCAGTAATAACAAAAAAGAATGACTTACTCCTGTGTATCGCACGATATATCGTGTGATATCAATAATATCGTACGATGAATTGATATCGCACGATATATGGTAAAATATCGTATTTTTTGTACTGTGGGCTCCAAATATCATCAATACCTAGACGATATTGTCCAAGTATTGGTCAGACGCACAAGAGTCCCCCATTTTGTAGAAAAAAATGATTTTTTGTTCGATTTTCTTCTAGTTTCTCCTCCTTAAAAAAAAAAAAAAAAAAAAAAAAAAAAAAAAAAAAATCGTAGCTCGACCCACGTTTCGACTCTGCGTAGAGGTCATAGTTTATTGAGTCCAATTAGCCATTTTCTAGATTTTATTGAGTACTCATATAGATTTAGGCCATATAGGGTAGCTTGCATTGCGTTGAACTAGGATAGTCAAAACTGCATTTGGAGGATACTCAGTCAGTTGCATCATCCATAGATATATTTCTCAACTCTCTTGCTTCTTTCACTTTGTCAATAAATTGGTTGTGTTTTCATTTTAATGTCTTCTTACATTTATATACCGTATGAAATCAATTTAAACAAAAGTTGCATCAGTTAGACAGCGCATAGCTTAGGATCCTTTTACAAAGGAACTCCATTATGTGGACTTTCGTTTTTACATATGATGATTTGTATTAAGGTCTATTTTAACAATCCCTGAAGTTTCATTGAAAAATTCAATCAATTTTCCAATGTTTCCCCATGTTTCCCAAAAAGTGTGATACATTCCGCGATACAACCGATATTTCCCTACCGATACCCAATATGTTTCTTTATCCCAAGGGTTGGAAACGTAACACGATACTAATACTGCGAACACTGCAATCAACCACAAAATGCAGGCTAACTCAGACTCAACCATCAAGAAATATTACAATCCAAGGGGTCCAAAATCCCCAAAAAAGGCCTACTAAAATATTTTAATAAAACCCCCATATCTTGTGCTGTGTTGTCCATATTACCTACTGAAACAATAAAAAGTTTAGTGGGCGTCTCACATAAACAAAGACCATTATAATTATGAAATATTTATTATAACCATCACATGTAAGGACTAATCTTCGACATGAAAGAGCAAATTTCTAGTGGCCCTAAGAATAGAATTCAATAACAACATACGAGAATGTTCGATTATTGTCATCTTGAAGATTGTGCATTGAGAACAAATCACTTAAGCTTTCAGTGGCATGTCCAAGTGTTGAATAGAGGCCAGATGTTAAATGCATAGAAACGCTGGAAGACGAACAACACTTAGGAGTGCCAAAGTTGGCATACCCCAAGCAAAGGCTAATTTCTTGTGTGTAGGAAAGTTGGGTAGTTTAGGCTCTTCAATGAAACAAATGAACAATCAGAATTGTGTTAGAAAGCGATACCCCAAAATTTCAAGGATTTTCTACAATGGAAGACAGATCTCTCCGAAAACTATTTCACCACAGGAGGAAGAAGGGCACTACTATAGCTCACTGATTGTTCTAGTTTTAAGCAGGTGTGAAAAAATATACACTACTTGCCAGGGTTAACATCTGGTTTGTAGAATTTGCTCTTTTATTTATTTGAACATTGACAATATTATTCCTATAAGGTTGAAGCCACAAATTTAAAGTATAGAAAGCAAAAAGATTTACAACTCTCACCAACACTCTAGAAACTAAACAATAAATTTTGAAGCTAAAGCCCACTCCATCACAAGAGATTTATCCCTTCAAAAAACCTCCAGAATGTGTCCCTTACGATTTCTAAAACATCGATCATTCCTCTCAAGCCATGTAATCAAGATAACCGCTAACAAACTCAATCACCAAAAAAATTTCCTAGTTTTCCATTTGCCCCCACCATGCCACATCAACAAGAAATCACCGATGGAATCCGACGACACCCATGCAACACCAAATAACTTTAAAAAAAACTTATCGCAGACTTCTTTCACAAAAGAGCAATGAATGAAAAGATGATCCACTGTTTCCTCATCTTGAAGACATAGAAGACATACATTCGGAGGAGTTGACTCTCTTTTGCGAAAATTATTTATTGCTAGCACTTTCTTCCAATCCATTAGCCACACGAGTGCCACCACCTATGAAGGGGCACCGAATCGCCAAATAAACAATGTCAGACTGACCCCATCAGTAGAGATTTCCCCACTTATAAACATGTAGAAGGATTTCAAGGAGAACTTGTCGGACCTACTGGAGTCACCTTTGATAGCATTTGAAGTAAACTAATAAAATCTACAATTTCTTCGTCCACCATATTCCTTCTACACTGCCCAGCCCATACTACTTCCCCCATCAGTAGAGATTTCCCCACTTATAAACATGTAGAAGGATTTCACGGAGAACTTGTCGGACCTACTGGAGTCACCTTTGATAGCATTTGAAGTAAACTAATAAAATCTACAATTTCTTCGTCCACCATATTCCTTCTACACCGCCCAGCCCATACTACTTCCTCTCCAAAAATGGAAAAGCAACTAGCCACCCTTAGGTCTGCCTCAATTGTGATCGCCATCAACCGTTCGCTCAAACTTTGACCCCTACCCACTTATCCTCCCAAAATCTTACATTATTTTCATCCCCCAACAAGAAACAAACCCCTTCCCAAACTTTTCGTTTCACCAACACCACAAATTTCCATAGGTACAATGATCTGTACAATGATGACTACCTAATCCACCACCTGCTTTCTTCCATCCCATATTTCCTACTTGATTCACAATCTCCAAATTCCTAAACCTTGCTCCCCTTTGTTCCCACGATTTACATACCTCTTCACATGAGATAAAATTTATGATTATCTCCAGCTCCTTTCCACAAAAGTCTCACCTAAGTTTTTCCAAAATTTTCAAAACCGACTACGGTCATTTGAATAGTGACAAATAATAAACCGTAAGGCAAATGTCGAGTTTTCGATTGAGACAACTTCCTACCAAGCCTTTCAATCAATTCGTCCCAAAGATGTTTTGCCGGTCTTTGAATACTTAGCAGGAAACTAAGATATGAAGTAGGAAAGGAACCCTCCATCCAAAAATATTAGCAACACCTTCAACTCCTCCTTTGAAATACCCACCACCAATATCTCACTCTTACTAATGTTAACTTTTAGACCCAAAACCACCTCAAAACTTATGACAATCGCTCGAAGATTCCCAACACTTAGAATATCTGACTCACAAGATAACAATGTATCATCAGTGTACTGCAAATGAAAGATCTAAAAATTTAAATTATCAACACTAAATCCATTCATCAAACCTACCTCTGCCCATCTATCTATCAATTTGCTCAAGGCCTCCATGATTACTACGAACAAATATGGGGAAAGAGGATCCCCTAGAAGAGCCCTCTAGAAGCTACAAAAAAATAAAAAATAAAACCTTTCAGGGATCCGTTAACCAAGATTGAGAATTTTGCCAACTTGGCACTTATGAATCCAGGATTTGCCGTTTAGCTCCGCATCTCAACCTTCTCAACATGTAATCCAAGAAGTCTCAATCCTCATGATCATAAGCTTTTTCAATGTGTAACTTGCAAATAAGACCTTTTGACCGTCTTCTATTGCACAAGTCTATACATTCATTTGCCACCAAAAAGTCGTCCACTATCTGTCTTCCTTCCACAAAAGCCCCTTGTGAAACTAAAATAACTTCACCCATCACCGCACAAAATCTAGAGGCTAGCATTTTGGCTAAAATCTTGCACAGTCCTCCCAATAAGCTAATATGTCTAAAATCTCGAAGACATTCAACTCCTTTTTTGGGGATTACCACGATAAATGTAGCCCCTAGCTCCGATGCAATACATCATTTTTCATAGAATTTAGAATTCGTTAACAAAAGCAAACATGTCCATCTTTACCAACTCCCAAAACTTCTGGTAGAACACGATAGGAAAACCATCCAGCTCGGGAGACTTGTCACTTCCCAATTCTTCCACTACTTGTTTTATTTCTTCCTTAGTGAAAGCCTTTTCTAGAAAGTCCACCGCTTGTGATGAGATAGAAGCGAAAGACAGATTATCAAGCAGTAGCTTCTTTCCAATCTTCTTTCGATAAAAATCTTTGATAGAAATCAACTATAGAAGCACATTCCTTTATCTTACCCTCAATTCTTTCACCCTCCACTATGAGGGACTTAATCTTGTTTGCCCTTCTTCTAGCACTTGCCATCGCATGAAAAAAATTGTGTTTTTATCCCCCTCTTTCAACCAGAAGGTTTGCAATCACTTGTGTCATTTACTTTCTTCCTCTCGCAATCTAGCATTTATTTGCTTGGCATGAGGGAGGAGTTGGGAGGATCGGAAAATATAAATCAAGGCTTCTCATTATGGTAGTATTCTAGGCTATTTAGAGAGCGAGGAACAAGTGTTGTTTTAACAATATTCGGGTGAAG
Source organism: Liriodendron chinense (assembly GCA_003013855.2). Classification (NCBI taxonomy): domain Eukaryota; kingdom Viridiplantae; phylum Streptophyta; class Magnoliopsida; order Magnoliales; family Magnoliaceae; genus Liriodendron; species Liriodendron chinense. The sequence continues at coordinate 7,420,617 of ML058446.1, forward strand.
GTTGAGGAGGTTACTAGTAGAACCTCTATGTATTTAGAGTCTTGGGTGTGAGAGCGTTTTGGCTTTGTATTCTTTGCTCATCTTTGGCGAGTTTTCTTAATAAATTTTTAGTTACCTCTAAAAAAAAAATTAGCATTGTATTTTGCCCTTTGCACTTCTTGCATGCTCTCTCCTCTTTGACAATTCTACCGATTCTTCTTTTACATCAAGAAGCTCTATTGCTTGCAAAAATTTTGTTGTCTCCTCTCGGCCCCATAATTCCTCTCCCACCTACATATTTCTTTTTTTAGCAGCTTTAACTTCTAGAATAACATGAATCTTGCACCTCCCTAGATCGAGAAAGAGGACCACCATTCGACAACCTTTTCTACAAACCCTTATATTATTGACTAAGAAAGCTAAAATTTGAACAATCGGGGACCCCAATCTTCCTCATCTATCTCTAACAAGATTGGACAATGACTAGATATCGGCCTAGGTAGTCCTCTATGGTGAACCAATGGCAATTTCTACACCCGTTCTAGAGAAAGGAGTCTAATTTTGACTTAATAACCTTAGCTTGTCCATTTGACTGTAAATTTGACTTTGCCCAGTGGTAAATATACCATATCATTCCTAAGTATCCAAACTGAAAAGTGCCACATGCTGCTAGATATCCGGCCCCATATGATTTCTCGTGCACAAATCTAACTACATTGAAATCGCTGCCCACATACCATGGTAAGTTGCATTTGCTCCTCCACTCATCCAACTCCTCCAAAATTCAGTTTGAAGCCTCCGTCGACAGGGCCCATAAACCGTTGTAAATACCCATAAAAAACCTGAGGAACTTCTTTAAGTAACAAAGATATTGAGAATTTCCCCCTCCAACAATCCTCTTTGCACCAAATTTTGGTGTCCCAAATTACCTCCTGCTGAACCTACAATATCTAAAGCTTTCCATTCTTTATTATGACCCCACCATAGAGAATTGACAATGTTCTAGTTCATCCCCTACATCTTAGTTTCTTAAAACGCTACAATTTGCACTTTGAATCTTTTACACATCTTTAATTTGGCCTCGCTTTTGCGGACACCCCAAACCTTGACATTCCAACTTACAATCTTCATTGGACACTTGCTAATCCCATGACCCGAACTAATAGTCGATGCATCCAGATTACTTATATTTGGATTTGCCTTCTACAAACACACCATTTATTTGCCACTGTATTGTTGTTTATCGAGTGTCCTGCTATGCTGGATGCCTACACATTTCTTCCATAAATTCGAACAGAGCCACATAATCCTCCAGCCTATTGCCAAACATAACCCCATTAACTACACAATTTCCATTGTAACCAACTTTATACGCTTCACACCTTGGGTAATCAACATTTTTTCTGATCTGTAACTGATTCGGTTCACATGCTTGGTTAGCCCGATTGACTTCCCCTGGAGATAAATCTATTACTTCTACAATCGCTACTTGACGCTCAATTGTCAACGGGATTATTATTCTAAGTTCCTCCATCTCCTTATTGCCCTCCGAATCAACAATCCCCTGCCATGACTGGGTACTTACCTCTATCATTGCCGATGTTAGGGAATTTGAACTATGATATTCCTTGGTGAACTATGATCTTCCTCTTCATCATCTTTCATTGAAGATAAATCCTCTTCGAAATCACCATAGGGCACTAACCGAAAGTGACACAGGACATCCGACCAACTCACCAAAAGCTCCATAACTGATGGGGGAGGCACGGAATATCCTTTTATCTCATAGCCCAGGCTAGGCCAGGCCCATTCGAACCTCCTATGTAGGCCCCAAGTCGCATGGGTCGAGTCATATGAGCCACCTGAGTCACACAAGTGGGGCCCGAGTCGCACGGGCCACTCACATGGGTGGGGCCTAAGTCGCACGGGCCACCCACCCCACATGAGCCACCCACCCCGAGTGTGCCCCCGAGTCTCACGGGCCACCCCACTCGAGCTAGGACCGTGAAAATGCCCCTGCATTATTCACCTCCAGTGAGGAATTTCGAACACGTGACCTCTTACTCTGATATCAATTTGATGCAAGACATCCGACCAACTCACCAAAAGCTCCAGAACTGATAGGGGAGGCACGAAATATCATTTTATCTCATAGCCCAGGCTAGGCTAGGCCCATTCGAACCCTCCTACGTGAGCCCCAAGTCGCATGGGTCGAGTCACACAAGCCACCTGAGTCACACAAGTGGGGCTCGAGTCGCACAGGCCACTTGCACGGGTAGGGCCTGAGTCGCACAGGCCACCCACCCAACATGAGCCGCCCACCCCGAGTATGCCCCTGAGTCTCATGGGCCGCCCCACTCAAGCCCGGACCGTGAAAATGTCCCTGCATTAGAAAGGCTACAAAACTCTACCAAACTGGAGTTGGACTTTGTTGCTGAGTTGCGTCGACACTGGAGCCTATTCCCATATATTGTTGCCTCTTGACCTCCGACATATCCTCCCTGGCAGCATAATAGCCTCCTAAAAGAACATCTGACTCACCATGGAAGCCTGAGATCAGTGTTTGAAATATCGGTATCGCGTTACATATCACACCCTTGGGATACGGATACGTATCAGTTATCGTATGGGATATATCGGTTGTAACGCCGTCGTTGGAAATATTGGGAAATTGGTCAAATTTTTCAATGAAACTTCAATAATTGTTAAAAAAGACATCAATACACACTTAGAAATCAAAACATTAAAAAAAACAAGTGCACATGATAGGTTTTCTTTATATGGGGTCCTAATCTATGCACTGTCTAACTAAATTGATGCAAGTATATTCAAAGTCTATTCATATAATTTATAAATGTAAGAAAACGTGTGGAAACACAATCAATACATTTAAAAGCAAAAGAAGAATCACTAGATCAGCTTACATACACGTTTGATTTTATACTTGAACACAAAGATTGCAACTGATTTGCAAGAAATTAGGAAATTTTAACTTTTTTCAATTTTCCGCAACTCGGCCCATCCCCTCCAAATCTCGAAATCAAGCTCCCAATCTATGATTTTTCATGCAAAACATGAAAATCATGGATTTGTAACAATTTGTTACTGATTTAACATGATTTACAGAAGAAAAAAAAAGGATCGAAAATCGAAAATGCTTACCAAATCGAATGTGTGGGATATATAGCACTACTTGTATGTTTCGTATCACACAGGTGGGATACAAGATATATCGTGGGATATATCGGCCAATATCGTCGATACTTAAAACAATGCCTGAGATCACTACCCAGGGCCACAATCACATCGAGGGAAGTTTCTGTTCCAGCCCTCTTTCCATCTCCCTCTCATCCTTCCATCTTCCGCTTGTTTCTGTGAGAAGTCAATTGTCCTCAGGTTGTAAAGGGAAAGCGCTAACACATGTGCCAGTTAATAAGTTATTTTTGGCCCATGTGAGAATAGAAAGAATTCCTCACGTGGCAATAGATTCACATGGGGGGAAGGCGCGATTTCTTGACTCGGACGAAATACGCGTCCCGACCCAAGACTCTCTCTCTCTCTCTCTCTCTCTCTCTCTCTCTCTCTCTCTCTCTCTCTCTGGCATTAAATATGTCATTAGATATGATGCCACGTGTCACACATTGGCCATTTCGACAGGTGCCTTCTCTATCATTAAAACTACAAAGAGACACTGCCTCCTTACCTCTCTCCTCCATGAGTCGTGCTAAGAGGGACTTTCTCTGCCCCACCTTGTTGCTGGCTAATAAAAAGACGACACGGGTTGCCTTTTGTAACTAGTGGTCCGCGGGCATAACCTTCTTGTATACCTTCTTCACCTACCAGCTCGACCGCCATGGTCGGACGTCTACTTCTTTCTCCAACTTCAGATAAATGCCTCTCTATTTCCTGCACCACACCTTAGCACTGTCAACTCTTAACGTAATCATCACCAGAAAGAAGTCGAGTTTCTTCTTCCTGACTCACAATCTGGGAAATCGCAGCTCCTCGCTGTTGTTTGTGTGAGAATCAATCCACAACACGAACCCGATTCATGCTCCTATCTCCTTAAAGATGTCTTCTATCCAGAACTCCATCGGAATGTTCCAGATTTGATAACAGTGGTCCTCCCATCTGAACAACGACCATTCCTCCCATTTCAATTTTTTAACTGTTTCATCTCGGTACAATTCGCGGGTGGGGAACACTATATTAGCATGTTCTTGACAGTTCAAAGAAACCAAGAAGACATCCTCCTGGAGTCTCTTCACTACTATGTCTTCTTCATCCACCCCCTTACAGTTTTGAACCAACTAGTCCACCATTTCCATCTCCTTCAGACCCGGTTTTACTGAGGCAGCGAAACAGAACTCGAAAGTCTTCAAGGAGTCCTCTAGCACCTTCCTATTAACGCGCACCTCCAGCCCCTCCTCTGTAATAACCCTTCACACCCACTTCTCTACTAGATGCTCCCCTTTTTCTAGATTCTCAATCCCCTACCTTGAGGTTTCATGAAGGCCTCTTTGAAAGACCTTCTAGCTCCTATACTTAAAGGAGCCAAAGCAGGGCCTTACAATGACAACGCTGCTTCCCTCAGCTTCTCCATCTACCATGCTCTATTTTCTACCTTCCCTTGCTTCTTCCAACTCTCCCCTTCCCTGTTCTTTCGTTCTGGGCCATAACTTGCTCTCTGTACACTAAGCGTAATGCCTCCAAATCTCTCCCCATATAGCAACTGAACTTCCCTTTCAATCTCCTACTCAAAGCTCATTCGAACGAAAGCGAAGCCTTGGAGGTTGTTAGAGTTTCTTTCTCGGGTATCACAACCTCCATGACAATCCCCACTTGTCCGAATACTCTTTCGAAGTTGACCAGCTGCCATCCTACCCGGAAACTCTTGAGAAACAGTCCTCTAATGAGCCACCTTCCTCTTACTAATTGTCTCCCAGCTTCCCTATGTGTCTTCTCCCCCCAAAAGCCCCATTGTGATCATAGATGATCGGTGAAGCCTGTTTTCCTCTCTTTTCCAGTAACAGTTCTCCTGGTTCAACTCATCCACTATTTTTCTCTTGCCACATTGTTTTTCTCTTTTATGACTTCAATTTGTTGTAATTTCACTTCAGTGACAAGTCTGCCATGTGTGTGCATGTGTGGGTGTTCTTTTGTGTTATATGCACCTGTAGATACTATTTTCATAATGGTTTTCATCAAAAGAAATGCATGTGCATCACTAAAAAACCAGAAGAGTGTGTTTGTGTGTGTGTGTGAGAGAGAGAGAGAGAGACTGCTTTCATGAGGGGGGGGAGCTTACCATAAGATCCACAACAATCATTGCCAGCACCATTATAATAATTGCTGAACTCCATAAACTGCATGCATTGATCAATGTAAGCATAGCCAATCAAAGACAGTATTTGTTTTCAACATAAAACCAACAACTGTAAATCAACAGTAATAAATAACACGGACCTGCAAGTGATAACCAGACAAACGATAAATACAGCACCTGTTAAATCATCAAATGAAACAATGAATCCAGGATAGGACAAAAGTGCAAATGCTACTATTTAAAGAGAAGGTCTCAAGTCCAACCAGTTGGACCGCAAGTTATGGTCCACTCAGCTCACAACTTCCAACATTGGCTGTGTGTGCGATATTCAATACAGCCAATAGGATTTGCCTACCATGGGGACTTACATATTCAAAAATCAGCCACATCTACTCACTGAGTGAACCACAATTTTTTTATTTTATTTATCAATGGCTAGACATTGTTTTCTATGGTGGGCCCACCTGATGAGTAGATACGGCTGATTTTTGCATTAGGTGATCCTCATGGTAGAGAAAATCAATTGGAAGGGTTGGATGCGGAATTTACCAGCTGGGTGGACCATTACTTGCAGTCCAACCAGTTGGACTTGAATCCTCCTATTTAAAACACGAACTTACCTGACAACAAAATACTATAAAATGAAGAAAATGTAACAGCATCAAAGGTAAAAGAAACATATATGAACTGATCCACGAACATTCATATGATATTGCTGATAGAAGATTGTCATAATGGACATTCAAAACAGGGATTACAAATGTCTCAAATAACTGTAAAAACAGATGAGGGTTTAGAAGTAAATGCTATAACAATGTCAAGCATTCCTAAGAATTGATTTCACTCCCATCTTTGCAATAATTAGACAAATAAAAACCAACACAGTCAATGGAACACTTCATGTTGATTCATAATTCAATTAGATCAGATTTTAACGTTCAGTGGTATGTGAGGAGATTGCAAAATCTCGCGTCTTACATTTTTTCTGTCCTTTTGAAAAAGTCCTCCAAAGAGAAGTAAAGCAATGAATTCTTAAGTTCCCACATGACATTAGGTTCAAATACCTTGGACACACTGAACAGCAGTCCCAACAGAACAGCATGCAAGAGTCACCGTTACCACTTTGATGATTTGAGAAAAAGTTGGCAGTTAAGTCAAACCTTGAATTCACAAGTCATAAAGGTGGCAGGATGATATTTAGCCATCAACTTATTCATACCCTTCACTGTGATACACTTTTAGTTTCCATGTATTCTTTCATATCCCTCATGTTGCAACTATCAAGTTCTTTGATGAGTAAATTAGGTAGAAGCTTTGGTGTGATTGCCAACAAAGAGAGTGACAAAAGCTTCAATGGATGCAAGTCGGTTATTAGTCGTACTCACACAATGTTATTGGAGGTCATACGGCCAAGCCACAGATATGATAAGGGGCATATCTGACCGTATCGGCATGATTTCTTTTCTTAGTGAAAAAATATCAGGAAAAGGGGAAATGACAAACACAAAAATCTATCATTTATTTATGTTTCGATATGTATTCAATGTTATATCGGAATGGTACCATCCTTGGTAATAATGTTGTCCATTAGCTTAACCTGCTGAAAATGGTCTGTTGGTCTTTGACTCTAAATTTGATGTCAAAGCATTTGGGTATTAGAAGTTCTTTCATTGGATGTCTATTCTTACTGTAATGGATTTTTTTTTCCTTCATATTTTAAGGTTTTTAACTAATGATCAAGATAATTACCATAGATTTTCCAAAATTAAAATATCTATGATTGCAATTGTAATGGACACAATATAATGGACAACATAACTTTGCAAGTAACTATAAGAAAGTTTTTCCCAAATTAACCCAAGGCCACAAAGTGTATAGCATACACTATCTTTACTCAGTCAAAATTACAGTTATCTACTTAGTATAAACAATTCTAAGTGGTCTACATCTGAAAAAAGGGGTTAAATGTGAAATTTTGGGAAAATCAGCCAAATAGGCCATAATTGAAGAAATCAACCATGATATGGTGGACTAGGGCCCATTACATTGAAAAACAAGAAAGGTAGAAAAAAAAGTGATGGTTTAAACCGTTTGTCTGATTTTCCCAAAAAAAGGTCCGCTCCGCTTTGATTTTTCAAATCAATCTCAAAATCTTGTGATTTGATGCCTAGAATAGACCTAAACCTAATAAAAAATGAGCTTCTATGCTTTCACTAGTGAAAATGAAGATAAGAGGAGAAAAAGGAGGAAATTTTTTCTTTTTTAAAATCAAGGGGCCTTCATAGCACTTTTGGCCATGAGCTGATGCACCTCGGCCATATCAGGCCTGAAATGGGCTGGTACACGTGTCAGCCCGCTGGATAAACTGTTTCAACCCTGTTTCTCACATCTGATGGCCAGACACGGTCCTGATGCGAAACATGCCATTTTCTTCTTCTTCTTCTTCTTCTTTTTTTATCTTTCTCCTCATGGAATGATATTATTCTAGGTAATTACAATTTTACTAAAACTTATGGTGACAAGCGTTCTTCTACTAATTAATCAATTATTTAGAACAAACTAGGTCAGACAAACTAATTTTGTATTACTTAGCAATATTAAAAATATAATTAGTAATTTTAACTGAGGAGTTTTTTATCCCATTGGTATTTTAATAATCACTAGAATCACAAGTCAAGACTCATCAGAAGGTTAATCATCAATGAAGCACATCAATTGTATGCTCAGAACCTCTTTCTCTGTGTCCAGGACCTCCAGGTAGATTCACCAGTACCTCGATAACTACCGTCATGATTGGAACATATCACGACTTAGAAACTTTCAATACCTATTGACGCCATTGCAACCAATCATTCTAAACTAACTTGTAAATTTCTTATTGTTTAGGGAAGAATATTCAGTGTGAGAGAGCAATTATCATCATTTCAAAAGAACTATTCTTCTTAAGAAAATAAAATAAAATAAAAAAAGAATTGGAGAAATATTACCAGAAAATATGGAAAACCAATAATTAAGTAAATGAGTGGACCACCACCTTCGAGGATTTTATCATTTTACTTTTAATTAATAGAAGTGACAAGTAGCTAGTGCTTCATTAGACGTAATGCCAATGAAGGACATTTAGCAGATCCACTAAGAACTTAAAATAGGCAAGCAGCTTCCAATTTCTTTAACAAAGAGGATCTTCTTCATTTTGAATACGACCACAAATGATGAATTTTGATCACTAGTGACCAGAAAAGAGGAAAGGTGAAATGGAGGAGTGTGAGATGACATGGTGAAAGAGGGACGGAAACAACATAAAATGTCACATTTCAGGATACCACAAAATCACCAGTACACAAGTTAAAATACCATGAAATTGTTACTCTTTAAATAGCCTGTATGACATTACATATTAAGAAACTGACGACAGAAATAAAAACACTGATAACTATAATGAGTATGTCGGCAATGTCAAATCATACAAGAATTCAAATTAAATAGAAACATTAATGCAAGTTAAATAAACATGAGTATAAAGATACATAAGAACATTTCTTTATCAGAGATCTGAGGAATACCAAGAGCAATGGCGATGTTGATTAAAGCTGTCCTCCATATATCCAGGTATTGCTCAAAAAATATGTAAAAAACTGAATATGGAAATATATCAATCTGCAACAAAAGTAACATCAGTTGTGTATCTGAAGATTTTTTATTAAATTATTGGTTTGCACATCTTCCAGCTTACTGGTTATTTAGGACATTATTGGTAGAGGTTGAGCATTCTATTGTTCTCCACTCATTTTTCCAAATCAATCCAAGGTTTTTAAGAAAGGCCTAAAAATTACTTCGTTATAATAGTCACATTTCACCAGTCCTAGTTGGCCTAGTTCATAAGAGTTGAAGGAAATAGTTCATAGATAATGGGAAGTTCCCTTAATTTTGGGATGGCATTTAGGAAATAGTAGCATTACCATTTACCTTTAAAGAATCAGAAACCTTAGAGCTGAATTCTCGTGCAGCTCGCATTGAATTTACATAGTCACTCTGTAACAAAGCCCAGGAAGATCAAATAAAGATGGAACAATTTAAATTAATAATGATGAGCAAGCATCTTATATAACATCTTAGCTTCAATTGACATATGATGTCACTGTACTTGTTTATTAAGAGGTGTGTGGTAGGTACGAAACTCCGAAGCTTCAATGACACCACTCTCATAACCTAATAAACGGATATAACAAATCAAGAAGATATTTAATGAAGCTACCTGAAGTTTAATACTTTAAAGTACTTAACTACTTGCTGAAGTGTCAAGTTATCCATATGCATCACATTATTTCAGGTAGAAGCACGAAAAAAGAGATTACAGACCATTGAGATCGACACTGCTAGTGTAAGCTCCATGACCACCCTTAGCACAATCAGCTGAGGGCAATGCATTGAGAAACCATGGGAGCTTCTCCTGGAACTGGGCTGTGGAGGGACGACCGCTATGCAAATCTGAGTTACGGAAGCACTGAAATCACCCAATAATGTGAGTAACTTTGGAATCCTCTGTTTCAGAGTAATGCAAAATGAACAAGAGGAGAAGCTGCACCACATTTAGGTAGCAAATGAACAGAAGTAATCCTCAAATCTTAAGAACATGGCATATTACCGTGGTACAGTCCTTGCATACAACAGATACCCCACAGGAGGTTTCACCACTTGGACAGCAAGGAGGCTGAAGACAAATATATCAACTTCAGTAAATATGATCTAGAACAATTTATAGAGATATTGATATAACAAATAAAAGAAGAGTCAGTGTCTGAAAGATGGCATATCGAAATACCATATTTCAATCATATCAAGCTTCAACAGCTCTCTAGGCTTACATAAGATTCACCTGAGCTTGGCTTGCTCAGAAAAGAATCAATATGTAACTGGTCTGGTCGTAGGTCAATTGACATGATCTGAACTAGGTCCCCTCTACCAAATCAGGTTTCATTTTTTTTAATAAGCTATACTTACACTTTTTCCATTTTTTCTATTTTCTTTATATATTTTGCCTAGTATTACATGTTCCACAAGTATTTCTTGATTTATTTTTTTCTTTTATTGAACTTTCTACTTTATATATTTGATTCTACTTCACAACATCGCTAAATATTGAATTTGACCAACTAACGAAATTCATGACTTCCCATCATTGAGTGTCATCTAACCGGAGTCATGTTTATCTGCTCAAACATGTGATATCCAACTCATGAATATCAATATTGATCATGCAGATCAAACTTGAAGTGATTACAGCAAAATAAATGATGAATTGCCAAATCATAGCCAGCAGTATCTTGGATATGAATGTCTTGTATAGATCCCAGCTATTGTAATTTGTAATCTTCACTACAATGCCAAGTAGACAACGGATGACATTCTCACTCTTGTCACTTCCCAATCACTATGTTGTTTCACTTATTTCACCTCAGGAACATCACCTGGATAGGCCAAGAGATGCTGGAGGAGCATTTGTTAAGAGAACTCAAAGGTCCATTCTAATTCAGATGGAGAACATTTTGCTGCTGTATAAGCATTGAGAATATGTATTAGTTATCTGCGAGAATCTCTATATATCGATAGCTTTTTAAGGAAGTCTGGCAATATCGAACTAGTTGAGCAGCTCAAGTAGCTTTTCAATAAACACAAAACAACACTCCTCTATAAGGTCCTATCCTCAGTAAGTGAATGAGCTGCCTATCCTTCCATCCTCATCTCTACAAGAGTCATCCTTTGCTCATATTGACTTCTAACTGCCAGCACTGCCACATAAAGCACAGAACGAACAGATGCCTTATACAAATTTCCCCTTAAGTATAGCATGCTATCTATACATAAAGAGAAGAATCTACCATTTCAGTGACTGCACCTCTTATTTCTGGATAAGTATGAGAGGGCAGGACACCTGAACAAAGGAACTTGAGATGTCTCTATGCATGCATGTACGTATAACAGTTTCACGCAACTAGAAGATTCCAATTTACAAAACCAAAACATCAATACCCTACTTAGAGAAAAGGCCCCAGTCCAAACATTGACCACTTTTGCTGAAATTTCCAACTCTCTCTCTCTCTCTCTCTCTCTCTCTCTCTCTCTCTCTCTCTCTCTCTCTCTCACACACACACACACACACATATATATAGACACACGCACGCACGCACGCAAAAGGATTTTTTTGAAGATGGACACTTGAATTTTGTTGCAAGATAAGTCTAATAGCGTAGGTGTAAGATGAAAAAGATTAATGATAAAGTTTCTTGACCTGATCATCAGGGGGGCAATAACTCCCATTTGTAAATTTACGGCAGCAACTAAAAGCTTCTGGAGATATCCATACAAGAAAATCATCAAGCCATGAAGCAGCTGGCTTAGCAATGTAGCTTGAATCTGGTAGTAAGGATGCTCTTGATATCTGTAAAAGAATCAATAGTACATAAAGAATAAATATTAAGTTACCAGAACTGCCCATGTAACAGTAGATAGATAAATCGATGTTGACTGTTACTACCGTTCATATTTTACCATTACAACTGTCACAGTCATATACTATGTAAACCAAGTAGTGACTGGGTAAGGAGTATGGCAAGGATCAGGTTCGGCAGATCCACAAAATCCAAATTCTTAGGATGCAGGTCCAACAAGGATTGGTCATTGCTATAGGTATAATGGTATAATCATGTTAAAGTATCTCACAATATCACACATTGAATTCATTGTCTACTTGGCATGGTTTGCAACAAATTCTAGATAAGTGATAACTCAATAATTCAAGGTCCCAGTCAATTTGGATTTTGGATCTTTCAAAGAGCGATACTTTAACTGAGGACCCGAGAATCTGACTCAGGTAGTACAGTTTTTTCAAGAATCTGGTATCATAGTGTATATAGTATATACCCTTTAGTTGTTTAAGGTGTCTATATTAGTTAAGGAGTATTGTGGTCCTTTTACATCTCAAATGATTGCACACAGAACTCAAAACATTACAAAAAGCAGCTACGCATAATAGGTTTTCATTGTATGGAGGGCCAAACTATGGGTTGTTGCCTATTGCACAAAACTGAGACAATTATAGACAAAATGAGTTCATGTCATTCAAATCTCATTGAATACAAGTAATCAAACACAAATAATACATCCAAAAACGAAAAAGAAACAAGAGTCATCCATTAAAATTGAAAATTCTTGGCTCAAATCCATGACAATGCATGAAAATCATGAATAGATATAGAGTTACAATTATTTTCTTCCTAATATGTACAAAACATAAGAATTTGAACACATTTAATCTAACTTTTCTCACCAAGTAGATTCTGGCCCGTCCCCCTACATCTCATAACGGCAGGCTACGAAATCGATAGTACCAGCCGATACCATGCTACTCTAGGTGTGTGATTTTACTTATTTGCTGCTCTCTCAGGACACCATTTCTTTTTGTTTAGGTCTCTCTTTAAAAATTAAGATGACAGAGGGAGCCCTTTATCTCTCCTCACCTTCTCTCATAACTTTCTCTTCTCCTCTTCTTTTTTCTTCACATACTAAGTATAGACATCCAAATTCAGGACCATGTTGTTTTCAACGTAACTCTTCTGTTTCACTTCTTTTCCAGTTAAGACAACATGAGGTGGACTTGATCTTCGGCCCAAGCTTCTCTGATGATGGCTCTCCATCCCAGATTTGTTTGCATACAGGAGTTTAGTGAGTGCTCCGCAGCACCACAAACTGACTCTGAAGACTTCTCATGCTATAAATATTGCATTTTGGTTTATTGAGACAAGAAACTTTTTGTTATGTGCAGTTTGAGGTGATTAACAAACGGGAGAACGAGAAGCTGGTGAGGGGTTTTGCTATTGACTACTCCGACTTTCAGTTGACCCATTTCCAATATGCAGATGACAAGCTTTTGTTGTGTAAGGCCAACGACGAATTGGAAGACAATCTGCACATGATTATTATATGTTTCGAAGCAGTGTCCGGTCTCAGAATCAATATTTTAAAGAGTGAATTGTTGGGAGCGGGTTATCCATGGAAGAAGTGGCGGCATTCGCAGATTTGTTTGGATGTAAAGAAAGATCGTTTCCTTCCACCTACCTTGGGCTTCCTTTATGTATAGGTAAGCCCCCGAAAGGTATTTGGGATAAGGTGATTGAGCACTTTGTTGGGAAGCTCTCATGTTGGCAGACTAGAACTTTATCATTAGGGGGAAGGATTACTCTCATAAAGGCTACAATGTCAAATTTACTGGGATATTTTATGTCATTGTTTAAGTGCCCGAAGTCGGTGCTAGACAGATCGGAGAGAATTAGAAGAGATTTCCTTTGGAAGGGTATGGAGGGCAAGAACAAATTTCATCTCATGAAATGGGGGGAAGTGTGCAAGCCTTAGGAGCAAGGGGGTGCCGATTTGAGATGCCTAGAGAAAATGAATGATGTGCTCTTAGGCAAATGGGTGTGGGAGTTTGGGGTGGAAGAGGGATCCTTTTGGAGGGAGGTGGTGGGTGAGGGGGAATGGTGGACTCGACCATCATCTTTATATAGATCTTCCTCAACATGGAAAGCGATAGCCTGCATTAGGAATAAGGTGTGGGAAGAGGTTGGTTTCTCTCTAGGTTGTAGATGGAGAATTGAGAGAGAGAATAACAGTGATTAGGTCTCGAAACCTAATCCTCCACGTTTTTATTATAATAAGGTTTATTTGCCTTTTACAACTTACTGCCTTAGAAAAGAGGAAATAACATAAAACCCCTTATGTTTCAACACTCCCCCTCAAGTTGGTGTGTGAATATCTATCATGCCCAACTTGCCAGAAATCTCACGAAGAGTAGTGGAATTTAGAGCCTTTGTAAATATATCTGCCAACTGATCTAAAGAGCGAACGAAGGGTGTGGAAAGTTCTCCTGAAGCAATCTTCTCTCGAACGAAATGGATATCAACCTCAATATGTTTAGTCCTCTCATGAAAGACTGAGTCTGAAGCGATATGAATGGCTGCTTAGTTGTCACAATAGAGAGGAATGGTTGAGTCAGAGAATAAACCTAACTCTTTGATGATGGACTTTAACCGAAGTAGCTTGCATGTCCCATGAGCAATAGCTCTGTACTCTGCCTTTGCACTTGACCTGGAGACCACATGTTGTTTCTTACTTCTCCAAGTCACCAGGTTTCGTCTCACAAAAGTACAATACCCAGACGTAGATTTTCTATCTGTAGAGCAACCTGCCCAATTCGCATATGAGAAACCACATATATTCGCATGCCCATGATTCTTGTACAAAATTCCTCGACCTGGACACGTCTTCAAGTATCTTAGGATATGATGAACCGCCTCCAAGTGAGGCTCCTGGGAGAATGCATGTATCGACTCACAATACTCACTACTTGAGTAATATCTGGCCTTGTGATTGTCAAATAAATCAATTTCCCAACTAGTCTCCGATACATGCCAGTGTCTTCAAGCTTGTCACCTATGTCTGCATGCAGTGAGTGTTTCTGCTCCATGGGGGAAGGCGCTAGTCGTGAACCCAACTTTCATGTCTCCTTGAGAAGATCAAGGGTATATTTTCTCTGAGAAATGAAGATGTCCTTTGATGAGCGGGCCACTTCAATTCCCAGAAAATATCGCAGATAACCCAAGTCCTTCATTTCAAACTCCTTGCTTGGTCGATGTTTGGTTTATTGGATGAATTGCAAGTCATCGCCAGTAAGGACAATGTCGTCCACATACACAAGCAGAATAGTTCTTCCCTCTGAGCGTGAATGAATGAACACTGTATGATCTGTTTGGCAGCGCTTGAACCCAAAGGAGAGGTCGGATCTGGGTTCCAGCACCCCTGGTGGCGTCGGATCTGGGTTCCAACTGCCCTGCTGGCGTCGGATCTGGGTTCCAACGCCCCTGGTGGCGTCGGATCTGGGTTCCGACTGCCCTGCCGGCGTCGGATCTGGGTTCCAACGCCCCTGGTGGCGTCGGATCTAGGTTCCAACTGCCCTGCCGACGTCGGATCTCGGGTCTGGCGAGCCTGACGGCGTTGGATCACTGATCTGACGCCCTCATGCGATTCCACTGCCTCCTATAGGTGCAGCTGTAGGAAAGAGAACTCCGACAGGTTCGTAGGTGGTGCGGCTGAGAGAAGAGGCACCTCCGATGGGGTCCTTCCCTCCTTGTCTCTGATACCATGTAGACGGATATTTGAGAGAGAGAGAAAAGAAGAGTGATTAGGTCTCGAAACCTAATCCTCAACATTTTTTGTTATAATAGGATTTATTTGCCTTTTACAACTTATTGCCTTAGAAAAGAGGAAATAACATAAAACCCCTTATGTTTCAACATAGGTAATGGTCAGAAGCTTAAGTTTTGGGAAGATATTTGGATGGGGGATAAAAACCTAAGAGAGTTGTTCCCAAGATTAGCTAAATTGGCGATGGGAGAGCAGGTTGTAGTGGCTAGCTGTTGTTTGATACAAGGCGACATCTGTATTTGGGCCCCGCTGTTTAGGAGGCATTTGCATGATGATGAGCTAGAAGAGATTCTTGGTTTGCTGGCCCCTCTTGATAACGTGAGGTTGGTGCTTTCAAAAGCGGACTCCATGTTTTGGTTGAAAAATAGATCCGGAGGATCTAAGGTTAGATCCTTTTATACGTTCTTGGAGGGAGGTGATATCAATGAGAAAAGTCTGACGTCGAAAGTTTGGCGCTATGGGGCTCCTTTTAAGGTGGTGGCCTTTGCTTGGTTAGTAGGGTGTAGCAAGGTTCTGATAGTTGATAATCTCTGAAAAAGGAAGATGATCCTC
Source organism: Liriodendron chinense (assembly GCA_003013855.2). Lineage (NCBI taxonomy): Eukaryota > Viridiplantae > Streptophyta > Magnoliopsida > Magnoliales > Magnoliaceae > Liriodendron > Liriodendron chinense. The sequence continues at coordinate 7,436,731 of ML058446.1, forward strand.
CTGAATGTGTGTCATGTGCTATCAAGATTGGGAAATGGTGATCATCTATTTATTCATTGCGGATTTGTGAGGCAGGTGTGGCATAAGTTCTTAAACCTCTTCGGAGTTATGTGGGTCTCGCCGAATTACATTGGTCCTTTTTCTCTACATGTGCCATGAAGGTATGCATGGGCTTGCAAGATGGAAAGTTTGGCATCTTGCTCTGTTGGCGGGGTTATGGTTCCTATGGTTGGAAGTTGGAGCATTGTTTTGTTCTTATTATTGTTATTAGGAGCTTCTTTTTCTTTTTTTAATACGGGGGTTTATTTCTAATATGCCCTTAAGTTGTTTCTTGTAATAAATTGGAACCCTACATATAAATAATAATAATAAGATAAGGGAGAGACCTACAAATTTGAGTCTCTACTTTCTCTCTCATTCTTTCATCTCTATCTCTTTCTTTCTCAATATAACTTATATCTTCAACTTCTCTTCATCTCTATTCAAGATCTCTTCATCTCCTTCTACCAAATCTACATGGTATCAAAGCCGGAATCAATAAAAGTTGTGTAGATATGATAGAGGGCCCATTCCATCATCAAGGAGATCAAGTTCAGATAAAAGGAAGAGGAACCAAACAATTTTTTTAAGAAGAAGCTTGCTGACATCAGCGTTCGTACAGCTAACGTCAGCAACTCGTCATCCATACAGATTGGATCGACTCAAAATCAACTCCCCTAGGTGCGGTTTCATATGAGGAGCAGAATAAAGATTTTTTCAGAAATTTTTTGAGATGATTTAAGATTGTCCACGTATTTTCTAAAAAATTTCAGAAAAATCCTCCATATTGATCTTTTTCGAGATTTCTCTTGATTCGATGGTTTTTTATTTGGAAAACCTATTGCATGTGGATCTTTTTTTAAGTTCCCTACATGAGATTTATTTTTGGGGAGATTTGGGGCCATTAGATGCCCATTTACACAGATATAGGGGGCCGACTGTCCCTTTTTTAGCTTCTTCTTCTTCTTTTATTTGTCTAGCGGATACACCAAGTGTACAGTGTATATTTCAGCAGTTGTTGATGGTTATTTGAGTTGTTGTGTGACGTTTTTTCTCGTTGTTGCTCATTATTTTGAATATTCATGGCTTCCAAGTCAGTTGGACATGGTTCTAAGGGGCCACTTACGATTACTTCCACCAAATTTAATGCAAGTAACTTTCTTTTATGGACTCAGGCTGTTCGAATGTATGTTATTGGCAAGGAAAAGCTTGAATTTCTTACTAGAATCGTAAAGAGGCCCCCTTCCTCATTTGGAGACTCATCCAAACATGATGCTTGGGAATCTTCTAACGCCATTGTTATAGGATGGTTACTGAATTCTATGGAACCAAGTATTGCCTCTGGTTATTTCTTCTATGAGACTGTTGCAGACTTATGGAAATCCCTAAATGACACTTATGGGAGTATCTCAAACAGACCTTGTATCTTCCAATTAACCACAAAGCTATATTCTCTTACTCAAGATCATTTGTTAATTATGGAATACTTTGGTGCTCTAAAGAGTCGCTGGGAAGAGCCGAGTCATTTGCAGCCACTCAATGAATTATCAAATAGTCGGAGTGCAGAAATTGTAAAGTCACGAGAAGATGAAGCCAAAACGTACAAGTTTCTAGCAGGTTTAAATAATGAATATAAGGCATTGAGAACACAATTGGTTGCTATCTATCCATACCCATCACTTCAGACGGCTTATTCTATTGTGCATACAGAAGAAACTCGCAGGCAGGTTATGTCAGCACCAACCCTGACACAGGAACAGACTGCTTTCACCTCTACTACAGACCCATCCAAAGATAGCGGTGTTGGCTCAGTTGCTCGAGGAGGGGCCATAATCAAAGGGCGTGGACGGGGTCATGGAAGACTTATGTGCACATTCTGCAATTGTTTAGGACATACTCGAGAACGATGTTTTAAGCTTCATGGTCGCCCTATTGCTCACATTGCAACTTGTGATGAGGCTACAGATACTTCTGATACTCACGACAATACAGAGTCTTCAGATCCTACTGACATTGTCATGATGACTCAGGCCGATTTTATGGAACTCCAACGTCTCAGATTGCTTCAAGTTCAATCAGGTCCCACTGCCCCCCGCATCACAGTCTTCTACCTCCTCGTTTGTTGCTTCCACAGGTACTGGCATACTGCTCTTCATGCCTCCTCCACTCCTACGACTTGGATCATAGATTCGGGGGAATCTGATCATATGACTGGTACGCATGGGTGTCTTCTTCCCTTCACTACTTCTGCTTCTAATCATTTAGTTTGTCTAGCTGATGGATCTTCCACTCCAATGGAATGTATTGGCTCTGTATCTTTTTCACCCTCTCTTACCTTGTCAAATGTTTTGTACATTTCGAAGTTTAATGCCAATTTGATCTCTATTAGTTGTCTTAGGAATTGAATTGTTATGTGACCCTTTTCCATTCTTATTGTCTTTCAGGACTTGAGTACGAAGAGGACTATTGGTGTGGGATATGAGCGTGGTGGTCTATACGTTTTGCATCTGGGGGAGATCTCTACTGTTGGTGCTTCCACTCCAACTAGATCTCTGGTCTTTACATCAAGTAGTTTATAGTCAAATAAGGAATCTACTACCCTCTGGCATGCAAAACTGGGTCATGTGTCTACTAGAACTTTGTAGTTTTTTGTTCCGCATTTAAATGCATTGGATGATGTTTCGTTTTGATGCGAAACGTGTCAATTTAGTTAGCATTTTAGATCTTCTTATCCAACTATTAATCACCGTTCTACTAAAAGGTTTGCGTTAATACATTTTGATATTTGGGGTCCTAGTCCTGTTAAGTCTCTTGATGGATTTCACTACTTTGTTATTTTTATTGATGATTTTTCTCGTGTAACTTGGGTGTATTTGATGAAACGGCGTGATGAACTTTTGCATCTATTTCGATCATTTCATCGAATGATCCAGACGCAATTTAACTGTAATATTCAAACCATTCGTTCCGACAACGGTGGGGAGTACACCTCCAAAATTTTCACATCTTACCTCCAGGAAAATGGCATCAATCATCAATTTTCTTGTGCTTACACTCCACAACAAAATGGAGTGGCAGAGCGGAAAAATCGCCATCTACTGGAAGTTAACCCGCTCACTTTTGATCAAAATGAAGGTCCATTAATCATAGTGGTCTGCAGCTTTATTGATGTCCTGCTACTTGATTAATTGCATGCTTACTTGTGTGTTAGATGGTGGAATTCCATTTTGTACACTTAAACCTGATTGTCCAATATTTGTTGTTCCACCTAAGCTGTTTGGGTGTACATGTTTTGTTCACTCATTAAATCCCTCGAGGGACAAGCTAGATCATCGGTCAGTTAAGTGTATATTCATTGGGTATTCCCTTTAGCATTAAGGGCTACAAATGTTATGACCCATTGACGAAGAAGTTTATGGTATCTATGGATGTATCCTTTTTTGAGGATCAACCTTTTTATTCTTCTACGTCCACTTCATCAAGCACAATTGATATGCCAATTCCAATTGTTCACTCTCCTCATGTGTCTTCCTCCCCGAAACCCAAGCAACTGATCACTCATGTTCGCAGACATATGAGACCACCACTAGAGCTGTCGGTGGCCCCACATCTATGGTTCCTCTTCCTGCTTCAAGTACATCTTCTCATTCTACTCCCATTGCTAGTCCTTCCCCTGTTGCTTCTCGAACTCGAAGTAAACATCCAACCTTACATCCTATGTCTAAATTTCTTACTTATGAGTCAATTTCACCTTCATATCATGCATACTTAGCTGCAATCTCCTCCACACATATTCCTAAATCAGTTCTTAAGGCGCTTGCAGTTCCTAAATGGAAGCAAGCTATGGAGATGGAAATGGCTGCTCTTGACAAAAATGGCACTTGGGACCTTGTTCCCTTGCCTGCTGGCAAGACAACTATTGGATGCAAGTGGGTATTCTCTATTAAGTATATGGTTGATGGTTCCGTTGAACGATACAAAGTCCGCCTTGTGGCTAAAGGCTATACACAACATTGTGGAGTTGACTACAAGAAACATTTTCTCCTATGGCGAAGCTAAATTCGATCCGTTTAATTATTTCATCAGCAGCTAACCTTAATTGGCCTCTGTTTCAGTTGGATGTTAAGAATGCGTTCCTTCATGGGGACCTAGACGAAGAGGTTTATATGGATCTTCCTCCTGGGTTTCGGCTTAAGGGGGAGTCTGGGAAAGTTTGTAAGCTGAAAAAGGCCTTTTTATGGCCTTAAGCAATCTCCAAGAGCATGGTTTTCTAGGTTTAGCGTTGCGGTTCTTTCCTTTGGTTTCAAGAGGTGTCAGACAGATCATATAGTCTTTATCCATACTCGACAGGAGTGTCAGACTATTATACTTGTTTATGTGGATGATGTTGTTCTAACTGGGGATGATCTAAAGTTTATTAATCAGGTTAAGCACATGTTGAGCAAGGAGTTTGATATTAAAGATTTTGGTCTTCTACAATACTTCCTAGGGATTGAAGTGGCTCAGTCGTCTAACGGGATTTTCATATCCCAGAGAAAGTATACCCTTAATCTGCTAAATGAGACCAACAAACTTGGTGCCTGTCCTACTTCATCTCCAATGGATCAGAAACATTCATTACATGCTTCTGAAGGTGATTGTCTGACAGATCTTAGTATGTATTAGAGGCTAGTTGGAAAGCTGATTTACTTAACTATTACAAGACCGGATATTACACATGCAGTGAGCATCATAAGCCGATTTATGCATTCGCCAAGATCATCTCATTTAGATGATGTGTATTGTATACTGAGGCATCTGAAGTCATGTCCAAGCCGTGGTTTTCTTTATGCAAATCATGGACATATTGATATTGTTGGATATTCTGATGCTGACTGGGCCGGATGCCCAATGGATAGAAAATCTACTTCTGGCTACTGCGCCTTCGTTGGTGACAACTTAGTGACATGGAGAAGTTAAAAACAGTCAGTGGTATCTCGGTCTAGTGCAGAGGCAGAGTATCGAGCTATGGCCCATAGGGCGTGTGAACTTTTGTGGTTGAGATCCATTATGGTAGAGCTTGGTTTTTAAATTACTTCAGTTGTTCCTCTCTATTGCGATAACCAAGCAGCTATTCACATTGCCTCAAATTCAGTATTCCATGAAAGGACCAAACATATCGAGGTTGACATACATTTTATTCGAGAAAAGATATCTTCTGGATTGCTAACTACTCTGTTTGTTAAGTCAACGGAATAGTTAGCTAACATATTCACCAGCGCACTTAGCTCTCCTATATTGTATGAGATTTCTAGCAAGTTGGGCATGACCGATATTCATGCACCAACTTAAGGGGGAGTGTTGGAGCATTGTTTTGTTCTTATTATTGTTAGGAGTTATTTTTTGTAAATGAGGGGGGTTTATTTCTAATGTGCCCTTAAGTAAGTTGTTTCTTGTAATAAATTGGAACCCTACATATAAATAATAATAAGAAAAGGGAGAGACCTACAAATTTGAGTCTCTACCTCTCTTTCTCTCTCATTCTTTCATCTCTCTCTTTCTTTCTCAATCTACCACATATCTTCAAGTTCTCTTCATCTCTATTTAAGATTTCTTCATCTCCTTCTACCAAATCTATAGGAAATGAATAATAGAAATTTCAGAAATTGGTCGAGTCGAGTTGAGGAAATGTTTTCAAAAGCAAAATTTCATGTAATAGAATGGGCAGTTGCCGCGAGTCCATAGAACATTTTCTAGCCAGTTGGGTAGAGTTATAATGGCTCTTTGGGTGGTTGTATAGTTTTTGCTTTTTTGTATATTCTGTCCTTGGCCTTTCTTGCTATAATTTTTTTTTTCTAATTGCTCAAAAAAAAAAAAAAAAAAAAAAAAAAAACTTTTGTTATATGTAGTCATGCATTCTTCACTATGTCAAGGACATATTGACTCAGCAGCCTCATGCTCATGCAAGGTATTCAAAAACTGTATTATGATACGGGCTGTAATGACAATTATGGCCCCCATGACAACCGTTACGACCATTTTTTTAAACTGCATTAGCTCTGTAACACCATTAGCATTACTTAAAACCATTTTTTAATACCTTGTTCTCATGGCCTCATTCATCCGACGTCTTCCTGGTTTCAAAATAAGTTGGGAATCTATCAAGCTTCACCACCTAACTTGAGGGGGAGTATTAAAGCAATAGATGGATGTGTCCTATTGCTATCACCCGTATTGTACTTATAGGGCCTATTTGTTTTGCCCATTTTCATGGTAATGTAAAGTAATTGTGTCATCATTACTGTTTTACCATTGCCAAAATAAACACAGGAATGGCTGGTCAAATGCAAATGTATGCAGTAGACAAGTGATTTATAATCATTGCACTTTTTCATGTAATTACTATCAAAATCTCCATCCAGCAACATCAATTTATTTTAATGATGAGTTGACATTGAAGTAATGTAAAATTGTCTTCATTACGATTTTACCTTGATAAATCAAATAATGTAAAATTGCCATCATTGCGATCAAATGAAACTGTTCTTAAGAGACGGGTAAAGTACTTTGTAATTTTATTTTTTTTTCCATTTCCTTCACATTACTGTGGTAATGGGAAAACAAACAGGCTCTTATATTTATTACAGGTGTACTTGTCAGTTGCTAACATGTGTTTATCTATCACTAACGGGTGTTGTCATCATTGTAATTCATATCATTGTAAAATCTAGTAAAAGCACTTTCATCTCATAACAGTATCTAATGAGATAATCAGTTTTTTCCAGTTACGTGTGAAGGAAAATCATTTTGTGAATGACTTCAGTTGTACGAATATAGGGATGAATCGGGTATTGTTATCATTGTAATTCATATTATTGTAAAATCTAGTAAAAGCACTTTCATCTCATAACAATATGAATGAGATATTCAGTTTTTTCCAGTTACATGTGAAAGAAAATCATTTTGTGAATAACTTGAGTCGTATGAATATAGACGAATCATCCCTATTGGCCAATAAAGAAATTCTTTGCAACATTTTATCAATGAATTTCTGGAATGATGATAAATAATGTTTAAAATAATATAATCAACTGAAATTTAAGAAGGAAAACTGAATGCTATAGGTACATAGCAGGGCATGTTCCTTATAGTCAACTAATTACAGTACCTCATTTAAAAGAGAGTTGGAATCACACTGGCTGATAGAGCACAACCGGTTTGTATGGTTTGATTCCAAGCTGACAAAAAGAGGGAAAATGTAAGGAAAAAAAAATAACACCACTAAAATTTAATTGAATTCTTATTATTGTTTTTCAGATTAACAAACAAACAACAAATAATGAATACTTCTTTGAAGTGATAAACAGAAGTTGGGACTCGATAAAATTAATGTACGTAAGATATCAATGATTAAAAATTAAGAGACATTTTAAAGGCAGGTAAATGAAAACAGATTTCCATACATGATTATGACATGTAAAAACTCCCTATATATTTTAGGTTCAGTACACTGCTCACTATTAAGTATTAACACCACGCAAAAATACCAAATATTCATTGAAGTCATATTCAATTAGTCAGCTTGATTTGGTTTTGCAGTAGGAACGAGATTGAAATTCAGTCAGTAATATGAGCTGCGAATATATGCATGAAGATATTCAGGAGGAAAAGCAGGTCCACCAGTTTAACTGAAAGTGAGAGAAATTTAAGGCCCATTTGGATGCAACTCCCACAAAAGAGGGTTTCCTGCAAAAGGGGATTTCCCACCATCAGATTGGTTTTCAGCGAGTGGGCTTTTAGCACTTATTTCGTCGGGCAGGCGATCAGACGACAGCTTGCAAAAGCGTATCCAACACACACACACACACACACAATTGAAAAAAAAAAAAAAAAAAAAAAAAAAAAAAAAAAAAAAAAAAACTGGGCTTCAACTTCAAATAGCATTTTGGCATCAACCCCATTTGAGGGTGTGTCCAAATGGAGCCTTAAGAGCTGTGTAGCAACTGCCAAAGTTGTGTTTCAGACAGACCTAAATAGACAGATTTGTTCTGTAAAATCCAGGCTGGACACAACCGTGCCTCAACATGGATGTATGCTCTTTGTCAAACACCCTGGAATAGGGGATGAGCAAGATTAAATGGAAAATGTGTGGCTGCAGCATTTCATCTGAACCATCTCTTTGCAGCCCAATAATCGAACAGTCACGATTATCAAATTAGGCTGATATTTGGTTCATGGTGGAAAAGGATTCATGTCAATCCCAATTAGTTGGGACAAGGATTAGATGATGATTATGCGGGGCATGGTTAATCACAGTTGGGGCCATTTACTTGACATTTTTTTATTGCATCCTCACACTATGGATCACATTTTGTCCTCCCATTTGAAGACCTTTCATGTGAATGAGATGCAATGTGTTGACCCATGCTCAACTAAGAGGCCTGAAATCAGGGTCTACGATCTTTGAACCTTGATTCTTAAAGCCAATCTATCCACGGTGGGGCCCAACAGAGGAATGGTCTGGAGCAATTAAAAAAGGGGCCCCATTTGTCCAAAGCTGGCATAGCTCATCCACAAGCCATAAATGCAGTGGGGGAGCAGGTGAAAGAGTAACAGAAGCTGAAAACCGAAGGAAAGTGTCTTTGAGTGTAACATAATTCCCCCATCTCATTCTCTGCTAAAAAATAATAGCACCCTACTTCTGCATGAGGTCTGCACATGCATGAGCACTGACCATCCACAGATAACAAACTACTGCCCATAACCATAAGATCTTTTGGCCAATAAGATATCTTCAAAAGATAATCCTTCTCCTTGATTCTGTATGTGAGGAGTTTTTCTTTTTCTTTTTCTTTTTCATTTTCTCTTTTCTCAATAAAATTTCATTTTTCATTAAAAAATCCTATTCTTTCACTCTTGAGGGATCACAGTTCAGCTTGTCACTTAATTGTCAATTTTGTTTTTCTGGTTCATGTTTCCATTTTCTTTTTTTTCTTTTTTTTAATGAACGGAAAGTTTCTGCGTTTCTTTTCAGTCAACATGTGCTAAAAAAATAAAATTTCAGAAAAAATGAAACAAAAAATATAATAATAGAAAATAATGCAATGAGTAATAAAAATATATGTAACTGGTGTTGATACATAAAAGAAAAAATCCATCAACATCATATCTAATACCCTAGGACAAGTGACAAAAACATAGCTAAACTTACATGGAGTCACATACAATCTAGTGATCCACTACCATAAGTGATAAACCATATATCATCATCATGTAAGCCACCAAACCATACAAATCCTGTTCTGCCATTCCACTCCATCTCAAAATGTCATAAAGTCAGGATTAAATGAGAAGCTGTGGCCAAAGTTTGACACTGGCTGCCAACCTGGCACAACCCTTCTTTATATAGATTGGGACCAGCAATGAGAATGAAAAACTCCCACGGTCCTGTTCGATAAATCATACATCAGTGGGTTAATTATATATGAAAGATCAAGTGGAAGAAAGTGAGTGATCCCTTGTACCCAAGAACCACCTTGTAGCACACTTTCGTAGAAAAAGAAGTGGGAGAGGCATAAGTAAGGATTTTGGTCTAGAATAGAGAAACCCTGTTTTGGGGGTATTTCCCAAACATGAAATATGGAGTTTTAATTTTTAAACCCCAAAATTGGTGGAGGGTATATTTATCAGGCACATTTTCTACCTAAAATACTCTTGTTAAATTCTACACTACTCCCATCTCCTTCCCCTTGATCCTACATCAATTGGAAACTTCGATTCAAGCACTTCTATTGCCAATGAGCCCCCACCAGAGACCTCAAGCTGGCTGATTGCTCGGCCCAGGACAGCCTATCCTCCCATGTCAGATTTCTCCTTAATGGCTACCACAAATACATTTGCTAGTTCACCACCTTCAGTGAAGGCTTCAAATCATATACCAAGAGATTTAGTCTAGCAGCCTACATATTTTGGCCATAAACCAAGTGATCATCATATTCTATCACCCGACCCATTGCAGATCCCACATCCTCAATAGTTTTTCGATACCAAGCATGCAGAGGGATGTCCTCTACCTTAATTCACGCCTCACAAACATAACCCTTCAAGTAACTCCCCACCGATTTAAAGGCCACAGTGAATCTATTGACCATAAAGATTACCCCACAGTTGATTAGAGTCACTACAGGAGCAGACAAATTATGAGAAAGGGGCAACCATTTATATTAATAAATACTCCCTTCAACACCCCATATTGACAAATTATGGAAAGTTTCTGCATAGGGTCAGCACATACATACATTCAAACACACATGCATGATCCATCCAAGCATGGATTCGCGCACACAAATACAGATCCATCCATCCATCCATCCAACCAACCATCCATCCATCCAAACATGCATTTCATCATACAACCATGCTCCCATAAAAAAATTGAAATCAATTTTTTGGCGACATCGATACATTGGCAATATTATCAAAATATCACTGATACACTGGCGATACAAGCGACACTTGAATTTATACAGTAAAAAACATTGATGATACATTTGCGATATAAGAGACCTGGAATTTACACAGTCAAAAATATTGGCGATACATTGGCAGTATCGATATATTGGCAACACTTAGCAATATATCGCCGATACCTGGAATTTCTTATACTACCAGCTTTATTAGCATCGCTGCTAGTGTTATCAGTATCGACACGCTGGAGATACAGATAATATCCGGGAAGCTTCGATAATATCAGTCATACTCTGAACAATGACTAAAACAGACTATATGGAGTGTAATATAGGATTGGGACAAGGAATTAATTAAGATTATTGGCCCAAAAGTTTCCAAAATGACCAATTTTGATATCTTGGGTCGATAATTCATAAGCGGAGAGATTGAGAAGGTTGGCGCGCACAAAATTCAAGTGGGGTGGAAGAAATGGAGATAGGCATTTGGGGTTTTACGTGAACTTTTGTTTTTTAAACAATGACAATTTATTAATAAGCGACAATGCCAAAAGAATACAACTAAGAAAGAAAAAAACGCCCACTAGTGATAAAGCTAACACCAAACCCAAAAAGCTACAACTCCGATAGCAAAGAATCCTTGAATTTAGGGGAAATCTCTGCCCATTCTATCAAATATGATTTGGTTTGAAGAAACGCTCCCCTCTGATAGCTTGATTTATCCCCAAAACACCTATTGTTTTGCTCCTTCCAAATCGCCCATAAGCTAGCAAGGAGGGTTTTATGTGATCATCATGTACCACTCAAACTGAAGGGGAAATGACTCTTGACATCCGACCAATTCACCAAAAGCTCCAGAGCTAATGGGGGAGGCACGGAATATCCTTTTATCTCATAGCCCAGGCTAGGCCAAGCCTTAATCGAGCCCTCCTTCGTGAGCCGCCTCACTTCGCATGGATCCCGCTTCGCACGGTGAGCTGCCCCACTTCGCATGGGTCCTGCTTCGCACGGTCTACCCCATCCCGAGTGTGCTCTCGCTTCCCACGGGCTGCCCCACTCGAGCTCGGTGTGAAAATGCCCCTTGCATTAATCACCCCCGGTGAGGAGTCTCGTACACAAGACCTCCCGCTCTGATACCAATTTGACGCAGGACATCCGACCAACTCACCAAAAGCTCCAGAGCTGATAGGGGAGGCACGGAATATCCCTTTATCTCATAACCTAGGCTAGGCCAGGCCTCGATCGAGCCCTCTTTCGTGAGCCACCCCACTTCGCATGAGTCCCACTTCACACGGTGCAACCGCTTCGCACGGTCTGCCCCACCCTGAGTGTGCTCCCGCTTCGCACAGGCCGCCCCACTCGAGCCCAGTGTGAAAATGCCCCTGATTAGGAAATTTTATAGGATGGTTGTAAGACCAGCCATGCTTTACAGGCCAATGTTGGGCAGTTAAGGAACAATTTCATAGGATGTGTAGCTGAAATGAGGATTTTGAAAGGGATTAGTGGCAAGACAAGGATAGAATTAGAAATTAATGGTTTGGACATATGCAACGAAGACCAAGAACCATACTAGTTGGGTGTGTGTTGTTACAAGTTGAAGGCTTTAAAAGGGTAAGAGGAAGACCCAAAAAGGATGTGGGTAGAAGCAGTAAAAAATGACTTAATGACCTATGGTCTAGCTAAAGTTATGGCCCTTAATAGGCAAGAATGGTGGAAAAGTATTCATCTAGCCGACTCCACTCAGTTGGGAATTGGGATAAGGCCTAAATGATGATGATGGTGATGATGATGATGATGATGATGAAGAACACTTTAAAGTTTAAATATTTATAAACGTAAGGATTATTTTAAAAAAAAAAAATTTGAAGAGTGAATAACTTTATTAGAAAAGCTGCAAGCAAAAGCAAGCGGCAAAGAATACAAAAAGAGAGAACACAAAGAAGGCAACCCGACGGCCTCACGACTAAAAACATCCGAAATTAGCAAGAAGCTTTCCAATCGACAGCCAGCATCAAAACACCCTCCGCCACGTATTCCACCGAGCAAGAGGTATCTCGAAAACATCTATAATTTCTTTCCGTCAAAAATGACCACAAAACAACCAGCAGAGATAGGAGCCAACTAGTATGGTCCTTGGTACCCCCGTGCCATGCCCAAAGATAATCCCGAATCAAACCTGATATAACCCATTGGACGCTAAAAATCCTAAGGACATGATTTCAAATGAAACCCGCGAAAGGGCAAAATAAAAACAAATGATCAACAGACTCTGCATCTTGATTGCACATGCCACACATGTTTAGGATGAGTAAGGATCTCTTTTGAAGGTTGTCAATCCTAAGAACTTTCTTTCTCCCAACCAACAACGTAAAAGCCACAACTTTGGGAGGCACTCCATAAGACTAGAAGTGGAAGGCATCGTGCCCATCGTGGTTCTCCCAGATACCGTCACAAAGGGTCTTGTAAAAGAACCTGACTAAGAAAATACCCGAGCGATGGCTTTTCCTAACCATGGAGTCGGCATCCCTAGCTGGGATCAATCGAGATAGAAGTGGGATAAGCTCATCCACATCGATATCCAACAAACCTCTCTTGCACATCAGAAACCAAGAAACAGCAGAACCTCGGGAGGAAAAACAGCCCACCACTTTAACACCTTGGAATGGAGCCAAACAGGAAAGCAGTGGAAAATTGTTTTGAAGGGGGGTGTTGGCACACCAAACGTCATCCCAGAATTTGATTCTGGAAGAATCCCCCACTGAAAAGGAAATGTCGCGGAGAAACAAAGATCTATTAGCTGTAACCGTTTTCCAAACGTACAAAACCCTATACAGGAAGGATCCCTTGGTTTCCCAGCCGCACTCTTGCAACCCATACCTGCTAGCAACTACACGATGCCAGAAAATCCTTTCTTCCATCCCGAAACGCCATAACCATTTTCCAAGGAGGGCAATTATTCATACTGTCTAACCTTTGCACACCAGCCCCACCTTGATTAATTGGTTTTCAAACCTCTTCCCATTTGAGCAGATGAAACTTGGAACCATCCTCCGAGCCGCTCCAAAAAAAATTCCTTGGGAGGCTTGCAATACATAACGGGAGCCCCAAATAGGTAGAGGGAAAGGAGCCCACTTTGCATCGAAAAATCAAAGCTAAAAGAGCAACTCCTTTGTCAAGATTGAAGCCCAACGTCTTGCTTTTGATCGCATTGATCTTCAAAATGGATATAGCTTTAAAACACGACCACCTTCCCAAGTCTTCAACCATTAGAGGATCCGCCTCGTAAAAAATGATCATGTCATTTGTAAATTGAAGATGAGATAACCGATATCCCAAATTCGCTACCCGGAAACTAGAAAAAAGATCAAATTATTGACCTCTAATGAGCATGTGACTGAATGCTTCCCCCACAACAAGGAAAAGGTATGTAAAGAGCAGGTCCCCTTGCCTTAGCCCCCTCAAAGGTTTGAAATAACCTTTCGGGGAACCATTAACAAGCACCGAAAAGAAGGGTAATGCAACTCCGAATCCACATCCTCCATTTGTCCTTACAACCCAGTCTACCCAACATATAATCCAAAAATCTCAATGAACGTGATCATAAGCTTTCTCAACATCAAGTTTGCAAACAACTCCTGCTTTCTTCTACTTAGCCAGAGTCGATGCATTCGTGGGCTATAAGAAAGCTATCGAGAATTTGACTTCCTCCTATAAATGCACCTTGATTGAGAGAACATTAGAAAATTTAAACTAGATAGGGGGATAATATTGCTCCTATTTCATATTAAAATTGTGGAAAATTAAGAACTTGCCAAGGTTTTGACACTCTCATGATATTCAACTAATTAGATCATTTGACCAACTTTTGCATAAATATCACCATCTCTCAGTGTATGGATCTCTCTCTATGTATCGATAATGTTGTATCGTGCATCCCTCTTTCATCAATTGAAAGGAGTCCCAACAAAAACCCGAGACGCCAATTGTGTATACCATAAGAAGATCATTTCAATTGAAGTTAGAGCTCCAGACCCAAAGAAATGTTACCAAGGTATACACAGATCTGAAGTGAGGCTAATTACAAATATCATAAACTTACCGCTTCAATGGAGTGCATGACTATCGAGTTTAGCTCTAAGGATAGGCTGGAAGCAGCTCAACATCATATCTAGGTTCATATGTCACATATCCAACTTGAATCAAAATTGTACAGACATGTTTTGTTTTGTAGAGAGCAAGGGAAAGGGAAAAAAATGCCAACAAGATGCAAGTAGATAGCCAACAACATAGAATCATTTTCTACACATCTGCCTAAATTTCTAAAAGATGAAGAATGATGGCAATGATTCACCAAACAAGAACTCCATTTGCAAAAACAATAAAATCCTATCAATTTGAACTCTATTGAGAGACTAGCAATTTTATCTCTACAGATACATATCGGTTATCTCATGGGATATATCGGTTTTATCAGGTAATGTATCGCTATTGCAACAGAACATGGGGAAACATTGGGAAATTGGTCGAATTTTGTTAGTGCACTTTTCTGTGGCATACTAGTGTACCTTGTTTGTCAATTACTTAGGTCAGTGAGTCTAGGGTCGGTTGAGCTTAATGAAGACGAAGACCGAAGACTCGATATGGACCGGCTGCATCAAGAAAGAAGAAACAGGTAAAAGTGATGCCTTGGTAAGCTCTAACCTAGTACCTACCCAAAACCATTAACCTCTAGATGGCCATGACCCAATAGGCATACCCTTAGTCATCTTAGATTGGCCCTAGGTGTCCCAAAAGACCTCCAAAAGAATGGCCAAAGAGGTTGCATGTTCTACTGAAAAACAGAAGAAGACAGCAGAAAAACATGCCTGGCTGGGCGCCCGACCCAGAGGTGAATCCGTTCAGTGAGTTGGCCTTGAAACCAGAGGGTCACCGGGCGCCCGACCAGAAAGTATCCGGGCACCCGACCAGTGCAAAAACCGTCCAGTAAGCACAAGACCCAGACTGGATCAATTCCGGGCGCCCGACCAGTGAAAGATAGGCCATCGGGCGCCCGACCAAAACTTGTCCAGGCGCCCGACCAGCTCAAAAACAGTCCAGAGCTTAAATTTGTTTTATGGACCGGATTCCGGGCGCCCAACCCAATCTGACTGGGCGCCTGACCCTGCGCAAATCTGCTCGTTATTTGACCATTGGTAGAAACGTTATAAAGGGAGGGGATTTGTTTTTGGGGTTAAGAGAGGGGATTTTGATGAGATAGAAGCCACCATTGCGAGACCATCAGAAGCTCTATCCCAAACCCATAGCAAGTCATTCTCCTTATGTTTTCATCGCAAGCTTGGGCCATTCAATGGCATCTTGAGAATCGACTTGTTCCCTCTTGATTCCTAGGGTTTAAACACCTTGATCATAGTTAAATCCATTTTCTAAACACCACTTAGGAGTCCAAATAGGTGTATTCCTCTAGGAAACCCATTCCCTACCATTTGTAGAGGTTTCACCATTCCCTAGTACCTTGGGCATCACCAATAGAGCATCACATGCAAGATAGCTGATCTTGGAGCTGAAGCCTTGGCAAAGCAGCAGCGTCAAAGATCGGGGGAGCACACGGGGAGCTGATTCAAGCACGGGAGAGCAAGAAGAAGCAACCCAAAGCGGCGCTACAAAGGGGCTCAATCCAACAAGTAAGGTTGTCTTGTTAGGAGTCCATCCACTCAATTCCCTATAGGAGTTGAGTGTAGAATTTGTTTGACAAACTCGAACTAGGGTCATTTGCCGATCCTTGGCCTGTTAGTCGGTCTAAAATCTAAGGACGTTAGTCGTTCCTTGGCCTGTTTGTTGGCCTAAAGACTAGGGGTTGTTCAGCACTCCTTGGCTCGTTTGCCGAGCCTAAATTCAGGGACGTTAGCCGTTCCTTAGCTCGTTAGTCGGCCTAAACAAAGTCTCCATGGGGGAGCCACCAACATGGGTGCAAACATGTAGGTTGGGAGGAACCTGTAAACTCCTCGATTGGGTGGATCCGAGTTAAAACACCTTGGTTGGGAGGAACCAGATTTAAACTCCCCAGTGAATGCCGATGTGCTCAAAGGGGTTGAGTACTTGAACCGGGAGTGGAGTAGACAAGTAGTCGAACCACTATACATCGTTGTGTTTGTGATTGTATTGGAGCACATTTCTCTTTATGCATTGTGTTTAATTGGTTAATTATGAATGCTTAGTTAGGAATGTATGCTAGGCACTTGATAGGCACATCCACACCGACAAGATGTACTTTCACTACCTCATGTAGACTTAAGCTTTTGTTGATCCATCCTCTATAATCTACATGTGTTGATTAGATTAGGTTGTTGATTGCATTTATCATTTGTTAGTCTATTGATTGGACCCACTAAGGCTTGGTAGCCGAAGTGTTAATCGCTTACGTAGTTTAATTTGCTCAAATTGTTAAGTAGGCGAAAAGATTTTAAAAAGGTCCTAATCACCCCACCCCCCCCCCCCCCCCCCCCCCCGAAGGACTTGGCCATAATTTTAATTGCTCCTTAAGCTTCCGCACGTGTGCGTAGGGTGTCGTGTTAGACCACCCGACGTAATTTCAAATTTTTCAATGAAACTTCAGGGATTGTTAAAAAAGACATCAATACACACTTAGAAATCAAAACATGAAGAAAAAAAAAAAAGTGCACATAATAGGTTTCCTTTGTATGGGGTCCTAATTTATGCATTGTCTAACTGAACTGATGCAAGTATACTCAAAGTCTATTATGTAATTTATAAATGCAATAAGACATGTATGGAAACACAAGTAGTACATCAAAAGAAAAAGAAAAATCGCTTGATCAGTTTACACACATGTTTAATTTTGTGCCTGGACATCGATTACAACCGATTTGCAAGAAATTGGGAAATTTCAAATTTTCCCAATTTTTTGTAACTCAGCCCATCTCTCCAAAATCTCAAAATCGAAGCTCCAAATCCATGATTTTTCATGTAAAACATGACGAATCATGCATTTGTAACCAGTTGACACTGATTTAACATGATGTACAACAAAAAAAAAGGGGGATCCAAAATCGAAAATGCTCACCGAACCAAACAGGTGGGATATATCAGCACTACCTATGCGTTTCGTATCGCACAGGTAGGATACAAGATATATTGTGGTATATATCAGCCAATATTATCAATACTGAAAACATTGCTTGGAACTGATACATCAATTTTCACTCCATTAGGGATCTCCCAAATATTCAAGTGCTAAATACTCGACCTCAACCAATATTTCTGAGAACAAGAAAGAAATAAAAAAAAAAAAGTACCAGCTTCATTTGCTGGGTAAACTGTGCTATTTATGGAGTAAAATAAGCAGCATACACCATTATTGAACCACGGACATAGAAGCATGAAACTAGTAGATCATTAAATAAGTACTCCTACACTACAACTCTGCAAGTAAATTGCAGATACATCTAATATTAAAAACACAGTCCCCATTTTAACAAGGCTCATTCCTTAGGTTAGTCAAAGAAGAGAATTAGTTATCCAAGATGGCATTATGGTCCAATAGGTCTGATTATGTATCCATCAATATTCTCATAATTCTTCCACAACCCTTCTACTGAATGCTCAATAGAATCAGTTGATTTTGACAACTCATAGAAACAGAAAGAAAATAAGTGTTAATATCACGACTGCTGGACAGTACCTATTGCTAAATTCTCATGAAATGCCATCATATTGGAAGTCTAGAAATCAAAAGAATGGCAGATGAGTAAAATAACATCTATCATAATACCTATAGTTGAAGTTCTTCACAACAAAATATAATGGCGGTCCTACTCTGAGATGCTCTGAAACGTTATCAAAATAACCCTGCACGAAATGTCGATCAGATGGTTCCACAAAGCAGCCTTACAGATTCAGCATATGTACACCTCAAAGCTGAGTGGAATCGGTGCATGAGAGAAATTTGAAACCCCACCTGAAGATATGAATCTCGCGGAAGAACAATCTTTTGTTCCAATCCAGGTTGAATCCTCGTACATAATGCCTTTAACATTCAAAAGAAAGAGCACAGCTTTATAAGACCATAGTACAACTAAGTAAAAAGCATTTATTTTTCAATTGGAAACTGGTTCTAAAAGGAAATGAAATGAAGATTTGTTATATTGGTTATTGGTTCACTCAGTTTTATTTCAAGATTTGTTTACAAAATGAAATGAAGTACCAGGACTAGCCAATTTTGATACATTTTCCCCATCCTGTTTCTCTCCATATAAGAGGGAAAACGGAGTAGAGAATAAGAAGTGGAAATAATCCTTCAGTGTATCACATACTACCAGAGTGTGAAGTCATCAAACTCTAGCTCAGCAAGATCCACCAGTCTCAAGAATAGGTCTATTTGGCTCATGGACTTCCTAATCAATTGAAGTTTATCAGCCATGCTTGCGAAGATCAAGATTATTCAGGGCCAAAGTGTTTTTTTAATCATCAGCCACTGATCTGAGATAGCAAGATACTTCATGACTTTTGCTGATTAAATTGAGCTATTAGAGCATGCATAGACTAACAAAATCTGAGACCAATGGTAGGTGGAACGCAACGCTCTCATAGCCCATACGGATTTTGTTCTGCTACCACCTTCTAACAAGATTCACCAACTTTTTGAAAAAGAAAATTGCCAACTATTAGCAAATTTTATTGAAAAGGGAATCTTCCCAAATAATTCATGAATTCTTCATAACATAACAGTATCTAAGAATAATAAGCAAATTAATTGCAAAATATTCATGAATGTTCAATTATCTAATGAATGTTTGAAAACCTCAATAAACATATATTCTGCCTCTCGCTTTTTTTAGAGGAAAACAATCCCATTTTTTCCAAATTCTTCCCAAAATTTTCCAAAGTTTCCTGCAAACCACAGTTTATTGCCTTGGTGAATTATTCCTATATCCATACTTTGTAAGATTGCTACCAATCACACACCACAAGAACACCAAAAAACTCCTATACATTTTGTGAAGACTAAACTATGAAAAATACGTAGGAAAGTTACAGATCTTCGATAATAAGCATAACAAAATATCAGACAGACAAGTATCGAAAGAAAAAGCAGATTAGCTGAAAAAGAAGGGAAAAAAAAAGTAGATTACACTCATTCGTAGCTGAAAACAAAAGCAGTGCCATTGTAGACTATTTCTAGTATTACAAAAGTTATAATTATTGTACCAGATTTGGTTAGTCATAGACCCTAAGACTAGTTAGTCAGAAACAAAAGCAGTGTCATTGTAGACTATGAGCATTTGTTTGCAGACAAGTTGATGTAGACACAAGACCATTTCAAGTTTACCAACGAAGAAAACGCCCACCACAAGCCTCTTCCTTGTGGTTAGGCGTTCATTGAGGAGCATTGAAGCCCTTACATATGTGGGTTGACACATAGAAGGCCCCACATCGGGAGGACACGTGTGTAGGAGGAGGAAGAAGAAGACCTGCTGGATGGACAGATCTCACGTCCGGGCACCCAAAAATTGCCTGCCTAGCGCCCAAAACTCACTGGACGTTTTTGGGTGTCTTCGCAGATTGCTTTTTTCTTTTCCGTTTTTTAATTTAAACATTGAGGGTAATTTAGTCTTTTTTACTTGCTTTTAGTGTTTATTTAAGAGGGCTAAACCCTAAACTCGAATTTTAGTTGATTATTATTGAATGAAAACCTCTTTGGTTATCTCCCTTCTCTCTCTCTCATGAAACTTCATCTTCTTCTCCAATTTTTTTCTTTTATTTTGTTCTTGTGCCCCTCCAATATTCCTCTAAGGTAAGATCTTCTTCCTTCACTCTCTCTATTTCCATTATCCCCAATCCTTGAAATCCTAAATTCTCAAGTTTTCAAATCCCTAATCCGAGAAACTCTTTGATTTCTCGGACTATTGATCCCCATTCATCGATTGGGTTATGACCATGCAAGATCGGAAGGTTCCATCCCTAATCGGATCCAACCATAGCAATAATTGAACTTCACACTTTGTGGTTGTGATGAGTGGCCCGCTCCATTGCATGTCACTCTATGATCTTCTCAGTTTATTATAATTATCTCTGAATTTTAGATTATTATTGTCTTTATTTTCCGCTGATTTA
Organism: Liriodendron chinense; assembly: GCA_003013855.2. Lineage (NCBI taxonomy): Eukaryota > Viridiplantae > Streptophyta > Magnoliopsida > Magnoliales > Magnoliaceae > Liriodendron > Liriodendron chinense. The sequence continues at coordinate 7,457,346 of ML058446.1, forward strand.
ATTGCATTCATAAGCAAGCATTATAATTAGGGAATACTATATCAAATTTGGTATTGGAGAATAGGCTTGCATGGTTTTGTCTAGATCGAGTTATCAAATTAGGGTTTTGATTTTTAAGTCTAATTTAGGAAAGTTCCAGATTTAAAGAGTTTCCAATTTTAGAATCTTTCCAACTTTGGAAAGTTTCCTAATTTGGAAAATTTCTAGATTTTAGTTGTTTCCTGTCTTAATTTAATTCTATCAATTCATATTAGTTTTGCATTCATCGCATTCATCTTGTAAGTCGTAACAACTAGTAGTCTAGTTGGGTAGAGTTTGGTTCAAGTCTTAGTTGTATGCCCACGAGAAAAGGTAGAGGCTTCGGACTTCAACCAATCATGAACAACGAACAGTTATCTAAGCAACTTGCTCAATTAATGCAAAAGATAACTGCAATGGAAACGAGACAAAAGAATGAATTCGCTCGTTTAAGTACCCAGATCACCACCACCATGAATAGAGTCAAGCAACTAGAGACATCCCAAAGGGAGAACCCCACTCTTGGGGAAGACACGCACTTTCAAGTAGGAGAAATCATTGAGGAGCGTGTTCCCATACGTGGAGGACATGGTGGTAGGGAACATGGAGCTAGTCGTGGTGTTGTGCGGGAGGCACAAGCTACATATGACTATCCAGACCACTACGATCCCGATGAGCGTGTGATGAAGAACGTGAAGGTGGTTGCCCCAAGTTTTGATGGGCGTCTGGATCCCAAGGCATTCCTTGACTGGGTTGCTGACATGGACCACTACTTTGAGTGGTATAGCATGTCAGAAAACCGTCAAAAGCGGTTTTCAAAGATGAAACTTGTGCGCCAGGCCAAGTTGTTTTGGACCAATACTAAGCGAAAAGTAGAAAGAATTGGTAGAGCCACTATCAAAGATTGGCATGAGATGAAAGAGAAGTTAAAGGAGAAATATCTTCCTCTCTCATACCGACAAAAATTCATTGACCAGTGGCAATCCTTACGCCAAGGGTAAATGTCTGACACTGACTAAATCGCTAAATTTGAGGAATTTATGATGCGATCTGATATCCATGAGGACCCTCTAGTAATGCTCTCGCGTTTCAAGACGGGCCTTCGAGCGGATCTTCAGCGCGAGCTTATGACTCGGCCCTTAACGGACTTGGATAAAGCATATGAAGTTGTGCAGGAACTAGAGCAATACCTGAAAGCTCCTGTCATTAGACGTTTTGAGTCCCGAGACTCTAATGCTAGATTTGGTTCCCAGGGAACTAGACCTAACGTTGGTAGTCAACCTAGAGCACAGGAGACTGTCCCGCCTAGGCCTAGGGAGGACAAAGGCAAAGGGTTTCTTGGTGCCGGTCCTAGTGGGGGTAGCCAAGTGAGGTGCTACGAATGTGGGAATCTTAGTCACATGTCTAATAAGTATCCAACGCAGAACCATGGGAAAGCCTTAGTTGTAGGCGAATACCATGAGGGTGTTGATGACCAAGGTGATTATGAAGTAGAAAAATATCACCCTGAATGAGGTCTTATTGACGAAGATGGTGTAGATGAAGAAGCAACACTTGCAGTAGTCAGGCGTGTGCTAGCTCAGTCTAGGAGTAGTGTTTATTGGCGTCAGAACACTATCTTCTATACTCTTGCCAAGTGTGGAGAAAAGAATTGTAAGGTGATAGTGGACAGTGGGAGTTATCAGAATGTGATTTCCGCTAACACCTTAGATCGTCTGAAATTGAAACCCACACCTCATCCTGACACATACAAAGTTTCTTGGGTTGACAAAACATCCCTTCCTGTCACCCATCAGTGCTTAGTTCCTATCGAGTTTGGGTCATACAAGGAGTCCCTATGGTGTGATGTGATACCTATGAATGTTGGACACATTATCCTAGGTAGGCCGTGGCTATTCGACAATGATGTCATGATCTTGGGTCGTTCGAATGCGTGTACCTTCATGCATAACGGTAAAAAGATCAAACTTATTTCTATGCCACCTGAAAGCCCACTAGGGAAGAAAAAAGGCTGAGACGGCAAGTGAGCCTAAGGAAGTGAGGAAATCCAATCCTAAGTCTCTTCACATAATCAATGCGAGAGAGTTCGAGAAAGAGACTAAGGAGGATTCCATGGTGTATGCCCTTGTGGCAAGAGAGATTACACCTGAGGTTCCATCAAAATTACCCCATGAGGTAACGTCGGTTCTAAAGGAATATAGTGACGTGTTTCCTGAAGATTTACCGAACGAGTTACCACCTATGAGGGACATTCAGCATGCCATCAACCTCGTCCCAGGGTCGACTCTACCGAACCTTCCTCACTACAGGATGAAACCCTACAGAACATGCAGAGTTGAAGAGGCAAATTGATGAGCTTCTGCAAAAGGGTTTTATCCAAGAGAGTATGAGCCCGTGTGCCGTGCCAGCATTGTTAACACCAAAGAAAGACGGCACGTGGCTCATGTGTGCGGACAGCCGTGCCATAAACAAAATTACAGTCAAATATAGGTTTCCCATACCTAGACTTGATGATATGCTTGACATGATGGCGAGGTCCACCATATTCTCCAAAATTGATCTCAATAGTGGATATCACCAAATCCGCATCCGCCCAGGAGGAGTGAAAAACGGCGTTCAAAACCAAAGATGGGTTGTACGAATGGATGGTCATGCCTTTTGGCCTGACTAATGCACCCAGTACTTTTATGCGGGTGATGACACAAGTCTTGAGGCCGTTCATGGAAAAATTCCTAGTAGTGTACTTTAATGACATTCTTATTTATAGTACCACTAAGGAGTCACGCCTTGAACATCTGAAGCAGGTCTGTAGCGTCCTTAGGAATGAGAAGTTGTACGCTAATCTTAAGAAATGTGCATTCATGTATAGTCAAGTCGTATTCTTAGGATTTATAGTGTCTTCAGAAGGAATGCGCGCGGACCCTGAAAAGATTATGGCCTGAACCGAGGAACATTCATGAGATGCGAAGCTTTCATGGCTTAACAACTTTTTATCGTCGGTTCATTAGGGGTTTTAGCACGATTATGGCTTCCATTACTAAATGCATGAAAAAGGGAGAGTTCATGTGGCCTAAAGCCGCAGTCAAGGCTTTTAGGGAAATTAAGGGCAAAATAGTTGAACCTCCTGTCATGTGTCTACCTGACTTTTCTAAAGTCTTTGAGGTGGCATGTGATGCGTCTGGTGTTGGTATAGGTAGAGTGTTGAGCCAGGAGGGCCACCCTGTAGCCTATTTCAGTGAGAAACTAAATGAGGCAAAACAAAAGTACTCCACCTATGATAAAGAGTTCTACGCGGTAGTGCAATCCCTGAGACATTGGCGTCACTATCTCCTACCACAAGAATTCGTCTTGTTTTCTGATCATGAGGCCTTGAGATATTTACATTCTCAGAAGAAACTTAACCCAAAGCATGCTAAGTGGGTAGCGTTTCTTCAGAAATATTCGTTCGTCCTAAAACATAAGGCCGAGGTAAAAAACAAACCAGCGGATGCCCTTAGTAGACGAGTGATGTTGCTCAATTCCTTGAGTATAGAGGTAGTCGGATTTGAGCAATTGAAAGATGAATACCCCACGTCCTGATTGTGGGGTACTTACGCTTCGCTCTCTAGTGATCAGCGTAGTACAGGCGATTATGTCCTTAAAGATGGTTTCCTTTTCAAGAGAGACCGACTTTGTATTCCCCGTATGTCCCTTCGTGAATTCCTCGTCTGGCAGCTTCATTTAGGAGGGATAGCTGGCCTCTTTAGTCGTGATAAGACCATTGCCCTCGTAGAGGATCGTTTCTATTAGCCAAATCTCAAGCGAGACGTAGCCAAAGTTTTAGGGCGATGTCGTACACGTCAGCTGGCAAAGCAACACAAGCAAAACACTGGGCTATATATGCCATTGCCAGTGCCACATGCTCCGTGGCAAGACATTAGTATAGATTTCGTGCTGGGACTTCCCAAGACGATCAAAAAGCACGATTCCATCTTTGTTGTTGTTGATCGTTTCTCTAAAATGGCGCATTTTCTCTCATGTTCTAAAACGACAAATGCGTCTCATATTACTTGTCTTTTTTTATGGTGTGGTGCATCTCCATGATTTGCCTAAGACCATAGTGTCTGACCGTGATGCCAGATTTACCAATTACTTTTGGAAGACACTGTGGCACATTGTGGGTACTCGTTTACAGTTTTCTACTACCTACTACCCTCAAACAAATGGGCAAACAGAGGTGGTAAATCGAAGTCTTAGAAATCTTCTACGTTGTCTAATGGGTGAACATGTTAAGACTTGGGACCTAATTTTACCAACTGCTGAATTTGCTTATAATGGGTCAGTAAATCGATCTACAGAGATGAATCCATTTGAAATTGTTAGTGGGTATCAGCCTAGAATGCCAATAGATCTCTTACCCATATCAGTCACCCAAAGGTCTTCTGAATCAGCCGATGCATTTGCACGACATATCCACGAATTGCATACGCATATTAGACAGCGAATAAATAAGAGTAATGATAATTATAAAATCTCAGCTGATTCTCATCGTAGACTGCAAGATTTTCAAGAAGGAGACTGTAATAGTGAGGATAAGGCCAGAGCGGTTCTCACAGGGTTCCGCTAAGAAATTGCAAGCGCGTAGTGCTGGACCATTCAAGATATTGCAGAAAATTGGGTCCAACGCGTATTAGATCGACCTTCCATCTGAAATGGGCATTAACCCGACTTTTAATGTGGAAGATCTAGTCCGTTCCCCTGACCCTACCATTGATCCATCATCTCATTCATGGCCTTTTTCCGACTTTCTTCGCAACCCATTCCACCCCTTCCTCCACCTATTGTCCATAAAGAAGAAATTGAAGGAATTTTGGATGAGGAGATAGTATCTACGAGAGACGGAGGTTTCCAGAGGTACTTAGTTAAATGGAAGAATAAGCCACCGTCAAAATCTACATGGTTGACTGAAACAGAGTTGCAGAGGGTTGATCCGGATTTGCAAGAGCACCACAAGAGTTTTAACTTGTCGGAGTTGAGTTTTTCTCACCCGAGGGGAGTTGATGCGGACACAAGACCATTTCAAGTTTACCAATGAAGAAAACGCCCACCACAAGCCTCTTCCTTGTGGTTAGGCGTTCATTGAGGAGCATTGAAGCCCTTACATATGTGGGTTGACACATAGAAGGCCCCACATCGGGAGGACACGTGTGTAGGAGGAAGAAGAAGAAGACCCGCTGGATGGACAGATCTCACGTCCGGGCGCCCAAAAATTACCTGCCTAGCGCCCGAAACTCACTGGACGTTTTTGGGTGTCTTCGCAAATTGCTTTTTTCTTTCCCCCTTTTTTTATTTAAACATTGAGGGTAATTTAGTCTTTTTTACTTGATTTTAGTGTTTATTTAAGAGGGCTAAGCCCTAAACTCGAATTTTAGTTTATTATTATTGAATGAAAGCCTATTTGGTTATCTCTCTTCTCTCTCTCTCATGAAACTTCATCTTCTTCTCCAATCTTCTTCTTCTATTTTTTTCTTGTGCCCCTCCAATATTCCTCTAAGGTAAGATCCTCTTCCTTCTCTCTCTCTATCTCCATTATTTCCAATCCTTGAAATCCTAAATTCTCAAGTTTTCAAATCCCTAATCCAAGAAACTATATGATTTCTCGGACTAGTGATCCCCATTGATCGATTAAGTTATGACCATGCAAGATCAGGAGGTTCCATCACTCGCCGGATCCAACCATAGCAATAATTGAACTTCACACTTTGTGGTTGTGATGAATGGCCTGCCCCATTGCATGTCTCTTTATGATCTTCTTAGTTTATGATGATTATCTCTGAATTTTAGATTATTATTGTCTTTATTTTCTACTGATTTAATTGCATTCATGAGCATGCATCATAATTAGGGCATCCTACATCACAAGTATTGCAAGTTAGTCAAGTGACATATCACCATGTATATTCCAGATTCCATGTTCCATATGTTAAACTAATAGAAGATAACATTCAATGAGGTAAATACATTTCCATTGACCACTTTTGTGCTTCAATGAGCCAAAAAATATGTGCCATTCAACAACAGAAAATCGGTTAACTAAACATGCAAACTCAAACAACAAGACACATACGGCACAAAAACATCCATAGATCCAGGGTTACTTACTATGCTTGCAAGTGCAAAAGCAACGAAGACCGCAACAACAATAACTTTAACTCCCCAAAGGGCAAGAAAGGGTGCATGCACTTCCTACACAGAAAAGAAGATACAATCCTTAAACAGGTTTATAATGAAGGCAAGACAGAAACACAAAAGTGACTCCCCATGAGGATCACTTCATACAAAAATCGACCCAATCCACTTATCCAGCGCACCACACAATAGAAAGCAATGGATAGCCCACTGATATAACCAACAAAAAAAAGTGTGGCCCACTTGATTAGTAGATGAGGCTGATTTTTGCACAAGGTAATCATCAAGGTGTGTCAAACCTTTTGTACAGCTTAGATGTTGCATCATTAGTCATCTTCATCATCATCATCATCATCATCATCATTATCTAGCCTTATACTGACTAACTAGGGAAACTGGTTGCTGGCAATAATTCAGGAAACTAATTGGTCATCATGGAAGGATGGTAACTATTGTTGATTGGATGGTAAATTAGCGGTCCAATCGGTTGGACATGAGCATGTCTCACATGTACACATGCACGAGCGCACATATATAGCAAATATTTCAAGGCCCGCATGTAGTAAGGGGACCATTAGACAACAGCAAAAGTAATTGAAGTCTTATGAAACTCCAAACATCATTAACATCTGAAAAACTACAACTAATAGAACAATGCGAGAATAAACAAGCAAACTACTGAAAGCTGATACTATCAAAAGTTTTGGATAAACATACGATGCCCAATCGCACTTGTTCCCTACATGTGATTCAGTCACAATCAGACAAACCTTCATGTTCAAGTGTGTGCTTTCTTAGCACAACAGCAGTCCTTGTGTATCCCCTCAACAAGAGCCATGATACAGCTATCATGTTAAGATAACTTTCTAATTGGTTTTGGCAAATGAATTTATGACTTTTTAGGGCTATAGAATTCTAGTTGTAGTGGCTTGCATGTGACTACAATCTGTGTTGTAATAGGTTTCCTAGTTGAGTAGAATTAAAGTTCTGAAGAAAACACAGCTAGATTTTTGGGTTCAAAGTAATTTATGCAATAAATTGTCCAAGTGGAACTGAATATTTATGGGTGCATTTAGATGCTGAATTCACTTGAGTTACAATAAATGAATTCAGTCAAGAGGAAATGATGAAAGTGGACTGGCACCATTTCAGTCCAGCATGACAACCAAACCCTTAATCACGATTAGGTGTTTTGGATATGGGGTCTTTAGAGTAATGAAATTCTGATTGTAGTGGTTCGCGACTGACTGCAAGCGTGTTATGGTAAAGTCCTATTTGACTAGAACTAGAGTTTTGTAGAGGCCCCAGCTAGATTGTTGGATCCAACTTCCAAGGTACTTAAAATACTTGATTGTTTGACTGGAACTCGATATTTGGGTTGCACTTGGATGCAGAATTGATTTGAATTACAGTAAATGAATTCAGTGAACTCTATATTTTCTTAGTGCCTGTGTATCAACCATCTCACTCTACCAGAGCACCATAGTTTTTTTCATCTTTGTTTCCGTTCCTAGAGACCCTAGCCAAAGTATCGAAGTTTTCTCTTCTTTGCTTCCCCTTAAGAAACCCTAGATCTCATCTTTTAAAATAGCATCATTCTCTTCTCCCATCTACCCCAACAACCCTTCTAAAAGAATAGCATTAGCATGCAGTATATGTAGATTTTAGGACCCTTCTATTCTAGATGTTTTTTAGTGATGATGCTTTGAGTTCGAAACTATTCTATTACATAGACACTTTCAGTGACTATCATGGGATTTGAAGAAATCAAGAGTCAGTATCCTGTGGATTTAGATTCCAAGACTATTACACAGTGGCACTGGTGGTAATTATCCTCAGCTAGCTTATGTTTACAAATAACTCCTGCAATAAAACATTATGTGAGAGTTGCCTTTAGGAGGTTTAGGTTGAAAAAAAATAAAAATAAAATAAGATAAAAACATCATGTGAGAAGTGACAGTTGCCTGTAGGAGGTTTAGGTTGAAATTTGGGTTAAATAAGATAACCACACTTGTACAAGATGTTTTATGTTTGCATGTTCCAAGTGTAATGTAGAGCAGATTACACAATGATGACATGCTTGTCGACCAGGGAAAGGGCAAAGGCACATCAAGGGGTTGGGTTCGCCATTAATTGTCGAGATTCACCAGTGGAGAACATCAACATGAACTATTATCCTAGGGTCACGGAGGACCAAATGAGGCCTTGATTATACTTTTGTAGCGGTAAATCATTTTTCCTAAGATGGTGCATATTCGGTGTTCTACCAGGAGTTCTCTGAATACAAGGCACCCCCAAATCCATTGATTTGTATGGAGCATGAAGTTCATGAGCTGCTTTTTAGAAGGACCCTATGGGTGAACATGGGGAGACTTTTGAAGCTCTCATGAGCTAATCATCCTCGGACTAATGAACAAACAGGTTGCAAAAGGATGTTTGGAAAAGCTCATATGTTGTCTTATTTGGGAACATATGGCATGAAGGCAACCCGGGATTACCCGATGCATGTGGTTTGCGGGTGATTGCGTGCATCCACAGGGAATAGTCTCACCTCAAAATGGGCGGGGACACCCTGTCGTCATAAAAATAAAAAAAACTACAGGCTGACCACCATTTGAATACGCTTATGGCATGAAGGCAATGCAACCAATCGATCTATGTTACCTATTTCTTTCCATCGTGGGAAGACGCCTAGAGGGTTGCAACTTAACCATCTCGGTTACCGAGTTCACCTCTCAGGCACTACTGAGATCATGGTAACTAGGGGTGGCAATGGGTCAGGTACGGGCCTGGGGTCGACCCAAGTCTGACCCACTAACTAAACGGGCCAAGAATTCTACACGAACCAGGACCACAACCCAACCCATACCCAACCTGATCCACCATGACCAAACTCAAGTTTAAGAATGGAATATGAACCCAAAGGTATGCAAAACTTGGCCTTGTTAGTGGATAAGCACACAAATAAATTGTCTATATTTATTCATTTCATGTTGGATTTTGGATCATTTCAGGCCTAATCATCTGGCCCAACCTATCGATAGCCTATATGGCAGGTCAGGTTGGGTATGTTTCAAGTCAAGCCCAACCCATTTTCTTAAATGGGTCATGTTTCTAACCCAAACCCATCCCACTACCCATTTAGATTACCCACCTCAAAAGCAGGCCACCAATTGTCCCGCAGGCCAAGACAACCCATTGCCACCCCTAATGCTAGCATAATCCAAGAGATTCCACAACAATCTTATTTTGTGCAAACAACAAAGTTGAATCATATCCATATGGTACCTTTTTGGGTTACATTTTGGAGAAGCTTGTTGACATGTAATTCAAAAGGTTCTTTAAGTAGCATTAGTTGGATAAAAAGCTTGTAGGGGTTTATTAGTTAAGGGGCTATGCCCACCAAAATAATTAGTTAAAAGGTCAGGAATTGCTAAAGTTTAGAAGTAGGTTTAAGAAAGGCTATCTAAGAAGTAGGTTTCAATCATGATTGAGATGTAATCCATATGTTAATCCATGTTTCAATCATTTTGTTATTTAGGGCCCACTTAGTGTTGCTTCTATAAACACTTTGAACCATTATGGTTATCAGCACTACTTGTTTAACTTTTAAAATGTTTGGTTAGATTTCTCAATAATTTAGTTATCAAGAATTCAATTTCCCAAAGAAGTGCTAGTTTTGTATGTGGGGAGGAGTGTTTCCAAGAGGTGTTTGTGTTCTCTACACATACTTTTGCATTTAATGCAAATTGCAAAAAAGAAAAAGAAAGAAAGAAAAAGAATACAGAACTGATATCTAACCTCCTTTTTTTAGGTAGACACCCTTTTGTCTACTTTTGGTAGATCCCAAATGGAAACATATGCCAATATTGCTTGCTTATGGGCCACACTTGTGTTTCTTTAGGTGGGCAACACTATAGATGTCTTCGACCAAAGATCAGGCCAGTTGACTAAGCAAGTGGACCATGGTACATGCTTGTATGATCCAAGCCCCCACTCAATTCATGCAGCCAACATGGTGCACTTGTGACCATCCTAGCGATACATCAAGTGGGCTCCACCATGTCGATGCCTTGTACCAAAAATCAAGCCAGTTAACTCATCAAGTGGGCTGTTTTTAAGAAATGAAATGGATGGCAAAAGCAATTTTTTTAGTGGTCCACTTGTTCCATGCGCTAACCCACCTAATGAGTGGACCACCATAATTTTTGTCTATGGCACCTAAAAGGTGGACACGATGAATGGTACGAAATGAAAATGTTTTTTTTTTTCCTCTCTTTCAAGTATATCAGTAAACATGTTTCTTTTCCCACAAGGGCCTGTTTGTTTATGGTGAAAGAAAACCTGGAAAGGGGAAACAGCTAGTGAATCCCAAAACATGGAAATGTTACGTTGGCTTTGGGTGACATGATTCCCAACTCCCAGTTTGTTTCGCACAATGAATTCGCATCAAAAATGCTTTCAGTCATTCCCAGTTGCCATTTTGAAAGGGCAATTCTACCCAATCCAAGGAAAGGCACAATAATGAGAACTTTTTGCCATTATAAATGTCGCATCAAAGGGTCGCTCTCTCCCATCAAACAGGCATTTTTAGGAATAGGTTTCCGTCACTTTTGAGGAATCCTTTATAAAAGGAATCGGCTTCCTATGTTTTTGTTCAAGTCTCTCCCTAGGCCCCTGAGCAAGAACATAAGATTTACAACCAGTTCTTCGCATTTGCTTCATGTGTTTAATTTCTATATGCATAAGCATGGGCAATAATGTCAGCAAGGAGTCCCTTCTCAATGGAACTTGTACCCCCTTGAATGTCGTTTTCATTGACCAAAACTCATATTTGGCCATAACAATGCATTGTGGAAATTCTTCACATGCATTATTTCACTGCAAGCACAAAGCAAATTTCAGTTCCACTAGCAGTAGAGATTTCTATGCCAAGCTTCATGGCCGAAGTGAATGACCGATCGATGTTTTCAGGTCACACATGTGCACCATCAATACATTCATTTTGAATGTGATTTGTCCACAGGCACTCCTTGCCTCCATGAGTACATGCCTACATAACGTTCCAACAGTAGTGGGCCACAATATTTTAAGAAAAAAAGAAAATAATGCCCCAAAAGCCAAATTCAATGCATCAGATAGATAAAAACACAAAGTTCAATTCTAATAAAGGAACAGATTGACTAGTTTAAAGTATATTTCAAAATTGGTACACAGAGAAAGATATTTCAATTAGTAATCATAAAAGAAGAAAAAAAAAAATCATTACTGGAAGGAAAAACAAATATTGTTGAACCTTACCCTCATATAGCGTGACAGTAATCCAGGTTTTCTTTGACCACTACCTGCATTTTTAAGATAGATTTCTCAATCCAATCAGAGGTCACATGAGTTAATAAACAGAAAAGGTTGGCCATCCAATGAACATATGTTTGATGCTGCACGAGAATCATACACAAGATACCCATGCAACCGATGCCATGTTAATGTTCATGGTCCTTGATATAACTTACCAGGTTCAGCAGTAGTTCGACTAATCTTTATACATGGAAAACAATCAATCCTGTGATCCTCTGCCCTTAAAAAGTCAAAAACTATCAAGGCAACAAATGCCGTAACTTGTAAAAGGAAGTCCAGGAAAACTGCCAATGCTGCAATAAATCAGATAGATCAGTGTAGTGTACTCAGCAACAAAGCAAAAAATGAATATTATCAATAGAAAAATGTTCTTACCTGCAAACATGGAGAATACACGGCACGCAGGCATTGGAATGAAACTTCCAACTGCAAAGGCCAAAACCTCAGATAGACTAGCCAGTGTTATAGATGGTCCAACTTCAACCAGGGCATTACTTATCCGTCCTTCCAAAGGCAAATCCAGTGGTTGACGTTTGACCGCATGTACCAGGATACACATATTATCCACTCCAACCTGTGAAAAGAAAATTCTGGGTTCTATAAATGATTATAAAATTAGGAACTAGAATTACATCCACCTTTTGGTAGTCACACATTCTTTCTACATTTTTTTTTTTTTTTTTTTTTGAAGGGCTATGAATAATTTTATTAAAGAAACTGCCTGGAAAACAACCAAACAGAAAAACAAAAGAACAGAATTACAAAACCAAAACATAACAAGCTAACTTGAGAAATCAAAACAGCCCATTCCACTGCATCCCTTTTAATCTTCCAAGTGACTTGGGCACAAGGCAGCGACTTGTTGCCACTAGCGAAAAGGTATGTACTACCAAAAGTAGAAAAAAAAAATTGCCGCTAGCAATCAGGGTGAATATCAATCTCAAAAAATAATAGACATTGAACAGAACAATGAGAAAGTAAAAGTTGCACAAAGTCCCAAAATATACAGTTACAGAGTTGGCTAGAAAGTAACGATATATAACAATTTAAACCATTGGCAAGAAACATAAGAAGAAACAATTGTCACTCTTTCTAGTGCTGAAGCTGACTATTGTGGCAGCTGAGTTTACTTGGCTCTAGTTTCTACTTTGGTGTCTTCATATTTCAATGTCTTGTTGGAGAGCCTTCAACCTGTGCATGTCATGTGTGCTCATACCGGTCGGGGCGACCGGTCTGCCCTTAGGCCCAGATGCATAGCAAGATTGCTGTACAAATTTCATTCACCCTAGACCGGTCGAGCGATCGGTCTGTAGGGGGCTCCGACCAGTCAGGCAACCGGTCGGTGGTGAGGCAGTCATGATGTTTTTCCTCTGGACAGTTTTTGTGTTAGCTCCGACCGGTCTGCTACGCACGTAGTTACACGGTTGTGCGTAAGATGTTTCTAAATTGGGATTTCTTGCTATATATATGGCATGAATCCGAACTTAGATGGTATCCTAGGGTGTCCAAGGTTTCCTAAGTGGGTTAGGAAGAAGGGAGAGTGTGTTGAGAGGGAGAGAGCTTGGGTTTTCTCTGTTTTTCCTTGCTTGTGGGCTGTCAATCTCTGTAATCTTCTAGAATCATAGTGGATCGCTTTGTGCCGTGGTTTTTTACCCATTGAGGGGTTTTTCCACGTAAAATCGGATTGCCTCTATGTGGTTGAATGCTTGTGTGGTGTGATTGCATTGTGTTTCTCATTTGATCGCATATTCTACTGTGTTGTTCGGCTTTCGCTTCCATTGCCAACGTTCATATTCCAAACTAGTGGTATCAGAGCTAAAGTTGGTGTAACACGGATATTGTCCGCTCTGGCCGAAGCCTTTCGCTTCCATTGCCAACGTTCATATTCCAAACTAGTGGTATCAGAGCTAAAGTTGGTGTAACACGGATATTGTCTGCTCTGGCCGAAGCCGCACAGTTTTGGTCACAGGGTTTCCCCTAAAAGGCCTCATTACCGTTAAGGGTTTTGGATTGGTCGAGCTTGTTGGTCGGGGCAGCAGGTCGGGCCTTGGACTTAGTCCCACATCGGAAAGGGAGTGACTCTCAATCCTAGCTATAAGTGGGGGTTCCACCCTTAACGGTAAGGAGGCCTTTTGGGGGAAACCCCGAGACCAAAACCGTGCGGCTTCGACCAGAGCAGACAATATACATGCCGTTGGGGTGGGGCTGTTACAATTGGGGTGGAGTAGAATTCGGATCTGAGACGAGAAGATGGGATCAAGCACAAGGTTCGATGTAAAGAAGTTCTCAAGCAAAAATAACTTCGAACTATGAAAGGTGAAGGTCCCTTCTAATTCAGCAAGGGCTTGATGAAGCTCTTGGAAAGTAACCTGAGGCTATGAAAGAGGATGAGTGAACGAAGCTCAACAAGAATGCTAGAACCTCGATCCTATTATGCCTTACGGATGATGTCCTCTATCACGTCACAAAGGAAGAAAACAACGACTGATACAATGGTTAAGTTAGAGAAGGTCTATGCCAAGAAATCTCTAGAGAACTGGATGTATCTGTTGATGCAGTTGTTCACCTTGAGGATGGCGGAGGGGGCGAATGTGGAGGACCACTTAAGCACGTTCAATCGGCTAGTTTACAAGTTGGTGGAGATAGATGAGCCGATGAAGGATGAATATCAAGCATGCATCCTACTGAATTCTCTTCCAGATTCATATGAGTCATTCAGGGACTCTGTATGCGCAGGGAAGGAGACCATCAACGTCGAGACTGTTATCTCAGCCCTCCAGTCGAAGGAGATGAGAAGGAAAAGCGGTGACGTAGGTTCTCGTTCTTCATCAGAGACACTGATTATGAGGGGAAGAAATTCTAAGCATGGTGGAGGGTATTCTAAATCAGGATCTAAGGCCAAGGGTAAAGGAAAAGCCAAGGTATGGTGCTGGAATTGTGGTCAGGAAGGCCACATGAGAGGGGATTGTCAGAATCCCAAGTTGAAGCAAGAGGTATGGAAATTCTTCTGGAGAGGGAGCTAATACCATAGAGGACGATGGCGATCTTTGTGAAGTTCTGACTGTATCCGGCAAGGGATCTCACAGTAGAGAGTGGATCCTGGATTCAGGGGCTTCATGTCACGTTTGTCCTGACCGGAGTTCATTCACGACGTACAGGGAGTATGGTGGTAAATCGATGTTTGTGGGCCATGGCTGCTCATAAGGTGGTGGGTATTAGTACGGTGCGCATGAGGAAGTTTGATGGGATCGAACAAGTCCTGAGAGATATGAAGCATGTCCCCAAGATGAAAATGAATGTGATTTCTCTTGGTGCACTCGAGGCGAAAGGGTGCGTGTGCATCGGCCGTGATCATTGTTGTAAAGTGATGAAGGGGGCACTCGTGTGGATGAAGGCACGGAGGTGTGACCATCTTTACAAGTTGATTGAGAGCGCAATTCACGGCGGAGCTGCGGGATCAGCAACGGGATCCACAGTTGCTCGTATGTGGCAAGTACCCAAGGGCCACATGAGAAGAGCGGAAAAGGGCGTGAAAGTGCAAGGTTAGAGTTGATGGAGCCACGAGAAGTGGTGGAGCTATGATGAAGTTGAAATGACGAGATAGCAAGGATGATTTGATTCGACGTTTGAAGCCTCGATGGAGATTGTTGGAGACCCTTCAAACTGTGCATGTCATGGGTGCTCAGACCGGTCGGGCAACCGGTCTGCACTTTGGCCCAGATGCACAGCAGGATTGCTGTACAAATTCCATTCACTCTAGACCGGTCGGGCGATCGGTCTGCAGGGGGCTTCTGACCGGTCGGTGGTGAGGCAGTCGTGATGTTTTTCCTCTTGACAGTTTTTGTGTTAGCTCCGACTGGTCGGCTGCGCACGAGGTTTCTTACGCAGTTACGCGGTTATGTGTAAGATGTTTCTAAATTGGGATTTCTTGCTACTTAGATGGTATCCTAAGGTGTCCAAGGTTTCCTAAGTGGGTTAGGAAGAGGGGAGAGTATTTTTTAGAGGGAGAGAGCTTGGGTTTTCTCTATTTTTCCTTGCTTGTGGGCTGTCAATCTCTGTAATCTTCTGGAATCATAGTGGATCGCTTTGTGCCATGGTTTTTTACCCGTTGAGGGGTTTTTCCACGTAAAATCGGATTGTCTCTATGTGCTTGAATGCTTGTGTGGTGTGATTGCATTGTGTTTCTCGTTTGATCGCATATTCTACTGTGTGTTGTTCGACTTTCACTTCCGCTGCCGGCGTTCCTATTCCCAACATGTTTGACCCTCCTATTATTTGTTGTGATAATGTCAGTGCTACATATATGGCAACAAATCTGATCTTTCATGCACATGCAAGAGACATTAAGCTTGACTATCATTTTGTTAACAAGAAAGTTGCTTCAAGGCATATTCGTAACATGTGTTTCCTTATTATCAACAGTCAACCAATCGGTACTAAACCTAAGCTACTTAGTCAAGATCATCATCAGTGGATATGTAGCCTTCACCCCCACACAGTTCAAGGGAAGTGTTAAGAAATAGTGTTGTAGTTCCTATGTCTGTATTCTTGTAATTTCTATGTACAATGAGGGTACTTGTAATCTAAGTAAATCTTTTAGATAGGCTTGAGAGGATCTCTAGGATCTCTTGAGATAAGATTGCAAGATTGTAGTATCTTCCTAGATAGACTAGAGAAGCCTATGACTACTATACATTCTGCATGTTCTTATTCATTAAATAGAGAAAACAGTTTGTATGCTTCACAGTGCTTTCACATTCAATATATATGATGCAAAGTGTCACTTGTATCGTCAATGTATCTGCAATATTTCGATAATATCGCCAATGTATTGATATGCCAAAAAATCTATATATTAAAAAAATTCCCATTTCAAATTTTTTATGGGTGTGTGGCTGTATCAGCATTCAATTTGTTGACGATAACATTGATAATATCACGATATTATCATTATCGCAACATGGAAATAACGAGACCACAATCTTTAGTTTCTTTTTCAGTTGTTAACGATTTGTTTGGAAATTTCATGTGTTGCCGATATTCCGAAATATTAATGGATGTTTGGATGGAAGTTCAGATTTTGGATGGATGAGATGATTAGACTGACTTCTTACGGCAACACATGCTTTTAAGCCCCCATTAAATAGAAACCAATTATGTATGCATTCTTTATGCAATTTTTTATTCATAAATAAGCAACTATGTGTATTTTATCAACTCCTGAGGTTTCACTGAAAAATTCCACTGTTTTTCTCATTTTCCCTTCATTTCCGGTTACAACTTCATAGAAATACAGGACTAAAGTTGTTACTTGAGTTGAAAAACAAAACCATAAAAGCTATGGCTTATCAAACAAAGTACTAGGAAGTACTAACAAGAAGGATCTGATCTGGTAGAGTTTGTTGTCATCTTGTTAATATAAATGCATTCATGTAAGGCACGCTTCATCATGGATAGCCCCTAACAAATTTCCCTGACTCTCTACAAAACATGGGTGATGGTACTTAAATACTTCTCATTAACAATGCATCCTCTTCAAGACAGGAAGACAAGTTTAAAATTTACTATTAACTAAAAAAGAATGTAAACAGCGTATAGTTGTGACTAAGTTTCAATAAATACAACCAGCAGGAAATGTGAAAATTTCAGCCATACATTATAATCACAACATCTTGTAGGAGTATGATATTATATAACAGATAGAATAATCTCATAAAAACATCATTTGTAGGAGTATGATATTATATAACAGATGGAATAATCTCATAAAAACATCATTACAGTAATAATATACAAAATTAACTTACAGCCAAAACAAGGAAAGGGATGACTTCCATAATGATGAGTGTAGATTTTACTCCAATGACACTGAAAAATCCAATGGATCCAAGAACGGAGAGCATGACAACCACGACTCCTGACAAGCCAAGAAGTACCTGGGATCCATACCAATAACTCAAAAATATATCAATAAAAAAAAACATTAAGCAGTAACTGGTCTGGCAGAACAGATGAGTTAAATAGTTCAAACTTCAAAGAAATGTACACCACATAGATGAAAGAAAAGAAATATGGAAATAAATAAAAGAAATAAACCTCCAATCTCTATAGACTAATGTTAGGGAATAAGTTTAACAAAAAAAAAAAAAAAGCACAACTG
Source organism: Liriodendron chinense (assembly GCA_003013855.2). Taxonomy (NCBI): domain Eukaryota; kingdom Viridiplantae; phylum Streptophyta; class Magnoliopsida; order Magnoliales; family Magnoliaceae; genus Liriodendron; species Liriodendron chinense. The sequence goes on from ML058446.1 coordinate 7,475,050, forward strand.
AAAAAGAGAATCAACCCAATGTATAATAGTAGCAGCAGCTGAGGAAGAAAAACACTTATCAGAAAATAAACTACAAGGAAGATGGCTTTGATACTAAAATTGATGTAGCAAATTTAGGAAATTGAACTTGGAGCTGTTTGGATTCATGGAATCCTGTTTTCAACCATGGAAATGAATATCAATTTCCTCATATGTGATGTTTTCCCCTGCTTGCTAAAATACTTTTAGGTAGGAAATTGATTGCCATTTCCACAGTTCTCTTAAAAAATGGGTGGTTGCCTCTTTCCTTGGCCAAAAAAGAAATAAATAAATAAACTGTTACATGGAGGTTTCCACAGTTACAAGAGACTACTCTCATGTTTTAACCGTTGACCTTTTAACACCTCCATAAAGATCATGAGTGCTAAAAAACAGGTCAATGTGGATTCTTTTCCACACATAGACCTTTCCACTGACGTGACTTTTGGTTTTCCAAATCCAAGCTTTGGTTTACACCAATCGAAACAGGCCCTAATGAAAGGAATATGATTACATGCCACTTCTAGATTATCAAAATCCTTCAAGAAAATTTCTACAAAATTGATGTTTCGGCCCAAATAAGTGATTCTAGGAGTCCGATAGCCTAGCATTCGCTATGTATTCAACCCTTGGAATACAAATCTATCATGGGAAGCATCGTGAAGTATCACATTTACCACGTAATGCGTTACAGAATAAGGGAAACACCAGGGAAATTTTAGGAAAGTGGTGGAATTCAGTGAAACTTCAAGAGACATTAAAAGACACATGATCAACAGTAAGAACTCAAAACTTTACGGAAAAAAAAAACTATGCATAGTAGTTTTCCATTGTTTAAGGATAAAACCATGCATTGCCAGCCAGACATAATGCATTTTGTTTACATAACGCCATTATATGCAACATAAGTTCATATATTATTCAAATGTCATACAATACTAGCAAAATAAAATACAAATAATAAACCAAAAAGGCAAAAACTAAAATATTACACACACACATAAAGAAATATACAAACACCATAGGTCTCAGATCCACATCAAGTTAAGAGCCATCTCAAAGTTATCCCTATCCATAATACTAATACCCATAACTACAGTACCGTGCGATCATGATGCCAGGTCATGTATTCTATAAGATATTGATGGTACTCATCCTCAACAATATGCACCAGTAAACCATTGGTGGATATTGAACAATCACTATAACTATCACTATCGTTCCCAGTGACATTGATTGTGACTGTGACCAACTGGACACCACCATACCCATATCCATATCCTAAATACCTTTGTCCACAGCCAAACCACTGTTTAGGCATAAACATGTTTGGATTTCCCCAATTTCCTTCATTTTTCACATTTAAGATTAAAATTTCTTGCTTGAATTCCATGTCAATGCATGAACCTCAGGCATAAATATGGATTTCTGCTTGTTTTCATGCCTATCTGTTGAAATCAAATAAATTAAATGAACTTTTTGTCTTTGGGGTTCCAGCAAAATCCGCTCCTTGGATCGCAGTTTCTCCACCATCATGTTTTCATGTGAAACAACTTGTGGGGTTGTTACAACGCTCCAAGAGGTACAATCCCAAAATAAAAATAAAAATAAAAATGAGCACAAAAGCTTCTTTTATTTATTTATTTATTTATTTTGGTTATTTTCAATCAAAGATAGCAATTATCTTTGTGTCAATTGATACTTTCCACCACTAAACCTGTTTCAATATAAAAGAAGAACATCAATTTCGCCATATATCATCCAATATCATGATAATATCATTGATACCAGGTAACTTTTGTACCCTAGAGTTTTATATCATTGACCAGTGCCAATACTCCACAGTTTTGTATCTTTGACCAGAGATGCCGAAATATTTGTACATAGAACATTGTCATAGCCTTCTAATGCTAATTACAAATCACCCAAAGAGGGACTCATTCTCATATAAAAAAAGAAAAGAAAAGAAAAGGATAAAGAAAAAACCCTCAATTTTTATTCAATTATCATGCAATAGGTTCACCCTTCAAAAGCAAAAAAATCATGTAATAGGTTCACATGTGTGGCCTTGGAAACCTTTTATAGATATCAAAATGAACCAAGAAACTTCTAGAAAGAACTTGTCATAGACAAAATCTAAAGCAAATATCCCATTGTCCACATACCCATTGACAATTTAATCTAACCTGTAATAACAAGAAAAAGTAACATTGGAAACTAATGGAGTCCAAAACTTCCTACAAGTAGACTATGGTGCATCAAGCATAGGTTCTTTTCTGATATAGGGTTTGCATAGAAACACAAAGAAGTTTATATTTAGAATAGTGGGCCCCACTGTACGGTTCATAATTTAAGCCATCTAATTGGACCTATGCGCCCCACAGTCCAATTCAGACCATTGACTTTGTTTCAAAACCCAATGCAACCCTTTCCACATCACGCAAAATTCAATCCGAAGCCCAATTTTCACCACATCCCCTAGATATAGAACCCCAACCTTTTCCCTAAGCCACTAACCAACGGAGAGTTGTGGGCCATGGATTTCAATACCTTAAAAGTCCATGACCACTATAGGAGGATTGGGCGACCCGTGATCATGCTTTGTGGTCATCCTATGTGGTGGGATGAATAGTCTCCACCATCAGGCATTATGTGTCGTTGCCCTACCCCACATGGAATATGAGTGTTCTAAGTACATAGGTTTTTTGTTATAAGCCCAACTAAAAATGAATTGGAGGATCACATCAAGTCTCTAGTTTAGGACTCGCATCATGTATGGACCGGATCGACTTGATCATGTGTTAGCTTTGACTAATCCTTAGACCCGAGGTCGTGTTGGGACGCTGTGGTCTTAGGATTGTGTTTTGGCTCACCATAAAGCTTACATTAGCGGCTGACATAAGGGTCTTGTTGGGTGCATGCATTAGGATGAGGCTGGAGCCCACGTGCTCCAACATGGTTAGATACCAAGTATACATATTGTGGAGTGACCTTAATATTTAGACCATAAAATTGCGTCTGTAGTCTAACACGACACCCTATGCTTATACGCGGAAACTTTGCGGAGCTTGTAGAACTATGGCTAAGTTAAACATACAATGCTAAGATAACAATGTGCTCAAATCATTACAAACACAAGCATGTATAGTAGTTCGACTATGGGTCTACTCCACTCCCAGTTCCAAGTACTCATCCCTTGAGCACACCAAAATTCACTAGGGAGTTTAAATCAAATTCCCTCCAACCTAGGAGTTTCAAATCGATTCCACCCTACCAGGGAGTTTGACAGGGTTCCTCCCAACCTATGACTAAGATTTTAATGGTTCATCTCTCAACCAAGATGTTTACGGGTTCCATCCAACCCAGGAGTTTGACAAGGATCCTCCCTACCCTTCAGATCTAATCCTAGAACCTAGCCGAAGGCTCCCCTTTGAGACTTGGTCGAGTTTGTAAATCCAAACTCTCAAACTCAATTCTCCACGAGGAAGGAGTGCAACCGGACTCTCACAATGACACTTACTTGTCGAATGAGCCCCTTGTTCAGTGCCTTCTTGGGTTACCTGATCTCCGCTCTCCTGTGCTTCAATCAGCTCCCCTATGCTCCCCCGATTGTGTTGCCGCTAAGTTGCCAATGCCTCAGCTCCACTTGATCAATCACCTCGCATAAGATGCTCTTGAGATGCCCAAGGTGATAGGAGATGGTGTGAATTCTCTACAACTAGTAGGAGTTGGTTATCTAGAGGAATTCCATCTAATAGGATCTTTAGAGAGGTTTAGACGAAGGATCTACATATGGTCAATGTGCCTAAACTTCTAAAGATCAAGAGAGAGCAAAATCATCTTCAAATGAGCTTTGAATGCTCCATCTTTTTATCAAACACAAGGAAGATGACTTGGAATGTTTAGGATTAGAGTCTAATGGGATGGATAACATGGCGGCTTCTAATGCACTAAAATCTCTCTTCATCTTCCCAAAATCGAGCCCAGCCGTTATATAAACAAAGCCCCAACGGCTATAAAATAGCTGCCAACGGCTCTCTGTCGACCGGTTGCAGGGAGTCTCCGACCGGTCGAATATTGCTGACCGACTGGTCGAATAAAGGGCCTGGACTGAGTTTTGTTGTTGTCCAGAATTTGCCCTCTACGGGCCGATCAGGCGACCAGTCGAATTAGCCCCAGGGATCAACTTTTTATCAATTTGGTTGTTGTCCCTATTTGGTCTCCTGCCGATCGGTAGGACGACCGGTCGGACACATGAGATGTGCTGTTTGGATTGACTTGTTTTACAGCAACTCATGCAACCTCTTTGGCCATCCTTTGGGTGATCCTTTGGGACACCTAAGGCCAATCTAAGATGACTACAAGAATGCCTATTGAATCAGGGTCATCTAGAGGTTTTGGTTTTGGTTTTAGTTCAAAGTTCAAGGCTCACCAAGGCATCTCTTTTACCTATTTCTTCCTTGATGCAGCAGGTCCACTTGAGTCTTCGGTCTTCGTCTTCTTTAAGCTCAACCGACACTAGACTCACTGACCTACATAATTGACAAATAAGGTGCACTAGTATGCCACAGAAAAAGTACACTAACAAATCATCCATCAAGTGGTTTTACAACTGGCCATGATTTTTTTTAAACCATTAAAATGTTTTGATCGCACTTGATGGGGCATCCAAAGTATGTGAGGATTTATGGTCAAGGATGGTGGTCACAAAGAGTGGGAGGATTTGGTCAATTTGGGTGCATAGATAAGAATGAATTTTTTATGTAAGTATGTAGGGGTGAGGAGCACATTAAAGGCGTTTCCCTTGGAAACCCTAATTTCTTTTTAGATCCTATCCCAAGGTGAGAGAGCAAGAGAGGCTTGGACATCCCCACACCTTGGAGAGAGAGAGAGAGAGAGAGACCCTCATCCTCTCTCTTTCAATTACATGTGCGAGTGGGGTCCACCTTCTAGATGGCTCTCAAGTGTGCACGCCCCAACCGTATTGTGGAGCATGTGTGGGCTTCTCTTCTCCTCACTTTGTGATAGATTGGGGAGAGAACTCTTATGTTGAACGGGCAAAATCCTAGCCATTGATTTGTTGGCCAAGAAACAAACCTTAGGTGAAGTCCTAGCCATTGATTTGTTGGCCAGGAAACAAACTTTAGGTAAAGTCCTAGTCATTAATTTGTAGGCCTGGCAATGGGTCATGCCTGGGCCAAGAAAAATCAATATTTTAAATAGGATCGGCTTAGTAAGCCCAACAGGACAAATTCAAAATCTAAGCACAAAGCTTGCCCATTGATTTTGTGTGTGTGTGTGTGTGTGTGTGTGTGTGTGTGGAATTTGGAATTTGGAATTTTTCATAAGTATTGTATCAAAATTTTTGAAATTTTTCATAAGGATATGGTTCCATGTCTTTCAAAAATCGCCAACACTCCAAAACCCATAGCAAACATCCACAACTGTAGACTAAACTTTATAGTTAATAGCAGTGCCTACTTCATAGACTAAACCCAACCATAGCCCCTACATCCCTTAAACTACCAACTGCAATGTATTATTCATTTTCAAGTCTACTCCACAACTCAAACATCCACCCCTCCCAGACCCAAACCAAGACTCAACCCAACTATTACTCACCTCCAATCAGTTTACAAAACATTCATAACCAATCCATTAAAACTTGACCTAAAACTGTCTGAAACCCATCCGCAAAAACTATTCAAAAACCTGTCAACAAAATTGTCCAGAAAACTGCCATGAATCTGTCCATTTTCACACTTTAACCCAGTACAATAGTTAAATGTTAAAATTGTCCCACATGTGGGCTCTATTGGCTCTATGGGCTGTTGGGCCTATATACATGTTTGGGTACAGTTTTAGGCCCATTATTGTGTCTCTTTAAGTTAGTTAAGCAAGGGGGTAGTAATATTGTAATTTCAGCATTTTAAGTAAATGTCCTAGTAAGACAAAAGAATGAGGACATGTGGGGGGCCGAAATTTCACAATTTCACAAGAGTCATTGCCAAGAAAACTGCTCCAGAATGCACCTTCAGCCCTTAACCCAGTCCATAAACCGACCACAAACTGTCCCAAAACCTGTGAAGTATAAACTGTCCAGAAACTATATCCACTCGCCTCTCTTGATCTGGTCCATTACACTATCCAGAAGCAGTCAAGAAATCAGCCCTATTCAACCCAAACCCTGCAGACTAACTCCCATCTCTCTTAAATCTAGACAACCCTGGAAACCTGTTCCTAATATGGCCAACTCTTTCATACTAAAACTGATGCAGCACACTACATGAAATTGAAAGTAATCGCAAGAATTTCAAAATATACACCACCTTAGATAATCAATTTCACACAGAGGGGATGGTACAATCTTGATAAATGCCACCAAACTTGATATTAAAGCCCCAAATATGGACTTTTATTGGGTTAACCTACAGACAGATTTGAACCTGAACTTAAGGTTGATTTGAAACAGATTTGGGACTCATTTAATGTTGGTTAGGGTCAGGAAATGGACAGGTAATGGGAGCAGTTTGTCTTGCAACCAAAACTGATTTTGGGCGACAGGTTTACAGACTGTTTACAGTGTTTGGATTGAGGTTAAGGGTAAAGTTAGAATTGGGATTTGCGAAATTAGAGGTCTACAGTTTGGAGGAATTTGGGAGAGTTTTGGAGAGTTTGGAATTTGGGTTTGTGGTTAGGATTTAGAAAAATGAGGGTTACAATTTGAGATTGGAGTGGAACTAGGGTTAGGAACTTAGGATTAAGGTTGGTGTATAAGAAAAGAAGGGTTTACAGTTTACTGTTGGCGAGTTGAGGGAAAATTGTGAATAGGGTTTCGGCTTGGGTATGTTCAAAAGTAGGCCATAGGTTTTGGAGAACTAGGGAAAGTTTGCAATTGGGGCTTCGAGTTAGGATCTAGGAATTATTGGGGGTAGAATTAAGGAGAAAAGAAAAGAGAGAAAAAAATGTTGTGATACCAAAGTAAGTAAATGGAGTGGAAATAGAACCCAATTAAAAATAAAAAATAAAAATGAAAAAGAAAGAAAGAAAAAAGAGTGGATCTAAACTTTACATACCAACTTAGAAGTTTTTTTTTCCAAAAATTCTTCCAAATAATAGCAAAAAAATAAATAAATAAATAACTGTTGAATAAATTTTTCTTTTGAAATGGCAACTATTGTGAAAATAATAATAATAATAAATAAAAAAACAACAACAACAACCATGGGAGAAGCAAGCAAGGAGAAGGAGAGATGATAAGCAATCATCCTCCATGCTAGCCCCCTGCAAAAATTACATAAAATGACCAAAAGACCAAAAATATAATATAGAACTAGGACATTAAACCGCTAAAAGGGGATAGAATCAGGTATCAAACCACTTAGTATTGGAAGCATCCCACCACACAATCTTCACCAATCACAGGTTAAAAGAAAAGAAGTCTTCAATCATTATAAACCATGAAGAGTTCCATACCTATGCCCATGTGTATACGGGCCTTGTACAAACAACTTTGCTAATTCAAGCACAACATTTGCAGCTTGCTAAGCAATTTTAAATGAAAACGAAACTTGCTAAGAATCAGAAAGAAACTAGTGATTGAAGCTTCCATGTGTACGGGTGAACAGTGCACGTGGGTGACCAGTACACATGCAATAACAGTTCATGGATGAGCAGTGCATGTCTGAGTGCATGGATGTGGGTCCCTAATATGAATGGGCTGCCTGTGGGGACCACCAATTTGATTCAATTTCCTATGGGGCTTACCAATCTCATTTCATCTCCTATGGGGCCCACCAATTGATGAAGGGAGCAGATCATGATCAGACACCTGAATGCATGACCAGTCACCAGCATTACAGAAAAAATTCCATTCACCCAAGGATCCTTTAGGCCATCTACTTAAAGCATTTGATAATGCATCTATCAGCAATTCATACTTATTACGGTTTGCAAGCAAGATGGTCTCAATGGAATGAATGGTGAAATCAAGTGAAAATTGGCACAAAGAGGAGCTTAATAAAACAACAAAAAGTAAACACTTCGCTTTTGACATACAATCAAGCTTGTAATATCAGTAATGGGATATGTATCCCTCACACACCACAAACAATGACAGCAACAAAATGCTGATATCAAATGAAAAATGCATATATTTTCACAGATCCCAACCAAGAACAATACAAACAAGACAATAGCTACCTCCCAAGACAAGATTTTAATCTACGAATAAGATATGCAACTTAAGGGGTCATTATGTATAGGAACTCTCATTACTTAGATGCCATTACTCAGATGAGTAAAGATCCAAAAAGAATTACAAATTCCAGTGGCCATCATATAAGAGAAGAGGCTTTAGGCCTTTTAGTTAGTCATTTTAGTCCCATGTTTATAAACTTCAACGAAATAGCAATCACATTTTTCGTTCTCAACTAAGTGTAATGTGTTTGGCCTTTCTTCTTTTTATGTGGATGATATGTGGATCACTAGTGACAATACAGTGATGTATTAGGAAGCTCATAGGCATCTCCAGATTATTTGATATGAAAGGCGTTGGTACTCCTGTTTCTACTTTCTTGATATAAAAGTGGATTTCATTCCCAGAGGGTACCACCTATGCTTCTTACCATGCCAGGCCCACTAGGATGACAGATGATAAGATTGTGGACAAACAGAAAGAAGATCAAATGGCAGCTTTGTAACCAAAAGAACTTCAGTGAATGGAACAAAGTCAAAAACTAGAGTTCAAAAATTACTATCTGGAACATGGGTGACCCAAAGAAATATGAACATGAAGTTGCACAACCCAAAGAAATACGAACATGAAGTTGCACAACATAAATAAAGAACCGAGTCAGAAATATAGGTGAGGATATGAAACATAAATAAACACAAAAGTAACCAACATGAATCTGCAACTAAGGTCAAAAGGGAAACTGATGCGGAACAAAAGCATTCAAGGTGTACCAACGAAGAAAGTGCCAACCACAAGTACCATCCTTGTGGATAGGCGACTATTGAGGAGCATTGAAGACCTTACACATGTAGTCCGAGACATTTGAAAAGACCCCACCTTGGGAAGACATGTGTAAGTTGCTTTGAGGAGATGATCAGACCGTTGGATCGTGATGATGATGTGATCGGACCGTTGGTTCATTGTGGCCCACTTTCATCACACCATCATTGGAGCGCATTGGACATCTTAGATTTGAGTTTATTTTACGCATTTTTTACTTATTTGAGTTTTGGGTTAGTGTGGGTACGTTTTTTTCATGCAAATGTCTTTTTTTTGAAATTTTGTTAGTAGGGGTATTTTAGTAATTATGCTAATTCCGAATTTTATAAGGGTGTTGCCCTAAACCTTTTTAATTAGTTGTTGATTTATGAAAAAGAGCAAACCTTTGGTTGCCTCCTTCCACTTTCCCTCTCTCATGGTGCTTCTTCTTCTTCCTTGATCTCCTTCTTCTCTATTCTTCTTGTGCCCCTCCAACTTCTTCCAGGTATTTCATCTTCTATTATTATCCTTCTAAACTTCTGTTTTGTTTATTCCCCACGATCTAAACCTTGAGAATCGATCTAAACCCTAAACCCCCAAATTCTCAAATCCCTAATCCGAGAAACTTTCTGATTCTTCGGACTAGTGATCATCATTGATCGATTGGGTATGACCATGCAAGATCGGGAGGTTCCATCCCTCGCCGGATCTAACCTATACGCTACTTGAATCCCATACTCCATGGTTGTGATGATGGCCCGTCCCATTGCATGTTTCCTTTATGATTTTCTTAGTTTATGATGATTGATGCTAGATTTCATTATTATTATTGCTTTTATTTCCGCTGAATAATTGTGTTCATGAGCATGCATCATATTTAGGGCTGTCCTGCATCAGAAACCATGTCACAATAGACAAAAGAGATACTAGCAAGGGTATTACCCATCAGGGGAAATTATAATTAACCAACACCAGCTACTGATGCGAGAATCAGACGAGAAATAAAAGGTAAAGATATCACTGTTCAAAAAATAAAATAAAATAAAAATAAAAAATAATATATAAAAACAAACACAGCAAACAATTTGTCAGATGGAATACCAAAATGAATTTTCTTATCTTTTTTTAACAGGTAAAGTAACTTTATTAAGAAGAAAAAGAAAAAATATCAACAGGAAGCACTACAATAGATTATGCTAGATGATCCTTTGAAAGACCAGATTATAACTCCACTAGACTACATCAGAGTCCAAACACCTTTATATAGAAGACATATTGCCAACACAGTAAGCATAAAACCTACACAAGATGAGTTTCAGCCTGTTTTTAACAAGCATGCAGACAATTGGCTGCCAAATAGCCAGAATGTGAGTCCAGAATCAGTTTTAACAAATCAAATAACAAAATGAAAGAAAGCACAGAAGTTCATACGAATGTTATACTGCGAAGAAAAATAGAACACTCTTTTTAATTCACATCAATTTGAAGGGCCCCATCACATAAAACAAATGGTGCCACACATGGAAAAAAAAATATCTAATTCCATATGGAGCAAGTATTTCATTGTAATTCACTAAGCACATTGTACCTTTAAAATGGAGAGGGAAACTAACAACATAGAAGAGAACTTAAACCCCGAAAAACCATACCTTAGATGAAATGTAGAATGAAGATAAGTGAGGTGTGTCTCCCAATGTCATAGATATGTAAGCAAACATCACAAGATAGCTTATCTGATTCAAAATTAGAATAAGACAAAAAAGCAAGGAAAGAAAGGTCATTTCCATATAAAAATAAACTTGCACTATCTAACAAAGCATTGAATGAGAACTAATCATCCTTTTACATTTTCAATATGACAGCATGATGCTACAGTAATATATTTTTCTACCAACATGGAATATACCTCTTATTGATTTAATTAGGATGATTTATGAGGGAAAAGGATTCCATTAGGCAACTATGCATGGAAAAGTTGATCATGTATTAAATACTCACCAATATAGTTATCACATCTGCAGTACTTTCTCTTTTCAGCTCCTCCTGAATAGAACACTCTGCTGAAAAGGAAAGTGTAAGGTTTTGTGACTGTACCATCGGCAATAGCTCTTCCTGACAAATAGGCTTGGATCAAATTCTAAACTCACATAGAACATTCCCAAAAAATACATGAAAAGTGATGACGAACCTATTAAGATGAGAGAGAATAAGAGAAATGAAGCACTACAAGATACAGAATTTAATTGGTCAGTATTTGGGGACAATGCCTACTTAGCAACCTATTGAATACAGTTTCAACAAAGGAACCCCGGAAAAAAAAATAATAATAATAATCCTGTTAAACACATTAAATGATTTTGTTCATGGACTAACTCATGAAATGCAAGAAGAAAATGATAATTGCTTCCTTGATAATATAGATAATAAATGCAAAAAAGTGTCATACATATACCAATGTTCAACAAGAAAAGACTCAACTTGTGAAATTTTTTTTTATAAATAAATCTGTTACAAGGGTTTCCACACTTATAAATTAATGCCGGGGTATTTTCACACCGGGCTCGAGTGGGGCAGCTTGTGTGAAGCGGGGGCACACTCGAGGTGGGTGGTCCGTGTGAGGCAGACGACCCGTGTGAGGCAGGGTGACAAGTGTGAAGCGAGTGACTTGTGTGAGGTGAGACCCATGTGAAGTGGGGCCCACAAAGGAGGGTTCAGCAAGAGGTAGGACCCATGTGAAGTGGGGCCTGACCTAGGTTATGAGATAAAGGGATTAATTCACCAAGCTCTATCAGTTCGAGCTTTTAGAGCAAGTGGATAGTTGTCTTACGTCAAGGTGGTATCAGAGCAGAAGGTCTCGTGTTTAAGACTCTCATCACCAAGGATGATTAATGCAAGGGCATTTTCACACCGAGCTCGAGTGAGGCAGCTTGTGTGAAGCGGGAGCACACTCAGGGTAGGCGGTCCATGTGAGGCGGACGGCCCATGTGAGGCGAGACCCATATGAAGTGGGGCCCACGAAGGAGGGTTCGGCACAAGGCAGGACCCATGTGAAGTGGGGCCCAACCTGAGCTATGAGATAAAAGGATTAATTCGCCACGCTCTATCAGTTCGAGCTTTTAGAGCAAGTGGTTAGTTGCCCTACGTCACAAATTCCTTCCCCAACTGACACATTTGATCCAAGAACTACGGTCGGGAGTGAGTGGGTAAAAGTTCACAAGCTCTAAAAGGGCAAGAGGGAGGCCGAAAAGGACATGAATGGAGGTTGTAAGAAGCGATTTGATGACCTATGCGCTAATTGAAGGTATGGCCCTTGATAGAGTGGAATGGCATAATAGGATTCATGTAGCTGGCCCAATTAATTGGGATGAGCCTAAATGATGATGACAACAATGATGATGATGATGAATTCTTACATTCATACTTCGAAAACAAGAAAACGATGATAAATTCTTCCTAAAAAGTGAAACTACTTTAAATAAATACATAAAAATAAATGTCAAGACATGTATAACTATAACATTCCTGTAAGCAAGGACAACCTAATATCAAGATAAATGTTTTCTCAGTTTCCAAGTTTTATGTGACAGTATAGATCTGCCATAGGAAATCAAATGCAATAACAACACCAAATAACCTCCTACATAGAAGCCATTGGTACATATATAGACAACCATTGCATAAGATCAATCTATATTCTGGGCTTAAAAATCTTTTCTAAATAAAAGATCGTAGCCAGTCTACCATTCCTGTAAGCAAGGACAGTAACATCAACATTAACTTTTCTCTCTGGCTTCGAAGTTTTTCATGACAGTAAATATCTGACATGTGTACAATTCAACACCAACCCCAAATATCCTCTCGCACAGAAGCCATTGGTAGTTGATACATATCTTGACCAGTGTTCACAGTATCAGTATTGTGTTACGTTTCGCACCCTTGGTATACAGATACATATCGCGTATCGCTAGGGATATATCGGTTGTATCGCGGAATGCATCGCACTTTTTGGGAAACATTGGGAAATTGATTGAATTTTTCAATGAAACTTCAGAGATTGTTAAAATAGACCTGAATACACATTTAAATCATAATATGTAAAAACAAAAATCCACATAATGGAGTTCCTTTGTAAAAGGATCCTAAGCTATGTGCTGTCTGACTGAACTGATGCAACTATTGTTTAAATTGATTCCATAAGATCTATAAATGTAAGAAGACATTAATGAAAACACAACCAATTTATAAGATATATAAATGTAAGAAGACATTAATGAAAACACAACCAATTCATTGACAAAGTAAAACAACCAAGAGAGTTGAGAAATATACCTATGGATGATGCAACTGACTGGGTATCCTCCAAATGCAGTTTTGACTATCTGAGTTCAGTGCAATGCAAGCTACCCTATATGGCTTAAATTTATATGATGGCTCAACAAAAACTAGAAAATGGTTAACTAGACTCAACCAAATATGACCCATTCGCAGAGTTGGTAAGCGGGTCCGGGGGTGCAGGAGGCGGCGCACACCTGCCCGGGGTTTGGGGCGAAGCGCCCGAAAGCCCTACGATTTTTTTTTTTAAGGGAGAGGAGAAACTAGAAAAAAATCAAACAAAAAAATAAGGGACTCTTGTGCGGTTGGACGATATCGTCCAGGTATCGCCGATATCAGGAACATACTAAAGGAGATATTGACCGATAATATCGTTGATACACAAGAACAGTGAAATTTTTTAGTATCTCTAAGGGGGTTTCGTATCGCCAACTAGCGATATCAATACTATCGGCCGATAGTATCGATACTGCAATCACTGATCTTGACAACTATTTCATAAACTCAATATTTACTCTAGCTCGCTATTATTTTTCCCAACCAGAAGATTTAGAGGACCTTTTAGGTAGATAACAGAAATGAGAAAGACAGTCGGGTTTATGAAAGGTCCTAAAGAGTGCCTCATACTATGATTCCTACAAGGCACTACATAATAGTATCAGCCAGCATATCCACCAGCAGGCTGGCCGATACAATATGGGCCATACCAGCCTTTATATTTATTTATTTATTTATTTTGGAAAAGAAATCTCGAAACTGTTTGGTAAAATTCTTAAAATGTGAGGATCCCAAATGTGTGGTCTTTTTTCGACAGGTATTTGATGGTGTAACGGGCCGTACTTTGGTAAGAATGCTGTCTGTTGGACAGTTTCAGCTTGACCTCCTAAAAGTCGACCAAATAGGTCCTAATTAAACACATATCAAGTATGACTTGGTTAATTAGGGCCTGTTACATAATAAATACAAAAAGAAGATGGAAGTATGAAAAAACTGATACTTTACTACTGATATTTCCCAAAATGGTCCACTCACTTCGATTCATTGAATCCCACTCAAATTTTGTGTTTTGATCCTCAAAATAGGCCTAGATCTAGTTTAGAATTAGCTTCCAAGCTTCCTTCATGGTTGAAATTAAGAAAAAAGTGGAAACATAAGAGTTCTAAAATAAATCGATAAAAATCATATCAGCCTGTAACAGTCGCATGCCAATATGGCCCTTTTTTTCTAACAGACGGATTCACCCCCATATAGGGGTTGACTGTTTCCCTTTCGTATCAGCTGGTACATAACTTTTCTTTTTAACAGCATGCACTCGAGAGGGGCTAGGCTGCCAGCTTGTCCTATCCTTAACATCACTTTTTTCAGAGCCGCTTTTCGAGTCTAACAGACATCCGCATGTCAAGAAATTATCCTACTGAAATAGCTTTCAAACGATCCCAAGATAATGACAATATAACCAATGTCCGTTATCACCAATTTACTAAAGGGCTACCTGGTTGTGATGCAAGGTTTCAAATATCGGCATCACCAATAGGAAATAGGAAACATGGCCCCATTTCATCTCCCATATCACAGATATGATACGGCCGTATTGGATATTTAAAACTGTTTCCTAACGTTATGTAGGGGTATCTTAGCCATTATCAATATCTTATAAAAAGAAAAGGTTAGAATTAGAATTAATGGATGGTTGGCATACGATTAGGGATTCTTTTCATTTGGAAAAGTATATATACTTGTAAAAGGAATCTTTTCTGAATAGTTAAATGAACAATTGAAGTTCTATTATTCTTGAAAAAAAAATTCCTTGCTTTGGGGAGTGATTCCTCAACTTTTTGAGTGAGGTGATCAATAAGCATGGTGTGATGCTATGCTTATGCAAGGTGTGATGATGCAAACTGAATTTAGGTGGAGCGATGTGATCCATACATGCAAATGATGCGATTAGGATTCAATTGTGAATCTAGTCGTGTAGTATCCAGGTCAATATGTTCATCTGTTATCGAGGAGTTTAGATTAATTTGGAGGGCTGCTTGTGACCATCCAACATTCACTACCTGTTGGTGTAGCTAGTTTGGGCTTGTGATTTGGGCATGGAAGAGTTTACTCAGTTAACTCAGCAAATCATGATTTACTTTGACTAGCTAACTGGAAAAGAAGAAAGGAAAATTGAACCTATATACATAAGTAATATTATATTTGGAGAGAGAGAGAGAGAGAGAGAGAGAGAGAGAGAGAATGGAACATACAAACAATGCTTAAGAAAAAGGAACGTAAGAAAGAAAAAAGAAAGAAAGAAAAGAAGAAGAAGAAGAAGAACTCCCATATTCAGTAAAATTTGCACAAGCATCAGGAGAAGGAGAGAAAATTATCAACAAGTTTAAAGGCAAACTTCTGGTTAGGTAGGCACTTTGAAAATGTCATTGCATGACTTGTAAGTAATTGAAACTGAACTGTTTGGTTATAGAAATAAAAATTTAGAAACTAGGAATTGCATTTTGTGGCCTGATGGTTGGTGCCACCGGTCAGACCATTGGTTAACACGTGATGATGGTAATACCACATCACATGGATAACATTTTCCCTGCTCAAATTTCAAAATAAAAATTCTAATTTCATGAGCCATGTTATGTTTCCAAGCCTTGGAATCCTTTGTTTTCAGCATCTGGACATTGCTTCTAGGATAAAGATACTGCTGGTCCAAAATGGCAGAAAGGTAAATGGCTTTGCCGATAAATTAGCTAAAGAGGGTTTAGCCAATCAGATATTTGCCTTAGGAACTCGTTCCCAATCCATTGATACTTCCCTTTTTCCTTTAAATATTCTCATTATCTCTTAAAGAAGTCATTATTATTACTCTTCTTAAACCCAGTCCACCTGTTAACATCTTATTATTCCTCAGGTTTGGTTAGGGGGTGGTAATGGGTAGGGACAAGGTTTTCTCTGGCCCGGCCCTGGTCCACTAAGCACTAGTCGTGGCTAGGCCCTGACCCTTACCAGGCTGGAAAAGCGCTGATCCTGCAGGGTTTGTCCACCAAGCCCTCGTCCTGGCTGGGCCCTAACCCTAATCAGGCTGGAAAACTTGGTCCTACAGGGCTGGGCAGGATAGGGTTGACCCGGTAAAGAAAAAACTTGAACAATCAACGGTTTGAAATAGTCTAATCCAAGTTTGTTTGTTTTTTCCTCAGCCATCATCCATCCATGATGAGTCCCATCATATAAACAGTTAGGATCGTTGAAATATGACCCCAAATCCAACGAGTCTTTAAACTGTGTGTATGTTGAATGAGAACCACTCCAAGTGCCTTTAAGTTGTCCATCTCTCTATATCATGGCTGCCCAGTTGATGACTGAACAGAGCCAACAGGCCGGCACCAGACCATTCCTCATTGGTCCAGGCTGAGCCAGGCGCCTAGATTTCAATCCTGGACCTAGCCCTCATGGCAAGTTAGGGGCCCATCCCTGGCCCTCTAGGACAGCTCGGGCCACCTAGTTCATTGCCACCCCTATTTGGTTATTCAGATTTCCATTTATGCCAATTTAAAGTTACAATGACTAAATGAAACCATATGGAAGCATAATGATATGGCCAGGCAGAACAAAGGTGAAAAACAAACCTTCACTAAACGAATGAAAGCCTTCTCCCAAGCCACTGCCTTTCCATTTTCTTTGCCTGTTTTATCAACCTCATTATTCACCGGGTAGGTTATTACAAATGCAGAAGCCTGTCAGGAAAACAGCTCTATTAATAACTATAAACAGTAACCACAAAAAAGACTGCAGAAGAATTGTCTTATGTAAGCCTCATGATCAAATAGATCGGCTGTGCAGCGTCTTAAAATATACCTCTGAATAGTTGCTCCCAGAAAACCCCCCTAATGCTGTGCTCGGATCAATAGGAGCTTGAAATGCACTCAAACATGATGCTGAAGAGGTATAATGCTAAAGGTGGGGAAAAAAACAAAGGTCATTCAGCAGGATTGAGAATGTGATCATAAATAATTTGAAAAAGGATATGCCTACAATGAAGAAAAGTAATGGCTGAAATCCTTAAAGATAAGACCCGAAATTAAGCAATCACACGAAATGTTTATGTATTCAATATGATTTGAATTTACAAACTGTCAAACTTATATAGCAACTGGTTATTTTCCATTTACTTAATAATAATCCTGAAGAAGGACATTCTGAACCCCACTCTTATAGTGAATAAGCGGCATGGTTGACAATCTAAAGAAGAGAGGTCTCATTCTGCCAAATGCGTGTCTTCTTTGCCTCCAGCACGAGGAATCGGTTGATCATATCTTCATTCATTGCAAGTTTGCTGAGGACCTATGGTTTAGTGTGCTTCGGTTAGCGGGAGTTTCTTGGTCCATGCCGTTGTCTCTAGATGATCTGTTTTGTTGTTGGCATGCGGATTGGGGAGAGGGAGGGGGGGGCCTTTGGGTAAAAGGAAATGGCGTATTATTCTTTTCCCTGTCCTGTGGGCCGTTTGGGAGGAAAGAAATAATCGTTGTTTTAGGAATCAGTCTTCCTCTGCTGCTGCGGTTTTTTCCAGGATCCTGGTGTTGTTCAGGGACTGAACTTCTTGAGTTTGGGATGTTAGAGCAGTGGCTGGGGGCTTCATTTTTAGTCTTTTGGGGTGTTTTTCTGTTTTTTTGGGGGTTCTGCGCTGTTTCTTGTTGCTTGTGTCTGTTCTGTTCTTGTAGTTTTGCCATTTTGGGTTTTTTAATAAATTTTTCTCAATTCTCAACAAAAAAAAAAAAAAAAGTGAATAAGCAGAACATGTGTGCATGTATATCTGTGGAAAAGCACTAGAAATAACAGAAGTGTTTAGACCACTGAGATACTAAAATATATAAAAGCCTATCAACATGCTTTCTGTTAGCTTAAAGTTAAAAAGGCGATAGCAGTTAAAATTGAAAACATGGAAATAGCAGGAATTTACCTGAAAGCAATACTCAGCATGTCCAACTCCCCCAAAGAAATCATAATTGTCTTGGTCCATTTTAAAATACTGATAAGAGGAAACTAATCTTAGTTTCAGTTGTAACTTTTAAGATGACTAAAGAGAGGAAATCATAATCACAGTTTGAGGTGAAAAATGGTAAGAAAACATCATCAGTCAAACATTTGACATATACAAGTTAGAGTCTAGAATATATAAATGATGGATGACATTCAACAATATCAAATTTTTAATAGCAACAGAAATTTGTAAATATATAGTCACGTCTGGCAAACTGCCAGAAGGAATAAATGCTGTGGGCAAAAAAACCAAAAGAATCACATCCCATGTTAGTAATATAGACATCATATCAGTATATCACAGTATGCAACCCTAAACAACATTTTTTACTGTATCAGTGATAATAAAGAAAATGCATAACCGGGGAGGGATATGCATTGCATGAAGATGTTAGAATGCCCAAAAATTGTCAGAGTAATGAAGATCAAATGAATTTACATTAAAAGTGCCTTCAACGTTGATTTATAGGAAGTGACAGTTCAATAACTTATAGTGGAGACTGTGAAGTACATGGTGTTCTCATATCAAGTGCAAGAACAGTAACTTGAGCATATTAGAGAGCTGGAAGGGATTCCATAATTACAAATGATTAATTTCTTCAACCAATAAAACTTTTATATGAGCATTTTCCTAAAAGAAAAGATGGGCTTTCACACAGGACCATTTCGTTCTCTTCGGATGTATTTTGATCCTCAAAGCAGAGGAACAATGTTGGCTGATACAAGAAGGATGCCACCTCGAGTATTCGATGTATTCAAAAGAAACATATATACATACATATGTGGACCGACATAATAGACTAAAAAACTTTCAAATGTTTCTTGTCCCACTTCTTAGGCTTGGGCACTTGCAGTGTGAGCCAAGGCCCACATTGACCTACAACAGGCAGTTTGGCGACTTTTAAACCATAAGAAAATTATGTATTTTCATCAATTAGGGATTATTTTGGATCTTTAAAGAGTTTGGAAATGATTAGGCAATTTTCTATTGTTAAGTTTTTTTTTTTTGAAGGGGTCTATAACTGAGGAAGGTCCAGCTTGGGAATGTTTCAAGTGTGAAATCACCACTTGATCTAAAAGCTCAAGCTATTAGAGGATGGCGTATCAATGCATATCAAGGGACTCTAACACTCCCCCGCACGTGCGGGGTGGAACTCCGCATGAGAACATACTGGGCAAGGGTGGAGGGACACTCACAACTCATACCATAAACAGGCCCTCCATGGGAGAATATATTACCGGTGGCATATTTGCAACTCCCGGGATTCGAACACAGGACCTTCCGCTCTGATACCATGTGAAATCACCACCTAATCTAAAAGCTCGAGCTATTAGAGGATGGCGTATCAATCTGTTAACGTTAACAGGCGTATCAATGTATATCAAGGGACTCTAACATCAAGAAAGTTCAAATTAGTCTCTTAGGAACTTTCATGTTAAAATCCAAAACTAGGTGTGATGTTTTCATTAAGTTCAAGTTGGTTTCTCGGAAAAGTTTCAGATTCAGTGCAATCTTTTTACTTCCACAAATTTTATGTTATTGATGGGATCTTTTAGTGAGTAGAGGTTAGATCGGTTAGGAAACTGCTAAAGAATCAGGGAATAGGGTTAATTTGAATTAACAGTGGAGAATTCAGAGGAACTTGTAGGTTAAATGTCTCTTTGCTGGAAACTTGAAGGACTATTATATACAAATTGTTTTATTAATTGACATTCCACACTAGACACATGCTTTTATTCGACTTCATATTTGTGTATTACACTATATTCAAGTTGAGTTGCATCTATTATGACTTAAAATTTGAATCAGATTTCAACAATAAAAATATTTGGTACGGAGCACCATAGCCTACTATTTTCATTTTGGAAATAGACAACTAACAACACCAACATATTGATGAAATGAGGTCTCCCACAAATTTACCAACAAAACCCAACGAAAGAGTCAGAGATCTATGAAACCCACATCCCATGCATCAATGTTCATGGTATCAGTATTGTTACATGTATCACTGGCTGGTGATACCAAAACATGTATGGATATCGCTGATATCCAGAAATGCATCGCTGACTGAGGGAAACATTGGGAAAAACTAAGGAAATTGCGGAATTTCTCAATAAAACTTTAGGAGATGCTAAAAAACACATATTTGCATATTTAAGAGTACAACTAATTGCAAAAAAGGACACATTGACGCAGAACATCCAACCAACTCACCAAAAGCTCTAGAGCTGATGGGGGAGGCACGAATATCCTTTTAATCTCATAGCCTAGTACGGGTGGGCCCCACACCAACGGGTCAGCCAGGGAGTCCCACACCAACGAATCACCCGGGCCCTCAGTCAAACCCTCCTACATAGGTCCTACACCAACGGACCCACCCCGAGTGTGCTCCCACACCACCAACAGACCGCCCACTCGAGCCCAGGTGTGAAAATGCTTCCGCATTACACGTACATAATAAATTTCTCTTTAATGGGGTCTAAGAGCATGTATCGTTGACTTAAGAAAACATTAAAACAATGGGAAAATGATAGAATTTTTCAATGATACTTTAGGTTATGCTAAAATACACATTAGTATATTTAATAATCAAATAATAGAGAAAAAGACGCATATTTGCATATTTAGGAATCAAATAATATGTTTCCCTTTACTGGGGCCCAAAAGCATGTATCGTTGACTCAGGGGA
The DNA here is from genome assembly GCA_003013855.2 of Liriodendron chinense. Classification (NCBI taxonomy): domain Eukaryota; kingdom Viridiplantae; phylum Streptophyta; class Magnoliopsida; order Magnoliales; family Magnoliaceae; genus Liriodendron; species Liriodendron chinense. The sequence continues at coordinate 7,496,116 of ML058446.1, forward strand.
AACATTGGAGAAACATAGGGAAAATGGCGGATCCATCCATCCATCCATCCATGCATGCACATACACAAATACAAACACATATGCATGATCTATCCATCCATCCACACACACACACACACACACACACACACAATCAACCATCCATCCATCATACACATACACACATACAAACATGCATTTCATCACACAGCCATGCACCTATAAAAAAAAAATTAAATGAAAACTTTTTTAAATAAGTAGATTTTTGGCGATATTGATACATTGGCCACACATTAGCAATATTATCAAAACATCGCCGATACATTGGTGATACAAGCAACACCTTGAATTTACACAATCGAAGATATCGATGATACATTGGTGATACAAGCAACACCTAGAATTTACATAGTCCAAAAATATTAGCAATACATTGGAAATTTCTAGGTCGAGAATATTAGCAATACATTGGAAATACTTATCGATATATCACCAATACTTGGAATTTCTGATACTAAAAGCAATGTTTTCAGTATCTTGTGATATGACCAACATATCTGTTATCCTAGCTAGGCAATACGAAATCCAGCTTTAATATCCACTTTTCTTGTTATCATGTAATATGTTGGATGATATTGTGATATATCACAGGTATCGTGATATCGTGTGATATATCCACACCCCCTTTATAAATCCTAATGTACCGTGTGATATGTCAATACCGAGTCCGATATCAAAAGGTGTAAAAGGAAACCAGCGCTATTTTGTCTAGAAAACCTTAAAAATTGATTTTTTTTTTGTTATATATATATATATATATATATATATATATATATATATATATATATATATATATTGCCAAAAAAACTTCTTCCTAGTACATTGTAAGGTGATTTCGACCAATACACTCTAGTTCGTTGAAAGAAAATCTTCGAAATTTATCCAAAATCGCGACTGGAAGCTTCTTGGAGCCAGATTCTAAAAAGTGTTACTTTTTAGTTTTAATTTGTTCTTTTTTTCATTTTTATATGTTGTAAATAGTGTCACATGGTAAGAAATTCATTATTCTTCATGTCTTGCATGAAAAATTATAGTATTTGCAGCTTGATTTCAAGATTTGGGAAGATGGGCTGAGTTGCAAAAATTTGGGAAACAAATCGAAATTTCTCCAATTTATCCCAAATCAATTGCAATCTTAACATCCAAACACGAAAACAAACATGTATATAACCTGATCTACACATTCTTGGCAATTTGGGAATTTTTTAGAAAAAAATAACTTTTAATTAACAATAATTAAAAATGTTAAAAATATATTTTTTTTAAATCCATGAGTATATTTCTAGTTTCTTACTTCTTCTTTTGCTTTCGAATGTAATGCTTTTGTTTCCATACATGGCTTCTTACATTTATAAATTTATGAATTGACTTTGAATATAATTACATCAATTTAGTCAAACAGCACATAGATTAGGACCCTATACAAAGGAAACTTATTATGTCCAATTGTTTTCTTGTGATTCTTTTATTTCTGTGCGTATTGGTGTTTTTTTTAACAATCCTTGAAGTTTCATTGAAAACTTCGACCAATTTCCCAATGTTTCCCAACAACAATGATAAATTACACGATGCAACCGATATATCCCATGTGATGTGATAACCAATATGTATCCGTATCCCAAGGTTGCAACACATTAAGTGATAATGATACAGAAAGCATTGACTACCAATGTTATCAATATTGCCAAGCTAGGAGATACAAATTATATCAGGGATATTATCGATAATATCGAGGAGACTCCTAACCAGTGTTCGAAATATCAGTATCACGTTACGTATCGCAACCTTAGGATACAGATACGTATCGGTTATCGCATGGGATATATCAGTTGTATCAGCATAATGTATTGTTGTTGTTGGAAACATGGGGAAACATGGGGAAACTGCTTGAATTTTTCAATGAAACTTCAGTGATTATTAAAAAAGACATCAATACACACTCGTAAATCAAAACACTACTAAAAAAAGTGCACATGATTAGTTTTCTTTGTATGTGGTCCTAATCTATGCGTTGTCTAACTGAATTGATGCAAGTATATTCAAAGTCGATTCATATAATTTAAAAATGTAAGAAGACATGTGGAAACATAAGCAATACATTCAAAAGAAAAAGAAGAATCACTAGATCAGGTGACATACATGTTTGATTTTATGTTTGGACATAAAGGTTGCAATCAATTTGCGAGAAATTGGAAAATTTTGATTTTTTTTTTTCAATTTTCCACAACTCAGCCCATCTCCAAATCTCAAAATTAAAGCTTCCAATTCATGATTTTTCATGCAAAATATGTAAAATCATGGATTAGTAATAATTTGACACCGAATTAACATGATTTACAGGGAAAAAAAAAGATCAAAAATTGAAAATGCTCACCGGATTGAACATGTGGGATATATCGCACTACTTGTGCGTTTCGTATCGCACAGGGTGGTATACAAGATATATCGTGGGATATATCGGCCAATATCGTCGATACTTAAAACACTGCTCTTAACAATGCCATGCATTTAAAATCATCCATACAACATCCATAAAAAGCCACAACCCTCAAATATCTTAGTACAACTAAAAGCAAATAGACATCACAATCATTCACACAACACATCCGAAGCACAAGCTCACACAAAATGGCACCCACTCATTTCCCCTAATGTAAAAACTAAACACATGGCAGGTGCATATGAGCCCATGAAATCATTCTGTGCATGCACAAGTAGACACACAGTGGATAATGATCATGCAACCATCATACTTCAGAGGCACCATATTACCTGCAGGACACTCTGGGTCGCACAATCTTCACCAAGTGGCTTTAAGCAAATGTCAACCAGGGATACCATAGATCCAGAATAATTTGCACGAATCCCATCGACCTGTCAAAATTAGGCAAAGAACTAAACATATTTTCATCAGAAATATAAATTTTAGGTGAAATGAGTGACACGGTAAGAATTTAATTGCTAAGAATCCAACATACGCTAGATCATCATCATAATCATGCAGTAACCATCTCAGATCGTGTATACAAATCTTGTTCAACCCATCATTCCTATATAAGGTCTTATCCTCAGTAAGCAAACAATGCTTCATGTCCCTTCTCACTACCTCAACCAATTCCTTTTAGATCTTCTCCCTGTCCTCCCTTCAATCCCCTTTCAACCCTAATTATCTAGGATAGTTTAGGTACTTACAATAAATATTAAGATTCCTTCCAATGTGGGATTAAAATCAGAGAATACCTTCTTCTGTATTTCAAAGAGTAACTGGATATTGCCTCTCTGTCACAATACTAGGTGCCTTGCCATTCTTTGAAACAGGAATAGTAGCTAATATAAGCTGCAAAGAAAGTAATTATGCAATCATGCACAATTAACCCATATTAGATCATCAAGAGGTGAACCACGTATGAAACGCGAAAGGAAACAGATAAAAGGCATTGCAGACAAATACAGGGTTAAAAGTATATAGCCACAACATACGCATGCAAATAGGCAAGAGAAAAGCACATACAGCGTATAAGTATCTGAATTTAAAAGAAGAAAACATTCTTAAGGTTATCCTTAACAAACAAAGGTAGTTCCCCTATGTGTCTCCAAAGTAATTAAGTGCAGATCATAACCCTAACAACACACCTCACTGGAAAGTGGAAACAACCCGACACTTCAATTCAAAGAATTGTGAATATAGAAAAACTATGATGCATTCAAATTGAAAAAACCTGATACTTCATAAATCTGACTTAAGCAGTAAGAGCCCTCCTACTCCATCATCAGACACTTATAGCATGGGAGGAACCAAAGAAATTTCCAGTACACATTAAATCATCCTTTCCGTAAACTCAAGATCTCTCTAATGTGAAGTAACCCTCCTCTGCTGACAAGATAAATTGAAAATATTGAATTGAAAGAGAACTCCATCTTGATATTTCCATTATGAGTAATACAGCCAACTCAAATTCTAAAATGCGCTAAGAGTAAGATGAAATTCCGTAATTGAAGATAAAAAGATCATACTGTAATCTTAAAAAATAAAAATAAAATATCACTCTCCTCTGCAGTGGTGTTTTCTAAGGTGTTAATTCTCTTTAGGGACTAGGCGTCGTAAGTGAGTCGGTTGTCAGGTTTGAGATGTTGGGTGTATCCTTTGTGCCCTTGTTTTTTTCTTTATGTTTTCTTTTTCTTTTCTCTTTTTCCTTCTATTTTTTCTTCTCTTCCTTCCTTGTGGTTTTTAGGTGGTTTTTGTTGCCTTTCTCAATAAGGCATCTTATCTTTCAAAAAAAAAAAAAAAAATCTACCATAGTTCGAAGAGATGCTTGAACGTAAACCTAAAAGAGTCATGTTGAGCTACTACCAGTTATTCTAGAACCAAAAAAAAAGGGTAAGGGATTAATCTGGACTCCGATGAAGGCCTACAGGTACTAGGGATTCATTTCTCAACATAATTCGTTCATGGTCTTATAACAACATCCTCATACATGTCTCCATCATCATCATAACCTTATCCTAGATATTTGGAGTAGGCTTTACCAATATTCTAACACATATCAGTCCTAAGGACTTATCCTCCTTAAGTGAACAAGTCCTCTTATCAACCACCAAAATCCAAGTGGTTTGATGTCTTCCTCTCATCCACTCTTTAAGCCCTTCAATCCTAATTGAAGTTCTTCTCTAATGAGGACATAAGAACGCCATTCAAGGTCTACCAGAGGAGGAGATCATCACCAGTTTCCCTCTGGATGTATGACCACTACGTGGGCCCGAGTGGGCCGAATGGACCATTTTGAAGACCCCACATGCATTCGATGCATCTTCGAAGACCTTACACTAAGAATATGCATGTGGGTTGCATTCTTGAGGAGTTTGGACTGTTGGATCGAGTGCACGCATCGATTGGACCATTAGGTCGCACGTATCGGGCCGCTTGACAGCTTTTAATTGTGGCCCGCCTTGATCGTGGACACTTTAGTACTTAAGTGTCTTTGTTTTTATTTGACTTTATTAAGATTTAGTTTATTTGACAGCTTGGACCATTCTAAGCTTTACTTTACGTTTTGTTCTAATTTTAGAAGTATTTTAGTTATAAAAAAACATTAAATAGGGTTATTTCTGTAAATTTCTGCACTTAAGACTATAAAAGAGAAAAGAAGGCATGTGAACCTCTCTATACTATTGTTTCATGAAATTTCAAAGTTCCTTTTATTTCTTCATGAGATTTGAAGGTTTCTCCATGCGATTTCAAGATTAGGTGTAGTATAATTGAATTCATATTCAATGGAGGTGCGAGGCTTCCATCTATCATCTTCCTTCTCTCTTCCTTTCTATCTAAAAAGAGGTATTTTCTCAAAAACTTCATCTTTCTTCTTTCCTTCCCATCCAAATCAACTTTTTCTTCAACTTTTCATCATCCAACTTCAACCCTAACCGTACCCAACCATTGAAGGACTCCAAAACCCTAGCCAACGACCCGCACAGTGTGACTGTACGACCACACATGCAAGCCCCTAGGCTGACCGTACGGATAGCCCCCTCAATCCCTTAATTTCCCCTTACTTCCCCCATCAAAACCCCTTGATTCCCCATCCCTAACCCTACCGTAAACCCTAGATCCTCAATTTCCTATTTTTCCTAATTTCTAAAATCCCTAATTCCAAAATCCCCAATTCCCATGAAACGTATTTTTCCAAATTTCAAATTTTCTCCCTCCTAACTCTAATCCTAGAAACTACAAGTCAGCCCCTTAAGTGTGGAACGTGCCTATGCTAAATTGGAAGTTCTATCCTTCCATCAAGCCTAGTTTTAATTGATTTGTGACATTTCTTGGCATGAGGGCATGTGATTTAGGTTAAATCCGATTTTATTTCCTATTGTTTACTCTTTATTACATGGTAGGTTAACATCTTTTGTTAATTGAATCACTTTATGGACTCTTTCATAATCTTCATGTTGCATACTAGCATCTCCACGTTGCATACTAGCATTAAATCATGCCTTGCATCATTCTCCTTATCGGAGACGTCTCTAGTCTTTGTTGCACATGACCTGACCATCTCAATCTACTCCCTATCATTTTCTCTCCAATTGGGATGGTTTCTAGGTTATGATCGCATTCATAGTTCATCTATCCTTCCTAGTCATTTGACATGGATCTCAACAACAATCATTGTCTACTCATGTCAACTCCTAAGCACCTAGTATTTCCCTAAAGCATAGCCGGTCAAATAGCTATCCCATAAATTTTTCCCTAAGTTTCATTGGAATGAGAAAATCACAAAACACTCCAGAAGCAAATCTCAACTTCATCCAACCAAATCTAACTCTACTGTCTCTCCATCCTTCCAAATGGTAGTGACAAGTTAACAAATCAAATACCTTCTGAGGGATCTCCTGAGCATCATTTTAACTAAAGCCTTGCTTGTAAGCATTTCCTAATAAACTTGCTGTTATGGGTAATTCCGGGCACATCCCAGATGATGATGTGGAAGATGCGCAACCGCCGATATGTGGCCCACTAAGGCCAGCTGATCCCATGCGTTAGTGAGGGATCGAAGCTTGTTAAGGCAAGAAGCCTTCTCACTTATCTTCAGCAGCAAGCAAGGTTTGAGGCCTCAAGCTCGGCCTCAAGTATCAGATGACTTCTTGACCACCAGACCTTGGGTCGGGACTAAGGACTTTTCCTCAGGATACCAAGCACCACAGAGAAGAGCAAACGCCTTCCTTGCCATCACCAGATTCTAAATTCTACCGAGCAGAGGCCAAGGCCTCAGCTCCCAAGTCCCTCGACCTCAATCAGAGCCTGAGAACTATGCATGTCATGCCATATGGCCGACTGAAGACACGTCCTCAGATCAGGACTTATAAGGTCACTCATCCCGATGACTCAATGGGCTACAGATCATATGGCCTCGGCCTCAATAGAGTTGAGGCCTCAGCCTTTAATTCTAGCGCTTGTCATAAGACAGCCACTCCATCCGAGCAGCTTAGACTGCTGACACTAAGTGCTTGGCATACCAGACGTTCACAGGGCCAAGCACGCTACTCACCGTCATATATGGATAACAAAGATTACTGGGATACGCAGGATCTTAAACGTAATAATGGGGATCTCCCCTAATCAGGAAATATATCCTGGACGGTATCTCATCTAAATACATCTCCCATAATGGAATGAACAGATATACTGTCGGGGATAACGGATCCGTGTCGTCTATAAGAGGACCCTGCCGCACCATCGCAAGGTATTCTATTCATACACAAGTGAATACACCTAAAGCTTTGATATTCAACCAACCTTACTAACTTAAGCATCGGAGGGTCCTCCGCCGGCACGACCGGCACCCCCTCACGATTTCTTTGTTTGCGATCGTAGGTCCCATCATCTAGGTCGTCCATCTCCCTTGCTTTCATCGAGCAGCGAAGATCCAAAGTTGGTCCTTGATTAGCATCTGTTACCCAATTTTTGTCATTAACAGATTGGCGTCGTCTGTGGGAAGCGAGTAGATCATTCTCACTTCATCTATGATGCCTCCTAAGAAGAAAGGTCCGGCCAGAGGATCCGCCGACACTCGAATGTCAGCCCCGATGGGCTCCCAACATCAAGGAGGAGAATGTCTCTCCCCTAAGGGGAATAGGCTCTTCCACCACCTGTATATCAACCCCTTGGTCCGACTGATGATGGCACCCAAATCAGTGTTGTTGAAGCAGACAAGCAGGTGATACGTGCCAAACTTACACAGTTTACAAGTATTGTGAGACGATTGGAGCAATTACTCCCACTTGTCCCGTCCTCCACAACCGCATGTGCCTCTAGATTCTGCCCATTCCTCTCCACATCATGGGCAAAATCAACCTGTTGCAAGTCAAGTGAGACTGCCTGCCCAAACTCCCATTTGACAAGCAATGAGTAATCTTCCAACTAGAGATCTTCATCACACCCTTGATGCTAGACATCAAGGTCAAACCAATGATGCTAGACACCAAAATCGGTGTGAAGGCATCGAGGCTATTGAAGTCTCTAACGGTCATCATGCACCAACATGGGAGAGATTTGGAAGAGCTGAAGAAGAAATTCGCCACTATGGAGTAGTGCTACCAATCTAACACACCGCTGTCAATACAAGCCATGGTGGATCAAGTTGATCTGCCATTCACATAGGATATTACGAAGGCGCCTCGACCAGAGAAATTCCGAGTACCCAGTAACATCCCATAGTATAATGGGGTAGGGGACCCTGTAGACCACATTGAGACCTGTAGGTCTTATATAGAGCTTGAAGGGGTGAGTCCAGCGATTACTGTGTAGAGCATTTTCTCTCACTCTTAAAGATGCAGCACGAACGTGGTACAGCAATCTCAAACCATGCTCTATCAGTTCGTTTTTGGAGTTGTGTACATTGTTTGTGTCACAATTCCTCGGCAGCAGGAAGATGAAGAAGCCAGCGGCTCATCTAGCTTCGATTAAGCAGAGGCCAAATGAATCTTTAAAAGATTTTATAGTTTGCTTCACCTCCGAGTCAGTGTAGACTGAAGGATATACCGATGAGGTCGGCCTGACTACGCACCTAAGCGGAGTCAAGAATAAAGAATTATGTTTCGCCCTCGACAAGTCTACCCCAAGAACAATGGCGAAATTACAGGCCAAGGCTCAAAAGTACATTAATGCAGAGGAAGGTGTGAAGGCTAGACGCAAGGCCGAGGCCGACCCTAGCAACAAAAAGAAGCATGAGGAGTCTTCATCCTTAGATAAGAAGAAGCGAAAAGAGGATCGGCGAGAATGATCCCCAAGAAGAGGCCCTCCAGAGAGTTGGTACTCTGAATATACTCCTCTTAACACCACCAAAGAAAGGATCTTTATGAACATTAAAGATCAGAAGTATATGAAATGGCCACCCAGACTGAGGACGGATCCCGACAAGAGGGACAAGCGCGAGTACTGCGAGCAACCCCGAGCACAACACAGGGAGACTGCATTGCCCTCAAGGATGAGATCGAGGCACTCATCCACCGAGGCCACCTCCATGCAGTACGTGGATCGGCCAGACCGATCCCCCAAAAGACAGTGAGAGATCCCCTCGTCAGCCAAACCGATCACAGTGGTATAAATCACCACAGCGGCAAGACCAGCCAAATAGAAGCGCAATCCGAGCCCTCTGAGCCTGCAGGGGAAATCCGCATCATTTTTGGCGGGCCAGGAGGAGGCGGAGATTTGAATAAAGCCCGGAAAGCCCACACGAAGAAGGCTTAAGAGCCCCCTCAAACAGTGTTCCCAATGGAGAGGCCTGGTAAACAGCCTAGACAGGAGCACTAGGTCATCACATTCTCTGAGGAAGACGTGAAGGGAGTCCATTTTCCCCATGACGATGCAATTGTAGTAAACGCTGAGGGTATCGAATTACAAAACTCACAGGATCATGCTGGATGCTGGGAGTTCAGCGGACATCCTTTACACCTCAGCATATGACAGTATAAATTTGTCGAGAAGCCTCCTCAAGCCAGTCAAGACCTCGTTGGTAGATTTGGGGGGGAAGTTGCCTGAGCCAGAAGGAAGCATCGACCTTCCCGTTGATTTCGGCAAGGCTCCCAACAAGATAAATTTGATGATAAACTTTTTGATAGTGGACCGCAAGTCGACCTACAATGCCATTCTAGGGCAACCATCCATGACCAAGCTTAGAGCGACACTCACTTCGTGTTATCTTTGTGTCAAGTTCCCCACGCCTACTGGGGTCGGAGTGGTCAAAGGAAACCAGGCCAAGGCCCGCATGTGTTACAAAATGGTGCTTCGGGAGGACAAGGTGAAACAAATCACCCCAATCATGGCTCTGACCACTCCTCAGAATTCTCATCCAAAAGGCAACTCCTTAGATCCCAGGAATGCCAACATCCGAAGAGGTTCCCTGGCTGAAGACTTGGTGTCAATCCAAATATCAGCCGAGGACTCCTCAAAACGTGTACGATTGGCTCAGCTCTGGATCTAAGCGCTCAGGTTCAATTCGCGGAGTTTCTCACCGAGGATCAGGACGTCTTCACGTGGTCTCATGAAGACATGCCCGGCATTGATCCCAATTTCAATTCCATCAATTGAAAGTGGAACCCAACTTCAAGCCCGTACAGCAGAAGCGACAAGCATTCAACCCGGAGAGACAAGAAGCCATCAAAGAAGAAGTTGAGAAACTCCTCCAAGCTGGATTTATCCAGGAAGCTGATTACCCAGAGTGGGTGGCAAATGTTGTCCTGGTGAAGCAAGCTAATGGTAAATGGCAGATGTGTGTTAACTACACGAATCTGAACAAAGCCTATCCCAAGGATAGTTTTCCAAAGCCAAGAAGTCGATTAGTTAGTTGATGCTAACCGCCGGTTACGCGTTACTCAGTTTTATGGACGCATACTTCGATTACAATCCGATTTCCATACATCCAGATAGACAGAAAACATCTTTCATCATCGACAAGGGTCTCCTATTGTTACAACATCCGTTTGGCCTCAAGAATGCTGGCACTACATATCAACGCCTTGTGAATAAAATGTTTGCCAACCAGATCAGCAGAACGATGGAGGTCTATGTCGACGATATGCTCGTTAAAAGCATCAAAGCTAAGGATTACCTGTCGGATCTTCGAGAAATGTTCCAGTTTTGCGGCGACATAAGATGAAGCTGAATCCAGCGAAATGTGCTTTCGGCGTGGCCTCTGGAAAATTCCTCGGGTTCATGGTTGGTCAGCGAGGGATAGAGGCCAATCCAGAAAAAATATGAGCCTTCCTTGAGATGAGCTCTCCTAAGACCACGAAGGACATACAACGGCTGGCGGGTCGTATTTCCTCCTCACCAGGTTCATCTCCAGGGCATTAGATAAGTGCATGCCCTTCTTTAAACTTTTAAAAGAATCTCAAAAAGCAGCACAGTGGACGAATGAGTACGAACAGGCTTTACTTCGTCTCAAGGAATACATGGGGGCTCCGCCTACATTATCAAAACCCCTTCATGGTGAAGAATTGATTCTGTACTTGGTTGTTTCTCCTACAGCCATCAGCTCATCGCTCACCCATGACGATAATGGCATCCAGCGGCCAGTCTACTACATCAGCCGAGCAATGGTCGACACTGAGACACAATATCTAGAGATAGAAAAACTAGCTCTAGCTTTGGTGACCTCGGCCAGAAGCTTTGGCCGTATTTCCAAGCCCATACGATAGTGGTTCCCACGAACCAACCCTTGAGGCAGGTCTTGCAAAAACTTGAGGCCTGCGGAAGATTGGCCAAGTGGGCCATTGAGTTGAGTGATCATGATGTGAAGTTTTGCCCACGTACAGCGATCAAGGGGCACGTTGCTGCAGATTTTATTGCAGAATTTACATACTCATCCCCTCCACAACTAGCTGAGCCCTCTTCTCCTGAGCCTGCCATTGTGGACTTTGTTCGTGGACAGATCAGCTAGTTCTAAGGGGAGCGGGGCCGAGCTGATCTTGATCGCTCCTGACAAGTCAAAGTTCGATACACACTCCGTTTCGGCTTCTCAGCATCCAACAACGAAGCCGAGTATGAGGATCTTCTAACCGGGCTCCGCTTAGCCAAGGTGATGGGAGTCCTGAGTTTAAGGATACACGATGATTCATAGCTTGTGGTGAATCATGTCACAAATGAGTTCGAGGCAAGGGGTGAAAAAATGACAGCATATAGAACACGCAAGCCCTCGAATTGCTAAAAGGTTTTGAAAAATATGAGCTTATTCAAATTCCCAGAGAAGAGAACAAGAAGCCAACTCGCTCGCCAAATTGGGCTCGGCGTCAAATGGCGACCTTGCTCGGACGATTCCCATTGAATACTTGGCCAAGCCCAACATTAGTCAAGGCAAGATAGCGGGAGCATTTCCAGTCTTCCAAAATCCATGTTGGATGGATCCAATCGTTCAGTATCTCCAGACTAGGCAGCTCCCTGAGGACAAAAAGGAGGCACGAAAGTTGAAGTTTCACACTCCGAGGTATTTTCTGAAAGGAGTCCTCTACAAGTTAGGGTATTCCCTACCAAATCTGAGATGTCTCCATCCAGAGGAAGCTAATTATGTTCTCAGAAGAATACACAGAGGAGTATGCGGAAATCATTTGGAAGGCTGATCAATGGCCTATAAAGCGATTAGGCAAGGGTATTACTGGCCCACAATGAAGGCAGACGTTATACGGTTTTTTGAAACATGTGATAGGTGCCAGCATTTTGCCAAGATTCCTCGGAAGTTTCCTGAGAATAACACGCCCATGGCCATTTGCCCAATGGGGAGTTGACATCATTGGCCCCTTGCCAAAGGGAAAGGGCCAGGTCAGATTTGCGATCGTGGCGGATAGACTATTTTACGAAATGGGTCGAGGCCGAGCCCTTGGTGACAATCACATAGAAACAGATGACCAAGTTCATATGAAAGTCAATTATCTACCTTTTTGGGATCCCTCATACCATTATTACTGACAACAGGCGTCAGTTCGATAACAAAAAGTTCAGGGATCTCTGTGAGGAGCTGAAGATACGACACGTGCTGACCGCACCATATCATCCCCAAGCAAATGGCCAAGTAGAAGCGGTAAATAAGATCATCAAGCATCATTTGAAGACCAAGCTAGAAGAACGCAAGGGCGCCTGGGCCGAGTGCTTACCCGAGGTCCTTTGGGCCTACAAAACGACTGCTTGGACATCCACAGTGGAAACCCCATTTTCACTTTCCTTCGGTGTCGAGGCCGTAGTCCCCGTATAAATCGAGATGTCATCTTATCGAACGGAACACTTCCAGCAGAGTCAAAACGATGAGGCAATGAACTTCCACCTTAACTCTCGAGTGAAGGTCAGACCTTTCCAAGTCGGTGAGCTCATCCTCAGAAGGATTATTCCAAGCACCCAGAAGCCGGGGCCTCAGGTCCTTGGGCCGAACTAGGAAGGGTCATACAAGATTGCAGAAATGGTCTAACCAGGGACCTATCGCCTCGAGAATATGGAGGGTAGGATTCTTCAATGCCCTTAGAACGGAATAAATCTGCGAAGATATTATCAATAAGTCCTATAAGCTGCCAAACAGTTGAAGATGTAATAAGGCCTTTTGTGCCCATTCAAGCTGAATAAAGATCATATTCATCCTACTTAAGATTATTTCGTTAATTTTGAAAATGCTTAGTGGCCCTTATTCCCTGAGGATACGAGGTTTCAAGGAAAAAAGCATGACGTTTTCTGGCTAGGCACTTTGTTCCTCATATGAGACAAAGTCCGAAAGACTTAGTCGGCAACACAGTTTGCCCAAGCGGGGGAAGAGCCATCTATGGCGCCTCCCAACTGAGCACAATCTGCTCAGATGAACTGATAAGCAATTCGGTAAACAAACACACCCAAAAAGCTCAATGAGCCAACAATTAAATTGTGGGAACAATTACTTATTCGCCTATTAGATAGGCATAATTAAAGTACCATTTAAATCAATGCTTATAAAAGAAATCGGCTACAAAACGTACAAGGCTGGGATCAGAAAGACTTTTTTCATTTCATTATAACAATGCCCGAAGGCAATACATTAAAGTAAAAAAAAGGGAGGGAGAAAGCTCCAAAATCTAAACGTCTGGAGCAGCTGAAGGCGCAGTAGGGACGAATGAGCTAACAACTGCAATGTCGAACCCGAAAGTAACTTCCTCCCCAACGTTTGGGGCCTCAGTAACTATCGTTGCCTCAGCTACTTCGGCCTGCTCTTGAAGGGCGAGTGCCTCCTCCATAGTTGTGAAGTCTGCTACCATCAGGAGCTCTATGCTAGGATGCAATGTCTTAAAAAGTTTAAAACACTGATCTCGAGCAGTGGAGTACACCTAAAGCTACTCGTCGATGTAAGCTTCAGACTCCATAAAGGCTTCCACTATCTGCTCCCGTTCACTCTCCAACTTCGTTGTGAAGTCAGCTCTCTCCTTCTCTAATTCATTAAGGCGACGTTACGCCTCAGCCTCGGCCAAAGCCTTTTCCACCTCCAGCTGCTCCTTCTCCCCTTGGAGCTTTTTGAAATGCAGTTCTGAGGCCTCATGTCGAGTACGCCACTCCTGCACCTGCTTGGCATTGTCGTCGGCCATAAGCTTTAACTCCCTGATCCACTCTTCATGGACCTGCAGAACCTTCCCTTTTTCCAGGGAAGTCTCCTCTGCTGCTGAGAGGAATGCGGAACCTTCCCTTTTTCCAAGGAACTCTCCTCTGCTGCTTTGGCCTTCCTCTCAGCAGCAGCAATGAGACAATCTTTCCCGTCCAAAAGATGTCTGGCCTCATTGAGGTCCTTGAGGCATTTTAGTGTGGTGTTCATAGCCTGCATACATCAACAGAAGACTCAATTGACTGAAAAGGAAAATATGCAAGGACAAGAAGCAGGACTCAAACAAGGAAGTAAGGCTTACTCGTGCATTTTGAATCCCCGAAAAAATGGTGATCTCCTCGGGTGCTGCCCCTCGGGTCGGATCCAAGGTATCTCTCCCAACATGCTCAAACAAGAAACGGCACATCGGAACCAAATGACCAAGGACCCTGTAGCTCCTTGAGCTGCTGGAAATTGGAGCAAGAATCAGTCCGTGCTCAGCGGGGAGCTATGCTCTCTCAACAGCGAATGTCTGAGTCCCTTCAAGAACAGGGGATCGGGAAGGTTGAGGGGCAACAGCCCGAGGAGGACCCATTGGAGGATGAGCCCCCACAGGCCTTAGGTCAGCATCGCTCGCCCCCTCAGGATGAGGATCAACGCTTGGAGCCCCTGCAGGAACTGGGGCCCTTGCAGGGGGCAATGGTGGTGGCGGAGGCAGAACTTTTACGAGCTATGCCTTTGCTGAAGAGGAGGGGTCGGTTCCCTTGAACCTCTTCGAAGCCCTTTGTTTGTGGCAGGATGACATGCCTCTTCTTGCTGGAATCTTCGGAAGTTATTTTTGTATAAGAGGCACATCAGCGAAATGCTCAGGATTTCATGCCTAAAAAGTTGAAGCGAAGAAAGATAAGAAATTACCCTTGATGAGACCGCAAGACAGGAGAGCCAAGGGATTGAGGACTTCGATGTTTCGAGACTTTTCGAGTTCTCGGAAAACCCGTACGATCTTTTCCTGGATTCCTCCCTTCAGGTCAAGCATCTCACTCGGACTCCCTGCAAAGATGAAGAGAAACAGATTAAGTAGGTCGGCTCAGCTGCTTGGATTAAAGGACTCAGGAAATACAAAATGGTAAAGACAAATATTTTGACCTAGGAGGAAGCCCTAAGGGACAGACCCCTGGCTCAGTAACTCCTTGGCCTCAGCCGTCTCCCAGGAGCCCGATGAAAAAAACCATTCATCTTTCCAATTTTTGTTGCTAGTCGGGTTGCCCCTAATGAAATTGGACATGTGCCAGTAGGAGAGGTAATATAACCCCTTGTACATGGGGTTCTTCTTCAGACAGAACATCCTAAGGAACTCACAGGGTGAGTTCCCCAAGTCCGACCCGATGCCAAAGAACGTACGACCCGAGCATAACTCTCCAGCCATTCAACTGAAGTTGCCCGAGGGAAAGGTTATACTGGATAAGGACTTCCCTCACTGAAGGGATGTGAGGGAAGCCTAAAACCCATATCAAAAAGGTATTTATAAATTGCCACCTCCCCCAGAGGCAGCCTGCTTGGGAGTTCATCCGCACGAGGCAAATGGATTGTGACAGAGTCGGGGATCTGATATCTGATCCGAATTTCTTCCAACCCCGACTCTGTTAAAGTAAGATGGATAGTCATCAAGATCATACCCATCGTTGGGATTTCTGCTGGAATTTCTTCCAACCCCAACTCTGTTAAAGTAAGATGGATAGTCATCAAGATCATACCCATCGTTGGGATTTCTGCTGGGAACATTAGAAGAAGAAGACTCAGGGGTATGATCCCCTGAAGCCTCTACGTCCTCCGACTCGAAACCGACAAACTACGAAGCCCGCGAATTAGCCATGGAAGCAGGCAAAATGAAAAAGGAAATTGAAGAGGAGAATTTGAGAAATGGAAGGAAGAGATACCTAACAACGGGAAGTAGAAGGAAAGCTCTGTGGAGATTTGCATTGTAAGGATTTGCGAAGAATTCCCAAGCCTAGAGCAAGGAGAAAGAGGGGCAAGGCTTCAGCAAGTAGTTTCTAGGGTTTTGGTAACCCCAAAGACGGAGGCGGTCTATTTATAAGAAATCATGCCTCTTCATTCCTCAAAGGACACGGCGCATGGCAATTCCCCGTTCTTTACAACATTTCAGGAAGTATACCGCATTTAAGACGCGGCAGCCTTTTCGTACAAAAGGAATAATTGCGACATTTCTCTCCCATGCACATTAAATGAGCTCTTTTAATGTGACGACATTTTGAGATCCATACTCATTGTGACCGTTGCGCTAGATGAGCCGAGGAGAAATTTCAAAGTTCCGTGCTCAGATTTTCTAACCACGAAACTTGGGGGGCTACTGTTATGGGTAATTCTGGACATGTCCCAGATGATGACGTGGAAGATGCACAACCGTCGATATGTGGCCCACTAAAGCCAACTGATCACATGCGTTAGCGAGGGATCGAAGCTTGTCAAGGCAAGAAGCCTTCTCACTTATCTTTAGCAGCAAGTAAGGTCTGAGGCCTCAAGCTCAGGTCTTAGGTATCAGATGACTTCCTAACCACCAAACCTTGGGTCAGGACTAAGGACTTTTCCTCAAGATACCAAGCGCCACAGAGAAGAGCAAATGCCTTGCTTGCCATCACCAGATTCCAAATTCGACCGAGCAGAGGCCAAGACATCAGCTCCCAGTCCCTCGACCTCAGTCAAGGCCAAGAACTATGCATGTCCGCCATATGGCCGACTGAAGACACTTCCTCGGATCAGGATTTATAAGGTCACTCATCCCGATGACTCAACGGGCTGTAGATCATATGGCCTCAGCCTCGATAGAGTTAAGGCCTTAGCCTTTAATGTCAGGGCTTGTTATAGGACAGCCACTCCATCCAAGCAGCTTAGACTGCTGACACTGAGTGCTCCGCATACCAGATGTTCACAGGGCCAAGCACACTACTCATTGCCATATTGGAAAACAGAGATTACAGGGATACGCGGGATCCTAAACGTAATAATGGGGATCTCCCCTAATCAAGAAATATATCATGGACGGTATCTCATCTAAATACATCTCCCAGAATGGAATGAACGGATATGCTGCCAGGGGATAACGGATCCTCGTCATCTATAAGAGTACCCTACTGCACCATCTTAAGGTACGTTATTCATACACTAGTGAATACACCTAAAGCTTTGATATATTCAACCAGGCTTACTGACTAAAGCATCGGAGGGTCCTCCACTGGCACGACCGGCACCCCCTCACGATTTCTTTGTTTGCGATCGTAGGTCCCATCATCTGGGTCGTCCATCTCCCTTACTTTCATCGAGTAGCGAAGATCCAAAGTTGGTCCTTGATTAGCATCTGTTACCCAATTTTTGGCGTTAACACTTGCATTCCAAATATCTGGCTATTTTTTAAGCCTCAAGACTCTAGAGTCTTCCTCCAAGCTAAGGTTCGCAGCAGGCCAGGCCTCAGCTAAGCAAATGTCAAATTACAAATGGGCCCACAAAAAAAAGGCACCTTCACTTTCAAAATCTAGCATCGTATGTTTTCCTCTCTAGTCATATCAACCATGTTGTCCTCAAACAACAAACAGCTAGGCACCTCATCATTGGACACTCGCAATTAATTTATCTATAATAAGTAGAAAGGGAGGTCTCTGGATTTTTATTTTTTTCTTGAAAGATCTCAATTCTAGATATTTTCAGTAAAGAAAACGAGCCCTTTTAAACATCTACTCATTTCGGCCAGTTTGCAAGAAGGAAATGACCAAAGAACATCCAAGCACACTTGTCTTCAATAAGATTGAGGTGGCTGGATGTTAGTAGCATGAATGCAAAAATGAATAGTAGTGAATCAGAGGCATAAGCATGGATGCAGCAATTTGCAAAAAAATCATGAAGCAAAAGTCACCTAACATTCTAGAAGCATTTCCATCAGAAAAGAGATTCAATAAAAAAAATAGATTATGACCTAACATTCTAGAAGCATTTCCATCAGAAAAGAGATTCAATAAAAAAAAAAAAATAGATTATGACCTAACATTCTAGAAGCATTTATAAACAATCACACCAGCAAAACCATAAAGACAAATAAGAAATATATATCACCTGTTCAATCCTATAAAATGGTGCCAGATGGTTGTCAAAATATTGTTTCTCCTCTGCTGCTTTACTCCCATGCCCGACCCACAGCTGCACTAGCACATATTTACAACTTCAAAATTGGCCAACATTTATGTGGAACAACAATATAATCTTTTGGGAAAAATGAGTGTTTAAGAATAAGAAGGCAGAAGTTTGGAAGCCCCAACAAGAGTTCATAAAGCATGTCAAGTAAAACATAACTTTTGCCAATGGCTTTTGTAGAAGATCTATCAAAAGATATCATTCAAAAACATAACCGCCTTTAAACAAGACAGGAGTTTTAGCATTAGCATCAAAATTTTACCATAATCTACTCACTGTCAGTTGCGCACCAAAAGGCATAGTATTCCTATACATCATCTACTTCTATAAATCAGTTTTGAACAAATTATAGATTACAATAAGGCCCCAGATCATTCAATTTAATGAGTCATTTACTTTTTCATGAGTCATTCAATTTCTCATAAAAGAACTGAAATCGCAAAAGGCATAAATTCTATCAATACATCAATGGGACTGTGCTAACATTAAGGCTGCAAAGTCATTAACTTTTTCATTCGGTTTAAGATGAGTCATCTACTTTGTCATACAAGCATTGCAATCAATGAAAGGCAAAAATTCTATCAATACATCAATGGGACTATGCTAAGATTAAGGTTGCCAAAGCTTTATCCACTTGAACTACACAACGGACATGGATGGGCTAATCATAGCAGTATAGTCAAGCGAAGGTACAACACAATGTTTTGGTTAACTTGAAAGCTGTGTGGAAACAGAATCATGCATATAATTGTCGATAAAAGGCAGGTCTCCAAGATGAAAATGTGATACCTTTTCAGGGCGTGTCTCCACCTTGAAACGGATTAGACCTAAACATAATAGAAGAGTGAAACCCAAAGACGAGCATAACACAATGGTTGGGTTTCTGGCAACCCATGTTCCATATCTCCTGCACATTGACCATAAATTTGACCCATAACATCAACACTGTTCAGCTACAGGTACATAAAGAACATTGAATAGCACGGAGAGCAACCTATAGAAACTTGACATATAGCCTTGAACAAATGAAAGTTGAAGTCCTTTCATCAGAGGAGTACCCCCTGCAGGAATCTGAGAATCAAGAAAAAAGCTTCCATTACATATAATAAAAATTTGCAGTAACATAATTCAAGATATATGATATTCATTATTCATATAATTTTATGACTAAAAGATGAAAAGATCCATGGCATGAGCATCAGTGAAATCAAAAGGCAAGAAGTTTGGGAGTTCTCCATTCAAAAGTTAACACCATGTTAGACATATCTAAAAAACACTCGAAGAATGGAAATAATGTTACATGTACTTAATCACCATAAGAAGAAAATAATCAAATTTCAGAAAGCAAGACACAACACCTAAAGAAATCTAGCATGCCTGCATTCTTCTCACGTATGCTTTAGTCCACATTTGTATGGCATATGCATTAATTACTTGAAATGGTTCTTGAGGCTTGTTTAATCCTGAAGCTCCAAGTTGAGAAGCAAAGAGAAGAAATGCCAAGAATGAAACATAAGACTCCCTTGAAAAGAGAAAAGACACCATATGAGAGTTATCTAGGACAACTTCACCGGTCTGTTCTTCCAGCTTTCAGTAACTTAGATAACTTCAAGACAAGAACAGCTTCAGTCCTGGTAACCATGTTGCATTTACACAGAGAGCCCCCTGATGATATCTAATGTCCTTGTCCCAAATATTATTGTTATTACAGATTAAAGTTCATGAAAACCCCTAAACAATCGAGTGGCCCGAGTACAAACCCAGTGATGGCCCTCATTGATGTTTAGAACACTAAAATATCCGAAATGCTTTTACAATTGGAATATATGTTGTGAAAGACTCATCTACTGCAGAAGACCACAAGGCAATAGAAAGGGCCCAACCCTCCAAGGAATGTGATAACCCCCAATACAGAGAGGTTTTTCTCACAAGAGGATAATCACATATCCTGAAAAAGGATCAACTATCCGCAAGGGAATGGCACATCAAGTAGATCTCATTTAGGACTTCTGGGGGGTGAACGGTAACAGGTAGCCAGCCTGCGCTACCCCCTCCAGTTGTCCTCGATCTCCTTAGGATTCTCGCACCAACCCGTTGATGGTAGACCCCCTGATCAACCCTCGGGAGAGCAAACCCCAGATATCACAGACGTTCCCACCAAAGATGGCGATGAAATGACAGATGCAAGGACTTCTGCCTCCTTCAATTATAGGTCCCAAGAAATGTGCCAACTAGGGCCTCCAAGTCATAACCACAATCCATACTGTTCAGCATCAGGGGGGTAGGGTATCATATACGAACAAAGTTAAACCTGACTAAACATCGAAAGAGCTAGCAGTGGTAAAACACAAAAAACATTGTCCAGTCCACAGAAGTCAACAAATCACTCCCTGCACTTACAAATCTTTTGGCTCTATAACAATCTAGAGATATGTAATTTGCACAAGGAGACGTGCTGTGTCAGGCACAAAAAGTAAATGAAGCATTAAGCTTTGAAAGCCAAATAACAAATAAATTGCAAGATCAAAATAAAAAAATCCAACAAGACAATAGTAATAGAGAGATGATGGATGGAAGTATATCTTGATATAGAAATAGGTGGTTAGATAAAAGAGGGCCAAAAAATATGATAAGAAGGCAACAGTGTATTTCCTCAATCCCCACGTTGTTGCATTTGCCTAATGCAGCTTTGTGAACAGAAGAAAAATATTTGTAATCACCACATTCTACAGTTCAAACAGTAGAACATAAACCAAGAAAAATTTATCTATGGAGGGGTTGTAGTGCATTGCCTAAACATTTTAAAATGGAAAAAGAATTTCACAAACACAACAAAAGAATTTTCCAAGTCCCTATTATAACATAAAGCCGAAAAATAAGCCCTGAAAAGATAACACCAATATCCAACTGCTGACTCCAATGTTAAGCAAATGGAAGAGTTCTACATTGTTTCAAGGACTAAAGTGTCAGTTGCACAAGCCATCATTTCATACTGATTTTAAAGTGCCATGTTCCATTAGCCACACAGGATTTATCAGCAGAGGGCGAAGAAGAAACTTTCATTAAGAAACAGATTAAAAAAGATAACTCTAAATTGGCATGAACCTGAACAGAACGGCTCTCATCTTCCTGCTTGTTCACAGAATGGACTTCGCTTTCTTCCTTGGCATTTAACAAATGTTTCATTCTAGATGAAGGACTCCTCTCTTTTCTTCTGTGTAAGAAACCCCATCCGAAAAATGCAGAAACTAAAAGAATGTACAGAATTGCTAACGAAAGCTCTAAACATTTGACCTGCATGCATCAAAAAAAAAAAGAAATCAAGTTAGCCACAAAATGCTTCTAAACATTAACATCAAGTTGAGCACAAGAAACATCTAAACCACAACAGGCTGCCTTTAGAACATAGATATTCCAAATAAGCAGGTGATGGACATCAGTCATATATTAACATTGCAGCATCTAAATGCACATTAGTATCCAAAAGAATCTGGATTCAGAACGATGCATTTGTATTGCATGGGATTTCACCTTAAGAGACCCAACTGTAATAGAGCAAGAGCCTTTTTTGTGTGGAGCAGGAGGTGCTGAATCAGAGCATATGGGAGAAGAAGGGCAATCACCACAAGAGCAACCCAGTGAAGTGTCCCCACATGAACGAACAGATGTATTCATAGGCTTCATCCCAGATGACTCCAGAATGTTTGATCGGAAATTAATTGCATATGGGGAACCAGGGGTGCCAAGGTCTGCTTGCCGACCAATAAATGCAAACCATTCTGCAAAAAATAAGCAGAAAACGAAATGCCAATGCCTAAGACTAAGCATAGAAGTTAAAAATCAAGTAAGAGCATCTTGTCATATAGAGGAGTAGTAGGAAAAAAAGTCCATTTAGAAAAAAGATAGAAATAAAAACACATGCTGTCAATACATCTGCCTATAAAATTTCCCATCAAGTGAATCAAACAATAATAATCCCCATTGCTGTAAGGCAGGTTGGGAGTCATCACAAAGATAACTTCTCCAAAAGATTTCTTATTTTTTGATAAATGATTAAAATTTATTAAAAATCCAAAATACATAGGGATGTAGTTACCAACACTTAGAAATGTCAAAAAGAATATTTCTCACACTTGCATCATTAAAAGTACAAGGAGTTTAAAGAAAACCAAACGTGAACGTAAAAGACTAGGTCAGCACGAGCATACATTTCTAACACCTGCATATTAAAAGCATAAGGAATTTAAAGAGGGAAAAAAAAAATGAAAGTAAAAGATTAGGCAAGCAGGAGCAGTGTTTGCAGTATCGATAATATCGGCCGATATTATCGGTATCGCTGGTCACCGATAAATATCGGCCCAGTAATAACAAAAAAAAATGCAGATTCCTTGATATCGCACGATATATCGTGCGATATCGATAATATCGCACTTTGTATCGATATCGCACGATATAACGGCAATATATCGTACATTTTTCTTTACGCGATTCCAAATATTGTCGATACCTGGACGATATCGTCCAGGTATCGGTCAGAGATACCGGAATGTTTATACAACTTGATTTTTTTTTGTTTTTGGGAGAAAAAACTTGGGGAGGCCCATTTTTTCTCAATTTTCTCCTACTTTACTATATCAGTCAGACGCACAAGAGTCCCTCATTTTGTAGAAAAAAATATTTTTTTGTTCGATTTTCTTCTAGTTTCTCCTCCCTAAAAAAAAAAAAAACCGTTGGGCTAGATTATTAAATCCTCATATAGCTCGACCCGCGTTCCGACTCTGCGTAGGGGTCATAGTTTGTTGAGTCCAGTTAACTAGTTTCTAGATTATTGAATCCTCATATAGATCTAAGCCATATAGAATAGCTTACATTGCGTTGAACTAGGATAGTCAACATTGCATTTGGAGGATACTCATTCAGTTGCATCATCCATAGGTATATTTCTCAACTCTCTTGCTTGTTTTACTTTGTCAATGCATTGGTTGTATTTACATTAATGTCTTGTTACATTTGTATATCTTATGGAATCAATTTAAACAATAGTTGCATCAGTTCAGTCAGATAGCGCATAGCTTAGGATCCTTTTACAAAGGAACTCCATTATGTGGACTTTTTTTTTTACATATTATGATTTAAATGTGTGTATTGAGGTCCATTTTAACAATCCCTGAAGTTTCATTAAAAACTTCAATCAATTTCCCAATGTTTCCCCATGTTTCCCAAAAAGTGCGATACATTCCGCGATACAACCGATATTTCCCACCGATACGCAATATGTATCTGTATCCCAAGGGTGCGAAACGTAACGCGAAACCGATACTGCGAACACTGAGCAAGGAGCATAAGTGATTGGCATCAGAAGCCGCAACCCATGATGATGCTATGACTGATGCGTTATCTACAATTTGGAGTATCCAATCCAAGAGGCACCGCATGAACACATAATGTTCAAGTGTCCGAACATTAACTCCAGGACAAGTTCTCTCCAACAAGGGGTAAGTCTGGCCATGGTCTACTTGGCTTGCATCACACTGCCCATGGCCGGGCCTCATGCGGTACACGCGCAACAAATGAGGTGAAGTTAGGGGTATTCTTGTAATTTTCTTGTTGTTGGCTGTTAGTTAGGAAGTACAAGGCTTGTTAGGGTTAATTTTGGTATGTTGGGGTTAGTTGCTGATTAGTAACTAATTAACAAGATAGGTTAGTAGGAAGTTAAGAATTACGATTGGTGGTTAGGATTAGTTGAACTAAGGTCAATAAGAGGTAATTCTCTACAATTTGAGGAGCCTTGGTTTTTGCAGTAGAAAGTGATAGAGAATTGAGAAAAGAGGGATTGCTTTTGTGTGTTTGAGTGAATTTAAATGCCAAATTGCATTCCATTTCCCTTAGATCCATAAATCTTCCCTTCCTTTTCTAGTTACAAAGCAAGGCTCCTTCAGAATCTGCCAAAGCAAGCAATCTAGGTTAAATTCATCATTTAACAACAAAGCAACAATAAAAACTAGTTTTCATTGAAGCTATTTTAATGTACTGATTATATGAAATTTTACTAAAAAAATCCTTAGGAATGCTAATTTTACCAAAAAATGCATCCACTAATTTAAAGTTCAATAAAATGCTTTTTGGAGGGGGAAATGTACAAAATGTCCTTCCCATATTTCTTTTCTAAAAGTGGTAGAGTCGAACGTTGTAGAACCCACATGTTGTGTTTGAAATCCAACTCCATCCAACAGGTGCACCACAGCATGCTTATCAGGCAACCCAAAAATCAGGCGTTCCAATCATCAGGTGGGCCATACCATAGAAGACAATTTTTTTTTTTTTTTGAACAGTGATGATATATTGAAAAGGCCGAAGCCACAGAAACAGCCATACAAAAAATACAGCCACCCCACCCAAGCTTCCTCAGGGAGCGAGAAAAGAAGAAGAAAAGACTAACCAGCCCCCCACACCTTCATATTACCATAGAAGACAATTTACACCACCCAAAAACTATGAATTCACTTGTGGCCCACCCGATGGATCAGCTTGATTTATGGGTTATCTGGTCAACATGGTGGGATGCACTTGTTGGACAGGTTGGATTTCATACGCACGCCATGCAGACCCCATAATGCTCAAATGAACCTCATAAAAAAAGAATATGAGAAGCATTTTTGCCATTTTGATCTCCACAAAAACACATTTTGGGACTCAGCAGAGGAATTTCTCGGTGAAATCAGAGTTTTTAAGGTATTTTGCAGTAAAAATCCCTAGATAATACAAAACTAAGTATAAACAACGTTTTAAGAATAGTCAATAGTCCCTCACCTCTGAAATTCTGAGCACCAGCACCAATAAAATCTATGGCTCGAACGTTCATGGTCCCAAACTTTACATCTTTGCAAGAGTTATATAACTCTTCACCATATGAATCAGTCACATAAAAGTCAATCCCATCGACAGTCAGAGTGTTATTAACCTAAAATCAAAAAATAAGTTTGCTTGAATGAAACTTGATACTCATGTAAGTTGATATCAAACCAAATCAACACATCAGAAAATACTGAGCATGATGCGCATCTAAAAATATTTTCTCACAACTCAACAATACAATGTTTCCAATTTAAAGTTTGTATTCCAATTTCCAATGTGATAGAGGAAACACTTCTAGATTGCTCGAATGTGTGTGTGTGTGTGTGTGTGTGTGTGTGTGTGTGGGTTTTTGGTGGGGAGGGGAGCATGGTTTGTCAGTCTTCATATACAAATAGCATGTCATAGCACCACCAGACATGTAACATGAAGGCACACCATGATGGATTCACAAGGCCCCAAGAAACAGAGACTCTGTAGCACACAAGCAAAGCTATATAGCACCACTTGATGAACCAGATTAATAGCACCTACAATGAAGTAGGGGTATACTACTCGGACAAGGAGATATGCCATCTCTCCAACCAACTGCTGCCTCAACCATAAACCACTATTCCAGCCATCAATTTCTTCCTTTCCCTGGTAGTTACGAAAAACAGTGAATGCCCAATGGCAGCCATGTACCACTATGTCCCACAATGTCTCCCTAAGCCATGATACTCTGAAGCTGCATTTCAAAACTCTCATGCTGTCAAGAAAGGTGAAAATCATTGTTGGTAAACAATTTGATCTCCCCATTGTCAACCTCTTAGGACAATATCAATGTTTTGCCTGCGGAAACCAGCTTTTGAGAAATGGCAAGTCATTTAGACCATGGAAATCAACAAAATCTGAGAAGACATGGATGTTCCACACAATTCTCACTCCCATTGCCTGGTTCAACCATCTAAAATACGCAAGTAGGCCATCAACAGGCCAGGCCTGGGAATGCATTCGGCCCAATGTTTTTGAAATCGTTATTGTATTGCAAATCATAACAGGGGTCAAATCATATTAAATCGCATATCTATTGTAAATCTTAGGATTTTTTCTGATTCCTTACAAATATTGAACACATCTGAAAAATATAAATAGATCAAAAAAGACTAAAAACTCATCAATCATCCATTTCCCATCAACATGCACCAACAAAAGTAATACATGTCATGATATTATCAATTGAGAACATTTATATACAGTATACATATCATGATGGTAAAGGATTCTTGTCTTTTTAATTTTTATTTTTTTAATTGTCTTTCGAGAAATTTACCTTAAAAACACACAAGATTCCTTTAATAATTTTGTTCTTTTCTACCTTTCTTGAGTGTAAAATTACATTGGAGAAAACGGCATTTGATTCCATTGACTAAATAAAAAGATATCTTGATTTCTTTGTTTGGGGTTGTTCAATATCAACATCCCAAATCCCCTCCCTCCCTCCCTCCCTCTCTCCAGAAAATTGAAGAAAACTAATTAGATGTATGTCATATGAAACATAATCGATCGAAGAACTCTCTGAAATGACCTTTAAGCACAATTTTACTGTTACTGCCTGAATGCAATAAAATTCTGGCCATTTAGAATACTACTGCCGATAAACATGTCACTAGAGCAACAGCTGAGGAAAATTAATCACAGGCATATACATCCACAAAAAGCTTATAAACTCAGAATGCAGAATTTCAAAGATGAATAAGAGAAGCCAATAAAACTGCTATTCACATTTCCAGATAGAACACTCCTCAAATTCATTAAAATCATAACTAGCCAAGATCAATGTCAAGGAGCGAAAAAAAAAAAATGTCATTACTCAATATAAAAAAAAGGAACATAAAATCTTCCATAATTGACTTAGTAAAGAAACTTCAGACCTTGGAAATAGAAGTCACGTTGATGAAAAGGCTTTGATTTGGAGAGCAGGAGAGCTCGCAGAAAAAATTTAAAAAGTTCCTAAGACATGCAGGGCAACCTACGAGAAAAGGAATTGCCTGCAAGCATAATCACAGGATGCAATGAGTGATTGCATGATAATAACCAAAAAAGATGAAAAGCCTACATAAGACAATGTCCACAAAGAGGTAGGAAAAACCATTCCCAAAAGGGATGAGCTGACCAAAAAAAATATGAGAACTGGATCGTTCAGGAAGTAGTCTATAAATGAAAAGTTTTTCTCACTTCTAGAACTTTCTACATACTGAGTATGTTATGCCAAACTGAAAAATAACAAAACTCCACACACACATGCGCGCACAAAAAAAATAATAATAAATAAACACTTGCTCAGTACTGAAAATAGATTTTAAATTAGAGGGCACAGCGCCATTAAGAGAACTCATGAAAAAAAAAATTAAGGTTTTATCATTTGACAGAAATTGAATGAACATTTATTTTATCTTGATCCTTGTGGAGTAAAAAAATACTGGATCTGCATGGGCCTCCTAATAATATCCATAAATGAGGAACAGATACTATGGAACCATGCACCATAAGCAACAATCTCATATGCATTCAGCAAAGCATTTTTCATGAGTGATGTGCTTAATATGACCCATCAAACAAACATGCATTTTCAGAATGCTCAGACGTATGATATGTGATGTGACAAATCAGGTTAATCATGTAAGATTATTTTGGTGCAGCCAAGATCGTTAAGAGGTTGCTTCTGTAGACCAATAAATATTTCTTTCTTGTCTTCTTCTTTTTCCTGCAACCAAGGAAAAACTAACTACCCTTATCCACTATATGAAATGGTTAGTCCTGCCTTTAACCCTGCTTGATAAGAACCTTCACTTTCGTGCAAAAAAGGTTCAGGCAACTAATTTAGCTTCACACCAATGTGCAGAATTGGATCATTACAAATGGCAAATAGTTTCAAAGCACACAATGCAAGACAAGTCCAGAACATTCCATACATTGGGTGAACAAGTGCATCGAAATGCTCATGAAAGATGTCTGTTAAACATTGCCGATTTCACCAGGTAAGGTAAGGGTGTGGTGCATGGTATAGTATTGATATTTATCCCAGCAGAATATAATATTCAAAATACAAAAGATAGGATTGCATAAAGTTGCTCTAGATCTGTTTTTAGTTTTGCAAGTGGATACCAACAAAGACATGCACATGCATTTTGATCAATCAATTTGACTCAATCCATCACATTGTAAACTATGAAGAGAGTCAAAAGACAAGCAGTAAGCTGAATTTTCTCTACATCACATTGTGAACCTTCTACAGGTATATAATGACAGAGCACATTATAAATGCTGTGGATGGATAAGGACTCACCTACAGAGATATAGTTGTGTAGTCCTTGCCTAGATATTGCTGAGGTGTCCTTAGAAAGATTTACACTTACCTTCGTACTCCAAAATCTACAAATTTACACAGCTAAAGGGCAAGGATAATAAAGAAAGCATGCCCTTGTTTAAGACCTAATACAATTAAGCGAGAGATCTTAATACCCCTTGAGTTAGCTATCTCGATAGAGATATGGTTGCTTCCTGTCCACTAAAAACACTCTTTAAGCAGAAATTTGGTGAAGATACCTGCAAATTAGGAATGGGTGGAAACCACAGCACTAGAACATCTCCTAAAATGATCTCCCCACGAACAGAGTAACAGACAATCTCTCTGTCATTGCTTTCAGCATTTAAACAAATGAACATTAGACCATATAGCTAGTATTTTTTTTGTGTTTTACTTTAGGACCCATATTTTCTATCTGCATGAATGGGGGTTGTTGACACAGTTGTACTGAGGGATGGCCTGCATCAACTCCAATAAATGGTTACATTCAATGTTATATGTATCAGTGATACAAACAATAACATCGGCCAATATTATGGGTATTGCACCATACCAATATGAAGCATTGGAGAATAACAATTTTTACAAAATCTTGCATACTGTATCAATGATGCCAACTGATATTTAGTGATATCCAAAATATAGCAAGATATTGGCTAGCTCACTTTAGTATTTGCGCACTTCGTCCTTGATACATGCATATCGCCACATGTATTGATGATTAACAAAAATGTTCCAGGGAAAATAGTTAAAGATCAAGAAATTTGGAAGGAAAAAAACAAAACCCAAAAGAATCGATCTTCTGGAAATTTTTCTTAGGCGAACTCTTCCTAGGGGTGTTCTAATAACTCCACTCAAGAACTCGAAGGTGAGGAAAAGTTGTTAAAATTTGTTTCCTTTCTACATATTAACATGGATTTTTGGTAGAAATCCATTTTTCATGCATTGACATGGATTTAAGGGGGAAAATCAAATTCTAAAAGGAATGGAAGAAATCGAGAAAAATAATTTTCTCCATTTCTACCCTTTAAAATCATAACGCAAGTGTAGAAAATTTATATGTTGATGAGTGTCGGCCAATCTGTTTCTTTCCTTTTTTAAAAAGGCAATTAATTTTTAAATAATTAAAATTATCATTTCTATTTTTATTTTTATTTTAGAAGTAAAATTATTATTTCTATTAAAAATTGGGAAATATGTGATGTGGAAATCATTACATATTTTTGTTTCTTAAATTTTGAATATTTGAAGAATATTCAATTAATTAAAATTATATAAAAATTCAAAACTTTCAAAAACTCATTAATTGATATCTTTAACTTTCTTATTATTGTATCTTATCGTACAGGTAGTCTAAAATGTCAAGAAGAGGGAGGAACATCGGTTGGCAACATGTACAACCACCTAAGAAGAACAGATCTGGATCCAAGTGTAATTATTGTGGTCGTGTCTCAAGGAGTGGGAGGAATTCTCGATTCAAGGAACACTCGGTAGGCGATTGCCACAATGTGAAGGACTATCCTAGTGTTCCAAAGGACGTGTGCAAATGAAGAACATGCTGCGCTTGATTATAACATAGAGTGGGAAGCAGGTTATAGCAGAATTAGAAAGGAGTTGTCATGTCCTATGTGGGGTCTAGAGACCATGGACAAGGAGAACCAAGGTGATGACTACGATGACACGGCGTACCCTGAGGATTGTGTGATAAAGCGTGACAAGATGGCACATAGGATATGAATCAGATGCAATGGTTTAAGGATACTAGGCCTAGGGTTGAGGGGTCCAAACATGCGGTTGGTGGGAGCTACAAAGGGTGAGGGTAGTAGGAGGTGGGAAAAAGCAATAGATGAGGGGTTGGTGAGTTCATGGTTGAGGTTGGGAGTAAGAGGGTTGAAGTACATCAGAGCCAAAGCAATTGGGTGCAGGACACCCATGGATCCATAGTGGTGAAAAAATGGAAGTGCGAAACAGAAGCAAATGCTACTAAAAGATGCCTAGAGCAGGGGAGGAGAGAGGAAGGGAATGGGCTCATTCATATCAAAATCCTTTATATTCAATCATGTGCCAGATAATGCAACAGCCATCCCACACTTCAAGAACATGATTGAAAAAGTGCAATGTGCAGGTCCAGGCAAGATGCCTCCAACACCCCAAGAGATTATGAAGCATCATGTGGATGACCTATTGCAAGAGATAGATGATGATTGTTGCATTGATAATGTCGTCTGTAACATCTTGTAAATTTCCGTACAATACCTGAGTACGTGCGCGAGCTATATTGTCATAAAGTCATACAAACCCATTAATTAAGCCCTCTAATCTAGGAATCCCTAAATTAGTACGAAGAAGATCAAACTGATGTTTCCACTAATCACGTGAATGCCAGATGATAAACTTAGCAACCTAAACCCTAATTATCGTACACAAGAAATCCCTGTTACTGACCGGTTGCGCTAAAAGCACAAGCTGTTAGGGAACGACAGAACAATGTATATCAGGGGGTTTGCTGACACCTCCAACACCTCCCCTCACGTGCGGGCGGTATACTGACCCCACACGTGATACTCTGGGCTTAGATAATACCGGATGCCCATAATGCCGAATTTTGCAAACCCCGGGACTTGAACACCGGACGTCCTGCTCTGATACCATGTTACTGACCGGTTGCACTAAAAGCTCGAGCTGTTAGGGAACGACCGACACTCAAATATTCCTAGAAATGCCCTAATTATCAGAACAATCCCTAGGCCGTTCGTTAGTGTAACAATAAACCCAAAACTAAGGAAATGAGTTCGTCTTACCAAAACTACGTTCGTCTTACCGAGCTTGACGACCATCGCGGGGCGTTGAGCCAAGACTATACGCCAAAACGCTCAACTTGGAGCCGAGAGGGTAGCACATGTGATGTGTGGATCTGCCTAGAAGTTATCCAGAACTTAAGTGGATTTTGTCATTTAAACTTACGCGAAGTTGTGATTTTCAAGCCGTTAGATTGCGATGAAACTAAGGACCATAGTCTCAAATATTTCCCCTCAAACATTCCTAAAGTCGTGGCCCCGATCGATGATCGGTGACCGTTGAACAAACATTGCGCCATATTCGTTGATCGCCACATCCAAAATGTGGATGATCATAGCCTTAGATGGATCTTTACTTGTAGCAACTATCTCTTGGACTAGATGGACCCGCGTGGACCCAAGTGGGCCCCAAATGATGGAATAGACTCCCATGGGGTTAGATAACCAACAACTAAGTTCTTAAGGCCATTTGCACCACAAGTAGCACTATAAATAGCATTTTTTGGGCATTTCTCTCCTAAATCCGAAATTCTAAGGATTAGGTGAGAAAGAGAGCAATAGAGAGAAAGAGGAGGAGATAGAGAAAGATTGTGAGATTGGCGGGTGCTTGCCTTGAGATCCTCGTCTTGTTGTTATTATTGCTTCATCCGAGTCACCATGTCCTTCGTCTAGACCGACTTCTTGCGATCGGGGGTAAGATACGAGTCATACATCCCACTCCAAGTTAATCCAAGTCTAATTATATGAATCTTACCATGATCTTGGTATTGTCATAAGAACCGTCGATTTCCCTACAAACCCTAACCCTAGGTGCTCGAAAACCGAGAAATCCTAACCCTAAGGTGCGGACTATACTTCTAGGTTTCCATTTATCAACACTTGAAGGTGCTAGATAATGATTATAGGATGTACATAGGATTTCATGCATATTAAATATCCTCCTTGCTTTATTTATTGCACATCTTGATATATGCTTGTTTTGATACTCCATGTGCTCGATAAAATGCTTGAATGACTTGAAACTTCCATTGTTAGAGTTCTATTGCGACTCAATCTCATTTGGCTAAGTTGATTGGTATGGGAATACACAGATGCTTGAGCTAATATGCCTTGAAGTTTAGTTCGATAATTTCATAAATATGAATAGCCTTGTTAGAATGAATTAGGATTTTCAGTGGTTTAAGAGTGGCAAACCAAACAATTATGTGGGTGGCCTGTTTGGGTTGGCCACCCCAGGGTGGTTTGATTGACCGGAGTTGAACACGGACGACCGACAGTAGTTAGAGCTACACGGGTTGCTTGCACCCAATGCCGGTCCTGCACAGCGTTCTTCCTTGTCAATCAGATCGGTCTAATGCCTGCCTTAGTTGATTGATAATCATCGTTGAGTCATACCTTATGGAATCTAGAGTACCATTGTTGCTAGTGGAGATGAGTCCACTCATAGAACCTCAAAGAAGTTGGTGAAACATATTCAAATAGAATGCATTATTACCCTATTAAACTTCATAGAACTTCTACAATCAACATTAACGAAGAAAATATTTCTACCTTAAACATTACCATATGACAGAAGGAAAGGAACCACAAAGAAGTTAGTGAAATATATTCAGTTAGCATGCATTGTTACCCCATTAAACTTTACAAAACTTCTGTTATCAACATCAATGAAGAAACTATTGCCACCTTAAAAGATTAGCATGTGAAAGCTGTTTATATGAGGCTTTATTTGCTTCCCAACTACAAGTTAGAAAATGACATGTAGAAGTCAAACACAAAACCAGACACTGCAAATCTATGGGTACCAATCAGTAATAGACAGCAATCATGCCAATATCAGTTCAAAGTCGGAGCAGTTTGAACAATATGTGTATCGGCATGGTGATGTTAACTCACATACCATATTTCATATAAGAGACTCATTTTCCTTGTACCAACAAAGAATATCATTTGAAACAAGAATGCGCAAGATACAATATCAGTAACTGACTCTGATCATGTTATCTTACTTGTTGGACTTGTCCACGCAATGTGTCGAACTGTTCCGAAGTGCAGCAAACATTGCCAGTAATTGTAGGGCATAGGCTTTGTATCTTTGAAGAAAGCAACTCGTTTGGCTGCAAAGCAAGTCCAAATGTCAAGTGAATATTCTGAATCAAACTACACAGAACTACAATAAATGTGTGATAAATATATATATATTGAAAGATTGTGTGTGATAAATATGTCAAATGGAAAAAATATTGCTCGTACTCAAGACAGACATGTACGTGACACTGTGCACAAATCAACTATAAAGAAACAGCCTTCTCTAGATACAACCCATCAGAAAAGTAATAACTTGTTATTACCATTAGATTAAGTTCAAAGGCAAATTTAAAGTGTAATGCTCCAGGAAGTGAATATTTAGAAAGAAGAGTTACATACGAAAGCTATAAGAATGCTAGCAAATACCTTTATTGATGGGGAACCATATGGGCAGTTCAAAACCTTCCCATCACGACGTTTTCCGCAAATATCATACATGGAACAATACTCTTCTGCATGTTTTTCCCTGAAAAGTAGTGAAAATAAACAGGAATTAATGAGATCTAGCTTTTCTATCAGAAGTTGCTTAGAATTGAGGATAAAGCTAGCAATATTTTCTTCTACAATTGCTCGTGAGATGCACATTCACAATATTTCAGCTGCTACCAGGATGCAAAGATCGCTACATAATTACACCCTCTCCCTCCCAGCTCTTTTGTGATGAGCCAATGACACTACATACCTGAGCCTGTTGTTAGCCATTATTTGTCCATTCAACTGTTACAAAATGAAAATATAATCTGCCTCCAAAATGAACCGAAATGTGCATATGGAAGAGTATTAGGGGATTTTCATGAATAGTCATATCATGAAATATGAATGGCTAATACACCCTTTCCTAACATATCTACGCATAATCTCTAGCCAGGAGTAAAATTTTCCCAGAATTTAATTTTTTGGAGTCACTTGAACTCTGCATTATGAAAGGACATGGGAAGAGTTTCAAATAAGAATTAAGGCATTTAGGTAATTTATAAGGAACCAGCCATTCTTCATCTGGTACACGCTCTCCACCTATTTATAACAAGTTTGATACTCTGGCCAAGGATGATGGTTGATGCACAGCTAATAAATTGTACATGTGGAATAGAATAAGCTCAAACTAGACAGTATAAATCATGGACCATGATTTAGATGGATATCAAACCAAGAAGTACATTCATTTGATTTTGTAACTAGCTTATTGGTGGATGTAATGGACCATTAAAATGAAAAACTGTTAATGCTCTAAATTCAACATATGAATGCTCTTTAATAGTAGAGTTTGTATACACATCACTCAGCTCTCTCAAAAATTTAGAGAACCAAGAAAAAAAAACAAAAAAAAAAAGAGGAAAAGAACAGCCAAGCCTATGCTTATTTGTTAAATGGATCATGCTACTTACAACAGAAAATAAAAGAAAATTTACAGGGTGAGAGGAGGTCCTTTTAGTAGTTTCTACAACAACAATAGCATGGAGGCAAGCTTGAGGCTAGGGGTAAGAGAACTTCAGCATGACCAAAGAATTCACATAACAAAAAAACCAGGGATAGGTTTGGACACCTCACTTGAAATGTCCAACACGCGGCACTTTTCAGTGGCATTACCAGGACACTTTGTCTATATAGATTTTGAAGTATCATGTAGTGTCCAGGAGTGTACAAGTGTCCTCAAATGTCAGCATGGCAGAAACCTAGAAAGTGGAAGTGTCCAAGCAACATTGATAATTACATAAAAGAATATGATAACAAATTATATCGATGAAGATCTTTTAAATTTGCTCCAACTAAACAAATGTTTCTTTAAAGTGCACTCTGCCTATGCATGACACTTTGAACCAGTACTTTTTAATGTTAATGAAGAAATCTCGTAGTAATGATGAAAGCTAATTGGAATCACACTCATAATACAAAAACCATTAAACTTATGACACAGAGTGCAGCGCAAGAATGACACCTATCCACAGGACCACAACCTCCTTGGCAATAGAGTCTGCAAGCATGTTAGCTTCATGTGGAACACTACGAAAGAAACAAGTGTCAATCAAAGATGCAATAGATCTAATTCTGGCATTGACGAGACAAGCCTTCAACATTGGACAACTCATAAATAACCAAGAAATGGTGTTCCTAGAGTCAATACAGTAACATATCAAGAGCACAAAACTGTGAACGGTTTTAGCCCTGTGAAGATGGCAAAAGATGGATTTTGATTCTACTTCAGTCTTGAATCTCATGTGCCTAAAGCGCCAGAGAAGACAGATTTAACTTACCTTACAAGTCCAGAGAACAAAAATTATCCCAAAACTGGCCAGATAACCTCTCAAGCTGCCATTAATTTTTAGCTTCCAAGAGCACACCAGTAGAAGCGACCAATATGTGCAATTTTTTGTTGAATCACAAGCTTAATGTCCGTAGACCAATCCTTGGAGGATCCACAAACAAGCAACCACTCTATTGGAGGCAGCCAATAGAAGTGCCCTAACATACGAGACAAATTTTTGATATACAAAACATTAGGGGCCTGTTTGGATCACGGACTACCACAGTAATGTGGTGTAAAACTCACATCGCTACTTACATTTGATTGGATACATGGTATTCGAAATCAATTATGCAACAGCAACAGTCATAACCGTTATGCATTAAGGGCCGAAAAGGCCGTAACAGTCGTTACAGAAAAAACGGGCCGCAACAGGCCCCGTAACAGTCTTGTAACAATTTTTTTTCAAAAAAAAAAGAGTTGTAACGGCCGTTACGGCCCATATCGTAACAATAACGGTGGTGGCCGTTACGGCCACCGCTACCATTATGGAACACCTTGATAGGATATTGCCAACTGTCAAATCCCTGTAATCCTTCAGAATCACCGCATGGCATGGATTGGTGGAGGTGTGTTGACGTGGGATAGTTTCGTGGGCCCCACCTCCACATCGTCCATTCATCTTGCATGATCATTTTATTGAATGAGACAAAAAATGAGGCAGATTCAAAGCGAAAATGGACCACACCACAGCTAGCAGTGGGGATTGAACGCCTACCATTGAAAACTTCTTGAGGTCCACAGTAGTGTTGGATCTTCCTCATTTTTTGGGACATGCCCTAAAATGATATTGCAAAATGAATGGACAATGTGGATATAACACATATTGACGATATTACATCAAAGTGTATTTAAGTAGTGAAAGTACTTTACATGTCAAAAGTGGAGATGCGAGCACGAGTATTGCGTATGGCTAGTATCGTGTTTTACTTCCAAATATGGTAGTAATGGTAATCATTACTCATTTACCACACATTATAACACATTACTGCTGTAATCGGTTATCCAAACAAGCCCTTGATATAGTTGTTTGATTATTTCCAAGTACCCCATAATATGGCAAAAGGAAGCATGCCAAGGGGCATCCACTGCTAATTTGCATGTGGAGCCCACCATGTTGGGTATATAGAATCATATAGAATCAAGAACAAACCCTTCATCTGCCCTGGATGAAAGGTCTGGACAAAAAAATTGGTTTTTATGCAACTCACGTAGGCCCCAATGAGAATCAGTGGGAGTCCCCTCCCACCCTGTTCCCTCTGTTGTGGCCCCCCAGAGTTTTGGATCAAGCTAATTTTTGGGCCCTAAGGCTAACCTGAGGAGACACATCTAATGGGTGGGTTGAAAGTGATACATACACAATATGGACCCATCATCGACTCAATACCACCATAAGTTCGTGATGTTATGACACTAGAACGCACCTCTATATACACAAGTATCAAAGAGCATACCTTCTATGCCGGAAAAAAGAAAATAGTATACCATACAAGGCACAAATTGTATCAGCAGGACTATTTTAAACCCAAAAAAACAGAAAATATCAGAAAAAGGAATACAAGACACAACAGCTTGTCAATGTTTATGTTCCTAATATATATCCAACGGTGTGTCGAACCATTCTTTGGCAAGAATGTTGTATGCCGGCTTCACCTACTGCAATT
Source organism: Liriodendron chinense (assembly GCA_003013855.2). Lineage (NCBI taxonomy): Eukaryota > Viridiplantae > Streptophyta > Magnoliopsida > Magnoliales > Magnoliaceae > Liriodendron > Liriodendron chinense. Next base: position 7,533,483 of record ML058446.1, read on the forward strand.
TTTATTTTTATTTTATTTTTTTAATCTTTAAGCCTCTAACTTTGGTGTTAAAGCATTTGGGAATTAGAAATTCGTTGGTTCATCATCAATCCTTACTGTAATGGGTTTGTTACTGTAATGGGTTTTCTTCATATATCATTAACCTATCCTAGACCTTAGCCATGAATTCAAACCATTTTTTAACCAAAGCAATGAAGTATGCATGTTCCAACCACATTTTCTCACAGTGAAAAAGCCCAAGTCCCCAAGTTGATCAATACTTCTCTCTCAACAAAATCCACAAAGCCCTGCATTTCAGCAGTCACCAACATATCTCCCCACTTCTTCTGTGAAACCTAATGAGGTGGTTGTCACCCGCAATTGACCAGGGTAGATTCCACCTGACTTGTACATCTTCAAGCTCAAGCCAAAGAGTTGCTATTATAGCTCATTTGCCCTTTTTATTAGAAAGGCATTCATCTGCTCAAAATAATGATGTCACATTTTACCAAATTCAGGGTCCATATTACAAGAATCCCACCAAATCTAAAATCGAATTTAAGAGTGATCACAAAGATTCCCATCCTGCGCAGGATGGACATCCAATGCAGCAACAATCTCTCTTCATCTCCTAAAGCATCAAAATCTCATCTTATGCCTTTGAACCACTTATTTGAACACCAATCAGAAGACTGCTCTCCACTTTTTTGGAATAATTTTCAAAGCATTGTCTTCCGCTCCCACCTTCAATCATATTTCGCAGTAAATTCTAGAGTTCAAGCTTGCCATTTGCTTTTGACTGAAAGGTTTCTAAACTGCTACCTCATTGAAGCATATATCTCTGCCCTTAATTCTCCTTGGATATGTCGCTATGTTCCTCTGTTCTCCTTCAAAAACAATTTTATCTGCATTTCCCTGAATCAAAAAAGCACCACTTGCCTCCAACCTTCACAAATCAAAGGTTACTACACCAACTCCATCTTTTTTTTTAAAGCACACACCTCACACTCACTCACGAAACAACGGGTACTCAAACCCATGACCTTAGTGTTGAAACTCTTGTGAGTCTACCACTAAGCCATGAGTAAGGACCCTACACCAACTCCATCTGTGCTAACTGGTAACTAATCCTTTGCTTGCCTCTTCGTCTCTCCACAATATCCGTGCAGCTTGATCGCTCTCAACAAGAAGATCCCCCTTATTTTCAACAACCAGCTCAAAATCCCAAGCAATATTGATTTAATATGATCATCTAGCATAATAACAGTTCCACATGCACCTTTACACACTACATACAAGCCCACTTTGCGCATGTGCATAGCACTTGACAATGCAATGAAGACAACTAGGTGGAAAAATCAGAAAAATTCCATTTATCAACCAACCACTTGTATGAGAACAATGGACAGTTACAGAAGAAGAGGGAGAACTCACCAATAGGAAAAGCAATATAAGAACAACTGACAGTTGAAAAAAATTACCACCACCCACAGTCAACATACATCTGGCCCTCCCGAAGAGGACACACCCTATTTCTATGTCAAGTCAACTTATGGTGGGTATTGGCATATCTCCTTAAGCATAACTCAAACGCCCTGCATGTGTTGATTTAATATATATTATGGGTAAGGTGCATGCGGAGAGGGTGTATGGAGCCAGCAAACCTCCATGTAATGTCAAAGCCTTTACCATCTTCATCATCTTCGCCTTGTCCCAGCTATTTGGCGCAACTTTATGAAATCCTTTTTCACTAATCATTTCCATCAAAGGCCCTATCCTCTGTAAATGTACAAGCCTTTATATCCCTTCTCACCACCTCAAGCCAAATTCTTTTAGGTCTTCTCCGATTCATCTGTACAACTTGATTTTATTATGAATATGCCCAACAATTTCTACATCCTTTGAATTACAGAGCAAAGGTCACAAAACACATTACTTCGTTGAATCTCTTGTCTATGGATTTCAACTAAAGTCCCATTGCTATAGCTATTCTTACCAAATAGCATCACAAACACTACCTGGGTTCTGCTAATTTCCAAAATTCTAAAGCATAGCTCCAAACCTACATTTTAGGATTTGCTCCATCTCTAGTCTTGTCGACCAGCACCATGTCACCAAAAGACAACATACCTCACGGAACCTCTTACTGAATACTATTAGTAATTCACTTATAACAAGCACAAGAAGGTAAGGGCATAATGCATACCCTTATCTAAGAACCTGCTGTGCAGGTAACTGGTCAATCTCACCACAAGCAATTCTCATTCTTTTAAGTTGTAATAGCGTGCTCATACATGTCCTTGCTAAATATTAAAGCCTTCTAACAGAAAAAAAAATTTAGAGCCAGAAGTGAACATCATCAACAATGTTGTCCCATTGACATCAAGGGTATTTCCATTGAACAATCCCGGTTTAGCCATTGTCAGTTATAATACTCATACATGACACAAATATGGTGGCGAAGCAGCAATATATCCTGTGCGGATCTTACACTGTGATATACGTAAATGCATATGCCACCCATTTTGTAGTATCAAGGTGCCACTATCTATCAGGAGTTGGGACATGAAATCTCCATAATTCCGTTTTTACTGAGTTCTGAATTTTCTTTAGAATGAAGTCGCATTTCCCATCATGGTCAATAAGCCATGAAACAGGGAGACCACATTTTGAAATTCTGCTGAAACAAACATGTCCATATCCACTCTGGAACTCCTTGATAAGGTGTTTTTTGTTTTTTAACACCCACCCACACCCACCCACACCACATGGGCACTCAATCACTGGTCTCAGTGTTGAAACAGAGTCTGTCTAACACTAAGCCATGGAGCCAGACCCTCCTTGATATGGTCAATACTAAAAAAAAAAAAAAAATAAAAAAAAAGACTTTTTTATGTTTGATCTTTCTTTAAGATTTAAATAAGTGAATTTAGGTTTATTACTATTGTTGAAGTCCCTTGATATACATTGATACGCCATCCTCTAACAGCTTGAGCTTTTAGATCAAGTGGTTGTTTGACATGGTATCAGAGCAGAAGGTCCTGTGTTCAAATCCCGGAAGTAGCAAAATATGCCACCGGTAATATATTCTCCCACGGGGAGCCAGTTTATGGTGTGAGTTGTGATTATCCCTCCACCTGGGTGTGAGTTATGAGTGTCCCTCCACCCTTGCCCAATATGTTCCCGTGTGGAGTTCCACTCCGCACGTGCAGGGGAGTGTTGAAGTCCCTTGATATACATTGATACGCCATCCTCTAACGGCTCAATCAAGTGGTTGTTTGACAACTATCACTATTTTCTTTCTTTTACATATGAAATTGCAAAATATTATTTGAAACAATTCCACGAATATATTGACTAATCCAATGTTTAAAAGCCACTGTGTCATGTCCAACACGGACACACTCATCTTTGTCCAAGTTACGAACATAGAAAATGCTCTTCTTCTTCTTCTTCTTTTTGTGGATGATAAGCAAGCTTTGTCCTAAAGAGAAAGGGGAGCAGTAGGGGCTGAGGAACAACAAGATACAAGAGCCACATCATCAGCCCCACAGGGAAAGAAAAATGTACCTACAGCCCAAGCCAAGTAAAACAAAGACAAAAGCAGAAAATATTTTCACTCGAGTATTTCAAATTGTTAAAACAAACCAAACATTTCACCTTCAAAGAGAACCTAACTAAGATTAACCCTCTATGTTTTATGTTTCAAATTGCAAATCCAGATTATGGGTCATTTGTGATCCCAATCGCTGCTTCTAACGTATCCAAAATTATGGTTCTATACTCTTAGTATTGATAATGTTATAATGTAAATTTATATTTCAAGTATAGAGATTTATACTTTGATAGCATCCATATAATATAATACTATGTGGGCAGATACATAAGAAGAAGAATATTCACTATCCCATACATAAATTACAATATCAAAATCATATATAAAACTATTTTGCATATACTTAGTTTATGTACTGAAGCAAGCCCCATGATCCTACTGCCAACATACCACGTATTGGAACAAGTAGCATACCTCGACCTCGTCCAATCCTGTACCATGTACTGGAGCAATCCGTGATGCAGGAAACTTTGAGATCAACTACCCATTAGAGACGAGGTGCATGGGGGAATCCATAAATTAACAGTGAATAGCTTCTAAAGGAACAATGGCTATTTTGTAAACTAGGCAAAAAGGAACTGCAACATGTTTTACCAACAGCAACAACAATATAAGACCCAAATAATGTTAATTCATAAAAGAAAAAATAGAATAATCAGCATGGCCTAATTGATGATGTGAAAAAATGTATATATCAGAAAGCTGAGAATAGTCTAGAAACTACTGGCAAGTTCGATCACTACCCACTATGAAATGTAAAGCACCATCTAAAGAAGTCTTCAAGCTTTCAGCACCTTTCAAGATCAAAGAGAACTTTGTCTTTGGCGTTCCATCCCCATCTTTGAGATAGATCAAAATGGAGGTTAAAGTTTTTTGGAAGGTCTAAAAATTTTCATCTCTATCCAATCGAATAGGCGCATTTGAACACCATCCAGTGGGCTCATCACTTAAGGAGACTTCAAGTGATGTCTGCAAACGCTGGTGGGGGTTGTGGACCTAATAGTAGATGCGGAGATTTCATTAAAGTGTCCTTAAAAAGATTCCATGTGAAGCTGAGGGTGTCAATAGACTATAGTTGTCTTTGCAAAGGGCAATCTCTTCCTGTTATCCAATATCATTCTCATTGTAGAATTCAAATCCAAAGTTAAAAACAAGAGCTCGAAAGGATTTTGACATAAATTACAACAAATGCAGAAAAGGAACTGCCAAATCCAGACCCAAGTCCGACCCATAATAGAAGCATGGCTTTTGTATGATTTAAATGAGAAATATAATTGGATAAAGGATAAAACTAACAAATCAGATAGTCAGGCCTCGAACAAGTAGCCTGACCCAATTCCTAACTGGGTCCAAATCCATAGACCCGATTCCAATCCGATTATTAATTAGGCCTCAAATCTGGATCATATCCAATAATCAGGTCAGACAACCACAGATACAGGTGTCCATTGATTCTCTATTCTCAACTTGATCAGCCATGCTGTTTTTGTCCAGGAAACATTCCGCCTATATCAGCAGCAGAGCACTGTGAATAAATACTCCACAGCAAGCATAAAACTATGTTTAATAGATAAAGGGTGCAAAATTAGTATTTATGCAAACCATATCAATGGGTAGAAAATTAGTGCAAATCCTCTTAAAAAATGGCGTATTCAAGGTGATGATTAAAGTGGAATAGTGATATTTAAAGCATTATGTTTTAGATCTGCAGAAGGGATCAAATAAAAAGAAAACTCTAACTAGTAGATTAAGATGATACACCAATAAGAGCAAACACACTAATTTTTCATCATTTAGTCTAGGATCCATTTCAGAAACTAGAGCTATGATAGAGTAGCCTTACGATGATGTAGCATTGGTAGTCAAAAGAAACCTTGGACTGGAACCTGCACTCACTAGAGACACGAGAATTGTGGCCTGCATATTTAACACAGCAATTTAGAACCACCAAGACAGTGCCACTAAAAGCAGAATGCATGAGAAGTGAATGTCAAGAACGTAAGTAAGATTAGGAAAAGCACTATCATGTTTAAAATTTGAACATGATCATGTACAAAAGATAAGGAATATTAAATTCCCGACAGCACAGAATGAACAATGGAATTTGAAAATGAAATAAAACACAAATGAAATCTTCATTATCTGCCACCTGACCAATAAGAATAAGTAAAACTCAGTTTCTAAAAAGTAAAACCCAGTCCCTAACATAGCCTATCACAAAATAAGTTTTCCTTTTCTTCCTGCCACTGGAACTTCGCTATCCTATTTGATTAAGCATGCCAACAAGCATAAGCGCCACTATCAAGGAACTTTTGAAGTCATTGACAGTTTCATATACAAAATAGCATCAGGTATTATTTAGTACTCACCAATAAAATTAAAATAAAAACCTCCAAATTTACCGGCCGTGACTCATAAGGGTCTGGGTCACAATACATGCTCTAATCTTCAACCATAAGAGTAGAATGTGGACCAGTGTTTTAAATAGCAGTAGTTTGTTGCGTAGTATTCAACCCTCTGTAGCATGTAGCGTAATAGTGTAGCGTGTAGCATAAGATACACGTACTTCTATTTTTTAATTTAAAAATAGAAAAATATGATAAATAATAAGATAAAAATAGAATATATATGTGTGTGTGTGCGCGCGCGTGCCTAAAAGATGATTCATTTTTTCAAGTATAAGCATGTTCAAACAAGTTATTAATTATCATTTATGAAAAGCCAATCCACACATATAAACCAAATCAAATCATTATCACATCAACAACTTTCTAAGTAAACCACTTTAATTAATAAAGTCTACTTGAAACCACCAGTCACAAGTATGAAAAGAAATTAAGTATTAAATACAAAATATAATTATCATTTATAAATATAAAAAAAGCGTAGCGTGCGCTATGACGCTACCTACGATGCGACCCATGTAGCATATGCCACAAGGGATTTACGCTATTTGCTAACGCTTCGTAACATCATAGCTACAATACGCTACGACGCTATTCAAAACACTGATGTGGACACAACTGATAGATTTGCAGGTTATCTTACCAAACAGATTGATTAGCAAATCACCCAAAGAACCTGCAAAAAAATCACTTCATGTGGCCTAGAGAATCACTCTTGAACAAAGTCAAGAAAAGGACAAGTTTAGAAAAACTAAGCAAAGTTTTGTTAAATGAATGATACATATCCCATGATCAACTTCCCCCTCTTTTAACTCTCTAGTTCCGAATCAGTGTCTAATATTTGCTCTCAGTTATTTAGTAAAGGCCTATTAACGAAATAATTCCTAGTCAAAGCTCATAATACTACTCATTACACATACTCCTGATACAACTCACAGTATCACCAACGATTGAGTCCAAAAAACTACTAGTCTACTACACTTCTACAATTCATAGCTTGCCTGAACAAGTCATGGAGCCTCCTGTGGAGAAATCATAACTAAGTTGCACAAAGCATGAAGCAAGCAGCAGATATTGATGCAATAGGACGAATGCGTGGAAGCATATGTTTAAATTCTCAAAATGTTGGCAAGCATAAACAGCTAGGAAGCAACTATAGTTGCACAAAGCATGAAGCAGGCAGCAGATATTGATGCAATAGGACGAATGCGTGGAAGCATTTGTTTAAATTCTCAAAATGTTGGCAATTATAAACAGCTAGGAAGCAAGAGACGCACAATTTGAGGGGAATCACACCTAGTGGAAGGTCCATGTATACATTGTGCAAGGTTATTTTGTCTTTAATTTTATGGTTCAACCACGAAAACCATGTAGAGACAAGGATGTCGCTCAATGTTCAAATTCAACCTTTTGACAAGTTCAGCATAAAAAGAATTCACTCTGGTTTCTCCATCATGCACCACCGAACACATCTTCTCACCAAAATTACCACTTGAGTAGAAATAATCGGCACTCATTTTATTTTGTAGACATTACTTGCAAAATGACAATAATGCCCCCATCACCTTGTACTATGGCATCAAGGATAAGATTTCTTCTCCTTGTTCCACACCTTCATAACCTTCATCTCCTTCAATTAGATTGGACTGCCATCATGGACACTCGTGTGCCATATGCCGTGTCTTCCCGCATTGGGGAAACAGCTACGGATGTCAGTGGTTTTTGGCCTGTTCACATCTCTTTATTCAATCCATTCCACTGAAGGTGGCTACTTTACAGCCATTATCTCCCTTAGTCCATTAGATGCACCAATTTCTGGCTGAAGGTTTCAGATATCCATCTGCTTGTTGAGCTTTTCTTTAATTTGTAAGGGATCTAATGTACCCCTCCAACAGACAGCAGTCCACAATCTTGTCGTTGCCAAGCTCATCCTGAATTTATGTTCTAAGTCCTGCTTCATAGTGTTGTCAAGGCATTGAATTCACACGTTCCAGGCCAAGTCACCAACTCAAAGAATTTATTAGTATATTCATCAATTGATCCACCCTTCTGTTGAAATCAATGGAATTTGATAGAGAGCATCTGCCAGCAATCAACCAGTAGTTATCTTCCTTTCAACTTAAGCTTCATCTTCTCCCACGTGCTGATTTCTCCTTGCCTATCTGAGGTTAGCTTACAGCAACCAGCTCCACCAAATAGGATCAGAGGTCCCTTTAATTTGGCCGTGTTAAACTGTACTCTTCATCTCTCTGTTAACTGTTTCTGACCGTACTCACAAAGCAAAAAATACCTCGAGGTTCATCTTTCCATAGATATATGATTCCTTAACTCTTCAAAAAGGATCCATTCACATGAAACCTCTTGATCTTCTAGAGGTTGTGGCCACTCTACCAATTGACCAACCCTTTCCTGTATTTGGAGGGGCATGGATTGTTCCAGTGCTTTATTTATCAGTATCACACACTTGAGATACAGAAACATCGTGGGAAACATCAGGAATTATTGCATGCATCTCATAATGTATCGCACTCTGAAGGAAACATAGAGCAAACTTTACAAGAATGGTGGAATTTTTAGTGAAACTTAGAGAGATGTTAAAAGGCAAATGACTACAGATATAACTTAAAACATCACCCAAAAAAAAAAAAAAACTATACAATAGCTTTCCATATTTTTCGAGGACACAACTATGCTTCAATATCCCTCTCTAACTACAATGTCTGAACAAAATTCGTGTTTTGATGAGAAACAACTCAAGCGGAATTGTTAAAACACTTCTACAAAGACCTTTGAAAAAAAAACACACAACTACAAAAAGAATCCACAAATAAAAAGGGAAAAAATAGTTTTTTTATTTTTTTCTGATTTATACTGATTTTAGTTGGAATATGACAAATATCAAAGAAATTGCCCGAATATTGATGAGATATAGGCAAAATACTGCAAATATTTATGATAGTAACTGTTGATACAATGGAACTATGCGTACTTTGAAATTGATATCGCCCGTGTGCAATACCAATAACATCACCTGATATTTCAATCAATAGCACCAATACATAATCACATGCCTGTTCAATCCTGGAGATAGTTTTCTGTGAAAGTTCATACTCAGTTTGGACTCCCAATTTCTCTCAAACTGCATATCCATCCAGATCAAGCATCGGATGTTGGGACTGCTTTGATTCCATTGGAACCACCAATTGCTCGAAGTAATCATCCAAATATTCCCCGAACCATTTTTCCAGCCCATTTGACCTTCCGATTCAACTCATCAAACAGCTGATCACATTGATCTAAATTTTTGGGTTCCATCATGTGGTTGATAGCCTCATCCGGGCATGCATCCTGTCATCATTCCCAAATTTCTACTCCAGCTTTTTTGTCATGGTAATCAAAACAAAACTCCCCATACATGTTGAATAAATGAAGATCGGACCATTGGATCTAGATGTTTAATTGATTTCCACAGATCCAATCATAGTACAATGGAACCATGTGAATCCAACTGTAAGATCAATCATCAAGTTCCTGAGGATAAGGAACTTCTTCTCATGCCCATTTGAGGCAGATGGTGAATGCTGGCCGGTCAAGAATAGCCCATAATCTCCCTGATGTCACACCCAATGGACCTTAAAGAAATCACTTATTCAAGACAGAACTGATGAGGTAGAGGCGTAGAGCCCAAAAGTATGCCAACCAGGTCTTCTACACCAACATGCCGTTTGTTTCAGACATCAATACCATGCAAACAGTTGGCTCCACCATGAAGATCACCTGACAGAAAAATCAGGCCTGTCCGTTAATCAGTTAGGTTGTACCTGTATATGTTTGAGTCCAACTGTTGGTTGTCCATAGAATCCAGTGATATTGCCCACCTGATGAGCAGGCCAGCCCGACCTCTGTGTCAGGTGATCTTCATGGTGGGGCCTGCTATTTGCTGGTAACGATGTCCTACGAAGGTGGCATGTAGGCAAAAAAAACCTGGTTGGACAACAAGCAAGCATAGTTCCTGTTGTACCCAATCAATTCTCCAAGACAAATGCCCAAAATTCACTAATTTTCGAATTCATCATTCTCTAAAATCCCATATGTATAACCACCCAATTGGGATGTGTGTACTAACCCAAAAAAAAAAAAAAAAACCACCCAAAAAACACCAAAAAACTACTTTGTAAAACATTCCAGCTCAACTTACCATCAAAATAAAACTTCTGGTAAGCTCTCTCACCCAAAAATAGATTTTAAATTGGTGTAAAATTTCAGTAACAAGAAACTTGAGAGTTGAGAGAGAGAGAGAGAGAGAGAGAGAGAGAGAGAGAGAGAGAGAGAGAGAGAGAGAGATCCAAACATTTCATAATCTGACTAAAACTCCCATTCATGTCGATAAAACATCCTGACTTATAATTGCTGCAGGTCCAGCAAATCCTAATTAGAAACTAACCCTAATTGCTCACTAACCAATGCTTTGAAATGACAAAATCTAATATCAACAAGCCACTAAAAAAATCATAGTTTCCAACTCCACGACCTCCGAAAGTAACCAATGCTCTCCATTATTCTCACCTTCAGTACCCAAATTGGAAATCTGACGTTTGCAACCATATTCCAAATTCCAAACCAAATTCACCTACAAATCTAAGTTTTAGAGCCACATGTCACCCAAAAAAAAAAAAGACAATTCCAGTTAAAATAACTACAACAAAAGGTAAAACAGAGAATTTGAGAGAGAGAGAGAGAGAGAGAGAGAGAGAGAGAGAGAGATATTCCAAGCTGAACTAAATCATCCGCTAGATTCCACATTATATTGACAAAAATAACAAATTCAGCTTTGAAATTCAACAAAACCTTACTACACTCTGCAGAGTAATCGAAATCGAACAGTTTATTTTTATTTTTTTTACTTTTCGATCTCTCAAACCCCAATCAAAGTAACTCCGGGGAACGAACACAAAGATCCTAGAAATCGATGACAGACAAAGATCCACAGACAGTAGAGGGATCGAAACATGGAGAAAGGACGTGATTTGCTTGCCTGTAAGAAAGAGATCGCCATGCAAAAACCCCGCCGGATTTGCATCTTTTCCCTTCTTCTTCAGTTGAGGAAACGAACTCCCACCGGTGCTCGAGATGAAAGAGAGAGAGCGCTGCTGAAATGAGATGGAATGGTCAAAAGTATTTATACTTTCTAGAAGCCCTCGGTGTCGACGCTTTCCCGCACAAAATCGACGCGAGATATGGGGGATTTTTTTCAATTGACGAAATTGGCCCTGTCTTCGCCTCATTGGAATGCGGCGATGCCAGGGCATACTCGTCATTTAGTGTAACGGCCTATCTAAAGCGATTCTCGCGCGTAGGTGTTGGATGGAGGATTCCCGCACACGTGGACATCCACCTCAGGTGAGTCCAACCATTCACTCGCCAGCTGCCCTCGCGTGAAAGTCAGCACCGTCCACTCATTAAGTGGGCCACAACAAGTGAGTGCCGAATATGGACAATGGGTCATTGTTTTATGGACGCGGATTGCGTATTGACACTGTCGCTACTTGATGGTGCTCTGTGGGCCCCACAATGATGTATGTAGTTTATACACACCGTCCATCCATTTTTTACCATTATTGTAGGGAATGGGCCAAAAATAAGGCACATCCAAATCTCAAGTGGACCACACCATGCGAAAACAGTGGTGATTGGACGCTCACCATTAAAAACTTCCTAGGGCCCACGGTAATGTTTACTTACCATCTAACCTGCTTGTTAAGTCACATAAACAGGGATGAAGGGAAAACAAAAATATCAGTTTGAACCAAAACTTTTGTGAGACTGAGGAAGTTTTTAACAGTGGGCATTCAATACCATTGCTTCCTGTGGTGTGGTCCACCTGAGATTTTGATCTGCCTCATTTTTTTAATCATGTCCTAAAATAATCTGGTGAAATGGATGGACGGTGTGGATAAAACACATACATATTAGTGGGGCCCACAGAGCTCCGTCCAGTCGCTACCGGCAGTGTCTGTAGACCCCGCGTCCTTGTTTTACCAACTCTTCGATTTCTATTCACGTGTGGTCCACCCGATGTGTGGACCTCTTTATTTTTTAGACCACCTCATGTTAATGGGGGAGACACCTGATGAGTGGCCCTCACGCGCAGGCGCATGCCATTCTAGCACATGCGTCAGGTGGCACTCAATTGCTGATCGCCCAACCGCTTCTCTAATCATTGCTTATATGCTTCTGGAACATTTACAGCAAACAGGTGGGGCCTGTTCATGGTGATCGAAACCGTTGATCATGTGCAGCATCACATGGATGGCCCTTGCCGAAAATTTTTTAAAAAACAAAATGAGGCTATACTGTCCGTCTGATCAGTTTCTTACAAATCAACGGTTAAAAGGTGAACTAAAATACTAAGAAAAAGCCTACCTGTCACAATGATCAGAGACTTAGAGCACTCCTACCTAGAATTTAAGAGCCATGGCCCACAAGATCATTGATCTTGATCAACGTCTGTCTCTCTCTGTTTTTTCAAACAGCAACCAGTAATTATCCTATATTTATTTAGCTGTTTTAGTCCAACAACCAAAGAGCACCGAACAGCGGTCGATGGAGACTCTTTAAGTGGGGGAGTAATTTGATACTCTGGAAGCGTGTGACACCTGATACGAATGCACTAGAACATAGTATACGTGGCAGATAATAACTCAACTCAAACCGACTATATTGTGCAGGGTATTGTCGGTAACTTACGATCCCAGAATCAGAATAGTTTAATAATCATAGCCACTGATTCCTGGACGCTTTCTTTTGAGATAAGACCATAGGATCTTTTTCATTTTCAACCGTCCAATAAATGTTCACTGATCTGGTAGTAAGATATCCAAAAAAATCTAATTTTTTTTGTTCATGGCACATCCAAACCAATACCCATAATTTGATCAGTTTTATTTAGATTGCTGGTGTTTTTTTGCTATTTCCAAGTGCCTGCTTATCATCTGTCACGCTCCGCCAGAGTATCAAGGCTTTTCTAATGCGGTCGATAATTACTAAACTGGGCCATTGTTGTTGGTATAACTACATCGAGATGCTCATTTGGTCTAAGTTTTCACGAAAATTACAGAAAAACCTTCTCCTTCATCTCTTCAAAAAAGGCCCTCCTTTTCCTCCGCATTTACCGTTGGCCGAATCTCTCAATGCCGGTTCTCCGGCTTTCCGTGGATATATCAATGGTCGTTAGTTTGCCACCGCTTTTTCTGCTAATTACTTCTACGCCACCACACCTTTGAACGTGGCTGGATGATGTTCCAATTAGGTTCATAAATTTAATGGCCTAGTATGGATGGCTTTTCATTTCTCGAAATATAGACGTATTAAAGAATCACGTCATTATAAAATTGAAGAGAGTGATGATAGACAGTTGTGATCTTTGATACGGGTAGTGTCATGAGTACCATAAGCTTACCGTACTGGGCAATTTTTCAGCCAATTTGTCCTGGTGTTTAAGGCTTCTTATCTATTCGTATCATGGGTCACATCAGAAGGCTTGCATTACAATAGTAAAGTGGCAAAGAATCCTACACCTAGTACATGACCAAGGCAGCATATTGGCACTTACATAAAAGACCCACCGAAATAAAAACCTTATCATATATCTGAATATATTCGATGAGGTTGTATCTTATAATCATTCCAAAATGAAATATCTTCCCAAAAATATTTAAAACTCTTTCGGTAATTATGAAGATTTAAGAATCGGATCAATATCATAGTGAACAGGAACCAATGGATTGATTCTCAATCCAAACCGGTGGGAGTGGTTACATTACATCCACAAATCATCATGATCACGATAGGGGGAGATCTAAAAACAATTTGGATCACATGCCACCCGGATGAAACATAGCCCTAAAGATTCACAAATCTTTGTAGTCACACTGGCAAGAGATCTTAAAATGGTTTCTGATTTACATAGATCTCTTTAGCCAAGTGGAAATGATAAGAGAACAATTGAGCGCCGTGGTTGTGAAGGACCTTAAACTGGAAAGAAAACCCAGTGAAGGTTTTGCCGCCTCCTAGAACTATAAAAGGAGAATAAGATGAAAAGCTCTAGGCCCATGTCAAACATAATCTGTCTTTACAGTACAATGTTATCTTTATGTTTTATCATAGCTTAGTTTAGTCCATCTGCTTTTGTCCAACATGTTGCAGGATGTTTGAGGTTTGGATTAGCGTAAATCGCTACAGTCCAGCGTTGTCTCTGTAGTTCACTTAGGAGTAATATAAATATATGCAACATTCTGTTGTTAGATCCCGATCAACCGAGTCGTTACTTGGAGGATCAAACACCCTTCTCACATCTTGCTGACCCTTCGCTTAGATTGTCTGTCTACATACACAATTTAGGTATTTATCTCTCATTTTACATTTTTTTTCTCTAGTTTATTTGTCACTCTATCCATGGTATCAAGCGTTAATTATAAATCAATAAAATTGTCATTGTTTTAGCCCCTTCTAGTTTAATATGTTCATCTTCGTTCTATTGAAAAATACAGTGGCTGCAATAATTAGTGAAAGAACAAGTCCTTAAGACATAAGGCTAAAGGAATCCATTAAGAAGGACTAACCTCTACCCTTCTGCAAATCACCTGATCGTTGTTATAACCGGGGGTTGAGAGGGCGGCCAAGTCCTAGAACTCAGCCTTAAACAGTCTATCTCAGCGCAAGGGCACCAATGTTCAATCAAACATTGAGTCACGTACGACTCTGGCATGCCCGCACTTCCCTAATCACACACGTTAACCGAATGCAGGCCCTTGCTAACACGTGCAGCCATGTGTTTGATTAAATTGCGCAAACACTATGGCGAGATAGCCCAATGGCATTTGGGTTCTTTGGGTCCAACATATTATATCCTTGCAAAGTTCATATGAAATTCTGGGCTGACACCTGGCTCATGTGTCTTCGATTGAACATTTGGATTTGACTTCATTTACACCTCCATTCCGACATGGGATCCTAGCATGCACTCCAGTTCGGTTGAGTTCGGTGGAGTTGATTGTTGCATACAAAGTCGAATTTCAGACCGACAGACTAATTAAAGGAATCAGAAGTTGTATCGGAATGCTTCGGATTGATGGGGCGGCCATGCTTTGTAGGAAGCAGGTCACGAGTTCATCTAGCCTTTGCGAGCCAAGGGCTACATCATATATGAAGGGAGAAGTTGCGGGTTTTGTGATTCGCTACCTAGGTAATCCTGGGGAAGCGGATGACTCACCTTAGATAGGCATAATAACCTGGGCCGAAATAACGTTATGGTAGGCGAAAGCAGACTTCGGAAGATGGCGGACCTTTAAATGATTTTCAAGTCTGATGGTTCAAAGGGGCCTTCTGCTTTCTCTTTGCCAGATCATGTTTGCCGCTACTCCCCTTTTTTTAGTTTTTTGCTTTTTTAATTTTTTTTCTCACCTTTCTTTTTTTTTTTTTGAATTTTTATCTTTCGATAATTATAATTGAAAGTAAGGTGCATGATGTACAGGCAAAAATGTAAATGGGGTCAACTTGCACGGGGACAACAAAATCTAAAGGCAAAAAAGTAAATGGTCTGGTGGAAAACTGGAATGTAGGATGCTCGTGAGAAACTAAAGGGACCAGTTTACACTTAAACGCAGGATGTAGGCGGGAAAGTAAATGAACAAGTGTGCACTGGAATGTTAGTGAGTTAGTTGGTTAGTAGGTGACCAATATTTACTGGAATGTTAATTAGTTTGACAGGAAAGTAAAAAAGATTAGTATTCAATAGAGGGCTGGGAAGTAAATGTGTTGAAATTGTGAAATCCCCAAAGAACCGCAAAATTCCGTGTTTCAAGTCAAGCCTTAGCTAATGGCTAGCACATACTCCCCAGTGGAGTCACCATTCTGTGAATGCCACCCGCAGCGTAAATGGTCGCTTTCACTCCATCATAGCAATTGCACAGACGGGGTGTGAAATTAATTTTGATATAAAGGTGTGTTTGATTTTTGGAGTCGTCACTAGCCAATTGAAGCTTAGAATCTATGGCCAGCTAAAAATCTTAGAGTCGCTTAGGGGTTGAGGGACCGTGAAATTCTCCAATACAAGTGACTCCCGCGGTTAGTTTATAACCACAAATTTTAAGTAAGTGCCTCGGTTATGGAAAAGGAATGGGTTAGGCACCCCTTTTCCGCCCGCACGACATGTATACTTAATGAGATCTTATGGTTTTTAGGGGATTAAGGAGAATTTCAGCGTCACTTCATCTACTTGTTCTTCGTAGAATTTAAGACTTTGGGTAGGCAAAAGATAAAATAAATTGCACCTAGCCTTATTATGTAGGGTTTAAGACCTCGGGTGGGCAAACAAAATGAAAAGAAAGGTAGATAGGAAAGATGGTCATAGAAATAAAATAAAAATGTGAGTGTGTGTGTTGTTGATGTGTGGACTGAAATGCAAGTTGATTTGATATTTAAGAAGGAAAATGGGAGACCCAACACTCTTTTCCACAAAAGGATGGTCGAATATCCCTAACTCCAACCCTACTCTTTAACTTGTTGACTTTTTCTAACATGTTGACTTTTTAATAATTAGCTTTGCGTTGGGTAAGGTCTAAGCATAAATGTGAAGCCTTCTGGACTTTCCTAAATGGCAGATCCTAGAGATGGCAAAGATTCGATTCGAGTCGAACATGGACCAGATCGGATTATTTGGCTGCTTTAGTGGGTGTGTTCAAACACACATTCGAACAGGGTGGCTCTATTTGAACTCGATTCGGTCTAGCCCAACCCACGTTTGAACATATGGATTTCGAACAAATTTTTTGAGTTCGAACAATTTGGCTTCTTTTCGGTTGAAATTTTTTCTACTACTAAGTAGTGAGTACCAATTTATTCACAAATGACAAATGATAAATTACATTTCAGGAAATAATGTAGGACAAGAACCCCCTTATGAAGGGCATGGATTAAGTACTTTTCTATCACACATGGACCTGAAAAAGATCCAGAAAAAATTTCCAAAATCCAGTAATATTCGGGCACTCGACAGTTTCCCGATGGTCGCTTAAAATTCAACCAGATTCCAAACTTAGTCTCTGGACATTTCTGGATAGTTTCAGTCGCCTGATGTTTTTCTCGATAGCTCAGGTCGGGTGTCGAACGGCTCAAGGCCATCGCCCGACAAATTTACACGATTTTCAGATTTCTTTCCGATTTGATTAGGATTCTTTTCTATTACACAATTAGGGTTTAGTTTTCTCTATTTATAGTTATTTAAGGCATGCTCAATCTCAATCCACTGTGGGGTCGAGCAAGAAAACGGTCCAGATAGCCAAAATGAGTACAAAAATTGAAATCCAAAATGGTAGAGAGAGAGAGAGAGAGAGAGAGAGAGAGAGAGAGAGACCACTACTTAGATAGAGGTGATTGTGATTTGGAGGAGGGAGACGCAGCTAGGTTATGATCATTTGGGAGCTTTATTGAGTGAAAATGCTGGAGAGAGAGAGAGAGAGAGCAAGGAAGGGGGGCTGGGCAGACTACCAGAGGTGATTAAGGAATAGAGCTGTACACAAACCAAGCTAGCTCGAAAAGTTCGCTCGGCTCAGCTCGAAAAAGCTTGGTTCGACTGGATTTGGAGGGTGGTTCAAGCCAAGCCAAGCTGAATATGTGGGCTCGTTGGAAATTCAAGCCAAGCTCGGGCCTGACCTGAGCTCGGCTCGAAATCAAGTTTGGCTCGGCTCGTAAAGGCTCGGTATATAGTTAAAAATAATATATATATATATATATATATATATATATAATTTTTAACTTAAACGCCTGCTCGCCCTAGCCCCCTTAATTTTTTTTTTCTTCCAACGCCCACTCGCCCGCCCCTAACCCTAAAAAGCTAAAAAAAACAAAACCCACTCGCTCGCCCCTCCTTGCAGCCTCGGCCTGACTAGCGGCAACGACCCCCTTCGACTGTCCACATCATCTCCTCCCTCTCCGGCTCTCCCTCATCTGAGTCATCTCATCTCTCTCCAATCTCTAGCCAGGTAAGGTAACTAAGCTTAAAGCTCGAACTGGCTCGAACTGGCTCGAATTCAGGCTCGAAAGCTTGAAGCTCGGACAGGCTCGAACATGCTCGAATTCGGTTCGAAAGCTCGTCCAAACCAAGCCAAGCCCACCACCTAGGCTCGAAGATCAAGCCGAGCCAAGCTCGAGCCTAGGTCGCACACTGACCAAACTGAGCTGAACTGGGCAAAGCTCAGTTCGGCTCGGCTCATGTACAGCTCTAGCAAGGAAGGGGGGTTGCAAGTAGGGTTTTGGGAACAGAGAGGGTTTCATTAGGGCACTTAAGGTTATTGGGCTAATAAAAAGTAAAAATAAAGAAATATAATTTATACATAATTTTAAAACTGAGTCGAACGAACGAGTTGATTTGAGTCGGTCAATATTTGAGTCGAGTTCGAGTTCGAGTCGAGTTGAACAGGACTGTGATCGAAACTGACTCGCATATTTTTCGAACAGACCCTGTGTGTTTGAACACAAAGACTTTCTGTCCGAACCGAGTTTTACCAAGTCGATCCGAACGATCTGACTAGTCAAACTCAGTCTGTGTCCAACTCTAACAGAGCCCTCCTTTAATAGGCCTATAGACCTGACCATGATATCTCGTGGCTCCATCCCCCCTTTCTTTGTCGCCTCTGATTTTAGCACTGGAGGTTGATTTTATAGGCGAAAATCATTAGCTAATGGTTGGCCGACAGTAACACTTGGCAAAAATTTACCATGCAAGATTAGAAGACATCTAAATCTTTTCCCTTGTAAGGAGGGTGTCAAGTGTCTATCGACTAACACCCTATTAACAGTACACGTGGCACTATAAAATTGGCCCCTTGACACATGTAGGAGCAAAAAATGAAAGCATGAATGATGATGTCACCGTCGTCTCGCAACTAGCATGTGGTTTTATTTTTGTCAATCCGGTTCATTGGTTGCATCTGGGAGGTGCCAGGACCCCTAAATGCGTGACCCATATTTTGGATTTGTGATGTTTTACAGGTTGGACATGAAATTGTGTGTGAGAAAGCTTTGTAGGAGATTAGAATTATGGCTAAGTCCCAAAAAGGGGTAAATAAAACCACTTAAATTTATTTATCAATTAATTCAATTAAGCAAGTCTAAGATCATATACTATAAAATATACAACTTATATGTGCAAAGTAGTCTACTAAGTGAGATGTGTAATGATTTAAACACTTAACATACGATTTATTCATGCATTTATAATAAATAAATCAAACACAAGCATAAATAAATTTACATACATATAAACAATAAAAAACACAAGGATGTATTGTGGTTCGGCTAAATCCCCACGCCACTCCTGGATGATGAACTCGAACTCGAGTTTTCCGAATTTCACAATCTCAATGATTTTTTATAGGTTCATCATTAACATTTACAATGGTTTTCAATAGGTTCACCACTAACCTTTGTGGTCCTACACAAGGACCTACGTACACTCCCGCCGGAGGCTAACATAGAGACTACATACACTCCCGTTGGAGGCTCACTCAGAGGCTTATAAAAAATTTCTATAGACTCACTAATAACCTAGTGGTTTTTTATAGGTTCACCACTAACTGATACAGTCTTACATAAGGACCTATGTACACTCCCATTGGAGTCTCACATAGAGACTACGTACGCTCCCGCTGAAGGCCCATATAGAGACTTAATTGAGATTGTGTTTCAAACTTTATACTCAAGTATACAGAAGACTTGAGTATATGATAGGC
Organism: Liriodendron chinense; assembly: GCA_003013855.2. Classification (NCBI taxonomy): domain Eukaryota; kingdom Viridiplantae; phylum Streptophyta; class Magnoliopsida; order Magnoliales; family Magnoliaceae; genus Liriodendron; species Liriodendron chinense. Next base: position 7,553,273 of record ML058446.1, read on the forward strand.
TTTAAATTAAACTCTTATTAGTTTGGATGAGCCCCATTGATGGCCTCTTTCTTGAGATGCTCGATCAGTCTTAATGTGGCTTCTCTCTCGCTCTCCTAATTTTTTATTTGGATTTTCTCCAGCTTCGATGATCGGCTACCTTACAATTAATCTATCTATGAGAATGCCAATGTGATGGGAGAGAGGGATATGTGGTAGAATCTCCTACAACTAAGGCATGATTGGTTTTAAATTGAAATTAACCTAGATGGGCATTCTAAAGGGTAGTAGACAAAGGGTTTACCTATAGGATTAATGTCTAACCTCTAGATAATGTAAAAGAACATGTACATCTTCAAATTGAGCTTGAAATTAGGCTTGGCAATGGGTCATGTTGAACCATGTTCGTGTCGTGTCGTGTCCAAAATCTGCTCACCCAAACCCGGCCCGTTAACTAATGGGTCGAAATCTAGAAACCCAAACCCATTTGTTAATTTAACGGTTTACCCGTAACCCGACCCATTTAACCCGTTAGGCCAATCTACAGTCTGACCCACTATACAGTTGTGGTCCACCTAGTGGGCTCATTCTATCATCGAAAACAATAGGATTCACTAGTGAGACGAGGAGGGATCACCTGTACATTACAATATTGTACATGATGGAGTGTTAAGGTTCATAGGTGGGCCATGGTTTGGTGATCTAGACCATTATGATAACGAGTTAAATGGGTTCGCGGGTGAAACACTGACCCGACCCTGTTATGTTAACAGGTCTTAACGGGTCAACCTGTTAGTGACCCAACACGATAAGGCTGGACCCTGAACACTGGTTTTTCGTGCGAGTTTCGTGCGGGTTAACGGGTTGTGTGGAATTTTGCCAAGCCTACTTGGAATGCTCATTAGAGTGATGAATCACAATGAAGATGTCATGAATCTGTATGGATTAGAGTCTAGAAGAAGTAAAAAAGAGTTGTATGTACAAGGCCTCTAAAACCATAAAAATATCCTCTTACATTGCAAAAGTTCGATTGGTTAATTTATAAGAAAAATGCTTTAACGGATCTTTAATGGCTAACCGTCGATTCGATCGATCAGTCTGTCGATTCGATTGACTCAAATCGACATTATCAATTGGAGTTTCAATTCAATTTAAAAACTCTTAATTTAACTATTTTGCTCGCTGGACAGTTTTAACCACTTTCTGTTCAATTAACAGGACCGTTGATTCGAGTTGATAGTTCTATCAATTTAATCGACAGTTTTAATTTCTTCTATTTTGATTTCTAATCATTAGAAGCTCTTAAACCTCTACAAGCCTAGCCGATCTTGTTCCAATTAATGACCAAGGCTTGGGATGATAAAACATAGTTTTCCTATTTGAATTATAACATCTAGAGGTAGGTTGTTTTTTTAACTAACTGAGGTATAAGGCTAGTTTCACCAAGGCACTTTAATTTATTTGTGTCTTCATGCCTTGATGCTGCAAATCATCGAGTCTTCAATTATCATTGTCTTCCAACGAGTGTTCAACTGACTCAAGACATACATACTCATGTTATTGACAAATTACCGAGGCACTTACAGGATATAGATGGTTGTAGGTGCTAATCAGGATTTTCAGGGTGTCCAGATGATCGACCAAGATCTAATTTGTCAGGTTTTGATTTTGTCAATCAAATCCGTTCCATTGGTTGCTCCCATAACGTGTCAAGAGTCATGCTCACTTGATTGATTGGATTTTCAACGGTCCTCGAATTGCCCAAAGATGATTTTATTGAAGCTCAGCAAAAGTCCGAAGAGTGGATTAGTCTCAGTTTGGTAGGGGTGTTTACAATATCATAGATTAAGAAATATTTTTGAAGAGTTTGTTAACTTTTAAAACCTTTTGAAAAAGTGTTACATTATACTTTAGCTTATATGCATGCTTGAGGTCGGCTTAGGAGGAAAATTGGACAAAAAACTAATAAAGTGGTGTATGCACACAATGCTTGCATGCAGGGGAGGGAAAACAGCCCTGGTACGTTTCAGTAGTTTCCTTATTGCATTTTTTAAATTGTGTTACATGTCTCCAAATGTGTGCTACTTCAAACACGTGACATGTATTCATACCATTGTGGGATCAGGACTCTTTCTCTTTTGGTGTTTAAATAAGGTTTCACTGCTTGGGTTTCACACAACCTTAGAAAATTCTCCCCCAAAGATTTCTTAATTAATTTTTTTTTTGGTGAGCGGTGGTGTAAAGGTGGTTTGATGTTGAGTTTCACTGCTTGTGCATAGTATCTTTTTTATTTTTATTTTTTCAGTCATTCAACGCACCCACCCCGTTAGCCGGGCAATGCACCCACACAGTTAGTCACATGATTGTATCCTGGGACAACATAACGAATGCCTACTACAATGGAGATACTACTAAGGAGTGTGAATATCTCGAAAAAATCAATTGAACAAGAGAGAAGATTTTTGGTTGACTTTATCAGTGCTTTGCAACCGTAAAAACAGATGTGCCATTAAACATTTCTATAATATTTATTATATTATTGTTGGAATATTTTTCGTATTATTACAGTACAATTAAGCAGGTCCCTTACTGCATTTTTTGGTGAGCGGATGTATGGAGGTGGTTTGGTGTTAGGTTTCACCGCTTGGACATACTATTGATGGCGATGGCGATTGTATCGTGCGAAGAAAGAATATTTCATTGGAGATAATGAGTGGGAATTGTTTAAAAACTCAATTGAATCCACACATCTTTCAGCAAGAAAGTAGATTTTTGGTTGACTTTTAGTGCTTGGCAACCCTAAAAACAGATATCGCATTAAACATTTATCTTATTTATTTATTAATTATAATTGTTACTATCATTCGTTGTTATTCTAAAGAAGGGAGCGGTTCCTTCTGTCGTTTTCAACATACCGTCTCCGGAAGGGGCGCGACTTGGCTGTTACCCGGGTAACAGCTAGGTGGTTGTTACCCCTGCCGTGGGGCCCACCTTGATAATGTATTGCATATCCACGCCGTCCATCCGTTTCTACAGATCATTTTAGGATAGGGTACCAAAAATTAAGTAGATCCAAATCTCGGGTAGACCATAACACAGTAAACAATGGTGATTGAGCGCGTCACCATTGAAAATTCCAAAGGGGATGTAGTAAGGTTTTAGTAATGTTTATTTTCCATCCAACCCGTTGATAATGTCAAAAAGATTTGGATGAATGGAAAAAACGAATATCAGCTTGATACAAAACTTTTGTGGCACAGAAAATGTCATTCACCACTTTTTCCAGAGGCATGGTTTACCTGAGATTTGGATCTTCTTGAGGTTTGGAATCATGTCTTAAAATGATAGAATAAATCATATGGACGGCATGGATATGCAAAAAATCTATTAAGGTGGGGCCCACACGGTTAAGGTAACACCCACTAAGATGTGTAACAGCTAATTCGCTCCCCTACGGAAGCGGATTGGGTCCTCCCCCACCGTACAGGAAGATGCTCTGTGGAGACCACCCTAATGTAATGGTTTCATCCACGCCGTTCATACATTTTTCCACATCATTTTAGCCTATGAAACAAAAAATGAGGCAGGTTGAAAGCTCAAGCGGATCACACCAGAGGATGTAGCGATGATAATGACATCGACCGTTGAAACCTTCTTAGGGGCCACCGTTATGTTTATTTGCCATCCTTCCTGTTCATAAGGTCATATAGACCAGTATGAAGGGAAAACTCAAATATCTAATTGATCCAAAACTTCTGCAGATCCCAAGAAGTTTTTAATGGTGGCCGTTCAATCCCTATTGTGTGGTCTACTTGAGAGTTGGATCTGCTTTATTTTTTGGTTCATATCCTAAAATGATAGCTAGAAATGGATGGACGGCGTGGATAAAACACTTACATCACTGTGGTCCCCATAGAGCCCTGCCTGGAGCAGGACGAAATCCGCTTACAGTCCCCTGCCATAGTTCAGCACCATTTGGTAAGGTTGTTATAATTTTCAACTGTACCGACTCCTTAATAACTGGGAGCGGATCTCGTTACTGATCAAATGACGTCACTACGTTGTTTGGCCCCACCCTAATGTATTTGTTTTATATACACCATCCATCCATTTGGAGAGAGAATTTTGGGCATGATCCATAGAATGAGCGGACCCACCACAGAAAACAGTGGGGACAGTGATGTCCACCGTTGAAACCTTCCTAGGGACCACCATGATGTTTATTTGAGATCTAACTTATTTATAAGTTAACACACATATGGAATAAGTGAAAACACAAATATTAGCTTGATCGAAAACTTCAATGGCCTGAGGAAGTTTTAAGTGGTAGGCATTCAATCCCCACTATTTTCTGTGGTGGGGTCCACTTGAGCTTTGGATTTGCATCATTCTTTGTCTCATGCTCTAAAATAATCTCTTCAAATTGATTGATGGTGTGGATATAACACATACATTATGGTGGGGCCTACAAAACATGGTGATGTCACTTCAGTAGCGAGACTTGCTATTGTCGAGTTGAGTAGCTAATCCGCGCATATATAATAGGGCTCTCAATGGAGCGGGTCAAATCCAGATCCGATTCACTTTGAATCCATATAATGCTGATTTGGATCTTAAAATAGGTGTGATTAATTAAATAGACTGGATTTGGATTCATAGAAATAGATCCAAATTCGATTCCAATCCGTCTATAAATTTTTGAAGTGCTGAATCCAACTGAATTTGATCTAGGTTTGACCCATTGTCACCTTACTGTATATGATATCTATGTCGACCATTCATTTTTCAGATTATTTTAGGCCATGTCTCAAAATTTTGTCAATCTCCAGTCCATATTACAGTAAATAATGAGATTTGCATCATTTTATTACTAAATTGAATATCTTATATTATACATTTTTTAGATTTGTAATGAGGTGAATTCAGACGTAGATCCAACCAGAATGGTTATATGGATTTTGGATAAAAAAATAAATCTAGCTATTTATAAATAGATCAGTTATAGATATCACCTTTTGGATTCGAATTTTCGAACTTGAAGCCGGATCCAACCGAGATTCAACCCATTGAGAGCCCTAGTCTGCGATAGCTACCCACCATTTATGGGTGTGGTGGCATTTGAACCGTTCACACAGTATTAAAGTCTGATAACCCCCACCACCCAAATTGCTGACCCAAGACAAAAGCTACGCTTACCTGGTGAAGCAACCATCCACTATGTCCTATCTACTTGATCAATTCTCTCTTTTACTCTTATCCTATCTACTTGACAGCCATCGATTGTACGGTCATGATATGTTCATCACTTCGATTATAGAGATGGTCCATGCAACGTGTAGCAGTGCATTGAGTGACACGTGTAAGAAGGAAGAAGGCCCTACCATAACCATGACATGAGCCTAGGCCCTTTACTAATTAAACACCTATTACATTAATGTAACGGAGCGCTTTGAAGCCATCAAGTGGACGTAATCATGAAAGAGGAGTTATACCATACTCAGGCCACACATGACGCACGCTTGATAGGCAGGCACTCAAACGTTGTGTATCCAACGGTCCTAAAGTCACAACCCCATGATCATGAGAATGGCTAAACAATCCTAACCACTGATTAAAGGACACTTATTAGTAGAAACAGGACTGTTGGGTATTTTTCATTTTTAACGGTCCAATAAACATCAACCAATCCGATAGTCAGATAATCTAGTAAGCTCAAAATTTGGTTCAGATAGATCTATATATTTATAAATTAACTATTTGTATGGGCCAATTCAAGTGATCAGTATTAAGTGGCTGAGTATCAACCATCACGCTCTGCCAGAGTATGTAAGTTTTTGTCATGATGGAAGGTGTGGTGGGCCAAAGGGGATTGTGAGGGGTATTGTATATTTATTATTTAATAACCCCACCCACGGCTTTGACCAGAACGTTACATCATTGCAGCACATCAATGGAATGATACATCTCGTGCCACGCCTCGACTAATACGTATGAAAGTTCCCTCTCAATATTAATACTACTACTAATAAGCAATTATCTCTCCTTTCCACGTAAAGTTACAATGCGCCGAACCCAACATATTACACACGCTTGCTTCTCTCTCCCTCCCTCCCTCTCTCTCTTGCTAGGGTTAATTGTAGCTGCCTCCCTTCTTGAAAATTACACTGCCACACCTCAGTTTTGGATTATTACAGGAAAATCCCCTTGCAAGAGACATTAGGGGCTTGTTTGGTGCATGGAATTAACTAGGATTAGACGTGTTGAACCATAATGACAAAATACCATTCGGGATCAGGTAGATCATGTCTTAGAACCGTTGGATTATTGTGATTTTTTTTGTGTTGGCCCGTGAAATGATGTTGGACCCCATGGACAGTCTAGATCAATCGATTGGCCAAGCGATGTGCTCAATTGAGAGCACCGTAACAATGCTCTTAAAGGATTGAACATGACAACATTAATAAGGGGATGTATTATTATTAATATAATGTATTATTATAAAAATTTGTATTATATATGCAAAGGGGCAGAGCCATGTAGGGGCATGCCCCCCTAAGTTTTTAACCATAAGGGTTTAATCTTGACTGTTACACATGGTGTGGTCCAGTTGAGCCTTCGAATTGCCTCTTTTTTGAGATCAAGCCAAAAAATGAGGTGTCAAAATAGATGGACGACATAGATAAAACATATAGATCACGTCGTAGAGTCCCCAACTGGACCATCTAGGTCCTGGCAGTGAGATCGATTTCCAAGCACATGGGAGTTACATGGGGCCCACTGTGATGATTTTTATTAATCCATCCTGTTCATCCATTTTTTCTGCTGATTTTAGACATGAGACAAAAAATGAAGCAGATCCAAAAAATCAAGTGAGCTAGGCGAGAGGAAACAGTGGGGATTGGGCGACCTAAGTTTTTGTTTTTTTTCAGTTCATCCCAGTAGAAATGACCTTATAAACGGTTTGGATGACATATAAACATCAAGGTGGATCCTAGGAAGGTTTCAATGGTGGGCATTTCTTTTCCCACTAATGTGAGTTTTAAAACTGCCTCATTTTTTTTTAATCTTAAAACAAGTAAGAAAAATGGATGGACGATTTGGATTTATCAAAAACATCACAATGGGCCCCACGCAACTTCCTAGTGAGGAATGAGAACTTTAGCAGGAAATCCCCGTCCGTCCGCAGAAAATCTTGGAGGCAGATTAGCTACACAGGAGATGGCCACTGAAGTGACGTTGCCAAGATCTATGAGTCCTACCATGATGTATGTGCTGTATCCACACCGTCCAACCATTTGGAGAGATCATTTTATGGCCCTCCTAGATAAAAATCCTAGCTTCCGCTCCTGTATATGCATAACTAGCTTTTGGAGGGTAAAAGATTTTGAACATTAAAAAGTTATGAAAAGACATTTTAAATAAAGTTGGGTTATTTTGAAAACTGAAAAAAGTAAGTGTTATTTAAGGCTGATTGGATACCATCAAATAAGTTACTTTTTCTACTTATTGTAGTAGATAGCTCATTTGAGATAAGTAATTTTGGTTTTGATCACTTATAAGCGACATTTTTTTATTATTATTTATAGTTACTTAATCAATCTAGTTTAATAAGTAGAAATCAAAATAAGTTACTTGAAGCATAAGCACGATGAATTAGATTTCATCCCTTGTAAGCCTTTAAGCACTTTGAGGTTTATGGAAAAAGATATTTTGTTCTTTACTACTTAGATACTTATTCTTTGAATATAGATTCCCATGACGTGACTAAAGATTCCCATGATGTGACTAAGGAGTTGCGTAAAACCACTTCATACATTCATTTGGCCACCTTTTTCTTTATTATTATTGTTGTTGTTGTTAGCAAGGCACCCACCCTATTAGCCGGGCAACGCCGCCTAGGCATCTTCCAGCTGGGCTATCAGGCAAGACACATTTATTAGGTCACCTTTTGCTATAATATCAGCCTGAAAACTAAGCAGTTTTAAAATTCAATTGGTCCATTGCACTTGGAAAAAACGTGAGAACATGGTCCACCCATAGTTGAAAGCATTGGTCTTTCTTTAGGTAGGAACGCGTGAGCCGCACCGTCACCATCTTTTCGGCTCTCACCTTTTCCCCTCTTCTCTCTCTTCCTCATGGTTTCCGGTTTGTTTTCACACTACATATGTAACGTTCTAATATTAATTCATGCGTCAGCTTTGAGTGCAGCATTTCAATTTTGGACTGTCTATTTGGTAAGAGACTGGCATAGCCTGCCCACTTGATCTTTACCGTAGGTTCCCACCGTTTGCATGGCCTGGATGACCTCTCATTTAAGATATAGTATGCAGCTGGCAGTGCTTGATTAGTGATCTCCTGGGACAAAATCGTACAAATAGGTGATCCTAGCCATCCAATGAATGGACCTTTGGGCCTTAAATGCTTCTCTGATATGATCAATGTTCACCCAATAACGTGGCAAAAATCTCACAGATAAGGCGATCCTAACCATCAGAATGGTCTGGGTGGCATCACGCTTGCCACGTCGTACTTTACATAAGCGTAAGAAAGCAGATGTTGTCCATACGCGATGGACTGAAGGTTTGCGTACATGATACACCGGAAGCGTATGACACTTGATACACAAGCACTTAGAAATTGTACACGTTGCATACAGTGCCTAAAATTAAATAGACTAAAATGTGGAAACCTCTGTATATAATGCTAGTTTGAACAATGCTAATCTCTGATTGGCTCGATCATTGAATATTTATAATTTTAACCGTCCAATAAATGACTACCGATCCAATAATCAGATGGCTTAAATTTTTGGTTCATCATAAATATGGGGTGGGCCCCATAATTTGAACATTTTAATATTGACTTGCAGGTAATTTCTAAGTGCCTGTGTACAATTCATCATGCTCTCACAGAGTATGAAAGTTCGGGCAGCGGATTAGGTACGGCGCCGGCCTCACCCAAGGCGGTGCGGTCTTTGCTGTGGAGCCAATCTTGATGCATTTAACCTATATCCACACCGTCCATCTGTTTTTCTACATCATTTTAAGTAATTTTCACAAAATTAAAAAGATCCAAATCTCAGTTGGACCATACTATAGGAAGTAGTGGTCGTTGAACTCTCTACCATTGAAAATTTCCCTGGGACCACCACAAGGTTTATATAATGTTTATTTTCCACCCAAACTGTTGATAGGGTCACATAAACGTGGATGAAAGGACAAAACAAATATTACCTTGATCCAAAATCAATTTAACTCATTAATGGTCAATCAACACGGTTTCCTATGATGTGGTCCACCCTAGAATTGAATCTACTTCATGTTTTGCTTCATTCCCTAAAATAATATGGAAAAGTGGATAGACAGTGTGGATATAGAATAGATAAGTCGAGGTGGGTACCACACCAAGGGGCACACCGTTTTACGTAAGGCCGGGCCACACCTAATCCAATACTTTCTGCTATAGCCATAAGGTGTGGCTACTTTTACTAAAAGTCCAATTTCTCAAGAAGCTATTTTTTTAGCCTTTTCAATTACTAAAAGCCTTTTCATTGGCTCTTGCGTACGATCATGAAGAGGTGGAAGTCCTCTTTAAAATGGATAGGTGGTCCACTCGTGGGACTCAATATGTTCTATATGCTTCATCTATGCCGTCCATTCAATTTTTTTCAGATTATTTTAAGCTTTGGGCATCATTTTGGGCCAAATCTAGATCTCAGGTGGGCTATAATACTACAACAAACAGTTTGAACATGATCGTCCATTATTAAAACTTTTCTATGCCCAACTTGATGTTTATTTGTCATCCAATCTATTGATATGGTCACATAGATCTGTATAAAGGGACCGCACAAATATTAGTTTGATTCAAAGGCCCCATGGGCCCCACTATAAAAAAAAAAATAGTGAGGGCAATGATGCCTACCATCGAAGCCTTTGTCAGGCTCAGGGGGAACGCACAATGCTCAAGAGAAAGCCACCGTGCTCAGGGAATTTCTACGGTGGTTAAGGGGAATCTAGAGTGCTCAGAGGAACCCACAATGCTAGGGAGAATCCATAGTGCCAGGGAAACCCACAGTGCCAAGGGGAATCCACATTGCTCAGGGGAATCCTTCGTACCCAGGGAATTAATAATGGACATCATTGTCCTAACTTTTTCCTATGGTGTAGCTCACCTACGATTTGGATTTGTCTTTGAGTTGGGCTCATGGCCTAAAACGATTTAACAAAAAGGATGGACAACATGCATGTAATATATGTATTATGGCTGGCCCAAGGTGGAGCCCCTTTGTAATGCCCAAGACGGCTTCTGCCTCTTCATAGACATACGGTGGTTAGAGGGGTACTTTCGATCGAAAGTTTTACCATTTTTCATGAAAAAAGCTAAAAAAGATGAGCCTCACAAGAAATTAGACTTTTATTAAAAATAAAACCACGTAATGGCTATTTCAATAAAATCCCTCCCGAAAGTTCGGCTGTACAATTTTTTTCTTTTTTTTTTTGTGCCAAATCATTACGTCTCTGAAGGAACAGTGATTTCCCGTACCATGCAACCGAACATCATTGATGAGCGTGATCATACCGGCTTGCGTCACCCAAATCCGCATTTCGAGGTAGACTCTGATCCGTCGCATTGGATAACACCCGAAGTTCATCGCGCAGTACCTAACACTGGAGGGCTGGAAGCTGGATCCAACCTGGCCACCTGGTGGGCCTCATACTCTTCTGAATAAATGATCCTATAAGTTAGTTTAAAAGGTGAGTCTAATTTCATCAGACTATCTATTTGAATTCATTCGTCTACATGAACAGGACCATCCGATCCTTTTGATTTTAAACTAATGGCCATTGTCGAAAGCATGCATTAGATGGACGGTCTGGATCAACGGAAGAAGCTTTTATGTTCATGTTTATGGGAGAAGAACGTACGGGTCTGGTACAGCCCGCCAAAGTCATCACCGTCTGAAATGCAAGGGAGACATATTCGATGAGTTCTCATTAATCATATAGAATGTAGCAGCATGAGGGATTCGTTCACGACTTGACACGTGGCAGGTTTTAGATACATTCATTCATCTAGTTGGCAGTTGCCCATCATAAATAGGCCACAGTTTTTCGGTTTTTTGAGATAAATTCGTCCGAAATCGGACGCGGATTAGATACTGGCAGGTTGAGTACCTATCTCCCTCCTTAAGTAACGTCACCAACTTTTGTGGGGCCACCATGATGTATGTTTTGTATCCTCACTCCATCCATTTGGAGAGATCATTTTAGGGCATGACCTGAGACAGATCCAAAGCTCAAGTGGACCCCAACAAAGAAAACAGTGGGGACAGTGATAAGACCATTGAAACCTTTCTAAGGCCCACCATGATGTTTATTTGAGATCTAACCTAGTTCATAAGTTTACACAGACATGGAAGAAGGGGAAAAACAAAAAATATCAGCTTGATATAAAACTTCTGATGGCCCCAAGAAATTTTTAATGGTAGAAGATCAATTCCCACTGTTTTCTTTGGTGAGGTTCACTTAAGCTTTGTATCTACCTCATTCTTTGGATCATTGCATAAAATGATCTCTCAAAATGGATAGACAGTGTGGATACAATACATCCATCACAGTGGGGTCCACAGAAGTTGGTGACAGTCACTTCAGTAGCAGCGAGAGAGTGGCTAAGACGCGTCCTCCGAAATCGGCTCAGTAATCTTATCGTATTGAGTAAACAAATTTGGGCCATCTATGAATGTATTTGGTTTATCCACGCCGTCCATCTGTTTTTTAAGATCATTTTAGTTATTGAGCCCAAAATTGAAATATATCCAAAGCTCAAGAGGATCATACCACAGGAAACAGGGGGAATAATGATTTCCACCGTTGAAACCTTCATAGGGCCCACAGTAATGTTTATTTGTCATCTAACCTGTTCATCATGAGATCACATAGACATGGATGAAGGGAAAATACAAACATCAGCTTGATCCAAAACTTCTGTAGGTCCCGAAAGAATTTTTCAATGGTTGACTGACGTTCAATTGGCACTGTTTCTGTGGTGTGGTCCATTTGATCTTTATATATGCTTTTTTTTTTTGTTCAAGCCCTAAAATTATCCTTTAAAATGGATGGACAAAGGGGATAAAATACATAAATCATGGTGGCCCCACAGAGTTACTCACTACGCAATCCGCTTCCAATTCGTCCCACTTCAGAAATGGAGGAGTTGTCCGGTACTCGGGCAGTATATAACGCCTTGATACTTGGGCACTTAAGAAACTGCATACCAATTAAATCGCCGATCCAACGGTCAGAGCCCCAAAGTCATATTTCTAGAACAATCGTGGAAGGCCTTGCTTCCTGAGATTGGACCGTTGGGTATTATAACCATCCAATAAATGTCCACCACCTTGAAAATGATAATGCGGACAGATGCGGACTGGGTACTACCCTTCCCAAGCGCAGGGGCTCTAATACGCCACTGTGATGTGATGTGTGGATTTTTATCCACACCGTCCATCCATTTTGCCACACCGTTTTTACCAAACAATCGAGTACAAAAATAGGCATTTCAAAGGTTCGAGGGGACCGGCCACACAAATTTTGGGTCAAGCTTGTACTTGTGTTTTTTCTTCATCCATGCTTATGTGACGTTGGGTACATAGTTTGAAGGTTTCAATAATGGGTGTCAAGTGTCAGGAAGGTTTCAGCTACTTCCTTTGGTGTGGTATCTAATCCACATAGAATTGGGATGGCCTAATTTGACTTATTTTTAAGACATGTACACATGCTCAAAGTAGCTACTTATCATTCTACTTACACCTAGCCTGGTGCAATTTATAGGGTAGCACTCGTAATAAAAAATGGGAGAAAAATATACTCATAGTAAGAAAGACCATAAATGTTATATATATTCTGAGTATAGCCAGGTGCTTAGAGTGGTCCACATGGGTAGAACTTAAAAAGCCAATCATCTCTTGCATCATACATAACCCATGGATGTGAGACACACAAGAAACTTAAAAGGAAGTTTCACCTAGAGACTGATGGATGCGGGGCACACAAGCCCACCTTAGCAGTGCAGAGGAAGTTTCGCCTAGAGACTAATATTGTATGCATGTCATGCATGAAACTTAGCATGTAAAGGAAGTTTCACCAAAAAACCTGCCATTGTTGGATTCTTCGTAAACATTAACACATTCAAGGCATAACTGTTCTAACATTTTGATTAAAAGGAAACTCTCTTAGAGAATGTCCTAGATCTTTTAGGAGTCACAAGAAAGTTAGAGTGAATAGTGGAAAGCCATTTAAAAATAGATATTCACAATGGTACAATATAGCAAGGACTTTAAATCAAGTAGGATATGCCCGCTATGTGATCAGAAAACCAATGCGCAAGTAATGGAGTTTTACGCATGGCCACCACCTTTTAAAGTTTATAAAAGAAGTGCTCAAAGATAAGTTCAGGACCACATACTAATAAAATTACACACAATCTTTCAGCTCCACGCCATTAATTATTTATTTCATCCTCCATAGATATATATTAGTTTAACTCCTTAGCTTGATTACCTTCACTTTATCCAGCCACATTGTGGTAAGTCCGGAGCCATTAACTCTTAGCTTAGTTTCATTGTTGTCTAGTGCATTGCTGCAGTACGTCAATAAAATAATTTAAACGTCCACGGCCCTGTCGTCGGATTCCTAGTTACTGAATTCTTACTTGAAATATCTCCAATCATATCCTACTGACCTCTTCTCATGACCGTCTGGTATTTTTCACGACCTCTTCTTCTCCAATCGCCATTTTTTTTTTTTTTTTTAAGGTTCTAGGATAACCGTATTACTTGGATGCACCAAACAGGGCAACCTTATGTCACAATCTTCTGTGGTGTTTCAAAGATTGAAAAAGAAATAATAATAATAATAATAAACTAAATAATCAAACTAAAATTCTAAAGCAAAGGCGACTCAGCCTACCATTTAATGTCTACAACTAAATAATACCAAAAATAAAAAAATACTCTACTGTAATGATTCTCAACCACTTAAGGGAAACTGGATCTTAGAGACGACTTAGCCGACTACGGAGAAATCTCTTGAATTACTTAATTGGAAAAGAAAACAATAAAGAAATGAAATAAAAGGAATATATAGAAGAGTTGAGGAAAAAAATTACCCAATTAGCTAACTTGTACAGACTTTCAATACCATCCCAGGCAACAGCGCCAAAAATTTGTTTGATTTCCTCCAAGTGCAGAGGTTCAATTGTAATATTCATGTGAGTATGGGGTCGATCCCATGAAGACAGTCTATTGAGAAAGCTTCTTACAGATCAACTAAACAAGTAATGTAAATAGATATTAAAAGATCTATCCTAAATAGATTAAGGATTTGGATTGATATGAAAAAATTAAACCAAAGCATCGAAGTTCCACATATGGATTTAATAAACCATCTATCATGACTGATAATGATAACTCAACTAGATCAGAGCACTATGGTTTGTCTAGTCGGAATGTTTAACAATTAAAGCATGTCAAAAGGAGTAGAAAACTGTCAAAGATTAGAAATCTTAAGTTCTACATCATTAAAACATATTTATGAGCTTCAGGGATTGTAATGATTTGAGATCCATGAGATCACAAATCAAACAATGTGGAAGGTCAAAAGTCTCTCTCATATAAGAAATCTGTATTAGATAGATTTAAGCATCCACCATACGGTTCTCAATGATGGATCAAAGATTTTTCTAATACATGATAATATGTATCAATTTTAAGATCCCATCATGAAATCATTAAGGAATCATCATGATGGATAATCTATTGAATCCATATGTTTCCCTTCTAGCTTTGGCTAGAAGAGAATTAGAAGCACATGTTTAAAAATGAAAATGTACAAGAAAAGAATAAAGAAAAGAGGAGAATAATTGCAATAATAAAAAAGAACTTGAATTAATCTAAAGAAATTAACACCTTAATGAACTTGTATGAATTGAAATTAAAATAAAGAATCAAGTAAAAAATCTCTGTGTGTGTGTGTGTGTGTGTGTGTGTGTGTGTGTGTGGAAACTCCTAGGTAAGAAATCTAAAAGAAAAGGAAAAAAATGGGAATACAATTTGTGGAATTCGGTTCCCCTTTTATAGACTTGCACCGTCTCGAAATTTACAATTTAACAGCCCATGGCTATTTCTGTACTTTCTGCATATTGCTTTTCCAGCCTTGCAGTTATGGATTTAGACTTTTTAGGACATTTTCTACACCATTTAAGCATCGTATCACCATCTCTTGGACTTTAGCTCACCTTTTTAGCTCGAATTCATTATAATTCACACAATCACTATTAAACATGAAAACACATGTAATTAGATCACTTTAGCCACATAATTCATGTAAATGCAATATGAACGTGGGGTTAAACATGTAAAATTTGTCACTTAACACCTAGCTAGGGACTGATGGGGTAGTACCCAATCCACATCGAATTGGGATGGCTTAGTTTGACTTATTTCTAAGACATGTACACATATTTCAAGTAGCTACATATCATTCTACTTACACCTAGCCTGGTGCACTCTATAGGGTAGCCCTCGAACAAAAAATGGGGGAAAAATATACTTGTAGTAAGAAAGATCATAAATGTTATATCTTCCTAATATAGTCAGGTGCTCAGAGTGATTCACATGGCTAGAACTTAAAAAACTGATCAACTCTTGCATCACACATGACCCATGGATGCAAGGCACACAAGAACCTTAAAAGGAGGTTTCGCCTAGAGACTAATGGATGTGGGGCACACAAGGCCACCTTAGTGTGTAGAGGAAGTTTCGCCTAGAGACTAATATTTTATGCATGTCATGCATGAAACTTAGCATGTAAAGGAAGTTTCACCCATAGACCTACCATTGTTGGATTCTTCGTAAACATTAACACATGCATGGCATAACTGTTCTAACATTTTAACTTAAAAGGAAACTCTCTTACAGAATGTCGTAGATCTTTTAGGAGTCAAAAGAAAGTTAGAGCGAATAGTGGAAAGCCATCTAAAAGTAAATAGCTCACAATGGTACAATATAGCAAGGACTCTAAATCCAAGTAGGATATGACCGCTATGTGATAAAAAAACCTATGCGCAAGTAATGGAGTCTTACGCATGGCCACCACCTTTTAAAGTTTATAAAAGAAGCACTCAAAAATAAGTTCAGGACCATATGCCAATAAAATTACACACAATCTTTTAGCTCCACGCCATTACTTATTTATTTCATGCTCCATAGATATATATTAGTTTAACTTCTTAGCTTAATTACCTTCACTTTATCTAGTTACATTGTAGTAAGTCTAAAGCAACTTTTAGCTTAGTTTCATTGTTGTCCAATGCATCATTGCAGTACGTCAGTAGAATAATTTAAACGTCCACGACCCCGTCGTCGGATTCTTAGTTACTGAATTCTTACTTGAAATATCTCCAATCATATCTTACTGACATCTTCTCACGATCCTCTGATATTTTTCACAGTCAATTAATTTCACCAACTTTCACCAATACAAACTATCATAGGTAATATATTCGGCTTAATTTCTTACTTTCTTTCTTTTTTCTTTTTTTACTAATTGTACTTCTTTAATACCCTGATTAATAAAATCGACAATTTAGCATTTATTTTTAATTTGTCAATCTATTATTACTTTATTGAAAAATATGATATAAGCTATCATCGCTAAAAGAAAAGTTTCTATATTCATAGTAAAAAGATTTCATTCAGAAGAACTAATTCTCAATTTCTCAAATCGCTCGATTGTTGTAACAATCAATGGCTGAATAGTTAAGCTAATCTTCATAGATCAGGTCCTACTATAGATAATTCAATGCCTAGGGTCATGAGTGTTTAATTTGAGTCAAATTGGTGTAACTTTAGCGCGCAAACACCTAATCCAATCACACACAGTTTAACTAAATCACACACTGTTTAACTAAATCAAGTTGTTCATTTTATGTGTGGCCATATGTCCAAACTTGACGAACAACACCTTTATCATCTTCTACCTGAGCATTAATCGTCTCCTCTTTCAAAAGTCTTGAACGATTAGGTTGGAGGGCCTTTTCCCATGCATGCGTCTCTGTGCACAGGAATTTTGGCAGATTGCCTAGGTTAGGGCAGTTCCTGCATGGGGCATGTGACATCCACTCCGTTCATCCCTTTCACCAGCTCATCATGGGCATGAGCCAAAAAATAAGCATAAGCATATCTCCAGTAGGCCACATGGTTGTAGATAGTGGGGATTGAAACACCCACTGTCCCTACCATCCAGGGCCCATTATAATGTTTATATGCCATCCTGAACCGTTCATAAGGTTATTCCTGGATGAACTGAAAACACAAATATTAGTGTCATAACATCAGTTGGTGAAATAAAAGGATAAAAATCTCACACAGATATCGCGTGGCCCAATTGAAACATACGTCTGTTTACGGTTGTGACGAATGGCCGGGGCCATCTTTTCCTGAGTAGATGGACTGGAACCGTCTGCAACACTTGTTTTAGCGGAACACTCATGCTCTCTAAGACCTACTTTGTTGCATATGCATATCCACTCCGTCCATCATCAGGTGAGCACCCTTATTTGAACCGTATATATATACATATACAGAAGATCAGCCCTATGTAGAAAACAGTGTAGCTTGCTCCGGTTTTAGATCATAGCAATGAGTTACACCAGAATTAACGGTTTTGATGAAAGAGACACACCTTAATGCCCACATGCAAACCTATGGTTGGATTGTTCCATGTGATGTGACAGACGTGAACTGTTGATCTGGCTGATTTTTTTTCTTCTGATGGATCTGCCTCATTTTTGGACTCATACCTTGAAATGATACGAGAAAAAGGATGGACGGCGTGGATAAACAGATACATCATGGTGGGCCTCCACACAGATTTGCCCGTTCATTGCTTGAGACACGCGGGGGTAGGACGCAATCCGCGTCCCATCTCCACCTGTGAGATTGAAAGACGTGCCACCAATCATATGAATGGACTCTGATGTGAATAGGGGCTGAAATTGCCGGTCATCATCTCCCTTTCCTAGGGAGGTGGTCCCATCGATGGGGCAGTAGATGACTGAACTTTGGTGGCCCTCACTCTACAGACTTAAAAACCTTATCAATACACAACGAACACCGATATAAGGATTTTCAATTTGGAAAATGGGCCCACAAGATTAGCTATTCAGATTATTTGTCTATTGCATCCTACCGTGGATGGACCATGCCTAGAAATTCTCCTTGATGAGATATTCCTAACCTTCGCATTGGTGGCCTGCAAATGGACGACTATGAGGAGAAGTATAACAATGCAACAAAATTTGATGGCTACGATCTTCCGATCTATTAAAAATTTCTTGATGATGGTCGACCTACGCGAGACTTAACCGACCAACGGTCTGGATTACCGAACCATTGCCTCCACTAGTCAGAAGCCTCGGATGCGGAAGTGGATTCCGTGCAGCCCCGGTCTCACCCAAGACGGTACATCCCTTGCTGTGGGGCACACTTTAATGTATGTATTCCATATCCACACCGTCCATCAGTTTTTTCAGATCATTTTATTATATTATTATGAAAATGGAATAGGTAAAATTCTTGGGTGAACCATAGACTAAGAAACAGTGGTTATTGACTTTTAATGGGCACCAAAGTTTTAGGTCAAGCTTATATTTTCTTTTTTCATTCATCCAGTTTATATGACCTTATAAAAATGTTTGTATAGGAAATAAATATTACGGAAACATTAATGTGGGCCCTAGGAATTTTTAATGGTAGGGAGTTTACTAACCACTTTTTCCTATAGTAGGGTTTACATGAGATTTAAATTTTCTTTTTGGGCTCGTGCACTAAAATGATATAGTAAAACGGATGGACGGCGTCGATATATAATAAATAGATCAAGGTGGATCCCACTGTAAGGGATGCACCACACTTAATTCACTCTCATCTGATGCAAAGCCATCTGGCAACTGTACGGCTACTGATGAAGGTCACTGACGTTTCGTGCAGTAGGACGCGGATGCCTGCGAAAGCCTTTCACAGGAAGTTCCCGTGCGAAAGCCTTTCACGGGGAGTTCCTGAACTAGAAATTAGGTGGGATCCACTGTAATGTTTCTAAGAAATCCACTCCGTCAATCCATTTTTTGAGATCATTTTAAGATGTAAGACGAAAAATAAACCGGATCCAAGATTCAAGTGAGCCGAAGTAAAGGAAAAGGTGTATAGGAAAATTCCTACCGTTGAAACCTCCCTGGATCCACAGTGATTTTTATATGTCATCCATACCGTTCATAACGTCAATACTACTGGGATAAACGAAAAAACAAATATTATCTTGATTCAAAACTTCTGTGACCCCACAAATATTTCAACTGTAAACGTTCAATCCTCACGTTTTCGGCTCACTTAAGCCTCGTATACGGCTCATTTTTGTTCGCACTTCCTAAAATGAGCTCACAAAACGGATGGACTAGGTGGATTTATGAGAAACATCACGGTGGGCCCCACCTACGTTCCCTGTGAAGGAAATTCGCGTCCAACGAAAAGGTAGGGCGCTGATGGTGTACGGTACGCTGTATACGACTACGAGGGATGCGGATTGCCTGTGACCCGGGGATGCATACCTGTGCCGGGGCTGTGTAGGGCCCACAGAGATGCAAAGGTGATAAATCCACCCTGTACATCTGTTTTGAAAGACCATAATAGTATATGATTCTAAAAATCAGTCAGATCCAAAACTCAGGTGGGCCACACCAATGAAACGGTGGTAACAGAAACATCCAGCGTCTATGATGCTTATATGCCGTACAAAGTTTCATTAGGTTATTACCAATACTGATACAAAACTTATGTCATCCCTACCCGTTCAATCCCACGATGGACAGACTCGGTATGATTGATTTTCGAATCTTAACTTATGGTGGTCTTTTTTAATAGATGGACAGCCAATTCTCGTCCGTAAAAAAATGAAAAAAAAGGTTTTCTTTAATTTGGAATAAATTAGATAAGGAATTTTATTAAAAACATATTATATTAAAATAATGCTAAAATGATGATCTACCACGTGCTAAGCATGGGCCACACGGAGAACTTTTGAAAGGTGCACCGCGTCATAAAGCTCATCTGGTCCAAAAACCAGATTCATCCGGCAGACTACACCGTTGAAATCAATGGAAAACCGATGGTCAGATTCTATGGATGCATGAGGAATTTTTCCCATTTTTGTTCCAAGATTCAATGGCTCCGGTGTAACACTGAAGTGACACATCAATTGAAAATTAAAAAAGAAGCATATGAACATTTCTCATACACCCTAGAGTAAGATTAAAAACTTCCTACACATTCACCCAGGGATTGTACACATGGCACATGCATAATTCAAATTAGACCGATCAAATCGTGGGCCCCACTTTTAAATGGGCCATAAAAAGAAAATGCAGATCGATTAATGTCCTAACTGGCCGATTGCATCTAGTGCAGCGTTATAGCAAAAAAAATAGCCAACAGCCGAAATCAACAAGCGTCCATTAATCAGACGTCTGATTTGTTTTTTGGGTTTTGTGGCCCATCTGTATTGGGTCCCAGGATTTGACTGCTTCAACTTGACTGACATGTATGCCACGTGGACAATTTATCACGGAAGCAGATTATCTGTTACCCGGGTAACACCGTATGGGGCCCACCATGAGGTATTTTTTGAATATCCAAACCGTCCATCTGTTTTTCCATCTCATTTTAGGACGTGATCCAAAATACTAAGGAGATATAAATCCCAGGTAGATCATACCAATAGAAATAGTGATAAATAGCTATTAAAAGCTTTTTGTGGGTCAAAGAAGTTTTGGATCAATCTGATCTTTCTAATTTCTCTTCATCCAGATCTTCTTGACATTATCAACATGTTGGATTGCAAATAAAATTTACGAAAACCTTGTTGATTGGTCCTTTGGAATTTTAATGGTGAGTCACTCAATCACCACTGTTTCCTGTGGTATGGTCCACCTGAGATTTGGGTCTGGATAATGTTTTGTACACAGTCCTAAAGTAGTCTTGAGAAACGGATGGACGGTGTGGATATACAATAAATCATCAAGGTGGACCCCACGGTAGGGGTAACACCCACTTAGCTATTATCCCGGTAACACTGACGAGGATTTAGGTGGGATTTTTACTGAAATAGTCCTGGTTTGTGGCTATTGTTTCTCAAAGTCTAACTTCTAGTCCTTCTCATCTTTTTCAGCCTTTTGATGAGAAATTAAAAATTTTACTGTCTAAGATGCCCCTATAACTATAGATTATCCTGAGCATTGTGGATTCTCCCGAAATTACCCTCAGTGATTTCGGATCCCCCAGAGCACTAAGATTCCCCTTGAGCACGTTGTGGTAGAGGGGCATTCTAGAACATAAAATTTTAATTTCTTGTCAAAAAGGTTAAAAAGATAAGATGAGAAATTAGACTTTTCGTAAAATAGCCATACCTCAGGGCTATTGCAGTAAAAGTCCCGTATCAGTTGTTTTATATCCAAGATGTCCGTCCTTTTTTCCAGCTTATTTTAGGATATGATCTGAAGCAGATCCAAAGCTCAAGTGGACCACACCATAGGAAAACGTGGTGATTGAACGCTCATCATTTAAAACTTCTTGACGGCCACAAAAGTTTTGGATGAAGCTGATATTTATGTTTCCTTTTGTCCAGGACCGTGTGACCTTATCAACAGGTTGGATGTCAGTTAAACATTACGGAGGATCCTAAGAAGGTTTCAACCGTGGCTTTCACTATCCCCACTGTGTCCTTTGGTGTGGTCCAATCGACCTTTGGATTTGTTTTATTTTTGGTTCCTACTTTAAAATGAGCTAGCAAAACCGATGGACGGTGTGGATATAGAATATATAAGTCACAGTGCGTACCCCAGCGCCCACCACACCACCACACCACCACTTAAGGGGTTGGTGGCCACTATCACAAAGGGACTGATAGGCGTGTTGAATGAGGCTTGTGATTTAACTCACATGCCATATGATTTCAACACACTGCTCAATTCCTTTTTGGAAAGAAATGCCATCGTGCAGCTGGGGACATGAGAGTTTCCATGACGCACTTTCCCGGTGGTACACGTGAGGCGATCCGGACCGTTGAGTGTGCCACGCCATGGACAGGCTATATCCATATGACATGTGTCTCTGTTATTGGATGAAATCGACCATCCAGTTGTGATTTTCCTGATTGAATCAAAGGTCATAGTCACAATACGCGTTTGTGACATGCATGTGACGAGAGATTGCATGGAGCTGAGACATGATATAGTAGAGTGTAGACACAGATAGGAAATTGAAGCCTCGGCAATTCAAGGTACGCTTTGCTAAAATGGAACATTTCTGCAAGATCCCGGCCAGTCATAGGTGGGGCCCACAACAAACAGGCCCTGGACCAAACATCATGGCAGTGCACTCATTAAGTGGTCAGGAACGTGTACGGAAAAGAAGACGGCTATGGATAAAAAAAGAATAAGGAAACTTTGATACTCTGGCAGAATGTGACGGATGATACGCCAGGCAGTTAGAAATTACTTTAAAATTGCATACTTTCGCATACAATTAACTCAAATTAAACCGTCCAAACTGTGGGCCCCAGTTGTACCATGCGCCAGAAATTATGCTTATTTGGATGGTAAAAATAAAATAAAATCCAATGATCATACTTGGAAAAACAAGTGTCCACGAATCAGAGTCTAGGATTGCTCAACCAATTGGATTCAGCAGGCCCCACGTGCAAACTTTATAAGTGCCTGCGTATTAAGCGTCATGCTCCAGACCATCAAATACATCCCCTTTATTCATCTTGGGCCAGGGAATGTTTTTGGTGGACCCACCAAGTGACCGGCCCAGATCTCGTACACATGCCATGCTATCATGTTTGCCACCAATCTCCTCTTCAACCTGTCATCAAATCTAATGAATGCCTGCATATCAAGCGTCATACTCTGCCAGAACATCAAATAGCTCCCCTATATTCAATACAACAAGGGTGGGGGCAATCTTGGGCTAGAGAATGTTTAGAGTGGGCCTACCTAGTGACCAGTCCAGATCTCTCCCACATGCCATGTTGGCATGTGCACCACCAATTTCCTCTTCAACCTGTCATCAAATCTATGAATGCCTGCATATCAAGTGTCATACTCTGCCAGAACATCAAATAGCTCCCCTATATTCAATACAACAAGGGTAGGGCAATCTTGGGCAAGGATTTTTAGTGGGCCTACCTAGTGAGTGGCCCAGATCTCGCAGACATTGCACCACAAATCTCCTCAACCTGTCATCAGATGAGTCACCACAGTGTTTCTCTTCTCATGGACACCGATCTAACTACGTATTTAGATCATGCTGATGTCAAGTGGGGTGGGCCAATCACACGGTTCTTGACTGTGTTGAAGGGGGAACTATCATACCCGGCCTTAAGGGTGTGGAATATTCAAGGCCAGGCCATGAAACGTTGTCACAAATATTTAAAATCTGACAATATTTTCATGGAGATTAATAAATCGATACTATCCCAATAATCTCGCAATATTTTGAAAATCTCATCGGTTGTTGTGATTGGGATTTTTCGCCGGGATTTTTACCAAAACGGTTCCAAGATTTGGTTGCTGCACATGTTTAGCTACCCTTTTCCATTCCTTACGTTTTAGGCCTTTCAGTAACTTTTGAAATTTGTAGGGACAAAAATGCCATCAATTGGATATGGAATCTGTATGAGGGTTGAGTTCCAGATAGAGATATCAAGGAGGCGGGTTCGGGGTAGGTCTCAGCCTGGATTTTGAATGTCACTATTCAAAATTCTGATTTTTCCGGCCCTAGACCAATTCATTTGACAACCCTATTGCTAGAGAAGTTAAGAGGGTCTCATCGAGATGCGTGGAGTGGGTCCTATAAATCCATGATTAGGCCTACTCCATGGGAGATCCAATCCGCTCATTGCATTCGGCTAGTCCTAGACCCATAAAAAGCATTGATTTCATCTTGACTTTAGCCTTTTGTGTCCCAAAACAGTCCAAACAGTTGGTGTTCATTCCCATTTGTTTACTGTGGTGTGATCCACTTTTAATGTGGTTTCCCTCATTCTTGGGCCCATGCCCTGAAATGAAGACCCTAATTAAATGAACGACATGGATTTCACACATAATTCACATGGCTCCCCACAGAAGCTATACAAATTCCCTTTTGTGGGGCCAAGCCGTAGCAGATGACTCCCTTTTTGAATTTTAGATTTTTTTTTTCCAGAGAGGGGACCACCACACTCTTCGACAGTTGGATCAACCTCTGTTGGACCACTACACTCTCTGGCAAGTCTATGACGAAGTTTTTTCTCCCTTGTGGGACCTACAATAACTGTCCGGGAAAAGAACTTTCGTTTTTTACTTTCCGGCGTACTTTTGCACTCCCCAACATTGATTTGTCACTCTCCGTAGTTCACTTTTCACTCTCCAGCGACAACTCACCCTAAAGATGGTGGCCAAAGGTAAGAGATGATTTGGGTTATGGTTTTTCTTATTCGTTTTTTTTTTTAACGATCGAGGTAACATTTGAAGACGGTTTTTTAAGTTTGATATTGGAAAATTGAATTGATGTATGGTTCGATGTGTTAAGAAAGGAGATAGTTGTATGGGAATCGTTGTAGTTGACAACGGCGAACCGTTGTACATGACAATGGTGATCTGTTGTAGTTGACAACGTTGAACCGTTGTACATGACAATGGCAACCCTTTGTACATGAAATAGTTGAGATCCGCTGAAAACGACAACGACAACGATGACTTTTTGTACATGAAATAGTTGAGAAAGTGACAATGATGATCTCGCCGAAACTCACAACAATGATTCTACTGAAAATTACAATGGCGACCTTAGGAAATTCACAACGGTCACCCTTTGTACACGACAACGATGACCCATTATACATGATAACAACAATCCTTTATGTTTCATTAATTTATTATTCTATATGTTAATACTTTATAGATTGCAAAAGTATCCCCGAGTGATATGAAAGACGATTTTAAGAAGTGAAATATCCGAAGAGACATGTTTAAGAAAACATATTCTGAGTTTTTATTGGAATTCGATGAAAAGCAATGGCTACCTCAGGGTCAAGTGATCCACTATTTGATGCTAAGGCACCTTAGTGACTTGCGATTTGATATTCAGGGTATCATCTTTACTTCCATGACTTCACCCTGATTATGGGCATTAGGTATGACCCCAACATTACCTTAGTGACCTATGATTTGATATTCAGGGTGTCAACTTTACCTCTACATATATAGACTTCATCGTGATTATGGGCATGAGGTATGGCCCCTATAACTCGCGGAATACTATTAGAGCTAGTGAAAGAAGAGGGATTATAGAGAAGTACTTGTGGCAAGCAGCTGTCATGAATAAGGATTTGTAGACAAATTTTCATCACTTAGTGGGTCAGCCATACATACGGATGTAGTGAAGCTGGTACTTTTCATATGTTTAGAAATGCTACTAGTAGGACCTCCTGAAAAGAATGATTGTGTAAATTTAATACATAGAGATGATAAATAATTTAAAAGAGTTTAATAGGTAACCTTGAAGTACTATGTGTATTCATATTTGAAGGAAGTAGTTAATTGAGTAATTAAGGAACACTATCTCGATTCGTGCAATATATGTGGATGCTTATATGGCTTACACGTACTTCTTTTATAGATTTTATTTTCATCAGTATCTTGTCTAATATGTAATGATTATTTTCCTCGTTTAATATATATGGGCATATGAGTGTTTTCCCGAGCTATCCGACCCTAGTAGTTGGGTCGCGAGAAGGGCTCTCATTTGAATATCAAGAATTTTCAATTGGGCTTCTTACAAAGTTACGATTATGAGTCACTTTCAAAGGTCTTTAATAAAGTGTTGGTAAGTCAAAATCTTCATTATTTATTTCTTTGAGTTGTATAAAGGTCATTTGCTGATTAACATAACATACGCGATGTTGTAGATGAGGATATTCAGAGAGCTCATTCTTACTTAAGATAAGGAACTAACTAACACTATTAGAGGCCTTTTTTTTTATTAGCTTTCAGGTGCGGGGGGGGGGGGGGGGGGGGGGGGGGGAGGAATTGGGGAAAGGGTTGAGGATAAAAATGGATAAGGAGGAGATTGAAAATAACGATGAAGGAAGAAGAAATTGAGGATAAAGTAGAAGATGAATGAGGAGGAGATTGAAAAAAAAGGATGAATGAGGAAGGAATTTGGAAATGAATTGAGGATAAAGAAAAAGATGAATAAGGAAGACATTGAGAAAAAGAACGAAGGGAAAAAGTGAAATCATGTCTTTTGGATTACCAAGGCGTGTGCGTGCCGAAGCAATGAGAGCAACTAGTGTTATGGCTAAGTCCTACGAGGAGGGGGATTAGGACCTTTTGAAATTCTTTTCGCCTACTTAACAGTTTCAACAAATTAAACTAAGTAAGCAAGAACACTTCGGCTTCCAAGCCTAAGTGGGTCCAATCACATAACTAGCATATTGTAAACAATAATCAACCTAGTCTAAGCATGCATAGATACTCAAATGATTAAATAAATCAAGCTCCTAGTCTATGCAACCTAAGTAGACTATAGAGGATGGATCAACTAAACTCAAGTCTACATAACTAAGTGAAAGTACATCTTGTGTGTGGATGTGCCTATTTAGTGTCTAGCATACATTCTAATTAAGCATTCATAATTAAGCAATTAAACACAATGCATAATAAGAAATGTGCTCAAATACAATCATAAACACAAGCATATATAGTGGTTCGACTACTTGTCTATTCCACTCCCGGTTCAAGTACTCAACCCCTTTGAGCACACTGGCATTCACTAGGGAGTTTAAATTTGGTTTCTCCCAACGAAGGTGTTTTAAATCAGTTCCACCCAACCAAGGAGTTTACAGGTTCCTTCCAACCTATTCGACCTATGTAAGGTCTAGTCTTACACAAGAACTACGCACGTTCACTCCTGTATTAGAGGCTCCCCCTTGGAGACTTGTTTAGGCCCGCCAAACGTGCCAAGGAGTGCCAAACAACACCTAGTCTTTAGGCCGACAAACGTGCCAAGGAACGGCCAATGTCCCTAGAGTTTTAGGCTTAACTAATAAGCTAAGGATCGACAAATGACCCTAGTTCGAGTTTGTCAAATAAACTCTACACTCAACTCCCACAGGGAATTGAGTGGAAGGGCTCTCTACAATGACAACCTTACTTGTCGGATGAGCCCCTTGTTCAGTGCTAGTTCGGGTTGCTTGATCTCCACTCTCCCGTGCTTCAATCAGCTTCCCTTGCTCCCCCGATCGTGTTGCCGCTGCGTTGCCAATGCCTCAGCTCCACTTGATCAACCACCTTGCAAATGATGCCTTTGATATGCCCAAGGTGATAGGAGGGTAGGTTTGAGATCTCTACAACTTATGGGAATGGGTTGCCTAGAGAGTCTCACCTACAACGATCTCATCATAGAGTATTGGATAGAAATATAACTATCAAGATCAATCCAATTTCTAGAGATAAGAAAAGGGACAAGTGTATATTCTTCTTGAGCTTTGAATACTCCATGCTTGTGATGAATCATAAGGAATATAACTTATTTGGGTTATGAATAGAGTTCTTAATGTCTTCTCTTGGCTAAAAAACGAATCCCCCACATTTTATAGATTTTCTTCCAACGGGGAAAAAAGGGCAGATTCGCGTATCTCCAATTGATCGAAAAAAAGGTCTGATTGATCGGAGACCTGTCCGATTGATCGGAGGCATGTCTGATTGATCGGAAATCAGTCTAGTGGATTCTCTGGAAGATATTCCGATTGATCGGAAACATGGTCCGATTGATCGAAAATGTGTCCTGTGGATTTTCAAATTTGCCGGAACAATTTTCGATTGATCGGAACTTTTGTCCGATGGATTGGAGTCTTATCGGAGCCAATGTCCGATTGATCGGAGATCAATAAAAAAATGCTGTTTGAGCTGAATTGTTTACAGCACCTTCCACCTCTTTAATTAATCTAACTTATCATGTTTTTCATGGAGTTCTAAGACTAATGATGACGACTAAAGGTATATCTTGTTGGTCCAAGTCATCTAAGATGTTATGGTTTTGGGTAGGTTCAAGGCAAGGCACACCAAGGCATCTCTTTTACCTGTTTCTTCATCCTTGATTTAGCTGGTCCATCTTGAGTCTTCGGTCTTCGTCTTCATTAAGATCAACCGACAATAGACTCACTGACCTAAGTGATTGACAAACAAGGTGCACTAGTATGCCACAGAAAAGTGCATTAAAAGAAAGGAGTCGAGGACAAAGAATAAGATAGATAAAAAAGATGGATAAAGAGGAGATTGTGAAGAAAAAAACGAAAAAAATTTGACTTACACAAAGATGACCCAGACCATAACAAAACATACAGGTCTCTACGACCACAAATTCTAAGACCATAGTCCCTGCTGACTAGTCTTTTGCCTTTTAATTAAGGGTCATCGATCATTCGATGAAATTAAGGGCTCGTGCCAAATCACGACCTGGAATGTACAAGATTTCAGAATCTCTGGAATAAAATTCTCCTTGCGATATTTCTTCTTGTGTATCTTTTGTGAATATTTGTGATTATCTATGAATGTTTCTATTATTCAGAACCCCAAAGCAATAATACACAGAAAATGTCCCTGTAGCATTTTCAGTTCTAACACATAGTAAGCGACTTTATTTGAGATTTTATATTTTAAATATTTACGGATACTTTTTTTATTTGTAAAGTGTAAACCTATATATGAATTTTTGACAGAATGTTGCAATAAATATCTACTATTATATCATTAGAATTACATGTTCGTGAATACTTTTTTATGGTAATGTTAAAAATCAAGTTGCTTCTTTTATATTTTTAATTAAAGTGTATTGTATTAATTCAATTTACTACTTTTTTAATTCTTATGTGATAAGAAATTATGAAATTAAATGTTGATAAAATATGTTGAAAACCAGGTTGCTTCTTTTAGATTTTTAATTAAATTATATCGTATCAATTCAATTTGCTACTTTTTTAATTCTTATGTGATAAGAAATTATGAAATTAAATGTTGATAAAATATGTGAACATGGTGCTGGAAGTCATCGAAATAAATATGATATGGAAATGAAAGTTATTAATATTATTAACATTTCAGTTCTGCTTGAAGTTATCGATAAGCATAACCGATGTAAAAGTATGTTTGTGGAATTACATATTTAAATGAATAAATTTTGAAGCTTTGATGTACTAAGATGTACTTATATTTCTTTCATTCATATGTGTTTTGTAGGTATATTTTTTACTTAATGTGCAGGTACGATATTGGTTCTTGGCTGTCCTTTACCAAAAAAAAAAAAAAAATGAGTTCTGTTGGTTGATAATTTACATGATGAATGGGAGGAAAAATACAATATATTTGTCAGAGCATTTGTCGAAGAAATCTGCTAGCTATTTCATATATATGACTATACAAATTCATTATGGAAAAGTGAATGAAAGGTTAAAATGAAACACTCTAAGATGGCTGTCAAAAGCCACCAAAAGTATTGCGCCGCCTACTCGCCAGTTAGCAGAGGAATCCTAAGGGGCAGCAGATGGTCCGGCTGAGCCTGAACCACCCGTCCAAACCAGGGTCGCACCAATAGAGCGTGCGCCACTTTCTACGTCACACATGTCGCGAGAAGAGTTATCGCAGACGATAGCTCACCTGGTACAACAAAAGAAAGAGAAAGAGAAAAGAGGTAGCTACAAGTATCGGGTCCCGTACCCACTAGAAGTAGAGGAGGTACCATTTTCAGCTAATTCCAAGTGTCCAGACTTCAGAAAGTTCGACGGTAGAGGATCACCGGAAGAGCATATCACCCATTTCTTAACCGCTTTAGGCAATTGGTCTGCCAGCCCACAATATTGTATGCGGTTGTTTGGATCAACCCTGACAGGGAAAGCCTTCCAGTGGTACATGTCGTTGCCAGCCAGCTCTATAAGGACATGAGAGGAAATGCAGGATAACTTCATCTCCAAATTCTTTGCAACAGAGAGGGAGATTTCATTAACAGACTTAACATTGGTTAGACAGAGAAATGGTGAACCAGTTGAGAAGTTCATTGATCGATGGGGGACTATTGCAGCACAGTGTCGTGAATTGCCCAATGAAGGAGAGCAGATGAAGATGTGCCTGAGAGCTCTGGACCCGATGATCTCGTATGGACTATTGGGCAATACTTTCAATTCTTTTCGTGAGCTGGCGACGAAAGCACACCTAGTAGAGGAAGCAGCTTCTCGGGTGAACTTTAGACCAGAAAGACAAAAAAGAGAAGTGGGAAGAATAGTAGAAACCCACTAGGTCGATAAGAGCAGGGATCAGAAAGATCGAAAATGTCCTGCCGCTGATCATAAGCCAGAGACGAAGACACTAGTTGTACAAGATAAGGGTAAAATGCCCTATGTATCCCGACGCATATCAATAGCTGAAAGAGAAAGGGCCAATGGCCCATACACGTTTGACATGGCCGATCTAGTTCCTATTATGGAACAACTGATCGAGAAGGCTTAATGCGTCTGCCAGAGCCAGTCCGTCCCCATGAGGTTGGATGGTTGAACGACCCTAAATATTACAAATATCATTAATGCATTAGCTAAAAGACAGAAGATTGCTTCTCCTTGAAGTGAAGGATACAAGGGTTGATTAATCAAGGGGTCATCAGTATGAAGGTACTCGAGATGATGAAAGAAACAGCCGGGGCAATTTCAACAGTCCCTTTAGGAAATGATACTAATCGACCAACTCCATCCCCCGAATCAGAGGAACCATGGACTCTAGTCAGTAGCAAGAAAAGACTTGAGAACAGACGAAGGCTCGTTGAGTGAAGGAAGAACAAAGGAAGGTGAACAAAGAAAAGAAACAGTACTAGGGGCAGAGGTGACCCATGATGAACATGGCACATTGTACGATGGTGTCATTCATCGAACAAACACCGTCTGAAAGAACCTCGCAAGCAAAC
Source organism: Liriodendron chinense (assembly GCA_003013855.2). Taxonomy (NCBI): domain Eukaryota; kingdom Viridiplantae; phylum Streptophyta; class Magnoliopsida; order Magnoliales; family Magnoliaceae; genus Liriodendron; species Liriodendron chinense. The sequence goes on from ML058446.1 coordinate 7,584,357, forward strand.
GAGAGAGAAGTTGATGCAGTCATATTATAATTAGGTAGGAAAATGCCTGACCGCACTCCTCCGAGGTCAGACAACCCGATGCAAGAAGACGCTATCTCTGATAAGCCGCAAGAGAGACCCCTACATGCAGAAACTGAAAGAAAAAGTTGTCGAAGCCACAACCAGTCAACCAAGCCCGAGACCGGCAGCAGCATCAGTAGCATATGATGTTGTATCGCATTTGTAGAAGGTCCTCGCCCGCCTGAGTATATATGACGCCTTATGTCTCTCCAAAAGATATCGGGAAATGCTGATCAATGCCTTACTTGATAACGAGGTCAAAGAGATCATGATGATAGAAATAGAAGAGAAATGAATAATACAGATAAATTTTGGGAAGGGTATACACCCGTGTCAAAAGTTATACAAGTCAATCACTCCTTAACAATCACCTTCTCAGATGAAGACCGCACAATCGAGCTGATAGATCACAACCGTCCATTGATGGTTACAGGAACGATCAGGGACACAGAGGTCAAGAGATGTATGTTGGACGATAGGGTCTGCCGTAAACATCATGCCATTGAAGAATTACAGAAGTTGGGTTATAGGCAATCGGCGTTACGCCCAAGCCTCATGATGATTCAAGGGTTTAATCAAGACAGTCAGCGTACTCTTGGAGCAATTATAGTAATGTTAGTAATTGAAGAGTTGATGGCGAAGGTAACATGTCATGGTGATGCAGTGACAACATACAATCTTCTACTGAGAAGACCTTGGCTCCATCAGAATCACGTGATCCCTTCGACGTATCATCAATGCTTCAAATACAATAGGGACGAGATCCAATACAGGGTAGCAGCAGACCTGAAGCCATACACAATAGCTTGAGTCATTTTTGGCCGATGCAAAATATTACAACCTGATCGACAATAGTAAAACTAATAAAAAGCCTGATATAATGAAGAAAGGGTAAGGGGCAAAACCTCAAGTTGAAAAGTTTGAGTAGAAAAGCAAACCTCAGCTCATCACTTAGGGGAGATCTCAGTATCATTTGGAAAACCAACCTTAGCCGATGACGAAAAAGTTCTATATGGTACCACAACATTTGCGTCAACCAGGGCAGTGTGTGTTAAAATTAATCTCAAATTAACACATGAGTGTGCTCAAATCCAGTTTCAATATGGTGGTGCCATTCCTAAGAGCTCCCAGCCAATTCATCGTGCCATCAAGAGATATCACTCATAAAGATATCAAATTCCACTCAGGGCCAAGTCAGCCATCATCATCATCAGAAGAAGAAGAAGAGGGGAGAGAATTTGCCCAACTTTGGCCAATAGAGAAAAAGAGATACAGCAGAGCCAGCCGGAAGATTATGAGAAATATGGAGTTCTCTGGCCAAGATTCAATCATGAAGAAAAGGTTGCTAGCTCCATTTGAAGAATACAAGCAAATATACAAAAATGGAGAGGGTCTAGGAGCCAAGGCAAGCGTGAATATGGTAACTATCAGCCCTGTAGAAGAAATATAGCTGCAAGATCCTACTGACATTATCCAGCCAAGTGTCACACTTGTGCAACTAGAAGATGGGGGACAACCAACGATTGATGAACTTGAAGAAGTAAATTTGGGGACTCTCGAAGAACCCAAGAAAACGTACTTGAGTAGAAAAGTTCTAGAAGATGAATAGGAGAGATACATATAGTTGTTGAGAGAAAATAAGGACGTATTCACATGGACATATTCAGAGATACCAGGGCTTAGTCCGACAATCGCCATGTATAAGTTGAGCATCATGAAGGAGAAGAAACCAGTAAAACTAACCTCAACGACGGTTACACCCTATCATTGTACCCAAGATTGAGGAAGAAATTAAGAAGCTGATCGAGGCCGGGTTCGTTCGAGAAGTGAAGTATCCCCGATGGATCTCGAACATCGTGCCGGTCAAGAAGAAGAGTGGACAAATCCGGATCTGTGTCGACTTCCTGAATCTCAACGAAGCTTGCCTTAAAGACGATTTTCCTCTTCCAATTCCAGAACTATTGATTGATAGCACGAGAGGATATGCAGTGATGTCCTTTATGGACGGGTATTTGGGATACAATCAAATCCGCATGGCTCCAGAAGATAAAGAAGCTACAGCCTTCCTGTATGACTCTCGACATCTACTATTATCGCGTAATGCCATTTGGGTTGAAGATAGCAGGGGCAACGTATCAGCGCGCAATGCACGTTATATTCTAGGATATGATGCACAAACACGTTGAATGCTTGTAGATGATTTGGTTGTGAGGTCGACCGATCATGAACAACACAGAGAACATCTGAGGCAAGTGTTTTAGTGATTGCACAAGAAGAGTCTCCGTATGAATCCGTTAAAGTGTGCGTTTAGAGTTACTTCAGGCAAATGTTTGGGCTTCATTGTCAGACACAGAGGCGTAAAGATCGACCTTACGAAGATTAAGGCCATCAGGGATGCCGCCTCCGAAGAATCTAAAACAGTTGAAGAGTTTTCAAGGCCGAGTGGTATACCTGAGAAGATTCATTTCGAACCTGGCTGGTCATTGTCAACTGTTCTCCTGCCTCAATAAGAAAGACGTTAAATTCGAATGGACGATGCTTGTCAGAAAGCTTTCGATTCGCTTAAAGAAATGCTAGGGAGGTCTCTGGTTCTCGCCAGTTCCGATCAAAGGGAAATAATTGATTCTATACATCGTAGTGGGTGATAATTCACTAGGGGCACTCTTGGCGCAGAAAAACTGAAGAGGAAAAGGAGAATGCGCTATATTATTTGAGCCGCACGCTAGTAGGAGCCTGAATTTAATTATTCAACAATCGAGAAGATATGTCTCGCTTTCATTTTCACTGTGAAGAAACTTAGGCACTATTGCCTCTCACACCAAATAACGTTGATATCCAAGGCAGGACCCGATCAAATTTCTCATGAATCGGCCTATGCTATCTGGGTGACTAGCTAAGTGAGCCCTTCTCCTCTCAGAATTCAACATCACGTATGTCGCAGCTCGAGCTATCAAAGGATAGGCAATCGTAGATTTTCCTCGCTGTACATCCTAGTCCCAAGTAGTGAAGAAATGGAATGTGATCTCCTCGATGACTAGGTAATGATGGTTGGAGAACTGCGGCTCTGGCAAATGTACTTCGATGGAGCCTCTAGGTCAACAGGGGCAGGAGCAGGAGTTATATTTATCAGTCCGCAAGGAGATTTGCTGCCTTACTCATTCACGATCATACCAGCCTATACTAACAACGAGGCAGAGTATCAAGCCCTCATCATCGGACTACAGCTCGCCCTAGAAATGCAAATAAAAGCAATACAAATCTATGGTGACTCCAGGCTAGTTATCGGATAGTTAACGACAGAATATGGGGTCTGCAAACCTGAATTATCGCATTTCTGCCATCGAGCGCAATAATTGTTCGATTAATTCCAGAACAGCAACATCTCACATATAGCAAGGCAGGAGAATGTATAAGCCGATGCACTCGCTAGCCTGGCCGTTGCTCTAGCCAATCCCGAGGGCAACCCACTCCAAGTAACCATTGAAGAGAGAAGAATTCTACCAACAACTGTGCTGTGTAGTGATGAATCAAGTGTGAAACCCATTTGTTGCTTTGAAATTACGGAAGACAAGGACTGGAGAAGGCCATTCGTTGACTACTTGAAATACGGGTTTTTACCAGAAGATCCCAAGTTGTGCACGCAGGTCAGAAGAAGCTGCTGGTTCGTTTGTAATACTGAACGACATTCTTTACAAGCATTCATATGAGGGAGTACTCCTGCGTTGCCTGGACCAAGATGAAGCATATGCCACTTTAAAGGAGGCTCACGAGGGGAATGCGGTGCTCATCAAGGGGGAAGGAACTTACATCACCGTGTTCGACACATGGGCTATTATTGGCTCGCAATGACAAAGACGTGATAGAATATGTCAAGAAATGCCATCAATGTCAGATCCACGCAAATGTCATACACTCGTCACCAGAAGAGTTGCACTAATCAGTGATGTCCTGGCCTTTCGCAGCATGGGGCATGGACGTGATTGGACCAATCAGCCCACCCTCTTCCCAGGGGCATTAGTATATCTTGGCCGCAACTGATTACTTTTTCAAGTGGGCCGAAGCAATGACACTTAGGAATGTAAAGGCCAAATATGTCGAAGGTTTCATCGTCATACTATATTATACCAACATAGTATCCCCGAGAAGATCACCAACGACAATGGAACACCCTTCAAGAATGACACCATCGACAGTTGTGTATGAAGTTTAAGATCAAGCACTGTTATTCGACACCTTAATATCCCCCTGCGAATGGATTGGCCGAAGCTTTTAACAAGACTATCGTGAAAATTTTGAAGAAAACGGTAGCGAAAAATAAGAGAGATTGTGACAAGTGTCTACTTGAAGCATTATGGGCGTATCGGACCACATACCGCACTGTCACCAAGGCCACACCTTACTCATTGGTATACGGTACAAAGGCCGTAGTCCTGATGGAAATACAAGTTGAGTTATTACGGGTCGCACTCCAGCACTCCCTGACATACAAGGAAAACGCCAAGGCCAGAATGACCGAGCTTGATGATTTGAATGAAAAAAGGCTCGCCACTCAGCTTGTATTTCCATCACTAAGGCTTGAAATGTATCAGAAGCAGATTTTAACTTCATACGATAAACGAGTCCACGGCAGGTCGTTCAAAAGGGGTGATTTGGTATTGATGATAAAACGCTCTGCACTGGCTCAAGGTCCTAAAAGCAAATTTGACCCGAAATGGGATCCATTGTGTATCATTGACGAAGTTTATTCCAACGGAGCCTATCGAGTAGTCGATTGCAAAGGGCAGGGCATCAGTTCGCTTGTGAACGGTCGGTTTTTGAAAAGATATTATACTTGACATTAACTTATTGTTGTGATTTGTAAACACCCCATTAGAGGGAAAGTGTAGTAAACAAATATCAAAAGAAATGATACCACACAACAATTAATGTCCACAACTCGAAATACTAATAATCTATTTTGTGTGTTTGCACAGCTATTAGAAAAGTCGTTAAGATCCAGGACATGTCAAGTATGACGCCTTGCCTTTCCAAGAATAATCAAGACTCGGTCACATCCATTTCACATAAGCGTAGATTTGAAGTCCTAACAGGGGGACTGTTAGGACTCAAACTCGAATAAAGAAATGGCAAGTAGATCACAGACATAACGAAAATCACAAAATTACAACAATAATAGTATACATATTGTTACAATATCCATTACAACATGTTTCAAAATTACAAAATGAAATTGCTGCAGTTCAAGCATTTAAATTTTTTAAACATTGTTCTAATAAATCAATTGCAGAACTTTGAATCTCCTTTTATGTCTCCTCTGCTTCAGCCAAGACATGAGCAGGATCAGGGACATTTCGAAGAAACTGTTGCAGCTCTGTGATTTGAGTCTGTATGGCATTACACCTCGCCTCATGTTGGTCAATAGAAGACTGCAAGTAAGCCCTCTGACTGCTAAACTTCGAGAAATTGAGGTGAACAACCAAGCGCTCAGCTTGCAGCCGTTCTATTTCATTGTCAATCTCTTGAAGACGTTCCTTAGCCCCTTCACATCCGGTGTTGGCAACCTGCCAATTCTGCCTTACCACAGCCACATCCGCCTTGTGTACTTCTAGCTTCGGAAGAAGGGATTACAAATGACCGCGCTTTTCCTCAACATAAGGATCAGTCCTGAGATGCCTCGCACCATTAACTCTGGCCATTCCTTCCTTGAATTGCACCACGTGACTAACCACCAGGGAGACATCAATCCCAAGCCATATAGCGTTATGTTCAAGCGCTTGCAGCCCTTCATCCAAAATAGACCATTCATCTCCGTTCTTTAGAGAATCAGCGATATTCATTAGAAGATTCTTCAAAAGGTTCGCCTTTATCTTTAACAAGCCATAGAGAGAAGAGATGAGTGCCTCGGGCAAGATAACAGGGGCAGGAACATGAGCAGGAACAGTTGCTGGCAAAAATAATGACAAACACCAATATATGAAAAAAGTGGAAGCAAACAAATGACAAGGGAAAGTAACATACCAGCAGCTTCAGGAACATCAACGACCGACACACTGGTTGAAGCAACAAGCGTTGACAGCACTGGGACACATTCAGTTATATTCTCCACTGATGGCTTAGGCAATTTCAGAGAAGATAGTACCACAATCTCAGGAATACTGGCAATTGATAATGGCTCGGTAGTAAGGAAGGCTTCTACGACAGGGGCAGTTGATTATGGTCCTAATAGCAGAAGGCGCTTCCATGATAGGCTCAGTTAACAATGATCTAGCAATGGGAGAGACTTCTGCAACAGGTTCGGTCGATGATGATCCAACAACAGGAGGCGCTTCCAAGGTAGGCTCAGGTACACTTGTCTTGATATCAGAAGCCACAACCTCTCGAGAAGCTAGACCAACATCCTCGACCACAATATCTTCGGCATGTAGAAGGATCGAGGGAGGTATAATCCCCTCTGCTGCAAGCAGTAACAATTGTCTCAGAAATATAACTTCGCTCGGCTTCAGACCCTGCCACAGGAGGATTTGAAGGAGGAAGATTTTCGATTTTCACATCGCCATCAAGATCCATCGGGATGACTTCTATGTCAACTTCAGGAATAGGGTTGTCATATATAGATTCATCATCATTAACTTCTCCTGTGGGGCGATCTCCGCCCAGATTAGCCTGAGAGCTTAACTCCCCTTCTTCCCTAACTTCACCTGCATTACCAATCGGGGCATTGCCAGCAGCTGTGGAGAGTTGTTCTTGCAGCCTCTCAGCATCATATACTTTTCTCATCTCGCTGATCTTTTTGCCTCCATAAACAACCAAGCGACGGTGAGCAGTCTTCACGCGAGGTCCAGATTGTTCGGGCGACAGTTTGTCGTCACTATCTCCAGGAACAAAACGTCGGGATAGGCTCCTTTGACTCTTCCTGCTTCCACCGTCACCCTCACCACCATCATCACCACCACCACCATCATCATGGCCACCATCATCATCATGACCACCCTCATCATCATGACCATCATTACCATCATGACCATCATTACCACCATCACCACCTCCATCATCACCATCATTATGCCCGTCATCGCCATCATCATCGTCATCTTCATTACCGCTCGGAACGCTACCTCCCCTATGTACCTCATCGATAGCTCCGAGAAGCGGGGAACCTGGGTTATCTTGCATCATGTTTCTCTCTCCGTAGGTAATCCACCCCTTTAACGTATGTTCAGGCTTTTCATGATCAATCACCACATTCAGAGAAGTCGTAAATTTCTGCGTGCCTGGCGCGGCAGCTTGATAAAGACGCTCGAACACATACTCGACACTGTCAGCAGGAGCAGGATCAATAACGGGGGGGGGGGGGGGGGGGGGGGGGGGGGGGGAGATGAAGATAGGCTCGGTCACGTGAAGATTATTCCGAACTAATGAATACTGATGGGCCCACCACCGCATACATCCATAAGTAGCCCCAGTGACAAAATCAGCACCAGGAACAATAAAAGAACAGCCGGTTCCAGTCAACGGAAGTTTACGCCACATCCATTTCTAATGAACAGGCCCGACGTCGTACGCTCATTGTTCACGTGTCACTGGCTCTAATGTCTCGGGCACCCCTTGATCATAACCGAACTGACGAGTAAAATGGTTCAGGTAGTACGACTCTCTCAAGAATTCTAACCCCTCACGCAATGGGAGCGAAGACGGGAGTATGGCTGTCAGAAACGAATACTCGTAACGATCAAGACTGCCATCATCATCAAGTAACATCGGATCTTTACTACTGGTGGTCGAGAAATGAAAGAAGTCGACGTCATTATATCGAGTGATCGCCTCCTCGACAGTTGTCAAATTTTGCGCAACCATATTTCGCTTCTGAAAGAAGTGCAGCGGGATAATCCCCTTCTGAACATAATCCCTGGAAGCTATACCATACACCTAGGGAAAATATACCTCAAGCCACCCCGACAGATAATGCCATCCGCAATAGGCCGAGTTCATTTCATAGGTGGCACGCTCCTTGTTACTGATAACCTGCCCAAAAGCTCGGTAAAGAGAGCACAGAACTACAGGAGCTATAGCATAACGGTGTCTGTGTGCCATGCCTCCAGTGAATGAAAAACAGGAGCTCCTCACGTTATCGGCCTGTTTTGAGCTCTGCAAAACTACGCAACTTAGCCAGTACGTTAGAAATCCAGCTAACTCACATCTCGGGGATAGTTTGTTTGGGCGAGGAAACTTATTCTTCATCTTGGCCTCCAGGAGGCCTTTATCTCCACGGTCCTCATCATAAGGCCCCTAATCCAAGCTGAAAGAGGAGGAAAACCATCAATAGAAAGGACAATGAAATAAAGTATTAACGGATAAGATATGAGTAAGACACTTACTTCAAGCCATGACTGAAATAAACGAGCCAATCTTCAAACGGTAGTTTATCCTTAGAACTCAAGAATTGAGGGAGTTCGGCAAACAGTTCATAACAGGCCGCGGGATAGAAGCCTTCATCAACACCTTTCTTCTTCCTCGACAAGTCGTAGTAACTGGGAACCCATTCATTATAGATTCTCTCACGAATCGACAAACCAACGATTTGGTCGAGGTCCAGGAGCGAAATGCTCATTTCTTCGCATGGCAGGTGTACAGAATTAGTGACAGATCTCTAGTGATTAAGGAACCCCTTATAGACCCAGGGCTCATGACAGAAACAAGTGGATGTCGCCTGAATAGCCTTATAAATACCCGCTTCCTGCAAAGTATCCTTATGTTGTTCCAAGATCCCGTTCGCCCAGGCTTCATAATCAGGATGAGGGCTCAAGTGACCGCGAGTTCAATACGCACCCGATGTTCACACCTCGGCGTCTCCCAAGTGACGAAATCGTTGACGAAGAGTCTCGAAGTAATGAGTTGGAAATGGTTGATGGGGATCATGATTCGGCTCTAGGAAAATCATATATTTTTCACCAATGACAGTTTACTGCGTAACATTATCAGACACAGTACAATTGAGAAAAGATGCAGGGATTGATGTCCAAGTCTTAACATTGCAAAAAAGTTGGCACAACGAATATCAGAAGGCTCAATGTTAGGGAGAAAGCGCTATCGCTGAAAGCTCCTTGGATATCTAATATATTCTTTTGTGTAAGGGTTTCGGATCAGAAGAGGTGATATAACCAACTTAACAACAGACAAAAGGATCTTCATCTTGTTAGACTTGGACTTGGCTTGTTTTTCTAGATACACTTGCTTAGCGCCCTTGCCAGTTATCCTTCAACGACCGCGTTTAGCAGACGGAATAGGCACAGATGGGCTCGCCTCACCCTCCTCGGATCCCATAGGGTCATTAGAGTGGAAACCAGCCATTGGAGCATACCAGGCGTCCCATTCCTCGTGTACCCCTATTCGGAGGGGTTGGCAAGACTTTGTCACAGAGAATCTCCCTTTGAGCATCCTTCGGTAGGGATAAGATGCGCTCGAAGAAGTTAAAAGTTTCAGGTGGAAGGAACCACTGTGGGTTCTGATCCGATGGCCTAGTGACTTTCTTAGGAGTAGCCCGCTTGTGCTTACTCGGAGTCAATGGGGAACCAGAAGGACCAGCCTTCGAAGGACCGCCCTTAGAAGAACCACCAACCATTATGATCTGCAAAAGCACACAAAAGACTTAGATCCAGCCCAAAAAGAAAATAAAGGAAAGCTCATACAGGGAGAAACCAATGTTCACGAGACCTGAGGGATACAAGTAGAGAAGAAGAAAGATACGAAAGCCAGATGAATAACTAAGACCTCGATAAATCACACCAAACCAACAGGAAGGGAAATAAAATGGTGATACTTGTAACCCGATATCATCAACATACATACAAAAAAAAGGGATAGAAGAAAAGAAAAAAGGGTTCAATCATCATTTATTAACCATAGGGACAATTAAAAAATACTTTAATTGTCAAGTCAATTGTTCAAGACATTTAAAGATAAGTTCATCACAAAGTGACACAAAATCAGGGGTCCCGTTCCCCCATGGTCAGAAGAGGATCTCAATCTTGCAATAATAGAAGAACCCGAGCCTTCAGTTCATCTACTTTCCCTTGGACCTGGACCTCCTTGAAGACCAAATCCATCAAATTAGAAATGCGTTGCTGTACGGAATCAAGGTTCAGATATTCCAACTTAGCCTGACACCTCGTGGTGGGAATTTCAACTGCAAGCCTCTCGTGTTTCCTCCAGGCATCCCTCACCGACGTCCAAATCCCGGCATCACGGTCTTGGACTTTCGCCTCCGCGTATGGAAGGATAGCGGCGAGAAGTCTCTCGTTGACCCGGTTTTCTCTCCTCAGAGAATGATACTTGCCCAACAAGTTGAAAAAAGAAGTAGCCATAGGGGGCTCCGCTTCCTCAGGAATTGCTAACTCCACTTAAAAAGGAAAGTCGCCAATTAAACCTAGTATATCTTCGTTATATTCATCAAAGATAGAAGCCATAAGGGAGATATTCTTAATAGCTCTTAGAATGGCGCGGGGATCAACGTTCAAATGAGTTAGGGCATCAGATACTTTGTCAAGCCGACTATCCAGAGATGACCGGACATCAGGCTGATCGAGAGAAACGAGAAGCCGTTGAAGGCAATCAGGAGCTGCAAGTAAAGAGGCACGAGTTCTAGCCATTATTTGCAGTGAACAATACTAGAAGCTCGATATGAGAATTATAACAATTTGATGAAGAAAAGGAAGCAAGGAAGCAAGGAATAAAGGAAAGCGCACGCAGGTATGTTTAAACTCTACTTAAGCGGAGCTTGAATAATAGAAAACATCATAAAAGGTTTGGTAAAACTCAAAATTTTCGGGAATATTAGGCCCAATGTCGTCTCAAAATGATAGATTACGTGTACAGAGGCTTGAGGGAGAGGTGTTAGACCCGATACACTATGAAATAACGACTTGTACTATCACAAGAAAGGATCTATGCAACTAGATTATAATTAGAACGACAGTTAAAATACAAAATATGCGAACTTTTGATTTTTTTTTGAAATTTGCTAAGTCCAATAAACAGGTGCGCCAGGCCCAGCGCACCCCAAAAATACAAATTTTACCAAGTCCAATAAACGGGTGCGCTAGGCCTAGCGCACCCCTAAATGCACGAAATTTCACCAAGTATAAATATTTGGGTGCACCAAGCCTTGTGCATCTGAAAAATCGCAAAAGCCACTAAGTTCGAATTTCAGGGTGCGCCAGGACTAGCGTACCTAAAAAATTTACAAAAATCACCAAGTCTGATACTTGGGTGCGTTAGACCCCGCGCGCCCGAAAATTCACAAAATCCCAAGTTCAAATAAGTGGGTGCGCTGAGGGAAGTGCACCTGAAAATTCGCCAACCTCGAATAAAAGGGTGCGCTGGTTATTAAATGGGTGCGCTGGCGATAATTTTTGGGTGCGCTGGCGAATAAATGGATGCGCTAGCGAGAGCCGTCAAGCACAGTAACGAATGCGTAAATGACGGAAAAGAGGATGAATTCTCTATTTATAGTGGGACCCGAAATTCGATGCGCCACACTAGACAATTGTACGTCCATCATGGCACACCAGAGGGGCTTCTGTTGGGGTCCTAAAATGTCGAGGCCCTCAAAACAAACATCTACATGCTATAAGACCAAAGTACCATAAGAAACTAGGGTTACAACACCCATAAATCCAACGAAAACCTCCGAATATCCCAATTTTACCTAACCATTCTCTAAACAGAGACCCTGGGTGGGCCCCACGAACTATTGTGGCAAAAATCTTCGAAATCGGGACATAACCTTCGGAGTGAATTAATATAACCAGCACATTGATATCTGCCACCAAGCGGGCCCCACAAATCAATCATTTTGCGAAACTCAATTCAAATCAGACGAACAAGTCCGTCAACGCATCCTTAAATTCAGGGTAGTGCACTCAAAAAATCTGCATTCTGTCAAAGTGAATTTTTGGGTGCTCTACCTATAGCGCATCCGAAAAATCAGGTCTTCTCCGAAAGTGAATTTCTGGGTGCTCTACCTCTAGCGCACCCGAAAAATCAGCATTCTGCCAAAGTTAATTTTTGGATGTGCTGGACCCATTTTCACCTAATAAAAAGGCGGATAGACCTATTTTTCACTAATTTCGAGGTGCACTATACGTGACAGCCCCTCATTGGTCATCCTCCGGTATTTTCAGATATAAATACCCCCGCTGACTGTTTATTTGTACGCTGGATAAGAGAGAGAGAGAGAGCTATTACCCTCTGGGCATTTCGAGTATCCGTCGGAAGCCTTGTCGGAATCTCTTTCCGACGATCAGAATTCCTTCCCGACGACTAGAGATTATTTTCGATCACCACAGATCCGGCCCTGTAAATAACAGTATTTCTCTAAGTATGAAAGCACACCCATTAATTCAGCCTTCCGGAATGAAGTAACTTTTTGGATGCACTAGACTTAGCGCACCCATTAATTCAGCCCTTCGAAACCATGTAACTTTTTGCATGCACTGGACCTAGCGCACCCATTAATTCAGCCCCCTGGAACGAAGTGAATTTCAGGATACGCTTGACCCAGCACACCCATAAAATCAGGCTAGCGCACCAAAAAATTCAGCTTTTTTCAGATTTAGTTTCTAGACGTGTTAGACTCTATTTTAAGCATTTTAAGGTCAGGTTTGGACCTATTTTGGGTATTTCGAGCGTTCGAACGCAACGGGACGGTCAAATCATCCGTCTGGAATACCTAATGAGCAAAACAAAGACTTTCGAAATTCGATCTGACCCGGCACATGAATGTAATGAATTCCTATAGAAAGGCCGCCAGCATCTAACACTATGTAAATAAATGTAGTCTCATTATATGTATTATCAAAATATGGTCCGGATTAGGGTTCAGATTAAGAAAAAGGGGCTATGGTCATGACAATAAACCATACCAAAGAGTTCTAATTCTTTATAAAGCAATTACTATGAATTGCCACGACACAATAGTCGGTGCCCTACCCATTCAAACGGCATCCATTGGTTAGGCTATTTAGGTATATACAACTGTAGATTGGACTTCCCGAGGTTACCTATCCAAACATGACAGACGCGGGCCCAGAGTTGTCCATCTCAGTTATAAATCCCGATAGTCTCAGCCTGAATCTCCGGTCAAAATATGGGACATAGACATCCGACTAACACAAAGATAGCCCAGTCCATAACAAAACATATAGGTTTTTATGATCACAAACTCTAAGACCATAGTCCTTGCTGACTAGTCTTCTGCCTTTTAATCGAGCGTCATCGATCATTCGATGTAATGAAGGGCTTGTACCATATCACGACTTGGAATATATAAGATCTCAGAATCTCTGGAATAAAATTCGACTTGCGATATCTCTTCTTGTGTATCTTTTGTAAATGCTTGTGATTGTCTATGAATGTTTCTATTATTCAGAACCCCAGAGAAACAATATACAAAAAATGTCCCTATAGCATTTTCAGTTCTAACACATAGTAAGCGACTTTATTTGAGATTTTATATTTTAAATATTTACGGATACTTTTATTATTTGCAAGGTGTAAACTTATATATGAATTTTTGACGGAATGTTGTAATAAATATCTGCTATTATATCATTACAATTACATGTTCGTGAATACTTTTTTTTATGGTAATGTTGAAAATCAAGTTGCTTCTTTTATATTTTTAATTAAAGTGTACTGTATTAATTCAATTTACTACTTTTTTTTAATTCTTATGTGATAAGAAATTGTTGGGGTCCCAAAAGTCATAATCTTCAACACTAGGGTTACAAGTGTACAATCCATCACATCACTAGATTTAGGGCCAATGCATCAGGAGTCTCGGCAGAAATCACAACGCACATCAGACTTTAAAAAAATGGAAAGTTGACCCAGTGGTGGGCCCCACCATTCATCATGATCAAAACCCTCCAAATTTGGGAGGGTAAGTTTAATAATGAACAAACATAGCTAGTGCATCAACATTCATTGCGAAGCAGGCTCCACAAACCATCATTTTCGCAAGATAATCACAAATAAGTACGTCGAGGCATCAAGAAATTCATTATCAGTGCATTATGAAATTCACTCATTTTAGAAATGGATTTCAGGACGTACTGACCCTCACCGCATTAATAAATTCATCCAGTGCATCCAAAAATTCAGAAATTTCAGGACGCACTGACCCTCAGCGCGTCCAATAAATCAGGCATTTTCAAGAATTTCAGGACGCACTGATAGTCAGTGCGTCCCAAAAATCAGCACTTAAACTAAGGCATTTCACGACGTGCCGAATGATTTTCTCAACGTGCCGATATATTTTCTCGACGCGCTACACGTGGCGGCCTCCTATTGGCCGAATTTCGGTATTTTCGGGTATAAATACCCCTTCGTTACTGTTCATTTGGACGGATCCAGAAAGAGAGAGAGTTTTGACCCTTAGGCATTTTGAGAAACCGCCGGAATCCCTTGCTAGAAACTTCTTTCCGACTGTCGGAAACCTTTTTCGATCACTGAAATTCTTTTTCGATCGACGAAATCCTTCACTGAAAATCCCACTTCCGACCATAGCAGGTCCGACGAAGAAATAATATAAAATTGCACAAGTATAGTGGCGCATTGTAAAAACACTTTAAATCAAACTTAGCTTGTTTTATCGACGCACTGACCTTCGGCGCATCAGAAAAATAGCCCAACGCATCAGGAAAATCAATCATTTATGAAATAAGTCATTTTGGAGGCACTAGCCCTAGCGCATCATAAAATAGGCCAGCGGATAAAAAAATACACATCTTAACAAAGTCATTTTTTGGACGCACTGGCCCCAGCGCATAAAAAAATAGGCCAACGGATAAGAAAAATCATTCATTTTAATAATCATTTTTGAACGCACTAGCCCCAGTGCATCAGTAAAATAGGCCAGCGGATCAGAAAAATCAGCACTCTGAACGTCCATTTCAGCACCTTTAAGTCTTCATTTTGTGATGTTTTCGGGCCCCGTTTAGGCCTATTTTGGGTATTTCGAGCATTTCGGACGCAATGGAGCAGTCAAATAGCTCATCCGGGCCACCCAATGAGCAGAATGCAAGCCTTCAGAGTCCGATCCGATCCAATGCGATGAACGAAGTAATTTCTCAAAAAGAGGCCGCCAGTGCCCAGAATCATACCAATGTATTATCATTACATATACTATCATAATATGATCCAGATTCAGGTTCGGACTAAGCAAATGGGACTATGGTTAACACAATAAACCATACCAAGAGAGTTCTAAACTATTACACAGAATTTGTTAAAGACTGACACTTCAAGAACAGTCGATGCCCAACTCGTTCAAACAGCATCTGCTGGTTGAGCTGCTTAGGTACATACAACTGCAGATCGGTCTTCGCGTGGTCACCCATCAGAAACGACGGGCGCAGGCCCAGAGTCACACCCCTTGGTTAAAAACCCTAACAGTCTCAGCCCGAATCTCTAGTCAAAACATGGGACATAGACATCTGACTCGTACAAAGATGGATCAGTCCATGACAAAACACAATAATTCAGGTCTCCTCGACCATACAAATACAGGTCTCTTCGACCATACAAACGCAGGTCTCTTCGACCACACAAAATACAGGTATCTACGACCACGAACTCTGAGACCATAGTCCCTGCTGACTAGTCTTCTGCCTTTTAATCAAGGGTCATCGATCATTCGATGTAATTAAGGGCTCGTGCTAGATCACGGCCTGGAATGTACAAGATCTCAGAATCTCTGGAATAAAATTCGCCATGCGATATCTCCTTTTGTGTACTTTTGTGAATGCTTGTGATTGTCTCTGAATGTTTCTATTATTCAGAACCCCAGAGCAACAATACACCGAAAATTGCCTTGTAGCTATTTTTCTAGTTCCAACAGAAATTATGAAATTAAATGTTGATAAAATATGTTGAAAACCAAGTTGCTTCTTTTAGATTTTCAATTAAATTGTACCGTATCAATTCAACTTACTACTTTTTTAATTCTTATGTGATAAGAAATTGTGAAATTAAATGTTGATAAAATATGTGAACATGGCGCCAGAAGTTATCGAAATAAATATGATATGGAAATGAAAGTTATTGATATTATTAACATTTCACCTCTGCTTGAAGTCATCGATAAGCATAACCGATGTAAAAGTATGTTTGTGTAATTACATATTTAAATGAATAAATTGTGCAAGCTATAATGTACTAAGATGTAATTATATTTCTTTCATTCATATGTGTTTTGTAGGCATATTTTTACTTAATGTGCAGGTACAATATTGATTCTTGGCTGTCCTTTACCCCAAGAAAAAATGAGTTCTGTTGGTTGATAATTTACATGATGAATGGGAGGAAAAATACAATACATTTGTCAGAGCATTTGTCGAAGCAATCTACTAGCTATTTTATATATTTGATAATACAAATTCATTATGAAAAAGTGAATGAAAGGTTAAAATGATGAAGATAAAATGCATTGATTTCTTATGTAGTGAAAACTTTATTGAATTTAAGTGTGTGTGTGTGTGTGTGTGTGTGTGTGTGTGTGTGTGTGTGTGTGTATTATGACTACTCATTTTTCGTTTGTAGTTTTTTATTTTATTATTTTTGTATCAAATATGGTACCTTGTATGTTAACCTATATGATGAAATTTCAAAATTTTAAAGAACTCTTTTGTTTGATTGTTTCCAATAGTGTAAGAAGCATCGAATATCAAGAATTGTTAAACACAAAAAAAATAAGGTCGGGGAAGAAATGGAGAAAATAAAGGAATTAAGAACTCAATTGGATGTTCAAATTATGAAAAAGAGAAAGAAGATGACATTTAAACCTGTAACAATGAGGTTTTTTAAGAAAGAGAAAGATGTTTAGATAAAAATATGATAAATTTGTATGATTCTTTTGAACTGTATATTTTATATGTAGCCGTGGGATGTATATCCTTAGATGATTGAATGTTTAGTATATGATAGAATGAAAATAATATAATTGTTTGTATGTTTATAAGATTTTGTGAATATTGAGTCAATTTAGATGAAATCTTATCTTTAAGTTTTTTTATTATATATTTGCAACATTATGAAGATGTTGAGTCATGCAGGTATTGTGATGGTCATCATTGTCAACATAATTGGTTGTTGTTGTCATGTAAGGGTTGCCGTTATCATAAGCAACAAGTAGTAGTTGTCATGTTCTATAGATCACCGTTTTCATGTGCTAGGGTCACCGTTAACATATGCAAGGGTCATCATTGTCATGAGAAATGATTGTCGTTGTCATGTGCTATGAGTTATCGTTGTCAAGTGCTATGGGTTGCTATTGACATGCTGTTGCGATGCCATTGTCATGTGAAAGGGATTGCCATTGTCAATTCTCCCGTTATCATGTGTAATAGGTCACCGTTGTCATGTGCTATGGGTTGCCATTGTTATTTGTTATGTCGCTATTGTCATGTGCAACATGTTACTGTTATATAAAAAAACAACGCAGATGTTTATTAAATCTTTTACATAAATGTACATACATTCACAATATCATCAATAATTAAACTTTTTACATCAATGTATATATATTCACAACGTCCACATAACATAATAAGCTTATAAAAAATTATCCAATTTGTCATACTTTAAATATACATTTTTATGCAATAAATAAATAAATTTAGTTTTTCCTAACAATGGATAGGAAGGTGTACCTACCCGATTGTGACCCGTTTTCTTGCACCTTAAGCATATTACAGTTGGTTTGTCTTCTTTTTAAAATGTAATTACAATATTCTTCGATCTTTTAGAAGATTTTCTTTGTTGTTGGGGACATATTATTTTACATATCATTCTAACTTCGACTGATGTGTCCCATTAGCTATTGTCAAGGACTGGATAAACTGATTCCTGGTAAATCTGTCAATAAATCTCTGATGAATAAAACTGAAAATAATAGTCGTAACAATCGAGTTCATAGTTACCACAAACTGTAATTAGATGCAGATAGGCAATGTCATATAAAACTCACCACATGTACATGCTGTATCTCTCTGTCGAACTACATTATTAAAAGCCCTTACTTTGACTTGAAATTGATATATAAATATTGCTGAACATTGTCTCATTCGCGTCTCAAGATAAAGCTTTTTTAGTTGTTGCTCGGCTCATGTAGTCAATCTTTTTTAGAGTGTTAAAGAATTTCTCTTTTAAAGACGAAGAAATGTTGTATTTTTTCTTGGATTGTATTAAGAAGTTTGGTTATCGGGTATTTTCTTACTTCTTTCAACAATATGTTTATGCTCTCGGATGTGTTCGTAGTTATGTTGTTGTATCTTCTAGCCAGAAAGAATAAATATATTCACTATTTCTTTATTTATATTAGTAAGCCTTTGATATGTAGATGGGTTGACTAATTCTATACAGCGCATGATCTTCTCAAATCTAGCTTATCTGAATGTCTTAGTAGCTAGTCGAAAATACTTCGTTAATGACTTGTCTTTAAATGTTGATATCGTATTTATGAAAATATTATACATGTAATACTCATGGGTTGCCTAAGGGAAGACTGATTTTAACTTCATTAATCAGTCCTTTATAACAATTTAATATAACAATAAGTCCCAAGATGAACCCAATTGCTCCATGCAAAATGTGGAGGAAGCAATTCCAATTGTTATTATTCTTCAATTTTTCAATCTTGTAAGCTATTAAGAGGATGTGATTATCTCAATTTAACACTATAACCGTGAAGTATACATAGTTATACTTTTTCATTCAGATGTGCCCCGTCAACATACAAACCTTTCGAAAAAACTGTTGAAATCTTTAAATGGATTTTTCGAGTGTGACAAAACATCTCTCGAACCTGTTCTTTTTTTTTTTTTGTTTATTTATCAATCCATTACAATCTTATTATTTACCTTTGTAAGCTTGTGAATATAATTTGAAAGCATATAATGCTTTATAAGATTCCATTACTTCATCTATTGAAAGCTCTTTATCTTTCCATGCTTTCATATAACTGATATCAACTCCGTATTTCTCAGATATTCATACATAATATGTGAAAACTTGTATAAGAGGAATCCAAATATTTTTCTTATATTTTTCCTTGACATACAATTACATATATAGGTGTTGTGTTTAGAGAAAAAGAAGTAGAATTAGAATACAATTGTGAAGTAGAAAAAGTCCTAGAGAAAGAAGAAAATAGAGGATGTAGAATCTTAGAGTAATACTCATTTTTCAACACTACCCCTCAAGTTGGGGCTGAGATATCTACGATTCCCAACTTGCACGATAAATTTTGAAATCTTTGTTTTCCAATAGCTTTTGTGAAACAATTGGTTAACTGGTCCTTTGTTTGTACAAATGAGGTAATATCACCTTTGCCCGAACCTTCTCCCTGACAAAGTGGCGGTCTACTTCAATGTGTTTTGTTCGCTCATGAAATACAGAATTAGTTGTAATATGAATAGTCGCTTGATTGTCATAGAATAATTTAATAGGATTCATGAAAACCTATGTCTTTAAGCAAAGATTTTATCCAGATAAGTTCACAGGTGGTTGAGGCCATTGCTCTATATTTTGCTTTTGCACTGGATTGAGCAACAACACTTTATTTTTTTACTTTTCCACGTAACTAAGTTACCACCAACAAAGGTACACATGCCAGTTGTGGACCTTCTATCAACAGGATAACTTGCCCAATCTACATTGAGTAGTTTGTAATTTTTAAATTTTCGTTACACTTCATTAGAACTCCTTTTCCAGAAGAGCCCTTTAAATACCGGATAATACGATTTATAGCTTCCTTGTGGATAAATGATGGCTTGTGTATGAACTGACTGAACAAGGGGACGGTTCGAGCAATATCTGGACGGGTAATAAGTGAGGTATATGAGTCACCCAACCAGTCGTTGATAGGTGCTCAATCTCTTCTATAGGCTTTTCCATTTCTTCAGAAAGTCAAACATTATAGTCGACTAGTGTATTGACAGGTTTTACAGCTAATTTTCTTGTCTCCTTAAGCAGATCTAATACATATTTTCTTTGTGATAAGAAAATTTTCTTTTTTGAAGAAGCTACTTCAATACCCAAAAAGTGCTTCAATTTATTAAGATCTTTTATATCGAATTGTGTCTTTAGATTATGCTTCAACTACTGAATGGCTTGATCATCATTACCTGTAATGAAATTATTATCGACATAGATTATAATAATCACTCTTTTTGAAGCTTTCTGCTTAACAAACATTGTATAGTCAGCTCCACTTTGTTTATATCCAAAAGTAATTAGGGCCATTTTTTAAATTTTAAACCAGGGTCTTGGTGACTATTTAAGCCTATAAATTTCTTTCTTTAACTTACATACACACTGTGCTCCCCCTCTCGTGGATGTCCTAGAGGTAGTTTCATATATACTTCCTCGTGAAGATCTCTATTGTGGACCCTCGCCGTTTCGCGCTCCCACACGACGTCGTCCCCTTTCCTTTCGAAAAAAGAAGAAGAGGATGCGTGAGTGCGAATCGCCGTTTGTGCCACTGGTTTGCCTTGTTCTCGAGGGCTTTATTTGGTTGTCGTATTAAGCTGGATATTTTTAGATGAGTTTATATAAGACCAGAGTCGCCACTAACCAGTTACTTCGAATCTACAGTCGGCTAGACCCCATAGAAACGTTAGAGAAGGGGATCCGAAGATTTCTTTATCTAAAATGACTCCTTTTGATCTGCGGCCAGAGATTCGAGGTAAGGGATCACGGTTACAGGGTGGGAAGAGGTTAAGCACCCCACACACTGCTCGTGCCGAAGTACGGTCTCTACTTCACAGAATCGAACTAATACTTGAAAGTCTGTTTTAATCCTCGTGCATTCTCATAGATGACATGATGCATGAATGCAGGTCTGAACAGTAAGAGTTTCTGATGGGCAGGTTTCCATTAACAGGCAAGCCCAGAGCATACGCTCGAACTGACAGGTGCTTTATGCGAGATGCATGCTGTGTGTTTGAATAATCAAAGTGCTTGTAGTGAAGCAGGGGGGTTGGAAGAAAAGTAAATGTTGCACTTATGCTAGATGCAAATGAGATGATGCTGGAAAAAAAGTAGCTAGATGGACGGAGGTGTCGCAATGATTGGCTTCGAGTGGCTGGATCAAGACTTGGATGACTTGGGAGACTTGGGCCAGTGGTCAGGCTGGGTTGGACCAGGGCTAGGCTCTCCTCACGCGGGCTCTCCTTGGTGGAAAGATGGGCTAAAGAGGGATGGAGGAAAACCCGGAACAGACGGGTCGCTATGGACTGGATGGATTACTGAAATGAGAAGGGGAGGGGGGTATTTATAGCAGTGGGCAGTGGCAATTTGTGTAAATAAATTTGGACGGCCCTCAGGGGGCCGCCCGTACGGTCGTTCTCGGGATCCCGCGAACTGTACGGTCCTGCTTCGGGGCTGCTGCTTGGACTCGGTGAGTTGACTCGGTGGGCTGACTCAGTGAATTGACTCGGTGATTTGACTCGACGGGTTGACTCAGTGATTTGACTCGTCGAGTTGACTCGGCGGGTTGACTCGGTGATTTGACTTAGCGGGTTGACTCGGTGAGTTTGACTTTTTTAGGATTTTTTGATTGGTTTTTCTTATGGGGGGTTTTTCAGGCTGATGTTTAGGGGTGAGTTAACTGGGTTCAGGCTTGAGTTAGGTTATGGACTGGGGCTTACAAGGGTGAGTTTGGCTGAGTTTGGAAATGGGATTTGGGGGTATGGTCCTCCATTCATCCAGCTATCTCTACCAGCAGTGTAGCCGAAGGTGGGGTGTCTACAGATGCCCCTCTTTGGCAGAGGTTGCATGCAACAGAATGTCAAAGCGAGTGGACACCCCACTTTTGACCCGGTCATTCATAGATCATGAAATCTTTGCTTGCCTTTGCATCTATGCCAGTTGATCGTCTGGAAATCGATCACTCGCACATACCGCGGAAGTTTGGAGAAAATGTTGCAATTGTCCCTGCATGCGCTGCAACCTGGGTACCCAATCGCAACCCTTCCATTCCCGATCGGTATTAACATCGGAAAGGTACAGTAGAGCCTCTGCGTCTGCCATAGTCTTACGAGGATACTGACCCCGTGATTGATTGTATGTTCGATGTTTTCCCGGATCACTCCAGGAGTACTTGTTTCGCTTGACTGTCAAAGTGGTTAGATGCCCTGCGTCATGTAGTCTTACGGGATTCTACTACTTCGACTTGGACTCAGTCAAGGTACTTCAGGCATCCACGCCTAGGTATGTGCGGGTGGACTTATTCCACCTGATCTGCTGGTTTTGATGCTTGGTTTGCAATTCATTCCTTCCTAGATTGTGGTCTGGAATCTTTGTTGTCCTTTGTATCTGAGTCAGTTGATTGTTTGGAGATTGATAACTCACACATACCGCGGGAGTTTTGAGAAAATGTTGCGATTGTCCCTGCATGCGCTGCAACCTGGGTACCCAATCGCAACCCTTCCATTCCCGATCGGTACTAACATCGGAAAGGTACAGCAGAGCCTCTGCTTCGTAGTCTTACGAGGATACTGACCCTGAGATTGATTGTGTGATGTTTGATGTTTTCCCGGATCACTCTAGGAGTACTTGTTTTGCTTGACTGTCAAAGTGGTTAGATGCCCTGCGTCATGTAGTCTTACGGGATTCTACTACGCCGACTTAGACTCAGTCAAGGTACTTCAGGCATCCACGCCTAGGTATGTGCTGGTGAACTCTTTCCACCCAATCTGCTGATTTTGAAACTTGGGTTACAATTCATCGTTTCCACCTGTTCAAATGGTTTCTTTGACCAAGCCTTTTGGCTTTCATCTTTTCGTATCTTGGCATGTGGTACGACCGCACTGACACTGGAGTTCAGTTCCACCGTACTTTGAGTGCATTGGATCCGATGGTCTCCGGGAAAACCGCGAGACATCGAATCTTATTTGATTTTTACGTCGGCTCCTACCCAGAGATATGGAAGATCTCCTGGTGTTTTGGAGGCAGAACGCTCTACTGGGAAAATATTTTTTGAATTTTTTGAAAAGATACCCACTCTGGGGAGTGATACTCCGTGGGGTTTTTATTTACAAATAGAAATATTTTTTGTCTTTTTGAAATGGAAATCTGGTTTGCATGCACCTCCACTAGGGATGCCTGTGGGGTCTTTAGCTAACCGACTTTTATTTTGAAAGTAGGTAAACATGATGATTGATGCGATGGATGCTGATGCATGGAGATGCATATTTGATGATGGATGCATGGCTTGGCTCATTCTCTTTCAGTTTGATGATTTTGCTTTTGCTGGAGATGCAGAGAATTTTGAGCTTATTGCTTGCAGGGTTGTGCTTCCCTGGGTTTTTTCTTTTTTATACGGGCGTTTGGTTAGCGGGTTGGTCAAGATTCTGACCCGTGGTTAATCAGGTCCATCGTCCCAAGATGCTGTTTCTTTGCTAATGAGAATATACGAGGATGTTATCCGATTTCAAGATGTTCTTCTGGGCATAAATGCGATTGAGACGGTGTTTGGTCGCCAGTTTTGGTCAAGATTCCAATTTGCGGGCGATTGGATCCGTCATCCCAAATTGTGAAGAGAGCGGAGTTCGAGACTCCTGAAGTGTAGTGCTGGGGATAGTGACAATTTTTGTGATTTTTGCAAATATTTGGTCCGAACCTTTACTTGAGTGGTCAGGATAGAGATCGGTTATTGAAAACAGAGGAAATATTTTTTTTTATGGTTTTGAAAATATTTAGTTTGAAAGCAAGGGAAATATTTTATGATTTTTGAAAATATTTTGCAATGTTTTTGTATTTTTTGATTTTTCTGAAATGCAGGGAAAAGTATGGAATTTTCATCCATTTCCAGCTTCTACTACTGGTAAGGCACCCGATCCATTTTACGTCAGCGAGCAGGACGAATCTCACACAGTTAAGTGCCATAGTTTTACATCTTCGGATGAGGAGATTTTGAGGGTTTTCAGTCAACACACCCACAAAGTTGCCTGTTCCTCATGTGCAATGCACATAGACCACGTATCGTCCGACGGACTCCTTCGGCCACAAAATGAGCCACATCCTCACATTTCCCTTAGTCGGTCCAGTTTGGGGCCTTACGTTGCTCACAATTCCGTGAGGGTACGCTCCACCTCCCAACAGCCTTAATCCCCTTCATGTGTTTTAGGAACATGGAACATCCGTCAGATTCAACAGCGACTTCCAAATCAATGTTATCTATCACGGTGCGTTCAACACGAACAGGATTGCGGGGTTCTGCCCGCCTCAACCTTTACCTGTTTAAAAGATTCCGGACACCTGTACGATCAACTGTCAGGCATGTCCGGAATAGGTTAGGAAAGAAAGCCCTCGAGAAGTTAATCCCAGTGTAGTTTTAGGTCTTCGGACCGCTGTGGATGAGTTTGTGCAGTTGAAATTGCTGGTAAATTTTTTTTTTTGTGTTTTGAAAAAGTTCCAGACTTTAACTCGAGTAATCGGGGTTGATGCTGGTTTTTATGGAAAGCTTGAAATCTTTTTGGTATTTTTGAAAATGATCCGGATAATCAAACCTTGATCCCAGCGGTTGAGGCCGATGCCGGTTTTTAGTTGAAAGAAGGAAAAGGTCCCCCGAGAAATTAATCCCAGTGTAGTTTAAGGTCTTCGGACAAAAAATATGTACATGCTGAAAATACATTCTTTTTGTGATTTTTTTGAAATGTTCCAGGCTGTTAAATCTTAATTTGAGCGATCAAGATTAACGCTGGTTTTTATTGGCAATCTCTCGGGATTTTGTTCCCGACGTAGTTTAAGGTCTTCGGACAAAAAATATGTACAAGCGATGCTGGAAATCACATTTTTTTTTTTTAGAAAATGTCCGGAGTCATCAGATCTTGATGAAGACCGATGCCGATTTTTATTGAAAATCTCTCGGGATGTCGATCCCGACGTAGTTTAAAGTCTTCGGACCAAAAACTGTACAAGAGAGTACTGGAAATGTATATATATATTTTTGTGATTTTTGAAAAGTGTCCGGTGTTGTCGGATCTTGACTCGAGCAATCAAGACCGATGCCAGTTTTTATTAAAAATCTCTCAGGATGTCGATCCCGATGTAGTTTATGGTCTTCGGACCCAAAACTGTACAAGAGAGCAGCAATCAAGGTGGGAGATTCCGGGGATTCTTCTTAGAATGGTTCAGATCATCAGGTCATGCCTTTGGATGGTTGAGATCACTGTTTGACCAAGTCAATTCTTTTTCTTTTTCTTGAAAATTCCATGGAACTTTTTCCACATCATCAAGCCAATTTCTCACCACTTTCTCACAAGATTAGATTTTGGTGAGATTCCTTACTTTTTCTCATCATTCTCTCCATCACTTCATTCTTACAAGGAGGTACAAGATTCACTTGCAACCACCCTTCCCAAGGAGGAGTTCTTCCCAAGGAGAGAGGGGGAAAGGTCGTTTCAACTAGAGGGAGGGTAGGACGGCCCCCTGGGCACCGCCCAAACCGTCCCTGCCCACTGGTTTTTTCAGTGGGTTGGGTAAAGGGGTGCCCTCTCCTTTTCTATATAACATGGGGCACCCTTGGCCCCTCCAACGTGCAATCTCTCTCTTCTCTCTCTCATACTCTCTCTTTCTTCAAGTTTTTTTTCTCTCTTTTGGTGGTTCTTTGCTCTTTTCAAGTGGTGGGCCTTAGTGAAACTTTGGGACAGCAAGGTGGTCCCCCTTTGGTGAGTGGTGAAGGTATGGACCACTCCCTTTTCTCTCTTGTCCTTTTCCTTCTTCATTATCTTTTCTCATGGTTCCTTTCTTTTCTTCATGTAGCTATTTCAAAAGAAGTGAAGGTGGGCCCAAGTATTTTTGGCCTTTTTTTAGATCTCCAATCTCTTATAAAGGTGGTGCATGGAGAAGGACATTGCAAGCTTCCATTTCATTCTTTCTTTTCTTTTTTCACTCCCTTCATGTGTATGTAAAGGGTAATTTTGCCATGTCCATCAAGTGTGCATGGCAAAATATCCTATCTTTCTCCATGGGAGTTGGGCCTCTTTTCATGTGTATCAAATGGGCTCAAAGTGAAGTCATGGCCCTTGGTGTATTTGATGGGCCCAATGCTTCATTTTGGGCTCACTCTTGCTCTCTTTTCTTTGTCATTTTTCCTTAGAACTTTTCTTTTCTTTTCCATCTTCTTTTCAAGTTTTGGGCCCATGGGAATGGTAGGGCCCACCTCAAGTTTTGGGCTCTTGGGACTCACTTTGTGTGGCCACATCTTTCTTCACATGTGTATGGACAAAGGTGACTAGCCCATTCTTCACTTGGATCTTCAAGTGGGCTAGATTTCTTAATTGGGCCCTTGTGGTCAAGTAGCCCAAATCTTCCACCATCTCTTGATTATGATGTACATCCTTATGTACAAAGTGTGGTGGGCCCCTTAGGATTTTCCATATGGATGGGCTTTTGGGCCTTTATTGAAACTTGTGCATTTCTTTGGACCATGTGTGCACCACTACACTTTGTTCATGTATGATTTCTTTCTTTCATGCTTTTTCTTTTGATGGATGGAGGACTTGAGTTACTTGATCATCTACAAGTCTCATGAGTGGGTTGTTTCAACAATCTCACTAAGTTCAAATGGTTTTTTTTTCTTGTGGTAAGAAAGTGGTGTTCAAGAGTTTCCTTCAATGTTATCAATCTCAAATGGATGATTCTTCTTCAAGTGAGCTATCCATGCAACCATAGCTCCTTGAACTTCTCTTAGGGTGCTTGGTGGGTCATCCACCATCATTCTCAAAGATGAGTGATTTTTTTTGTGAGGAAGAATGATACCCATAAGTTGCCCAATTTTGCCCCATGCTTTGGGGCATTTTGGATTTTGATCTTTAAGTGGGCTATGTATATCATTCTTAGCCATTTTCATGATGGTTGGGTGACTCATCAAGCCATGCCCTCTTGTGCTCGAATGGTCCCCTTGTTTTGTAAAGAAATTGGTGCACATAAGTTGCCCAAACTTGTCCTTGCATGGACATTTCCGACTTTGATTCTTCATGTGGGCTATGTGCATCAATTTTTTTTTTTACCATTGGCTTCTTTGATTCATATGTTTGTGGGTAGACCGCCATGTTGTGCTCTCATAGTCAAAACTTTCATCAAAATGGTGCACATAAGGATGCCCATGGTTAGCCCATGAATGGGTCCTCATGTTTTTCCAGTGGGCTATGTGCTCCCTTCAATCCATTGAGGTGAGGCATTTGGGTTGCTCTTGGGGGCCCACTTCCTTTCTATTCCCCACTTGTCCATGTACATGTGTAAAAAGACGGAAACATCTTAAGTGAGAATCATGGCCTTGGCATAAAAAGTGGATCAACCTTGGCCACACATGGACTTTGAAGAGGGATTTCTCATGTCAAGTAGGATTCTTATCCCTTGTTGATCTCATGGCACTTGAGTGCATTTGTTGTCCAAAGTATGTCCTTAGATGATGGACTTTCCTTGCCTAAGACATGACATGCAACATTCTTTAAGGTGGGCCTTGCTTTCTTTAATGGGCCCAACACATATCCTAGGTAACACATGGAGTCGGACTTTGGATTTTGCATCTGAATGTGAGCCCCATCCCATGGGTTTCCTGGATGATAATTTGGATTTTGACGGGTAAAGGATAGGTACTTACCTTGCCAAGCTTGTAGGATTCAATGGCGGACGGTACAAGAGGACATCAGGTGATTGATGAGGATGATCCTGCCTTCATCATCCGCCGAGGGGCCCATATGTGTTCTTTGGCTCAAGGGCACCAACCTCTTCCCGCCATCAAGGGTCGAGGTACCAGAGATCACTGGGATAACTGGGTGAAACATCCACGGCCTTTGCTTGAACGAGTTCTGGCTGACACTCCTTTTGCTGGCCTCCTTACCTTACGCTTCCATAACAACAGTGCCAAACGCATGATGCTCGCGGCTCTTTGCGAGAGGTGGCGGGATGAGACCCACACCTTTCAACTCCCTTGTGGCGAATGGGGAATAACTCCCCTGGATATTTATATGTAAATCGGCTTTCCATTTCATGGGGCAGTTGTTCCCCAAGTCAGCTCTCTTGCTCCCATCACTTCCACTGACTGGCTACGGCTTGTTGGTGATATCCCGCTTGAAGATGAATTCCAAGGCCATCAAGTAAAGATGCGATGGTTCTACAACACTTTTGCTTCCTTCACCCCCACTACCGAGCTAGAGGCCCTACACAAGGCACGGGCCATAATTAGTTATGCCTTCAGGTCCTTCCTCTTCTGCCACGCGAATGAGAGGGTCAATCCTAAATTTCTTCGCTTGGTTGAGGATCTTCACCACCCATACAATTGGAACGGGGCTATCTTGACTCATGTTTTCCAGGGTTTGGATAAGACCTCCCGGAATAGCCGGTCCTTCACACGTTTCTGGCCTGTCGTTGAGGTACTTCTTCTTTAATCTTCCTTGGAGACATTTGTCTTCTTTCTTTCTCTGATCGTTAGGTGTGCCCTTGCCCAGACTTGCTTTTATGACCATTTTGCCCACCTTGCGCCGAGGATACGGGATGACATTGAGCCACCTTTGTATCGTCACATGTATTGGCATCAACAGAATCGTCAGCGGAACTCCCGAGTCTCTGGGGACAACTGGCGTGCCGACATAGACGGATTGACCGTTGAAGATGTAAGTATCTTGCTTTCCTTATCCCTCGTGCTGCACTGTAACTGATCGTGATGACCTCCTTTGCTGTAGCTTGCTCGGATGCCGTACGCCAACTTTCCTCTCTATTACACCCCTCAGCGTGTGGAGGCCTATGATGCTTCATGCCTCCGGATCATGCTTCCTGACGCTGAATCATTTCAGTGGTATTTGGGTGAGAGGCTGCTTCGACAGATTACCGGGGTGGCCCGAGTCCCTTGTTCTGCACCTCCTCCAGCTGCTCAGGTCCCAGCTGATGAGATAACTGATGCTCTTATGGGCCAGCCCGGGTTTCGTTTCACGATCCCGGATCGCGATTATGATGAGTGGTACTTGTTGTATGGCCAGGGGCCTCTGCTTCCTCCACTTTATGTTCCTGGGGGCCGTCGCAGATACGCTGGAGGTTCAGTGACAGCTCCTTTGATGGATCTTCATCGTCGGGAGCGGGACGAGAGGAAGGATGACGACGACTATGTTGGTGACTTGTAGCCTGCTTTTGTATTCAGCTTACTTGATGTATGACTTTCTTCTTTTTGCTTTTACCCTCTTTTGTATCCAAAATCTTCTGAATGAATATACAACCTCTGACTTGTCTCAAATTACTTGATGATGCCTACATATTCTGAATGATTTGTGGAAGACGAGACTTTTTAACTGCATGGATGACGACTTGAATGGCTCAGATTGCTTGATTTGGCCCTGTGGGCCCCTTCTAGATCTCAGCTTTGCTTTGGAGCACCTTTTCTTGATGTTTTGTGAGGTTTAGAAGGCTTCTCATGGTGTGGATGATTATATGAACGGCTAAGATTGCTTGATTTGGCCTTGTGGGCCTACTTGATGATCAGATCTTGGATCCTGGCCCTTCTCTTGATGATCAAACCCTTGATCTTGCTATTTGATGATCTATGCCAGCTTTTCCATGGTTTGGATCATGATGATCTAGTCTTTGAATGGCTCAGATTGCTTGTGGGCCTCTCTTGATCAACTTTCTCTCCCTTTGACTTGATCGGACCCATTCTGGCCGCAGTACTTCATGATTGGACAGGTGGGGTACCTTCCAAATGATTCTGATCATCCTCAATTGAAATCTGGAATGGATTGGAGCCTTGGGCGACCCTCAGGGTGCCATCTGCTGATGTGGACTGTCAGCCTCACCTACCAACGACCATGGAGCCAATCCCGCGGAGAGAGAGGAAGTGTGTCCGTACAGGCGGCCCACAGCGGGCCGTCCAAGGTTCGCCTCTTGTGGGGCCTGGGTTGGCTCTGGTTCGGACAGTGAGCATATTCTCCTGGCTGCTGTCTCCCTCATCCCTGTACCCGATTCTTCGATTCAGCCATGAATCTCTTCCTTGTCTCATCTTCCCTTCTCCTTTTGTCTTTTCCTTGGCTTGTCTTTTCTCAAGCAATGGATGGTGGAGATTTAGGAGCTATGGGGGCTGTCCATGGTGGGTCCCATACTTCAGAAAGTGTTGAAGGCTTTAATGATGGAGGGTTTTCTTTAATAGATGGTGGAGATGGAGCATTGAATGGGGGCATTGATGAGGGGCTAGGGATGGTGGTTGGTGGAGCTTTGAATGGCCCCATTAATGGCAGCCATGCTGAAATTTCAGATTTGAATGGGCCATTGATTATGGGAGAAATGGATGGTATGGATGGGATGATGAGATGGGACATAGGTGAGGCTATGCATCCCTTGAGTGTGGGCCGTATGGATGATGTGGTTGATGGTGGTGATGGGGGTATGATGGACATAGATGGGTTGATCTCATGTTTGGATGGTATGGATGGTTCAGATGATACCTTTGATGGTCTGGATGCTCTTGATGATGGCCAAGATGTGCGGCATACTTGCTTGAGTGGACTTGATGTGATCATTGATGATGTCCCCTTGATGATGGACGGTGTGGATGCCTCGATGATCCCTTTGATTGGTCAGGATGATGACTGGATTCATGATTTCCTGTTTGAGAGGGCCGCAGGTCCAGATTTGACCGTTGATTCTTCGATCGGGGTTGTCGGGACCCTTCTCGACAGTTCAGATGCCTTCTTTGATGGTCAGATTGGTCAGGATTGCCACGATGTGTGGTGTGATATTTGCTGATAGCCCTTTTGATGGAGAGTATCGTCCTTCTCCTAATCGTCGGTCTTTTGTGCACTCTGTTCATGAGGTGGGCGAGTCGTCTCATGCGGCTGAGGTCGTGACAGTTTCAGACAGTGAAGTGACTATATCAGACATAGCCGTTACTGGGGGCAGGTCAGGGGCTGTTGAGTCTGCAGAGGTTCCAGCTTTTCCTTCTCCTTCGCCCGTTGATCTTCCGATCCTCGATGAACTGTCATTGATTTCTGGGCCTTTTGTTCTGGAGGGGGTACCCGTGAGGACTTGTTAGTTGCTCCCTCGTCCTTCTTGCTCGCCACGACTGCTTGCTTGGCTTGACAGCTTGTCAGCTTATGAGATTCGAGATTTGGAGTCCTATGGCTTCAGCAGTCTGATTCATATGGCTAGAGTTGACATTGATTGGAGGATGCTCGGAGCTGCACTGATTGACTGGGTCCCCTCGTTGAACTTGTTCGCGTTCAACAATATGGAGATGGGACCCTTTTTGGAGGAGCTTGTGCGCTTGACAGGCCTACCTTGGGATTATACTCAGTATTTTTCGCTGAAGACATTGCCGAAGACTGCCACACCGCAAACTGGTTCGGGATCCCCTATCTTGTTCGGCCTGCAGCTGCCAGCCAGGATGCTGTAGTGTTCTCCTTGGACTTGCTGTATGATCTTTTTTCGGGTCCTCGGAGTGTGGCCGGATCTGTTCTTGCTCGGAACGCATTGATGTTCTGCTTGATAGCTGAGGCGCTATTCTCGGGATGGCGCAGGTCCCAGACTCCTTTGCTTTTTGAGGTGATGGGCCGAGCTGCCCGACGGCAGGGAATCACTTCTCTCATCCTGCCGAGCTGTTTAATGGGCTGACTGACTGTGCCCTGGGCCGCACTCGTGTCCTTCGCGGCTACTGTGTATTTCTTCAGGTATCTTTTCTGCACCTTTCCCTTCTTGCTTTGTTAGGAATTGCTTTGCTCTAGCTGAACTTCTTTTCCTTCTTGTGATCAGGTCTGGCTATGGGAGCGTCTTTCGCTGACTGTTAGGAATTGCTTTGCTCTAGCTAAACTTCTTTTCCTGTACCATTTCCTGACACCCGTCGCCCAGACCTTATGCCGCACATCATGGAATTTCTTCCTCATACAGTTAGGATGAGTGAGCCCTTGTATCGCAGGATGTTCGCTGATCTTCGTGACTGGAATGTTCGTTGGGATTCATCTTGGCTTTCACTTCCTCCAGTGCTTTGTGATGCGCACCGCCTTCCTTTGATGCTGGTAAGCTTTCGATCTTACTTTTCTTACCACCCTATCAGGTTCCTGCGGCAGTTTGGGTATGAGCAGGATGTTCCTCTTTTTGCTTTCACGGGTATCGGGCGTCGAGCACTTCCATCCAGAACCTCTGACTTTAGGACTCGGGTCGATGGATCTTGGGCGAGTTACTTGACTGCCGATTTGCTTGGTTTTGAGTTGTGGGCTTTTCCGACGGTGACCGCCCCATATCAGTATTGGGTTGCTGAGCAGTCTCTGTATCGACGTATCCCTTGCTGGCACCAGACTGCTGATGAGGATGAGCAGGATATCCTTGGAGATGCCGGCTCTTCATCTGGTTCATATGAGCCTTTTGAAGAGCGCCCATTCATCGATCCTGGCTTCCTTTTGGCCACTCATGGCCATTTACTGTTTGAGATCTCTGCACTTCGGTATCATTGTGAGATGATGTCGAGGAGGTTGGCTGCCGATCAGAGGTTGTCTGATGAGGAGGCCGCGATCTGAACCCTTGAGCGCGATGAGGTGCATTACCTGCGTATGGAGGTAAGCACGTTGAGAGCGAGGCTACTTCATTATGAGTCAGAGGACTTACCTGATGTGGCCGAGGAGGAGGGTAGAGATTGATTGTGTTGGCCACCTGTACATTCCTTTTTGCATGGTGTATGATTGATGATGATGCATTTTTTTTGTATTTTTTGAAAAAGATGACATGATATGTGTAAAAGAGATATGATGCTTTTAATGAAAAAGAAAAAAACTTTTTTGAGAATCTATTGTGCCATGAGTTGTCTTGTGAGTGTGTTTGGATTTTGTGTCGGGATATAGGAATCAGAACTGAGGCTCGGCCAATGCTTTGACCAATGTCTCGAGATTGACTTGCTTGATCCTTTGGTTCCATAGAGGTGTAGGCAACGGAAACTATTGCCTCCTGAGATTGTCAGAATTTGTAGAGCTCTTCGTTCCTGACTGTGTTTCTTCTTTTTTTTTTGAACTGTAATTGCTTAAACCGTTCTGAATCGTCTGATTTCTGGGTACTTGCACTTTTAATTTTTTCTTTTTCCATTTGAGTCATTTTTGCCTGCAGCGCTCTTTCAAGTTTTCACCACAGCCGGCCTTTTCCCGTCATTTTTGCCCATGGCGCCCTTTCGGGTTTTCACCACGTCCCGGGTGTTTGATCTTGCCTGCCCCTTAGCAACTATGCTGTTTTTACCCTCGGCGCCCTTTCAGGTTTTCACCAAGTCCGCCGTATGCCCACTGTTTTTACTCGGAGCGCCCTTTCGGGTTTTCACTCCGCCCTCTTTATTTAGGCACACATTTTCTTTTTTCTTTTTTCTTTTTTCTGGATCTTTAGATAATTGTGGCAGCTAGAAGTCTGAAATCCGTCGTTGCCAGCCGATGACAGTCTTTTAACCTTTATCCTAAGTTACGATGATAGAGCTGTTGGTCTTAGCTAAAGACCCTTCTGAGATGAATGGATGGATGACTGTGTTTCTTCTTGGATTGATTTTTTCTCAGGTGCCTTGCTTTGGCTTCCCTTTTCTTTTTTCTCTTTTTTTTTCTTTTGTATTCTTTTGTATTCTTTTTTTTGTATTCTTTTTTTTTTTCTCTCTTTTTCTTTTGAATCCCCTTATTTGAAACACTTGTTGGTAGACGGAAATAATTTCTCAGAGGTTTTAGCTTCGACCTCTTGACTTCAGCTCTATTAAAGTAACTCTTGATAAAGTCAGAATGACTTACCCGTGAACGATCTTCACTTTGTCGGCGTCGATTGGCTCAGGAAGATCCACCCCTCTCATGCTGGTGAGTCTGAGGGCGCCTCCCGGAAGTACTTCTCTGATGATCAGCGGTCCGTCCCACAAGGGTTTGAACTTTCCTCTGGGATCCGGAAGGTGTGACGGTAGAATCTTCTTCATGACCATGTCGCCTACCTTGAAACTTTTTTTTCAGACTCTCTTGTTGCAAGCCCGAGTGATCCTTTTCTGATAGCACTGTGAATGACTTAGCGCACGCATACGCTTTTCATCTGCTAGCTGCAACTGATCGAATCTGGCCCGTTGCCATTCTCCTTCTTCAACTCCGCTTTCTAGTAACACTCATAGTGATGGTATTTCCACCTCGACTGGCAGAACTGCTTCCATTCCATAAGTAAGCTCGAAAGGAGTAACGCCCGTAGCAGACCGTACAGACGTTTGATAGGCCCAAAGTGCATATGGGAGCATATCTGACCAATCTCGATAGGTCACGACCATCTTCTCGAGTATCTTGACGATTGTCTTGTTTGCGGCTTCTACCCCACCATTCATCTGAGGACGGTAGGGGCTTGATCGATGACGTTGGATCTTGAATTTGCTGAGGAAGTCATCCATCTTTTTGTTGACGAACGGGGTCCCATTATCTGTGATGACAACATTGGGGATTCCATATCGGCATATGATGTTGTTCTTCATGAATTTGATCACCTGGGATGCTGTAATCGTGGTATATGAGGCTGCTTCTACCCACTTAGTGAAGTAGTCGACTGCCACAAGTATGTACTCATGACCATTTGATGCTTTGGGACTAATCTTGCCGATGATGTCGAGTCCCCACATGGAGAAGGGCCAGGGGGTGGTCAGGTTGTATAATTCTGATGAGGAGGCATGGATTTGATTCGCATGCTCCTGACACTTGAAGCATTTTCTGACGTGCTGGCAGCAGTCTGTCTCCATGGTGAGCCAATAGTAACCGAGTCGTAGAATCTTCTTTGCCATCATGTGCCCGTTCATGTGTGGGCCACAGATTCCTTCATGTACTTCTTTCATGATCTTTGCAGCTTCTGTTTCATCGACGCATCGAAGGAGGATGTGATTATAGGATCGCTTGTAAAGAACTTCGCCACTGATGGTGAACTGGCCGGCCAAACGCTGGATGGTTCGGCGATCTGTTGCTGTTGCTGTCTCTTGATACTCCTGGTTTTTGAGATATTGCTTGATGTCGGTATACCAGGGTTTGTCAGGGACAGCTTCGGTTTCTTCTATTTGTAGGCAGAAAGCAGGTTCATCTTGAATTTCGACTGTGAGCTCCCATTCTGAAGCTCCTTTCGAGATCTCGAGCATTGATGCGAGTGTAGCGAGAGCATCTGCAAACTGGTTCTTGGCTCTGGGCATGTATGAGAAGGTGACTTCTTTGAATTCTTCGATCAGATTTTCAAGATACACATGATATGGTATCAACTTCTCGTCCTTGGTTTTCCATTCACCATTGGTCTAATTGATGATAAGCTGTGAGTCTCCAAATACTCGTAGCTTCTTGATGCCCAAGATTATGGCTTCCCTTAAGCCAGCGATGCATGCTTCATACTCTGCCATGTTGTTAGTACATTCGAATGCTATGCGCCTTGAGATAGGAATAGGGACATCATCCGGAGAGTAGAGGATCACTCCAATACCACTCCCTTTAGAATTTGTTGCGCCGTCGAAGAATAACGTCCACTCATCTTTCTTCTTCTTTTCATCCCCTTCAATAAGCAAGAGATCTTCATCAGGGAAGAATGTCTTGAGCGGTTGATAATCCAGGAGAGAGTGAGCGGCAAGATGATCGGCGAGGGCCTGCCCCTTAATTGCCTTCTGAGTGACATAGGTGATGTCGAATTCAGACAGGAGTAGCTGCCATTTAGCTATCCTTCCAGTGAGTGCCGGTTTCTCGAACCGGTATTTGAGCTGATCCATGTGAGCGAGGAGGAGAATAGGGAATGCAATCATGTATTGACGGAGTCGCTAAGTTGCCCAGACTAGGGCGAGGCAAGTCTTCTCGATTGGGGAATACCTGGTCTCGTAGTCGGTGAACTTTCGGCTCAAATAATATATTGGTTTTTCCTTCTTCCCAGTCTCGTCGTGCTGGCCGAGGACACAGTCGATGGCTTCTGCTGCTACTGAGATGTAAAACAATAGTGGACGTCCAGGAGTGGGCGGCACTAGGACTGGAGGATTCATGAGATATTTCTTGATGCGATCGAAGGCAACTTAGCAATCGTCATTCCATTCTTTTGGAACGTTCTTCCGAAGGAGCTTGAAAATGGGCTCATAGATAGGTGTGAGCTGTGCGATGAAGCGACTGATGTATTGAATTTTGCTGAGGAAGCCACGAATTTCTTTCTCTGCTCTAGGAGGGGGCATCTCGATGATTGCTCTGGTTTTAGTCTCATCGACCCTGATGCCATCCTCGCTCACCATAAAGCCGAGGAGCTTACCTCCCGTTGCACCGAAGACACATTTCTGAGGGTTGAGACGGAGCTTGTACTTTTCTAATCTGTTGAATAACTTCTTCAGATCTTCAAAGTGTCCCTCAATTGTGTGAGATTTGACTATCATATCGTCCACATATACTTCAAGCTCTTTGTTCATCATGTCGTGGAATAGTGCTGTCATTGCTCGCTGATATGTTGCTCCTGCGTTCTTCAGACCGAACGGCATTACCCTGTAACAGAAAGTTCCCCAGGGAGTGATAAACGATGTCTTCTCGCGATCTTCGACGGCCATCTTGATCTGATTATAACCTGAGAACCCGTCCATAAATGAGAAGATCGTGTATCCAGCAGTGTTGTCGACCAGAGTGTCGATATGTGGCAAAGGGAAGTCATCTTTAGGACTGGCCTTGTTGAGATCTCGGAAGTCGATGCACATTCGAACCTTGCCGTCCTTCTTTGGTACTGGTACGATGTTGGCGAGCCATTCAGGGTAGTTGGAGACTACCAAGAATCCTGCATTGTACTGCTTGATGACTTCATCTCGGACTTTCAGAGCCCATTCTGGCTTCATTCTTCGAAGTTTCTGCTTTACTGGCTTCATATCTGCCTTGGTTGGCAAATGGTGTACAAAGAGCACTTCATCGAGCCCCGGCATGTCTTCATATGAGAACGCGAAGTTGGACAATCTTGGAGCTAGGAACTCTATCATTCTCTGCTTCATCTCAGGTGGCAACGATTTCCCAATGCGTACTTCCCTAGGGATCTCAGGTGTCCCCAAATTCACTATCTCGAAATCATCGGCTACAACATTGGCTTTAGATTCGAACTTTCTGAGGAGATCCTCTAGTTCGAGAGCCGGGTCATCATCTTCCTCATCCCGAGCTTCGTCCAGACCCATGAGCTCGAAGTCTAATTCGATGTCAAAATCATATGATTCGACTTCAAACTCATGTGACTCTTTAGACGGACTTGGCACACTATTGAATGCAGGAAAAGAAATGTTTTTTGGTTTTTGAGAATTTTCTGAAATGGAAATGCTTGATGTTTTTGGGTTTTGAAAGTTTTCAATTTTTTTGGATTTTTGAAATTCAAGGGACTTTGAACAAGTGGGCATTGCAGACCATGATTGATCCCAGCTTGTTCCAAAGTTCCGATTGCTGCTTAAACAGGCATTTTTTTTGGAAGCCAGAGCCCTCAGATGGCTCTTTGGCTGATTTAAAAGTTAGGGAAACGGATGACCACTCAGGACCCCACACTTCCTCCCCTGAAGAGGTGGGGGTTGATGATTCGGGCGAAGAATCACAGTCTGGCCCAATGACCATGATTTCTCGCTTGTTGGGTTCGAGATCTGAGTCGTACTCAGTCCCTCCCGGATCACTTACCTCGCACTGCAGTTCGTCTGGTTCCACAGCGAGATACAAGTTTGAAATCTGGACATTGGACCAATCCAGGGCTGGCCATTTCCCTTTCTTGGTCCAATGAATGGGCTGCTTCTGCCCTTGGCTGATGATTGGTGATGTTGATTCTGCAGAGATGGGTGGGTCGTGCCCTTTACTGATTGATGCTGAGATGGACAAGTTGTGCCCCTGGCTGGCTGGAATTGAAGAGGACAGGTTGTGCCCCTGGTTGATTGATGCTGAAATGGGTAGGTTGTGCCCCTAGTTGGGAGCAGGTATCAGAGTAACTTGGTCCTGAAGCTGCTGTATTTGACTTTCTTCTTCATCTTCATCCTTTCCTTCTTCTTCCGGAGGCTTAGACGGTTCGAGAATCTGATCCCATCGAATGGGGGGCCACGTGGCCCAAGCTAAGCTCATCGGGAGGCCTTTGTGTAGTGCAGTCGGTTAATTCCCTCCTGGATCTTTGCAAGGTTCTCCTGGCTTGACGAATTGGATGGGTGAGCATCGAAATTTCTTCCTTCTTTTGTCTATGAAGATCGCCCTGTATCCGAGTCCCCATTTATGTTGGTTATATATCAGCGGTATCTTTCTGGACTTGAAATGATTCTTCATTCGGTATTTGAGGCTCAGACGTTCTGCTGGTGAAAAGACACGGTCCACCCTTATCGGTTCCGGATTGGCAATAGAGTTCACAGTCTCGAATTCGAAACTATGAAACAGGACGTCTTCTTCAGAGTGCTGGATATCGATGACCGGGATGTCTGGTTCAGTGGCAGCAGCATTGGAAGGAATGATGAACTCCTCCTCTGCATGGATAGAGATCACTTGATTTCCACAGATGTATTTCACTCGTTGATGCAGGGTTGATGGCACAGCCCCCACCTTGTGCGGCCAAGGTCGTCTGAGCAACATGTTGAAAGAGGCTGATATATCCAGGATTTGGAATGTGATAGTGGAGATTTTCGGACCTATCTGTACCTCTATGTCGACCTCCCCTTCCACTGATTGGCAGGTATTGTCGAATGCTTTGACGCATATGGTGCTGGGTCGAAATGAAGAAGGACTGATTCCCAGACGTTCCGCAGTCTTAAGCGGGCAGACATTTAAGCTTGAGCCATTATCGATAAGGACCAGCGGGACACAGAGGTCTTTGTATCGTAAGGCTATGTTGAGGGATCGCCCATGATCGCGTCCTTCCGGTGGTAACTCATTATCGGTGAAGGTGATGGCACGTGGAGCCAGGAGTTGTCCAATCATCAATGCTATCATCTCTGGTGCCGTATCAGAGGAGACGTGAGCATCTGTCAAGGTTTTGGCAAACATTTCTCGGTGTATGCGAGATGTGCAGAGTAGCTCCCATACTGAGATTTGAGCAAGGATTGACTTGAGCTGAGTCGCCACATCGTATGCGGCTTCATTTTTATTGCCAAGGCCTGAGAGAGCGCCTTTGGGATCTCCTCTGTTCTGATTATCTCTTTGGATGCAACGCCCATTGGGATTCATGTTCCCTACTTCCGCACATTCTGGATAGTGCCAGGGGACCTCTTTATAATTTTCCTCACCTTTGCCTTCTAGGACCACCGGCTCTTGCAACGGTGGTGGTGTGGGTACCAGATCTTCCTCGTATGGAGCTTTTGCCTTGACGACTATATTGTTGCCTGTGCTGAAGGGGTAATATCGAGGCTTATCTTCATAGATCACATAAGGTCGCGGTCCTGGCTTGACCGTTCCTGGAGCAGGAGGCTCCCATGGAATGAATACTGGTCCTCTTGATATGGCAGGGGGTTTCTCTGTTCGTCCCAGCTGTCGCAGTGTGATTGACACGCCTCCGGGATTTGCCCCTTGCAATATGACTGGCTCAACTCGAGGAGCTCCTTCCAAGACAATGGGCTCTTGCTGCTGATGAGCATGGTTTCTCCATGGTGAATTGTATTGTTCTTGTGCTGAAATTGCCCCTTGCAAGATGACAGGTTCGTATGTGGGCTCGATGTAAGATTGTGCTCCTTCCAGAATGACTGGTTCCCAACATGAAGGGCTGTAAGATGCCCCTTGCACAACTGGCACATCATATGGAAGTGTTCCTTCGAGTACTACTGGCTCGGAGACTGAAGGAGGAAAGGGACTTGCCCCTTGCACAATCGAAGGAGGATTTGTTGGCCCATAAGTGTAGGCATGAATGGACTGGATAGGGGAGAAGAAGCGATCGAGGCGCTCTCCTTCTTCTATGCTGTTGACGGTGGGGCCACGAGATGAACTGGGATCCGTCGAATGTTGAGGCAGAGGATTCTGAAGAATGTTGGTGGAAGTTGCTGCAGGAGTTCCAGGGACCGAAATGACGATCTTTCGGTCGTCGATTAGATCTTGTATGGCATTCTTCAAAGTAAAGCATCGATCAGTGGTATGGCCACGTCCTTGAAGGTAGGCGCAATACTCATTTTCTCGGTAGTTAGGAGGTAGAGGATTTGGAGGAGGCCTGGGTGTCATCAGAGTGAGTAACTGCTTTTGTACCAGTATAGTCATGACTTGACTAAGTGGTTGAGTGAGTGGAGTGAACTTCCTGAGCTCCCTGTAATTCTGCCTATTCTGGTATGAGTATTGACCGTTCCCTCTGAACTGCTGCTGTTGTCGAGGTGGTTGTGGCTGTGGTTGAGGATTCGGTTGCGGCTGATACCTCTAAGGTTGGTGCTGAACCTGATTCTGCTGATACTGTTGACGTCCCTGTGGGGGAGCATATTGATTACCCTAAGTAGTGGTGTTGATGTTGTTTACCTCTGTCGGGCGGGGAGGAGAACCGCTGCGGTTTCCGTTCCCATACCCGATGGGTCTTCCCTCCACTCTGTTCCTCTTGACTGGAGTGGTTTGATGAGGCCATGGGGAAATTATCCCGGCACGGATTCCTGCTTTGACTTGCTCTCCAGCACGGATCAACTGTGAGAAATTTGCATATGGGTGCGAAATGAGATATCCAGATATGCTCGGATATGTTGAATGAACAATCATGGAGATTTGTTCTTCGTCTTCAATAGGTGTCCGCATTCTGGCTGCCATAGCTCGCCAACGTCCCACATAAGCTGATAGTGTTTCGTCACTCCTTTGCCTGAGAGCCGCGAGGTCAGCTCTTCTGGGTGCCATGTTGAGATTGCATGCGAATCTGTCGACGAAAGCCTGGGAGAGTTGTTCCCAAGTCCTGATGCGATGATAGTCCAATGAGGTGTACCAATCTAGGGCATCGCCTTTCGGGGATTTTTGGAACAAGCGAATGAGGGCCCCTTCATTTCCTGAGATTGCACTCAGCTCTTCACAG
This sequence comes from Liriodendron chinense, assembly GCA_003013855.2. NCBI lineage: Eukaryota > Viridiplantae > Streptophyta > Magnoliopsida > Magnoliales > Magnoliaceae > Liriodendron > Liriodendron chinense. The sequence goes on from ML058446.1 coordinate 7,625,397, forward strand.
AAGGCCTTGAGATGTGCTGTGGGACAACCGCTGCCATCGTATCTTTTGAATTTTGGTACCTCAAAGTTTTGAGGTACTTGAGCATCTGGGAAAGGACACAAGTCTCTGAACTTGGTCGAAGGTAGATCGATTCCTTGTTGTCCCTGAAGCTGATTTTGCAAGATCTGGAACTCCTCCCGCAACTCGTCTAGTCCTGAATGATCTGTTCGAGCGACTGGTGCCTCTTGGAGTAAGGCACGTTCTTCTTCGGCATAGTGGTCGATGTCTTCGACCCTATGGGCTTGCTGAAAAGCAACCGCGGGTTGCTGAAATTGATTTGATGACTGAACTGGATTCTGATGAACTTGTGCTTGAAAGGATTGTAACTGAACTGGGGATTGTACTGAAGGTTGAACTGGAACTTGTTGGAAATTAACTGGAGATTGCTGAATTGAAGATTGCTGGAAATTAACTGGAGTTTGCTGAATTGAAGATTGTTGAAAATTAACTGGAATCCCATCGGCGGAGATGTGCTGGAATTGAAAAGTGCTCCTGTTTGCAGGAGGCTGAGATGCTGGGAAGTGACCCCCTTGTTGGGTATTCGCCACTGTCCGCTGATTGATGTGGGCTTGACATTGACCCCCATTATGGGCATTCGCCAGTGCGGTCCCTGTTGCTGGAAATTGGATTGAAATCCCATCGGCGGGGATGTGCTGAAATTGAAAAGGGGTCCCATCGGCGGGGACATGCTGAAATCTACTGAGACTGTTGTCTGTAAGATTGACTGGAAGCTGACTGGAAGTTCCTGCGACAGGACTGCTCTGAGGCAGCCTTGTCGTCGCGGGAAGGTACTGAGGAGGATGCCCCATAGCGAAGGGCTGAGACGGCTGCTGTCGGTAGTCTTGGGCAGACTCCGATGGTTGTGCTTGATTTGAACTGGAGGCCGGAGGGACCCGGCATGGCTGCTGAGATTGCTGAACTGGGCCAACCTGATTGTTGGCTACTGCGGTAGCTTGTGCTTGCATGAATTGCAAGAGCATTTCTTGCATTGCTCTCATTCCTTGTGCCAATTCTTGTATGATTGGCGTATTCTCAATTGGCTGTTGCGCTGGAGGTTGCGCTTCGGTCATTTCAAGAGCGGGGAAGAGACGAGTTTCCTCTCCGTGGTCAGACATGGCTTGCTGAGCCCGACTGCGGATTATGCTGCGGAAAGGGACTTGTTTCCGAAGACGTTGAGCCCGAGGAGGCGCAATGGTGAGGACTATACTCTACACTTTTGTGGGTTTTGGGATTTTCTTTTTTTTTTTTTTTGGTTTTGGGTAGAATGCCATGTAGATGAGATTGTATGAGGACTAATGACTTTCAAGTACGGGAAGGATTCTGTTTTTCAAGTCGGATCACAACTAGTGGGACTAGCTTATCCTCAGTGGAGTCGCCATTCTGTGGACCCTCGCCGTTTCGTGCTCCCACACAACGTCGTCCCCTTTCCTTTCGAAAAAAGAAGAAGAGGATGCGTGAGTGGGAATCGCCGTTTGTGCCACTGGCTTGCCTCGTTCTCGAGGGCTTTGTTTGGTTGTCGTATTAAGCTGGATATTTTTAGATGAGTTTATATAAGACTAGAGTCGCCACTAGCCAGTTACTTCGAATTTACAGTCGGCTAGACCCCGTAGAAACGTTAGAGAAGGGGATCCGAAGATTCCTTTATCTAAAATGACTCGTTTTGATCTGCGGCCAGAGATTCAAGGTAAGGGATCACAGTTACAGGGTGGGAAGAGGTTAAGCACCCCACACACTGCCCGTACCGAAGTACGGTCTCTACTTCACAGAATCGAACTAATACTTGAAAGTCTGTTTTAATCCTCGTGCATTCTCATAGATGACATGATGCATGAATGCAGGTCTGAGCAGTAAGAGTTTCTGATGGGCAGGTTTCCATTAACAGGCAAGCCCAAAGCATACGCTCGAACTGACAGGTACTTTATGCGAGATGCATGTTGTGTGTTTGAATAATCAAAGTGCTTGTAGTGGTATGTACATGAATGCAGGTCTGAACAGTAAGAGTTTCTAATGGGCAGGTTTCCATTAACAGGCAAGCCCAAAGCATACGCTCGAACTGACAGGTGCTTTATGCGAGATGCATGCTGTGTGTTTGAATAATCAAAGTGCTTGTAGTGGTATGTACATGAATGCAGGTCTGAACAGTAAGAGTTTCTGATGGGCAGGTTTCCATTAACAGGCAAGCCCAGAGCATACGCTCGAACTGACAGGTGCTTTATGCGAGATGTATGCTGTGTGTTTGAATAATCAAAGTGCTTGTAGTGAAGCAGGGGGGTTGGAAGAAAAGTAAATGTTGCACTTATGCTAGATGCAAATGAGATGATGCTGGAAAAAAAGTAGCTAGATGGACGGAGGTGTCGCAACGATTGGCTTCGAGTGGCTGGATCAAGACTTGGATGGCTTGGGAGACTTGGACCAGTGGTCAGGCTGGGCTGGACCAGGGCTAGGCTCTCCTCACTCGGGCTCTCCTTGGTGGAAAGATGGGCTAAAGAGGGATGGAGGGAAACTCGGAATAGACGGGTCGCTCTGGACTGGATGGATTGCTGAAATGAGAAGGGGAGGGGGTATTTATAGCAGTGGGCAGTGGCAGTTTGCGTAAATAAATTTGGGCAGCCCTCGGGGGGCTGCCCGTACAGTCGTTCTCGGGATCCCGCGAACTGTACGGTCCTGCTTCGGGGCTGCTGCTTGGACTCGGTGAGTTGACTCGGTGGGTTGACTTAGTGATTTGACTCGACGGGTTGACTCAGTGATTTGACTCGGTGATTTGACTCGGCGGGTTGACTTAGTGATTTGACTCAGCGGGTTGACTCGGTGAGTTTGACTTTTTTAGGATTTTTTGACTGGTTTTTCTTATGGGGGGTTTTTCAGGCTGATGTTTAGGGGTGAGTTGACTGGGTTCCGTCTTGAGTTAGGCTATGGACTGGGGCTTACAAGGGTGAGTTTGGCTAAGTTTGGACATGGGATTTGGGGGTATGGTCCTCCATTCATCCAGCTATCTCTACCAGCAGTGTAGCCGAAGGTGGGGTGTCTACATCTATGCAAAAAGGCATTTTTTTACATCTAATTGATATAGTGGCAATTCTTAATTAGCCGCAACGGACAACAATACGCGTATAGAACTCATCTTAGCTACAGGCGCAAATGTTTCTTTATAATCAATACCAGAAGTCTGGATAAATCCTTTTACACCCAACCTAGCTTTATATATTTCTATAATGCCATCACTTTTGTACTTAATTTTATACACCCACTCGTAGCCAACTGATTTTTTTTTTCTTTCGGGCAAACGCACTATTTCTCAAGTATTATTTTTTGTTAAGATTGTTAGTTCTTCATCCATAGCCTTCTTCCATTCATCTTGTGATTTCACCTATGCATAACTATCGGGTTAGACATGGGTGGAGATAGAGTTTAAGAAAGCTATATGTTGCTTAGAATATTTTTCAAGAGATACATTTGATTAGATTGGATAAGCAAGTTGACAAGAAAAATCAGACAAACGAACAGAAGAACGAATGATTCTTTTCTTTTTGTAAGGCAATAGGAGTATGAGATGGAGATGTACCTGGTATTGTACCTGACGCAGAGGATGTCAAAGATTGATGAGAGGAGCTTGAGGTCACATGGTCCATACTTGTAGATTCCATGTCATTATCAGAACTTGGCTCTTAGGTTGAATGGGGGGAATTGACATGATATGATCATTTTTCTGTTTGATTGTCATTTTCTGCTTAGTTTTGACGTGAGACCGGTTGCATGGCTGCAGAAAGACTTGATGACCAATTTCCATCTCTCCCCCTCAGTTTGGTCCTCTGGTAGTTTAAATCTTTGAACTTGGAGTTTGGCGTATCTTTAAGGAAGTGGACATTTCTGGTAATATAGACTTTTCTTTTTATTGGATCAAGCCATTTGTATCCTTTTTTGTAAGGTGAATAACAAAGAAAAATACACTTGACGGCCCTTCTTTCTAATTTGTTTCTATTGGATTTTGGTATGTGCACATAGCACATGCATTCAAAAACACGTAGGTGTGAGACATTAGGAAGCATTCCAGTTAGAAGTTGAATGTGGCTCTTTTCATTCAGAGTTACACTTGGTAGTCTGTTAATAACATAACTTGCTGATAAGAGGGCATCTGACCATAAAAAATTTGGGACATTCATTTGAAATATAAATGACCTAGCTACTTCAAATAAGTGACGATTCTTGCATTTAGCCACTCCATTTTGTTGCGGTGTGTTTGGACATGTGATTTGATGAATGATCCCATTATTTTTTAGGTATTTATTAAATGTTTTACTCATGTATTCTCCTCCATTATCTGATCTTAGTATTCTAACCTAAGCATCATACTGACTAGCAACCAACTTATGAAAGTCTTTAAATGCATAAAAAACTTCTGCTTTAGATTTTAATGTGTAAATCTATAATGATCTTGAGAAGTCGTCAATAAAACTAACAAGGTACTTAAAACCACATAGTGAGTCTACCGGAGCAGGGCCCCAGGCATCTGAATGAATTAAATTGAAAGGCTTTTCACAAAATTTTTCACTATGCTTAAAAGGTACCTTGGTCTGTTTAGCATAACGACAAGTCTCACACCTATTGAATAAAGAAGTAATAAATGGACACAAGCAATGTAGCACTCGGTCTTATGGATGTCCTAGTCTCCAATGCCAAATCTGATCAGTGTCAGTTTTAATTTCGCCACTTAAGAGAGCTCTTGTGCTTTGATCTAACAATTAGAGCCCCTGTGCCTCTTGTCTGCTACCAATCTCCTTCCTCGTGATCAGGTCCTGTAAGACACAGAAGTTTGGAAAAAATGCGACAGAACACTTAAGGGATTCTGTGAGTTTATTGACAGATAATAAGTTAGATGGAAAAGTGGGAACCCAAAGGACACCTGATAGGTTAATATTAGAATAGAGATTTGTGTTGCTGATTCCATGTATAGAGGTAGATGAACCATCGGCAAGGGAAACCATCTTATTTCCATCAGTATATATTATGGAAGACAGACAGTCTAATGTCCCAATCATGTGATCGGTGGCACTAGAATCAATAATCCAGGAATTTGAATGTCTCCAAGTCTGGAAGGCAGATGAGATGATACCTAAATCTTGTGAGGGTGATTGAATAGTAGAGGGTATGTCCTTGGACTTGTTTAGATGCTCAAGTAATTCAGAGTTGTTCGAGGGAAATCTTGGAATCGCCACCTTTAATGATGTTGACAGAGTTAGCTCTTGGTGGAGCATCTTGAAGTGTCCCGTGGAGAATCCAACACTTTCTTTAACATGCCCGATCGAGTTTATTGCAGTGAGAACATCGGGTTCTTTCACTAGAACCTTGACCACTTCCTCATTTTCGTTGACCTCTTCCTCGACCACAACCTCTTCCTCTATCTCCTCTCCTCGGAGATGGTTGAATATCAGAGAGTAAGGCCGAATGTTCCATTGAGTTTAGGGCGGTGGAAATGCCCATAACTCTTCTTATTTCTTCACTTTGTATTTGAGCACACACAAAATTAAGAGAGGGCAGCTCAGTACTTGTTAAAATTTGACTGTGAATGTTTTCATAATTAGCAGGTAAGTCAGCTAGCATCTAAAATATTTTATCTTGCTCGATTCCTTTTTCAGCTTGACTGGATCTGTTGTAATATGGTCGAGATGAGAGTGTTCTTCCCATGTGCCACGCAGTGATCTAAGATATTCGTAAAACTTCTTATCTATTGCGGATATCAAGCCCTTTAGAATGTACCAACGTAGGAGATGAGCCATGCTCGTGTCCATATGGTTTGATGATGGGCCAGGATCGAGTCAAAGTTCCTAGATCATGGTAAAGACCTTACACATATGTTCATGACATATGTAAGTTGCTTGGAGGAGATCATTGGACCGTTGGATCGTGAGGATGATGTGATCGGACTGTTGGTTTGTCGTGGCGTACTTTCATTGTGCCATCATCGGAGGTCATTGGACATCTTAGATTTGATTTTATTTTATACACTTTTACTTATTTAAGTTTTAGGTCAATGTGCGCATGTTTTTTCTTGCGAATGTCTTTTTTTAATTTTAAATTTTGTTAGTAGAAGTATTTTGGTAATTATGTTAATTTCGAATTTTATAAGGGTGTTACCCTAACCTTGGTTCTCATTATACTATTGATTTTATGAAAAGAAGAAGCTTGTGGCTATCTCCCTCTCTTCTCTTTGGTGATCTTTCTCTTCTCTTATCTTCCTTCTTCTTCCTTCATCATCCACTATTCTTTCTTCTTTCCTCTTTCTTCTTCTTCTCATTTTCTTCAAGTCTTATTTCTCATATTACCCATTGTCTCAAATATGAAATTTGACCATAAAACCTTTGTTTCTCAGATTTTTATTTCCCTATTCCAAGAAATCCCCTGATTCCTCGAACTAGTGAACCTTATCGAGTGTTTGGATCATAATCATGCCTAACACTCTTCTAGAGTGTAGGAAACTTTCACCTTCTTGGTCACTTGTGTAGGTTGGAATAAGTCCTCAACCTCTATACTTTTAGAAATTGGCCTCTCCGTAGGTAAATCAAGCACCAATCCATCAAATTCCTGCACAACAAAATTGTTGAAATCAACAATTGGTGTATTGTCAATTAACATTTTAGATTTTGGCTCTTCCAAGGTGTCATCAATATCTGAATTTATTTCATCATTAGAATGAGCCAAACAAACTTCTAAGGTTTTGGAATATTCAGTTAAAAGTGGCTTATCCTCATCCATTATGGTATCAATGAAGTTAATCATGTAAATCTTATCTTCATCCTTATCTTCATCCTCTTGTTGTTTAAGTAAATGAAACACATTCAACTTCATTGTCATATTTCCAAAGGATATTTTCATAATTCCGTTCCTACAATTGATTATAGCATTGGCGGTTGCTAGGAATGGATGGCCTAGAATGACATGAACTTGAGTGTATACATTTATAACTGCTTATGTATCCAAGACGATAAAATCTATCGGGTAGTAGAACTTATCAATTTGGACTAACACATCTTCGATCACCCCTCTCGGTATTTTAGTGGAGCGATTCACAAGTTGTAAAGTTATCTTGGTGGGTTTTAATTCACCAAGTCCAAGTTGCTCATAGACCGAGTAAGGAATCAAATTAACACTAGCCCCTAGATCGAGAAGTGCTCTATTGATCCGGAAGTTACCTATCATGCAAGAGATTGTAAGACTTTCGGGATCTTTGAATTTGGGGGGAGTGTTTTGTTGTATAATCACCCTCAGTTGTTTCCGTAAAACATGCCCTCTTGTGTACGTTTTGCTTATGCTTTACGATACATAGATCCTTTAGGAATTTGGCGTATGAAGAAATTTGCTTAATTGCATCCAATAAGGGAATGTTGATTTTTACTTGTTGAAAAACTTCTAGGATGTCCTGATTTTCACTTGGCCTTTTGGTTGAAATAAGATGTTGGGAGAATGGGGCCACAAGTTTATACATATGCTCCGGCTCTGTCTTGTGGAATATTGCTCGATTCACCATCACTCTAAGAATCAACCGGATCATTAGGCTTTGTAGCCTTCACCGGTTCAGATTTTTCAATTGTCTTACCACTTCTAAGAGTGGTGATGACTTGAATGTGTTCCACATGATGGGTTGAAGAATTGGTATTTAATTCAAGTTCTTCCTTAGGGTTAGGCTGAGGTTGGGCCGGAAAGGTCCCTTGCTCCTTAACTCCTAAATGTGTCCCAATTCTTTCAACTGACGTTTTAAGTGTATTTATGGCTTGCATGTTGGACTGATTTATCTGAGCTTGTCCAATCATGGATGCATTTAATGTATCCTCAAGAGTACTCTTTTGGGGAGGCCTTTGGGAAACATTGTTTGTATTTGCCATGGGTCCATTCCTCCAATTAGGATTTTGTTCATGCTGCCGATCAAGATTATTTAAGTTAGAATTCGATGCACTAAAAGGGTGTTGTTAAGCGTTTGTGGCATTCGCTTGAGCTTGCAAAATATCTTAAAACGCAGGGATTGTTGAATAATCCTTTTATAAGTGAGCATCACTTTCACAAATACCACATACGCTCTCAACGGCCTCACTGGTACTTATCATATTGACACTCCTCAATTTTATGGCCTCAACCTTCTTTGTGAGTCCCACCACCCTTGCATTCAAATCATCCTTCCCGTTTAATGCATGTACTCCCTTCTCTCTTGGGGATGACTTGGGATTATTAGTTGGGGTAGAGATGTCCCAAGATTGAGCATTCTCGGCTAGCATATCAAAGTAATCCCAAGCATCATCGGGCTCTTTATTCAGAAATTCGCCATTACACATCATTTGAACAAATTGACGCATGTTTGAACTCAATCCGTCATGGAAGAAGTTAATCCAACTCCACTTTTCATAACCATGATGTGGACATTCTAATAAAAACTCTTTGAACCTCTCCCAACACAGAAAAAATGTCTCATCTTCTTTTGGGGAGAAGTTCATAATGGCTCGCTTTAGTGCTTTAGTTTTATGAACTGAGAAGAACTTTTTAAGGAACTCTCGAGTCATCTCAGCCCATGCCTCGATACTTTTGGGTTTTAATGATTGAAGCCATGATTTGGCTTAATCTTAGTTTGATTACATCTTGGTGTTAGACAAGCCACATGCCTTGTATAGCTAAATCATTTAGTTTCCATGTATAGTTAGATTGATTTTCTCTTTATCGTTTTAGCTTGTATAGATGATTTTGTAGGGTTGTACATCTCTATATATTCAAACCTTTGGGGTTATCTTAATATATAGAAAACCAAAGGAGATTTTCAGATTTTCATCTTCTCTCTCTGTTGACATGGTATCAGATCCATATCGTTCCTGGTGTCTCTCTTGAATCTCCGATGACCTCTGCCCGATTCCGTTAGCTATTGCATCTTTAGATTCGGCCCGTCACACAACTTTCAGCAGATCTGGCTTCCCCAGTCCTGTAGCACCACCAACGAAGATCTGACACCTCCCCTAGCTCAGTCGCACCACCTCCCTGCCATTTCTGACCAAACCCAGCCCTACCGCACCACCGCCTTGCCATTTTCGATCAAACCTAGCCCCGTTCTACCACCCCCAGCCCCCTTCCGACCAACCCCAACTCCTTTTTGACCACCCCCGCTCCCTGCTCCCTGCATCCAACACCACCCCAGCTGCGTCCAGCCCCTCTCCCTGCTGCGTCCAGCCCTGTTGTGGCCAGATCTCCCTGCTGTGACCAGCCCTATTGCTGTGACCAGCCCTGCTGCATCCAGATCTTGTTGCACCCAGCCCCTACTGCGTCCAACATTTGCCATGACCAGCCCTTGTCCTGCTATTGCCCTGTTGCTACCTTCCTGCTGCAAGGTACATCCTTCTTTGCCGTTTCTTTACATCACTTCAGATTTATGGACAGATTTCTCTCATACGGATGCCCTACGATGTGGTTTCGATGGTACCAACTACAGTTTATGGGCCATCCATTTTCAGAGCTTCCTCAAGGGCCGTGGTTTGTGGGGACTCATTGATGGATCAGTTCCTGCCCCCACTTTTTAAGGAACTCCTGGATCATCTCAGCCCATGTCCCAATACTTTTGGATTTTAATGATTGAAGCCATGATTTTGCTTTATCCTTTAAAGAGAAGGGAAATAATCTCAGTTTGATTACATCTTGGTGTTGGACAAGCCACATGCCTTGTATAGCCAAATCATTTGGTTTCCATGTATAGTTAGATTGATTCTGTCTTTATCATTTTACCTTGTATAGATGATTCTGTAGGGCTGTACATCTCTATATATTCAACCCTTTGGGGTTATCTTAATACAGAGAAAACCAAAGGAGATTTTCAGATTTCCATCTTCTCTCTCCGTTGACACTTGGGAGACGTCATTAAATTGTAAGGTACCGACGATCTCTTCAAATTCACTTAGATGTGTATAAGGGCTCTTAGAGTCAAGCTTATGAAATTTTGGAAGCAATTTGATAAGTCCCAGGTTTAAGGTTCACGTTTCCTGCATTGTGTGGAAAAATAATGCAGGAAGACGTGGTTGTTCTCTTCGGTTATAGATAATCTTGCAATCTTTTAACCGGAGGAACATGGCGTACCTCATTCTTGTAATGTGTTGTCCTAGTTGGCTGTATATCATGATCAACATTTTCAATAATATTTGATTTATTCTCAGCCATAATTTCATATGGTTCAGGATTTCCTAAACATTTTCTAACTTGTCCGTGAATTATTGAACCTTCAAGCTAAGTTTATTGGAGACTCATTGATGAGAGTGACTTGGTTGAGTCCTAACAAGAGTCATCAAGTTGGCAAGTAAACTTGGTCGACTCTATGTGACTCGATCGAGTTACTTGACTGGTCAACTGTCATTTCAGTAAAACTCAAAGAATACAAAGCTGGGAAATCAAACTCTTGACCTGTTTATAAAGACCACAAATGTGTTACCGGCCAGCAAGTGCTTCTGTTACTGTTAAAATTGTTTTTTTAATGTTTACTTAATGTACAAAATGTTCAATATTAACCACAAAAAAATGTATATTTAATTAATATATTGATTCAAGTCTAGTAAAGACAGTCCAATCTTCAAGTCGACCCGACCTGATTGGACATCGAGTTAAGTTTTTGGGTTTTTTTAACTATGCTACAAGTAGGAAGAGATCAGAGCATTACATGAGGTGGTCCCTACTGTTTAGATGAATTGGCCTAGGAGTCGGGCCATTTAGCTTAATAGGTGGGTAAAAAACACACAAAACAATGGATGGTTTTAAGAAAAATCACTAGCGACCCACATTTAATGTTTATAGGGTGGCCCTCGAGTCAACAAGGCTAATTCTTAGACCAAGTCATCTAAACTAGTGGAGCCACTTGATGTGCTGCTCAGATGTCAACAAGTCTGGCACATCCAACCACCTGTATAGGTGCTTGTGGACCACGCATAATTCAACAAGCAACACCCATTCCATGTTTGCCTAACATAGTTCTACCCCACACGGATTTTTGTCATCCTTCTCCTCGATCACTTGGGAAAGTCGAACTGATTATGTATTTTAATTCATGTTCGATTTAGATGCTATTACATTCCTGATTTTATTTTGTAATGACGAGACTTCTTTTGTTTCCTTAGGTGCCCACCGCAGAGAATTGCAGGCTGCAACCAATGGATTTTCATCCCTATATAATTTATAATAATTAGATTATCATTATTTTGGCCTCCTTAAAAAAGATGAACGAAGAAAGGCATGAGAGAAAGACATATTAGCTAGTGAGGCCCCAATTCTTGACTCGAAGGGACATGAGGATCCAGATTAGCGTGCAGAACAAAGGAAAGCAGAAATAGATCTGACTGAGGGCTGTTTATATGAGTATTACCAAGAGAAACAAGGCTGCCGCTTTTGACATATAGAGGTGAAATTTGAACCTGCTTTGTTTGAGCAACTGATTGATACTGTTCCATGCAAGCTTAGATTTCCAGAGTTTCTGGTAATATTGCAATTAAAGAAAAACTGGTTATGATGGAGCCAGTATTTCATGTGGTTGAATGATATGGTCCTGACCACCGGTTTGTTGGGATTTAGGAACCACCTTTAATGGAACATCCCCTAAAAATCTCCACTCGATCATTATATATAATTCCTCAATCATGTGTCTGCAGCAATGATGGTTATTTCCAGAAGTATATGATCCTTGAGCTCTGTTTTGACAATTGGGGCCCATGGTTTGGTAATCCAGATGATTGGTCTCTTCAAGTCCCTGTTGTGGATGGATCATGCCTCAAAAAATTCGCAGATGGGAAGATCCTAGCCACCAGTTTTTGGACTAGAAGATTTCTGCCTCAAATCTAAATTTTAGAATTGTCCAATCAGGCTACTTTGGGGACATTGTTCATCTGTGGTGGGAAAAGATAGACCAACGAGCCACACTGGCCAGAACTGAAAACTTGTGGTGTGGGACCCACCATGAAGTAGGCCCACATCTAAGCTATCCCTAAGCTGTAAGGTGCTCTCTTTCATTTTTACCCCACACCTAAAACATCAGCCCATCCAAAACAATGGTGTGTCACCCCACAGGTAACAGTCGGAATGGGATGCAGATCATTAAAACCTTCCAGGTTGGGCCATTGGGTATTCTGTTTCAACGGTCTAATGAATATCCACTAATCAGTGAGTTAATCTATCATTTTTTTTATCCAATTCCACTAGGAACGTCAAAGTTATAGGATTCCTTTGGATATGTAGTACGAATTTTCATTATGTTATTGTAGAGTTGTTTAAGCAGCAAAACACATGCTGTCCACTTCATTAGACGAAGCCATCTTCTTGTTGGTTGCATATGCATAACTGTTGAGATAAAATTAATTGCTCTAGTTCCACATTCATAGGACCCTCAACTAGAATTCCAATAAATGATGACATGTGCAAGTAAACTGGTAGATGAATAATTAATAAGTGTCATCTTGTTATATGAAATTTTAGATGGGTGAGGTTAGAAGTTTGCTGAAGTTCCAATGTAACCATTTACCGTCGATGGCAAGGAAGCAGGGCTATTGAAATCTGATAGGATGTCCCTCAGTTTACTCAAGGTGAGATTCTTCTTCATATCTTTTTTTTTCCCCTCTTGTTTTCAATAAAATATGTATTAAGAGTAACTTTATTAGTTTCAAGTAGTATCATGTGATGCCGGGCCAAACAAAATGGCTATTTGGAGAATAAGATTTATGGATTTAGATTTAGCCTGTTAGGTTCTGTAAGCCATGAAGTCTTTATTTGCATTGGCTTGGATCGATTTATCAAGGAATGTACCACCAACGACTAGAGAAATCATTATTTAAATTTTATTTTATTGCACCCAAGTCCATAGCTCAAGTGGCAGACTATGAAGATAGCCTTGTTTCAACACGAGGTCATGGTATCGATTCCCATAGAGGGGGTGGCTAACATTGTGATGTGACTAATAGGGGTGGGTGAGTATACTAACAATGGGGTGTGTGAACTAACCCTTAAAAAATTATTTTATTACAAGCATATAGCTACTGAATATAATTCGTAGCTTTATTTCCCTTAGCAGCAATTGCTACGGATCGATCTTTATCATCAATGTGCACTGATTTGTATCCCTAGACCAAATAGCTACGGATTAGTTTCTTATTTGCTACGGTATTTGGTCGTAGCTTTTAATTAATAGCTACGGATATAAACCGTAGCTATAGATTAGCCTACGGGGCTACAAATAGGCTACGGCCCTCCTGCGAAGTATATCCGTAGCTATAGTCCTATAGCTACGAATTTTGTTCGAAGACTTTGGTCATTTTTGTAGTGTAAACCTTCATCATTTAGAAGTTGCGATGTATGATCATGCTTCCAATGAGGCATAAACTACACAAAAACTAATTCTAAACCTAAAATCTAAAAATCTGAAAACTACTAGAAAAAAAAAAAAAGTTCTAAGTTAAAATGGTGTTACCAGATGGCTTGAACTATGTTAGTCGAAAAAAATCCTGCAAAACGAAAAAACAAAATTTGTTAGTAGTAGAAAATTTTGAAAAAAATTACTAGCAAAACCAAACCTATCCTTACCTAACTATACCCTAATTACAAAATTTAGAACCGTTAATCTAATTCCCGACAACGACGCTAGAAACTTGTTCACCAACCCTAAGTGCAAGGTTGCGATGTAGTTATAATTCGTTTGTGAGACCGAGATCGTCCTCAAGGATTATCTAAACAATTCTAAATTATGTAATTAGGATTATCTAAATTTGGATTTATATTAAAGGATGAATTTTAGAAACATAAAATTATCTGCTTTTGAAGTAAATCAGGAAACTAAGCACTAGAGCGCCAATGATCCACTTATAATCAATTCACAATGCTAATTTAACCATTCAAGCTAATAACTCAATTGGAATCAGAGTCATATCCTCATCTAATCGGAAGATGGATTCAGTTAAATCATTACAACACATCTAATATGGATGGATTATCCATTGATATAGTTCTCTCATAATAACTAAGGCATTTGGCGTATTCAATCATACAGGCCAATCCTTCAACAAAACAAGTGATATCATATTCATGGTTTTCCTTAAATCTTGTCACTAGACTTGATTTAGAGTCATGAATTGAACTTCAATCAAACTAATATCAATTCATAAAACATCCATCTCAGATTAAACAAAAAGATATGAACTTCTTTTAGTTTAGTTCTAGATAAGCATTTAAGATACTTGGTTTGTAAGATCACATAGCATCCATCATATTATGATGAATCTAAGATCTCTACAACCTAAAATCTTCTAAAAAATACCCCATTGATTAATCTCAGTAAATCAAAACATCCCATGTAAGCATAATCACAAAAGATATGAAATTAAAGTAAAACTATTAGCTTTATTTCAAACTAGAACTAGAATTGTTCATCATTAAATCTCAAAGTACTTGAATTTAATCAAACTAAGCATTGTAAACGAGTATAAGCTTCACCCCTTAGCCATAGCTAAGAGGTTTACCCAACTATGGAGAAGGTTATACTAAAACTCAAAAGAAAAACTACTAAAAACATGAGAAAACTAGAAAAATTCTAGTCGAAGGAGTTGTAAACTCTCCACTGTGGTCCTCTCCACCTCCAGTGATTGTAGAACTCTTCTAGGATGCTTTAGGAAGAACGTAGATATGTCCTTTTACAGCAAAATTTCGCCATCGCCTCAGAATCTTCTAGATTTTTCAAAATACCTATGCAGTAATGCAGACAGTTTCGATTGATCGAAATATCTCCGATTGATCAGAATATAAACTTCAATTGATCAGACATGATTCTGATTAATCGAAAAAGTATCCAGAGAGTGGGTATTTTTCATCCTTATTTCGATTAATCGGACAAAATTTTGATTGATCGAAAATCTATCAAGAGACTTTATTGAAAAATCTATTTTTTTTTCTGGCTGTCTAATGGATGGTCCGATTGATCGAAGATCCTATCGGAGCCATCTCCATCGATTGATCGAGACCAATCGAGGATTTATCGAAAATGTCTATTTCTGCACTTTTTTTGTTTCAATTCGAGCTTTCTTCACTTGATTTCTTCATCTTTTTTTTCATTTCCTTGACTCTTTTTTACTTGATCTTCAAAGTGGTCCAAATGAGTCTTTTTAATATGAAATACATAAGGTCTCTCTCTCTCTCTCATTCCTACAACCATAAATACACATATAAGTAGGTTCTTTTAATAGTTCAATTAATGTAATTGTGTGATGAATTGGGGTTAGAATATGCATAATTCAGAGCTCAACAATAAACTGTGACGCCAAGACCGTTATGATCAAATGACGAGAGCAACCTACGCATACTTTTTCAGTTAAGGTCTGTTATGAGACCCATCTTGATTTATTCTCTGTTCGAGAAATAAGATCCGTGGAGCTGACTTTATCTCAAATGTTGTTAGTTAAGGAATTTAAAGACATATTTTAGTCCATACTTAGATTACCCTCAAAGCGTGAGATTGATTTAACTATTGATCTTGTGGCAAGTGCATCACCTGTCTCGTCTTTACTATATAGGACGCTTACATATGAAATAGAAGAGTTGAGAGTTCAAATGGATGAGCTAGTAGGGTTGGACTTATTAGACCGAGTGTATCTCCCTGGAGAGCCCCCGGGTTATTCGTTAAAAAGAAAAATGGGTCGTTGCGACTCTACATTGATTATCGTAAGTTGAACCAAATTGCAGTCAAGAACAAAAACCCTTTACTTAGGATTGACGACTTGTTCGATCAGCTACAAGGAGCTCGATATTTCTCTAAGATAGACTTACGTGCTAGGTATCATTAGTTATGAGTAAAAGAAGATGAGGTAAAGAAGACTGCATTCAAAATGAGTTTTGGTTATTATGAGTTTCTAGTAATGCTCATGTTGTATTTATGGACTTGATGAATTGAGTCTTTAAGCCGTATCTGTATAGGTTTGTCATTGTTTTCATTGACGACATTTTAGCGTATTTCAAGACACAGGACGATCATATGGAACACTTGAAAGCTGTTCTAGAGACCTTGAGGAAGAATCAGTTGTATGTTAAGTTTGAGAAGTGTGATTTTTGGAAGAATCAGGTGAAGTTTCTTACTCATGTTGTGTCTGCGACATGGAATCGCAGTAGAACTAGTGAAGGTTGCTACAGTGTAGAGTTGGGAGTGGCCTTCCTTCATCAAGGAAGTAAGAATTTTTCTAGGAATGACCGGATATTATCAGCGCTTTATTAAAGACTTTTCCAAAATAACTCGATCCTTATCCTAGTTGACTCATAAAGATGTTAAGTTTGAATGGAGTGAAGAAGTATAGAAAGCATTTGAGGAGTTGAAAACGCAACTAACAATTGCGCCTATGCTTGTGGTGCCCGAACAAGGAGTTTCCTATGTCATTTACACAAATGCATTGCATGTGGGATTGGGCTATGTTCTTATACTGAAGGACAAAGTGATTGCATATGCATCTTGATAGTTAAAGAAGTACAAGGAAAACTACCCCACCTCATGATCTTGAGTTGGTGGCAGTAATTTTTGTACTTAAGTTATGGTGTCATTATCTATATGGTGAGGAGTTTGAGCTCTTTTGTGATCACAAGAGCTTAAAGTACATCTTTATACAGCAAGATCTAAATATGTGTTCAACGTCAATGGATGGAGACCCTAAAAGATTTTAATTTTGATGTGAAAGTACCACCCCTGTAAAGCAAACTTGGTAGTAGACACCTTGAGTAGAAAGAAGGCTCACGATTTTACAGTGCTCCTTATGATTAGAGAATGGAATATGAAAGATTTCTTGCAAGAGTTTAAATTAAATTTGCAAGTAGATGATCAATATGAGAGAATAGCCCATATTTGCTTACAGCCTATACTGCATGATAGAATCATAACAGCGCAGAAGAGAGATGACTTTATGGAAAAGATGAGAGCAAAGGTGACTTCAGAAGAAGATTCAAATTGACAAGTTAGGGAAAATGGTGGCTTGTATTATCAATATCTGTTGTGTGTTCCTTATGACCATGAGTTGAACGAGAAAATTCTTGATGTCGCTCATACTACAAAGTTGGTCATACATTCTAGGAGTACAAAAATATACCAAGATGCAAAGCATACCTATTTGTGGGAAAATATAAAGCGTGAGATAGATGAATATGTTTCTAAGTGCCTGACTTGTCAACAGGTGAAAGCTGAACACCGCAAACCGCCAGGACTTCTACAACCTCTACCTATTGCCAAATGGAACTGGGATTTCATTTCAATAGGACTTCATATCGGGTTTGCTAAGGATGAAGAAAGGTTGTGATACAATTTGGGTGATTGTGGATCGTCTTACAAAATCTGTTCATTTCCTACCCATTCGTGCAACTACTTCGACGGAAGATTTGGCTAAGTTGTACATTGACCAAATTATTCGTTTGCACGGATTGCCTTTGGAGATAGTATTCAATGGGGATGCTCGATTTACCTCAATCTTTTGGACTAAGATTGAAGAAGCAATGGAAATGATTCTAAAATACAGTATCGAATTTTATCCCAAGATGGATGGATAGACAGAGAGGGTGAATCAGATTCTGGAAGACATGCTTAGAGGTTATGTGCTTAACTTTAAGGATAGTTGGGACAACTGTCTATCGTATGCAGAGTTTGCGTACAATAACAGTTTTGAAGCTAGTATTGGCATGGCACCCTATGAAGCTTTATATGGCCGCCCCTTATCGTGCCTCATATTGTTGGACGAAATTTGGAGAGAGAAAGTTGATTGGGCCCGATTTAGTGCAAACTACCTCGAAAAAGATTGATATTATTCGGCATCGCCTTGTTGTCAGCCCAAAGTTGTCAGAAAAGTTATGCAGACACTCGAAGAAGACACTTGAAATTTAAGGAGGGAGACCATGTGTTTATGAAGGTCTTGCCTATAAAGGGAGTTTTGCGCTTCGGCAAGAGAGGCAAATTAACATCGCACTACATCGGTCCTTTTCAGATCTTAGATCGAGTTGGTGTCCTAGCTTATCATCTCACCTTGCCTATTCCCATCTTTGGAGTGCACAATGTTTTCCACATTTCCTTGTTAAAGATGTATGTCTATGATCCATTACATGTCATCAACTGAGAAAATGTTAAACTTTGGGAAGATGCTACATATGTATTGAAACCAACTCGTATAGTGGATAAAAAGGAACGAGTGCTTCGCAATAAAGTGATTCCCTTAGTGAAAGTAATGTGGACTCATAATGGAGAAGAAGTCCGCATGGGAAATCGAAGCAGATGTTAGAAAGAGCCATCCTCATTTACTTGAGGAGTAAGAACATGTATAGTTTCAAGGATGATTTTTTTTTTTTTTTTTTTTAGGGGAGATTGCAATAACCCAAAAAGCATGCTGACTTCGAGAATTGAGTAGTTCTTGCATAGGACCTGTATTAGCTAAATTAAATCCAATTAGACTGTTAATAAATACATCTCATTAGTTCTACTCTACCTTACTCAGTTCCCACTACAACCTTATGTTAACGCGCCGTAAAGTCTCATTTCTGAAATAGCCCTACTGGTGGCTGAAAAGCCCAAAATTGATCCAGACCGTTCATTATAGGCCACTGATCACGAAACTATGAAGATGTCCACCTTAGTGGGCTTGACCTTTTGCCTACGTTAGATTTCTAATGCCTTATCTAGAATTGGACAACTTAGATGAAACTCGAGGAGTGGGAGTGGTGTGACTCACTTAGTTTTCTACCATTTTGAGACTATAAATAGAAATTCATTTGCAAATCGAATTTGGAGTTTTTCTTGGGTTTTCTGCTAGGGTTTGCTAGAGAAGGCTAATTTCATCACTTCCCTTCGCACCGATCGTAGGTGGGCCGTGGAAAAAGGTAAGATACCCTCGCTATTGTAAGAAATTGAAAATTTTCTTTTGGGATTTCATTCCTAATTAGGGTTTCGGTTGGAATTAGGTGTTCTAGCTCCAATTCGTAGGAATTTTTGAGGATTCGAGATACCTAGCTAGTGGATTCATCTATTAAGTGAGGACCATTTTCCTGAGTTAACTATTTCATTCATTTTTATCAATATAGATTTTATGTTATTGACTTTATAGGCTCACTAAGATGTTTTAATTGAACATGATTGATTGTTGGATGTGTTATTGTTAACACACACACACACACACACACACACACACACACACACACATATATATGTATATGCTCACATGTTTGATTGGCTTGAAATATAGACATGGATGTTTAAAGAATATGTATTTGGGCGTAGTGCATTCCAAGTGTTTGATGAAATATTTTTGTGATATTTCAGCATAAATTTATTGAATTAGTGCTTGAATTCATGTTTATATTCATATATGAGTATTGTTATTGTGATTATCTCCAAAATTGAAACATGTTAAGATGATCCGTCTGTCGGTGGCCTGTAGCAGACTTGTTTGATCAAAAGAGATGGAACCCGACTAACCAATACTGGCTTAGGCCACTCGGGTTGTGCTTCACACCCAAGGTCGGTTTCGTTAGCATTTGCTCGATCCGCCAGATTCATCCAAGTTGGAGGTGATTCGAGTTGAGATTGCTTGTATGAATAACTTGCTTTAAACTATAGGGTACTGTGATCGTCGTTGCTATAAGTTGCTAACTCCAATATGATTTATACTCGTACCGCTCATAAGCCAGGCATGGTGGAATGAGACACTGAGCTTGTGTTGTCTTAGACCTGTAAATACTCGCGGGTCTTACAGTGAGTCTTAAGCACCGATGGAGGTGATGAGCCTTTTATCAATAAAGCTTTGGGTGACGACCTAATGAAACATATCGTTGTGAATGTAGGATGACTGTATCCTATTTGGCTTGGGGAGAAACGCTGGTGACGAGCCACGTTGTCTTACCCTGATTTGTGAAATATTGTGGTATCTTAGCCTTCCCTAAACTATTGTTTGAAATTCATTAAATAATAGCTCAACAAGCATATGATCATGTCATGGGTGTTATCATAGAGCCTGGAAGTTCCCCTTGGAACCTTAATGGTTTAATTCTACGAACCTGTTAGCATAGCGTACGAAGGCGGTGGTGGAGCCCCATGTCGTGGTAGGTGTGCGAGCCCCACGTTGAAAGATCCAGGACCATGCACCGCATACATGTCATTCATGCATTAAACAACTAGTCTAGGACTTGGATGAATTGTACTGTTTCATTATTTCTATTGAAATACGTGCATAACATGAGTAACATTAGGATATGGTAACACTGAATTGACCACTCACTCCCACATGGGACGATGTTTTAAAACACCAACTTTTTGTGACATAGGTACCTTAGCTTCTAAGGCCATGGTAGAGTCTGATATGGACCCGGCATATGATGGTGCGTTCTTCTGGTTTGGAGACAGGCAATTGTAGTCTCGCCTCGACCCAGAGTTCTCTTTTTGTGGGCATGGCTGTTTCCTATTCTTTTGGATTATTGGGATGTTGATACTTGTATATTTTAGATGTGTATATATTGAGTCCCCTGCAGTGTGGATTTGTGGTTGTATGACTATATGATTTTTTTTTGGACACTTTTAGTACTTGTATAAATACACTGTTTGGTTTAATCCCTGACTTATAAGTTGATACTTGTTAATTTATGCTTCCGCAAAATATCGTCACCCCGAAAAAATCGAGAGCCGTGGACTACCCGATACCCAGATTTCAAGGCGTGACAATTAATGTGGGGCCACATATAGATGGTCCCCATCAAAGGTCGGCCCATAATGATAAAAAGCCTACATCTAAAGCGGGTTGGTATGTTGGACAATCCACTTCAAATGTGGGGCCTACATGATGGACGATCCACATCAAAGGTGGGCTCCACATGATGGGTAATGGACATTAAAGTTGGGCCCCACATGATGGATGGTCCATATTGAGGTGTCCCTACATGATGGGACTGTCGATATCAAAGGTCAACCCATAATGATGAATGACCCACATCCAAGGTGAGCCTTACATGATGGGCAACCCACATTGAAGGTGGGGTCCACATGATGGACAGATCACATCAAAGGTGGTCTCCACATGATGGGCAATTAATAATGGTGGGCCCCAAATGATGGATGATCCATATCAAGGTAGGTCCCATACAATGGACAATCCACATCAAAGGTCGGCCCTAATGATGAGTAGCACATATCCAAGGTGGGCCCTACATGATGGATAACCCACATCAAAGGTGGGGCCCACATGATGGATGGTCCACATCAAAGATGGGCTCCACATGATGGCTGGTGAATACTGAAGGTGGGCCCCCCATGATGGACAATAACATTGATGGTGGGCCCCATTGATGGATGACCGATATCAAAGGTGGGCCCTACATAATGAATGGTGCATATCAAAGGTCAGGCCATAATGATGAATGGCCCACCTACCGTATGATGGACGACCCAAATCAAAGGTGAGGCCCACACAATGAATGGTCCACATCAAAGGTTGGCCTCACACGATGGATGATGGATGTGATGGGGACCTGTGGACGTTGGATCTTGAGGGTGATCGCGCTCACGGGTGATTGTTTGGGGGCTTTGAATAGAGAGGTGTTATATTTGACTGGAGTCACCACTAGCTAATTACTTAGTTCCCATGGTCAATTAGACCCTGAAGAATGCTAGGAGAGAGAATCCCAAGGTTCTCTGTCCTAAAAGTGACTCCATGATCTGTGATTGAACATACGGGGTAAGGGACCACGATTAACAGAGATGGAAGGTGTTAGGCACTTACTCTGCCCCTACAAACATATGGTCTCTACTTCACAAGATCAAACGAATAATTAAGGATCGAGGTTACTTCTTGCATGCATGCTAATGGTATAACAATGTGTGTAATACTATATTAAATGCGATGCCTATGATAACCTGTAGCCTTGGCTTGAAAAATCCACCTTGACTCTCCCACTTGCCAAAGCGTAAACCAATTAGCCCAAATTTCTGATGGGCAGGTCAGACTATGCCGGCAAGTTGCAGAGCATAAGTTTAAACAGATTGGGTGCTGAGTGCTATGTATGTAATGCTGTGTTGAATGCAAACCTCAACTGGATAAATTCGCCTTAACTCTCTCATTCGTCGAAGCGTAAACTAATCGACTAGAATTTCTGATGGGTATGATCCGATTATATCGACAAGCCACAGAGCATATGTTGAGTGACAAATTTTGCATATTTAACCCCTCATTCATCTTTCATTTACATGAATTATGTGGCTAAAGTGATCTAATTACATGTGTTTTCATGTTTAATAGTGATTGTGTAAATTATGATGAATTCGAGACAAAAGGGTGATTTTAAAGTCCAAGAGATGGTGATACGATGCTTGAATGGTGCAGAAAATGTCCTGAAAAGTCCAAATCCATGACTGCAGGGCTGGAAAAGCAATATGCAGAAATTGTAGAAATAGCCCTGGGGCTGTTAAATGGTGAATTTCGAGACGGTGCAAGTCTATAAAAGGGGAGCTGAATTCCACAAATGATATTCCCATTTTTTCATTTTCTTTTAGATTTCTTTCCTAGGAGTTTCCAGAGAGAGAGAGAGAGAGAGAGAGAGAGAGAGAGAGAGAGATTTTTTTTACTTGATTCTTTATTCATGCAAGTTCATTAAGGTGTAATTTCTTTAGATTAATTCAAGTTTTTTTTTTTTATTATTTTAAATTTTCTCCTCTTTTGTTTATTCTTTTCTTGTCCCTTTTCATTTTTAAACATGTGCTTCTAATTCTCTTCTAGCCAGAGCTAGAAGGGAAGCATATGGATTCAATAGATTATCCATCATGATGATTCCTTAATGATTTCATGATGGAATCTTAAGATTGATACTTGTTATCATGTATTAGGAAAATCTTTGATCCATCATGTGAGAACCATATGGTGGATGCTTCGATCTAGCTAATACAGATTTCTTAGATGGGAGAGGCTTTTGATCTTCCACATTGTTTGATTTGTGATCTCATGGATCTCAAATCCTTACAATCCCTGGAGCCCAAAAGTATGTTTTAATGATGTAGAACTTGAGATTTCTAATCCTTGACAGTTTTCTACTCCTTTTTACATGCTTTAATTGTTAAATATTCCGACTAGACAGACTATAGTATTCTGATCTAGTTGAGTTATCATTATTAGTCATGATAGATGGTTTGTTAAATCCATGTGTGGAACTTCGATGCTTTGGTTTGATTTTTCCATATCAATCCAAATCCTTAACCTATTTGGGATAGATCCTTTGATATCTATTTTCATTACCTGTTTAGTTGATCTGTAAGAAGCTTTTTCAGTAGACTGTCTTCGTGGGATCGACCATGTACTCACAGGAATATTACAATTGAACCTCTGCACTTGGAGGAAATCAATCAGCATACGCTCATGTCGATTAGGTGCATGATGCTCTGTGATACAGTGTAGACGTATGATATAAGTAAGGGGGTTGATAAGGGAACGGGTGTTGCATGATGCTAATGTAGAAATAGCTGTAATTGATTGAAAGTTGGATGGCCAGATGGACGATAGTGTCGCAATGATTAGGTTGAGTGGTTAGGATCAAGGTTTGGGTGGCTTAGGAGGCTAGGCACCTGATTGGACTAGGACTAGACCTAGGCTAGGACTCTTTCCTACTTCTCTCACTTTTCCTTGGTGGATGGACAGGATTCTAGACTTCTTCGATGCTTGATGATACTTGAGGCTTGAAATGAGAAGGGGATGGGGCTATTTATAGCCTTAAAACATGATTTTTTTTTTGTAATTCCTGAGAAGTTCAGGGTCTGAAATGATTTAGAAGGTTTAGATTTGAGATTGCGATATGGTACAATCTGGACGGTTGGATTGACTGGTAAAAAAGTGATTTTAGGCTCAAGGAAAGGGTATAAATGTCTTTTCACACCCCCACACGATCACACCAGGAAAAACTCCACATGCATTGGAGACCCCCTGCCAAGATAAGGGGTTCGTGGCATGGGGGCGCCACTCAAGCCACAAGTCTCCCCCTATTTTGGGAGGGGATCTCCCACAAGTATGTGGGAGATCCAACTCTTTTAAGGCCAATTTGTTGGAGTTGCTCTGGACCTTTGAAGGGCTTTTAGGTTTGGGTTTGGACTTGATTTTGGTTGATTTGTGGTTTGACTTAACTCGGTGAATCGGCTGGGTTTGACTTGGCTCGACTAGGTTGATTGGGTTTGGTTTGGTTGAGTTGTGACTGGATTGATTAGCATTGATTGGGTTGATTGTGTTAGGGTTCCAAAGGTTTAGGCCTCTAAGGTTAGGGTTAAGTTTTATGTACTTAGTTTTGGTTGAGTTGTTGGATAAACTGGGTAGATTGGGCAGACTCCGTCCAACTTGTTTTTTTTGTTAGTCATGCAATGCACACACCTTGATAGCTATGCAATCACACCCACACGGTTAGTCACATGATGCACCACCCACACAGTGGGGTTAGTGTGTCTCCTTGGCATTTTGAACCTAAGACCTGCTGTTGAAACGCCCATGTGTCTTCCAGCTGGGCTAGTGGACTCCATCCAACTTTATACCTACATGACCAAATAAACTTGAGAAATAATTATTATTTTTTATGTTGGAAACCAAACATGCTTTTCTACTTCTTTGGTGGGTAAGTATGTTATTTACCAAGCATATTTATCAGCTGAATAAGTAGAAACTAAGATAAGCTACTTAGGGCATAAGTAGCTTATCCAAAGTAACTTTCAATCCAAACGCCCCCTTTGTAACCAATCCACTCTCAATTTCCAAGGGCAAAGCTGGAGTGGATCCCTGACAGTGGAGCCCACTGTGATGCATATACTTTACATCATTGACGTCCATCTGTTTTTAAAGATCAGTTTAGGGCATGATGCCAAAAAATTAAGCAGATACAAAATCTCAGGTGGACCACACCACAGGAAACAGTGGTGATTGACCATTAAAGACTTCTTAGATCGAGCTGATATTTGGGTGATCCCTTCATCGAAAATAAACATTCCAATAGAGCCCCCAATAAGTTTTTAACGGTGGGTATTCAATCAGCACTGCTTCCTCTGGTGTGGTCCACCTGAGATTAGGGTCTACTTAATTTTTGAGATCATGCCATAAGATGATCTGTCAAAATGGATGGACGTCGTGGATGTAAGGCACTATACATCACAGTGCCGCGCCCAAAGCTGGATTGGTTACATCCGGTTAACAACCGATTTTGACTGAAAAATAAGCGCGCCCATCTCGGCCGTTCATTTTCATCCAACGGATAAAATTTCGAACGGATGTAACAATGTCGTCCGTTCAAACGCATTTGTATGTGGGGCCACCATGTTGTATGTCTTCATTAAACCAGTTAATCAGAGGGCCCACACCGAGTGAAGTCAGAGAGATATGAGGGGCAATTTTTCATTGTTACCATTGGTGTGCTCCATCAGAGTTTATTATCGATTTCATCTTTTACATGTACGGTTCAAATACAGGTTCTCACCTAATGGACGGAGTGGATTTAAATACAGAGCATGGTGGGCTCCACAAAGCTTGACAATTCGGGTCCCCAAATTGTGAGACCCTACTGTAGATGGGTAATCAACCAAAGCTCCGATCAGTTGAACAATCTAAACATTGGACTCGCAGGCATTTGTTTGCTGAATCAGGATCACTGCCTCTTTAATCTCAACCGTCTAGGCTTGCCCATTGGGCTTCAGGTCTGGCCCACTTAGGGCCATTGATAGCCCTGCTCGAGACTCCAATATTTGTTCATTTAAGTTGATGATTTTCTTTTAAACCGTCCATTTTCCTCGTGAAAGTGTCCCACCTGATCAGTAGATTGGACTAGGGTCCAAGGCAATGTTCACGCACAGCCTCACCAAATGCTTGATATGGGTTTATTGACATGTGCGTAGAACTGGCAATGGGTCGACCCACACCCATTCTTAAATGGGCTAGGAAATAAGACCCTTGAGTAAATGGACCAGGCTCATCCAAAATGGATATTTGACTGATCTAAGTCGAGATTAGTCACCCTGGGCATGGAAATCTAGCCCAGGTCCAACTCAATGGCCCTCAAGGAGCATGCACATTAGGCCGAAGCAGATTGGACAGTCCCGATGCCCAGGCCAGTTTTAAACACCATGAAATTGCTGCCATTGATTCAGGAGCCTGCAAACGGACGCATTACAGGCTTGCACAATCAGGCCAGCCAGTACACACTATCAGGTGGGCCACATTGAAAACTGTCCAACACTCCACATTCAAATCTCATTCAAATCTCATGTTCCAACCTGAATGTTTATGTAGTAGGCCCACATGTTGAGTGGCTTAGATATTACTCATGTGTGGAGAGGGTCCATCGACCCTCCATCCCACTTAAGGGTGCCTGTGGTCAAGTGTCTTGATTCACTTTCGGGCAAGTTTTAGGCCAAAGCTTAAATGGTTAGTGGGTCCAGTTCAGGTTAAAAAAAATGTGGCCTGTTTAAGTAACGGACTCAGTTTGAACACTAACCCAACCCAACCCAACCCAACCGACCTGGCCCTTGAAGGTTTCAATGGTGGGGCACTTAATCCCAACTGTTTGCTGTGGTGAGCCCCACTTAAAAGAGTTTTGGATCTGCCTCATTTTTGGACTCATGTCCTAACAAGAGCTGGTGAAAATGACGGGATTGGAGTGGTTGTCACAGGTACATCCCAGTGGGCCCCACCAATCTCGACCATCCAAATCTAAGGCCTCATCAGTACCTGGTATGTCCTCAGATAATCTCAACCATCACTATCTGCACTGGATTTGGACCACTGACTATTTTCTTCTTTTAACCTGTCCACGACCGGTGATATGATTCCATAAGATTCGACTAGTCAGTGAGACTACCTCCAGTACTGCCACAAGCATATGGCCACAGCCACCATTGATCAGAACCGTTCATTCTTTCATAGATGGTGGGGATACGAAAATAATGCCACTCCATCAAATGTGAACTGCTAGCTTATAGTCTCAGCAGTGAGTTTCCATTTGCAAACCCTGATGGGGCCCAGCAGAACTCCAATTGATGGGAATATTGCACCAAGGACCATCCATTATCGGCTTAACTAGATGAACGGCCCTGATCAACATTTGCAGGCTACAAACTTTTAAGGCAATAAAACCAAAACCAAAACCAAAACCAAAAATGCTTCCACCATATGATTAAAGAGAAGATGATTACCCAATTGTCCTTTACACAAAATCATCCTTCATAAGAAAAAAATATTAAGATAACAAAACAAAAAACAAAACAAATACAAAAAATGGGGACCGTCCGATCAATCAAACGGTCCGACACACACCTGTGGCCTAAATTACCTCAATTTTGGAGGGAGTTGATGATGGGTGCGACCTCCGGTGCCAACACCATTGGCCTGCTGATGAATCGGGGAACGGTTGGGTGGGGGTTGATGGTGGTTATGGTGGTGGCCCACCTGACGTGAAGAGCTGGTCTTATTAGATTCCTTGGGCCTGACCTTGATGGCCTGGATCACCTCCAAAGTCTCCACCACTTCTTTCATGGATGGTCGGTTCTTCGGCTCTGCTGCAAGGCATCTAAGAGAAAGCTGGGCCGCTTGCATTGCGCCTTTTGACGGATACTGGCCCTCCAGCCGGGGGTCCATCACACGTGCTAGCTTTCTCCGATCTGATAGAAATGGCTTCGCCCAGTCCACCAGATTGTGTTGCCCGTTCGGGCGGTTTGTGTCGAGCGCTCGTTGGCCTGAAAGCATCTCGAGCAACACCACCCCAAAACCGTAGACATCGCTCTTTACGTAGAGATGACCTGCTTGATGAGGGCCCATTTGTCAGTCCAGATCAAGTTGCATTTTAGGAATGAATTATACATTCAAAGCAGCACACACATACTAGATTGGACTCATCTGATATGGTACTATTAGGGAAGCAATGAGTTGGGTCAGACCCAGCTGGGTCACCACCCCAAAACCATGCATTGCTGTCGAGCTTGCGTCAAACCCAAGATGGGTTTGAACAGGAACGACCCAAAAGGTTTAACACACACACACAAAAACAGAAACACGCCCCAAAAGAATTACCAGATAAGTGCTCTAAAGTTACTAGAAGACGAAAGCTACCATAGCAATAGAGGAAAATATGTAGAATACTAAAGATGGGTGGGGAGGTTCTGTTAATTACCTGTAGCGACGTACTCTGGAGCTGCATATCCATATGTGCCCATGACTCTTGTGGTAACATGTGAATCTCCCGCAGATGGACCATTTTTAGCCAGCCCGAAATCAGAAATTTTTGCATTGTAATCCTACAAAATGGAGGGGGAAAAAGATGAGTTACAATGAGGAAGCCATGTAAGAACCTGTCTTATTAAGAGGATATTTAGAGCATCATCTAACCGAATCAAGCAAGATATTTGACGCTTTGAAATCGCGGTATATGACTTGCTTTTCAGAAGTGTGGAGGAAGGCAAGTCCCCGGGCTGCGCCTATTGCTATCTTGAGCCGTATGTTCCATGGAATCGGCTGGACAGCGGACCCTCCTGTCAACAATACATTAATGTGTAAAGAAAAATCAAACTGAGGAAGTAGAAAGAGATGTAAAGTGTGCTATTAGAGAAAATGAACAATAACCATCCGTTTTCAAATCAAGAGGGTGGAAACAGAGGGGGGAAATGCATCATTTTAAAAGAACTGTCAAAGAGTAATTGATGCATAGAACTGATGTGGGAATCATGAAGCAAGAAACTTGGATAACTCCGATGAACAATATGAACAGTGCTTTTCGTTCACCCAGCAAACATACATACAATTGGGCGCATCTTTCTGTGATCTAGGCTGTTCATCTAATGAAGGAAACTTTCGGGGCATGGCCTATCCATAATGTCGCATGCCAGATGCACAGCCTGAATCACCAAAAGGTAGGCCTTACCTATAAAGTTGCTGGGCTTTGTTCAATTGTCACATAAATACAAATAAACTAGCAAGAAAATTGTGACTAAATCAATCAGATCGTGATAAACATGGTGCTAAATTTACGAAGTAACTCGTATTACTACAACTTACTTCTAAAAAGGTGGTTTTCTAAGCTCCCTCTCGACATGAATTCATATACTAAGAGAAGTTCTTTCTCTTCCCAACAGTATCCCAAGAGCTTCACAAGGTTTGGATGAGAAAGCCTCCCCAAGAAGTCCACCTCTGACTGCACCAACAAAAAGAATACATGAACACGTAAATAAAACTACATTGATAAAAATCATTAATGGATTGAGAAGAGCATTGATATCTACACCTACCCTGCCTGGTTTTGGCCTAACCCAATTTCCATTTGAGGAATTGAAATAATAACATTCCTGAAATTCAACTTCAGATGCTTTTTTATTCACACAAACCCACTCATCGACAAATTATGAAGTACTTGATGCCTATTAAATCTAGACTGTTAATCTGTTCGGCCCCATTGTGAATAGGGTGCAGCTAAAAAGCATAGGTGTACCTCAAGTGGGCCATGAAGCGGTACACCCATCCATCTAATGTGAGAAGTACATTAGCGTTGCTTGTATACATAAATGCACCAACATATGTCAAGAAATTTAGCAGTTCTATTGTAATCTACGTGTCTAACGATTCTGACAGATATCAAGTAACCAACCTTCATAATCTCGAGTCTGAGGAACCCGAACTACCAAGGTTAAAAACTAAAAAGTTATACAAGAAACAACTACAACCAATTTCTCTAAATTCTGAAAAAAATCAAGCTTAAAAGACTTGGATAGTAAGATTAGTTGAAAAACAAAAATCCGAGCAACTCTTCTACTGAAAAACACAATCATTTTCTTTAGATGGGGCATAACCCAAAATCAGACCAATTGGGCAATCCTGACCTCTGATCAGACATTTCTTGAGTTTCGACCATTAACCACTAGTCATTTTTAACCATCCATTTGATGACTACCAATCAAACAGTTATCTAATATCATCCATTGGTGCAGTTTTCTGGGTTATGCTCCATCTACGATGGGCCAACAATTTAGATAGTTCGGATCGAGGAACATTTATGCACCACATGTAAGGTGACGGTTGTGAACACATTACATGAATTGTCCTATGTTGTCGTCCTGCCAAACAACCAATTTCATACAACACAAAAAAGAACATTGCCACACAATAAATTAGGGGAAAAAAGAAGATAAAACAAACCCATGAACAAAAGATTCAAACGCACCCATACAGTAAAACAAATCATAAAAATGAAAAAAAAAAAAAAAAATCCAACGGAAGAGGAGAAAAAAATTAATACGTAGAGATGATCCAGTGAATTGAACTGAACTGAATTACCTGCCATTCTTTGAATCCTTGCAAGCTCTCTGGATTCAATTTCTTCACTGCGATCACCATCCCACTTCCGATCCTCGCTGGCGCGTACGTCTTCTCATCAACCCACCCCTTGAAAACTCTCCCAAAGCCCCCCTCTCCAAGAACTGTATCAGGTTTGAAATTCCTTGTCGCGCTCTTCAATTCGGCAAAAGTGAAGATCCTCAAATTGGGAGTGGGCAGGATCTGTCCTTGAGGAAAAACATCTTCCAAGCTACTTGAGAAACCGCTGCGGCCGCTCGAAAGCTGCACTTCATTGCTGTTGGTCTTTGATGTTCCTATAATTACAAAATAAATAAATAAATAAAATGAAAGGATACAGTAAAATAAAAGACACCCATCCCAAATAATTCCAAATTCCTATCTCTTCTCGACATAAAGAATAAGAGATAGAATCTATATTATTCTCTAAAATAGGAAAATTAAAAACCAATGCTGAGATTATTGAAAAAACTGGATTTCTTTTTCCCAGAAAGTATGACAAAAGAAAAAAAAAAATCAAAGAAGAAAGATGAGATTATTCAAAAAGGGAAATTTGAGAATAAAAAGGGAGAAAAGCCCATCTAAGAGAATGATTTGAATATCCACTCAAAATAGTATAAAAATCGAAAAGACAATGAAAATGAAAGAAACCCATCTGAGAAATTAGACAATTTTTCAATTTTTGTTTTCAAGAGGGTATAAAAAAACTGGGAAAAGGGCAGTGAATTGAAATAGGTTCATATATATACATAACACTTTTCTTCAAAGCAGTGCAAATACAGGATATTTTACATTAAAAAACAAAATGAGAGGAAAAAAACTCCAATTGAAGCAATGGAAATTACAGAAATTGTTTTCAGACAGGGAGAAAAACCCAATTCTAAATTATGGAAAATACTCAATTTTTTTCTCAAGATATTAGAAAACTCCGCCTTTCTTTTAAGGTGGCGAAAAAGTCATCTAAGATAACAGAAAATTTTCCAAGACCCAGAAAACAAGAAAAGAAAGGCTCTCTTTCTTCCGTTTTGTTCTTTGGGCACCACCAGAATTATACAAAAAGAGAGGATTTGATACAAGAAACAGAGAAAATTATAAAATTATAAAAAGAAGATGCAAGAAACAGAAAATTGAGAATATTCAAGAGGCAGGGAGAAAAGCCCATGTCAGAATAATTAAAAAAATTGAACTTTTGTCAACACCCAGTAAAAGAATTTAAAAATTAAAAAATAAAAATAAAACGGTTCTAGAATTGCTTTTTCCATTTACCTGTGATTGTGCTTGAAGTTCCGGTAGTGCTTGGGCTCTGAGTCGCTTTAACTGGAGTCCCCCAGCAATTCCCCATATCCCTCTTCTCTCTCCTTTTTTCCTCTACCGAGTTGCAGTCATGAACATGGTCTTTTTTCTGTGTGTGTGTGTGTGTGTGTGTGTGTGTGTGTGTGTCTGAGAGAGAGAGAGAGAGAGAGAGAGAGAGATAATTCTTTGATTTGCTTATCTCTTTGAGAGAGAGGAGCAGAAGCAAAGCGAGAGAGAGAGAGAGAGAGAGAGAGAGAGAGATAGTTCTTTGATTTGCTTATCTCTTTGAGAGAGAGGAGCAGAAGCAAAGGAAGAGAGAGAGAGAAAGAGGGAAAGAAAGACTGCTTTGATTTGCTCTTATGGGGGAATGACTTTGGAATGTGGAAAGACACTTCTTTTTTAATTATTTGATTAAAAAAATACATAATATAATTTAATTTAATTTACTTTATGTATTGAAATGTTAGATGAATACCGTGGTTCTTCGCGAGAAGATGTCAATGTGGTCGGGGGACACTTGCACACCTTGCATGTTTTCTCTGGATCTGGACCGTTAGTTTAGCTGATACACAGTAAATATTTTCCATTGCCCATAGATCAGATTATTATGATTATTATATGGGTCATAAATCTATGATGAAGTGGATTTTGAGATGGAAATAACCAACGGTTTGTATTTGAGATAAATTTCAAACCAAATCATAACTGGATCAACCTCTATTTTCTGAGATGGAGTATTCATATATATATAAGAATCTGGCATATGGGTCGGATATTTCAAAAGTCTGTGCAATTTACACGTACGTGGCGATTTACTACATTTTTTGTCGTCGCGAATCTCTTTGCATTTCCAAGTTGATGCCTAATATGCGAGGGCGATTTGCGCGAGTAGAGACCACTCCGTGGCACACGCACTGGATTATTACACGGGTGGCACGTTGAACCATCATCAGGTAGGACCCACTTCTAATATCATCCTACCAAAATCGAGTCGTCCACATCAGGTATCCAAAAATGCATGGTTAGAACAATGATAACCATCCGATTTATATTCAACGAACATCTATGGTCCGTCTAATGGGTGGACCTTGATCTTTAGGCCAGAAGGTAGGTACCCACCGTGGGCCCCACCCTATGGTGGTCCGTATTCCAGACACTTATCCTATTTGGCAAGTGTGACTCGACCTGTCCTCTTCAATTTCTCCTCGCGCGAATATCCCCGTAATTTGTTAAGAAGGTTTTTATGCACTGGTGAGAAAGAAATATCTACATCCAGGAAATTGATAGAGTCTACCATTTCCAACCCGAGTATTCTAAATTTGTACCAACTTTATACCACTGTATTACAGAAAAGACGAAAGAATGTATGAATCTATCAAAAAATAAGGGTCCTCAACACGGAGAACGGACTCATTCTTCCCATGGGACGGCACATGCAGTCAGCGGCCGTGTCTAAAACAATCAGTCGTTGAAGGGTATTTCTGTCCATTCCTGCCATCAACGAGAAATTGAAATTGAAATTGAAGATCGATAATAACGCGCTCCCTCGCCTCACATGTGGAAAGAAAGAACACGTGTATAGGATCCCTGCCGAGTCAAATATCTACAAATGAAATGAACCGTCCAGATTCTATCTGCACGTGTGGTCTACTTGGACTGTGAAGATAAGTCCACGTGCGACTCAGTCCACGTGTGAGGCAAGTCGCTCAGTATAGAGTTTTCGGTTAGCAGTGGACATGCCAATCGATCATCTGATCATCCGAACCGTCCATTGGGTCCATCAAAAGCTGAACTGGTGACACATGAAATACCAAAAACAGCAAAGGATGGAAGGTGCAGGTGAGCCAAGGGTAAGTAGTGCACACCACCTACCTTAAAGAAACGTACCAAGATGAAACTATGACGGAAGTGATCAACGGCTGAAAATGGATGTCCAATTTCTGTTAATGAAGAGGCAGATTGGGGCTACAACCCTATGTTGGTTTTGCACTATTTAAGAAAATAGTAGTGACTCGTCCCCCTCACTCGTGGACCTGAATACACGTGGACCCAATTACAGGAGGACCCAATCCACCGTTCATTCATTTTTTCAGATCATTTTAGGGCATGAGCCCAAAAATGAGGCAGATCCAAATCTCAGGTGTACCACACTACAGGAAACAGTGGTGACTGAACACTCATAATTAAAAACTTCTTAGGGGCTACAAAAGTTTTGGATCAAGATAATATGTGTTTTCTTTCATCCAAGTCCATGTGATACAATAAACAGGTTAGATCGCAAATAAACATTACAGTCAGCCCCCAGAAGTTTTAATCGGGGATGTTCAATCACCACTCATTCCTGTGGTGTAGTCTGCCTCAGATTTGGATCTACCTTATTTGTAGGCTCGTGCTCTAAAATGAGCTAGCAAAATGGAGTGCAACATGGATAAAACAAATATATCATGGTGGGCCAATAGAGCTTTTCTAGTAGCACACAATAATGATGGTAGCACTCGATACAACGTTGGTGATGTCTGCTACATCACCAATCGAGTCCCAACCGAGGGGACCAAACTCGGTATGGCCCAGCAGCCTCATTGAACTAGGTGAGGTGCTGAGATAATGAGATTAGATTGGCTAGCCCCATGGTCATATTTGACTGAACTACTTTCAAACATGCTTCATTTGGTCTATCTCTAAGAGTGACTAGGGCTCTCAATGGAGCAGGTCGGATCCGAGATCCGATTTGCTCCAAATTCGTATAATGTGGAATTGGATTTTAAAATAGATCCGATTAATTAAATAGACTGGATTTAGATTTAGAAAAATAAATCTGAATCATATTCGGGTCAGATACGGATCTAGTAGTAAGATCTGATAGGATCCTAACTATTGTATGCTTCAACCGAACCCTTTTGAGAAAAGTAGTCCTAGGGCTCACTCGTAAGGCCCATCACAATGTATATGTTACATCTATACCATCCATCCATCCTAACATATCATTTAAGGCAATGGGCCCGAATCTGGAAAAGATCCAGATCTCAGGTGGACCATAAAACAGGGAACAATGAAGTTATGTATCCACTATTGAAACCGTTGTAGACCCACTGTGATGTGTATATGCCACCAAAAGCTACCCAATATAGGGCTCTTTGGGCTCTTCATAGGCTGATTGAGCTAATGAACAGAGCGGGTCATCCATACCTGGACCCCACTTGGCCAAAGATTTAAAAAAAAGAAAAAGAAAAAGTTGAGATGCTGGAACAGTTTGTGTCAAAGGACGCTGCCGCCCAACATACGTAGATAGAGAGGCGGAAGCCCTTTTTGGGTGTGAATGAGGGTCCCACGAGTGATGTAATTTAGACCTTGACGTATATGTTATATCCACGTCGGCCATCCGATTTTTCAGATTATTTTAGGCCACACCCCAAAAATAAGACATGCCAATCCCAAGTCGACCATACCACAGTAAACAACAGTGGGATTTGCACCACTAAATTAAATATATTACATTATATATTTTTTAGAATTGTGATGTCATGGATTTGGATCTAGATCCAACCCGAATCCGATGGCTATATGGATTTTTAGATCGAAAATGGATCTGGCTATTTATAAGTGGATCGAATATGGATATCACCTTTTGGATCTGAATCCGGCTATAGATTTTCGAACTTGGGGCCAGATCCAACTAGATCCGATCCAAATCCGACCCATTGAGAGCCCTAAGAGTGACACATGGCCCAATCAAATCTCGCCACATTAGAGCTTCACTAAATTTATTCCTCAATTATAGCCAATGGGGTCATCCAAATTATGAGTCCCACTATAAATGGAGTATATAACTAACATTACACTAATCAAGGTATCATAGCCAGCAAATTAATGGTTGCTAAGTGGATGGTTAAATGTAAAGTAGTTATTAGTCCATATTCATAGGAACAAATCAGTTCGATTATACTTTGTCCATGGTTTGATCAATGATTTGGAGGGTCTGAATATCATACAACTGTGGGATATATACATTTGAAGACTTACTACTAATTTTAAATGGTGCAAAACTTGGAGTTCAGCCTGAGCTCATATAGTATTAGGGCTCATTTGGCATCTCTACTATAATTCAATAAGAGCTTTTCAATAAGAGCTACTCTAATAAACTCTTTTTTATTCTAGCTCTTGTTTTAAATAAGTTCATTTGGTAAAATCACATTTTCAAGTCTAGAAAAAAGCTCTTGTTGGAAATAAGCACGTTTGGTAAAACCTTTAAGTAAGAGCTTTTTTTAAAGGTAATTGACGTCATTTTTAAAGATTACAACAAGTCTATTATAAGAGCAATCTAGATGGTTGTTTTGATGGATCTCACTATAGATGAACTATGCCCCAAATGACAAAAGAATGAATGCCTACAATCTTCATATTTTAAGACATTTGAGCAATCCATTATGTTGTACATTAGATGGGGATCAACCATCATACGGAGCCCACCTTTGATGTGGACCGTCCATCGTGTGAACCAAACCTTCAAAGTTGACCGTCCATCATGCGAGGCCTATCTTGGATGTGGACCATTCATCATTACGGGCCCCACCTTGATGTAAGTCATCCATCATGTGGGGCCCACTATCAATGCTAATTGTCCTTTATGTGGGGCCCCTCAATGTCCACTACCCATCACGTAGAGTCCACATTTGATGTGTCCATAGTGTGGACTCTACTTTCGAAGTAGATTGTCCATCATGTGGGGCTGACTTTTAATATCCACCATTCATTGCATTGGGTGCACCTACTATGTGGATCACCATCATATGGCCCACTTTTGATATGGGTCATCCATAATGTGAGACATTTGATGCGGACCGTCCATTAGGTGGGGCCCACTTGATGTGGATTGTCCATTATGAGGAGCCACACTTTAATGTGGGTCATCCATCATGTGAACCCCACTCCATCCATTATGTGGGCCCACCTTGATGTGGACCATTCCTTGTGTGGGGCCCCATCTTCAATATGGGTCATTCATCATGTGGGCCCACTTTTGATGTTAACTGACCATCATGTGGGCCCACCTTCAATGAACACCATCCATCATGTGGGTCCCACCTTTGATGTGGACCGCCTATCAAATAGGGCTCACTTGATGTGGATGTTCCATCATGCTAGGCCACACTTTAATGCGAGTCATCCATCATATGGGGCCCACCTTGATGTGGACCATACATCGGGCCCCACATTCAATATGGATCATTCATCATGAGGGGCCCACATTTGATGTCCGCCATCCATCATGTGGGTTCCACCTTTATTGTGGACCATCTATCATGTGGGGCCCACTTGATGTAAATAGTCCATCATGCGGGGCCACATTTTGATTCGAACCAACCATCATGTGAGACCCACCTTTAATGTCCACCATCCATCATGTAAGTCCCACCTTTGCTGTGGATAATCTATCATGTGGGGCCTAGCTTTCAATATGGGTCATTCATCATGTGGGCCCACTTTTAATGCCAACCTTCCATCTTGTGGTCCCACATTTAATGTCCACCATCCATCATGTGGGTCCCACCTTTGATGTAGACCATCCATCGGGTAGGGGCCTGCTTGATGTGGATTGTCCATCATGTGGGTGTAGACACCCCATCCCAAGCTGACAAACTTATTAGAATTGAACAGTTCGGATGGAACCAAATCCTAAACCTAACCCTAAACCTAAACCTTGAACCAGACCCTATCCTAAACCCTGATTTAAACCCAAACCATAAACTCTAATCCGTGCTTTTGTGAATCGAAGTCTAATACCCCTCTCATTTCTAAAAAATTACACTTTTACCATCCCATCCAACCCATGAGATGATGCCACGTGGCAAACCGAAACCTAAACCCTGAACCAAACCCTATCCTAAACCCCGATCCAAACCCAAACCATAAACTCTAATCCAAACCTTAACCCTAAACCCTAATCAGAACCCTAAACATAAATCCTGATCCTAACCTTAAACCTAAACCCTGAACCAAACCCTATCCTAAACCTTGATCCAAACCCAAACCCTAATCCAAATCTAAACCATAAACCCTAATCCAAACCCTAAACCTAAATCCTAGTCGAACGTGAATCTAAACCCTATGGAACTCTAGCCTAGTTGGTTAACCCACCCGATCAATCTACCCAATCAAACCTACCCAGTCAACTGACATAGTTAAACCTTGAACCAAGCTTGAGCTAAGCCCAAATTCAAGCCCAAACAAAATCTGTAAAAGATATAGCAGCTTAAGATATTTACGAAGGGAGTCCCCACATGTGTGAGGGAGTCCTTCTAGAAAAGCAAGGGGTTCGTGTGCATTTGACGATGGTCAACCCATCGCCGATCACGTGGCAAAACTCCTGCCAAAATGCAACTCCCGCACATGTGGTGTACTCTCCTTTACAATCTTTATTTATGTGCTTTTGTGAATTTGAGTCCAATACCCCTCCCATTTTCCAAAAAAATACACTTTTACCATCCCATCCTAAGAGATGATGCAATGTGACAATCTCAAATCCCAACCACCCGATCCATTTGCAACCTTGAACAATGAAGGACTTACAAGATAACTGGGTTGGAAGGCTATAAATAGCCCCCATCTCCCTCAATTTTAATCATCCACAACCAACCAAAACCAAGTAAGAGAGAGAGAGAGAGAGAGAGAGAGAGAGAGAGAGAGCCTTTTCATCGTTAGCCATCTAGCCTAGCCACCCCTCCACAAAGGAGAGTGAGAGTGAGGAAATGAGCCTAACCCTGGTCTTGTCTAATCTAGCCTTAACCTCTTGAGCAAACCAATTTCTAATCCAAGCCACTCGAGCCAGCCCTTGTGATATCACCATCCAACCATCCAATCCCTAAACAATCTCGTCCAACCTTGCACCAACATTCGAGCAACATTCATTCCCTTCTCAACCCCCATGCTTATCGCATCCATAACATTCATACATAACATTTCACTCAGTCAACTAGAGTGTATGCTTTGAGGCTTGCGAGTTTCTCCGATCCTGCCCATAAAAAAAACTCGGGTTGACTAGTCATTCTACTCATCCAGTACGTGAGTCAGAGCAGACGTGTCTAGTCCAGGACATTATTTGGCAATGATGGTGCATTAAACAAGACATTTCACACACACTACATATCATCAATATGCAAGAACTAAAACTAATTCTCAGAATTTGTTTAATCATGTGAAGTGGAGACTGTACATTTGTACGGGTAGAGTGGGTGCCTAACGCATTTCTTCTTTGTAACTGTGGTCCTTACCTCGAATCTTTGAACGCAGATCAAGGAGTCTTCTTAGGATTATAAATCATTGGATTACTGCTCTTAAGTGTTTCTAAAGAGTCTAGCATACTGTAAATTCGAGGTAATTGGCTAGTGGCGACTCCAATCATGTGCAATGCCCTCTAAACATATACCAACGTAAAAGCCCTCGAAAGAGGCAAACCCATGGTAGCCACGATTTGATCCCCGCATTTCGAATCCTGTGACCATAGTGGGGCCAGACTTTGATGCAGGCCATCCATCATGTAGGGTTCACCTTTGATGTGACCATGCATTATGTGGGCTCACCTTTGATGTGGTCCATTCATCATGTGGTGCCCCACCCTTAATATAGGGTCATTCATTATGTGGGCCTACGTCGTAGAGATTGTAAAGAAAAAGGAAGAGGGCAAGATGGAAATTATTTGAAAAGTTTAGGGTAAAACTTGTCCAAAAATTAACAAAAAATATCTAACCACTTAAGCCAAATAAGCTCTTTTTCAAAAAGTAACCATTCCCAAACTTATAAAATCGGGAGCTTATTTGCTACTTTCTAAATAAATAAGCCCCTTAATTAGACTTTTACCAAATAGTCTAAAAGCATATTTTTTTTAGAAATAAGCTAATAAGCTCTTATTTGTAGAGATGTCAAATGCCCCCGTTAGTTAAATTAAGACTATTTACAATAAAATAGTAGGTTGTAATTTTTTATTCATAACTACTCTTAATTGATGGGTGGAATGAGTATCCCACAGTAAGAGAACTTTCGTTCATATGTGACCATAATAACAATTTAGGAATCAAACTATGAAGTGAAGCCAAAATGGTAGAGCAATCCATATTTCTCAATCCAAACGCCATGGGATGGAAAGGCAATCTTCATCCCTTATATCTGACGACATAGATAGTAACTAGATGGAGAATGATTTTGATTAATAGGAGAAATTGCTAAAAAGCATGATGGAGTTGTGCCTTGGAAAACCAATGTGAACAGTATTCATTGGTGGTGTGTGGATGTGATACCGATAATCATAGTCATCGATCATGATGACCATCGGTCATAAGTGGACATGTGATTATGCTATAATTAACATGCAATAATATCTTAAAACATACATGAACATGGGTTAAAAGAGAGGGATTTCTCTAATTATCCTTGAGACCTTTAGATTGACACATTGACACTGACATGGGGAGACTTGTGAACCATAGATTTTATCACCCTATTATTCTATGATCTCCTAGCAGGGTGTAGGACAAACTCATGGTCGTTGTCATCTTTATGATGATGGATGGATGTAAACATCCTGTGTGAGGAGACTAATGATGAGTCAGAATTAAAGGTCTTCATCATCGGTCATGATAACAACTCGATGAATCTTCGCCCTTTCCACATAAGAGTGTGAGTGCACCATGGATAAACTCTCATAATGTTAGACCTATTGTGCACTTGCATTGGCAAATTGACATTAAGTCACTAAACAAAGAGGCCCATCATGCCTGAACTATGATCGACTTGAGGATGCACTGGATTAAATTAATCATTGGACTTGGAAGCGTGTGGGGTTTAACATCTTGATCATGTGTTTTGACTTGCTTTACGATGGTATCGTGTGGCTAATAAAAGTAAGGATATAGTCTTTTGACATTTTGGTAGTAAGGGTCGATTTTGACATTTTGAGGGCATTAAAATGCCATCAATTTGGATGTCATGTCTATCGTCAAGATTTATCCTAACATGGTTATGATGAATAGGACATACTACATGACAGTATGTTACCCCCTAAGGCTTAAGGCACGATGTTAGATTTTAATGGAAACAAAGAGAAATTTTAATAGGTTTTTAAAATCTATCATTTAGATTAACCTTATGATATCTCATCTTGATAATCCTATATTTTAAAAACATTTAAATCTATGATTAATTATCTAAGTCATACCTTAACTGATGCATACACACAATAAAGATTTTCTGATTTGTCAATGTCGATCTTTCAATGCAAGAGGCCTCTTCCCAATCTATCATAGATGGAGGGATAATGAGAACTCATGTCCACTTTAAAGTAAGGCT
Source organism: Liriodendron chinense (assembly GCA_003013855.2). Lineage (NCBI taxonomy): Eukaryota > Viridiplantae > Streptophyta > Magnoliopsida > Magnoliales > Magnoliaceae > Liriodendron > Liriodendron chinense. The sequence goes on from ML058446.1 coordinate 7,666,406, forward strand.
AAGAGATGCACCTTCATCCATGCGTACGGATCCCACACTTGGTCATCATGATTTACAACTAAGATTATTAATGTCTCATCAACATGGCCAGTGGATTAGGCACACATTGAATTTCCATGGCATAACTCTTAGACATAGCAATACTATTATGTATAGGATATTTCATTTTCATTATTTCGTGATCATTGATTTGGAGCTACCGTGATAACCTCCTACTAGAAAAGGGATGCGGCTGGTTTATACCTAACTTAAACTTGCAATAAATGGTCGTATTTACCCCTTTAGGGTGTCACCGAACTTTTGTTTCTTACTCGATCCATTTGGAAGCCGCAATAAGTGATTTGAACATATTTGAATATGAGATAGTCAACTATCAAACACTAATCATCTTTTTCTTTTAATTTGCGCATAAAACATTTTGTACTAGTCTTGATTCACCAAAATATGATTTGCCATAATAACCCTTTTGTGCAGTAAAGTGACTATTGTTCGGTAAGGTCCATTGCAAGAAAGGTAGTAAGGTGCAACATGCTCCTTTCCACACATGGAACCTAACATTGAAGGTCTTTTAAAAAAAAAAAAAAAAAAGAAGTAAATACATACAATCAGAGTTAGATCCACACATGTGAGAAGATGTCACAAAAGTTTTCTCACTACGGCAAGGTTGCCAATTAGCATGAATGTTGTGTGAAAAAGCTTTTATGGTGCACCAATATGGGTTTACCCCCTTCATCTCCGTAGAGGCATGAATGTACTATCTTTTTTGTTGGTGGTGATTTTTTTCTAACTTTCCTTAATTGAACTTGACTATAAGCTTTGTTGGAGCATTGTTGCACAACAAGCTTTATTTGAGTTGGTGGATAGTTGTTGGAGCAATCTTCCCACGAACAGGCCAGAAAATTTGTTAGGGTGAATGTTTTTGGGTTTTTTAAGATTTTTATTTTCAATAAAACAAAGATTTATAGAGGTAAATAGACCCTTGATATTATATATATATATATATATATATATATATATATATAGTTTTGCCTTATTGCAGTGGTTCCTTCATTTTTGTTGTGGCAAAAGAACACTTATCATGGTAATGTGTGTTCTAGCCGATTAGAAAATTAACAAATTTGGCAAAGAAAGTAAATACGCTTAAATTGAGACTAAAGAGAATTCATTTACTATGGTCCATACTCAATGTACCACCTATATTCTATGCGTAGACTCATGTAGTACTTACGTAAGATACCTAATCAAATTGGCTAAGACTTTACTATATTTCTTCAGTAGTTTAGTACCATGACAACTTTATTGATGTGTTGTCCACACCCATCACATGTTGTAAACACTTTTGGACAAATAAGAATAACAAAACCAAACCCCGCCGTGTCATTAGCCAAATCTACGCATTTGACATGTTACAATACCATTAATAGACTCATTGAATTAAATAAATCTTATAAAATTAAGTACAATCCATATGAGGCAATAATGGCAATTATCAATAATAAGTAGTATATATTGTAAGACTTCTATTAGGTGGGCCCTACATGATCAATGATTTAGATAATATTACGATTGGATATTTATATTGAGCATATTGGTAGGCTTCACATTAGTTTTGATCGATTCAGATATGTAATAGAGTGGTGCACTTAGGCTATATTATGTATCCAAAGTACTTTAGTTGGACGTAGACTCCACCTAGTGTAGAGACTCGAGTAGTTGTAATGGGTTAAACTATTCCAAGCTCCTCTTCTATAAATATATGTCCTTACTCTTCCCGCACTTACAAAAAAACTTAAAGCCCTATTCAAAACAATGTTTAGAAGGGCGCATGTATGGTGTGAAAGGCCAGATTCATTAATTTAAATTCAACACCTTAATCATAGCTCAAGTGGTACACTAAGTCAAGATAACCTTATTTCAACATTGAGGTCTTAGTATCGATTCCCAAGTAGGGGTGGCAAACATTGTGGTGTGACTAACAGTGGGATGTATGTACTAACAAAAAAAAAATTCACATTCAAATAATCTACTGTCAAGTTCATCAATTTACATCTAAATAATCTATCGTCATTAAGATACGCATTTTAAATTCAATTATTCAAAAAAAAATTAATCACTATAATTGGTGGATAGACGATTCTATATTCCACAATATACTTTTACATATATAAATTAAAACCAAAGTTTGATAAGCCTTCAATAGTGAACAAAATCCTTATAAGGGCATTGTATCATTTTGAAAAAAAAAAAACTCTAAATCCCTATAATTCTTCTTTAAAAAATCTATATAAATTAGAGTATTTAATAATAAGGAAAGGACAATCAATGGAAACTAAAAAAAAATTCCTTTGAATCACTTTGGATATAAATGCAGATAAGGAATCACGTAGGCCGTACCTTAGGCGGTTCATATGCCAGAATTCATATGAAACTGACAAATCCAAACCTTTCAATCGTAGGATTATTTCATAAAGAAAAAGAGAGATGGACCGTCAAAGGGACTATGTTGACTATTTTTTATCCATTCATTTGCTTGGTAGACTTGTCAAGTCGGTCTAATTTCTGGCATATGGTTTATCGCAGGTGCAAGAACCTTCGGTTGATGATTATTTCAGACCTAACTTAAGTTGCCACGTGTGAGAAGAGCAAGTCCCAGGAAAGTAAAGCAAGAGGCACCATAATCTAGGGTAGCCAATTATGTGTTACCCAGGGAACAACTTAGTGGGTGTTACCCCTACCGTGTGGCCCATATGGATGATATTTTGTACATCCACACCGTCCATCTGTTTCTTCATCCCATTTTATGATGGGGTTCCAAAATTATGTAGATCCAAATCTCAGGTGGACCATGCCACTGAAAACAGTCGTGATTGGTGCCCCACCATTAAAAATCCAAAGAGTCGATCGTAAGGTTTTGGTAACTTTTATTTGCAATCCAACCTGTGGATAATGTCAATAAGATATGGAAGAAGAGAAAATATAAATATCAGATTGATCCAAAACTTTTTTGGCCCACCAAAAGTTTCTAATAGTCATTAATCACTGTTTCTAGTGGTATGGTCCACCTGAGATTTGTATCTTCTTAGGGTTACGGATGACGTATTAAAATGAGATGGAAAAACAGATGGACGGAGTGGATATAGAAAATATACATCAATATGGGCCCCACACGGTTAGGATAACCCCCACTAATCTGTTCCGGGGGTAATCCGCTCTCAGAATCCACAGGGGCAAGAATATTTTGACCGTTTTAAAGGAAATATTTGTCATTGGCAAGGGTAATTTTGTCATTTTAAGAGGTTTCCCTAGTAGGAGGTGAGGCCCCAGCCTCACACAACACGGTGCGTCCCTAACCGTGGGGCCCACAGTAATCTATTTATTGTATATCCACTCCGTCCATCCGTTTTTACACCGGATTTTAGTATACGATCCATAAAATGAAGCATATGCAAATTCAGTTGGATCACAACATAGGAAACCATTGTAAATGATCAAGAAAAGCTTCTTGTGGGCCACAAAGTTTTAGATCAAGATAATATTTTCTGTGTGAACTTATCAAAATGTTATATGGAAAATAATAAACATTACTTTGGGATTAGGTGGGCCCTAGGAAGTTTTTAATGGTGGACGTTCAATCACTACCTTTTCCTATGGTGTGGTCCATATGAGATTTTGATCTAGTTTAATTTTTGTTTCATTCCCTAGAATGATCTGAAAAAACGTATGGACGGAATGGATATGCAATAAATACATCAAGCTGGGCTCCACTGACATGGTTTCACCGCTTGGGGTGCGGCTAATACTCTCCCTTCCCTACTGAAGGGAGTCATTTGATACGTTAGCAGAGTAGGATTGTTGATGGGCCTGAACACTACCGTTCTACACACAGCCTAAATATATCACAATCCAAACCGTCCAAGTCGTGGCCATCTTCATTAGATTGGCCATGTCTCTAAAATCAGATTCATGAGGCAGTTTTAATATCTAATTAATAGCAGACAACTTCTCATTTCAACTGTCTATTTGCTGGCCACAAACTGGACGGTCCAGATTATCCTCTAGTGTGGATTTTTTCTGGGTCATTAGTTAGACAACAGTGCGCCCCACCATTTTTAGGCTTCTAATTCGACAACATATGTGCCACCTGTATAATAGCCTCTTGCCTGGCACATGAAATGGAAAATCCTCTACAGCAAGTGTTCATAAAATACCCAAGCTCTTAGGCCCCACCATGCTTTATATTCGAAATCCACTCCGTTCATAAGGTTCTATCCTTGATGCTAGATCCCTGTGAAAAAAAAAATCATCCATATACATAACTCAGGTGGACCAAATCACAGAGAACAGTGGTGATGTGATTTATCCATAATTTCCGTGTGGAGCCACGGTGGTGTAGATCTTTCATCAAACCCGTTAATCAGTTGTAATTGACAACGAAAAAGAGAAAAAACAACATCATCCTAATCCAATACTTAGGTGGGCCACACCACGTGAAATTAGAGGTTTTTACGAGATTTTACCTTTTCCAGTTGGTGTGGCCCATAAGAGTTTTTTCTTTCTTTCTTTTTTTTTGAGATGACCCTTTAAAACTACGGTGAAAAAAAGCATCTCAACCGATGGACGGAGTGGATTTTACATATACAAGATGTTGCATGATTCTGGTCCACTTGCGTGAGTATAGATTGTCATACTACGCCGGAGTATATATAAAAAAAATCCCCTTCTTCAAAAATACAAGGGGAGGGGTATATTTGTGATTTTGAACAAACAAGACCCATTCCACGTCTATTGAATAATAATTTGAATGTCTACCCCACAAAGACCATATTTTCTGGAGTTCGGTGAATTTGCGTTAACGTACGCAATACGCACCGATGCGCACGCAAATCTAATTTAGATTTCAGACGAGTTGATTAAGACAGATTCACTCGGCTTCTTAAACTAGTCTTAAGTTAATTGATGTCATCATGGTCTACATGGAAAGGTCACCGTTGGATCATGACATGCTGGTGGTCAGATGGTGGTTGGGATCATCTGATACAATCATTGCATCAGATCTTTATTTGGTCGTGATCGATCCTTCTTCTATATATATATATATATATATATATATATATATATATATATATAGACAAACACACACACAATGTTATCTAGTGTATGAGGTGGATATAATCAAATTCAATTTTTTGTTAGACAATGACCATCTTGACCGTCTATTTTATGGGGTGAAACTTCTTATATGATCACCAAAAGCCCATGTTAATAATTTAATTAATTTTTTTTTTGGTAATAAAACTGATATTATGTTGGGGCTTGATAGCATGTATTTGGACCTGCATGCGGCCTACCTTTGATATTTATATGGAATCCAAACCGTTCATCTTGTGCGTCTCCTTGTATTCACTGTACTTCTCAAGAATTATTCTGATCCAAAACTTACGTGGGACACATGACAGGAGTGATGAAAAATAGGCCTAAAACCTTTATATTCATGTGGTGTGGTCCACCTGTGTTTTGAATATCCTCAGTTTTTATTTTATTTTTTTCATCCTAGTGAGGCCCACTTAATGATTGAATTAGATGGCATATACACAACACGATCAACCCTATATTGCATCTGGAAATTTCTATGGTGGGCATCATCCTTCCCAATGTGCCCAATTGTTCCTATTGCTGCAGCCCTCCTCTTGAGGAGAGCGGATTGCCTGTGACCCCGGGCACAGAGATATCTCATTAGCCGGGGCTGTGTAGGGTCCAAAGGGATGTCTGTGATAAATCCACTCTGTCCATCTGTTTTGGAAGACAAAAGTAGATCAGTATTATAAAAATCAGGGATATTCAAAACTCAGGTGGGTCACACCAACAAAACAGTGGGAACACCAACGTCCACCATTGAAACCTTTCTGGAACTGACCATGATGTTTATATGCCATCCAAACCGTTCACAGAATTATCAACAGTCAAATATACTGTAAAAAAAATATCATCCTGATACCAAACTTTGTCACTGCTAAGTGTCCAATATCCACTTTTTCTTGTGGTATGGCCCACCTGAGTTTTGGATCTTCATTATTTTTAGAATAATGTCCTAAATTGGTCTTCCAAAACAGATGGACGGAGTGGATTTGTCACAGACATCCCTTTAGACCCTACACAGCCCCGGCTACAGAGATATCTCCGTGCCCGAGGTCACAGGCAATCCGCTCTCCCTCTTGAGTCTTGAGTCATGGATCAAACTGGATTTTCAGATTTACATGTAATACATTGTGGGGCACATAAAATCAATGGGTCGAATGACACTCACACATCACAATGGGCCAGAGACAGCTTAGCCCAATATCAAGGTGGTCCATCATGGATGGACCATGAAACCAATGGCTTGGACAAACGAACCGAGGGCTCCACAATTTATTTACAATACACCACAACTAAAATTCATATGCACGTGGCATGTGGTATGTACGGTGTGAAGTACAATAGAAAAATGGTATATAGTCCAAGAGCTTAATATGATGTGATTACACTAACACATTGGACAAGGAGCGTTCCAATCATCCATCTTAATTGTCCATTTGGATGGGGCGATCCTAGCCCTATAGTGAATAACATGCGAAGGTCCCAAGATAGTATATAGACTATCAAACCTACGGGCCCACTCACCGCCAACTTTCAGTAGTATCATAGCAATTAAACGGCATATCTCCGATCTAATGTAGAACAAATGATAGAATGTCAGCCAATACTAAAAAGGACTTGATTACACACTGGTAACTCAAAAACTCATATATATATATATATATACACACACACACACACACACTCCATTACATAGGTTGAAATTATGCGCTTTCAAACAAAAGTGATGCAATTATATCTAAAATGTGTTTATATAGTCAAGTTTAGAAATATATTCACAGGAGAAAATGAATTTATGTGAGTTTTTCTTCAAACATTTTTTGAATTTTTGGTAAGAAAATGTATTGCTATATATTACCGATACATATTGAAATGTGTATTGCATGTATCAATTATATGAGTGAATTTTGTAAAGAGGTTTTGACAAATATCAAAATATGTCGCCTTATAGTACAATATTTTGTGTAATAAGGGAATTTAATACCTCCATCCTATATTGTATCCACCAATATTTATCAACATTTAAATAGTAGTTATATGAAAGAAGGCCTACAGTTGGACAGTCCTAATCATCCAATTAGTATGATTTTTCTTTGGGTTTTGATCGGTTCTGGTGTACCCTACCACAGCAGAGCATGAGCTGATTTTATGTCCCAAATGCATCTGTAGCTTTATCTGAACCGTTCATGCTACCATTACTACCATATAGAATCTGTTTTCTGATAACGTCGTTCATTGATGATCCTGGCCTTTGAATATTGATTGAATATGAACCATTAAATATTAATCTTCATGCACAATCAATCATTCAACAAATATTTCTTGTAGTAACCATGGTAATATAGAATCTAGACCATTAACGGTTCAGATCATTATTTAAGACGTGCTTTAGTTGTGGAAACTCGATTTGTGCCCTACCGTTGGGACCTTTAACCCAGCAAACCCTTTTTCTGTAGGGGGATCTTACAAGAAGCTGTCCGAAAGTCCAAGTTGGAAATGAGAGCATTCACACGTCGTCCTGCAACTAACCGCACCGTAGACTGTGGTGTACCCAGACTACGTGCATGGTCCGTGGCATGTATGAATACATGTCACTCTATAGACTATCCAAATATCCAAACTGCATGGCCCACCATGGATGGAGAATGGCTCCAAAATCTTTACTGATCCAACAATCCTAGCCATAAAATGAAGAATAGAAATACATTGGTTAACGGTCCAAATTCATCAAGAAATGAGTAAGGTCATTCGAGTACTGTGCATTTTGAATATGCTTCATCTTTCTTTAGAGTCATAAGAAAGATAGGCCTAGAATAGATGAATTAAATTTCTGATTGGACCTATTTTTGTGTGAAAGATGTTAATTGTCCATATTAAAGGTCATTGATCAAATGGCTATACTTGTCAAATCAATGCTTTGTTTCCATTGTAGTCAATGAAATGTATGTTGGACCTGATGAACAGTCCAAATCAATGGATTAGATGGTCAAAGTGTTCTAATGCAGTTAGGAGCACTACAACTTCTAGTACACTAATAGCACCAGAGTATTTCTATGCTCATACATATCATTGCCAATTAAAGAGAGGGAGGCATGTACCATCATCTCCTAAAGGGTAATGAAATTTAAGAGAAATGAGTACTATCTATTCCACAACATAATAAAGCTGGCCTAGACTTAAACGTTAGTTTGGTACCATTTTAAAAATGATGGTGACCCTCTAACTCTACACATGGCTCAGTTCCCTGGCCATCCAAACGTCCAAAACCCATTTTCCCTACGAATTTAGACTACTCATTATTTTACTTTTAACCATCTATTTGATAGTCATTAATTGGATGGTTGGGATCACTCGGTCGGTGTCCATGTCGTTTTATACATATAATCCATCCATAATATGGTCCAAACTTTGGATGATTTAAATCGTAGTACACGAGTGTCCCACACAGGGAGGATGAGCCATAACTATTTTTAAGATGGTAATAAACTATTGTAAAAGTCTAGCTCAAATAAAACTAGAGAGGAAGCTAGGATGGCATCATCAAATATAGTTGAGATTTTGAAATTATCCTAAAAATATTAGGAAAAATACACTAAGGCCAGGAAAAATAGGAAAAACCGTCAAATATCATCAAAATTTCAAATATTAATCTTTTATCATAATATTTTTGGAAAAATAGGAAAAACCTTGATGGATTTGTTATGTGAACTATGTTAAAACTATAAAGGAAAAAAGTCTAAGATTATTTCTCTTTAGATAATAATTTACAGTTGAGATGACATGAAAACACACTCTATTGGCCGCATGCACAAACAAAATTGTAGAAACTTAAGACAAGCTCCGCCCCCACAGATTTATTAAACCCTAAAGTTGTGGTTTTCAACGAATTACCCCTAGGATACAGCTCAATCACATTGAATGTGTCATAATCGACGCTTATTGTACCATCAGTTAGATGCAGTGACTCAAAAGATGGTTATTTGCACAACTAAACGAGAACTCAAGGGAAGAAAATATCATAATGAGAAAAAACATGTTTTTCTCTTTACATGGAAGATTGTGCATATATATATATATATATATATATATATATATATATATATATATATATATATATATATATATATATATTACTGTATATTTCAAAACATATAAGCTTGTGCATATACATTCATACATACATATAGAGAGAGAGAGAGAGGGAGAGAGAGAGTATTTGTAATTAAAAATTAATTAGTAATTAGAAAAGGAGTTCATTAAAAAAGCCTGCCTACCTTTTGATCTATTTTGGAAAACTGCTTACCTTAGCCGTGTTATGTGACGACCGCCTATCTTTTTTGCGTCATTATTATATTACGGCCTACCGTGGTATGCCGTGAGGATTACGAACGCGGATTAGCTACTGATGGGTTGAGTAGCGAATCTCACTACTGAAGTGACGTCACCATGTTTTGTGGGCCTCCGCATGATGTATTAGTTGTATCCACACCGTCCATTCATTTGGAGAGATCATTAAGTCATAACTCAAAGAATGAGGCAAATCCAGATCTCAAGCGGATCCCACCACAGAAAATAGTGGGGACAGTGACATCCATCGTTGAAAACTTCCTGGGCTCACCATGATTTTTATTTGAGATCCAACCTGTTCATAAATTCACACAGACATGGAGAAAGGGAAAACTAGAAATATCGTCTTGATCGAAAACTTCTATGGCCCCTAAGAAGTTTTCAACGGTGGATGTCATTGTCCCCACTGTTTTCTATGGTGGGGTCTACTTGAGATCTGGATTTGCCTCATTCTTTGAGTAATGACTTATAATGATCTCTCCAAATGAATGGACGGTATGGATACAACAGATACATCATGCAGAGGCCCACAGACCATGGTTACGTCACTTCAGTAGCGAGATTCGCTACTCAACTTGTCAATAGCTACTCTGTGTCTGAGGATCACATACAACTTTACAACTATATTTTTTAAAAGGTAAAAATGCCCCTGTTAAAGCGTGCTCGCTGGTGCTCATGGTCTGAAGCTTGGTGGGTCCTATTATGGTGTTTGTGACAAATCTACCCGGTTCATATGCTTTGCCTACTCATTTCATGGGATTCCCAAAAAAATAAGGTTGATCCAAAGCTTAAATGGGCCACACATTAGAAAAGTGGAGATTGTACGTACACCATTGAAACATTTGTGGGGCCATAAAAGCTTTGGATCAGGCTAATATTTTTCTTCTTTCAATTCATCCCAGTGGTAATGACCTTATGAGCGATTGGGCCGCTCTATGAATAGTTTGGATTGCATATAAACATCAGGTGGAGCCCAAAAAAGTTTGAATGGTAGGCAACCCTTTTCCACTATTTCCAATCATGTGACTCACTTGAGCTTCATATTAGACTGATTTTTTGTTTCATGTTCTAAAAAGACCTGTCAAAATGAAGGACAAAGTGGATTTTTCACAAACATCACAGTGGGCCCCACGTTGCATGGGGCAGTCACATTATTCAAAACCCATGCATCATGTCAGCCAGCCTGTAATAGGTTGGCAGCAGTGGGAGGAAGCGGATTACATGGTGTACCACACACCACCGACCTCGATGATGTGTAGTTCTGTGGGGCCCACCATGATGTATGTGTTATATCCACACTGTCCATCCATTTGGAGAGATCATTTTAGAACATAATCCCAAAACTAAGGTAGATACAAAGCATAAGTGGAACACACCACAAAAAGCGGTGGGATTGAATGACCACTGTTGAAACATTCATATGACCACAAAAATTTTGTATCAGGCTAAGTTTTTTTGTATTTTCAGTTCATCTAGTGGGAATGACCTCATAAATGGATGAGATGGCACATAAACATCAAGGTGGAGCCTAGGAAAGTTCTAGGGCTGTTCAAAAAATCGACCAAACTGATAAAACCGACCGAACCGATTGATTTCGGTCGGTTTTCCAATCTATTTCGGGTCAGGTCGATTTTTTAATATAAAAAACCGAGAGTGTCAGTTTGGTTGTCGGTTTGTGAAAATTATAAACTGGTTTTCAACTGAACCGAACCGATATGTGTGTGTGTGTAAGAGAGAGAGAGAGAGAGAGAGAGAGAGAGAGAGGTTGGCCACACTTCAATATTTAAGTGAAATCCACTTTAACCAGTAAGGGTGCCACCCCAAGTTAGGCACAAGAATGAAATATCATCTTTATCTGTAATTCAAGTGGGCCACACTAAGAAAAAGAGTTTAGAGGGTAATGTGGCATGTACACTATTTCCATTCGTGTGGTCCGCCAGTATCAAAGATAACTGCTGGTTTTTCATCTTTAGGCCTAAAATTGGGTTAGTCACCTGCTAGTTGGAATGAATTTTTAAAATGCATGATAGTGGGGCCCATTTAAACTACATTACCAATTGCTTCATGTCAAGTAAAAGAATTTTACATAGACATAGATTTTACAGCACAATGAGGGAGTGAATTAGGGTAACAGTTCAGTGGGTGTTATTCTTACTGTGTGGAGCCCACTTTGATGTATGTTTTGTATATCCATTCTGTTCGTCTATTTTCGTCTATCATTTTAAGACATGATTCCAAACCTTGAGAAGATCCAAATCTTGAGAAGCCATACCATTGGAAACAATGATGAAAACCATTAGAAGCATTTTATGGGCCATAAAAGTTTTGGATTGAGGCCCAAACCGACAAAACTGACCCGACCCGAATTTATCTGGTTCGGTTCGGTTGGTGACGGTTCATCGGTTCGATTCGGTTGTTAAATATTCAAAACTGACTAAGTCGGTTCAGTTGGATATTTTCCCTCAAAACCGAACCGATCGAACCGTGCACAACCCTAGAAGGTTCCAACAATGGGCATTTGCTTTCCTAATGTTTCCTCTCATATGGCCCACTTGAGTTTTAAATCCACCTCACTTTTAGTCGCATGCCATAAAATGATCTCACAAAAAGGCTGGATGGGGTGGATTTCTCACAAACATAAAGGTGGGCCGTACCTAGTAGCCACCTCACTCCTTGTCATGAAAGTATTCAATCTTGGCAGGGAATAGGAGTGGATTAGGTTCGACTCAACTTTACCTGAACACGGTGCTGCCCTAACGTGGGGCCCACCTTGATGTATGTACTATATATCCACATCGTCCATCCATTTTTCCAAATCATTTTATGGCATGGACCCAAACATTAAGTAGATCCAAATCTCAAATGGACCTAAACATGGGAAAAAGTAGTGTTTGACTATTAAAAACTTCTTAAGAGCCACGAAAGTTTTGGATTAAGATATAATTATGTTTTCATTAATCCAGGTCTCTTTGACTTTATCAAAAGGTTGGACAGCGTGGATATACTATACATGCTTCAAGTTGGGTTCCACTGTAAGGGTTGCACCGTGTTTAGTGAGGCCAGGGTTGCACCTATTCCACTACTCAAACTTGGTCGACAACTAGGCGGGGCTCACCATGGGTGTTTGTGAAAAATTTATGCCATCCATTCATTTTTCCAAATTATTTTAGGGCATGACCCAAAAAATGAGGTAGATATAATGTTCAAGTGGACCACATAAGATAGATGCATTTCACGGTCTAAAGATTGACCTCCTTGAAACCTTCCTAGCCTCACCTGCAATTCAGATCTGTGTCTTTTTTTTAGCTCAAGGCATAAGATGGGCTTATGAAACAGATGGACGACGTAAATCACTCTGAATGATGAACAACCTTCATAGCGTTTCGGTGGGCCCCACCATTATGTATGTGTATGATCTACCCCACCCATTTACTTTGGCAACTCATATTATGGCTTCACGTAAAAATTCAGGCAGATATGAGTCAGATGCGACCCCACAATAATAAAACTAAATTCGAATAATGCACAGTGTTGAAACCTTCATGGGACACATGCAAACAGTCCGTGACATGGCCTATTGGAGAGCCTTCAAACTGTGTAAGGTTTGGGTGCTCAGATTGGTCGGGCGACCGGTCTGCCCTTTGGCCCGATGCACAACAAAGGCTGCTGGACTGTTTTCACTCACCCTAGACCGGTCAGCCAACCGGTCTGCAGGGGGCTTAGACCAGTCGGACGATAGGTCTGAGGTGAGGCAGATGTGTAGAATATGGGTGTTTTTTTCCTCTAGATTGTTTTACGCCATGTGCGACCGGTCTGTCGACCGGTCATTCGCAATAGCGGTGTTGTGCATGATTACACAGTTTTACGTAACATGTTTCTAATTCCAGGGTTGCTTACTAAATATATGTCATGAATTCGGGATTAGGTGTAATCTTAAGGTGTCCAAGTTTCCTAAGTGGGTAGGAAGAGGGGAGAGAGTTTTGAGAGAGAGAGAAGATAGAGAGAGCATGGGTTTTCTCTATTTTTCCTTGCCTGTGGGCTGTCAATCTCTGTATTCTTCTGGAATTATAGTGGATCGCTTTGTGCCGTGGTTTTTTACCCGTAGAGGGGTTTTTCCACATAAAATCAGATTGTCTCTTATGGTTGAATGCTTGTGTTGTGTGATTGCATTGTGTTTCTCGTTTGATCGTATATTCTACTGTGTGTTGTTCGGCTTTCGCTTCCGCTGCCGGCGTCCCTATTCCCAACATGGCCTTAGTAAACAAATGGACGGCATGAATCACTTTGTATGCTAAAGGTGAGCACCAAACTCTTTGACGAAAGCAAGCATTGAAAATTGGGGTCTAACTGTGAATATGACTTATGACTTATGACAAGGGAAAATGGTCTTTCAGAGACATTAACAGCACATTTCTGTCAGGAATCATTAGTCAAGGTCAAACAAGCTTCTTTTTCATCATAATTTTAAATGGTAAGCATGTATTGGTAAGTATTTCTAAATGATGGTGTATTAAAAAACAGACCAAAAGGTAGCGGGCAGTTTATAATTATCTCTTAAAAAAAACATATAACTAAGATAATCAAACTAATAACTTGTATGGTTAAAAATAACCAAAATGGCAAAAAAAGAAGAAGAAAATAAATACATATAAGGTCTAACTATTATTTCGAGTATCGTCAATATAATTGACCAATAACATTGGTAACATAAAAAATTGCATGTATCGGCAGTACATCACAATATATTGCTAAGTATCACTAATGAATCAATATTCCCAATGTATCAACAATGCTTGTCACTGTGTAAATTCTAAGTGTTCGCTTATATCGCCAATGTATTGGTGATATTTTGATAATATCGCCAACATACTGATATCACCAAAAAATTATTTATTAAAAATTCATTTGATTTTTTTCTAGGTGCGTGGTTATATGATGATGGATGGATGGATGTATGTAAATAAATTGATGAATAGATCGTTGGATGGATGTATATATGTGTGTATATGTCTATGCATATGAAAATTGCATTGAGAAGATGATCCACTCCTACCTTGATTTGGCCTTTGTTTTATAGCTATCACTTTTTCTTAGGTACGGATGGCTATGATTACCTAATAAAAGTAATTCTTTAAAGTCATAAGTAAGATGGGCCTAAAAATAGATTAATTAAATTATTGATTGAATTTATTTTTGTGTAAACAATCTCGATTGTCCATATTAAAGGTCATTGATCAAATGGCTATACTTGTCTAACAATGCATTGTTTACATTATAGCCAATGAAATGTATGTTATATCTAATAAATAGTTTAGGTTAATGGATTGGATTGTCAAAGTGTTCCAATGTAATTAGGAGCGCGCGTCATTTCCAATTTAATTAAGATAAAGATTGGAGAGAGAGAGAGAGAGAGAGAGAGAGAGAGAGAGAGAGAGAGAGGTTAAGACAATTTCTAAAAAATTAATGAAACTACAAAAGAATGAGTACTTACACATTATTTCCAATTGAAGTAAGATAAGCTCTAGAAACTCCATCTCTTTTTCCTCTTGTACATTATCGGGAAAATATTTTTCGTCAAACACTTCACAAAACTTGTCTTAAGTCCATATAGTTCCTACGAGGGTAGTCCTTGGCATTATTTTCTACCAGAAATATACTTCGTCTGGCAAAGCAAATATCACTAGCATTACTTTCTACTTCTGATCATATCACATCACATTAAAAATCTTTTGTATCTCCTTCTTTTATTTTATGGCTTTCATGGGGTTCATTTCTCCTCTACACATTGGAGGAAACAACATCTTGAATTCCTTCGGTAAGCAACCTAAAAGGGCGAGGAAGTCAAGATGTTGTTTCCTCCAATGTTTAGAGGAGAAATGAACCCCATGAAAGCCATAAAATAAAAGAAGGAGATACAAAAGATTTTTAATGTGATCTGAACTTGTTTTTCTTCATTTGTTGATTAAAGAAATTGGTCATAGCTCCTAGGATTCTAGCCATATCTTTGATAAGTGGGTTTACTCCGACAGGAGTTGCATGTATGGCTGATGTTGTGGGTGCAAGTGGTGCGGCAGACATAATCGGTTTACTCCGATAGGGTAGCCAAAAGAATGTGTACTTGTCTAACTGGTGTGACAAATATAGTCCCTTGGGTAAAGTTTCTAATATCTTTTTTAGGTGTCATTTTAAATCTATGATAGATAAGAAGGGGTTTAAGTTCCATACCAAAATTCCTAAGCTCTCTTCTATTAGGCAAAATTTATAAATAAAGTTTATATTCATAAATTTTCCTATGCTTAAGGGTGTAGCCTTAGGTCCAGTTTTCATTTGAAACTTAAGACTTTAATACCAAGCTATCGTACCCTGAATTTTGGAATTAGGGCACTCTCAACCCGGTCACCTAATCAAGGGTGTGACTTGAGAAAAAATAAAAATAACCACATTTATCCCGCTATGTAATTTATGGCATGAATCAAAATATCAACTAAATTAATGAATAAAAAAAATCAAAATCCACATGTTGCTTTCTTATTCATTCAATTATTTAATTGTAATTAAAATAAAATCAAATAATGATCCTGGCAAAAAATAAATGAATTGTTTCAAATCAACTGATTATTTAGAATAAATGAAATCATTCGTTCATTCCTCATTCTCCTCTGACTTCTGGCATTCATACTCTTCCATAATATTTCTTGTATGTTTCACTTCCTATGGTGGTATATTATAAATGTCATAAAGTAGATCATTTAATAGGCATACATACTCCTTATCCTGGATCGTCTATCCAATGATTGGTCCCACTATGTGTGTGTGTGTGTGTGTGTGTGTGTGTGTGTGTGTGTGTGTATATATATATATATATATATATATATATATAGAGAGAGAGAGAGAGAGAGAGAGAGAGAGAGAGAGAGAGGAATGCTCACCTAGGCACTTCTCGTGAGAGACACTCATGAGCACTTTTTCTTGGCTCATCGCATGTGATGTGAGCTCAAAATCTGAGCCGTCCATGTGATGCAGCACCCCAAAAAACCCATGGGGCCCATCTTTCAACCTGATCCAAAACTCTAGTGGGCCGTAGCAGAAAGCAAGAGGCAAATCAAGGCACGTGAAACTGTTTCCTTCTTTCATGGCCCACCAAAGTTCTGGAACAAGTTGAAAGATGGGCCCTAGGGGTTTTTTGGGGTGCTGTATCACATGGACTACTCAGATTTTGGGCTCACATCACGTGCGATGGGCCAAGAAAAAGTGCTCACGAGAAGTGCCCAGGTGAGCATTCCTATATATATATATATGGAGAGAGAGAGAGAGAGAGAGAGAGAGAGAGAGAGAGAGAGAGGAATGCTCACCTGCACACTTCTTGTGAGAGAACTCGTGAGCACTTTTTCTTGGCTCATTACACATGATGTGAGCCCAAAATCTGAGCCGTCCATGTGATGCAGCACCCTAAAAAACAGCTAGGGCCCATCTTTCAACTTGTTCCAGAACTTTGGTGGGCCATGAAAGAAGGAAACAGTTTCCTCCCTTGATTTGCCTCTTGCTTTCTGCTGTGGCCCACTAGAGTTTTGGATCATGATGAAAGATAGGCTCTAGGGGTTTTTTGGGGTGCTGCATCACATGGACGGCTCAGATTTTGGGCTTACATCATGTGCGATGAGCCATGAAAAAGTGCTCATGAGTCTCTCTCACGAGAAGTGCCCAGGTGAGCATTCCTCTCTCTCTCTCTCTCTCTCTCTCTCTCTCTCTCATATATATATATATATATATATATATATATATATATATATATATATATATATATATGAGAAATGGTACTATGAGGTCGACCTCATGGGAAGTTCTCATGAGGTCGAGCTGTGTGGGCCCCACTGTGATGTGGATAGGACATCTGCCCCATCAGTTAGATGCAGCATTGCATGGTGGACCAAGGGCTTAAAAATCAGGTCAATCCATGAATTAGGTGAGCCACACCATATACAACAGTTAAGAAGGGTTATTCACCCATTAAAACATTCATGATAGATTATTGGGCCCACTGAGATGTGGTTGACAAATCCAGCCCATCCATTGTGTGCGTCCCAATCGGATGAGGGGTTGGACCAAGTTTCAGCCGCATCCAAAACTCAGGTGGGCTCCACCAAGTGTTTTTAGATGTTTTAGGCATATCTTCACCTGCTTTTAGATGGTATGGCCCACCTGATTTTTGTATACAGCTCATTTTTGGGATATACCATCACCTAAAGGGGACCCATCAAATGCACGGTGTTGATGTCCAATCCACATCACAGTGGGACCCACACAGCTCGACCTCATAGTACCATTTCCTTATAGTATACTATATAGTACTATATATCTATATATATATATATATATATATATATATATATATATATATATAAAGATAATTGGTTATGTATTACAATTACCTTTCAAAAAAGAAAAAAATGCATAGAGCGTAAACCATCTCAAACGGTTGAAAATTATGGCCAGAACATTTAAAATCATTTTGTAGGGCCCATCTAAGTTTTGAAATAGCTTGAAATTGAGTGGGCCCCATATCGAAGAAGGACACGCACTTGATAGGTTAGATATCTGAACCACAACTCGGTGGACCCCTACAAACAATCAAGAAGGTTTTAATGGGTGGACATCCACTCTCGACCTGTACCCATCGTGTGGCCTACATAATTTATGGATCCTGGCTGGATTTTGGGCTCTAGGCCTAAAACGGGGGAATGCATCTGGTTGGGCTCAGCCTTACCGTAACTTAATGGTTGACCTTACAAGAACATTTTTCATCTTCTTGGTTCATCGATCGAGTCCAAATAATATGACTCGCTAGTCACCAAGTTGACTCGCTTGAGTCATGCAACAAGTAGAAACTGGATTCAGATTCGGTAGTGACCCCTCAGGTATAGATATGGTACTGGTTGGTGCTGGTAAAGCTCTATGGGCCCACCATGATGTATGTGTTTTATCGACGTCGTCCATCAAATTTTTCAGATCATTTTAGGGCATGAGCCCAAGAATAACGTAGATTCAAATCTCAGGCGGACCACACCACAGGAAACTCTGGTGATTGAACACCCAACATTAAAATATTCCTAGGGCTCACTGTAATTTTTATTTGCCATCTAACCTGTTGATTAGGTCATGCAAATCTAGATGAAGGTACAAATATCAATTTCATCCAAAACTTCTGTGACTCCCAAGTAAGTTTTTAATGTTGAGTGTTCAATCACCATTGTTTCCCAGCATGGTCCGCCTGAGATTTGGATCTATCTCATTGTTTGGATAATGGCCTACGATGAGCTAGAAAAATGGATGGACTAGCATGGATAAAACACATATATCATTGTAGGGCTCATAGAACGGACCGACCTCACTACTGGAGGGGTCACTACGAATTCAAGTCCCAACTTAACTTCCTCAAGAAAGGGGTAGCGGATTAGCTATGATCGCAAATCCGACTACGAAATTGACATCACCAATGCACTATGGGCCTCACCATGATATATGTGTTGTATCCACACCGTGCATCCATTTTAAGAGATCATTTTAGGGCATGATCCAAAGAGGCATATCCAAAGTTCAAATGGACCATGCCATAGAAAACAGTGGGCACCTACCTTTAAAAACTTCTTAGGGCCACAAAAGTTTTTAATCAAGCGTATATTTGTGTTTTCCCTTCTTCCATGTCTCTGTTAACTTATGAACAGGTCCGAGAAAACATCATTGTGGGCCCTTGGAAGGTTTCAACGGTGAGCATCATTGTCCGTACTATTTTCTAGGGTGGGTCTACTTACAGCTTTGGATCTGCCTCTGGCTCATGCCTTAAAATGATCTCTCCAAATGGATGAACAGTATTGAGACAACACATACTGCTCCAGAGAATTTGGTGACATCACTTCAGTAGCGAATATCCTTACCGACACTGTCAGCTTTCGGGAATCTTTACCAGGCTAGCAGCCGTAGAATCCCACGGAATGCATCTGCATCGGGATAAGAGAGTAGTACTCGAATCCATAACATAATAAAAGAAAAGAAAAACTAAGATACTCTAGCAGCGTATGAAGGTTCATACTCGTGCACTCCACAACTGTCCACTTATCAGATATATATTAAACCATCCATGTCAAAAAAAGACCTCATTTTAGATGATTAATGGCCCAAAAATGATGGCAAACCGAATAATTAGTGAACATCTGATGAACGCTTCAAATGAAAAAAGCTATCGACGCTTAGAAAATTTTGGAGTCAATGATGTCTTTGGGTTCATGAATTGGACGGTTTGATTTATCTGTCCATGGGATGAGCTGGCCGGTCAACCAATTAAGCCAGAGTAGATAACTTTTTCTACTGGAGTAGTACCTACGTGTGAAAAGATATGATTAGGACGTGATAGACCGTCGGATCAAGAGTAGCAACATTTTACCGGTCATCATCAACCCAACCCAACCCAACCCAACCCAACCCAACCCCTTTACTAAAGGAGCCAAAATTTCTGACCCGAACCCGATATGCGACCCGATCCAATCCACCCAAAATCCTTGGTGGGCCCAATTAGTTGTAATCTGGCTGACTCAGCATAATCCAAGTTGTTTAAGAGAAATGCATGAAAAAATCTACCATGTGGGAATGGATTCACTCATGCTGAAGTGACAATGTGTTCTTTGGTGTCATTTTATTATGGTCAATCGATTCGACAATCTTTTGAAGCTTGGTGGGCCCGCTTTGACAAGGGTATGAGGCGGCCTTCCTAGCTGTTTCCCTTGGAATGGCACTGATGTCACTGAGTTCTGCAGCTCCCATCATGATATATGTGTTTTATCCACAACGTCCATTCATATTGAGATATCATCTTAGGACATGAGCCAAAGAATGAGGCAGATCCAAATCTCAAGTGGACCCCACCATAGAAAACAGTGGAGGTGGAGATGCCCACCGTTCAAAACTCCTTGGAGGCCACAGAAGTTTTCAATGAAGCTGATATTTGTATTTACGTCCGTGTCGGTGTTAATTTAGGACTGGGTTGGATCTAAAAAACACCCTAGTGGGCCATAGGAAGGTTTCAACAGTGACATCACTGTCCACACTGTTTTCTGTGGTGGGTCTATTTTGAGCTTTGAATCTGCGTCATTCTTTAGCTCATGCACTAAAATGATCTCTCCAAATGGATGGACGGTGTGGATACAACACATACATCATGGTGGGGCCCACAGAACTTGGTGACGTCACTTCATTAGCTAATATGCGTACGAAGGTAGGCATCCATCTCTCCATTGTTTTCCTAGGTGTGGCCCACCTAAATCACTGATTTTGAGTCCATGGCTTACGGTATGATGACACGTCTAATGATCAGAGTTGATGTCATGGGAAGAGGATTGCATACTGATTAAATTCTGCACGGCCCACTGTGATGCATGTGTTTTATCTACGCCGTCCATGTGTTTTAACTGTTCATTTTAGGGCATGAATCTAAAAGTTGAAATATATCCAAAGCTCAAGTGGACCACACAATAAGAAAGAGTGTGAATTGAATGCCTACCCTTGAAGAATTCTTGGAGCCATAGAAGTTTTGGATCGAGCTGATATTTGTGTTTTCCCTCATACATGTCTGTGGGACCTAATGAACAGGTTGGATGGCAAATAAACATCACTGTATGCCCTAAAAAGGTTTCAACTGTGGAAATCGTTATCCCCACTGTTTCCTGAGGTGTGGTCCACTTTATCTTTGGATATGCTTTAATTTTGGGCTCATGCCCTAAAATGAGCTGAAAAAAATAGATAGACGGCATGGATAAGACACATACATCCATGGTGGGCCCCACAGAGTTTCTCATATTTATATTCCTCCCAAGTTCTCCCCCCACAAATGGTTAGAATAGTCCCACACGTGATGTTCGAGGTCCAGCCTATCTAAGATGTGTCCTGTCAGACGACTGGCTTGGCTTTGGGACAGCCGTCCATCTCGAGGACAACAGAATCTCTATTTATACGCGTTTTGCCTTCGTAGAACTTGAGGCATGTTAAGCACCACCAAAGTTTCACACATGCATGAGATCCGGTCCATTAATCATGTCAACCCCACCATGAAAGTGCTCTTTTTTTTTTTTTTTTTCTTCTTTTTTTAATCACCGGATGAGTGGACTTGCAACCTACCAATACACAACTGTGAAAAAAATGGCTCTAGATTGGACAGCCAAGATACTTTAATCAATACCATTTCTGCGGCAACCATATTCATGATGAGGCAGGTACATCAGATCAACGGTCTGGATTACCAAATCATGAGTCCCATTTGCATGCATCACGACACCATGCCCACAGCATGTGATTCATCTAAATCGCATGCGGTCAAACCCCATTAGGTCCCAAGTGGCCAGCAAATCGACAATCACAGATTCAACGGTTGATTTGGATTTCCCAGAATCTAACAAATAACTAAAATATGTTTACAGTTAGGTTAACCCCCACTTGAGCATATATTACCTTCAAATCAAATTAGATTTCTCTGCAATCTTTTGTAGAATCAGCTTATTCTATAATGCCCTGTGTGGGACCCACCCTGACGTACGGCCCACACCCAACCCCCTCAAGTTTACCCTACATCGTAGAAATCAAGCCCATCCAAAACACGAGTTGATCACCCAACTGGGACCGTTAAACTGTCCCTGTTATGTGTGGGCCCAGATTATTTTATATATGCCATCCATTCCATTCTGAAGATGCTTCCCACAAGGATGAATGGATATACCAAAAATCAGGCGTTTCTATAAATCAGGTGGGCCACGCACTCAGGTTATATTTTTAGGTTTTAAGCATGATTTTACATGTTATGGGCTGCATTAGTTTTGGATCCACCAGATTTTTGGGCTCCAAGAATAAAATGAAGGGGTTAACATGATGGACGGATTAGATTTCATTCAAACATCACGGTGAGCCCCACAAGGCCTTGTAGAAACAATCACCAGTAGTGTAGCCCACTTGATGAGCAGACGGGCATAGATTTTGTTCCAGGTGCTCTTCATGGTGGGGCCTACCGTTTGCACGGTACAGATGTCCTACACAAATGTCATGTTGGCAGGAAAGATGGGTTTGCATGACGTTGAACTCATATGTCCTTTTATCAGTACAGATGGATGAGATCTAGACCATTCATCCAGTGGGCCTTTCCATAAAGGGTCCACAGCTAAAAAAACCCAATTGTTTGGATAATCCTAACCATATAACTTTTTACCATAATAATAGGACCCACTTGATGAACGGTCCAGATCACGTTCACATATTCCGCATGTAGAATTCTGGATCAACGACCATTTTCTGTGCGTCCTTGATCAGCACAAATGGATCAGATCCAAACCATTCATCTAATGGACCGTCCTATCATTATAATCTTCTTAGATCGTGTAAGAGGGCCCACTAGATGAACGGTCCAGATCAAGCCAGACGGTCAAAAACACAGAAGTCTGGCCCAATTTGTCTAGACCAGGAAAGTCATATCTATTAATTAAAAAAAAAAAAAAAAAAAGACACAAAGAGAAGGATAGAACCTATGGAGGGGGTGGTGGGGCCCACTGGGATGGCCCAGTGAGATGGGAGAAGTCAGAAGAAGGAAGACCTTGACGGGCACGGCGCGTAAAAGAAGGTCACTCTCTATCAAGGGTCGGTAGGTGTTTATTGAATGGCGATATGATCTCCCCCTTCAAGGCAATTTCTCGGTTCCTTGCGTGTCCTAAATACTATACACTGAATTTTGGTGTATTATCTATACACAGAAAGTCAATGTATTGACCCGCTAAACCATGCAACCATTTGCACTTGGCCATTCATCAGGGCCATCCACATGATGGCCACCTCTTCGATCGGACATCCCTCAAAATCATAGCCGTCCAGCGTTTCAATCTGTGGTCATTAGCCTCTTTTGGATGGGTACCCAATGGTTTGATCGGTAATGAGAAGAGGATCCGTTGGTTGCAGGGATAAATTTGAAAGATGACCCATCGGACATATACGCCATGGACTGGACAGTCCAGAATCCGGATTGAAAATGGACGGCATGGATTGAGCAGTAGAGATGGCTTCACACACGGTTTCCGTGTATATATTTCCGTACGATTAGTCTCAGCAAACACATTTCGCGGGCAATAATGAAGTTTCCATGTAGGGAGCGGATTAGGTGCGGTCCCCGCAGTACCCAATGAGGTGCGACCCTGACCGTAGTGCCTACCTTGATTTATTTTTGTATATCTACACCGTTCATCTGCTTTTACAGCTTATTTTATGTCTTGAACAGAAAAAAGAATAGATATAAATCTCAGATGGACCATAAATCATGAAAAGGTGGTGATTGACCATTACAAACGTATTATTGGGCTACAGAAATTTTGGATTAAGCTGATATTTATTTTTCTCCTTCATCCAGGTCTGTATGACCTTTTCAACAGGTTGGATGGAAAGTAAACATCAGAGTGGGCATTCGGATGGTCTTAGGAAGGTTTGAATGGTGAACGTTCAATTAACACTGTTTATTTTGGTGTGGTCCACCTGATATTGCTTCATTTTTTGGATAATGTCTTAAAATGATCTTTAGAAACCAATGGACGGAGTGGATATACAATAAACAAATCAAGGTGGGTTCCACTGACAGGGACGTACCGTGTAGAATGAGGCCTGGGCCTTACCTAAACCGCATTGTATTGTTGTGTCCAACTGTCAGACAAAGCGACAAGTGGCAACTGATAGGTAGTCACCGACGGAAGGGACCACAAGAAGACTGACGGATGGCCTGTGTAAGTAGTGCCACGTGTTAAAATTCATAGGAAGAAAATGAGGAAACTACTGATAGACGAAAAAGAGGAAAATGAGGTAGCGTACACCAACAATTCGTGTATATGCCATTTCCTTGTTGACTCTATCCTTCTACAAGTGGCTGTAGAATAATGGTCGCGCGTGGGCCCACCATGGTTGTTGGGTTTGTCCCACATCGTTGGGTTGAACGATGAAAGTAGCCTCACGGTATTTATGGGTCACATCACCTAATAGGTTAGTCTTTTGGTTATGACATTAGGGCTGTCAATGGGTCAACAGCAAACCCAACCCATTTGGACTGGACCTAAGCCCATTTAATAAGTGGGTGGGTCTGGTTTTGGCTAAACCCACCTTGAATCCGACCATTTACAGCCCTAGTGACACAACTGGTATCAAAGTTAGGGTTATCCATCCAAGGCCCATGGGGAGGGGGGTATGCCGAGATCAAGTTTCAAGAACCTCATATCCGCTATGCCTAGGCCCAGATCCCACAAGGAAGGGGGTATGCCGAGATCAAAGTTCTGAGAACCCCAAAGCATAGATCCATTGTGGGAGGGGGGTTGTTGGGTTTATCCCACATCAGCTAGGTTGGACGATGAAAGGAGCTTCATATAACCTGGGGTCACTCCACCTAATAGGTTAGCCTTTTAGGTGTAACACAACAATTCGAGACCTAAGCATCGTAATAAGAGGTTTACACATCTAAGGTAAGAGAGAGGAAAAAAAAGAGAGGAAGAGAGAGAGAGAGAGGGAGAGAGAAGAGAGGAAGCTTGTTAGAATGGGAGATTTCTCCTGGTGAAGGAGATCAGAGTGCAGACGACATCTCAAGTTCTTCTACATCCTCATGCTCGATGAGATCTCTCAGTTTCGAATCCTTTTATTGTTTATCTATCTCATGCGTGGGTGAAGAAGGTTTGATCTAAGTGGATTGTGCTTGTGATCGGTTGTAAATGGTTCTCTATTCATAGTGGATTGTTTGTCTGGACGAGATCTCGTGGTATTTACCTCTTTGAGGATTTTCTATGTAAAAATTCCTTGTGTCGTGTGGTTTGATTGTTTGCTTGCGTTTCTTCATTGTTATATCCCATAATTCAAGTAGTTGGGGGCGCGAGATCTTAAGGTTTTTGTACAACGCACCCAACAAAAGTGCTATCAGAGCGTTCAGGTTGTTTGAACGAACAGTGTGATTGGTATGATTTATGGACGGTGGCTCGTCAAGGACTGATCAGCCTCAATGGGTCTAACTGGCCCATACGGAAGGCTAAGATGGAGGATCTGCTATATTGGCAAAGGCCTGTATGCGACAATCACAAGCGAAAGTGCGAAATCAGTAGAGACGTATGCTGATGAGTGGAAGATATTGGACAGTAAGGCGGTGGGGTTTATCCGACGGTGATTGGATGACACGGTGTTCCACCATGTGTTCACAAAGACCTCAACCACTAGCCTTTGGCAGAAATTGAAAGTGTTGTATGAGAGGAAACAACTAGATTCAAGAAAGAAGTTGATTGTTGGTATTCTGGTAAGATGGGCCACTACTAGCATGAGTGTCGCAAGGATAAAGGGAAGGAGAAGAGAGATGATAAATCAGTTTCTACCGCGGTCGCCTCTAATGACGACATGGTTACTATACTCTCTATAGATCACGATGTTTGTCTCACCGGCTACGAGTTAGGACACCGATTGGATGATAGACTCGGGAGCGTCAGTTTCATGTGACTCCACGTAAGAATTCTTCACTAGTTATAAGTCAGGCGACTTGGACACCTTGAAGATGGAAAACTCTAGCATATCGAAGATTGTGGGTGTCAATGTTATTTGTGTGAGGACTGATGTGGGTTGCACATTGGTTATGAAGGATGTGAGGCATATTCCCGGCCTTCGCTTCAACTTGATGTCGACGAAAATGTTGGATGATGCCGGCTATGAAAGTCAGTTTGTTGGTGGGCTCTGGAAGCCCATCAAGGGTTCGTTGATTACAACAAGATGGAAGAAGTGTTGCACCCTTTACAAGAAAAATGTTAACGTGTGTAAGGGTGAGTTGAACACAACAGAAGATTCAACGATGGACATGTGGCATAGCCGGCTTGGCCACATGAACGATGAAATGAGCTTCATATATCCTGAGGTCACTCCACCTAATAGGTTAGCCTTTTGGGTGTGACACAACTGGTATCAGAGCGAGGGTTATCTATCCAAGGCCCATGGCGATAGGGGTATGCCGAGATCAAGTTTCAAGAGCCACATATCTACCATGCCAGGCCCAGGTCCCACAAGCGAGGGGGGTATGTCGAGATCAAAGTTCCGAGAACCCCAGGGCCCAAATCCGCTGTGGGAGGGGAGGTTGTTGGGTTTGTCCTACATCGACTAGGTTGGACAATGAAATGAGCTTCATATATCCTAGGGTCACTCCACCTAATAGGTTAGCCTTTCAGGTGTGACACAACAGGTTTGTATCTGTGTATGGCATCCAAACTAGTCTAGCTTCTCACCCCGCCAAGAAATTACAGATGTTGTGTTGTTGTTTTTGCTTGGTTTTACTTTTGGCCATGTGTGACGTGCGGGCGTACTAGAACCAACCTGTGAGGTTTGATTCAACCAAATAACTATGACCCCAAGCACTAAGATAGACAGATGTATCAAACGTCACTGTATATGATCGAGACCTGCGAAGATCGGTCACCCATTCAGCCACTCGCAAGATATTATTTATCAAGATAAGGCAATTGTCATATGATGAAGTTTTTTCTCTGAAAATCGGTTGCACCTTGAAGGACTTTCAAATACAAACTGGTCGTATTGATATGAGTTCCAACAGGCATGGACTTGGATTACAGCTAAGGACTACAACTACTCCTAGATTACTAATTAAACTACAAAAATACTAAGGAAAGATTAAAAAAAAAATTGGGTTAGTACACACATTCCACTGTTAGTGCACACGCCCACACTATTAATCACCCTGCAATGTTAACCACACGATATCTAGACATTAGTGTTGAGACGAGGTTATCTTCACTCAAACTACCACTATCCCAAAGGTGTGTGTGTAAGATAAATTTAATTTAATTTGGTTGGTGTAAGACGACTTTCTTCATCCATTTCTTCTGCTATTTATAGGCTTTTGCGGAGAAAAAAAATCATCTAGATTATATGCTCCATCTTCCGATGTTATAATGACCTTTTAGCATTCTCTTAATTTTTTGGGCACTTCAGTTTTCCTTAACCGTTTGCACACCTCGCTTGTCCACTATTCATCTCTAAATGACGTGTTCCAATCATCTTATGGGCATAATATTATTTTGAAAAACACGCTCCACATACCCCACAAATAGCATGTGTGTTATACACTTTCTATGCAATGACATGTATCTTTCCTTGATTGGTTCCTCCTAGACCAGTCAGAAATAAGGTACAAGAATAGAGACCCCAAAAATCAGGCCACCACATGAATTTGGAGGTTTCAAATTGGTTGTCTATTGGTTTATACGGTGGGGCATACCTAATGTCTAATTTTGGGGCATCCCATTATCATCATGTTGTGTACCAAACATACTTATCGGCTTACTAAGTAAAAACCAATATAAGTAACTTATCTTATTATAAGTAGCTTATCTTAAGTAACTTACAATCCAAGCAGGCCCTTAATGTGCAGGTTTTACGGTATACTGACCACAGGGTGGGATCCACACGGGCAATGTTAGTACATGGCAGGTGCCTGGTCATATGAGTAAGCAGCAGAATAAGACTTGCAGAGGAACCGTCCTCCTCTTCTCTTCTCATCACGATCAAACGGATGTGATGAGTGGGGCCCACCATCTGGTTTGACTTACGAGTGGGCCACTTTCATTA
Source organism: Liriodendron chinense (assembly GCA_003013855.2). Classification (NCBI taxonomy): domain Eukaryota; kingdom Viridiplantae; phylum Streptophyta; class Magnoliopsida; order Magnoliales; family Magnoliaceae; genus Liriodendron; species Liriodendron chinense. Next base: position 7,694,555 of record ML058446.1, read on the forward strand.
TTAAGTGTCACATCATCGTTCGGTCAAAATGAATATTTAAACTGAGAAAACGTAGAAGAAGCCTTTGACACGTTTTTAAGCTTGACTAATATGTGGTACTCTGATTTTCGTCTCCATCAGAGACGTACAAGAGATCCAGACCGATCATTGGGTGGCCTTTGATGGATGGTCAGGAAAGATGGACGATCCAAGAAACTTTAGTTGACATTTTTATAACCATCCATTTTCTTTTTCGAAAGTCCTCCAATTAAATGGTTAGGATTGTTCGATCAGTCTGATTTTTTTGGATATAGCCCATCCAAGGTAGAGCCCACCTGTTGATCAGCTCTGATCTTGTACATGCTTGCCACGTGTTTGAAGATCGAGTCACTGAAGTTAGTGTCTTCCTCGTTTTAAGCTCTCACACGAGGATTTTTAGTTCTGTCAAGTGGGGCCCATGGTTTGGCAATCCAGACCATTATTCTATTGTGTCCCATCATCGATTGACAATCTCGATTTTGGGGCATAAATGGACGGTCAATATGAGAAATTCAGCAACGGCGGACATTCAAATGAAAAAGGAAAGTCCAAATATTGGTGGTTCGGTTCTTCCTACTTGGACGATTTTGGGGCATGGTCCATCCAGGGTAGGAAGCAACAAAATACTTGTCCATGCTATCAAAACATGGGCCCCACTTGTCAGAACTTGGATTTGAAAAGAGGGAGTGAATCAATCTGATATTTGTTTTTCCCATCCATCTAAGGAATGTGTGACCTTATCAACAGGTTGGATGGAAAATAAACATTACGGTGGGCATTAAGGTGGGCCCTAGGATTTTTTAATGGTGGGAGTTCAATCACCACTGGTTCTTATGGTGTGGTTCACCTGAAATTTGGACCTACTTTATTTATGAGCCCATTCCATAAAATGTGCTGGCAAAGTGGATGGACGGCGTGGATATACAATACATAAATCAAGGTGGGCCCTACGGTCGGGCCACACCTAATCCGCTTCCTTGAAAACATGAGCATACCCTGCAAAGATCCTCGAGAGAAACTTTGATACTCTGGCAGAGTGTGACAGATAGAGCTGTAAATGGTCGGGTTCGGGCCGGGTTTAACCAAAACCAGACCCGCCCATTTACTAAACGGGTCTGGGTCCAAATTTTAGACCCGGACCCTTTTACTAAATGGGCGGGTCCGGGTCGGGTCCGAGTCAAACCCATCAGACCCATTTATAAATGGGTCCGGGCCTGGTAGAAGGAGATCCACCCAGACCCGTTTATAAATGGGTCGGGTCTAATGGGTCCTGGTCTGGATCAAGTATGTAAGCATTTTACAAGGCTTAAAACCGGGTCTGGACGGGTTTGAGCTGGACGGGTCCCTTGAAACATAGACCAAACCCGTTGACAGATGATACACAGGCACTTGGAAGCCACTGTAAAATTGCATACCTCACACATAAGTCAAATTAAACTGTCCATATAATGAGTCATAGTTTAGATGTATCAATACCCAAAAAAATGCTAATTTGATTATCAGGCTGTCGGACGGTTAAAAATGAAAAATATTCAACGTTCCTGTATCAGCAAACATGTGTCCGTTAATCAGAGGCTAGAATTGTTCGTCCAATCTGATATTAGGACTTCGATTAATCAACATTGAATTCCACAATTCAGTCGGTTTAATTGACTTAATAATGCAAAATATAAAGTTTATGAGTGTCCGTGTATCAAGCGCCATACGCAACCGAGTATAAATAATAGTTCCTCGTCGCCAGAAGTCAACGAACAAGACAAATTTATTGAGGGCAGCAGCTGTTGCCTGGTGGGACTGGGATTCCGTAGTGATCCCTCCAGTACCGCTGGGTACTGATCGGTACTGGTCGAAGCTCTGTGGGCTCCATCATGATGTATGTGTTTTATCCACGCCGTCCATACATTTTTAAATATTATTTTATGGAGTATTAAAATATTAGATACATAAAAATCTCAAGTGGACCACACCATAGGAAACAGTGGGGATTGAATACTTACGTTGAAAACTTATTGTAGGACACAAAAGTTTTGGATCAAGCTTATTTGTTAGTTTTTCCCTTAATCAAGGTCGTTGTGACCTTATGAACAGGTTGGATGGAAAATAAAAATTTCCGTGGGCCCTATGAATGTTTCAATGATGGGCGTTCAATCTACACTTCTTCCTGTGTTGTGGTCCGTTTGAGTATTGGATTTGTCTCATTTTTTGATTGATTTCCTAAAATGATCTCGAAACATGAATGGACGGTATAGATAAAAAACATACATCATGGTGGAGCCCACAGAGCTTTTCCAGTGCCGAGCTGTACCAAGCTTTACCAGTACCGACCAGGCCTTCGTACTTGTTCCCAATGACCAAAAAGTTTGCTGCCCTGGTATGAGGGTATTTTAGTCATTCTCTCTGTAGAAATTTTCAAAAGGAGAAATGACTGGTAAGCTTTTGAATTGAAAGTCTTGGTCTTCGTTAGGAAGAAGACCAGATAAACCATCTGATTGGTTAGAATTCGTCTACAACTGTCCATGGCGTACGGATACTTTAAATCTTTATTTGGGCATGTTGCTGATATTGGCTGAAATCTATATTCAAGCCATAGATTGAACGGTTAGGATCTTCTCATTGTGTGGGCCATCTCCCATCCAAGGTGGGGCCAGTCAGATCAACAGTCTGGATCACTGATCCATTAGATTGTAACTCTACAAACTCAATGCTTGAGGATGAGGCAATCCATACACGGTCGCTGGTTATTTCAGCATCTACGTGGCGAGGTGTGAGATCCAAGCCACTCATCAGTTGGGATCCACAGATTTAGATTCGAATGTACGAAATCAGGCTGGTCGGATGACTTTATGGGCCACTCTTATGAAAGAGAAATGGATGGTTAAGAAATAAACCAATGGTTCACATTGATCGTAGTCGAGCGGTCTCCTCAGGTGAAAGAATCCACCTTATTCGTTGCCTAAGGGATCTAAATGGTGGGGCCCATCAGATGGATAGGCAGTCCATCTTTCCCATTGGAGAATGCTGTGGGAAGTACACTAGCAAGTGCACCATAATTCATCCATGCTACGATGACTAAGGGGTCAGTGGGCCCAAGCCCATACTTGATGACAATGGAAATGTCAAGGATCATCATAAATGGCCAACTGGATGGAAATAAGGGCTGTCAAAGGCCAGGCTCATCTGGACCTTCGACGTTGACGGGCCCTGAAAGCATAGCAACGACAACGCGTGGATATCATCGTTCACATGAGCTGAAATGAATGTGAATCGGGCCCATTTGGTTTTCAGTCGATTAGCCTACAATCTGGGCCCATTCAAGAAAATACAAGCCTGATAGCTAATCGAGCTAGGCGAATGAGGCCCATTCTGAATTTATTGTTATAGGTGGTCCAGCAGTGTCCGAGGTGGGCCCAAGAAGACGATCCTTTTATTTCGATCATTGAACCCAACTATAAAACTATAAATAAATGGTAATCGTCCGTTTCTCACATGAAATGGGCCCCACGTCCGTCTCTCGAAAATTTTTCATATTTTCAGATACAAATTGGATGGAACATGATTTGTAGGCTAACCCACAAGCAGTTGGAGGCCGGCGTGACTTTTCTGAGTTGACTCGGCTGGACCCAATCCAGTTCGATATAACAATTCACTTGTCTCAGCTGAGTTGCAACTCGACTTGAGACCAGGCTAACCCACAAGCAGTTGGAAGCCCGTCTGACTTTTTTGAGTTGACTCGGTCAGACCCAATCCAGTTTGATATAGCAATTCGCTCCTGTCTCAGCTGAGTTGCAACTCGACTTGATACCAGACGAGTCAGTCAAGTCACCGACTCGACTTGGATTGTAGGCTAACCTACAAGCAGTTGGAGGCCCGTCCGACTTTTCTGAGTTGACTCGGTCGGACCCAATCCAGTTCGATATAGCGTTTCGCTCCTGTCTCAGCTGAGTTGTAACTCAACTCGAGACCAGACGAGTCAGTCAAGTCACCAAGTCTTAAATTCATAACCACATTTCTACTAAACCATGTAATATGAAATGATATGAGAAGGATTTTTTAAGCGATTGAAATGGACTTTAGGTAATTTGGATGTGATGGTTGACACTTAGGCAGTATGTTATATATATCAACTCAAATTAAACCGTTTAAATTGATGGACCTAATGTGGACCATCCAAACTTGGGTTGGTTCAAGCTTGCCTATAAAAAAATATAAAGATTACTATACAAAATTTAATATGCTGGACAATCCTAATATTTGATTATTGGGAATTTGTATGTTGAATTGGGATCATTGACTATTGGCATTTAGACCAACCATTAAATGTCCTTCAATCAAATATTAGTGCTTACAATTTACATGATTTGATTTGTGTAATTTGTTGTATGTACTGTTTTTTAGTGCCCGCGCAACAACCATCCTCTTTGGAGTATTAAAGTTCTCACTTTCACATGCCAATTTTACTATTATAATATAACAATGGCTATTATTCCAGCATTGAAATTTAATGCCATTTTAGATAAAATATAAAAATTTGAAGAAAAAATTGCTATTAAAATAATCGAGATAAAGTTTGCAAGATAAATGGTACCGCCTTTCTCGTTTTTCCTTCTTACTTTTCATTCCGTGGCACTCATTTGATGGTGAACTAAAAACTTTTGGAGATCTCTATACTATTAAATATTATTACGGCTCATTTTAAAATTCTATAAATACCATGTACAAGCCTGTGGTACACAAGAAGGGTAAAAAAGTCCATGGAAAAGTCTTTGTTAAATGTTTGGCTGTTGTCAGCTTCTTTGAAAGGAAGAAAAATATGTCCTAGGGTTGCTTTAAAATTGATTAGAATTATTAATTTTTGAACCATGCACTTCTTATGTACTTCACAGGATACTTAATGTATCACTTGTGACTTTTGTAATTGTTTAGACTTAATGAACTCACTTGTATGAGTGCGGAAGTGAGACCACTTCCTATGAGAATTGAGTTAATTCTTTAGAGCGCTCATGAAACCAGGACATTGTACATGGCCATAACATGCAGTTCTAAACACCTTTAAAAAATACTTATACTATTGTGTGTTTTTCATGTACATTTTACTTTAAAAGAAATCTAGTTCAAGACCTAGTTTACTAATTTCTTGTAGTTTAAATACGATTCACTGAGGGCCTATTTGATTTTTCAATTCCATTGTAAATACCTTGCAAATGGGTAATGATTATCTCCTCAAGTATTTACCTTATCTTTCCCAATGCATGATTTGACCACTACTTATTAGACACTAAAACCGAGGATACTGCAAAATATTTATGGGTCCCATTGTGATATATGTCACATATCCACAGCATCCATACGTTAGGCTAGCTAAATCTATGGCATGAACTAAAAAATGAGACAGATCCAAAGCTTAAGTGGACCACACAACAAGAAAAAAAGAAACAAACACCTACCATTAAAAACTTCTTGGGACCACTATTTCGTTTGATGTGGGCTACTTGAGTGTTGGATCCGGCTCAATTTTCGGCTAATGCTTAAAAATGTTCTGGTAAAATGGATGGACAAAATGGATATGTCATATACATTACACGGTGGGGTCCACAAATTTAAACTATTTTTTGACCCGATTTTTTAATCAGAAATTTCATGAATTTTCAAACAAGGTAAAAGAGTAATAATTACCCATTTATAGGGTATTTACCAAGGATTTTAAAAATCAAACAAGCCCTAAGTGAAGTTTAAGACATTTTATTATCAACGTTTATGCATAGTAGTGAAATTGCATCGGATCGTCTAACACGATACCCTATGTTATTTGCGAAAGCTTGGCGAAGCTACTAAAATAATGGCTAAGTCCTAAAGGGTGAGGATGATTAGGACCTTTTTAAATTATTTTCGCCTACTTAAATTAATTTACAATTTAAGCTAAATAAGCAAAAATATTTCGGCTTCCAAGCCTTAGTGGGTCAAATCACATAGACTAGCAATTAATTACATAATTAAGCAACCTAATCTAATATGCATAGATTAACAAATGATATAACTAATCAAGCACCTAATCTATGCAACTTATGTAGACTATATGAGAATGGATCATATAAGCTCAAGTCTATACTAACTAGTGAAAACAAATCTTGCGTGTAAATGTGTCTATCTGGTGTCTAGCGTACATTCTTATCAAGCATTCATAATTAAGCAATTAAACATACAATGCTAGATTAACAATGTGCTCAAATACATCACAAACACAAGCATGTATAGTGGTTCAACTACATGTCTACTCCACTCCCGATTCAAGTATTCACCCCTTGAGCACACTGCATTTCACTATGGAGTTTAAATCATGTTCCTCCCAACCTAGGTGTTTTAAGCCAGTTCCACACTGCCGAGGTGTTTAATGGTTCCACCAAACCAATGAGTTTGATAAGGTTCCTCCTAGCCTATTAAGGTTTTTAATGGTTTTACTCAACCACAAGGTTCCTCCCAACTTATATAACATACGTATACTCCCATTGGAGGCTCCACACAGAAACTTGGTTAAGCCCTCTCACAAAGGCCTAGGTCCTACAACCGAACCGATCGAGTTTGGCAATTCAAACTCTTATACTCAATCATCCACGATGAAAGAGCCTGTGGACTCTTACAAATGACAACCTTACTTGTCGGATTTGAGCCCCGTTGATGCGCTGTTTTGGATTACTTGATCTCCGCTCTTCCATGCTTCAATCAGCTACCCTTGCTCCCCCGATCACTGATGCCGATGAGTCACCAATGCTCCAACTCCCTTGCATATGATGCTCCATTAGAGATGCCTAATGTGCTAAGAGGTGGTGAATCCTCTACAACTAGTTGAAAATGGGTTGCTTAGAGGAATACATCTAATTGAATTCCTAAGGAGTGTTTAGACGAAAGTTCTACCTATGATCAAGGTGTTTAAACTCCTAGGAATCAAGAGAGAACAAGTCCATTCTCATTTGAGCTTTAAATTCTTAATGCTTGTAATGAATCACAAAGAGAATGGCTTGGATGGGTTATGATTAGAGCTATTAATGGTTTATAATAGTGATGGTTTCCAAATCACTAAAATTACTCTCTTTAGCCCAAAAATCGTATTTCTCACTTTTATAAATAAAGCTCCAACAATCATATGATGGGCAGAAAACGATCTGTCCGATGGATTGAACAAAGCTTCAATGGATCGGACACTCCACTAGCTCGAAGACAAACCTCGACGGATCGAAAAACTTTTCAAAGAGTTCTACAAGGTTGCTGGACATATGTTCGATGGATCAAACTGTTCCTCGATGGCTCGAAAAGCCTACTTCAATGGCTCGAAGAGAGATGCTCGATGGATTAAAAAACTATTCAGAGAGTTCAAGTTTGTTGGACTGAATTTACAATGGATCGAACCCAAATCTTCGATGGATTAAAGTCCCATCAAGACTAAACTCCAATGGATCGAAGTCCACTTGAAAACTGTTGTTTGGGCTGATTCATTAATAGAAACTTATACCTCTTTTATTAGCCTAACTTACTTGTGATTTTAAGGCTTGTCCACTGCATCCTCTCTGTGATTTTCTTTTCTTTTACCTTCTAAGATCAAATTCTTCAATTTTTCTTTGGCAAAAAGAAAGTAATGTATGGTGTAGCATGATGTTGGTGTTGAATTTTTCGTCACCAATGCACATTGTGGAGAATCATTTGTTGGGGAGTTATATCCTGCGAAACAGTCACATCAACCACCTTCTACACTGGTTAAGCAAACTGAGGGGCGCGAACTATCTTAAAGATAGTGATCACGTATGAGCATCTACCTAGTGGTTGTTTCATACCATCGACAATCTGTTACTTCCGACATCGTAGATCTCCATTCCAGGTGTGGGATTTCCTTTATTACGCTTCATTTTAGTCGAATATTTTCCGTTTGCATTACAGTAGTTTCGACAGTTTATTGTCCACACAAATTAGAGATCCATCGTAGGTTACTCGAATACCACAGTTGATAACCAAGATGGATGGGCGCGTAGGATCTGACAATATCTACATGATCTTGGGAACCTTCACATAAAGTCGAAGATGGACGATCTACGTCTCGCGGTCCACCTAACTACTATGGAGAGGAAAGGATCCAATCACCCCTCTGATTTTACAGTTAAAATATCCCTTATATTACGATTAACAATTTAAATTGTCTAAAGGTGAGCTTTAAATAACACAGGGTATTATTCCTTCTCCCTATTTTTTCTTTGGAAAACTTTCTTGATTGGAATTCTTTTAACAAGAGAATATGGGTCGAGTGAATATTGGAGGAGTTTGGATGAAGTAGTGCTAATCCCTATTACATCAAATCTCTCACATATCCTAATCATCTTCTCAAATTTAAAATTCAAGATTTTAACTTTAGAGAGAATAGTGAAAGTGAGATATCAAAGAAAAATTGTTGCCCATAAGTGGGCCCCATGAGCTCAATCCAACCAATACAAGATGTAATTTTATGCTTTGTTTCACGGATTATAGCTAGTTACAACCATTGGATGACATTCCTAAAGATAGAAGGTGACTCGCAATTGTTAAAAACATCTAGGGCAACTGGACTCCACCTTGGGAGGCTGAGCACCTCCATAACTATGGAGGCTTTTGGCAAGTTTTCATGGTTGGCACATCTTCCATTCCTTCCGAAAAAGTAATAACACCACGGATCACCTTGAGTCTGTCAAAATTGTTGGTTAAGAAATTATAGTTTGATTCTCCTCACCCATTTTCGTTCAACTATCTAAATAGGGATGCGTCCACGCATATGTTGGTAAGACCTTGTTTATATATATATATATATATATATATATATATATATATATATATATATATATATATATATATATATATATATAAAATCATGAGGGGGGAAACTTGTCGTCTTAACTGCACCCCAAAACATGACCACTCTAAGGTCCATACCAGCCAGCTTTTGCTACTAACTGGCGCCTCACAACATATATTCAAGACCCTAACGCCAAAGAGTCGACAATAAAGACCCGATGGCGGGTCTTGCACACAGGATTGTGGTAGATTAAAATGGAATATTTAAAAAGTCTAGAAATTTGATTTTTGCCTTTGTTAACCTAATTGCCTTAATTGTGTTTAGTTTTGTCCTACATTGGAAAGTTGTTAAGAAAACTAAACCTTTATATTAAAACCTCTTACTAATCCTTTGTATTGGAAAATAATACTATGCCATGGGAGCAACCTCACATGCGTGCACTCACACCGGTCACAACCATGGTTGTGGTCGAGGCGCGATGTGGTGTGGTGTAGTGTCTTTGATCAGGCACTTATGTTTTATTTGCATATGTTTTGTCATACTTATGCACATGAAGACAAAGACCCGTTGTACACCTACCTAATTATTAATGAGCCAGCATGCGCTGACATGCATTTATTACGTTGCTCGCATATGCTTCGAACTCTAACAGTTATCTATTTTTCCTTTATAAAGGCATCTCCTCTCCCTTTGCAATCCATCCGAAAAATCATTTCTTGTTTGTGATTTTTTTTTTCTCTGTTCTTTCTGCAACATCTATTTGGGTAAATCAGTACGAGCATTTTTTTATTTGTGTGGTTGAGATCGTGAGTGCACCTAATCAATATTGTTCATCTTGGAGGAAAGTTGTTATATTCCGGAGGCAAACTTACTAGGACCTTAATGCATCAGGGATCTTTTTCCTGTGGGAGCAAATCTGTCTTTAAGATAGTGATTGTAATGTGCAAGATAGTGATTGCAATATGCCTAAGCTTTCCAGATTTGTCTTTTATTACTTCCAGTTTTGATATTTTAGAATTTATGCTATGTCTCTATATTTTAGAACAAACAGGTTGAAAGTGGGCGTGGATCAACCGAGTAAGCCTTACTCCAACTGATTGGACTATGCCAGTCCAATGGACTCATAGGAAAGACCATCCTATATCAGTCCAACTCATTTGACACTATTGCACTAGTTAGCAAAATGGGGTGGGCCGGGATGCTTGAACCCAACTCACTAACACCCTACTATACTCTCGTTATCGGCTAACTGCACTCAAGAGTAACAAATATACAAGCAAGCTTTGTATTGTCCAAAACCATTAAATATTACCCAATATATGCTAGCATCGTCCATGAACAGTGAGGTTGTATTGGCATGGAACAGCACTATACAGGGTGACACAGGACCCAACTGCAGGTTTTTAGCCAGGGAAGGATCATTGATGGGTATTGGTGAATTGCCTATGAGAAGCAACGTGTATGAAGTTCATGGCTGCGACTGCAGTGCCTGGAGATCAATACAGGGCAGCCATTGTTACACTTATCTCAAGGCTTGTGTTTCTAATGTATGCTGGTCCATAGGCCCCATAGAACATAACAATGCATGTGCTGCAACAATGCAAATGCAAACATGCAGCTGTCAACACGGTTCTATGCCACCCCCTCAATAATACACTGTCAAATGCAAGCAGTGATCCTGAACATCTAATCTTGTGGACTACAAACAGTAATGCGACATGCACCAAGAATCAGGGGTGGCAATCCAATCACTCACCTACAAAAGGAACAGTTAAAAGAGTAATGGTCCATAGTGTCAAGAGCTGTCCAATGACAGCAACTTCTGACCTATAATAGCCCATTGACGTCGCGATCCACCAGTTAAACGGTCCCAATCATCATACTCATGCCATCTACATATTAGCATTCTCCCAGCACAAACACACTAGAACTACAAAATAATATGAAGACTGGTCTTTGAATCCATTCAAAAAAACAAATCAAAGTCTCCTTACAAAGATGCATATATACATGACATTATGAAAAGTTTCCAGAAAAAGGGTAAGGCTCTCTCATTCTCATCTTTTCCAACACTTGCTTCCATCAAACATGCCTTGAACACCCAAAGCATCCAGTATTCAATCCTCTCCCAAAACCTGCAAAAGAGCCTTGTTCGTTCTGCAGCAATGTTCACGGCGAAAGCTGTGTGTTCCTCAAATAGCAGCGCCGCTCAAAACCAATCTCCTGATTTCAACAAACCAAGCCGTTCATGGACAATTCCCGTGTGTACAGACACTTCTACATACATACATGTATATTTCTACTTACACTAAGACACAGTATCACTATAGTATCTGCAACATGGCGATTAAAACCCACATGCATATGCATGTTTTCATACACAAGTTCACATGTACTGCAGACATATGCACACATTTATGTTTTCATACATGGGTAAACGGGCAAGCGGTCAAGAGCTTGCATTTATAGGCACACCCAATGGCGTGAGGAGACGGGTGTGTGGCCATGCAGGAGTGTGCATGAACACATGAACAGCACTGCATGCAGGCACACCTGTACGTGAAACCACCCAAGAAACTCCGGCCCTTTTATTTGCTGCCAACACCAATGAACCAAGACAGTGAAAGCATGCTAAGATCCCCTTATGATTTGCCAAAATCTCCTCCAGTGATCCTTAGTTCTGAATCTGTTGGCCCCGCCTTCAGACGGATGTGGAACCCTTTCTACTGCTACGTTCTCTAGAAGATGTGCCAGTGGCTCGTTGGGAAGGTGACGATGGTGGAGGGCTGAGTCTCCCACCATCAGTGTCTGAGGTGTACGGTTGAGAGGCCAGGTACTCAAGCGCAACAACTACGTCGCCAATAAGAGGGCGGAATTTGGGCTGCTCTTGTAGGCACATTGCAGCAATGGCGATTGCATGATGAAAAGATCGGATGGGGTAATGGCCTTGCAATAAAGGATCAGCTATTTGAACAAATTTCCTCCGATCCCTGAAAAAAGGACGTGACTGAAACAAAGAAATAGAAAAGACATTAGCAAATGATACAGATACAAGATATCTGAGATGGAGGACAGAATAAACCATATAATGAAATTCAAGTAAATCAGTAAAACCTCTTTCTTTTCAAGTATTTTTATTTTTATTTTTTATATTTATATCTGAAACTTGATTGCATCTTTTACCAAAGAGGAAAGAATGCTAGGACTGTCACTAGCTCATTGGACCATCTAGAAGAGGGAGACAACCATCCCTTTTTACAAGAAATGAAGATAATTATTTTCCTTCACAACTGACCCTGCTTAGGGGCACTCACATGACCTACTCATGGCAACAAGTGCTAGTGTGGCAGATATGCAAGATCCAAGCCATTCATCAGGCAGAACCCAATGTCCATTTTCCCTGGAAAAAAATAGTGCCAGCTTGTTCATCGTATGGGCCACACATGTAGGGCAAATGTATGGTTAAAATGTTGACTAACAATTCAATTTTGGTGTAAATGTAGCTCACCTGATGAGCAGACCATCCTGATTGTGTGCCACAGCACATAAAGTGAGGCCACCTGATGAATGGCCCCTATTTCAAAAACAACCCACACTGGCATGTACATCCATGAGTAGGTGCATGAGTTGAGGTATAATGATGAAAGTACCCATTCCATTTCTTTATTTATCCGTCCACATCCAAGTGGCCCAGTGAGGTCGCAAACCATCCTATTGAAAGATGAATGAAAGTAATTTGCATTCTCTTCACCAAGATGGAAGGACTTGAACCCTACTAGTCAACTCGGCCAACCACAGTCATGGGCCATCACAGACAGCTTTTGTGGTTGAGTCGAAGCTGAGTAAAAAAAAAATTGGAACCCCTCTAAAGAAACAATTGCATGGTAAGAACAGAACAACACAAATCAATTAGAAATTTTAAGTGTGCAGGATTCTTCAGAAGATATCAGGCTGACTAAATTTTGAGAGATTTCCTGGAGTACCGGTCCTGAGAATTGATTGGAGGACCAACCTAGATAGTGCGGTCAAATTTTCCAAAAGCAGGGCAGTCCTAATCACAACTTTCAGGAGTAGCTTTCATTGTAATTTTCTTTCATTTTCGTAATAACCTTTCTTAACTATATATATATATATATATATATATATATATATATATATATATATATATATATATATATATATATATATGTAAAATAAAATCCCAACAAAGGCTCTGTAAGACTGCAAGTATTAGTACATAAAACAGAGATTCATCAAGCATTTTTAACCATCACATTAATGAACCTAAGCCCACTTGTGTATACATGGAATACCATCTACATACCACGTGCCACCAAAGTCCAACAGGTGCAATGTCCAACCCATCCATCAGGTGGGTCTGATCACGTACATGTTCTCGCCCAAAATAAAACATCTGGTTATACGGTGGGCCGGGATGTTAGAAATAGCTTGGAGGGTAAAACCATTTCAGACAACTTTTCAAGGATGCATTGGTTTCGAACTGTGGCCCACCTGATTCTTGGCCAAGAACATCTAAATCCAACAAATGAATTGGATTTTGTACCAATGTGCCATGCTGAAACATGTGGTGTACATGAGCTTCCTTGTAAACGTGTGTAGGCTTAACTGTAGTTCAAAAAACTGAAAACTCAACTTGATGTTCATTCGGGTTTGGTCAACTCAATGTTTAATAATTATAAATTAAAAATATTATAAATACTAATAAATGCCTACAATTATTAGAATTATGATCAGTAATAGAAAATAGAAGACTGTCACCAAACAACTAGTTAACAGACTGGTTAAGCGCACCTCCCCAGTAGAAGGTCGAGGGTCCAATTCTCTACCTCCCCAGTAGAAGGTCAAGGGTCCAATTCTCTACCTCCCATGTAATTTCTTTATTAATATATAATACTCTTAGCTGACCCAATTAATTGGGATAAAGCTTTACATGATGTATGACTAGGTTCAAGTCACCCCGAGTCGCATTGAATCGACCCAATGGTCAAGTCAACTTGATGAGTCTTCCCGATTCGTGCTTGAATCAAACCCAGGACCGAGTTTCCAAGCAATTCTGCTCGAAATCTCACTGAGTAGAGATGACTCGGCCGAGTTTCAAGCTGCATAGGTGAGTTCTAGAACTATGTGCTTGATCAAAAGCTCAAATATATGATTGTAAGTGACTTGTTTCACGCACTCCAGTTATCACAAATGACTATTGACCAAGACTTGCACCCTATGCAAGGCTCAGAACATTGAGGTCATGAACTCACACCAGATGCTGTTGTTGGTGGGTTAGTTTTAACCACAAGAACCCCAGTTCATTTCTAGTACGTATGGACATCTGAATCACACGTGTAATGTTCAAATGTAAATTAAAAATCATATGACTATAAATAGCAATGAAACCTACCCAAGTGATTAGATTCTGTTCTCCGGTATTCCTGGAATTATCGATTGCCTTCCGTCCTGTGATAAGCTCCAACAGAACCACACCAAAGCTGTATACATCAGACTTGAGAGTCAACTTACCAGACATGGCATATTCTGGGGCACAGTAACCATACGTTCCCATCACCCTCGTCGAAACATGCGTATTACCACCGACGGGACCAAGTTTAGCAAGTCCAAAATCAGAAAGCTTGGGATTGAACTCCTCGTCTAACAATATGTTTGCAGACTTCAAGTCCCGATAAATAACAGGTGGATCTGCTTTGACATGCAAATACTCAAGCCCTCGAGCGGCACCAACAGCTATCTTTATCCGTGTATTCCATCCAAGGGGCTCTTTGTCTGGATGCAGATCTGTAAAACAAAGGCGCCAGTGGAATTTCAATTACATCATGTTTATGCTTCAACTGTATAGGCAGAAGAAAGGGGAAATTTTCTGGATAAGAACTACAAGAGTTACAAAACCTTGTACAAGAAGTACAATGAGTTCCAAAACATTTTTCAAGGTACTTGAATAAGGGCAGAAGACAAAACTAAATTTCCTAACAAATTATGGCTTGCAACATAAGTCTGTCATATAAAAATTAGAATGTCGTTCAATGGTCAGTATTATTGTGTTTAAGAGTAGTTTCTTCACAAACTGTACAAGAAACAATTCCAGGTCAATCTAGAGTCTTTTCTTTTTGTCGGATTGTAGATCTTGAGAAAGTGATGTGGTTGATGTCTCCAGAGAAGGAAAACAATGATTCAAAATGGGTATATTATTCAGAGCAAGCAATGGCATTGGTGGCCCATCCATAATGTCACTTTAATTACACATACAGGCGTACAGGTACATGTTCCCAAAGATAGATGGTCTACGAGTATAAAACCTGGCTAAGGAAGCAGCCTCAAAAATCCTATTTTGGATATATGAAAAGGTGATAGATGTTTTCCTAATTTCTTCCACCCAGTTGGAAAACAATAAAGGAAACTTCCAATCAGGAATACTTATAAGGCATTCCGAATTTTAACACCAACCCATAACCACCCCACCCCAGCCCCTGATTATCCTTGTATTTTTTATTTTTTTTTCTTTTAAGCATCTACTTGTAGGCTATCAATTGAAGCCCTAGGAACTTCCAATCTGGAAGATCCTTAAGGCCTTCGCCATCCAACACAGGTCCCCATCATCTCAACCACCCCACCCCCCAAAACCCTTATGATTCTATTACCCCCACAGGCCCCGACTTCCCAGTGAGCGACTGTCAAAGTTCGGTTTTAGCATGAGACTTGGTGTGAAGTTTCCAGGTCACATTCCAACTGTCACAATGCCCCCAATGAGACATTCCTCCCAAACTACCCCCTTGGAGATCTGAAAAACGGACTCCTGCGAATTCCCTGGAAACCAACATGCAAGAAATTATTCTCCATCTAATTCCTTCACCGACTTCTTGCACCACTTCCAATTGGTTCCTGAATCAATTAGTCCTTTCCAAATGAATAAAGGAACTACAAGCAATATAAGGTTCCATAAAATTGTCCCCTCGGGTTGCGATGACTGAACCTCCAAGGCTTTATTAGAGTGGCTACGGTGTTAGACATCGACCAGGTCACCACAAACAAATTCAAAAGAAGCTCCAAACATCCATGGAAGATAGTGTATAAACAAATTATCTACCAATTCTGCATCACGAAAGCGAAGGACGCAACACCAAAGAATAATTTTCTGACCAAATAATGAGCATCTTACTGAGATCGACCACCTAACAAAAAACGTTGACTCTATGGGGGGACTTCATAATGCCACTAGCCTGCTGACAAAGCTGCAATGCCGCAACCACCCATAAGATAATTGTAGAAAGACTTCACAGAAAACTCTGTGGAACTTCCATAAATCCAAATTCTCCTATCCCTTCCCTTCCTCAGGATGAAAATAGGTTCCGACATCACACAGAGTCGAGCCAACAAGATGATTTCTTCATCATGCATGTCCCTAAAAAACCATGGAATCCAAACAACTTGAGTCCTGGCACAACTAAAGCACCATTCATTGTAGCTTCTTTTTCTTGAAAAATCCCATACATTTTTTCAAATGCACACATAGGGGGTGATCATTGCACCAAATGTCTTCCCAAAATCAGATTCTAGATACACAGACAACTCCATATCTAAACTCCGTGCTGAACCTAGTTTGGACTTTCTTTTTTAATCACTTTCCACGCACCCGAACCTCTGGAATCTGGAAAGTAAGAGGGGAGCATCTCTGTCATTGGTGGCATTCTTGGACGCATGTTCCTTCAGCCTCTGTAGTAAAAGAGGTGAATCTGTGTCAGTTATGTTTTGTCACAATCCTTTTGTCCATCACGAAGTGGTGGCTGATGTAATTTTGTATGATGAGTAGAGCACGGTTGCTTGGACGCATGTTCCTTCAGCCTCTGTAGTAAAAGAGGTGAATCTGTGTCAGTTTTGCTTTGTCACAAAACTTTTGTCCATCAGGAAGTGGTGGCTTATGTAATTTTGCATGATGAGTAGACCATGGTTGCTTCACAGAACAGGATAAGAAGCAGATTCATCCCCATGGCTTTCGAAGTTTTGGGTAGTAAGTCTAAAATGTCTACAGAAAACCTCAAAAGGTGTTCACCAGAAGCAATTGAAAATAAGAGGGGAGAAAAGAGTGTTGTGATAGCTATCACTCTTGTGAGTCATCTAGGGCTTAACTTGGTAGGATTTTGAATAATTTGGAACTGATTAGTGTGTCAATATACTAAGGGATCAAATGGGAAATATGAGATAGATTTATTCTGCCTTTTTAGGGGAGTGTGAAGGTTTATTCTGCCTTGTCCAGGGAGCGCAACTCTAATGCACTGGGGATCAGGGCAGTTTTGTAAGGTATGAAGGAGCCTTCTTGTTTCATGGCAGGGTTATGGTGGAGGATCCCTCAGCGTATTATAAGAAAAAGAAACCAGCATGGATAGTTTACCATGGAAGTCAAGGAATTGAGGAGTTCACAGGCATCATTAGTATGGTTCTGGTTTCATTTATCCATATAATTAGAGAAGCTGATTCGGAGGCCATCTCTTTAGCTTTAGACCGGAATTGTTGGTTGGGATAACTGCCCCATGGTGTTATCTTTTGTAGCTCTTTCTTTTTCCTTAATAAAGCTTCCTTTCTTCTTCTTCTTCTTCTTCTTCTTCTTCTTTGAAGGGTAACTGCTTACTAAAGCCTCCTCTGTATTATTAATGAAAAACTGAATCGTTCTCTATCTATAATTAGGGGTTCTCATCATAAATAGGACTTGCATTCATAAAAAAATGACTCACTTATCAGAGGTTTAAGTCACACTAATCTTTCTTCAATCTATGCATTTTAAGTTGGACAATACTGAAACAACCCTTCCATTAGAAAGGAAAATTACAAAGAATTGTAAACCTTTCAAAAATGCACCAGGTAAAATTTTCTTTTAAAGCAAGCTGTGTGGATGTGTTTCTCTTTTCTGGGTAATAGTAGATTCTCTTGCAAAGAAAAGAAGATCACATAAAACAGGAGCCAGTCCTGACACAAATAGAAGTTCTCATTCTCAATCAAAAGAAAAAAAGAAAAAAAGATCTCCTCTGTATTTAAGGCTTTAGGCACAAAGAAAATGAAATATTAAACCTCATGACTAGGTCCTTAACCTCATCTCAGAAAAACCTGAGATACCAAGTTCATACGTCCCCCCTTCACAAATGCAAGGATACAGGTGCCTACTTCCGTGATGATATGCCCACTGCAATAAATGGATTCCCAATTGCAACAAATTGTGGAAAGATGGTGAAAATTTCAATGTTGAAGATATCTTCCACCCCCATGTAACTGAACAAAGAACAAAGACACAACATAAGTCCCATCCCACCACCTCAATGATTCAATATACTACCAATTCCTTGCTCCCGGAACTTACTGGAACAATGAACCCACCTAAGTTCCACACTCCAACAGCAAGGGGGTTCCAACTAAAAGATACAACCACCGAACTAGAGACATTTGAAGTCACCAATCTCCAATATCTAAGGAAGTCCCAAATAGGAAATCCAGAGAAGTCCTCACAAGATAGAGCCCGATTAACAAAAGAGCTCCAAATCTGAAAACTACACCAAAGTACTAAAGGCTATGTAACAAGGACAGGACACTTTGTGTTAAACTATGAACGTTATCTTACATATTTTTGTTTCATTAGTAATATCTTTTACATTTGTGATATTTATCATCATCTAAGCCCTTTCTTCTAAAAGTTTGGGGTCAGCTTTTAAATGATCGATTGGTGAATATTTCATGATCAGATGTCCACTTGACATCAACCGTCCTCTTTTATCCGGACTATGGAACCAGCCATCGCAGAGGCACATAATGATAAAACTCACACGCCAACACAGTCCATGCAGTACTAACCCCTAGCGCAGATTAACACGCACACACCCAAAAGGGTAAAAAAGATGGAGTTGCCTCATGGAGGGACAGTTTGCCAGACATACTGTCGAGCACAAGGAATGCAAATGATCATAGAGTTCCCTCATATAAATCATCATAATAGTATAGTACAATACAGACATATTACAGAATATAACATTTTGTTGTATTAAAGATTTGTACAGCAAATCTAACTATTAAAAACCACCATCACAGCCAGTACCTGTATCCAACACAGACATGTCTCCATGTCCAAATTACATAATTTAAAGATACTGATGGGAAATGGCAATCTGTTTAATTCAAAATTTAAAGAAATCTCTTAGCAACTGTTTTTTTTTTTTTTTTTTTGTTCTGAATGGTAACTGGCTCTTAGCAACTGTATCTAGTTGCGAAAATAAAGAGTAGAACATTGATAAACTGTACAGAATTTTCATCTACTACAATTAGCATAGTGGTGCTAAATGCTAATCGGGTCAACTGGTGGGTCATTGGACTCGAGTCACCCAAACACAAAGCATGGAATGAAGCAGCAACAAGGGTGGGGAAGCATCTGTTTCAAAATTTCATCAAATATAAACTGTGCCAAATAGGAGCAGCGCCTAGAAAGAAGGATCATGCAATAAGAAGTAAACAGGTACGGGTCTAAAATTTGGACCCAGGGAGTGACTGGACAGTCCAATTAGGGCCATCCTAAAACAGCCCCAAACTAGACCCAACCCCAACCCACGAAGGTAGTTAATAACTCAGAATCTCAGGAGTTAGTAAGCTGTCTATAAATACTAGGTTAGATTACGGAAAGTGGGATTTTGAAAATCATAATTAGTTTAGATGGATGTGAAAGTTGGAGGGATCATATGTACTTGAATGTGACACGTTGGCTGGAAAGAAGTGGATGGGTATGAAAGTTCACATACAGTTGCTGCAAGTGATCATTTCTCATGCATCTACCGGATGGGCAAAAATAAAAAGGAAGAAGACCGTCTCAAGGGATGTTATTGCTAGGTCTAGCTACTAGCATGAACAGTGGGACTTCTTCCTTTTCCTCTTTTTTTTTTCCCTACAGATAATTTCATTTTATTAAAAGAAAACAGGCAAAGAAGAGAAATGGAGGCCTGAAAGGAACAACAACTAAGGAAAACAAAAGCCTCAAAGAAGGACGGGGCAAAAGGATTAAGAGCCCAATGTCACGGCCCAAGTGCTTCCCTAGGCGTAGACCATGCGGCACTCATCTCACAAGCCCATCGTGAACGAGTCAACCTCCCCAAGTGCACACCTCACGTGCTAAGCACCAAAGCTAAAACTAAGAAGCAAGAGAGACACAAGTGTATGGAAGAACACCTTGTATTTCAGTAAAGCTCTCAAAACTACAACTCTTGATTTCATTACAATTTAAAGTCTCTCCCCCTTATATAGACCTAAGAAGCTACTAGAAGTTCTACATGTATGGCTAGGATTGAGCCACATGACACTCATCCAACAGCCAAGATATCTCTAGAGCTTTCTAGAATATTCCACACTTCTCTAAAAGACTCCACTAGAGTTCTCTAGAGCCTTCCAAAGATCTCTACACCAGTGTTCACAGTATCGGTATCGCGTTACATTTCGCACCCTTGGGATACAAATACATATCGCGTATTGTTAGGGATATATCGGTTGTATCACGTAATGTATCGCACTTTTTGGGAAACATGGGGAAACATTGGGAAATTGATTGAATTTTTCAATGAAACTTCAGGGATTGTTAAAATGAACCTTAATACACACATTTAGATCATAATATGTAAAAACAAAAGTCCACATAATGGAGTTCCTTTGTAAAAGGATCCTACGCTATGCGACTGAACTGATGCAACTATTGTTTAAATTGATTCCATAAGATATATAAATGTAAGAAGATATTAATGAAAACACAATCAATTCATTGACAAAGTAAAACAAGCAAGAGAGTTGAGAAATATACCTATGAATGATGCAACTGACTGGGTATCCTCCAAATACAGTTTTGACTATCCTAGTTTAGTGTAATGCAAGCTACCCTATATGGCTTAAATCTATATGAGGACTCAACAAAACTTAGAAAATGGCTAACTAGACTCAACAAAATATGACCCCTTCGCAAAGTTGGTACGCGGGTCAAGCCCTACGATTTTTTTATTATTATTATTATTTAAGAAGGAGAAACTAGAAGAAAATCGAACAAAAAATCAATTTTTTTCCAAAACAATGGGGGACTCTTGTGTGGCTGGACGATACCTAGACGATATCGTCCAGGTATCGCCGATATTAAGAATCCATTAAAGGAATTATTGACGATATCTCAGCTAATATCGATATATCGCACAATATTATCGATATCGGCCGATAATATACTCGATACGCAGGAACAAGTGGAATTTTTTGTGTCTCCAGGGGGGTTTCATATCGCCGACTAGCAATATCGATACTATCGGCCGATAGTATCGATACTGCAATCAGTGCTCTACACAGCTCTAAACCTTTCTACACAACTCTAGAACTTTCTACAATCCTCTACACCCTTCTACCATTCTTTACAACTTTCCCCACACTTCTAATCTATTTAGGAATTATTTACACTTATGTACGAAACCCCCTCAATGCACAAGATGGGCATAAATTTGGCTAAGTCCATGACTTAGGCCCATGAGGATGATCTATCTATGATACCAGGCCTACTTGATCAAATCCAATTTTCCTTCCTAAACACCTCCTCCAGCCTTCTATCACAATTCCTGATTTAGAAACCACCTACAATCCATGTTGGCCCGAATTGAGCAAAGACCAATAAGAAGAGATAACCCCGGGCTTTCCTTCTAGAGCTGTTGCGAACCCCAAGGACATCATGAGTCACAACACACATACCACTAATGCATACTTGTACAAGATTTGGGCCCTCTATCACGTAAGGATCATTGTGGGAATACCTTGGCCTAACCCAAACCTGACTGTGAATCTCATGGGTTAGGTACAGATCCTCCTATAACCAGATCTGACCCATTAAATAGTTGGGTCAACTTATTTTGACTTGGACCCAGTGCCATATTATCGGTGTCATTACAAGTATCAATGGCTAGGGATACGTAAACATGCATCAATATCGCCGATATTATTGCTAATACCCAAAAATGTATTGCTGACTAAAGGAAACATGGGGGAAATGGTGTGATCCATCCATCCATGCATGTATGTGTGCTTCCATACATACATACATCCATACATGTCTATCCATCCATACGCACATACATTAATGCATCCATCCGGTCATCCATGCATCCATGCAGTAATACATCCATCATCCATGCAGTAATACATACATACATACAGACACGCATACATGATCCATACATACATATAAGATCCATCCATCCATGCATACACTAATACATCCATCCATCCATCAGTCAAGGCCGAACTCTGTCCAAGGCCAACCTGCATTTTCCAACGTAAGCCCAATCCCAGTGTGGGCCCGTGACGAACCTTAGTAGTATAGCCCAAGTCCAACCCGCATGTTTATACTATGCCTGAGCCCGAATCAAAGAGAGGAGTGGGTTGGTAGATTGAAGCAGGGGGATTGGTGGAGAGAGAGAGAGAGAGAGAGAGAGAGAGAGAGAGAGAGAGAAGCATCCAAATTTCAACCCTAACTTGTAAAAGAAATAGAGAAGAAATTGGATGCAATTCAAGGAGAATGTGAAAAATCAGGAGATAAGATTAGGCGGGATTCGAAACCCTACAATGAAATCGCGCACAGATATTAATGGATCTAGGAAGGAAGAATCTCACCAGATTCCTCTTTTGGGGGAAGAATCTTGGTTCCTAAGATGATGGGGCTTTGACTCATTTTCCTTGCTAGTGGACCCTTTGGAGGGATGCTTTTGAGATGTGTTGTTGCTCTCTTCTTTCTTCCTCTTCGATGAGGATGATGATCCTCTCTTCGGTTTTCTCATGTAGTAGTTGAAGAGAGAGAGAGAGAGAGAGAGAGAGAGAGAGAGAGATGGAGATGGATTTATATATATATATATATATATATATATAAAGAGGAAGCAAACCCTAATAGGCTAGGCCGAGCCAGGCTTTTGGGCTTTCGAACATCTACGTCCAAGCCTAGCTCGAATTTGAAACAAGCTTGATTTTTAAGCCCAAGACCGGCCCTTGGGCCTGATTCTCCATCCCAGAGCCTGGCCTGAGCCTTGAGGCAAGCCAGGCACAAAAGCCTAGCAGGCCAACCCGGCCCATTGACACCCCTATGCACACACTAATGCATCCATGCATACAAACATGCATCCATGATCCATCCATACATGCATAACACATTCATTCATCCATCCATCAATGCACACATCCACACATAATCACATACATATATCATACATCCATCCATACATATAATTAGAAAATAAAATAATTATTTTTTAGATGTAAATAGATTTTTTTATTTTTTCACAATTTTAAAACTCCAAAAAATGATTTTATTGAAAAATGCAACCAATCACTCATCAAAATCCATCTATAAAAAGAAACCATCAATAATTTTTTAAAATCTTTTTTACATTTTCAAAATTTTAAATAATTAAAAAATCCAAAAATTAGAAGAGTGGTCGAAATTAGGGTTGTCAATGTGTCAGGTTGGCCCATTGAGCTTCCAGGCTTGGCCCGCTTTGGGTCAGGCTTGGACTAGAGTATCAGGCCCAAGGGCCGAGCTCGGGCTTAAACATCAAGCCCGTTTCTAAATCAAGCCAGGCTTGGACTTACATTCCCAAAAGCCCGTCAGCCATTAAGGTCTCTCTCTCTCTCTCTCTCTCTCTCTCCAGCAGGCACGAAATTTCTTGGAATTGTCCTCATCATCGGATGGAGGGGAGATACGGGCGGTGGGGTCCACCAAAAAGTCAAAGAGGGATTGGAAGCGGAAGGAGTCAATGTGGAGGTCTGGAGGGTGGAGGGTGGAGGGTGGAGATGGAGCCTACCCATTTAGTTGAGGAGATTGTAAAAGCAAGAGGGATTGTCATTGTTATTGTAGGAGCTCATGTTTTCACGGGTTTTGCGAGAGAGTGAGGGGTTCGTAGAATGATCAGGCACAAATGCATGAGATGGGGCTGCCCATTAGATGGGCTCATCGTCTACATTCTCTGGCCAAGAAAAAAGGTTCTTGCATTAAAATTTCATGGCTTCCCACGTCTAGTAATTCCGCCGTTTCTACACCCAGATGCTAAAACCATAACCATACTCTCTCTCTCTCTCTCTCTCTCTCTCTCTCTCTCTAGCAAACACTCCTAAGGCTTGAGTCAAGCCTTGTATAGACATTCCAAGCCAGGCTTGAGCTAGACTTTTTTGGCCCGTCATGGGCCCGTGCCAAGCTTGGACTGACCTTAGCCCAGCACTAACCCGGCCCATTGACACCCATAGTCAAAATCCACCCCCTAACCAAACCCCCAAGAAAATTTTAAATAAAAAAAACAGATTTTCTATTTTTTATTTTTTCTGATTTTTGCAAATTTACGTACGTTTTCCCCATTTCCCAAATTTTCCCCCGAAATGAGGGATTTGATTCACAAAAATGGAAGAGTGGTCGAAATCTACTCCCCAACAATATCCCCAAAAAATAATTTTTTCTTCATTTCTTAATTCTGGCCCACTGAGCTTCTGGTTCACGATCCCTGACCCCCAAAAAAAATTTCAAGAAACTTATTTTCTCTCTTTTTTTTTTCATTTTTTTTTCTCAAATTTCTGCAATTATGCATGTACACAGTCTCAAGAGGGGTTTCAACTAGCGATAAAATAATGCCAAACAAGCAACTCCTAGTATTTATACAAACGAGATTTTAGTGATATTTTAAATGCATCGCCGATGTATCAATACCAGTGTTTTAAATAGCTACGCTATGTAGTGCATAGCTTCCACTACATAGCATAGCTTAGCCTAAACGTTACATAGCTCGGGAAAATAGCTTAAGTCATGTGTAGCCTATGCTATATGAAAATTTGCATATGCTACAGTGCTACATAGACTACACTACACGCTACATGGCTCACTTTCACTACAACATTAAAATCAATTAATGTTTTCAATGATCCATTACATTTTTCTATTTTCAATAAAAATTAGTTAATCTTTTCGATGCTTTTAATAAAATAATATAAGTAACATTATTAAATCAGTTTTGTTACTCTTTCTTTACCTCTATACTTAATCATTGCCCTTTCCCGTTACTTCAGGCTGCGTTTGGTTGCACCACATGTCATGAAATTTTGTATTTCATTATTAATCAATCTAATTTTGTGCAAAATATCATGAAATTGGTGCAACCAAGCACAAGCTTGATTAAAAATCTAGAAGTAGCATGTGGCTTACGCTACACGCTATGTAGCTTATGCCGCATGCTTCGAAGGGGTGAATGCTATGCTATTCGCTATTTAAAACATCGATCAATATGTAGTGATATATCGGCAAAGTATCACCAATACCTGGAATTTTTAAGAGTTATTGTGTGATCAGTATGTTGAGCTAGCAATACCAATAATATCAGCAATATTATCAATACTATCGCCAATATTTAGAACATTGCATGGGCCCAACCCAGACCTGACATAGAATTTCACAGGTTGGGAATTGGGCAGAATTACAGACCTGATTATTAAATGGGTCAGGTCCGAGACCCCCGACCTGACCTGACCTGACCTGACGACTGAGTTGTATCACTACCCCATGGAAGGCATTGAGCACAATCTTGCAGTGAAAGATAATGGAAGCCTCATGAATGAATAAAACTCTTATGATTGTTGAGGACAATACTGCACAAGCTAATATGCATGCATCGAGTTTTTTAATGGAATGCCAAAGTAAAACGTGCTTCGAATTTGGGTTTCAAATCACGTTCATTGAATTGGCAAAGGGCCACAAACAACCATGAATGCAATAACAAAAAAATGGTAAATAATGAAGTACATCTTGCTTTATTCATTAAAAAGTGCATTTTGCTACAATATTTGATTCAAGAGAATTGGCCCTAGGCCTTCTCCTTGGGCTATCGATACTTTAATATTTTTCTCAAGTTCCAGACCTCCAAAAGCAAATATTTCTCTCCAGATGCTCTTGCCAATATGGAAAATGTTTGATCTTGCAACTTTAGTATTCGAAGTATCGGTATCACTACAAGTTTCACTAGCAGGGGATACCGAGACAATATCGATGTGGCTGATAATATTGTTGATAACCGGAAATGCTGGAAAACATTGGAGAAACATGGGGAAAACAGTGGAAATTTTCATTGAAACTTCAAGAGATGCTAAAATACACATATTTGCATATTTAGGAATAAGAAATTGCACAAACAATGCATACATAATAAGTTTCCATTTATTGAGGGGCTTAAAAGCATGTATTGTTGTAAGAAATCAGTCCAACCATCCCATCAATCCCATTTATCCATTCAACCATCCCACCTTCCATCCAAACATCCATCAGTATTTCAGAATATCGACAACGCACAATATTTCACCAAGAAATCATCAACAAATGAGAAGGAGACGAAAAAAATGTGGTCTCAATACTGCCCCATGTTGTGTTATTGATAAGATCGTCAACAATTTGATCACTGCATACAACCATGCACCCATGAATGGAATTTTTTTAATAAACAGATTTTTTGTGATATCGATACATTGACGATATTATCGAAATATCGTTGATACACTAGCGATACAAGTGGCATATGGAATTTACACAATCAAAAATATTGGCAATACATTGGAGATATCGATACATTGGTGATATAAGTGACACCTAGAATTTACATGGTAAAAAATATTGGTGATACGTTGGCGATATCGATAAATTAGTGATACATTGGCTATACCTATCATTTCTGATACTACTAGTGTTATCGGTATCGTTACTAGTGTCGTTGTTATCGTTGAGCTGGAGATAGTGATAATATCGGGGATATTTTGATAATATCTGAGATACTGGGAATCAATGAAGTTGTCATAATCAAGCTCCTCTATCCAAAGGATTTATTACACTAAAGAGATTGGGTAATAGTCCTCAAAAGATCCAGATATGGGTGAATGATATAGAGAAGGGAAACCGCAAAATTTGAAGTCTTACTGGTCACTCCAGTAGTGGATCCACTGACAAGATTAGATTTGACAAGAAATTCAAGAGGGATTGCCGAAATCCTCTTAGGGTGTTTGATTAATTTTTAGGAGTTTGATGGGGTTTCAAAAGACCAATTTGACACAATTTCTGGGATGTCCTTTTGGGCAGCTACTTTCTATTTTTAGTAGGTTTAGTTAGATTGTTTCCGGACTGCTTATGACCCTAAGTGGTACTATCTTTATTAGAAGTGGAATTTGGAGACCTCTGGGTTCTTGGGAGTTAATAATGTCTGACATGAGGATTACGTTCAGACACCCAACTCATATCATAGGTGGTCCAAGTCTGTACCCCGCACACTGGCTGAACACTAGATCATCCAAGTAGGAAACCCAAGTGGTCCATGGGACCTATTGAACCAATTGAGTGGCCCATTTAATGGTCCATTGGTCTCTAAAACCCACAGGACCAATTCGATTGCTGAAGACTTTGTATGCAATGTTCAATAAAGACATACCATATGTACAGAACTATTAACATTATTGATTGGTTAAGTGAATACAAGAATTGTTTCAGGTTTTCTTTAATGTGGAAGAGTGATTCTTTTACTGATCCTTTCTAGCAGTAACCACTAGAAGGCTGCTAAGATACTTAAAGTTGCAAGAAGCGCGAAGAGAATCAGCAACAGATTTGGGTATGGGAGCAGGTAAGCATTTGCTTTGAAGTGTTAGTAAGCATAAAAAGCTCAGAAGCAGGAGCAGGTGTCTGAGTCCGAAGAGTGATTTGAAGCAAGAGCTGGTTAGAAAGATCATGCAACTAATTACTTAACAGTCCCTTGTCACTTCATGGAGATTCTTATAATTTTGAGGCGGACTTTTCAACTCAAAAGTGGTACATATAGCCTAATTCTACTTTTGGGTTCAATTTTCCTCTCTCTGCAGGTGGAACGACCTATTTTATTTTTTTAGTTCAATTTCCTCCCTTTTAGAGGAATTTTCAACTCAAAATTTTTGGGTTCATGGAATTTTCAGCTTGAATTTAGTAAGTATAGCCTAACTCTATTTGGTTTGGATTCAACTTTCTCAGGTTAACAAGGAAAATAATTATATACTAATAAATAATAATAATAATAATAATCTCTACCATATGTAACACGAGTGGCCATGGACAAAATTTACCAGCAATTAGTTTTCGGATTAGGTAAAAGTTGAAACTTTGCCTTATTAAAGGACATGGGGAGGGCTTTTAATAAAAAGAAAGGGTATTCAGGGAATTTAGAAAGATATGACCAGCTGACTATCCATGCGACTCTCTCCCCTCTTTACAAAGAAGAAAAACCTTGATACTTTGCCAAAGTAAGAAGGTTGATACATGAGCACTACGAAATTAGACACATGGAAGACAATGAATTGAAATTAAACTGTGTAAATCACGGTTTTCAATTCAAATGGATCTTAATAATATTTTCTTTTTTCCTCTTTGAGAGGTGATCCTAATATTATATAGATTAATTTAATTTTCTAATTGGCTAATTGGTGGATATTTAATAGATGGCCAAATGAAAATAGTCAATGGTCCAAATTCAACAAATAAATGCTTATTAATCAAAGATTAAAAACATTAAATCAATCTCAAATTTGGAATCTGAACTATCTAATCTTATTTTCATATCTTGAATGGTTTGATTGAACTAGCATATGCCATGTGTACAAATTCAATGTGCCCAATTATCAACCCTCACACTGAAAGTGTCGAATAACACCCTTTTCCAACTGCTTCTCCACCTAGTTTAGCTCTCTCCCAAGTCTTGCAAACCAACTCCCCTCATGTATTGCATGCGCCATACCCACCACTTGAAGAATAATGATATTCTTGATCCATCTGGTCGACCGAGTCTCGAGCCCGGTCTAACTTTGCAAACCATTCACTACCTACCCCTAATCAAAATAGAACAATTTCATAAATAAAGTAATGACGTTCTGTTCCATCCCAACTAATGCATTTCACACCCATAAGCATCTGTTTATTGAACCAATGAGAGCCTCCACTCCATTCACACCAACAGTCTAATGAAGGAAACAAATGTTTATACCCCCTTGTACTACCCATGGCTTCCCCAGATCTCAAAAGACCTCTTTTTTTAATCATTCTCATCATCATCATGGTATGCCAAAATGATTACGTAAACGGCCGATTCATAATGATAGTAGATATAACCGTTACGCATTACAGTGCCAAAACGGCCATAACGACCGTTACAGAAAAAATGACCCGTAACAGCCCCGTGGCTATAATGATCCCCAAACACTTTAAAAAAAAAAAAAGACCATAACAGCGCGTATTGTAACAAAAATGGTTGTGGCCGTTACGGCCAACGTTATCGTTATGGAACACCTTGATCATCATATCCTCATCCGAGATATGTGGGGTTAGCTTTCCTGTTTCACCAATCATTCTTATCTACAAAACTATCCATAATATGTGAACAATTCTCCATACTCCTTCCCACTACGTTGATCCAGTTCCATTTTAGTTTTCCCCTGTCCTCCTACAAGACCTTAACCCTAATCAAAGATTCCTCCCTTGGTGGGGTAATCCAAGATTAAGTGGATTGCATGTTACCTGGGTACATCGTATGGTTGCAACAAGTGTAGCAATATAGCTATATATACTAGAAGGTATGGCACGCACAACGCATGTAAGGAGAGAGGTAGTATTTTGCAAGAAGTGGTAGAGAACAGAAGTTGTAAAAGGGACTTATAGGATATGGTAGTGAACTGTGAAGGATGATACTTGGACACTTCGAAATTGTACACATAGCATACATTATCTCAATCAAACCATTCAAGTTGTGGGAATCACATTGGATGGGTTAGTTTCCAAAATTTTGATTGATTTAATGCTTCTAAACTCTGCTTAATAAGCATTTATTTGTTGAATTTAGATCGTTGATTGATTTCATTTGGCCATCCATTAAATATCCGCCAACAAGCCAATTAGAAAATCAAATTTATATATTTTTAAAATTAAATCCATCTTAATCTACATCCATGAACTGCATAGAGTAATTTCAATTCATTAGCTTCCATATGTACAATTTCTAGTGCCCATGTATCAACCAGCTTACTCTACCAAAGTATCGAATTTTCTTTCCCTGTGAGAAGGGGAGAGCATGGTCAAAGAGACGGTTGGTCAATTGTATCCAAGGTGTTCCATAACGATAATTGTGGTCATAATAGCCACCATCGTCACCTTTACGATATGGGTCATAACGGCCGTTATGGCCCTCGTAATGGCTGTTACAACCCTTCAAAATAAAATAAACAACTATTTCAAGACAGTTACAGCTTTTTTTTCTATAATGGCCGTTACAGTCATTTCGGCCTGATAACGCATAACGATATGACCGTTATCGTTACGTTACGGCTATTATGTAACCAATTTCGAATACCATGATCATACGTTTCTAAATTCCCTAAATACAATTCTTTTTTTTACAAAAAATCCTAGCATGTTCATAAGTAATCCAAAGCTTTTAACTCATCCAAAAATTAATTGCATGGGTAAAATTGTTCATAGCTACTCGCTTGATATAGTAAGGATGAATTGGCTTTGTCATTTTTATACGAATCAATAACTGTTATAATTATGCACATGGATGGTATTATATCATATGCTTGATATTGCATAAATCAAAGTTTAAATTTTTGCATTCCAGATATAAATTTAAATTACAACTTAATTAACAATAAGTGCATAGATCCAAAATATTTGGCCAATAAAAAGAGCAATCCAGATTGCAATTAACCCATAGTCCGAATCACGCCATTTAGAATGGAAAATGTATCAATGTTGGCAGCTAGTTAACATGGGAATGAGAAAAATTGCAATTGACCCATAGTCCGGATCACGCCATTCAAAATGGAAAATGTATCAGTGTTGGCAGCTAGTTAACATGGGAATGATCTTTGGTTTTCTCATTGCTGAACCATTTCAACCGGCTCTCCATCATTTTACCTCCAGTTGGGGCTACTCTTAGGTTGCTTCAAATGGTCTCATCTTGATTCTAATCCTTCTTAGTTTCCATGCTATCTCAACATCCTCATATCTACAACTATCATCCTCTCATCCCCATGTTGCCGCTTAACTGCCCAACACTGCCCCGTATAGAAATACAAAATGATAGAAAAATATAAACTATTGAAAATATAGACCTATGAATGGGCCCACCACCTTGTAAAATTATAGCAATCAAGTGGAAATATAAGGGTCATCATTTCTGATGCGAACATCAGGCCTCTTAGGGTTTATCAGCGTAGGAGACGAGTGACACCTATATCTTTATAGCTCGATGATGACAGGCCTAGATCGTTCGTGACGACTTGAGGAGCATCGAAGACCTTACACTTGTGGTTCGAGACATTTGAGAAGACCCCACATTGGGAGGACATGAGTAAGTTGCTTGGAGGAGATGATTAGACCGTTGGATAGCGAGCATGGCGTGATCAGACCGTTGGTTCGTTGTGGCCCACTTTCATCGTGCCATCATTGAAGGCCATCGAGCATTTTATATTTGCGTTTATTATATGCACTTTTACTTGTTTGAGTTTTGGGTCAGTGTGTGCACTTTTTTTTGTGCGAATCTTTTTTTTGAAATTTTGTTAGTAAGGGTATTTTGGTAATTATGTTAATTCCGAATTTTATAAGGGTGTTGCCCTAAACCTTTTTCATTATGCTATTGATTTGATAAAAGAAGAAAAGGCTTTGGTGGCTTATCTCCCTCCTCCTCTCCTTCTCTCTGTGGATCTTCTTCTTCATTCTTCTTCCCTCCTTCTTCCAACTTTCTTCTAAGGTAATTCATTTTCTTCCCTCTTTCTTCTAAATTTATTTTCTCCTATTATCCGCTACCCTAAAATCTGAGAATTGATCTCTAAATCTATTTATCTCAGATTTTTATTCCTTAATCCAAGAAATCCTTTGATCTCCCGGACTAGTGAATCCCATTGCACGTTTAGATCATAACCATGCAAGATCAGGAGGTTTCATCCCTCGTCGGATCCAATCCACGCAATACTTGAAATCCTTACTACGTGGTTATGATGATGGCCCCTTTTATTGCATGTTTCTCTTATATTTTTCTTGATTATGATGATAGTTGTTGAATGTTTAATTAGGTTGCTTGATTTATTCCACTGAATTTTATGTCTCATACATGAATGAAAGTTTAGGCCGCCCTACATCAAATTTTGGTATCAAAGCTTAGAGTTTGCATGGTTGTGTTTAGATCGAGTTAACAAAGTAGGGTTTCACTTTAGGTCAGTTTTAGACAAATTTTAGATTTAGAAAGTTTCCAAAAATAGAAACTTTCCATTTTTAGAAAGTTTTCAGATTTGGAAAATTTCCAAATTTAGGTTGTAGTGTCCAGATTTAGTGTTTTCCAGACTTAGAAAGTCTGATTTTCAAATTTCGCTATTTTTAGAAATTTTCCATTTTTGGAAAGTTTCCAGATTTAAAAAATTTCCTAAATTAGAAAATTCTGGTTTGGTGAGTCTAGGGTTAGGAAGTTTGTCAGTTCATACATCATCATAGATTAGATTCATATAATTCACATTGTGAGTCATCCAGTCCATAGAGTCAAATTTAGGAAGAACCTAGGACAAGTCTTCCATTGTGTGCCCGTTCGTTTTGATCATGTTTTTGGATTACACATCACTATAATGAATCAGAATCAGATTTTGGAGGCTTTGGCCGCCATATCCCGATGTCTGGATAACATTGAAAACCAGTCTAAAAAATCCTTTCAGAATCTCATCAACAAATTAGAGGCATTCAACCAGGCTAGCCCTGACTATAAATAAAAAAAATGATCAACATCATGCCTTGGTGAACGGCAAGTTGGAAGGGTCGAAACATGATGTTTATGAAGTGGAAGAGTACGTGCCTGACATCAGTAGTGATGAAATGGAAGAAATTGAGGCATCGCTCATCATCGTTGAGGATGACGAAGTGTGCTATTAATGAAAAGGTCGAAAAAATTGAGACCGCACCACTTCCAAATGTCATGTGTGACTTAAGTGATATAAAGTCCCAATCTAAGTCTCTTACCATAACGCACACAAATGAATTTGAAAAGGAAACTAGTGAGGATATGATGGTAGACACCCACATGACTTGTGATATCTCACCAGATAATTTATGGGATAAATTTTCACCCAAATGGGACATTCAGCACACAATCGATCTTGTCCCTGGGTTGGTCCTGTCAAGCTTTCCTCCATACCAAGTGAACCCCACAAAAAATATAAAAATGCAGCATCAATTTGATAAACTTCTCGGGGAAGAATTCAATAAGGAAAGTTTAATTTGAAGTTTAGTTTTGTGCATCATGCCTGCCCTTTTCACTTTAAAAAACAATAGCATATGGCGCACATGTGGGCATATCCTGGCCGTCCACAAAGCTTCAGTCAAGTGTCACGCCACCTTGCGACGTATTCACTTCATGGTGGATATGATGGTTAAAGCCCTTATCCCGCATCTTGATGATATTTTGGACATAATGGCTGATGCCAAGATCTACTCAAGATTTGGTATCAATAGTGTGTGTTTTCAAGTGTTGGGATTCTTAAACATCATCCTTATTTATAACACTTATAATGAGAAATTATGTGCCACCCATGAGAAATATTCTTTTGTTACAGTTTTTCAAGTTCTAGATCATAGGTTTGTTTATTTCTATAGAATTGTTTATTTCGAGTCCTTTGCTTTTTCAGAGCTTCCTTTAGTTTCACCCATGTCTGTCACCCAAACGTCTTCAAAGTCAGCCGATGCATTTGCACGACACATTCATGAATTGCATACATATATTCGATAGCGGATAAATAAGAGCAATGATAGTTATAAACGTTCAGCTAACTTGCATCATAAGTTACAAGAAATTCAGCAATGAGATTATGTAATGGTGAGGATAAGGCCAGAGCGGTTTCCTCAGGGTACCGCTAAGAAATTACAAGCTTGTAGTGCTGGACAATTCAAAATATTGCAAAGAATTGGGTCCAGCGTGTATAAGATTGACCTTCCACCTGAAATGGGCATTAATCTAAAGTTTAATGTAGAAGATCTAGTCATTTCCTCTAATCCTACCATTGATCATTCTTCTCTTTCATGGACGTATTCTAAATTTGCTTCTCAACCCATTCCACCTCTTCCCCCACCGATTGAATGTAAGGAAGAAATCTAAGGGATTGTAGATGAGGAGATTATATCCACTCGAAAAAGAGGCTTCCAGCGATATCTTGTTAAATGGATGAACAAGCCACCATCCGATTCTGTATGGCTCACAAAGACGGAGCTACAGAGACTAAATCCAGACATGTTGGAAAAGCACCAGAGCTTTATCTCGCCGGAGTCGAGCTCTTCTCAAACGAGGAAAATGATGGGCCCTTTGAGGTTTATCAGCGTAAGAGGCGAGTGACACCTATATCTTTATGGCTTGATGATGACAGGCCTAGATCGTTCGTGACGACTTGAGGAGCATCGAAGACCACTTATGGCCTGAATTTTATGTCTCATACATGCATGAAAGTTTAGGCCATCCTACATCAATTTCTATGTATAATATTTTCAATTTACAACTCATAGTTCCACTTTTAACTAAAAGGTTTCAAGTACAAATATTTCTAGTGAGAACAGGTAGGGGAAGATTACAAGATGGTCCAAGATATCAGTTGTCTTAGTACAAAGCTATGATGATGATGATGATCATGTTGATAATGATTACATATCAGGTGTTAGGAACCAAGATACTTAGTCGTTATGCACTGCTAATCAGGGAAATTTTAATAATACGTGGTACTGTTAAATTAAATTATTACTTATATTAAACATAGTTTTTTTTTTTTTTATTGAGACATACTAAACATAGTTGTTTAAATAACTTAATGTTTAAACAATGTATTGCGCATTATGGACTGATATTTTGGTGAGATGTCAACTGTTATCAATATCGACCAGAACAACCAATATCTTACAAGCAAACATATCATCCCCATCTCATACCAGGGGTGACTCGAATCCAATATTGACTGCAACTGTTATATTGCTAGGTATGAAAAAACATGCTTCTAACATCAAAAGGGGGCCAAATTAAATAATGTTCTTGGGTATTGCCTCATGCAATAATGTCACTATCCAAAGAGTGGCACAAGGGCTTCCATAATCCAAGAGGGAAGATTTTATGGCATCGTTTTTTGCATGCTGGCCTCTATTCAATTTGGGCAGAACATGATAACAGAATGTTTCATAATCTTGCAAGCCTACATGTGGAAGTGTTCAGGAGTGGTGGGATGGGGCAAACTTCTTATTTCATTCCATGAATATGTTATTGGGATCCTTCATCCCTCTTGTATCAAGATTGATGATCTCTCATCATCAGCCTCCCTGTTTGATCTGTTTTCATTTTGTTTAATAAAATGTCTAGTTGTCTCTCTAAAGAGAAAACAGGAGAGAGAGAGAGAGAGAGAGAGAGAGAGAGAGAGAGAGAGAGAGAGAGAGAGAGAGAACGTTAGGACTAAAGATTGCTTGTTGGCCCATACAAGACCCGTCATTCATAGTCATAGCTGATAAATTCAAGTACTAATCATCATCCTAGAAAATAAGATTGGAAATCCGAGAGTGTGGACCCCACAATCCATAAATCATTGAGAGAGTCCCATCGTTTGACCAGTCAATAGGTTAGAATGTTCCATAATTTAACCATTCAACAAAGGGGCTTGATCAGATTGTTAGATCGTTCAATCTCATCAATCTTTTCATTGCCCCATACGGCCCGCATGTTGTCTTTCTTAGCAGCTTATTAGTTAGCAGTCTTAATTAATATTAGTAAGTAGCATTCGTAGTTCTAACCAATTTAATTACTTGGGGCTTAAGTTAGTTATTTTCATCACTTTTTTTGGTAGAATTTTATATCGCTCATTTCGTAGGCCACTTTACAGGTACCAAACCATGCCCTAATGTCATGCAGCTCTAACATGAATCAAGTCAAGAACCATTTATGGAAGGCCAATATGGTTCTTATAGGAATATTTTATTCATTTTTAAATATTTTCCTAAAATAGATTATTAGGTTAGGATTAATGAGTTTTGCGGATTATATTAGGGCTTCTTTTGCGTTCTGAATGTATGTACACATGTAAAAGACTCTTTCATAATAGTTAAATGAAGATTTTCTATTTATTTTTATATGCATAGAGAGATCTGCTAGCTATGAAGAGTAAGCACTCAACACTTTGGGTGTGATGCTCAAAGCCAGTTGGTATGATGCTAATCATATCAAGGCACGAACTAACACTCAATAGTCGTCTTTTATTCGTTGAAGTTTATTGTCCTGAATCAATTTTGATTAGGAGCAGGTTCAATTCCTTGGAATGGATTTGATGTTGACAAACAGTATGGATTCACGGGATGCTCTATTTAGTACTAGTGTACAGTACATGGAAGTATAGTTATGATGGTAGTTGATGGAAACAGTTGCAAGAACTTCATCTCCAAGTGATAACAAAATTGTCAAGTCTAGGGATATTCCAAAGTGTCAAGAATATCAACTCATCATTACTTTTAACTTATTCCTTTGGAGAATTGTGCTTCATAGATATGTGGTGGGGAGCAACTCCCATGGAATAATTTGAAGGAAAAAAAATCACCAGAGGAACCTATGGATGGATCAGAAGAAAAGATAGATGGAGACTGGATAATGAATGAGTAAATGAACAGATTAACAGTCAAATCAGAAAGTTTTGCTAGGGTCTGCATCATAACAGGCATCAACTATCAACCACCAATCACTCTGTGAAGATCGAAACAGGCAGTTCAATGACCAAAGATAAATATGTACACCTAATGGGCCAGTATCAACAGTAAGACAGAAGGCACTACGAAGATCTTGGTTCATAGAGCAAGTGAGCAACAATGCACAGTAGGTTAGGACTTGGGATCTAATGAGATTTTTTGCTGATCCAATGATTGGACTTCCATCATCAACTTCCATCAATGCCGATGGTGACACAATACAAAGGTGGGTTGAGCAGATGGATGAATACGAAGGTCCAAACTCAAGGTAGACTTCTTCCAATCAGGATGGAATGATGAGATCCAAGGGTGGAACCATGATCCATACACTCAATCAGAAGGTAGCATTACATGTCGGTTAAATGGATCAGATCGTTCCATAATCTGTCCATTCGACAGGGGATACATGATTAAATTGGTCGACCATTTGGGGACCCACAATCTGACCAATCATTTTTTTCGAACAGTCTGACCAATCATTTATTATTTCAGTGCAGCCCACATATTTTTGGATCCCTGGGTGAGAAGTTCATAAGTTAGTACTCTTAATTATTAATAGTCATAGTTCTACCCATTTAGCTACATGGTGCTTGAGTGAGTTCTTTTCATCACTGATTTTGTGGGCCACTTTTTGGGTACCAAACGCTGCCAGAGTGACATAAAATCAGTCCTTTTTTATAGTCTATGGAATTAGCTTTCACCCCTTGGTAGAGTGGAATGGTGGAATAGGATACGTGCAGCCGAACCCTTGATGGCGACTAAGTTGTTTTCCAGAAAAGCCCAAGATCACGCATCTCTGACACCAATTGAATTAGGACCCATTTACGTCAGGACAGGATTTAAAGATATTTTAGTCATTCAAGTTCCTTTATAAAGATTGGCTTTGCAGAGACGAGGGTTCTGCAGGTGTTCTATAGCCAGAATTTTGAGCTATTGGAATGAGTCATAGCTATCTGCGTGCTTCTTATCATTTAGGTGGGATCTTTCCCTTTTTGCACTTTTTAGTTTTTGTGGATGCTAGCGGAGGTGCATGCTCTTTAGCTTGGTTTGAAAGAACTGGCTCATTGGCATGCTCCCCCTTCAATTGGCGAAGGCGATTCTGTGAAGGCAATTCGGTGGGCTGACTCTTCCAGTGCCCACCTGTGTAGCCTCACTTGTTGGTTCAAAGAAATTAGAGAATGGAAGGAACTATCTCAGTTTCATTAGCTCATGCGAATAGAGAGACCAAAGTCACTGCTGATGATCTAGCTAGGAAAGGGAATAAGATTCAGAATCTTGTAATTGGAGACCCTTTTGTGATGATTTTCGTCCTTTCAATAAGATCTTTTACTATTCAAAAAAAAAGTTTGTTTCTGTGACACCTAGGTTTTTGAGTGGAGAGAGGATCACTTGATGCAGGCCACCTGTCTTTTCCCCTTTCCTGTATATTTATATTTTTGTCATCTTTGAAAACAAAATATTTTTATTAGACCCAATTAGAACTGAAATTTTTCTATCTCTGTGTGTGGAGAGATTGTCATCTTTGAAAACTAATCATATCAAGGAACATTTCTAATGTTGAATAGCCAGAGGCTCATCATCCTACATCAGACTGCTTCTATCCTTATATGGGAACAATACCTCATTAGAGTGATGTTAGAAAATTTTGGAGGTTTCATGCTGATAGGTCCAAAAACCACTAGACAGTCGATGGATGTGTTTCCAGGAGAATAGGAAGAAAGAAACACTGCTTCTCAACACTCAATAACTGACAAGTCAGGTACCACTTACAGTTGAGAAACGAAATACAAGTCATTCTCTTGTATTATGTACTGGAAGTAAAAGAAAGATCAGAATTTTCCAAGTGCAAGTAACAATAAACGCATTTGAACCAATGGGAGAAAAGCAAAACAAAAATAAGGAATCATCAAATAGTTTGTATCCAAAGCTAATATTAACATCTTCTATTGTGATTAACCACACAGGTAATTGTTCAAACTTCCAAACTAAGACTTCTAACGGCAAAACTCAGCAAATCCATGCAAACAAGAGAAATTTTACAAGGAAAATTCCTAACCCAATGAATATGAGACTCAAGACTGGGCAAAAAGCAGACAGCCCAAGGATTTTGAAAATGAAAATGGCCTAGGATTTAGCTCACAATCAAGAGAGTTACCAAACAGGTGATCTTCCAAGCAACCCATTGGCATGTACTCATAAACCAAGAGCCTCTGGTCTCCATCAGCACAGTACCCAATTAAGTTGACAAGATTAGAATGGTGCAGAAGGCTTAACATAAGAACCTCCACAAGAAATTCATGATTCCCCTGAAGCCCGTCCCGGTTCAATTGTTTGATTGCAACAACCTGGTCACAAGAAAATCAATCCACCAACAAAACCCATTAACTTCAGAAATTCCTAAATTACAACCAATGCAACCACTAATTCCAACATAACCACACATATTCAAATACCAAAGCCATAAAACTAAACCAGATGGCGGCATTCTGGCAATCTAGGGAGGAGGTATTACACTAGGCTTGGTAGAACAAAATGGAATTCTTTGTTCGTCCAAACAACTGTAGATTCGGGCCCACCTTTCAGTGATCAGAACCATTCATCTGGTGGGCCCCATTGTGATGGAACATTCCCAAAATTTCCTCCATTTTTTATGATCAGAACTAGCTGAGTGGTGACCAAATGCACACCTCAGACAGCTGTCTACATCCAACGTGAAAATTCACTGATCTAAGGTTTTCAATTTGTGGATGTCTTTCTTTTTTCTTTTAAATTCATCAATCCTTTCTTCTTCTTCTTTTCCTTGAATGATTTCTAAATTCATCAATCAAAACAATGCATTCCGTATCCATAATCCAAGCAAACAGTTCAACCAATTCAGATATCGGAAGTACAATTCCATGCAGATTTCCCAAGACCCACAATCCAAAACACACTGAAACAGAGAGAAGCACCAGAAGAAGAAAAATGAATCAGGAAAGAGAACTCGCCTGGCCAGATTCCAACCGCCCCTTGTAAACCCGTCCGAACCCTCCTTCTCCGATCAAATCCACAGCCCTGAAGTTCTTTGTTGCAGTCGCGAGGTCCCGGAAAGTAAAACTACGCGCTGCATTCCGACCATCCTTCCTCTTCCTCTTCCCATTGCTGTCGAAAGACTCCGTCTTTCCCTTCCCATTGTCTGCAAATCCAACCACAATTCCAAAATCATCCCAACCTCAAAACCCATCATCACAACAGCAATGACGCATTCTCAACCATCCATAAAATAAGAAAAAAAGACAGATTGAGAGAGAGAGAGAGAGAGAGAGAGCTACCGGAATTAGAGTGAATCCGAGCACTGTCTTCGATCTTATTCGCTTCCTTGCGGCGAGATTTCAGGCAAGGAAAACAGCTCATTTGCAGAGCCTGTGATAAGAAAATAGAAAAAAAGGAATTTCCTAACCCTAAAACCCTTCTTCTTCTTCTTATTTTCTCAGTAAAACCCTAATCCTAACAAGATTGCAGCTGAATTTTTTCGCTTCAGAAATAAAAATAAAAGCAAAATTCCAGATTTAAACTGACATTCTTCTGTAAACCTTCACTCCTTTTTTTTCTTTTTTTCTTTTTTTTCTTTTTGTGATCTATCGATTACACCGACAAGAAATAAAATAATAATTCGAATAGAAAATTAATAAAAGGGAATAAAAAACAAAATCTGGTGAGAAATTACATATTTTAGAAAGAAAACAAAGAAAAAACTGATTTTTTATATTCTGATATTTTTATGTTTGTTTATAGAATTGGATATTTCTTTTAGCAGCGGTTTTAGCGGCGATTTTAGCGGGAGTTTATAGACTACACTCGAACAGCAGCTGCTATCTCTTTTCTCTGTCAATCGGTTTCATACATGGCATACATGAGAGAGAGATCATGACTATCCATTTCCGGGGGGCCGGTAAGAGAAGAAAGAGGGAGATACGTGGCAGAGCCATTGTCTATGTGTGGGCCCCACTGCAATCACTGTGTATGATTGTTGCGTGTCTCTATCCATTCTCAGAAATAATCCAGTGTTTTCAGAGCACTGTAAGTTGTAATGATTCAGATTGAATTATAGCATTTGGACAGTCCAATCGATTGATCTGAACTGTTAATCAGGTGAAGAGTGCATTTTATGCGATACCATTTAAATATTACACCAATCGGATGAATTTACGTATTTGATCAGTGGCCCACCAAAAGGACGGTCAAGATTATTTAATAGACGGTTTGTCCAATCAATAATCTGAACCGTCAGTTTGGTGGTTCATTATGGATTGATTGTATTTCTAAAGAATCACTTCTATAGGATTATCCTAACCATCCTATTCATGGGCTTGGAAAACGGATGGTTGTGAAAAAACAGAAAAATCTACAGACGGGTCAGATAATTCAATCAGAGCGAATTTGGTATAGATGAGCATAAATGGTTTAATGCACCTAATGGACGGTACAGATCGATCGATTGGACTCTCCAAGTGCTCTGCTTCAACAAAGAGCACTGTACCTTAGTGCTCCAAGAGGATCGGAACACTTTTCAAATTTTCAGATGGGGAGTTATTTGATACTCTGGCTGCGTATGACTCTTGATACGCAGGCACCTACAAATGGTATACTTGGAATAATTAACTCAAATTAAACAGACTAAATTCACTGTTGCTAAGTTACGGTACAAAAATCAGATTGATTAAATAATACCGACCTCTGATTCGTGGACGCTTGTTTGGTGAAATAAGACCATTGGATTTCTTTTCATTTTTAACCGTCCAATAAATGCCTACCAATCTGATAGTCAGATTGTTAAATGAGTGCAAATTTGAGTTCAAGATACATCTGAAATTGGTAAAAGCTATTTGAACGGTTTAATTTGAATTACTTAATGACGTGGATACAATCTTTGGGCAATTTATTAGTGATGCGTATCATCCATCACACACTGCCAGAGTATCCAAGTTTCTCACGTCAGGCTTTTCTCACTCCATTTACGGAGGACGGTTCCTCTGCAACTGTTGTGGTGATAATTTCTTTCCAACATGCTACGAGTGGGGCCCACCGTTGAGTGCTTTGGAGTCCAGCTCGTCCATCATGGTCAGTCCACCGTGCAAATGAGATACGCCATAAATCAGGTTAATGACATTATTAGGTGGACCACACATAGAAAATGGTGAATAACCATACAAAAGCCTCTTTATTCGATAGTGTCCCACTGGATGGTTGGATCGGGATTATTTTTCATTAATTTATGTATCATGATTGTATGAATATTATGGACGGATTGGATACCACAAATAAACTACTTATTGGATCCCACATGCAGCTAGTTGTACGAAACTATCATCCATCGCTGTTGTAGTGGAACCCACCCCATGTAAAGGGCTGTAAAACCGCGTGATCGGTGATCTTGACGCGGATACATTCTAGAAGGAGGTCTGCAATTTCCACGCGCCTGTATAGCTTTTCACATTCACACGCGTGCACACGTACATACGTGTGTCATATCTTAGTCTTTTTTAAGGTCGAAATGATGCCTTGGTATTCTGGTAAATAAAAACTCTTCATGTGGGCCATGATGTACAAAGTAAGTTGACGGGTAAAATTCTTTTCTAGCCGTTCATTTGTTTTGATATTCTGTGGCCCATATGAGAAGTGAGATACCCTGATTTTTACGCCAAAAGATCTAGATAGTGTATCGCACCTAATGGAAAGCTCAGATTCAATGTACATGTCACACTGTGGGACAGACCCACGCGTGTGGATGTGTAAGACTCCCACGTGCGCGTAGAATTAGCAAAACTCTTCCCAGAAGTAGAGGATAGTATCGGCCATTCGCGCGAGGAGATATTGTTTCACACGTGCCAACTTTACATACGCGTGTGAGATTGAGGCCGTTCAACGGTCAAGATGCTCCGTCCTCCGAATCAGGGAGATCCATTCATCAGGTCCGACAGAGTTAATGTGATAGAAATGGACGATTATATAGAAAATATCACTGTTGGCCTACTTTCAGTTAAACATTTACGGCTACATGATGAGTGGGCCATCTTATGATACAGCATGATCATACAAAGACCTGAATGTTATACGGTCAGGATCCCACGCACGTATCCTGAATTAGCATGTGCGATGCAAATCACCTCTTAAAATCAACCCTCATGGAACCCTGTACCACTTCATTCTTGTTTTACCAGATAATACGTCTACTTCTTAAATTTACTAAAACGAGCATGGTGAAGTAGCGCAATCTTTTTCTTTCTAAAGAGTGGAATCCAGCATCGACGTGCCACGTGGCGCGTGTGTAACGTACGCGACGGACGTGGATTCCGTGTGACCGTGGGGACCTCCGTGGTGTCCGGACTCTGTGGGTCCACCGTGGTGCATTGTGTTGGGAGCGGATTGCGTTCTACCCAGCCAGGATGGACTCGGTCCAGGCAGGGGCTCTGTGGGCCCACCGTGATGTATGTATTCTATCCACACCGTCCATCCATTTTAACAGAGTATTTTAAAGCATGATCCCAAAATGGAGGTAGATCCAATGGTCAAGTGGACCACACCATAGGGAGCACTAGTGATAAAAAAACGCCACCCTTAAACCTAGGGCGCACCATTTTTATTTTTTTATTTAGTTAGTACATACACCCCTTTATTATTCACACTGCAATGTTAGCAAACCCCACTTTGAAATCGATACCATGACCTCAGTTTTGAAAAGAGACTATCTTAACCTAGGGCACACCATAGCTCACTGGAAGACTTACACAAGTTTCAACAAGAGGTTATGGGTTCAAACACCCACTGTGGTGTGAATGCGTGTGTGGAGTGTGTCTGAAACAAATAAAAAAAAACCGGGCACTACATGATGTTTATCTTCCAGCTTTCCAACATAGGCATCCAATCCTCACTATTTCCTTTTTCTCTGTCCACTTGATATTTGGATATAAGACTCATAGAGCTCCTGCCAGTCCATCCTCAAGTAAAGTGGTAGGATGTAATCTACTCCCTATCTGTTTTATCCACTGTGTACATTAGTTTTGCCTGCTCATTTCAAAGCACTAAGGCCAAAATTGAAGCATATCCAAATCTCAAGTGGACCACACTGCCCTATTATTAAAGTCACACAGATATTGATGAAGGGAAAACGCAAATGTCATACTGATCCAAAACTTGTTGAGAAATTTCTGATCTTAAAAATTAAATTAATTGGAAAAACCGAGAAATAAGGACAGGCTGAAGCACGTGAAAAAACACGTTGTCCTTAAAGCGTAATTCGCCCATACTCAAATTATTTTGAGTCTGCTGATAGGTTGCAGACGGATTGCTTCCAGGATACGACGAGCCTTATGTGGTTCTGCGTTCAGCAAAACGAAGGAACCACTATGGAACTCAGTAACACACTCTGGCAGATAAAGAAAAAGAAATAGAGAAAAGAATGGCTTTCTTCTTCTAGCAACAGCAGACCACTATACTGGTCTAAGTGGCTTGGTTTATTTCAACCAAACCGAGAGGCTAAGAGACTAAGATGGGTGTGATTCAGTATCCGAGGTTGTGATTGCTGTTGTTGTTTTTGAATGAACCAGACCTGTCCGGTTTATATAGGCAAGAGTGGCTGGCAGTTTTGGTCCAGAGCCATAATAGCACTAGTCGTTTTCTGGCTGTTGTGAGAAAATAGCCGTTTATGGCAGTTTCTTACTGTTGTGCATCTCGGAGTTATGCACCTGCATGCTGGCTGTTTAGACTCAATGGTTAGCCGTGTCTAACTGTTGGGCTAGCCACATGCAGCTGTTACTGCATGGTATGGACCGTTTATGCATGAGCAGTTACACAGGTCCCTCTAATTAACCCTGCAGCTCTCTATAAAAAGCAGAGAGGTCTCTCTGTCAGACCTCCCACCCACAGCACCTCCTCTATTCCGAACCCAGCCACCTGAAGTACTACCTAGCCTCTGTCGCACCGCGACTCGTACCAGTCCGGGAGGTCGCGACCCATCTGCGACACGATGCGCACGTGCGAAGTGTCAAGTGCGCCACTAGCGCCTCTACAACCACACTGCCTCACGTGCCCACGCCCTCGCACCTAGCCCGAGCCCGAGCCTGTGCCCGTGCCCGAGCCCGAGACCGAGACCGAGACAAAGCCACCATTCTCCCTCTCTTCCA
This sequence comes from Liriodendron chinense, assembly GCA_003013855.2. Classification (NCBI taxonomy): domain Eukaryota; kingdom Viridiplantae; phylum Streptophyta; class Magnoliopsida; order Magnoliales; family Magnoliaceae; genus Liriodendron; species Liriodendron chinense. The sequence continues at coordinate 7,739,376 of ML058446.1, forward strand.
CCACAAATAAGTAAGGTGCACAACACCCTACTTATAAAAGAGGTAAAAATTCTTTCTCCCATTCGATATGGGACAAAAACTAAACACCTATTTTTTCTTTTAAAATTATTTTTAAAACAAAATTTTTTCAACAATCCCCCACTTGTTTTTAAAATAATTTAAAACAGAAAAAATGATGTCTGCCAGAGTATAAAAGATTATATGCATAAAGAAAGATATCTTTCGATTTGAATCATTCCTTAGTGTAAGTATTTCAAGGACCCATCGAAATTATTAGTAGCCGCAGCTTTGAACCAATTATTTTTAAATAACAAGACCGAAAATACCACACACATACTTTCTAAATGTTATTTGAGTTCCCACAATTCTTGCTCAGCACATTTAATGGCCTTGTGCTTATCCTGTTTCATGAACGATCCCGAGAAAACTCTCATTCTTATGAGAGGCGGCACCACCTCTACTTTCATATAGGTGAAGTCCTTCCAGTGCCTCCGTTACTTTCAGATACTTGTCCTTAAGACTGGACTGCATTAAGAGTTTCTAAGACTCAACCCTCTGTCTGTAACGGCCAGCACTATAATCCTGGATAAGGTGTGTGTGTGTGTGTGTGTGTGTGTGTGTGTGTGTGTGTGTGTATATATAATTTAGTGTTGAAACTTTTCACGTATCAGTGACTTGTTTTTACCCATTGAACTCTTATATAGATATTTTCTAATTTTAGGTTGGATTTCCATCACTGGTGAAATCTTTTGAAAAGAGTTTCAACCATATCCCTCTGGATGTTGTCCTTACTACATCTCTCGTTAGAGGTTTAGTAAAAGGATCAGCTAAGTTATTACTTGACTTTACATAAGATATTGCAATGATTCCATCTTGAATCAGTTGTCTTACATAGTCATGCCTCAGACTTATATGTCTGGATTTCCCATTATACGTGCCGCTGTAGGCTCTAGCTAATGTGGCTTCACTATCGCAATGTAGCGAAACAGCCGGTATCGACTTCGCATAGAATGAAATTTCTAAAAAAAGATCCCTAAGCCACTCAGCCTCTTTACCTGTTGTAGCAAGGGTTATGAACTCAGATTCCATAGTTGAGTGAGTTATGCAAGTTTGTTTCTTAGATCCCCAAGATACAGCTGCACCTCCTAAGGTGAAAACACATCCAGTAGTGGATTTGTTGTCACCTGCACTCGATTTTGCGATAATAGCCTCAACTTGGAAAGCTTCAGGGATATCAATTTTTAGGGCACTAATTTTGTCAACAATTAGCTGCAGTTCTTCGATTTGAGCTAACAGCGATTTGTTATCTACCATAGTGTAGTCGAAATAGCTAGCTATTAGATATTTGTTCATACCTTCTTCTTCGGTCTTGAATTTGAACTGAGAGCGGTCCAAATTTCTTTGGCAGATTCAGTTCTTGTGTATTGATCATACAGACGATCAGATAGCGTGTTCAGAATGTGTCCTCGACACAGCAGATTATCTTCTTCTCTCTTGATGCGTACGTTGATCTGCTCAATCGTGTCTGTATCAGTAGCTGGAGGAAGCGGCTTCAAGTTCGGGTCTAAGATATAGAATATCTTCAACGCCGTAAACAGGAACTTTATCTTATCCTGCCATCTGGTGAAATTGGTTCCATCAAACTGGTCCAGACGAATCAGATCCTGGTTCATCAGTTTGATTGATGATACCCCTTCGGTTTCCATATCAGAAAATTACGCTTTAAGATTGTTGAGAAATTTCTGATCTTAAAAATTAAATTAATTGAAAAAACCGAGAAATAAGGACAGACTGAAGCACGTGAAAAAAACACGCCGTCCTTAAAGCGTAATTCGCCCCTACTCAAATTATTTTAAGTCTGCTGATAGGTTGCAGGCGGATTGCTTCCAGGATACGACGAGCCTTATGTGGTTCTACGTTCAGCAAAATGAAGGAACCACTATGAAACTCAGTAACACACTCTGGCAGATAAAGAAAAAGAAATAGAGAAAAGAATGGCTTTCTTCTTCTGGCAACAGCAGACCACTACATTGGTCTAAGTGGCTTGGTTTATTTCAACCAAATCGAGAGGTTAAGAGACTAAGATGGGTGCTGGTTCAGTATTCGAGGTTGTGATTGCTGTTGTTGTTTTTGAATGAACCAAACCTGTCCGGTTTATATGGGTAAGGGTGGCTGGCAGTTTTGGTCCAGAGTCATAATGGCACTAGCCGTTTTCTGGCTGTTGTGAGAAACTAGCCGTTTATGGCAGTTTCTGACTATTGTGCATGTCGGAGTTATGCACCTGCATGCTGGCTGTTTAGACTTAATGGTTAGCCGTTTCTAACTGTTGGGCTAGCCACATACAGCTATTACTGCATGGTATGAACCATTGATGCATGAGCAGTTACACAGGTCCCTCTAATTAACCCTGCAGCTCTCTCTAAAAAGCAGAGAGGTCTCTCTGTCAGACCTCCCACCCACAGCACCTCCTCTGTTCCGAACCCAGCCACCTGACGTACTACCTAGCCTCTGTCGCACCAGTCCGCGAGGTCGCGACCCATCTGCGACACGATGCGCACGTGCGAAGTGCCAAGTGCGCCACTAGCGCCTTTACAGCCACACTGCCTCACGTGCCCACGCCCTCGCACCTAGCCCGAGCCCGAGACCGAGACCGAGACCGTGCGCGTGCGCGGTGTTCCAGTGCTTCGCACTAGAACACGCAAGCCACCATTCTCCCTCTCTTCCACCATAAATAAGTAAGGTGCACAACACCCTACTTATAAAGAGGTAAAAATTCTTTCTCCCATTCGATATGGGACAAAAACCAAACGCCTATTTTTTCTTTTAAAATTGTTTTTAAAACAAACTTTTTTCAACAAAACTTTCATGTCCCTCAAGAAGTACCCAACAGTTAAGTGCTCAATTAGCATTATTTCCCAAGGAGTGGTTTACTTGAGTTTTGAATATGCTTCAATTTTGAACTCATGCCCTGAAGTTTTCACCAGATGGTCAACATGGATAAGACACATACATTAGGGTAGGCCCCCACAAAGTTTACTAAGTACACCATAGCATATCAATACAGAATCCACCTCCCAAATGACGTGATGAGATTTGATTGGTGGGGACAAAAAATTGAACATGGCCTTTTTTCTAAGGTTTTCGGCCAAGTACAGCCTATATCCAATAGTGTATAACCTCATCAATCAAATCTCACCATATCATTTCACTCCTCGGTGTTGGTGAGCTCCCCACCACTATATAGGAATCCAATGTAGGGGGTTATTTGGTGGAATTTCTCATTTTCTTTATCATCCAAACGAAGGAAAATCGTTTTCCTTTTCCATTCTTTGGTATGGAATTCATAATTTTCATACACGACTTAAGAAATCAGCTGAAAATTCCTTCAAAAATATATGAGCCATGAAATGGATAGGCTGCATCCTAAAATTACATGGCAGATCTTTTTCTTTCTAAAGTGTGGAGTCCAGCATCGAGGGGCCACGTGTGTCTGTAGCGGACGCAATGGACGTGGGCTCCATGTGACCGTGGGGACCTACGTGGTGTCCGGACTCTATGGGGGCCACCGTGGTGCATTGTGTTGGGAGTGGATTGCGTCCAGTCGGGACGGACACGGTCTAGGCAAGGGTTCTGTGGGGCCTACCGTGATGTATGGATTCTATCCACACCATCCATCCATTTTAACAGAGTATTTTAAAGCATGGGCCCAAAAAGGAGATATATCCAATGGTCAAGTGGACCACACTATAGGGAGCAGTAGTAATAAAAATGCCACGCTTGAACCCAGGGCCCCACCATGACATTTATTTTCTATCCAACCTCTTGGTAAGGTCACATGAAGGGAAAAAATAAAAATCAGAAAATCAGCTTGATCAAAACCTTTTGTGGCCCCCAAAAAGTTTTCAACCATAAGCATCCAATCCCCCATTGTTTACTTCATCATGGTCCACTTAAGCTTTGGATCTACCTTTTTTTTTTTGCGTAAATCAAAAAAATAATCTGAAAAAATAGATGAACAAGGTGGATAAAAAATAAAAATAAAAAACACATTATAGTGGGACTCACAGAGCTCCTGACATATCAAAGCATAAGGCCAAATTGATGCATATCCAAAGCTCAAGTGGACCACACCACAAGAGACCGTGGGAATAATGACATCCACTGTTGAAACCTTCCTATGGCCCATATTGATGTTTATTTATCATCCAACCGGTTAATAAGGTCACACAGACATCAATGAAGGGAAAACACAATCGTAGTCATCCAAAACCTCCATGTCCTCCAAGGAGTACTCAACAGTAAGCATTTACTTAACCTCATGTCCTGTGGTGTGATTCACTTGAGCTTCGAATATGCTTCAATTTTGGGCTCATGCCCTAAATATTTTACCAAATAGATGGCATGGATAAGACACATACATTAGGGTAGGCCCCCACAAAGTTTACTCAGTAGGCATCAATATAGAATCCTCTTCCCAAATGACCAGGTGAGATTTGATTGGTGGGGCATACACCATCAAAGATGGACAAGGCCTTTTTTAAGATTTTCAGCCTAGCACATGCTCGGCCCATATCCAATAGCATACAGACCCATCAATCAAATCTCACCACATCATTTGAGTCCTGATGGGGTTGGTGAGCTCCCCACCACATTATCGGAATCCAATGTAAGGGTAAATTGGTAGAATCCCTCATTTTCTTTATCATCCAAACAACCAAACTGTCGCATCGAAGGAAAATCCTTTTTACTTTTCCATTGTTTAGTATGGAATTCATGATTTCATGCACAGTAAAAAATCTGCGCTGAAAATTCCTCCACAAGTATATGAGCCATGAAATGGATAGATAGCGTCCTAAAATTAGCTAGCGCGAAAATGGTCCATTCTTCGACAGACCTACACCCTATAAATCAATTTACCGACAATGGTCTAGCCTACCTAATGAATGAATTGTACCAATTTTGGCTCTTCGTGGTCTTCATGGTGTGGCCCACCTACTCGATCGGCTCCAATTTTCCACTAAAAGGGCAGATCAATGGAAAAATGAAAACCTTGTAGAAAAATGGTTTTATATATGCTTGTACTTCTCTTTAATCCCAAAGCTTAATGGCAATATTGACTAAAACGGTTGCTTCGGAGTATCATGGACTAAGCTCAGCCGAGTATCATGTGCCTTCGGCGTGATGGATGTTATTTTGCTGTGATAGAGACCATGAGGCCGGTTTTTCTCCATCACACAAGAAAATCTTTTCTTGTGTAGAGAGTGATGGATGACAAGAAAGCACTTAAAAATCACATATATGGCCAATAAGTAAGACAAACAACATGTCCAAAATGGGAGCTAAGTGCATACCTATGTTAATAAGCCCACATACATGCCATAGATGTGCCGGCACAGCGCGATAAGTCCGAGGTCCAATCCATCGTCACAAAAGGAACGACGATATTAACACCCTAGCCCAAGAACAAGGTTGACCCACGAGTCAAGTGGGCCACAGTTTGCAAAAACATATGGCTCTAAAAAACTTGGCTGAAGATTTATAACCAATACACCTATATATTTCCATTATTGGTCCACATGTTGAGTGGACCAAAACTATTCTTGGGAAAACATGTAGGAGGTCAGACCAACCTGATGGATGGATTGGATCTCGCACCTATGTGCCATGCTGACAAATGTGCTTTGCTTCGCAAAGCTCGAATTATGGCTCCTGTCTAGATGTATCATGAACCAAGCTTATCACTCAAGGTGAGTTGAGTCCCCTAATTGCAATGGCCCTGATTATTGAGGACGCGGATTGTTACGGGAAGTTCCTGCAGTCAGAAGCTAGGTGGGCCTACTATAATGTTTGTGAAAAATCCACCCTGTTCATCCATTTACAAACATCACAGTGGGCCCCACCTAGCTTCTGACCTGCGACGCGGTTTTGAAGGCAATCCGCGTCGAATTACTGAGGGTGTGAAATGTACAGAAGAATTTAATAATTTTCAGGGTACCTTTAGGGACCACAAGATGCCATGGACCCATGGTTGGCCAAGCTAGAGGCTGGTGTTGCATTGATAGAGACCCAACAAGCAACCATGCTTGTGAAAGTTGGCAGTAGTAGTGTCTTTAGGGGGACTCATCATGTGGTCATGAGTTGAGTATGAGAGTAGGTCGTCTAATGACATCATTTATGGTGTGTATCTGGCTGTCCACAAGACATTTTGGGTTTGTCATGGGGCTTTCCATTCAATAATGGCCTTTGCACGGGTGTTATTCTGGTGGCATATGTTCATGTAGGTCCCGTCATAAATTAGTGTTTAGAATATGTTTGGTGTTTTCAAAATTAAAATATTTCTAAGGTTATTTATTGCAAAATACGCATAATTTCCAAAATCCTTCCTTTCGTAGCTGAAATTATCATTTTCCTCTAGAAATTATTATTTAATTAATAATATATAATTTTTTTGAAATTGTTTATTGAAAATTGCTTATGCAAAAATAAATATATTTGGCAAGAATACATTTAAAAAAGGTAGCCCACTGTATTAATCACAGTGGCCTAAGAATCAGATCAATAAATTAATTAGGTGGGCTAATGTTTGTGAAAGAAACATATAACTTAAAAAACTTGCTTGAAGTTTTCTAACATCATGGCCTACCTGATGAGTGGGCCTGACCTGATTTTTTGGTGAGAACATCTTGACAGTTGAATCCACACGATGGATGGCTTTGACATTGCATTTTTCTACCAAGATTGCAGCTGTGATGCCGTGTTAGATGCCACGCCTTGTGCATGCTCTGGTAGTTTAATGGATGATATGCAGGATTTTAAAGTTGTCTGTGGCATACAACTAATTAAAATTAAATGGTCTGAATTATGGGTCTGAGTTGGTGGACATTTGTTGGACAATTAACATCTTAGGAAAAGCAACTCTGCAATGCGACTTTTTATCTAAAACACACATTGGCACAGCATAGACGGGGTGAGATCGATCGCCATCTCTCTCACAAGATAACTATTCCGAATCCACGGAGCTATTAGGACTCCTCAACTAGTCTTTCTCAAATCCACGAGACCTATCTTCGAATCCACAAAGAACAGGAGAGTAAAAACTCAAAATATTTCTATTAATCAAAGGATGAATTCCTAACAAACAAATTTAATCAACTATTTAAAGAGAAAACTAACCCTAGAAACTCTAAAAAAACGTAATACAAAGAATTCTAAACAAACTAGGAAAGAATCATGAAAAATCAAAAATAAAATACAAAAATCTACGCATCTATCCTCATATAATTGGACACCTGCCGAAGGGCGGTCAGGCGCCCGACACCCTCTAAAATAGTCCAGGGAGTAAAATCGCAAATCAGACGAATTTTGGACAACCGATGAAAGGTGTTCGGGCGACCGATGATGGTCGAGCGCTCGATAATGAGGTGGTTGGGCATCCGAAATTAGCTCGCCTGTCTAAAGAGTTCTCTAGACTATTTTAACTATAGTCGGGCGACCGAACAAGTGCGGTCGGGCGACCAATGGTGCTGATTTTATTGCCTTTTATCTTGAACTGGGATGCTTCTCTTGGACTTCTTCCTCTGGCCCTTTTCCATCCATGATCAAGGGACATCCCTGCTACATCAGTCCCCCCACTTGGAATAAACTCGACCTCGAGTTTCGTCTCAGTCTTGGGTAACAAACATGCCCAACGTCAATATTGGATGTGTTTTAGCAGCTTTCTTAGCCAACGTATGGAATCTGCACTTTTCTTCTTTCTGTCTGGATCCTCTTGTAATATCAGTCACGATAGGGAGAGATTGCCTCTCTACTTTAGAAGCTTTAGAGTTCTCCTTCGGGATCATAGGAGCGAGAGCAATCCTCCTTCCATCCTTGACGATTGCAATAGTGTTGTCTCGTCTACGATGAGTGGTGTCTCAATCAAACTGCCATGGCTGCCCAAGTATCATGTGACAGGCGTCCATGTTTACAACGTCACACAACACTTGGTCCTTGTACATCTTGTCGATAAAAAAGGAGACAAGGCATTAGTCTTTAACCGTTGTCACACGGTCCTTTTAAATCTAGCCAATCATGTGCAATGAAGGATGCGGTGTGTTCTTAAGTTTCAGTTTCTCCACCATCATTTGTGACACAATGTTCTCATAACTCCCTCCATCAATAATCACATCACACACCTTTTCACCCACTGTGCACCTAGTGTGGAAAAGGTTGTGACAATGGGGATTGGTCTACATCTTAGGTGTGCATGCATCCCTTTGTACGACCAAGGATAAACCCTGATCTCTAGAAAGTCATTCAATTCCTTCCTCGTTATTCTCGATGTGCTCAACCGCGTTATTTTCTGGTTCATCTTGTACATCTTCTTCAGTGATTACTAGGTTAGCCGTTGGTCTCTTCGGGCATGTATTTGAAAGGTGGTCCAGTTGTCCACACCTGAAGCAATAATCGGGCCTAGCCAACCGTAGGGATTTGGGATTTTACTCAGGCCCGACATAATTGTTGTACGTTGTGGTCTCGCAGGGCCACTTCCTGATGCACGGGCCGCAAACACATCGGGCTGATGATAATCACCTATAGGTTCCTTCCCTTTGGACATGGATGAATATTGAACCGGATCTGTTGTGGCATAAGGGTTGAAGAGTAGGCACATGCAGGGTTCCTTGCCAATTACGTCTCTACATGAGCAGTGAGTTGAGACACTTCCGCCACAGTCTAGATCGGATGCAGCTAAACTTGGTCTTGCATCGTGGATCTCAAACTATCAATGAACCTTGCAGTTTTCTGGGCATCCATCTTCAATAACTCGTTGTGTGTTGTCAAATGATCAAATTCAGTATCGGTTGCCTTGTGTTTAGTTCTGGTATTGTTGGAACAACACCTACTCATAGTCGCTTAGCAAAAATCGGGATTGCGACAAACACTTCATCCACAGCCATGAATGGATGGGAAGTTTGTTTTGACTGGCGCGCTGATCTGCAGTTGTTCCCACCACGCAGAAGCACCCAATTTTAACTTGTACGCAACAAGCTTTACTTGAAGATCCTCACGAACGCCCATGTAATTGAAGTATCTTTCAACTTCGACTAATCAATCGAGAAAATCATCGATATTGAGTAATCCATTAAAAGTGGGTAATTCACCCTTACCTCGAGATCCTCTATCAACGCGATGAACATGCGCATCTCTAACTGTAAGATGTCGGAACACTAAATTTTTAACTTCATCATCGCTGGATCTGACATCTTCTTCAATAGCCTAACGGTTGGCTATCGGCGATGCTCTGCGAACAATGCCATTGCGCGACAAAGCTAACGCAAGAGGTCGAATGTTGTTAGGAACTTGAGGTGGGTCCAACGTTGCGGCTAGACAATCGAACGAAGCTTGCAGTCCTTGCATAGATTGAAGGTGCTCCCGTCAGAACTCTCTAAACTATGTTGATGTCAGAGGTCGATCCCCTAAATCATTGTTCATAGGGTTGTTGTCGTTGCTTACACTCGAAGTCATCTTCCTGAGGTTGTTCCTCGCTCTAATACCAACTTGGCGCAGCGCAAACGAGGTGAGATCGATCATCGTCTCTCTCACAAGATAACTACTCCAAATCCACGGAGCTACTGGGACTCTTCAACCAGTCTTCCTCGAATCCACGAAGGGATATCTCGAATCCAAGAGACCTATCTTCAAATCCACAAAGAATAAGAGAGTAAAAACTTAAAATATTTCTATTAATCAAAGGATGAATCCCTAACAAACAAGTGTAATCAACTATTTAAAGATGAAACTAACCCAGAAATCCTTAAAATGTAATAGAATGAGTTCTAAACAAACTACGAAATAATTACAAAAAAATTAGAAAAAAATTATGAAAAATCATGCAAATTTGTGCATTCGTCCCCGCATGGTTGGGCGCCCGGCACCCTCCAAAACAGTCCAACGAGTAAAATCACAAATCAAATGAATTTTGGGCGCTCGATGAAACGTGTTCAATCGACTGATGATGGTTGGGCGCCCGATAATGAGGTGGTCGGGCGTTTAAAATTAGCTCACATGTCCAAAGAGTTCTCTAGACTATTTTGGCTATAGTTGGGCAACTGACAAAGTGCGGTCGGGCGCTCGATGGTGCTTATTTTATTGCCTTTGTCTTAAATTGGGTTGTTTCTCTTGGGCTTCTTCATTTAATCCCTTTTCCATCCATGATCAGGGGACATCCTTGCTACATCACACACCCACCCACACACACACATGCACCCCAAGTGGGTACTCGAACCCAAGACTTCATTGTTAGAAAGCAGAGCATCTACCATTGAACCATATAGTGAGATCTAACTTCGTAACGTGACTTGAAGCTACTTCTCTTCTCTTATTCATAGCAACTGCTAGCAGATTACGACAGTTTGGATTGGTTTTGAGATATATGTGAGGTAAGTCGTGATGGAGTTTATTCGCTTCCCCAAGTGTAGGGTTGCGATGTAGTAATAATCTCGGAAAGACCGAGGTCGATCCACAGGGACAAACTCAGGAATTTACAAAACTACTTCCAATAGTCTCTAATTGAAATCAAACAAAACAGATTTGATTAATGAATGTAGATAAGTAGGTAATCTGTAACTAAAAGTGAATGTAACAATATAAAAGAAATACTATGGTGCCAAGGATCCACTTGTAACAATCCTTGATGTATAATTTATTGTGATTTCTCAATTACACAACTAGAATCGAAATCAAATCCTATCTAGTCGGATGATAGAGCGGTTAACTCAGCAAAACAGTCCAATTCATGAGTTGTTCATAAACATAATTCCCTCAATTCAAGTTAGGACTTGAGCACACAATTGAATAGGTCAATCCTAATTCCAATAGGTTAAGATCATAACCATAATAATCATCAAACCCTGTCATAAAGTTTAACTATATCATGATTTGAAATTCATTCAAATCACATGAATAAACAACACATAAATCAAACTTTCAGAAAAAGGTATAACTTTGGTTTGAAGTTCCCACATGAAGATCCAAGTTCTAGAGCGTTTTGAATCCGATTCCTCAGAGCATACAGGTCTAGATCTATGCAAAACAACTAAGAACTAAAGCAATTCTTCAAACATCCATGAGTCATCATAAGATTAAGAAAAACTACTTAGAACTTTATTCAAACTTCTATAAACCATTGTTCAATCAATAAAAGCAATCCATGAAATCAATAAACGAATTAAAACATCTAGAATCCACTACAAGCTTCACCTCTTAGCCCTAGCTAAGAGGTTTAGCCAACCATGCTTAAGGAAAACATGAAATCAACTAAGAACATGAAAGAAAACTAGAAAGTAAACTAGAAGAAGGAGTTGTAGAACTCCACAATCGTCCGTCTCCGCCTCCCATTGGAATAGATCTCTTCTAGGATAGGTTAAGAAGGATGTAGAGGTCTCCTTTTATAGCACAAATCCGTCTTTTGCTTGGAAACTTCTGGAATTGCGTAACTCATTACGCAACTTACGCAGACAAGTTCGATTGATTGGAGCTTCCTCCAATTGATCAGAATGTGGTCTCCGATTGATCGTAGATCGGCCAATTGATCGTAAAAGAGTCTAGAGAGTTGTTATTTCTGCTGCTTATTCCGATTGATCGGACGTGTCTCTGATTGATCGGACAGCTCGTTACGATTGATCGGAGGTTTTCCAATTGATCAAAAATATGTCCAGAGAAATCTAGTATTTCTAGTATGTCTGATGGGTGGTCCGATCGATCGGACATCCATCAGAAACTCCTCTGATTGATCGGACACCTATCGGTGATCCATTGGAAATGTTGATTTCTTCTTTTTCTTCTGCTTTCTCTTCAGATCTTCTTTGTTTGATTTCTTCCCCTCCTTCTTCATTTCTTTGACTCTTCAATGCCCCTTTTAAGTGTCTTTTAACATCCAAATGGTGAGGCCTTTCTCCTATTCCTACAACCTCAGAACCATGCATTAGATAGACCTTTAAACATACAATTCGTGCATAGTTAGTGATGAAATGGGGTTAGAATAAACTTTTTTGAGAGCTCAACAGAGTGGAAAAAATGAAGAGCGGTGGAATGGATGTAATCATGTAACATCGACAAACCATGGTTCTAAAAATCGATGACTCAACTTGAAACTAAGCCGGGTCAACTCAATTAGATAAGATTTTGAGTTGAGTTCCTTGAAAACTCGTTATTGAGATAGATTTGGTCATGACTCAACAAGACTCATTAATTTAGCTCAAGGACTCCGCCGACATAGTAGGAGTTGACCACTATCAGTCAAATGGGTGAGCTCAAAAACATGCAGAAGCATACTAATAATAAGCTACATAGTGCTTACTTTAAATTTTATTTTACCCAGTATTTTATTTATTTTACCATTTTCTATAATTTTTATTTCACCATGTATTGAAGATTTTAACATTTCTAACCAACTATTAAAATATCAGGTTGAATCAATTAAAGACTCAGTAAAGTCTTCAGATTGACCCATCCCAGTATAAATATCTAGTAAGCTTTCGAACTTTTAAATTGCGTCAAATAGCTCATTACACGGTCCACACCTATACTATGAAACTTTATGGTTGATAATGAATGAATCAAGGGCACTGGTTTCTCTAACTATTGTTGCCGCTTACTTGCAATTTAATACTAAGCATCGCTTTTGCATGGGTAAAGGCTCTTGCAAATTTTAAAACTATGACCTAAGTGGGGTAGTAAGTTATTGACTGACTTCTTGAGCTTTTTTATCATTGCCATCGACATGATATTGATTACAGCCCTGTTGTCAACCATGATGTAGGACACAGGATATCCATCCATATGCGTGGACACGTAAAAGGATTTGAGGTGCTTAGCTAACTCGTTTGAATGTTCTGTGAAGATCACTCTTTGATCTCCTTTACTATCATCAATGTAGACGAACCCCTAACCATATGATATTGACTAGTCATTGGAACCTCAAAACTCACTTGGGTTGTATTAGGTTAGTCCCTTCTTCCTCGATAGAAATTGCGTTCTTACATTCCCAATCCCGAGCAAGAGTGTAGGTTTCAACATCGAATACTGTTAAAACCTCCCCCTTCTTCTTCAACTTGTCTAGCTATGTGGTTCGGTTAGCCTGGCTGTGCTTGAAACCTTCATCAGGAGAACGAACGCTATATTGCAGCTGAAGGTGAGGGGTGGCATGGTCTCGAACATAGGTCCGTTTTTCTTTAGAGTTGTTGTGACCTCTGGGTCGACTTCCTACATGAAATCTTCTAGGCTTGGCAACCCTTTGAATGATTGCATTGTTGTCGTGGGCTCATCAGTAGAATTACAATAGTCTGCTAGGTTGCTCTCCATGGGAATGTCCTGGGGACAACTAGTCTAAACAGATCACGGCATGAGCCTCTCCTTGACTAGCCAGTGGATTTTTGTGTTTCATTCGAGAGGCGATAACGAAGGCTCTAACTACTGCTCTTCGTCGTTGTAATCGGCATCTATATGTATGCGTCAAACTAATTTGGGAAAGCCAAGGGAACTTACGATGTATGGAATGGTCCATTGGTCGGTAAACGCCCAGGGCAACCAAATCATCCTGGGTCTAACCGGTCTATTATGCTCTGGTTGTGTCTCAATTTGCCTTAGCAGTGCAGCATGTGGGCGGTTAGAGGTGGGCAACAATCCGGGCTGAGCCGAGTTAGCCCTAGTTTGGTTTGGCTTGTTCTTGTGCCACTTCAGTTTGTGGATTGACCCAGTTTAGGCTTCGGGCCGACCTATGCGGCCCGAGTTTGGTTTGCTCTAGAAAAATCTAGTTCGAGCCAGATCGGTTTGGTCGAAATTTTTGAACCGGGCCCGGCTGAGTTCGAATAGGTGGCGGCTCTTTTTTTTGTTTGTTTGTTTCAATAGAAAAGAATTTAAAAAGTTAGAAAAAAAAATATTACTACATGATGTTTACCATCCTCCAAAGGAGGAGTACAACTTTAAAATAAACATGTAATAGCTTTTTTCAAACAAGTACACAAGCATAAATTTACAAGTGCAAAGAAACAGCATGCATTCATGTACATGTATTATGTATTATCCATGTCATTATGTATATGTATTATCTACGTTGTCCAGTTCATTTTTACATATCCTTTTAGGACATATCTAAAGCTCAAGTGGATAACACCATAGGAAATAGTGTGCTTACGATCTACGAGCTAAATCAAACCGAATCAAACTGAGAGCTGGTACTGCCCTAGTTTGAGTTTGGTTTATTTTTTCAAATGAGCTTGACTCGAAGGCTTGGTTTGGTTTGAACTTCTATTCGAACTAATCCAAGCCGAACTTTTTCAAACCAATCCGAGCCAAGCTTTTGAGCTGGCTTGGTTTGTGCCCAGCTCTATGGGTGGTTATAAATCCTCGGATCATGATTCTTGGGGAACCAGTTCCGAGTATTTTGCAGTCTGCTTTTATACTTGGGCGATGGTTCTAACCACTTGATTCTCCACATTCATAAGCCATCCTCAGGTGCTATCATACAGGCAGTTGTTTCAAAGTCAGCCGGATGGGGGGTCTATATTGACCTTTTGGCCTGGTCTCTCATACTCTGTCACCCCTCTCGTCCTCTTACTTGCATGGTGCGTACTCACACAGAATGATTCGGTCATCAATTTTGGATTGGGGTGTCACGTTATTGCCTCCCTGTAGAGGCGTACTGATGGGTTGTTTTACCACTAGCATTTTCGTGGCTAGTCGAATTCCTTGAGCACATGTCGGAGTGGTTCTTTCCGTGGATCCTGTGGAATTGACAATCTTGCTATCTCGGTCAGTAAAGTTGTTGTTTTGATGTTGGTCAAGATGTTGCTAACTGGGGCAGTCGTTGGAAAAGGGTCCCTGTCAACTCCCATGGCTTCCTTTCCAGAAAAATTGAGGAGGCCTTTATCAATATTTTCTAATAGCAAATTCCTGAACACGATGCAACTCTTAGTGGAATGGGTCTTAGTACCATGCCATTTACAATAGGCTCCCTTTTGGAGTTCTTTAGTCAAGGGGTTTTTTTAAATGGATAAAGAGTTGGATGAGCTTGCTCTCCAACAGGATAATAAATATTTTCTCAACCTTTGAGTGTATTGCCTGGGGGCTGTGGCTAACCCCTTTCTCGGATTCACTACTGCGGAGATTCTGTACTCAACCTTTTTTTAAGGTCGAGCATTTGCATGGCCGCATACAATTATCTTAGCTACGGACGCCTCGAAACAGGTATCATAATCTTTGCTCGACCATACGGGTACTATATTTACAACAATCAACTCATAGTCTGGGTCACCATAAAACACGCCCTTGGATGCGTTCATCCAATGTTGCTCCTTCCGGATGATTCGCTTGTACCTGGTGGCCTTGGTTAATAACTCAAATAGATTTATAAAGTACATGCCTTCAAACTTCTTGCGAAACTTGGAACCTATGCCTTTTAAGGACAACCTGCGAGAACTTAGACTTGGGCAGAATAACCAAGTAATGGCTTCTAGCGCTCTTGAATCAGGCAATAAATTGCTCAACTGACTCTTCTGAAAATTGTCTTAGCTTGTAAAGGTTGACTATAGATACTTCAGGCTCATTACGGTGGAACTGCATGTGGGACTTCTCCTCCATCTCAGTCCAAGTCTAGACCGAGTTGGTTGATAGGTTTATGTACCACATGAAGCAGACCCTGTTAAAGAGTTCTCGAATAGTCTGAGCTTCAGGAATTCATTATGGGATGACTCACTGTATTGTATGGATAAGCTACTGATATTTTTGATGGTAGAGGTCTCACTCTTCCCCAAAAATAAGATAAACTCGGGGAACCTAAAACCTCTGGAAAACTAATAATTTTGGTCAACCCACCTAGGGTATTATTTTCTATATATCGTTCGAGCAACTTAATAACCGTTCGGTTGCACCCCATACTCATGGATGAGCCTTATAATATCATCCCAACCAAGTGGTTGTTGTGGGCTTAACAAATTTTTCTAGCCGGGATATCTATGCGGTTGTTCAGGGTTTGGACCCAGTACCACATAAAGAATGATTGTTGGGAAAGGTGAGGTCGGAGGTGGCCTCTTGGTCGCCTCTACCCTTTTGTAGCCATTATGGATGGGAGGCACAGTCGAAGGCTTCCTTTCGAGTGCCTCGATCCTATGTTGTCCTTGGTAGAATAGAGTCATAGTCGGAGGTTAAGGAGAAACGAGTAAAAGTTACCTCTTGGGCGCCTCAGTCCTTAGTATCCCTAATAGATGGACGACACTACTTGGGGTTACCCTGTGGGTACTCAGCCCTCTGGAATCTTCTATGACCAACCGAGACGCCTAGAGGTTACCCTCCGAGCGGCTCAACCACGTGGCCATAAGACAACGGCTGGACAATCGGTTGTCTGGACAATCGGTTGTCCTCACAAGTTGCTTGCACTAACTGAACATTAACTCCTGAAAGAGTAATAACTCTACCGGTCGAGGTATTCCAGCTGGTTATAAAACTAAATGTCTCGGTCATTCCCTATCACAGAAGATGCGGTTAAGGCAGACCATGCAATTTGATTTGACTAGCTCTAGTTGAGAGCCCAGCAAGTCTTTCTACCTCATATCTACCAGGGTGAATTAAGGCAGAGCACTTATCATTGGCTTCAAGTCTCTTAAGGAGACTCTCGACCGCTTGCTCGCTTATCACAAGTTGTCACCTAAATACCCTGGTGACATGCTACATGCATTCGATGAACTGGTTAAAGAATGCAGTGAATCTACCAAAGATTTGTTGGGAAGATGATCCTTCTTAATTCTACGACAACATGCTCATAATGCTGGCCTAAGTTTTGTTACTCTTCCTCAGCATCAGCCACATAACTAGCCTTTTTTTATTCACGAAGTATCCTATTCTATTGAGAAATACACAAACGTATTGGGTTCCACCAAGCATGTTAAAAGAGTATTGCCACAAATTCAATAAAACACGAGGCCACACGTGTAAACAAGGATCTGTATTTGGATTTCGTGTGTGGATAAGATGCACGACCATGCTAAGGTCTACTCGACTCAATGTTTGATTGAATCGTTGGTGTCCCCTACATTAAGCTATGCTGATTGGAGACTGGACGCAGGTGATCCAACTATCCTCTCAACCACTGGTTGTGCTCAACGATAAGGCGATTTGTGAAAGGGTTAGGGTTAGCCCTTTTGAAGAGATTCTTTTTGCCTTGCGTTAATAGACTTGTCTCTACAAATTTAAGGACTTGTTCATTCACTAGTACTTTATCTTGATATTTCTCAAAACAATATAAACAAACATATAAATAAAAGAAAGGCTAAACAATATTGATTTTATTAATATTTAAATGTACAACTTATTACAATCAACATAATGTCAAACAATCAAAAGAAATCAAAATAAATGAGAGATAAATACTTGATTCGTCTATTAAAATAGACAATCGAGGCGAATGGTTAGCAGAATAGTACCGAATAGGTGTGATCGCCTACATCAGAACTCAGATGATCGTGATCCAACAACTTAAGGTCTTGGATATTTAATCTACTCTTATGGTACTGTAGCAAAAGCCACTAAGCAGTAGTAATATATGCTAGAACTAAGCTAAGTTATGGTAAAATAAAATATGAAAGATAAATTAAAAAAGTAGATAGATGTGTTTAGTGTAGGGCTCCGAGTTCTTATTCGTGTGCTTCTTTTATAGTTTGTCAAGGCGGTAAAACTCTCACTAGATTTCCTTACTGATCTTGGATCCTCCACATATTTGGTTTATATTGGAAAGGAAGGGCTCCAGTTAGATCCAAAATTGCCGACTTCTTAGATCTTCTTCTCATAGTTAATCCCGCTTTAAAGATCTTTGTGGCCCATTAATTGGGTTCAAGGAATCTCTTAATCCCTCTATTAAAGACAATCGGGTCAAGATCAGGAACCCGTTAAAGAAATAAAGGTTGATCCCAAACATGAAGTTGATCATGTCCATACATCTGCAGGACCTAATTGAACCGCCTCCTACAGTTGATCATTGGTCATTATTTCTTGATGGTTTGAAATGCTGGAGGGGACAGATGGACAGGATCCACCAGATCCGGATCTCCCAAACTCTTGATTTCAATTGAACCACAACTCCAGCCTCGGATCATCAAATAGGATATCTGGATGTATGTCCCTTCCAGTCGAGGTTTAGACGATCTAGATCCTCCTGATACTGATTTGATATTAGACATATTAGATCTTTCATTAAGGACTCCCATTTTCTTAATTCTAATTATTGTACGAATGTGGGCCTGATCTGGCCACTGTTTATCTTCTCCTAATTTATGTCTGAACCATAGATGGATTCACTTGGATATCGATTTGATCTCTAGATATTTAGAACATTCTTGAACACTACATACTCTCTAAACATTTATAGGAAGATCTCTCATTTTGGAAGGACGGTGACAGATTGCCTTATTAAGTGTATCGTAGCTAGGTATGTGATAAGTTACGTTCTCTCGGCGGGTCTTCTGTAGATGTGCCAAGTATATTGTATCATTAATAGACACATTAATCATGGCCGGGCATTCCTCGATTTTCTCTTTAAAGGCATGCATAAGATTTGTGTCTCCGTAGTAATAACAGAATGCGTAGTGCTAAAAGAAGACCAAGCGTAAGTATTTACGGATGTGAGTAGGATTTCTTTCAATGCTAACCCTCAGCGTCATACGCATACTTTCATTGATCTACATTAGGCTAATGAAAATGGCTGTAATCAATAACTTTTTCATGATTAAAAAATATTATGCATGGATCAACTCTGAGCATGGAGTCAAGAGCAAAGATACCCCATGTTTAAATAATGATGCTGACATGGGCACATCAAGTTTTACAGTTTTACGTGAAGAACACGAGGACCCTACGACAAAACCTAAAGGCTCAGATACTCACAAGCAATATGCATTGCGTCGCATTAGAGTGCGGTCAGCATGAGTTTCGTTGAAGGCAGCTAGTTTCGGTGGATAGGAGATTCCCCATATCTCTTGCAACCAATCTAACGGTTGATATCGTTCTATCAGGGAGATTTCTATGAAATTTCCCATTCACGTTTGGGTTGCATCAAATCAACGGTCTGGATCACTGAAACTTGTCCCCGCATGTACGGAATCCTGCCTCCTACTTTTTCTCATGAAAGGATCCTCTAATTCCCTAAAATAAGTATCTACAGCAATGTCTCCATAATCCACACAAAATCGACAGATAAGAATTAAATACCCATGAACTCCCCATCTGGAAAAGATTTGGTGCATGGGTATCCAAGGTGGGGCCCATCGTATCAACGGTTTGGATCACTGCAACATGGGCCCACTTGTACAAACTGAGGACCCTGAGGATACAGTAGATGGATATTCTCTGATTGAGCATCGCATAATAACTCGTGCTGTCGTAATATAAATGCATGGCCACAGTTCACGAAACAAATGTGTGGCAGAAAAATAAACTTGGCTGAATTTTTCTGAAGCCGATCAAACTGCTTCTAACGTCCTGACCCACCTACTTAATGGACCAGATTCATTTTTGGGCGAAAAAATATATAAAGTCAGGCCCACCTGATGGACGGCTTGGATATTGTATTTGTAGGCCACCCTAGCCCCTGTGGTGACGTGTACATACCTTCCTTATACATGCGTGCGGACTTCGTAGATCTCTCGATTTCCTGTATAAATCATCCCTACCGTCTATTCTGTGGTCCCGCATTACCACAGACATTCGAATGTGATTTCAGGCATAAATCATCCCTAGCTTTCCATTATGTGGGCCATAGATAATAATTACCCAAATAAAATGATCCTGCCGTCCCATCAAGGGTTGCACGTGGGTGGTACTATACAACCATTCGGATGACAGTTTATACAAGTGGGGCCCACGGCTCAATGATCCAAACCGTTGATGTGAAAGGCTTCACCGTGGATGGTCCATGCCCCACAAATTCAACTGACTAGAAGAATCCCAACCATAAAATATCTGGCTTTTGTTGGTTGAATGTGAACCCCTGTATTTTCTCCAAACAACCTTTCCTCGAATACCTGAACTTCCTTGGAGATTTTGAAGTTTTTCTCAAGATCTGGAAAATATGGCTAAAAATAATTTAAAGAAAAAACGTATTTATTATAAGATAATAAATTATAATAAACATTTTAAAATTTAAAATATATAATTATATAATGAATTAGTTAAATTAAAAAAAATAATATCAAGATATTTTCATGATAAAATCACAAAAATTAAAACTACTAATCAAACAGATAGAAACAACTTAACTAATTCACTTAAAATTCCAGCTAGAGGAACCAATGCACGCTAGACACGTGTAAAATGTATTTGAAACATATAATAAAGGTCGTACATGTATCATGTGTTCTAATTAATGGGGGTGATCATGCATGTATTGTGAATATGCATACATTGTAATAAAGTTATATACATGCATCCTCCGTGGAGCAGATTCATGCATTCATCATTAAAAATGAATAGCTGTACAAAACATATTAATCCAATTCATGTGTCATGATTATTTAATGCACATCACCTTTTACTAATATTTTGGATTTTGGTATATATGGGTTGTTTGGGCCGTCCACTTTAGAGTAGATTAATCTCTTAAATTAAATATCCTAAAGTGACGAAAGGAGAGAAAAATGGAACTTCAATTGTTACAAACTAGATTTGAAGTTTGGAATTTAGGGAGTCCATTTGCCAAGTTTAAAGCATGACAATGGGAGATTGCAAAAAATTAAAAATAAAAAATCCATCAGCGCAAGATTCAAGCCGGAAAGTAACATTTTCAGTTCTCGAATTTTGGGGTGCGACAACCAATAAGTTAATAGGGTTATATAGAAGTGCGAACATCCACCCAGGTCGGGGCTTTGTGGATACTGCCATGATGTATGAGTTTTATCCACTCTGTTCATCTTTTTTATTTTAATCTTAAAAAGGTATAAACCCAAAAATGAGGCAAACCTAAGGTTCAATTGAAGTCTTCGAAATGTCCAAACTTAAACTCGTCTCGTAAAATAAATGCCAAATTCAAAGTTCAATTTCCTACCTACTTGTGGAAGTGGTACAATTTCCTACCTGCTTGTGGAAGTGGTACACCACGGGAAGCTGTGGTGATAGTGATGGCCACAGTTGAAACTTTCCTAGGCCCACCGTGATATTTGTTTACCATCCAACCTGTCATATAGACCTATGAAGGAAACCACAAATGTCAGCTTGATCCAAAACTTTTGTGGCCCCCAAGAAGTTTTTAATGGTGGGGCCTTCAGTACCTACTTCGTGGTCCACTTGAGACTTGGATCTCCACTTGAGACTTGGATCTGACTCATTTTTGGGCTTGTGCCCTAAAATGATCTAGAAAAATGGATGAATGGCATGACCATTAGATCATTTGAGACAACTTTTCTGCTCATTCTATGGGTTATGAATTTTTCTTGTATATCAAATAAGGTTTAGAGGCAATTGTCTATCATTCTAATCGTGCAAATTAGTAATGGACGCTACAGCGTTACTGAGATCAGATACAGACTCTTCGAGAGTTTGAGCTCGGTTGAATCCCAAAAACAGTACGCAGGAGCTTTGTTGCACCTTTGAGGCGTTAATTATCTTCAAGAAGCTTCATTGCAGTGCGCCTCTAAGCCTTAAAAAATAAAAAATAAAAAATAAAAAAAGAAAATTTAAGCCATCCCTTCATCAGAAACTAGCACGTGGATGCCAGACTCATGCTGGTGTTATCAACTCCATGATGAGTGAGCCAGCTAGTCCACTTATCAAATGGGCCACATACATCACCAAGACAGATCATTAGCAAAAAAATAGCCTACAGCATACATGCATGTGCCTGTGTCGCCCTGATTTTTGCACTACAAATCATTTGCCGGAGGAGCCAACCATGTTTTTCAGAGGGCACGGGGAGTTTCAAGTCACTGAGTTTTGGAAGATGGACCCAAAGAGAAAGCAAGCTAATGGATGATGATTATGATGATGATGATGATGATCACGACGACAATGGAAGGAAAATCTCCCTTGTAACTAAACTCATGGATGCATTGATTGATACAAATGGGATTTTGCCTTTCTTTCTCGCCTAAGAATTTGGATACATTAATCTGTACAAACTCCCCTCTACTCTTTTACAACATGTAAATGGGTGTGGCTCCCCTTATGAAAGAAACAACCCCTCTGCTTCCCCCTGCTTTTTAATACCCCCACCAATCTCTCTCTCTCTCTCTCTCTCTCTCTCTCTCTCTCTCTCTCTACCAAATCAAAGAAGAATAATTACCCAATCTCAGAGCTGCAATGCTAAGTCAGGTTGCTGCGAGTCAACCAGCACACCGGATGCGGGTGACCCCGGGGACTGGAATCTAACATTCAGGTCGGGCGGGACAGAGTCCAGCTTTGTTTGGAGTGACAATCCCCGCCTAGATCCCACCCCTGTTTGGTCCTCATGACAGGAATTCGGTAAGGGAGTACGTGAATTTATCAAACTCGAAATCCCTGATACTTTTGGGTTTTCTACTTCTGAATGATTTGGGGGCATCATGGGCATCTGATGATTTGGGGGCATCTGATGATTATAGCTGCTGTTAGTTCTTGAAACCGTGTCAATCATTCGAGAAGGTGCTCGCACCTCTGGACCAAAGTTCCCAGCTGGCCTAGCCGGTCTGACCATCTTCCCTACTTGGGTTTGCATGTTAAATCCAAACCCACCATTAAAACCATTAACGGTAGATTGAATTGCAGGGTTCTGATGAATCTGGAAGGGAGGATTGGGCCTCATCATCCCACTGCTGCTCAGTAGCCCAAACCCACCTTCAAAATTCATTCCTCTGATGGTCTGAGAGTTCTCCGTGGGGCCGGATGACCCGGATGACCGGTTCGGAAGTGCAGGAGTGGCTGCAGTAGATGGGGGGATTGTTCTGTTCAAATGGCCTTCCAAGGCTGAGTTATTCAAGGGTTCCTGCTTTTCTGATGATTTATCACCTCTCGACTCGAGCGTGCGAGGTAGAATGGAACCCGTTGCGGTTCTCAATTGAGAAGAGGGTTGAAATGGCGGTGGTGGAGGTGGTGCTGGAGGCAGTGGGAGGCGTGGTGGACAGGCTGATATCAGCGGCTCCCGCGGTTGTGGCACATCATTTTCTCCCACCCATCCAGGGCCAAACTTCACTCCTGCTGGTAACACCTTCTCAATCTTCCTCGAGACGACCTTCCAAGCAACAGGGCCAAGGTTTGCAGCAAATCGAGCCAGGCTCCTTGCATACGCATGCTCCATATGAACCCCAACCTGAGTCAGATAATGGCAAGTTCATGAGCTGGATCCACGGAACCATCAGAAAGAACAAAAATTGGGATAAGAGTTTGTCATGTGCGTTGTAATTTACTCTTGATACTTACAGCCATCAGCTGCTTCTTTTCTCCATCAAAGGTTGTTAATACTGATGACTCCCTCCGAGAGACTGACTGATGGAACTGTTTGTAAGTGTTACGGCGGTCTTCATCAAATACGAGCTTATTCTTCGCAAATTTAGACATACCCTTCAATACAGAACCTGAAGATCCAATCAAATACCTCATAAGACATTCGAATTTGACACTAAGTCGAATTCAAAATGCAATTATGATGTGTGGTTTTTATAGTTGTAATGAAGCAGTGACCACCCACACATGGCAAACAAGATGCTGATTCAAACAGCTTTTTTTTTCTTTTTTCTTTTTTTTAAATGCTGATTCAAGCAGTTTTATTTTTTTTTTCTCTTTCATTTTTCTTAAGAATAAAATTCATTAAAACAAAAGCAAAATATGTAAAAGAAACGGTTTCCAAACCCACCCCCCCACTAAAATAGCTGTCATAGCATTTGCCTCTTCCAACATGAGCAAATGAGATATTTAGCCTCAGATCTTACAAAACACAAAGGAGAGATTCCACAGATTGTCCTGGCCTTTTTGGAACCATGTGATGACATTCAAGGAGTTTTCTTCGGCAATAATTGGATGGCCGAACTTTGATGCAATGTATTGACTTGTTGGATCCCCATGCGAACAGGCTATAGGCAAAAACCGCTTCGACAATCATGACCAAGAGATTTCTGTGAGTTTTCCCATCTAATATGGACTATAGCTTGTGTTAACCATCCCTTTATCATGCCACTGATTCAATAGCAACCTCAGCCCCCAATCACCTTGCCATCCACGTGGTGGCCCAACAAAGCAACACCCTTAATCACAGTGCACATGCCACTTACTGTAGAGATGCTTCTAACGCACTTCATTGAAACCAATAAAGTGCATTTAGCATAGTAGCATCCCTCTATGTTGAACACAGAAAAAGGAACCAGGCAAGAAGGAAAAAACAAGAACAGGATGAAAGAACATTGCAGTAAACAAGCAAAAGAGCATTCAAGTCACAAACCTGGAAAATCATCATTTCTCTCAGATTTATGATCAGCCAACCAACCATAAGTGTCACCATTACGGGATCCATAGGAAGTCCTTGCTGATACTTCTGCAATCCCGAGCTTATCTGAAAGCGTTGTTTTTCTTGTGGCCGAGTTTGACCATACAGCATTATCTCCAGCAGTAGCAAGAGTAGCATCGGAGGAAAAATCGGAACCAGCACGATCAATGGGAAGTCTGCCCATCATTCGTTTGATGGAGTTCTTTCCCGGTGGTCTGCCCCTCCGTACAGATTTTATTTCAGGCTCATTACCATCGCTTTCTTGCCTTAAATTCTCAAAATCCCTTTTCGCCAGCTCTTGCATTGATCGTGCCTGGAAAAAAGTAGCCCAGTTTTTAAAGTGATCAGACCTTGTCCGCCATATGCTTCATAGTGGATGGAGACACTAAATGGTAAAGGTCAAGTCACTTGATGGTACCTGTCGAAAGTAAATGGTATCTGGTGCATTGTACCGCATTGCATTTGAACAGATTAACAAGACATCTTTCTGCATATTAAACAATAAAATCAAATTCATAAACCTGCAAAAAACCAGCTTGTGTGCAACCAATAGCAGAGGAAAGACATTGTTGCCAAAAAATTTATGCTATTTCAAAGAAGAAATGGTTGTGTTTGTATTTATATACAAGGCAAACAAAAAGGCATGCAATGATTCATGCTTCTCCAATTCCCTAATGTTGCATCATCAGTCAAGAAAGTCAGATAGGAAATCATATGTGAAAAGACAATAAACCTAGCAGAACACATGACCAGCCACTGAACGAGATGTGCTTTTATTATAACCCAGTTACCCACTTGGTCTTCTTACTATGTGTGGTATTGCAAAAAAAAGGCACCTATTTAAACTTTACATCCATAGAAATGAATGAGACAAGTGTTGAAGAATATGACCTAATCCGATGGGTAATAAGAGACTTGTGAGATCATCAGAGCTCACAGAGGTCACTTGCCATTATATATGCAACGTACCAAGTTCTCTAGTCAAGTATAAGCAATAAGAATTGATCAATGTAGTTAAAGGTACTAGGCACAATTAAGGTGCAAAGACTCTCGAGTCAATTCATGTGCTTCGTATCACCAAGAGATTCCATGTGCAAATTTTTATTTTAATTATTTTTATATCATGCATATGCACATTGAATTCTTATAGTTTCGCTCTGAACCCACTTCAAATGGAAATAATCTACAGTTATCGAGCATATTCAACGTTGCCAAAATCGTAATCATATTGTAAATCGTAATAGGAGTGACATCATCATATCAAAATGCTGATCATATTCTAGATCATAATATTTTTTCTAATTTTATTAAAGAGGAAAAAATATGAAAAATTATAAATAAATCAGAAAAGAATTAAAAAAAAAAAACTCATTAATCATCAATATGCATCAAGTAATACATATCATGATATTATTAATTAACAGCCGGTGTACAGAAAATCTGCAAGAGTAAACGTGCCATGATAAAGTTCAAATCACTCAAGTGAAAGTCTCCTTCACATCTTCGATAATCAAAAGAATGCCTGGAGAGAAGAAATAACAAAAGCAAATACTGTTGTGTTTTTCATGAAGTTTATGATGTAGGACGGCCTAAACTTTCATGCATGTATGAAACAAAAAATTCAGCAGAATAAATCAAGCAATCTAAATTAAACATTCAACAACTGTCATCATAATCAAGAAAAATATAAGTGAAACATGCAATAAAAGGGGCCATCATCACAATCTCACAGTGAGGGTTTCAAATCATGCGTGGATTGAATCCGGCGAGGGATGAAACCTCTCGATCTTGCATGGTTATGATCCAAATGCTCAATAAGGTTCACTAGTCCGGGAAATCAAGGGATTTCTCAAAATAAAGAAACAAAAATCTGAGAAACAAAAGTTTTGGGATCAAATTTCAGATTTGAGACAATAGGTAATATGAGAAATAAGACTTGAAGAAAAGGAGAAGAAGAACAAAGAGGAAAGAAGAAAGAATAGTGGATGATGAAGGAAAAAGGAAGATAAGAGAAGAGAGAGATCACCAAAGAGAGGAGAGGGAGATAGCCACAAGCTTGTTCTTTTTATAAAATCAACAGCATAATGAAAACCAAGGTTAGGGCAACACCCTTATAAAATTCGGAATTAACATAATTACCAAAATACCCCTATTAACAAAATTTCAAAAAAAAGACATTCGAATGAAAAAACGTGCGCACACTGACCCAAAACTCGAATAAGTAAAATAGCATAAAATAAAATCAAATATAAGATATGCCCGATGGACTCCGATGATGGTGCAATGAAAGTGAGCCACGACGAACCAATGGTTCGATCACACCATCCTCGCGATCCAACGATCAAATCATCTCCTCCAAGCAACTTACACATGTCTTCCCAAGGTGGAGTCTTCTCAAATGTCAGACTACATGTGTAAGGTCTTCGATGCTCCTCAAGTTGTCACGAACGATCCAGGCCAATCATCGAGCCAAAGAGATGCATGCGTAGCTCGCCTCCAACACTGATAAACCCTAATGGGCCTAATGTCCTCGTCAACTCCCCTCGGGTGAGAAGAACTCGACTCTAGCGATATAAAACTCTTGTGCCTCTCCAAAATGCCTGGATCTAGTCTCTGTAAGCCATGTAGAATCGGATGGTGGCTTGTTCTTCCATTTAACAAGATATCGTTGGAAGCCTCCATCTTGAGTAGATACGATCTCATCATCCACAATCCCTTCAATTTCTTCTTTTTGTTCAACAAAGGTTGGGATAGGTGGAACGAGCTGGGAGGAAAATTCAGAATATGGCCATGTATGGGGAGAATAGTCTAGAGAAGGGTTTAGACAAAGGACTAGATCTTCTACATTGATTGTCGGATTGATTCCCATGTTTGGTGGAAGGTCTATCCTGTACGCATTGGACCCAATTTTTCGCAAGACTTTGAACGATTCAGCACTGCGCCATTGTAATTTTCTAGCGGTACCCTGAGGAAACCGCTCTAGCCTTATCCGTACCATTACATAATCTCCCCCATGAAATTCTTGAAGTTAACGATACAAGTCAACTGATTGTTTATAACTTTCATTGCTTACATTTATCCGTTGTCTAATGTATGAATGCAACTCATGAATGTGACGAGCAAATGCATCGGCCGACTCTGAAGATCTCTGGGAGACGGACATGAATGAAACTAAAGGACGCTCTGGTAAAGCAACGGACTCGAAATAAACAACCCTATAGAAATAAACAACCCTATGATCTAGAACTTAGGAAACTCTAACAAACGGACACTTCTCATAGGTAGCACATAACTTATCATTCTTTAGGATTTCCCAGGTCCACTCTAACCGATAGAGGTGTTGATCCTCATACGTGTTATAAACAAGGATGATATTTAGGTATCCCAACACTTGAGAACATATAATTTTGATACTGAGTCTTGAACAAATCTTGGCATTGGCCATTATTTTCAACATCTCATTGTGACGTAGGATAGGGACTCTGGTCATTACATCCACCATGATGTAAATACGCCACAAAATGAACCAACACTTGACCGAAATTTTGTAGACGGCCAGGACGTACCCACACGTGTGCCACATGCCATTGTTCTTGGAAGTGAAAAGGGCAAGCATATGACACACAAAACAAAACTCCAACTCAAACTTTCCTGATTGAATTCTTCCCTGAGAAGTTTATCAAATTGACGCTGCATTTCTGCATGTTCTGCGGGGTTCACTTACTATGGAGGAAAGCTTGATAGAATCAACCCAGGGACAAGATCAATTGTGTGGTGAGCGTCCCATTTGGGGGAAAAATCATCCCATAAATCATCTGGTGGGATAGAACAAGTCATGTGGATGTCTACCATCATATCCTCACTAGTCTCTTTTTCAAATTCATTCGTGCCAACCATGATAAGAGACTTTGATTGGGACTCTACATCAATTAAGTCACACATGACATCTGGAAGTGGTGCGGTCTCAAACTCTTCAACCTTTTCATCACTAGCACACACTTCTTCATGCCCAACAATGGTGAGTGATGCCTCAATTTCTTCTAGATCATCATTATCGATTTTAGGCACGTACTCTTCCACTTCATAAACAACCTGTTTGGATTCTTCAAACTAGCCGTTCACCAAGGCATTATATTGATCATCTTTTCTATAGCCTCTACCACACATAAGGGCATGTTCCTCAGTAGCCCCTCCCACCTGGGATTGATCATCGCCCCCATTGTCAGGGTTCTCCCTCTGAGATGCCTCTAACCGCTCTGTTCTGTTCATGATGGCGGTGATTTGGTTGCCTAACTGAGCGAATGAAATTTTGTCTGCCGCTTCCATAGCAATTATCCTTTGCATCATTTGAGCGATTTGCTCAGATAAGTGCTCGTTGTTCATGATGGGGTGAAATCCAAAACCTTTTCCGATGCTTGTGGGCATACACGGTAAGGCTTGTCCTAAGTTCTACCTAAACTCGACTCGCTGGACCAACGACTCACAATATGAATGATGTAACTCTAATCCTATAATGATCCATGAACTGAAATACTTTCTAACCATTGACTCACTAAACCAAAATTTTCTAATTTAAAAATTTTTCTAAATTTTGAAACTTTCCAAAAATGGAAAAATTTCTAAAAATAGCAAATTTCAAAAATTAGACTTTTCTAAGTCAGGAAAACACTAAATCTAGACACTACGACCCAAATCTAGAAACTTTCTAAAAATGGAAAGTTTCTATTTCTGGAAACTTTTGAAATCTGAAAATTTTCTAATACTGACCTAAAGTGAAACCCTAAGTTGATAACTCGATCTAGACACAACCATGCAAAACCCTAAGACCTTATAAAATTCGAAATTAACATAATTACCAAAATACCCCTACTAACAAAATTTCAAAAAAAAAAAAACACATTTGCACGAAAAAACGTTCACACACTGACCCAAAACTCAAATAAGTAAAATGGCATAAAATCAAATCAAATCTAAGATGCTCGATGGGCTCCAATGATGGTGCGATGAAAGTGGGCCACGACGAACCAACGGTCCGATCACACCATCCTCGAGATCCAACGGTCAAATCATCTCCTCCAAGCAACTTACATATGTCTTCCTAAGGTGGGTTCTTCTCAAATGTCTCAGACTACATGTGTAAGGTCTTCGATGCTCCTCAAGTCGTCACGAACGATCCAGGCCCGTCATCGAGCCAAAGAGATGCATGCGTCTCTCACCTCCTACGCTGACAAACCCTAAAGGGCCTGATGTCCTCATCAATTTACATTCAAAGAAAAATAAGGCAAGAGAATGATTCCATTGAATGAAGGAAATGTCGTCTTAATTTCTTTGTTTTGGGATTTTGAATATTAAAATCCCTAAATCTCCTCCTACCTCAAATTATTGTTTATTTTATTATGGAGGGCCTTTTATATGTTTTAAAAGAAAAAGGTTAGAAATTTTTTATTAAATCCCTCTCTTTTAAGTTTTGGGACAACCAAAAAAAACGCACAAATTAATCTTGCAATTCATTAAATTCAATATGATTCTGATTCAATTCATACTATTCATGCATGATTTTATGGGTTTGCAATTTGCACATCCAATATACAGTTTATGTATTGATACAATTTGAATTGTACAATTCAAATCATAAATCATACGATTTTCATAACATTGATCATATTTGTGGCCGTACAGCTGCGAACAGACTGGGTGAGGACCAGGTAAAATCAATATTTTGAATGGGCCCTGCCTGGTAGGCCCAAATAATGACTTGGTTTTGAAAAAGTATCAAACCATCTATAAGTGTTATGTTCCTAGATACCGCCAAGGAAATTTGGGAGGCATTACAAGAGATGCATTCTTCATATAAGAACATTTCTCATTCGTATCCATAAGTTGTTCAAAGAAACACTTGCCTTTTGATAGGGTGATGAATCTCTTGGTGAGTATTGTTCCCATAGAAAAGGTAGGTGGGATAAAGTGGGATGTATATCAGCTATAAACACAAGATCTAGGAGCCGTTTGATAACTTACATTCAGCACTTGCAACTGAAATTTAATATTTTCAGTGATTTTCACTTATTCAAATAGTTTGGCAAATCCAACTTATTAAGCACTTAAATCAATTTTCACCGAAAACATGGGTCTTTTTTCAGCTTCCCTCCTTTCACTTAATGCTGAAGGCTGAAAGTGGTGGTGCATTAAAATTTCTTTCACATTGCTAAATTCTTATATGGTCCAAAACCAGAATATTAACCAGTTCACGCACATATATTGGGAGGCAGAGATGTCCCATCTTTGAATGAGGTTTATTCCCATCTCCAACAAGAATCTCTGTGGGGCTACGACCAGTGGAGTAGGTGACAGATCTGCTCGTCTCTTTTGTCAGGCATGGTGATGTTGGTCGTGGAAACCATGGAGGGTCGTATAAATAATGGTCGGCGTGGAGGTGGTGGTCAAGAAACAAGTGGAGGCCATAGAAATTGTACTCAGACTTACTAATCTCACAGTCTAGAGATGTTAGGACTTGCGTGGAGGCAAGCATGGGCCAACCAGGCGTTTTATTCTGTAGTAAACAATGAAAGTCATACAGTTGAATGTATCACCTTTCAGCAACAGCAAGATACTGTTGTTGATCTGGTTACACTAACTAAAGAAGAATATTCAAAGTTGTTATTTGTTAAAGAGTCAACCTTCTTTGAGTGCTCCTACTTCCTCTTTGATTGCCGCTATTGACAACTCACATGCAGCCTGTATTCCTTCCCATCATTCAGGCTGTAGTAAACAATGAAGGTCATATAGTTGAACTAATCTCCTTTCAACAACAGCAAGGTACTATTGTTGATCTGGTTACGGTGGCCGGAACTGATAAGCTTTGACTTCCACAACCGTATGCACCGCATTGCAGCTGGGAGACCAAGAGCGAGCCATGGAGTCATATGACCAGCCACGAACAAACACGCCAGCTTTCCATGCTCAACTCTTTGCACGCTCCAACTGGAAGAGGAGGAAAACAAGCCCAGTGCAAATAACGTTAATGGTTTCTGTGGAATCAAAAGACAGGAACCTTAAATTCCAAAAGGGAAAACCAGTCCCAAAGGTTTGTCAACTCCAAATCAAGGAAATAAAGATTGGAAGAGAGTAGAAAATGAAGAGAAGAGGATCACTGGTGCTACAATACCATGCAGAATATATGGTACCAAGAGAGAGGAGGAGAGACTGGGGTGGTCAATGACCCAACGAGCTGAATGATGGGAAGCAATACAGGCTGCATGTGAGTTCTCAATAGTGGCAATCAAAGAAAGGGGGAGAGAATAGGGTGTTCAATGACCCAATGAGCTGAATGATGGGAAGCAATACAGGCTGCATGTGAGTTCTCAATAGTGGCAATCAAAGAGGATGTAGGAGCATTCAAATTGTGCTTGATTGATAATAATACCAGACTTCTTAGTCCATCTAATCTCTTCTTCGAATTCAATTGACTTCGATCAAGTCGGATGGAGTGTATCATCTTCACTGGTCAAAGTCTGTTCAAGTTTTCCTAACAATACAAGGAAAATTGCAATACTTGACCGCTAAACCTGAGGAACATGATAGCAAATATGATGAACGTATTTAAGATAATGCCCAAATAATGACTTGGTTGTGAAATAGTATGGAACCATCTATGAGTGTAGGTGCTATGTTCCTGGATACCGCCAAGGAAATTTGGGAGGCATTAGGAGAGATTTATTCTTCATATAAGAACATTTCTCATCTCAATAAATTGTTTGAAGAAATATTTGCCTTCCAACAGGGTTATAAATCTCTCGGTGGGAATTATTCCCATCTAAAAGGCATGTGGTATAAATTGAATTGATAGCAGCCCTTAACATAAGATCTAGAGAAACCAAGGCAACGATGTGAGGAATTTCGTGTTGCTAAATACCTATATGGTCTTAAAACAGAATATGAATCAGTTCACACGCAAATATTGGGAGGCAGAGATGTCCCACCTTTGAATGAGGTTTATTCCATATCCAACGAGTTATCTATTGGGGTTATGACCATTTGTGGAGTAGGTGATAGATCTGCTCGCCTTTTTTGTTAGGCATGGTGGTACTGGCCGTGGAAACCAAGGATACAAATCAAAAGGTGGGCATGGAGTTCGTGGTCAAGAGACAAATGGAGGCCAGGGAAAGTGTACCCGTTGTAGACTCACTAATCATAAGCACTATCAGCAATCTAGTTACACTTGCCAGTTAAGAATATTCACGTTATTAAAGAGTGCCTTCTTCAACTGCTCCCACTTTTCAACTGACGTTGCAAGTAGGGGTGCAAAACGCCCGGGTCAACCTACTTGGTCATTAAATGAAACCCAACAATAATTGGGACTTGATCCAATTTTTGGACCTATAGGGTGGGTCCAGGTCCAAAAGTACAACCTGAATTACTAAATGGATCAGGTCTGGGACTTTTCAAAATCAACTCGACCCGACACGGCCCCAGTTTTCAATTGGGTTTGATTTGGGCCATCCTAAAATGGACCTGAACCAGGCAAGCACCCAGGCCTGGACCCAACCGCGACTAAGGAAAAGTTAATTCATATAAATATAGGGAAGTCTAAACATTTGGTTAATTGGTTAAGATTACCTAGGGCAAGCGGAAGAGGGCAAGTGGAAGATTTAGAAATCTTGCATGAAATCCAATGGCCAATATTAAACTCATCTGAAGTTGGGCGTTCAAATAGGCATTATCAGTTTCAGAAGAAGATACATTTGAAACTTCCTCTTAGAGATAGAATAAGACCATATGCTCTTAAACCCATTTGATTTAAACCTTGCTACAGCTAACATATTTGGAACATCATTTATCTGAAAATGCACTTGTAATTTTTCGACCCAACTCAGACTCAACCCATGAGATAAATGGGCCGGGTCTAGGTCATCGCATAACAGACCTGACCCATTAGATAAATGGGTTGGCCTTACGGACCAGGTCTAGGTCCTCCCACACCAAATACCTGACCAATTAAGTAAATAGGTTGGCCTTTTGGCTCAGACCCAAAAGGAATTTTAATGGGTTGGATATGGGGCCAAAATTCTAACCCAATTATTAAATGGGTCATGTCCAGATCCCCCCTTGACCTGACCCAACTTGACCCCTTCGCAACCCCAGTTGCACTGCATTACTTGTCCACGTGAATGTTCCAAATAGCTACTAGCGTAATGTAGTTTTAACTACATGCTATTTGATCAACCGAATGCCCTCCTCTATCTTGGATGGTCAATCTACTCATTTTGCTCAATTTCATGGTAGTCTTTTGTTTTCTTTCCCACCAAAGGTCTTTAGGTGTACAAGTTTTGTTCATTGTTTAGAATCTACTACTAAAAAGTTTGATCCTCGTGCATTAAAGCATTCCTCGAGTATTCAAGAACTCAAAGGGGATATGGATGTTATAATCCATAATCACCATCATCTAACCCTTATACCAACTAATTGGGGTCGGCTACACAAATCATGCTCCACCATTTCATTATATCGCTATCCTCAATTAAACCATAGGTCCTCGGGTTTTTCTTACTACCTCCACCCACGTCCTCTTGGGTCTTCCCCTTTGCTTATTTAGAGCCTCCAACTTGAACCAAGTCACTCTTAATGATCCAGTTC
The DNA here is from genome assembly GCA_003013855.2 of Liriodendron chinense. NCBI lineage: Eukaryota > Viridiplantae > Streptophyta > Magnoliopsida > Magnoliales > Magnoliaceae > Liriodendron > Liriodendron chinense. The sequence continues at coordinate 7,773,481 of ML058446.1, forward strand.
TTGGTCTCCATTGCACATGGACACACCATCTAAGTCTACTTTGCCTCATCTTTTACCTATTGTTGCTACTCCTAAGTTCCCTTCAAATGCATTCATTTCTATCCTTCCATGTCTTGCCAGTCATGCATCTCAACATCCTTGTTTCTAGTTCCTTGCCAAGCTTTGAAACATGATTGTTTCTCACTAATAGCCTTTTGTACATCATCATTCCACCACTAAGTTTCCTTATATGAGTAGCGTTTCCCTCTAGATACTCCTAAAACTTCTTTCGCCACTTTCTTAATGCGCTCAGCCATTTCATTCCACATAACATTAACTTTTTCCTCAACATCCCAGCTTCCTTCTTTCATCATTTTATTACTAAATAACATTATTTTTTCTCTTTTTAAATTCACCGCCTTGTTTTTCGACATTTATAGCCCGAGCCTTTGAAAACAATGTGTGCTGACGTCACCTTTTTTTCAAATCACGCCCTTCTACTCTAATGATGGAATGTTCCTTGAGACTCATTCTATTGACTCAGAGCCAAATATAGTTTCTTCACCTCCTCTTCTAACTACTTTAAATTCACCACCTTGTTTTTCGACATAAATGTTATAGCCCGAGCCTTTGAAAACAATGTGTGCTGATGTCACCTTTTTTCAAATCACACCCTTCTACTCTAATGATGGGATGTTCCTTGAGAATCATTCCATTGCCTCAGAACCAAATATAGTTTCTTCACCATCTCTTCTAACTACTTTCATTCATGTGCCACTTCTTGTCAAGTCTGACCCTATCCAGATTCCAGAAGCCATTCTCAAAGACGAATGGAGAGGTTCCATTGAGCCTGAACTTTAAGTTGATGCAAGCAGAAAGAAGACGAATAATAAAACCCACCACCCAATGTCATCCACGCATGCTCATAAGCCTGCAGATCTGGTATTGGAACTTCCTTTGCTCTTAGAAAAGGCAAACATTCATACACTAAGCACCCCACCTCTCAATTTCTCTATTTCTATTGTCTATCTTCTCCTGCCACAAATTTCCTTCTCTTGTCATAAAAAAATTCCCAGTCAAGCCCATGTCAGTGCCACACTCCTGCAAAGAAAGTCAATTCATTGCTCCACAGATTTCATACCTCAAATGTTCTTCCAGTTTTGCACAACAAAGAGTGCCTGATGAAGCTGAGAAGTGTGGCCGTAGGGCACCACCTGATTCACTTCTTATCTTCAAGTGACATTCTCCAGATTTCATAGTTTCTTCCCCGCTTTGGGCAGGTCTTCGCTTGTATCTTTTGTTCATGCCTTGGCCATGTCCCTTTTAGGACTGCTCTTCTTCTTCTTCTTTTTTGTTGTTGTAGCTTGTAATTTGAGCCTAGTCCCTTCTTTGATTGGTAAATAAATTTTGCTTGCCTTCCAAAGAAAAGTGATTTATCAAGAGGCTTTATCTCATGGTGGGTGGAAGAAAGTTACAGAAGAGGAGATGGCTGCTCTGTACGAAAATGATAACCTACAAGTTAATTGATTTACTTACAAGAAAGTGTGTTATTGGGTTAGACAGGTATATAGAATGAAGTTTTTACTAAGTGGAATAGTTGAGAGACTAAAAGCCCACCTAGTCGCTAAGGGGTACACCCAAACACTTGGAGTAGACTATTTAAAGACATCCTCTACTATTGTTAAAATCAATTTGTCGGCAGTTATTATCTCAGTGGCAGTGAATCAATATTAGTCTCTTTTCCAATTTGATGTTAATAATGCCTTCTTGCATGGGGATTGGGGATGTTAGTGAAGAGCAACCTCCTGGGTTTGTTGCTCGCAGGGAGGAGATAATGTGTGCATGTTAAAAAATCAATTTATGGCTTGAAACGATCTCCCCGTAAATGGTTTGATAATTTAGAAAGGTGGTGATAGCTTATGGGCTGTAAAGAAACCAAGATGATCACTCAACATTTAGTCAACAAAGTGCTTATGGTTTGATAGTAATGGTTGTGTGTGCTGATGAAATTTTGCTTACAAGCAATGACAACAAGGGAGTGGGGGAGTGCAAATGGCTTGGGTCAACCCAACAGGTCACTAGAACTGACCTGAAAATTAGAGGATTTGGGTCCAAAAAATTAAAGACCCGTGGTGCAGGTGTGGATCCAAAAGCTCGACCCAAACTTTTAAATGGACCAGTCTTGGTCCTCTGAAAATCAACCCGACCCGACCCTACCCAAACCCAAATTTTTAAATGGATCCAATTTGGGTCATACTAGAATGAACCAGCCCAAACCCAAGATCTAGTAGTTAATTGAGCAGTTGGATTTTTTCTTTTGGGCTAGCTAGCCTACAACAATGATTACCACATTTTTTTCTCAAATGCGGTTACCCATCCCATACATGTGACAATCTTGACTATGCAAATCATGGGCCCATTGTTGATGGAGAAGATACAAAAATCACACTAATTGGACTACCATAACCATCATGTTTTACTGGTCGAATTTGGACTGTTGGCTATTTTATTATTCCTTTTACCATCAAAATTGACAGCCAACACTAATTGGATGGTTTGGAAGATTATTTGCGTGAAAGCTCCAATTGTAATTTCTATACTCGATCCATGTGATCAATGGGACAGGTAAACCTGGCCCATTAAATAAAAGGGTTGGCTATTTTGACTTGGACCCACTCGAATTCTAATGAGTTGGATCTAGGTCCAAAATTTTGACCTAATTCTTAAATGTGTCAAGTTCAATCCTCCCCTCGACTTGACCCAACCCATTTGCACCCCTACAAGGGAGTTCAAGTACTGAAGAGCTATTTGCAATAGCATTTCAATATAAAGTATTTGGGTCATCTTCAGAATTTTCTAAGTACAAAAATTGCAGGGTCTAATGGAAGTTTACATTTCTTAAAGGAAATATGCTAGGGATTTTCTATCATAAATTGGACTCCTTGGAACTAAACCCATTGATACTACAGCTGCAAATGGGTCGGGTGACTCAGGTCAAGTGAAGGGGGCCACCCCTCAAACCCAACCTATTTAAGAATTGGATTAGAATTTCGGACCGAGGCCCATCCAATTAAAATTCAACTCAAGCCCAGGCCGGGTCCAAGTCAAAAAATAGCCAACCCATTTATTAAATGGGTTGGGTTTGGGTTTTTCTAGGCTAACTATAAAAATTACAATTGATTTTTCACACAAATAATATTCAAAACCATCCAATTGGTGGCGGCTATCAATTTTGATGGTGATGAATAACATGGCAAGCAATCCAAATTCAACTGGTAAGATCAAATGGTTATGATAGTTAAATTAGTGTGATTTTGGTATATTGTCCATTAACAATGGGCCCACGATTTACACGATCCATATTGTCACAAGTAGTGGACGGCTAACACATTTTAAAGAAAGGTGCAAAGAATTGTTTCAGTCTAGCCCAAAAGGGAGGAAAAACCTCCTACATGCTTAACCACTTCTTAGGCTTAGATCAAGTTTGGGTCTGGGTCTAAGTTGGGTCCATTTTTTAGTATGATCTAAATCAAACCCATTTAAAAACTTAGTTTGGGTTAGGATAGGTCGAGTTGATTTTGAGAGGACCTAGACCCTGCCAATTTAGTAATTCAAGTCGAGCTTGGGCTTAGACCCACCCGAAGGGTCTAAATTTTGGACCCAAGCCCACTAATTTTGGGTTGGATCCAATTACCCATTGGGTTGAACCAACCCATTTGCACCCTAATTGATACTCCGATAGGGTTGAATCATAAATTAGCAAGTGATCAAGGAGGGGCTATCAAAGACTCAAGACAATATTGCAGATTGGTTAGTAAGCCTATTTACCAAACTATCATGAGGCTAGTTATAACATGTTGTTGGTGTTGTGAGCCAATTCATGAATGCCCCCCAAGTCCAACATATGGATGCTATTGCATGCATTTTTGTTATACCTTCAAGAAGCCCATGAGCAAGGACTCTTACGTAGGCATAATGGACAACTTTGAATTGAGGGTCACTTTGACGCAACTAGGCTAGTTCTCCATCTAATAGACAATCTACCACTAGCTGTTGTACACTTATGGGTGGCCATCTAGTTATGTGGATGATTAGAAAGCAGAATGTTTTGGCATGGTCTAGTGCAAAACTAAATAGAACCATGGCACATACTACTTATGAACTACTGAATGCTAATAACATGGGCCAATAGGGGTTGGTAGTCCATATTGCAAAACCTTTCTCTAGCCAATGAATCCAATTATTGATCGAGACCTAGAGCAGATCAAATTCATTGGCAAATGAAAAGTCTAACATTTTAAACTCATAAAAACCTAGCAAGTCACTAAAACTGCAATGAGAACCTTGTTACTATGGGATTCTTACTGAAGCAGCCAATGCATTTGCATTGCGATCATTTTTATTTTTTATTTTAAAGATAACAACTTTATTAAACAGCCAGCAAAAGCAGAGGGCAAAGAATACAAAACCCGGCTACAGGGGAAAGGAAGGAAAACCAGCAGCCGCGCCGGCTGTGGGAACAAAACGAACCCAATCCTGGACTAACCCCATCACCCTCTTGATTACCCCATACACCGAACCTTCCCTATTTCGAAAACATCGATCGTTTCTCTTTCCAAAGAGCCCAGAAAATAGCCAGGAGAATTAGCCTCCAAACAGCTTTTGATCCCTTTCCGCTGACTCCTCCATGCCATGCCCAGATGAGAGAATCCACTGACTCCGGCATTAACCATGCTGTTTGAGCCTCAGCTATGAAGAACTCCCAGATGCTTCGAGCAAATGTGCAGTGAATAAACAGATGGTTGATGGATTCCGCGTCCTTCATGCACATAAGAAATACGTTAGGGAGAACGAGAGACATTTGAAGGTTACCAATGGTGAGGATCTTCATTCGACCAGCCAACCAAACAAAAGCCGCCACACATAGGGGGGGCTCCATAATGCCAGCTTTGCACATCGTGTTTCATGAGAAGACCAAGCACATTGAAATAGAATGCTACTTCAATCAGAAGCCACTCCATATGTCAAATCTCAAGGTCGACTTGCTTATGAGCTCACCAAGGCATCAAGTCAAAGCCAATCTGAGAGAGTTTATTCCAAGCATCGAGTCAAAGCCAATCTGAGAGAGTTTATTCCAAGCTGTGCATGGATGATATCTACACAAACTTGGAAGGAGAGGAGTGTTCATGTTTGGTTATGCTTGTACCATTGTGTGGATCAGATATATGGACATGCATGCGTACTGCCCACATCTATGGTTGTGCATGTGTACTGCCCAGATCTATTGAAGAAGAGCTGTATGGCCCACCTAATCATGCCATTAACGTATGTGCGAGCATGTAGCACCTCTATTGCTATAAACATATATGGCCCACATTATATGTGAAACAAGTTATGTAAAAGCATAAAATATCCAGTCCATATGCCAAATCTCAAGAACTTGCTAATACATTAACCGAGGTGCTCAGTTGAAGCCAATCTGAGTGAGTTTATTCCAAGCAGCGCATGGATGATATCTACAAACCAACTTAAGGGAGAGTTCTAACGTGCGGTTGTACCTATATAATTGTACGGACCAAAACTTTGTCTGTGCATGTGTACTGCCTGAATCTATTAACGTACCTCTATATGGCCCACTTGATCATGCCATTAATGTGTGTGAGTGTCACGACCTCTATTGTCATAACCACATATGGCCCACACAATATGTGAGACCACTTTTTACATAAAAGAAATGCGCACCCTTCCATATCTACTAATAAGGAGTGCACACCGCTTACCATTAATCCCCTTCTTACTAAAAAAGATATGCAAGAGAGGAACATGAAATGTTAACTACCCCATTCCCTTCTTTTTTCTCTCTTCTTCTTCTTCCTGCCATATATTCTACATTACACAATTAGCGAGTTGGACTCTTCCTTGAAAATCAAATCCACAAAGACATTCCAATGAGTCAACCATTCTAGTTAAACATTCAAATTTAACCAAACCATTTGAAGAAATAGGATCATGATTCAAAACCATCTATATGAATCAAAACATGAATACAACCATCCAATTTCAAAACCATTCAAAAATTGTAGAAAACCAGAAGTAAAATTGCTTCGAGTTGCCCAATCAAAGATCAAATGCTTCATCTTCGATCTAATGTACTGCACAAACAAATGCTCAAATGCTTTCAAGAAAGTCCAACATAGTGATATAAGCAAAAAAGAACTCAACAACAAAAGATCCCATGAAGAAATTTTAAAAGAGGTGTTTGTCAAAAACCCTAGCTTTGATCCAAAATGGAAGAGGAAAATGTTTTAAACGCTTGTGCCAATAAGGACACTCTCGAGTCTTTTCCCTAGTTTCATGCAAGTGCACACCCGTGTGATTTGCCCCTAGGCGCTAAGTGCAAGACTAGCCACCCCCAGGTGAATGCCTAAAGTTGTTGCCCCCCTTGGCCCAACACCCGAGATTTGCCCCTAGTTTCCACTCAAACATTTCCACCCTTAATTGGTGTTAGAATGTCCAAAATACACCTTTTTTTTATGTGCCAATAGAACACTTCTTCGTCTTTTCCCAGGTTTCATGCAGGCGTGTGGCCATGTGATTTGCGCCTAGGTGCTAGGTGCAAGTCTAGCTACCCCCAGGAGAACTCTAAAGTTGTTCCCACCTTGGGCCAATGCCTGAGATTTGCCTGTAGTTTCCCCTTAAACGTCTCCACATTTAATCGGTGTTAAAATGTCCAAAACACACCTTTTTTTAGGTGCCAATAGAGGCACTCTTCATCTTTTCCTAGGTTTCATGCAGGCACACACCCATGTGACTTGCACCTAAGCGCTAAGAGCAAGCACAAATACCCCAAGGCAAACGCCTAAAATTATTGCCCACTTTGGCCCAACACCCAAGATTTGCCCCTAGCTTTCCCTTAGATTTTTCCAACCTTAATCTGTGTTAAAATGTCCAAAATACACCTTTTTTAGGTGCCAATAGGGGGGGCACTCTTTGTCTTTTCCCAGGTTTCATGCAGGCGCACACCCATGTGTGATTTGCGCCTAGATGCTAAGTGCAAGCATAGGCGTAGCTACCCCCAGGCAAATGCCCAAAGTTGTTGCCCGCCTTGGCCCAACACCAAATATTTGCGCCTACCTCATCTCAACTACATTGAATTGCATACAAAAGCAATAACAAGAAACCTCAAAAACATAAAGGGCACCTAGTCAAGGGGCTGGCAATCTCATTAGCGGAAACTTAATGGACGAGGTAGGGCTACCAACAGGCCAGGCCGAGGCTTGTCCAAGCCCAGCGCTCAAAGTAAAACGTAAGCACGAGGTAGGGCTACCAACAGGCCAGGCCGAGGTTTGTCCAAGCCCGGACCTCAAAGTAAAATGTAAGCACAAACATGAGTTTGGACCCATCTCGGTGTCTACTTTTACAGGTGTGCCCCACCATGCAAGATATATTACAAAAAATGCCTTTGAAACCTGGTTCCTTTGAGAGGTAGATTCAGTAGTTTTTTTTTTCTTTTTTTTGTGACAGGCAAGGTAAATTCAGTTGTTGTATAACCATATTGACTAATGATGTTTTTTAGATTGAAAATGACCTTATCAGAAATTTTCCATCTCTAATAAATTCAACTCAAAAGAGGATGGGTTCCAATGGACCCTCTCCAATGTTTACTGACTGATTGAACCAGCAAAAAGGTAAGATTTCTAGGCCAAATCAAACAATATTCATGCATTGTGGGCCCATGGTGCCTTGGAGGTGACTTAAACACAAACCAATTCTCTCTTGAAAAGTTAGGGGCCACCAGGTGATAACAAGTAAGCACTCCAAACCAACTCGAAGCATGCCATTCCTCTCGGGCCTATCTTGGGATGATTCTCTAAATTTATGAATCGGAACAAGTTGAAGGATGTGCCGAAAAATATAGATACGAATATCGGTATCGTACCGGCCGATACGGCCATATCGTATCCATATCGGCCCGATACGATCCACAATACGAGGTTGTATCAGCCATATTGAAATCAGTTGGACCGTATTGGTGCCGATACACGAATAAAACCCCAAATTTGATTTATTTATTTTTTAATCCACTCATATTTCCTCTTCTTCTTTTCATTTAAACCATGAAAGAATATTAAAAACTCATTTTAGGCTAGATCTAAACCTATTTTGGGATCAAAACAAATGATTTAAATGGGATTCAACTAATTGAAGCGAAGTGACCATTGTGGGAAAAATCTGAAAGAAGGGTAAACCTTCACTTTCTTTTTTTTATTTTTATCTTCTTTTTATTGTATTTCCAATGTAATGGGTCATTGTTCACCAAATCATGTTTGGTTTGTGTTCAATTAGGGCCCATTTAATTGACCTTCAACAAGTCAAATCGACAAACAACATTCTCATCAGAAGAATGATCCGATACACCATTGAATACATGGTCAAAACACAAAATAATAATAATAATAATAGATTCATGAATATCTCTTTTTTTTCCTATTTTTCTGATATTTTTTCATATTTTTTTGCTTCAAAAAAAAATTATGCTCGATACAGCCCCGATCCAATACGCGACGCCATATCATATCATTTTTCCACGAGATCGATACCATCATTCAAAACCATGCGCTAAATGAAGGTTTCTTTACTTGAATGAATAAGCAAACAATGTCAATTAAATGCAAGTTTGATCAATTTCTTACCTTGATAACTATTTTTTTACAGATTATCTTGACAACTTGGGAGAGCATTACACAAATATGTCGGGCATGATCATATCGGTATTGGCGCATGTCTAGCACCCTTGGATACGGAAACATATCAGAGGTGTAGCCGTATAGGTACATTTGGACCCTAACCATTGATATCCATACAGAGGTGTGCATCATAAAGAACCACCCTTCATGTCGCTTATTCCCAAGGGTGCAATGAAAGTGGCAAATTTTCAGCTTGGTGGGAAGCCTCTAGAAGATTTTGCCAAGGCTCTTGCAAATAGGCTCAAATCTCTCGAAATAGCATCATCATCTCTCTATTTCACAGCATGTTTGTTATGGACAGGAAAATTATGGATGTCATCTTCATTGCTAATGATTGTGTTGACACAAGGAAAGGAAATGATGAAGCCAGCCATGATTTGTAAAGTGCATAGAGAAAAAGCTTGCACAGCGTAGATTTACACAAATGTGTGTGTGTGTGTGCGTGTGTGTGTGTGTGTTGGGGGGGGGGGGGGGGGGGTGGGGGGGGGGTGGGTCGAGGCTTGCATCTCAATGGTCCATTTCTCTATCGTGACAACAGCTCTCCATGGCTCTCCAACTAGTTCTTGAAGAGCTCTAGGCCTCATAATTAATGAGATCCTTCTCCACTTTCTCTTCTCTAGGTTAAGCAAACTAATCGTTGGCACATTAAACGTCCCCATCCTCAATTGCTTTTCAGTTGGCACCCCAGGCACCCTGATATCCCACCAATTTGCAAACAACAACACTATCTGTTGTGAAGCATCTTGCTCTTAAGTTGGTGTTGATGCTGTTCTCAAATGTTTTGATGCAAAATTAGGTCTCTGGATCAATTTTAGCAAGGGCACCATTGTTGATGTCACTCTTTCCTACTTCATCAAAATCGAACTTGAGGTCAGTCTTCTTCTCAATCACCTTAATCCTTCGGTCATGGCATTGATTCCAGCCTTCTATTCTCCTTGTATGTTATTGTTTATATTCATCTCCATTCAACTTATTGTGCCAGATCAGTCCCAAAAAAGGAAGCTTCAAAAGAAACTCCACCAGGCTTAGGCTGACGGGAAAACAGCTCTGAATATGATCTGTTGATTTGTTTGTGCTTGGATAAACCACCTGATTGGAAACGAGGTAAATCACCTGATTGACAAGACATGAAAAGAGGTAAATCACCTGATTGGAAAAGATCACCTAAATAACCACCTCCCATGCATCGAGCTCATCACTCCTAGCCATTAATTGTTGCTATCCACCTCCTTTTTGGGCCCATGCTTTCAGTTCAAGATGTTACACCAAAGACAGCCTTCCCCCTGCCAAGACCCCAAGATCCACTTACCAAGCAAAGCATGGTTAACTTCTCACGTTAACCATGCAGAAACTGTATCCATGGGTTGGTTGTTGATGGTTTCGCTCAAAAGAAGATAAAAGGGAGATGAAGAGGAACTCGAACCAGCTAACAAGTAAAAGCTAAAAACATTACACCTAAAATAATGGCCTAATTTTCCCTAGCATTTTATTCTCAGAACAAGTGACTGGTAGAAGAATAAGAAGATGAAGTCTTAGTATGGATGGCAAGAGCACCACCTACTAGAGAGGAAATGTTGGCTACTGAAAACACATTCAATAAGGACATGATAAAATAAAAATACAACTTCAAGGGATGATGGCACATGTTTTTTTGAAGGGAAACAAACACTTCTATTGAAAAGATGCCGAGAAGGCGACAAACTACAAGCTAGCTACAAATAAAGCAAAAAATTTAAATTACAATCTTCAAATTATTTACATGACACGCATTCCAAAATTAAAGATTTGGTCCTTAAGAAAATTTCCGCTTCCTTGCAAGAAGTATTAGCAAGACACCTACTATTTCTTCCCCCCCCCCCCAAAATTGCTCACCATATAACCAAGGCCATCATCCTCCAAACCAGCATCTTTTGTTTTCCAATCCAAACTCCCCATGCCAACTTAGAAGAAACAACTCGACAGATTTGGGCATAACCCAAGACATACCGAAGATTGAAAAGAAGCAGCTCCATGACCTGGCAGTGGTCTTGCAGTTGATGAAGAGATTGTTGGCTGACTCCACACCCCGCATGCACATAATGCACACATTTGGAAGAACCATAGTGCTTCTTTGAAGATTGTCAATGGTGAGAACTCTCTTCCGACTAAACAAGCGAAAGTTGCCACCTACAGAGGCCTACTCGTGGAATGTACGATTGCACCACTCAACAGAAGACTGGGATCACAAACATTTGTAAAAAGATCAAAGCAAGAAACAACCCAACTTGCCCTTGAGCCAAATCATCTTGTCATGCTTGTTACAAACCAAATATAAAGGAGAAGCTTGTTAAGAAGACTTACAAACTCTTCCATTTCTTTGTCATTTAAGTCACAGTGACAAGGGGGCACCAAATAATAGCATTATTTCCCACAATAGAAAAGCACTCAGAAGCTTTAATGTCTCTAACCGTCGATGAGTCTTGCTAGTCTTGGAGATGTAACTTGGAGAGGGTGATCACCGGCCCACACATCTTCCCAAAAGCAAGTTCTCTCACCATTACTTAAGGAGAAGCCTACCCCTTCTCTAACCTCCTTCTTGAGCATAGAAATACCCTTCCATGCACCAGAAGCTCTATACATGGAGGAGTCACTAACCCACCACCATCCTCCATTCTAGCGACCATACTTCCTGAATATGATCTCTTGACACCATGAGCCTTCTTCCTCCCAAAGCGCCACATCCATTTTCTCAAAAGAGCCCTATTCACCATCTCCAAATCCCTAATACCAGCTCCCCCATGCTTTAAAGATTTGCAAACTTTGTCCCATTTCAGCGAGTGGAATTATTTTCTTTCTTTTCTTTTCTTTTTTTCTTTTTTTTTTTGAAGAGTGAATTTTTTTTCTATCATTCAATCCCTGCCAAAGGAAGGCCTTTCTCAATTTCTTGAGCTTGTTGAAGACAGATTTCAGGCATCTAAAAAGGAACAAAAAAATACAAGGGCAGGCTCGAAAGAATAGATTTGACGGCAGGCACATGGAATTGGTTTCATCTTCATGCCAACAATTGGCTATTTTAGTTGACTCAAGCTCATTGCATTCACTGTTTTCCAGCAGAATGAATTGAATTGGTTTCGTCTTCGTACCAACGATTAGGTACATTAGTCGACTCAAGCTCATTGCATCCAATTGCTTGCTTTCATACCAACAATTAGGTATTTTAGTCAACTCAAGCTCAATGCATTCACTATTTTCCAGCTGAATGAATTGAATCCAAGATGTGACCCTCCAAACCTCATTCCAGCACATACATTCAATAGCACGGACCCAGTTTGACATACCTAAGGATTTAGAACTGCCATTTGCTGTTTTCCCTGAACAATTATAGTCTCTTTTGGTTTCTGCAATTGTTTGGCAGAAACAACTACCAGCAAAAACTTATCAGAAGAAACTAAAACAGTACTATGTCAATTCTAACACTGCTAAAAATTGCTTCTCTAGCCAAGCTACCAAGTAGACCATATTTTGTTGAACAATAAGTTCTGGGAACACTATGCCCTTAAAGCAACACAAAATCCAAGCTTTGGATTTATTCAACTGCCCATGCACGTGAAATACAACATAAAACTTAAGAGTGCGGTAAAAGTACATGAGGCCCAACATGATGATCACAAAAAAATGTGGAACTTCCGGGATCATTTATAGAGGGAGATAAATCATTATAAATTATTTTAAATAAACCATTTTAAAATGCCTCAAAGTTTTCACCAAGCAGCCACTAAAATAAGTCAATAGATAGAACAAGAATTGAAAAGGTAGAACAGGAATTAAGGGAAACAGGGGAACCTATATAAGTCATGAATAGAACAGCAAGTCGAGATTTGTTTTTCTTAAAGATAACTTAAATCTTATTAAATGAAAAGCAACAACAGATAGAATAGCATGTCGATTTTTTGTTTCCTGAAAGGGGACTAAAATTTTGTCAACAAAAAGAAGCAACAGGGAATCAATATGGTAAGAGGCAGTTCACAATCCCTCCACTGGGGAAAACTTCAAGATTCAGAAGGTTAAAGAAGAATTGCAGAGCAGAATACAGAACATGGAATTCCCACAACAGCTTTCCATCAAACCAGTCATTCAATTGAGTGACCAAAACCCCACCAATAGAGAACAAATCCCTAAATTTAAAAACAAAAATAAAAAAAATTAAAAGAACAGATCCCATAATCGCCGATGGGTTTTTATGTCATCCTGACCAATCACTTCAGCAATGACAAGATGATGGAAAGAACCTTCACAAATCGTATGGAACATTCTCAAACTGTAAACTGAACTACAAATGGAGGTCAAATCAGAAAGCTAGACAATGAAATGTAATATTGGTAATAATCCCATGCATAATAACCAACCTCGAATTGCTCCAAGTGAGCATAAGCTCCGCTGGCCAGCTTCTTCCTCACAGTGCTGAAATCCATCGGATGCTCTATAACTTCATGGTAGTCAGGCAGCTGCATAAAAGTCATGCCAAATAATTACTCGTTTCTTCATCAGAACTCGCCATCGTATGAGAAACCTTCAAAATCAAATATAAAATGGGAATTGATATCTGCACCCACCCTGTACGACAGATGCATCCTTTTCTCTACTTTTTGCCAATACAATAGCACAAATTCCATACTATTGCGTATAGTAGTACTTATTACATCTGCTGTACTACCAAAAGTGGCAAAAGGATGTATCCATCCAAAAGGGCAGGTATGAAGAAGTGCATATTATTGTTGGAAGTAGTGGTATAACAGCATCAAAAACACACCTCATTCGGATCCACAGGATCAGAGAAGACACCATAAGTGTCTTTCCTGCAATCCACCAGAAAATCTAATTAAATCCAAAATCACAATGAAATAAAAACCAGAAAATTTAGAAAGCAAATAAATAACAGACTCGTCGAAGGATGTAAAACACTCACTTTTGAAGCCTGTCGAGGATAAAAACCAGCAACTTCTTGTCTGGTAATGGCATCGTGGCGCCAGAATCAAGCGGCATCCCTGTTAAAAATAGGCAAATGTAATTAATTAAGTTGCTTAATTAAATCATCATTGACACCTTTTTGCACAATAAGCACAATCAACATCAAACCTGGAGACTGATCCGTCGCTTTCGGGCCAGAATTGTGCCTTTCTGCCTGCATTTTTTCAAGAAAATGACAATGTCCTTTCAGATTTTCAAATTCAAATCAAATATAAAATTTCGAAAATGGATAATTACAATAAGAGACAACAGGAAGAATTTTTTTATTTTTTAATTTTTGAAAAATAAACCCCACAAACTCCAATTTTGCAAACAGAAACCAAAATTCGCTGGAAAAAAAAAAACCCAAATTTCCAGACTGCCACAATGCAGAATCCGCCATTCTCCAAATTTCTGGAAAAAAAAGGTTACCTTTTCCCAAGCCGATCCGTCATTGAGATCCCGATCTTCCGGCTCTGAGCCGGCCACATCATCAATCTTCCGCTTCTTGAGCGGCGTATCACCGTCGGAATCCGATCCATCATCCGATCCGCCGCCGCCGCGAGAGTTCAAAGACGGCGACGGGCGCGACGGCGGCAGCCGGAGGACGAGCTTGAGCTTCTTCTCCCTCCTCTTCTTGCCATTGGAGTCGTCGTCTTCGTCTTCATCTTCTTCGTCATCTTCTTCTCCATCGAGGCCGCTAGGGTTCCGGCGGGTAGATCGACGGCTAGGATTAGGGTTTGGGAATCGTAGGTAAGGGTTAGGGTTAGGGTTAGAATTAGGGTTTGGTTTTTGTGGTTTTTGGGGGTCCTGCTGCGGCTGCTCCTGCTGTTGGAGACGAAGGCTTCGCTTTTGAAGGTCTAAAAGCGAAGGGCGTCCTTTCTTCTTCTTCTTCTTCTCCACTAACTTCTTACCCATCTCTCTCTCCCTCTCTCTCTCTCTCCTCTCTCTCTCTACAAACAGGATTTTTTGTTTTTTATTTTCTTTTTTTCTTTTTCTTTTTCTTTTTTTTATTTTTTGTTTTTTATGAATATGACCTGCGGTGAATTTTGTAGCATAGACGTCTCCAGCATGTGATGACAGAACCCCTGTTCTACCGTACACGTGGAAATATGAATAGAGGAACGGAATCATCCATTTGATGGGACATAGATTGGATGGTTTATTGGACAATCACAGCATGTATTTTGTAACAATCTTTTTCTTATGAATATGAACCGTTGATTGTTGTTGTGTTCTTTTGATCTTTGAAGGAAAGCGTTGGATGACAACGGTCAACCAAAACTGTGAGATGGTTGAAAGTTAGGCTATTGAATGTAGGGAAAACTCGGTTGACGGTCTGATCATACAATTCTTACTGCCACGTGTACGGTGGAATGGAAGCTCCGTCGTGTTTTGATTTTGCTGTTGTAAGTTAAGGTGCTCGCGCGAGTATGATTTAATCGTACTCGGTTGACGGTCTGATCATACAATTCTTACTGCCACGTGTACGGTGGAATGGAAGCTCCGTCGTGTTTTGATTTTGCTGTTGTAAGTTAAGGTGCTCGCGCGAGTATGATTTAATCGTACTCTCGTCCGCATGGTGGTACGGTATGGTGGCGCAATTTAGGGCTGTAAATGGTCGGGTTCGGGGCGGGTTTAGCCAAAACCAGACCCGCCCATTTATTAAATGGGTCTGGGTCCAAATTTTAGACCCAGACCTTTTTACTAAATGGGCGGGTCCGGGTCGGGTCTGAGTCAGCCCATCAGACCCATTTATAAATGGGTCCGGGTCTGGTAGAGGGAGATCCACCCAGACCCATTTATAAATGGGCCGGGTCTAATGGGTCGAGGTCTGGATCAAGTATGTAAGCATTTTACAAGGCTTAAGATCGGGTCTAGACGGGTTTGGGCTGGACGGGTCCCTTGTAACATAGACCAAACGCGCCCACTTACTAAATGGGTTTGCGTCGGGTCGGGTCGGGTCAGGTCGGGTCGGGCCTAATATAAAGGAAACCAAACCCAAACCCGTTTAACAAATGGGTCTATTCTTGGACCCAGACCCGTACCATTTAACAAATGGGTCGGGTCTGGGTCGGGTCTAAATGGGTTGGGTCTGGGTACCCCATCCGGTCCACTGACCCATTTACAGCCCTATGGCGCATGCGGTGTTGTTTCGTGTGAGATGGACCGGACACACGTGTATGGGATCAAATAAAAGGCTTCGGGACTACGTGGACGAACGACTTAGTACGTCACTCCATGTTTCATGTTAGGGCAAAAAAACAGGCTGATTCAACTCTCAGGCGACCGATAAATTCACGTGCGGTGGACCACCTGATTGTTGGAAAACTGGTGTTATATAGTAAATCTTTCGTCTTTATTAGTCATATGACTCAGACGAATGAATTCGATGGCATATAAACACTACGGTGAGCAATATAAAATATTGATGGTAGGCGTTTCGTTCCAACTTTTCTTTATTATGTGGTCCACCTGAGTGTTGGATTATCTCGATTTTTGGCGTAAATATTGAATTTAAGACAGCCTACCTGATGGACGGGGTGGATCTCATGAAGGTTACACGTGGCTCTCGATTGATGAAAGTAACCTCGATCGGTACCTAGTCGCGAAGGACGGTCGTCCAGTTTGGTAATTAATGGGGTAGTTGAACCTGAGCCTGTCAACAAGTGGGCCACCGTTGAGTGGGAAAAACTATCGGTTGGAAAGGGTTGACCAAAACGACACTCGATGTACCTTTCTGGCCCACCTGATTGCATGAAGTTTTGTCCAGGCCATCCAAATATTGTGCCCCAGCTGATGAATGGCTGGATCTTGCGCACGCAGGCCAAGTCCACTGCGAAGCCCCGCCATATCATGCGAACAAGTGCGCGTGTCACACGTGTACGAGATCCAGGCCGTTCACCAGGTGTGCCCAACGCTTACATCCCTCGCCTAGAGATATCGCCGGTCCAACAATAATGGGCCTATGTGACTATGGTAATATATATATATATATATATATATAAAAGGAAAAAATCACGTTTGAAGTGGATCACACATGATGGGCCCACTGATGAATGGCCGAGATCTGGCACGTATGCTGCAAGTAGGGTTCATTCTACCCGAGCACGTGTACGTCCTATTTCTGGTCATTTTAAGGAGGGTGGCACGTGAGAGTGCGAGTGGCAATTGCTTAGGAACGCGAGTCGCCAAGAAGAAGCTCGTGTGTTTGGAAGCTAAGTGCGGCCCACAGAGATTCCGTGAGAAATCCACTCCGTCTCTCATAAGAGCCCAGAAATGGGACAGATCCAAAACTCAGGTGGACGACGCGGATGAAACTGCAGGGAATGAACGCCCATTATTGGAAACTTTGTGAGGGCCACAGAAGTTTCAGATCAAGCTTCTATTTCTGCGTACAGCTTATCCCAGCCGTAATAACCTTTTGAACGGTTTAGATGATATATAAACATCATGGTAGGCTACAGAAAGGTTTCAACTGTGGACGTTTCATTAACACTCTTTCTTGTTGTGTGGCCCACCTGATTTTTGGACTCTTGTCCTGTTGTAAACAAAATAAACCGATGGACGGAGTGGATGTCACACGGAAATCTGTGGGGCCCACTTAGATTCCGGTAGGCGGGAGCCGTAGGCAATTCGCACCACTTGCTTTGTTGTTTGTGGGCGCTGCACGTGAATATTACGTCAGAATGGGACCGGAGACTGGAATCTGTGGTTGTAAGGGGAGCTGAGGAGATGAAGACGGTTTTACCAAAGAAAACCTTCGATACTCTGGATTAGCGGGCTGTTTCATACGCATGCATTGAAAAATATACACGTTGACAGAATATAACTCAATTTCAACCGTCCAAGTGATTTCCATCTCAAATGGATCAATTAGGTAATGTTTTAATGTTTTCCACGGCATATTGGCTGAAGTCTTATGAACGGCTAAAATGAAAAGCAGTTAGTGGTCCAATTTTGGCAAATAAATTTACATTGATCAAAGGCTAGGATTGTTCAATTGATTCTATTTTTGGGTTATGATGTATCTACATGGTGTCCCATGATTTAAACAAAGGTTAGCTATGTGCGGCGGTGTGTACTAATATGTAAAAGTTTAGGTTCACGAGTATGAACCACCATGCTCCGCACGAGTATCATATACCTGATGGTACTAAAATAACCCGAGTATTGTTCAAAATTACAAGATCACCCTTTGTTGGCTTCTGCTCTTCGCCTATTAGTAGTTGATTCGGTCCATCTCGATGCATGGGTGGGGAAGTTCCTGCGCTGGGAACCTAGGTGGGCACACCGTATTTTTTTTGATAAATCCATCCCGTCCATCCGTTTTTTGAGATCTTTGTAGTATATGATACAAAAAATTAGACGGATCCAATATTCAAGTGGGCCGAAAACGTGAGGATTGAACTTCCACAGTTGAAATACTCATGGGGCCACATAAGTTTTGAATCAGGCTAATATTTGTGTTTTCAGTTTATACCAGTAGGAATGATTTTACGAACGGTATGGATGGCATATAAACATCACTTTGGACCTAGGGAGGTTTCAACGGTAGAAATTTTCCTACCAACCTTTTCCTTTATTGCGGCACAATTAAGCCTTCGATCCAGTTCATTTTTGTTCTTAGGTCCTAAAATGAGCACAAAAAACAGATGGCCGGGGTGGATTTCTCACAAACATCACGGTGGACCCCACCTACGTTCCCAGTTCAGGAAGATCCTGAGAAAGCCTTCCGCAGGAAATCCGCGTCCACACCAGCGTTGCACACGTGGCGTACATAGACGATGACGGAACTACTTATTCAGTAGGCCCACTAGAGAATGGACCATGGATAAAACGTCACTCGCTTTGGACTACTAAATCCGTGCCGTGCAAACGGAGCAATGTAAAAGAAAAAAGAAAAATCAACGGATCGCTTTTAATGAGAAAATGATCATTTAATAGTTAGTTGGTCAGCCAACGGGATGCATGGTTGTCATCATCATACGAATGAGAAGCCGGCCTATCCTGCACGTGCCTGGAGCGGATTAGGTGAGACGCCGGATCCACCGAGGTGGGTGGGACCCCTGACGGGGGGCTCACAGTGATGTATGTGACTTAAATCCACACCATCCAACCATTTTGAAAGATCAATGTAGGGTGTGATACCAAAAGTGAAGCTGACTCAAATCTTGGGTGGACCACACCATAGAAACAGTGGTGATTGAATCTCTACCATTGAAAACTTCATGGATTTCACCGGAATGTTTATTTGCCATTATTTTCCACCCATCCTGTTGATAAGGTCACAAACATCTAGATGAAAAGACCACATAAATATCATCTTGATCCAATGCTTTGTGGCCCACAGGAAGCTTCTTTATGGTCAATCAGCGCTGCATCTGAGATTTGGAACTGATTCATTTTTTTGGATCATGCCCTAAAATGAACTTTCAATATGGATGGATGGCATGGATGTAGTCACAAACATCACTAAAATGAACTTTTAATATGGATGGACGGCATGGATGTAGTCACAAACATCACAGTGGCCCCACAGTCAGGGGTCCCACCAACATCGGTGGATCCGGGGTCTCACCTAATCTGCTCCTCACGTGCCAACTTGCACTTGGGTTGGATTTGGGACATTCATTGGCTAGAACTGCCTTTTTTTGGGACATTCATTGGCTAGAACTGCCTTTTATGTTGTTTATCTTAAGCCTTTTAGGACCCTAGGAAAAACAAACAAAGAAACGTTGTTTCATTGGAAACTTGGAACTGCCTTTTACTGTTATTTATTTTTAAGTCCTTTTTGGACCCATGGATGTACAAACAAAGAAAATGGTGTCTCGTGGGAAGCCTTTTTTTTTCTTCTAAAGTGTATGAAGTCACTTCCCATTAAGGTGTTCAGATGCCGTAAGCTTTGAAGTTGCGAACGACTTTCATTTCAGGTGGCGTTTGTTTCTAAAACTTTTTTTTTTTTTTTTTTTTTGGGGGGGGGGTTAGTTCACACACCCCATTGTTAGTACACCTACCCACCATTGTTATGGTGCATTTGGTAAAACTTAATTCTACAACTTATCACTAAAAAATCTTATTTTCAGTGATTTTAGTAATTTAGACCGTTTGGTAACTAAAAAAATATAAGTGCTTAATTGAAAAAATCACTTAAATTAAGCGGATTATTTTCATCCATGCCAACTTAACTTAAAGTTTATAGTTGAATGCATTAAGTGGTTTTTCTTTAAAATTTTAGATAAAAATTGACAAAAGATTATCCTTATTAACATTTAAAACTGACAAGATTATCCTTCTTTGTTTACTTTCTCATCCATGACACCATCCCACGCAAGTAGGCCTGCACATGGGTCGGGTTAGGGTCGGGTTGGGCCCAACCCTGGACCGAACCTAAAAATATTTAAAGATCCAGGTTTCGGTCCAGGTCGTAATCGGGTTGGGCTTACCCAACCCTAACCCTACCCTACTTGTAAAAGGGTCAACCCTAACCCTACCCTACCCTATATGCTGAACTAGGTCGGGTCGGGTCGGGTTAGGACTATGTTTCTATGGTGTGGTCCACCTAAGATTTGAGTCAACTTCATTTTTAGTATCATACCCTAAAATAATCTTTCAAAATAGTTGGACAATGTGGATTTAAGACACATAGTCAGGGGCCACCCACCTTGGTGGATCCCGGATGTCACCTAATCCGCTCCCTATGAGTGTGAGATGAGCGCAGCTTGGGTGAGAGTCGGTGAGACCCAGAACCAGCCATGTGGGTGAGACCCTAACCATGAGGCTCACCTCGATGTATATATTGTAAATCCATACCGTCCATTTACATTTCCAGATTATTATAGGACATAGTCCCAAAAAGGAAGCAGATAAAAGCTTTAGGTAGACCACACCACAAAAATCAGTGGTCATTGAACTCCCACCATTAAAAGATTCTAGAGTCCACCATAATGTTTATTGACCATTCAACCTATTGATAATGCTATATAGATATTTTTAAAAGCAATAAACTAGTATAAATGGGGCGGTTCGGGTCGGGAAGAACGGGTCGAGGTACGGGTCGGGTCGAGCAGAACGGGTCGGGTCGGGCGGGTTTGGCATGTACCCTAAACCGTATCTAAATTAAAAACAATCCAGCCGCATCCACTCGGGACTAGACCGTTTTCTCAGCCGGGTCGGGACGGATCGCGTTTCTACCGGGTCGGGTCGGGCGGGTTGGGCGGTTTAACGGGGCAGACGTGCAACCCTACACGCAAGTACTAAAAGTCACCAAATTCTATAAGCCCCAACATAATGTATGTATTATATCCACACAGTCTATCTATTTGGAGACATCATTTTAAGACATGAGCCCAAAAATGAGACAGGTCAAAACCTCAGGTGGACCACACCACTGTAAGTAGCGGGGACAATGATGCCCACCATTGAAACCTTCCTAGGGCCCACCATGATGTTTATTTACCATCAACCCTATTCATAGAACACGAAGACCTGGATTAAGTGAAAACACAAATATTAGCTTGATCCAAAACTTTTGCGACCGCAATAAGTTTTCAATGGTAGTTTTCAGACAAATTACCAAACAGATTTTTCAGCTCTTGTAAGTACTTAAATTTAGCACTTTAAGCTCTCAGTACTTAAATTAATTTTCAGGATTAAATTTTCAATTTACCAAACAACACCTTAGTCACATCACAATGTTAGCCACCCCCACTAGGGGAATCAATGCCATGACCTGAGTGTTGAAACGAGCCTATCTTCACTCAGTCTGCCACTTGAGCTATGGACTTAGGTGTGTTTCTAATCTATAGCTTGTAAATGCAGGCAATTGAGTAAAATCATTACTTACCATTGTAAATGATATGAATTTCCTCCATTTCACTCCTGTTATTTCCTCTACTTAATTTCAAAAATGAATGATGAAATCAATCATCATTGTTAATTCTTAGTGTTTGATTTTTTATTGAAAGAGGGAAATGCAAATGTTTTCCATAGTATGGTGCTCTATAGACTGCCTGCTCTGCTACTCACCTGGTTAACCAGGGCATGTGTGATTGGTCCATGTAATATTGTGCACTTGATCGATGCGGCCATGCACTTGGATGTCGGAACTGATGTCCTAGGTGAGACTCTCACGCAGTTGAATTGTGTCAATGTTTGTCCATTATATCCAGGTCGTCCATTGTCATTTTTTTAAATAATTCACGACCATATGAAATTGCTACCACATATAGGTTTCATTTGGTGGGTCACCATAGTTGATAAAAAAAAAAAAAAAAGATATCGAACTCTTGCCGTCAACCTATTTCTAGGGTCTATGTGGGGAGTTTGTTGAAGAGGACGAAGAGGTGCATGGAAATTCAAAGGCAAAAAACCCACCGTGAAGTCTAGAGATGAAGACATCAATGAAATGAACTTCTTATATGGTTCGCTAAATGTGAGGAGTACCAATTCGAGTGCACGTTAGAACTATTATAGCTGCAAAAACGTCTCGTCTTAGCCTCGAGAATCGCTTGGGATTTCTCTTTGATTTCCGATGGAAATCACAAAGAAATCCCCCTGCAATGAGTGTAAATACCCAACTGAAAGTTGCTTGTAATTACGGTCTCTACCAAACACTCTCCATTTGTAATAATTACTTAGTTATGCCTTCTTACATGCATTTTCCACCATTTATAGCAAAACAAACACCCCCTTAAAGTGACTTTCAACAAAGTCAACTATAGAGAAGTGACTTCTCACCTTAGCCACATAAAGTTTATGGCAATTTTGCTTGTGCTTATAAAGTAGTTTCTTTCATAAACACCACCTATACATGACTTTTTTTTTACTTACAGGCATCAAAACGCCCCCTTAAAGCCTGCTTAGATCCATGGAAAACAAGGATGAAGAAGGCATAGGTGTTGGTCGAGTCTAATACTGTGTCTGACTCTGCCTTACCCGATAACCTACTAGGACTTGTAACGCCCTAGATTTTCGCTAACTTGATGATTTGAAGTCCTTGGGCATTACCTTTGATTTTTTCAATTAGAATGTGTGTTCGTGCGAGTATTTGCATGTGTTTGGGACTAAATGAGTGATTTCACCAAGGGGAGGAAGGAATTAGCTTAGGAGTTGGAAAATCCCATAGTTAGGAAGTGTTTTTTGACCGATCTGTCCGGCTTGTGTACAACACTGTATCACTCATACATCTAAAATATTTTTTTTTTACTAGACTTTAATATTTTAACATACTTTTGATTTATCAAAAGTTATGAACGGTTAGAATTTGCGAAAAAACTTGTTTTTAGAAAGGTGTTACTTTTCAAAAATGTCGAAAAGTTGCGATTTGTACTAGGAGTGGAAAATTAAAATCTTTATTATTGAGAATTTGATTTTTTTAACTATTTTTATTAAATCCAAATCAGGAATGCTTCCTTATTTATATGAAATAACTTAAAGTAAATGAAAAAATAAAGATAAATATGGCATTTACTTAAATATTAAGGCATGTAAAGAAGCAGACATTATTCAGGGGGCCAGTGGAACCATGGCCTTTTATAAAAACTAGGCAAGAAGAAAATTTCTGAATAGTCAGCTTTAGTGCACCGAAGGGTGCCTTCGAGCTGAGCCGACCATGCAAGATTATACCGAGGGAAGGCTGGGAATAGGGCCCTCATTGTGCCAAAAGATCGTCCAGCGGGCTTCGGTCTGAGCCAAAGGGCTTCAACTCGAGCCGAGGCACTTTGCCTCATTTCGAGTTTTTTGAGTTTTAGGAGCTTTGATGCACCGAACCCGATGGATTTTGTTTTTAAGTTGGGTTTTAAAACCCTGTTCGAACCTCTCTCTCCCATTTCTTTTCTTCTCTTTTCTACCTTAAGCAACCATAAACCCCCAAAACCCTTTTAACCCTCTTCCTAGCTTTCCAAACCTCTTTTCTCCTTCAAATCCTCCATAAAACCCTTAGGATTCTCGAATTTTTATATTTTTCCGACCTCTACGCTCGATTTCTCATCTTCTATAGCTAAGATTTGTTGATTTCAGGTCGAATTCTTCAACCCTTACTAGGTAAGAGGTCTTTAACCTTATTCAGGAGATTTCCTCTAACTTTCTTGTGTTTTGGAGCCATTAGGGTTGAAAATCTCCTCTTTTTTCTGTCGTTTCTAACAAACACTAATTTTAGGGTTTGTTCATGCTAGGTCTTGGACCTCTATTGGTTGTTGGGAGTGGCGCATACTATTGATTCTGATGCCACTGTTGAAATTATACTTGATAGTATATCTCGTGCCATCACAGAAAGTCCAGGGTATTCCCGAGCTCTTGACTTCTACCACTGCAAAACATCAAAATCTTCTTCTTGTAACCTTATGACTAGCTCATTTAAATACTTCTCCACTTCTGATTCAATTTCCTGCATCTCTATTTCTTCTTCATTTAAGAAAGACATAAAATCACGAAGTTGCTTTCCTCCAGTAAAAGTACTATACCTAGATTGAGGAGTAACTACCGTGCTAGATGTTGTGGCGAAAGTACCAACATATAAAGTGAGTAGCTCTTCAACTGAAGCACGAATAATGACGGTCTCCGCTGAAACTCTTTCAGAATTAGAATAAAGCGACTTGAAAACATACCTAACCATTGTTATCGTGTAGTGTTAATCTATAACAACTGCAATTGCCATTAAGAAATAATAGTTGGCCCGATACTTATTAAATTTCGTTTGCATTCCCAGAGCCATAACTTGTAAAAAAATATGGACCCTCATCAGCACACTTTTTTAGAGCATCCATAATGAAAATTATTTATAAAAGAAACTGATTTGTCGTAGGATACTTATTCTCTAAGAAAATCTTCGTGCGGTCGTAAAAAAAAAAAAAAAAACTTTGAGGAACTTGTGAACATGTTCAGCTTTCGTCCAGTCTTCATCACTAGGCATGTATGTGTACATTTTATCACGTGCCACAAGTTCAGGGAATGCAATTCTAAATTCTAAAGCAGTATCCAACATTTCATAAGTTGAATTCCAGTGGGTGCAAACATCTAACTTCAACTATTTTTTACATTTCAAACCCAGACGTTGGATTATATCATTCCACATATTCAGTCTTGAGGGTGACCTCCTTATAAATTTGACGTTATCTCGTATGTTGGCGATCGTGGAGTCAATTGCATTCAACCTTTTTTGTACAATCAAGTTCAGTATGTGAGCACAACATCTAACTTGGAATATTTTACCATCAAAAAATAAATTTTTAGCTATCTTGAACTGATTACGTAAGGAAAAAACTAAAGAGTCATTAGAAGAGGCATTATCTAAAGTTATTAAAGAGATTTTCTTTTCAATGCCCCACTAAACGAGACAATTGTAGATGCAATCCGACATTACCGTACCAGTATGAGGAGGAGAAACATAGCAAAAGTTTATAATATTCTTTTGGAGTTTTCAATCTATGTCAACGAAGTGTGCAGTTAATGACATGTATTCATTTCTTTGATTCGATGACATCCACATATCTGAAGTCAAATTTATTCTTGATACGGATGCTAAAAGAGCTTTCAAGTTTGCTTTCTCAATTGCATACATCTTCAGACACTCTTTTTTCACAGTAAGACGAGAGACCTTCTCACATTTGGGATTAAGGAATTTATAAAATCCTGTAAAAATATTATTTTCTATCATCCTAAACGGCTTCTCCTCAGTTATCATCAATCTTGCATACAACTTTTTCAACTTTTCCTTATCACACTTATAGTTGGAGACTGTAGCTTGAGAGTCGTCATTTTCATAAGCGGTAAATGAAAGCAGCTGCTGAACTCCACCAGTCGACTTTCTTGATCTCTTCACGCATTTATTTAGATGCCTTTAATAATGGGTAGTAGAAGAACCAGAATGCTTGCCGTAAAATTTTTTATAATACTTGAATCTAACCTTAACCGAACCATCTGGTTGCATGATCTCATCGAAAAATTCTTATACCACTGATCTTTTTTTTTTTTCCTTTTATTGAACCTGAAGTCGTTTCAACTTTGTTTTCCATCGCATCTCCCTTCACAATAAGAGAAGATGTGATTAACGCACCGGCACCGACACCAAGGGTACTTGGGTTTTCTTCACCAGTCATCTATAAATTAAAAGAAAATAAAGGTAACGTAATATTAGAGCAGGGTTGAAGCAATCAGTCAATCACATTTATATGTGTATATAAATATATAGTACAAATAATATTAGGGCCCCTCCATAAACTGCAAGACACAACTGTCTCAAATAGTCCCTTAATTAATAAATTTGTCGGGATATATACATATACACAATTATAGATTGTCCCTAATTATTTGAAATTTTGTTTGCTAATTGTCTATAAATAGCTTACATATTCCTACTTGTCTCTATGCAGAAGTGTTAATTATCTCTATCTCATTCAATAACATACTATGTACTGTTCTCATACAGTTTACATGCGAGCCGAATTTTCGGCAGCATATCCCTATATTCTCTAGATATATGTAAAATTCAATACTAATTAGTTACCACATGTAATCCATTATACATTGATAGAGGTAACCAATCAGTAAAGAACCACATATCTGAAGAAAATATAAGGAGATGCTATCAAAATTTCAACTGCATGTAAACTTAAAACGAGGACAATTTAAGTACATGGTATAGTACCGAACTGTTCAAAATGGGATAATTTAGGAATTCATAAAGAACAAGCATTTCCAGTTGAATGACTGTACTTGTTCAATATGAATTCTTAAACAGGAGGGATACATTGTTAAATCACTAAGTGGCCTAAATACTAATTAACAATATCATTTAACAAAGAATTATAAGCATAAACATTTAAAGAATAAATATCAAAATATATAAGAAAAAGAATGAGATAATGATTTAAAGTACAAATATGGAAAAATAGAAACATAAAATGTACCTAAAAATTTATTAAACAAAGAGAAAAGGAAATATCTGATGGAACTTCAATCTTAAAGATTTAAAATATAGATTAACTTTCTATGAATTGAATAATATAATAACCTACCTGATAGTTCGAATCTAATCTTTAGGTTCTTAAATTGCTTTGAATATGCTAGTCGAAAGTTTAAACCAACGCTACAAAGAAAGACTAGTCAAAAGTCTGAATACTTCTAGTGATGGAAGGCAGCTGTAAATACATATTTTCCCATGAATTAAAATTTTATGTTTAAAATTAATATCAAGCCGGCAAATTAGTATTTTTGAAACGGAAAAGCGTATATTAATTTTTATGCCACAATTGCATGTGTGCATAGACAAATTAGATGAAATGGATGGAATTAAGAACAATTGAGGGCATTTGATCTTAAAATCAACCCTTCTCCCTCCCACCTAATTTGTGGATTAGCTTGATTTTTGCATTGGGTGCACATTATGTAGGTATCACCTGTCAAATGGGTTGCATGTCATGAGCGCACACCATGTGGGGTCCCACAATAGCTAGTTCGGGATGACCAAGTCCAAACATACAAGTGGGCCTTGCCTTAAATCTCTTCCATCAATTGGTCGTCTAATTGATGTCTGAAAAAATGAGTAGCTACAAAAAAAAAAAACAAGGGTAGTACACATGGTATAGGAAAAAGGCTGGCAATTGGACGGTTAGGTTCACTCACTTGAGGATGTTCTGAATGGGCTGACGGAGCCCACTACCCAAAGGGGTATTGGGTCACTGAATGTTAGGTCCACCTGTTGGTTTCAGGTCACCAATCAACTAGCTACACATCTATAGTTGGCCCCATTATTTGGCGGATTAATTTAAGTGGCATAAATCCACGTAAAGAACGGTAGTGGATTGCCTCCTACCCTCGCCTGGACGGTAATCTGTCTAGGAAGATGCTATGTGGAGACCACCTTAATGTATCGGTTTCATCCACGTCGTTCATACATTTTTACACATAGGCTATGAGATTGAAAATAAGGCAGGTCCAAAGCTCAAGTGGATCAAACCAGAGGAAGCAGCGGTGATAATGACACTCACCGTTGAAGCCTTCCCAGGGCCCACTGATTTACAATTCTACTTGTTCATAAGGTCATATAGACCAGGATAAAGGGAAAACACAAATATAGGCTTGATCTAAAACTTTTGTAGATCCCAAGAAGTTTTTAATGGTGTCCGTTCAATCCCCCCTGTGTTGTCCACTCAAGGGTTGGATCTGCCTAATGTTGGGTTCATATCCTAAGATGATATGGAGAAATGGATGGACGGCATGGATGAAGCACTTAAATCACAGTGGGCCCCACAAAGAAAAAAATAAATACCCATAGTCCATAGAAGATGCAAGCTGCTTCCGTACAGATTCACATCTGCCATTGTACAAAAAAGTGCTTTCTTAGTATGTGATGGCGACATACACAGGATCATGAGTTGCGATGGAGGCAAAACCAACTCATGCCATGTGTATTGTGTATAACAGATATGCCTCTTTCTAGATAGCATATATCGAAACAATCTTGTAATAACCATTCCCAAATCTTTCTTTTCTCCACTCTCTCACATTAAGAAAAAGTACAATAACAAAAGCTATGGAGAGAGGGAGAGAGAGGATACAACAATGGAGAAAAGTTATCCTTCCACTATTGCTACTCTTGATTCTACCACAACCAGCAACATCAATAGGGGAAGGAGAATGAGGGGGGGGGGGGGGGGGGGGGGGGGGTTCCAAACTCCAATGAATTTGGGAAGGAGAATGAGAAGAAGAGGAAAATGGGAAGGTGGGGCAGTCGGCCGGTCCTACAAAATTAGTTTTTTTTTCACAACTATTTATACTAAAATGAGTCACGCCTGAGTCGAGCCGAGTTTCGAGTTGAGTGACCTAGTGCTCAAACTCGACTCATTTTTTTACTCGAGCTCCTAAATGCACCTCACCTTGACTCATCCCATTGAGTCGAGGCAAGTTTTTTTGAGTCGAGTCAATCAAGTTTCTCGACCTAACTCGGATCATGACCAGCCCTGGTGCTAACTCCTGCCCTTTCATTCTCGCTCTTCACAATATTGTTGCCCTATCCTGCAAACTCAACTCTTTCAAAGATTACTCAATGGGGCTCCCTACTCCTCTTCCCCCTTAGGAGGAATTTGCTATACTCAAAGGTGTTGAATTACCTCTAACGACCTCCCTCCTTGACAAATGGAATTGGGTGTGCATTGCAAAGGAAGCCAACCAAGACCACGAGGTTTAGCACAATACCCTAGTTCATGCGGCTGAAGGATTTGAATCGACACGGTCAGTAGCCTGAAGGACAGTGTTTTGATCTCAAAGGGAACACATTCAGTTGATGGTTAGTGTAAATCACGCGAAAGCTACGCCATCCTTCAGTAGGAAGAAGTAAACTCTGTTCATAAGCGTATATCTAAGATGGCAGGTCTAGCTTTCGAGGAATAATAGGTGAGGGCGAAGGTGAATGATTTGAAGGCTCGACTCCTCCAGCTATTGCAAGATTAGGCTTCGCATCTGTTGTCAAGGCCCTGGCTTCTTGGTCGCTTTGCCATATTTATCCATCTTTACCATTTATTGAACTCAAATTTAATTTCCTATCATGCACTAAACAGCTATAAGTAATTTATTTAGAGGTAGATGATCATTATAACTTATATTATTGCGCTTATGTGGCTTTGTGTGCTTTTACATTTTCTTTAATTGATGGTTATGAATGAACATCATGGGTGAATGAGTAATGGTTTACGTAGACTAAACAACATAAGTACTTATGTTTGAAATTACGCCTTTTGGATCAACACACTTATAAAGGCGCGTGTGTGCAGAATCTTAAGGAACAACTAAAATTATGACTAAGTCCTGGGGGGGGGGGGGGGGATCAGGATCTTTTGAAATTCTTTTCGCCTACTTAAACAGTTTAACAATATAAACTAAGCAAGAACACTTCAGCTTCCAAGCCTAAGTGGGTCCAATAACAAGAATAACATATGATTAAAGCAATTAATGACTTAGTCTAAGCAAGCATAGATTATCAAATGATTATACTAATCAACCTCCTAATTTATGCAACTTAAGTAGACTATGAGAGGATGGATCATATAAGCTCAAGTCTACTCAAGAAGTAAAAGTACATCTTGTGTGTGTGGATGTGCCTAACAAGTGCCTAACATACTTTCTAATTAAGCATTCATAATTAAACAATTAAACACAATGCATAATAAGAAATATGCTTAAATACAATCACAAACACAACGATGTATAATAGTTCGACTTGGGGTCTACTCCACTCCCTATTCAAGTACTCAACCCCTTTGAGTATACCGGCATTCACTAGGGAGTTTAAATCTGGTTCCTCCCAACTAAGGTGTTTTAACTCGGATCCACCCAACCGGAGAGTTTATAGGTTCCTCCCAACCTACACGTTCACACCCGTGTTGGTGGCTCCCATTGGAGACTTGTTTAGGCTTACTCAAGCTAAGGTCTTACAACCGAACCTCAATTTAGACTTCACTCACGATTCATGGTCCTACAACCGAACCTCATTGGTTTTAGGCTCTACAACCGAACCTAGCGTTTACTCCCTCCTGAGGCTCTCCACTTAGAGACTCGATTCGATCTTACAACCAGGTCTAACTCTTACAACCATGTCTAAGTCCTACAACCGAACCTATCGAGTTTGACAAACAAACTCTACACTCAATTTCCACCAGAAATAGAGTGGATGGACTCTTACAAATTGACAACATTACTTGTCAGATTTGAGCCCCGTTATAGCGCTGCTTCGGGTTGCTTTTTCTCTCTCTCCCGTGCTTAAATCAGCTCCCCTTGTGCTCCCCGATGTTGATGCCGTGGCGTCGTCAATGCTCCAGCTCCAACGATCAATCCCCTTGCATTTGCTCTTCTTAAGATGTCCAAGGTGGATGAGAGGAAGGTTTGAGATCCCTACAACTAATGAAAATGGTTGCCTAGAGAGTCACACCTACAAGGATCTCGTCATAGAGTTTTGGATAGGGATTTCACTATCAAGATCAATCCAAACTCTAGAGATAAAAAAGGGACAAGATCATCTTCAACATGAGCTTAAAATGCTCTAATCTTGTGATGAATCATAAGGAATATGCCTTGTTAGGGTTAGGAATAAAGCTTCTAAAGGTAAGCAATGGTGGTAGCTTCTATCTCCTCAAAATCTCTCATTTGCCCAAAAATCAATCCCCCTGCCTTTGTAGATTTTCTTCCAATAATAAAAAATGTCAGATTCGCGCATCTCTGATTGATCGGAAAAATGTCTGAATGATCGGAGACCTATCCGAATGATAAAAAAATTTGTCCAGTGAATTTTTTAAATTCTCAGGAACAAATTTTTATTGATAAGAAGGACCACATCTGATTGATTAATGGCTCTGTCCGATTGATAAAAAAACTGTCCAGAGAGTTTTGAAAATGCTCTTAACCATATTCCGATTGATTGGAGAAACTGTCTGATTGATCGGAGTCCCATTGGAACTGATGTATGATTGATCAAAGATCAATCGAAAACTGCTGTTTTGGCTGATTTGTTTATAGCAGCTTTCACATCTTTTATTAACCTAATTTATCATGTTTTTCTATATGATCTAAAGCTAATGAGGATGACTATGGGTATTCCTAGTTGGTCAAAGTCATCTAAGAGGTTTTGGGTGCTTTGGTCCAAAGGGTTAGGGTCACCACGGCATCTCATTTATCTGTTCTTCTTCCTTGATGCTTCTTGTCCACTTGAGTCTTCAGTCTTCAGCTTGCCAAGGTTCAACCGACATTATAACACATGGACTCACGTGATTGATGATAAGTACCTAATATTGTATAATTAACCCTGGTTGTTAAGGGTATTGTCACTGTTTTTCTAGTTAATTATCCCTCATTAGGTGAATTTTCTGTCTTCAGGTGGTCAGGAGAGGTTGGACAAGATCCGAGCCAACCAAGGCGATTAAAGGCCCTAAAGTGACCAAGATAAAGTATGTGGCGATCCTGAAGAAAATCAGGCCGTAAAGATCAAATGATGGATCATGTTCTATGGTGGACCGCACCACAACCACTCATTGGAAGTCCAGGATGTGCATGTTTGATGGTAGTGATTTAGAGATCACACGAGTTTGAACGGTCAAGATTGGATGTCCACATGTGGGGTCCGCCATGCATCAAACGACAAGCCGAGGAACTGCAGCTCAGTCAGCTCCACTCACTCATGTGTGATCAACTGGATCATCTGGACCGTCCACAACACATGTGAAATGTCTGGACCGTCCAATCCATTATCCACCGACGTCTCAATGCTCATATCCATCCATCGTACGACCCACCTTCATCTCATCCATCCATCACGACCAGATGGAGATCAAGCTCCAGCGTCCATCATGGTGACCCCACCAAGACTGGACATCCAAACTCAAACAGTAGCTGCCCTTCACTCCAGCCATTCTTCCAGTAGGTCCCACCTTCATCTACAGCAGCTGGAGCATCCTCAATCCCCACTGTCCACCTCCAACACGCAGTGGAGATTAACTCCATGTCCAGTGGTGGACCACATCATGCGGCAGCAGTGCTGCATCCCTTTCTCAGCTACATCATCCAAGCAGTGGACCCCACCAGTGTCCGTCCATTTCAACCTACGTCCAACAGCAGCCCACTCTCCACACGTGCTAATGGAGGAGAATTCAATCTCTAGCAGATGAATGGCCCAGATCTCACGTACATCCATCTCACCACCAGCTGATCAGCCCATGACCGTCCACAGCAGCAATCCAACCATCTGACGAACAGATCACAACAACTCCATCTGCACCATCCAATCCACGCCTTAGCTCAAGCACGTCCAGCATGTGGAAAACCTCCATCAAGCAAGTGTGGACCCCATCTCCAAAACTCCAGCCGTCCATCACACAACGAGGTGGACCCCATCAAAAGGAAGTTGCTCTTCATCCTCCATCTAACATGTAGAAGCAAGAGAGGAGCTCTCTCTCTCTCTCTCTCTCTCTCTCTCTCTCTCTCTCTCTCTCCACACATGTGTAAGGCTTGGAATTGCAACCTCACCACTCCAAGCCCAAACCAAAAGAAAAGTTTGTTTTGGGCATTCCAAGCCTAACTCCTAACCCAAACCTAAAAAGCAAATCTATTAGCTTGGAAGTGCCACCTCATCATCCAAGCCTAGCTCCATTCCCAAACCTAAAGAAACTTTTGGTTTAGGCTTGGAGTGCCACCTAGGCTTGGAGCCTCCCAAAAAGTTATAAAAGGAGGCCATCCCTTCTTATTTCAATCATCCCTCAAATCCCACAACTCCTCTCTTCTTTAGTTTTCCTTCTTTCTTTCTTTTGTAGTATAGAGTAGTTTTCCCTTTTGTAGAAGTTTTAGTCTTCCATTGTAGCATGGTTGGCTAAACTCCTAGCTAAGACTAGGGGTGAAGCCTTTGAAGAAATTTATAAGCTTTGGTTCTTTCGGTTCAATAGTTGTGCTTGAATGTTGGAGTTCTCTTTGGTTGATTGGTTTGGTTATCCACCTCGGCACACGTTATTATTGTGTAAGCCCCTTGATCCATCGTCGACTTCGGGCATGTTGGATGCTTGGGATCCCTTGCACACCAATTAGCTAGTTTATGATCGATAAAGTCCCTTGATCGATCGTCGACTCCGGGCACGTTGGATGCTTTGGATTCCCTACGGTCATCGAGCTAGTGCGGGTAAAGTCATCAATTTGTAAAATTCCTTGATCCATTGTAGACTCTGGGCACATTGGATGATTTGGATTCCCTGCGATCAATAGACGAGATCTCAATGGTTGGATCGGTCAATCAAAGCCTCCTATCTTGTAAGTATGCATTTGATTGTATGAATTGTGATTTTATCGATTGACTTGTTGGCAAAGTTGTTGATCTGTATAATTCTTTGATCCATTCTCGACTCCGGGCATAGTAGATGCTTGGAATTCCCTGTGATCAACTAACAAGTGCTTCATGGTCAAATCAATCGGTTCAGATCACCATCTTTTATGAAATATGCAAGTGGTTTAACCGTTTCATCTTCTGATTAGAATGAATCTTTATTCGTTTCCAGTTGAGTTATAGTTGGACCAATGAATCAAACCTTGTGGATAATCAAAGGTGGATCACTAATGCCTTAGCCTCTTTTCTATTTTTGTCTTTCACCACATACAATTTGCTCTACTCTCGTGGATAATTCAGATTTCATCTCTCACACCTAAACTAATTCCTCTAAGCGTTCTTAACCTCAATCCCTGTGGTTCTATCTTGGTCTCACCGAGTATTTTACTACTTCGCTACCTGCACTTGGGTGTGCAATCTTCAGATTGTAGCAATTGACAAATAAGGTGCACTAGTATGCCATAAAAAAGTGCACTAACAATGTTGAATTCACTTTCCTGATTGTTTCATTCTGACTATTGATGAGCCGTTCGTATGTTGAATGGCTTTAAACATGAAATGATTCCTCTTAAAAACCATACTTTGATAGACAACTCATTTTGTCATCCTCCTAAGCCTGCAACATCGTGCTAAAGATGCAAGACATCTGACTTCATTTATTATATTCTCTATACTTTTCTCTATGTTTTTACAGATGACTTTCTCATTTTCAGGGTATTTGAAATTCAATCAACATTACACATTACTCATTACAGATAATATCTCTTTAGAAAACGTTCATTGATGGGGAACTCTAGGCCCTGCCTCTTGTGGTCTATAAGGTGGTAGGCTTCGTTGAATAAACTTCATCAACTACACAAATGGAGTCCCACTTGGGATCGAATTTACTCAAAGAGATGCCGACATGTATTGCTGCCCAGTTTATGACCATGACTAAATCTCCTTTTTTAAATGACCGATACCTAACCTTTTTGTCGAAAGCGGCCGACACCTATTTTTGGTATATTCCAAGGCGTTGTTGTGTGTTTAGCCTTTTTTCATCTAGCGCATCTAATTCAACCGTTCTTATCTTTGCGTTTTGATAATCCGTGATCGATTCTCGCAATGCTACTCTAAGTGATTTTACCTAAATTCTCATGGGTATCACTGCCTCTGTATTGTAGACCAGGGAATACAATGTAGCTTTGGTGGTCATGCAATAGGGGATGCGATAAGCTCATAATGCTTCTGACAATCGACCATCCCAATTTTTTTGTTTTCTAACATCGTCTTCTTTAGGATCTTCATGAGTGTCTTATTGAGCACCAGTCGGGTAATAAGGTGTCAAGTAGTAGTGTTTGATCTTGAATTTCCTACATGAATTATCGATCACGGCGTTCTTGAACGACGTGCCATTGTCGGTGACTATGTGCTACGGAACACCATGACGATATATAATGGCATGGCAGATGAAGTTTTCCACCTGCTTAGCCTTTATGCTTTTCAATGGCACAACATCTGCCCATTTAGAGAAATAATCCGTTGCGACTAAGATGTATAAATGTCTGTGGGTGGAAGGATCGATTGGGTCGATGACGTCCATCCCCTAAGCAGCGAAAGGCCATGACATAATTGACTGATGTAGCTCTTTGGGAGGCACACATATAATGCCAACGTGGACTTCACATTGCGACAATGCCCAATATAATCAATCGCTTCCTGCGTCATCGTGGGCCAATAGTATCCCATTCCTCATACTTGATGATATAAATCAAGACCCACTTGGTGCCCTTCGCAGTCTCTTTCGTGGGCTTCTCTTAATATGTCATGAGCTTCTTCTTGCCCTAAACATCTCAGTAGCATCCCTTCAGACGAACGACGATACAAAATATCATTAAGCAATATAAAGGAACTGGCTCACTGCCTGACTTGTGCGTGCTTCTTAGAGTCGCTCGGCAGAAATCCATATTTGAGATAATCTATGAATGACTGCCTTCAATCTTCATCTGTCACTTCAAGACAACTGATTGGCCGCGAGCTTGCAGTCTCAACTTTCAATATTAAAGATGGCATAATTCTTTGTTCTTTAATTGTCACATGTAATGGGCTACCCCCAGGATGTGCAAGAGTCGCAACTAAATTAGCGAGAGCATCTACCTGCACATTCTCCTGTCTCAGGACACGTGAAATCGTGCCATTTTGAAAGCCTTCAAACAACGATCGCGCTAAGTGACAATATGGTGGAGCTCTGGCTTGCATACCTCATATTCAGTAGTGAGTTGCCCAATCACTAACCGGGAATCGTTGTACACTTGTAACGTCTTGATATGCATCCATTGCGCTAACTGTAACCCAATGATCAGAGCATGATAATTGGCTTCGTTGTTTGTGCAAGATAACGTTATCGTGAAAGAATATGAAAGCAAATCTCCTTGAGGGCTGATGAATATGACCTCGGCCGGCTTAAGCCCCAACGGGCCTAGCTGCCCCATCAAAATACACCTGCCATAGCAGAGCTATCCCATCCATCATGGCTTGCTCGTTTGACAAATCATATTATACCTCTTCGTTGTCTATCACTAGATGTTCTATAAAAAAATTAGCAACCGATTGTCCTTTAAATTCTGACAACGGGAGAGCCCATTTTGTCAATCACCAGAAAAGCAAGGCTAGTTCATCAGGAACTTGAGTGGGTTAGCTCCCGATATTAATGTTATCTAGTGGAAAAGGCAATAATGTCGTAACTTCTTTATGGTGATTATAAGTGCTAAACATACATTTTCGATGGGAGAATAATTGTGTTCTGCCCCCACCAGAGTCCTGCTCAAATAGTACAATGCGCTTTCCTTACTCTCATCGTTCTTTTGAGCTAGCAGTGCCCCCAGTGAACTTTCGCTCGTAGTTATATACATTATCAGGGGCCTTCCTTCAATCGACACCATGATAACGGGTGACTTTCCTAATAATTTCTTGAGGGAATCAAATGCCTTTTGACATGCTTCATCACATTCAAATGCACTCCTTTCTTGTTCAAGTGCGCGAATGGTTGACACATTCCGGCCAAATTCGAGATAAAAATGCCACAAATACACCACCCTGCCTTGGAAGCTCTTCGGTTCTTTTAAATTTCTTAACGCGGGCATATCTTCATTGGCCTTGATCTTGGATGGGTCAATCTTTATCCCTCTGTGCCTGATCATGAAGCCCAAGAACTTCCTTGATGACATGCCAAAGGCGCACTTCAATGGATTCATGTGAAGATTCTTCTTCCTCAGCCTTTGGAATACCTGGGCCAAGTGTTCGCGGTGTTGTTCATGGTCGTCTGATCTGATCACCAAGTCGACAACATAGCACTCCATATGATGTGGGAGAGGGCATGTGAGGTATGGGTGGCATGATTAGAGTTGACTTTGGAGGTGAGAGAGTAATGGGGTGGGTATGGTGATTGATTTGATTGATTTGACATATTTTTGGAATTTATGCAGTGGGGCCCAAGCCACACGCGCGTTGCGCGGCCCACCTCGGATTGCTCAAAAGTACGCATCTTTCACACCGGGTATCGCAATGGGGCGTGCCGCGCGGCGTTGGAATCGTAGCGCCTACGCGGTCGCTGGGGTACAAGTCTTAGGTCGATGCGGTACTAAAATAGGGTCGCGATCAAGGCTCGCTAATCTAGTCCATCCGGGACGTACCGGTACCGGAAACTAAACGTACGGAGGGCAATTCAAGGTACGGGTCTTACAACTCTCCCCTCCTTATAAAAATTTCGTCCTCGAAATTCACAACCAAACGAAGTCAAAGCAAACCACATATATATATAGATAGAAACTAAAAAGCATACGAAAAATCAATGAAAGTTCGTAAACATCGCTAAGTCCACATAGCATGCATACACCTCTTGATGGTGTCAATCTTCTCTGGTGTCTGCCTCAAAATGTCGGGGCCTAGGGAACAACGCTCTAGTACTACTGCTGACGGGATGGGCAGTCCCTAATTCGGTGTCCAATCTTGCCACACTCGAAAAAAGTGCCCTTGAATGGCCTTTGGAGGGCTGGTGCTACTGTTGTCGTAGGCGGCTTCTGCGGACTAACCTTCCTTCGACGCTTAGTTCTTCGAGGACCTACGATCGGAGGGATTGGTGCAATCGGTGCTCTGCGCCATGGTTGTTGCTTAGGTGCTCTTGGTCGCTGAGGGCATTCCTTTCTTCGATGGCCGGCTTCACCGCACTCGAAACAGTGAGCTGAGATCCGCGATGGGGTCTTCTCTGAAAACTGCATCGTTTGGGAACTGCTGGGGGAGAACTTCATCTTCTTGCTATCACTTAGGGGTGCTTTCTGTTGCTCGAACAAAGCGGTCATCAACCGGAGCATCCCCTTGAATTGCTCTGCGCTAACTAGGGTGACAGGTGCTAACTCTGGCTGGGACGTACCAGCCTCAACTTCAGCTACTGGTGTCGTGTCCATCTTTGAAAAATGAAGGGACAAGAAACCCTTAGCCTCAGAAAACTGCAAACATACTATGATTAAAGAACTATACCATTGGGAATTCTAGGGATTCTAAGTTCGCAAATATCAACAAGTGAGGGGTGATCTAATCCTAAAACACTAAGTAGAAACATTATGTTGTTCACAGGTAGCTCCCAAGTCATGCTCTGATACCAACTCCTATCACGCCCCAAATTCGGTTCTCGACATCCATTCGCCGTAACCCGAATTCAGAGGTGGCAGCCTTCGTAGTACCCCGATCTCGGATCCTAACCTCACACGCCAGGTTCCGATCTTGGGATACCACAAGGAGGATTTTAGGGTCTGAATTTTTTTTTGAAACATGAGCATCACCATATGAGTACCATCAAAGACAAACACAAAATTTTCACTAAGTCATTTCGTTTACATACAGTACTGAAAGGTAAATACACAATGCGTAAATATAAAAACTGTGCACGATCCGGCACCTCCTGCTATTGCACTCCCAACTCCAACTCAACGTTGCTGATACACTCTGGTATAACCTGCAGCGTAACAAACGCGCATAAGCTTCGAACGAAGCTTTGTGAGTGCGTGTGTGCGTGCATAATGCGTATGACAAGCATGATAAATATCAGAGTAAGCAATAAAGCATGATGAGAACTTTAAACCAAGACTTTGCGTAATTAGGCTACACGATCATATGATATGAATAACCAGTCTACCATGGCTATGCAAGCATGCAATACATATAACTAGCCTACCATGGCTATGCAAGCGTGCAATACAGGTAACCAGCCTACCAAGGCTATATACTCATACTATGCAATGGCCTACAGGGCCTAATGTCACATACAATGATCCAATGCATGTATGTAAATCACCACCTCTCAGTACAGTGGTCCAGATACGAACAGTCATATCACAATCGCCCAAGCAATACAGGACTTGGAACTGGTAGCTCGCCCAGTGTGGTAGCTCGCCCAGGCTTACAGCCCCGCCCGCATCACACCCGCCCACGTCAGGACCGTCCCACACCATACAGAACATCAGTCACATCACTGATACCAATACCATCTCTGAAACGGAACATCACCGGGGTCTCACAGACCTCACTACTCACCAATAGAATGCCAAAGCCTATCTGGTGCAATAGCGGACCTACTCACAGCTGGTCAAACGCAACCCACTTTGCCAACACTCTTCCGGCAGGTTAGGTCAGACCTCCTTCCAAACTGACCACGTGCAGTGGAAAACATCGTCGTTTGGTATTCGGCATACTGGTGTATGATTAAACCACCCGGTCCTTGAATGGAGTACCCACCTTGGTACCAACAGGATCAGGAACTTTCACCCAGGGACATCTTTGGCATCCAGTTTAAAGATCACATATTTCCGGTGTTCTGCAAACCACGATAGAGCTGTGGTTGAAACGTAGTAACCATGCTATATGCGGCACAAGCAGACGGTGCGAAATGCAACCATGCATACAAACGTGGGACGACATGCCTGTGCAAGTCTCCAAAGAGCACCATAAAACTATATGGTCTCAAATACAATGTCACCGTCAACTGATAATGAACTGTACGACAACGCGACCGCTATGGCCGGTTGATACAAGACAATCAGATGAGCCAAGCATTCATGATGCATGAGCCAAGCATACTAGTATGAGTGCCAACAAGTAGTCAATCTACCATGATGGCTATAAATCAATCTAGTCAAACTTATTTGAGATATGATTAAGATGAGGGGACACATATGAATGATCGAGTCATAGTGCGGGATGTCGCTAGCCAGAGAATCTCGCACCAAGGGCTACAAGGTATGCTAAGCTATTCCTACCATACAGTGTAAGTCAGGATGATAGATTCCTGTCCTCGAATAGTCCCATACTTATTGGAGAGGTTTGCAATAGAGAGCACATGAATTACATTTGCGCGACTACATCTCGAATGCTTTATGAATGCGTTTATGCCCTAGTGGTCGCCAACTAACAATGGTGATTCAAGATGCATACTCATTACACATGCATGGTGGTCGTCAAAGCATATAGTATATAGATCGCATAAGAGTATTCCAAATAACACTACGTGTGGCAACAGACATACTAAAAATAGCATAAAAAGATAATTCACTTATAATACAAGCAAACATAAAGAGATAAGACTCTAAATGGATGGTATACAACAACACAGATGGTCCACAACTAAATGGTGTGGATTAACCTTCAACATTCAGATAACCCGAATGGAAAGAAAAGATTGAATACACTACCGACACATCAAAGGTAGAACCTACTTGAGCGGCAAGAGTAGAATACCCAAAATCATGCCGAGACCCATAATCCTGTACTACAGTTGAGATAAACACAATAATGGTCCGTAAAAGGAATGTCATAGAATGGGTTACAAGATAGACAGGTCATGACAGAGAATCATACATGGTAGGGTAATCTGAGATAGATGGTCAATACGATGAGGTCCAAAAAGGGACGACAGGTCTAACCTCATACTGCAAGATAGGCTCCATATAATGGATGGCCTAGATGACATACTAACGTCGATGATGAGCCCCACACTCGTCCTAAAGGTAAACGGATGGTGTGGATGGGATATACACAATATGGTGGTCTTTAATAGTTGGGTACAAGGGTAGGAGGGGTGAGTCATATAAGTATACAACAAGCTGAGTTACCAGGATCAATCAACATGGTGAGTCAACAAGGTGAGTCAATAAGGCAGGTTGATAAGGTGGGTCAACATGGTGAGTTAACAAAGTGAATTGATAAGGTAGTTCAACAGGGTGAGTTTAAGAAAGTAGCCCTGTGACTTGGATTGAACGAACTTTAGGGATGACCTTTCAATAAGGGTTTACACAACTAATCATCAAGGTGGATCCACGGGATGGACAACGCGGTCACTCGGACACGCACACTAAGGTGGTCCCAAGGCTATCCTGTACATAACATGCTAGGGTCCATTCATTTGGATGGTTTGGATCAAGCACAAAATTAAGGCGGTCCTATTGGGTGGCCAACATACATATCGCACCATAGTGGCCAATGGCTGACGTGAATAGAACACATGCATAACAAGGTGGACCCGTGGTTGGGGATAACCACACAAAGGAGTGGGGAAGCCATATACATCAATGGGCCCCAACAGTTTGGGATCAACCCGATATTTGTGCTTTCCCACTAATGAGGTGAGATAGCAACCAAACACCATGGTGGGGCCCGCACACCACACGTGTGGAACCCTACCCATGGCTGGGTGACTTATGAACAGGAAGAATGGCAAATAAACATAACAGATGGGTCCTGTAAGGTTTCCAATGGTAGGCGTTCAACCACCCTGATTTTCTACGTGTGGCCCACCCAAAACTGGGCCCAACCTCTGCCAAGAAGAACGACAAGGTATACCCAACATTCATCAAGGTGGGACTCAAAGTTGGGCCCCATCACCTTTGGTTAGATGGATAATAAACATTACAATGACCCCAAGGAAGGTTTCAAAGGTGGGCATCAATGACCATTGTTTCCTACGGTGTGGTCCACTTGAGGTTTGTATTTACCTCATTATGAGGGCCCACGGCCCTAAAATAATATGGAAAAATAGATGGTCGGCATAGATAAAACAGATGCATCGTGGTGGGACCCACAGGGTAGGCCACCTGCTGAGCAGGGTGCCAAAGCACGCTGCTTGGAGCATGGCACCCAAATGGGCCCCAAGAGTTTTGAATCAAACTGATATTTTTGTTTTCTCCTTCATCCATATACATGTGATCTTATGAACAGGTTGAATGACAAATAAACATCACTGTAGGGCTGGGAAGGTTTCAACGGTGGAGATCATTATTCCCACTGTTTCCCGTGGCATGGTCCACTTGACATTTGGATGTGCTTAGATTTTGGGCTCAGCCACTAAAATGAGCTGGAAAGGCATATGGACGGAATAGATAAAGCACATACATTCTAGGTGGGTCCCACGAGTGGGCCACCGGCTTGGTAGACCCCCTTATTTATTTATTTATTTATTAAGTGGGGCCCACAGAAGCTTTCGATCAAGCTGATATTTTTGCTTTCCCTCTTCCACACGCACGTTTGAACTCATGAACAGGTTGGATCTCAAATAATCATCATGGTGGGCCTTAGGAAGGTCTCAACGGTCTGTCACTGTCCCCACTGTTTTCTCTCAAGTGGGGTCCATTGGAGATTTGGATCTGTCTCATTCTTCAGACCATGCCCTAAAACGATCTCCTCAAATGGATGGACGGTGTGGATATAGCACCCGCATCATGGTGGGACCCATAGAGTGGGCCATCAGCTGGGCAGCGAGCCCAGCGTCCGTGGACGTTGGTACTCCTAGTGTTAGCGACGCCTCTCCTTCTTTTCTTTCTTTCTCTTTTTTTTATGATTTTGATCAAGTGGGGCCCACATGAGGACGATCCAGTCCATCTATCATGCTCACCGGCTCGTGGGGGACCTAACGAGCCCAATATTGGGTATGTGAATAGGTCTACGAACAGCATGGTGGACCGAGGAAGTTTCGACAGTGGACATCATGTTCTCCACTGTTTCCTGTGGTGCGGTCCGCTTAAGATTTGGATCTGGTTCATATTCGGGCCCTGGCCCTAGAATGACTTGGGAAAACAGATGGACGGTGTGGATACAACATAAACATCAAGGTGGGTCCCACGAATGGGGACCCCATTCACACGTCCAGGTGATGCTGGATCTGTTCCAGCGTCTCTGACGCTGTGAACGTCCAGCGTCTAACGTTCCCCTTTTTCTTTCTTGCTTATTTCAAGTGGGGCCCACATAGGTATAATCCAATCCGTTCATCAGGTTCCCCAACTCATGGGGAAACCGCAGAGTCCAATATTGGACAGGTAAAAATGCTCACAAACATCACGGTGGGCCCAAAGAGTTTCGACAGTGGACATCCTTATCTCTACTGTTTTCTATGGTGTGGTCCACCCGAGATCTGGATCTACTTCATTTTTTGTACCCAGCCTTAAAATGGGCTGGAGAAACAGACGGACGGCGTGGATCAAATACATGCATCAAGGTGGGTCCCATAAGTGGGGACCCCACGGTCAACGCCCAAAGGGGCTAGGCGCTGCTGGGTAGCAGCGTCCTCTGGACGCTGTCTGTCCAGCGGCCATCCTCTTCTTCCCTTTTTTTTATTATTATAGTTAAGTGGGGCCCATTCATGGATGATCCAACTCATCCATCTTATTGCCCATCACAAGGTGGGCCCAAGGAAAGAAAATGAAAGGTAAACGAGAAAAAAGGGGGAGAAGTTTGCACTCACAATGATGGTTGGACGGTTGGATTGCCGATCGGACAGTCCGGATGATGTCGAGGGTCCTCTAAGCTTGATCTCCTCCTTCAATCTCTCTCTTTCTCTCTCTTGATCTCCCTCTAAATCTCTCTCTACTCTCAAATCTCTTTCTCTCTCCTTCTCTCTTTTTCTCAAATCTTGGAATTGTAATGGACGAGTGGTGCTTGGGAAATTGGGGGGGGGGGGGGGGGGGGGTTTCTTAGAAATATAGTGATGATGGCTAGCATGGGAAGGGTACATGAGGTAATGATGATGATGATGATGGGAGAGGGCATGTGAGGTATGGGTGGCATGATTAGAGTTGACTTTGGAGGTGAGAGAGTGATGGGGTGGGTATGGTGATTGATTTGATTGATTTGACATATTCTTGGAATTTGTGCAAGTGGGGCCCATGCCACACGGCATTGCGCAGCCCACCTCGGATTGCGCAAAAGTACGCATCTTTCACACCGGGTATCGCAATGGGGCGTGCCGCGCGGCCTTGGAATCGCAGCACCTACGCGGTCGCCGGGGTACAAGTCTTAGGTCGATGCGGTACTAAAATAGGGTCGCGATCAAGGCTCGCTAATCTAGTCCATCCGGGACGTACCAGGTACCAAAAACTAAACGTACGGAGGGTAATTCAAGGTACGGGTCTTACATAAAGGACATCGAATACCTGATTGTACTATCTATCAGCAACTTCGAAATAGGCAATGAAAAATCATCTTTTGGACAATTTGCCTATTTTTATTTTTCATCGGTATTATGCTGGAAATCCATCTCGGATACTGCACTTCTTGAATGAACCCAGCTTGAACTAATTTTCGCACCTTTTCTTCCATCCTAGGCATGAGATCAAGATGAAATCGTCTTTGTGGTAGCTTTACTGCCTTCTTGCCCTTTAAGATATTTGGGCAGTACAATGCGATGGTCAGGCTAAGGCTTAGCATCTCTGAATACGTCCATGCGAACATGTCTTTGTTTTCTTTTAGCAACTGA
Source organism: Liriodendron chinense (assembly GCA_003013855.2). Taxonomy (NCBI): domain Eukaryota; kingdom Viridiplantae; phylum Streptophyta; class Magnoliopsida; order Magnoliales; family Magnoliaceae; genus Liriodendron; species Liriodendron chinense. The sequence goes on from ML058446.1 coordinate 7,817,822, forward strand.
ACATACTTTTCGACCTCTTCTTTGGGAAGGTTCATGCTTAGGTACGTGTTGCGCTGTTCTTCAAGCGTACCTAAGTTAATCTCTCGTAATTCGTCGATAGTAGGCTATCTGCCATCTTCGCCAGCGTGACTGCCTACTACAATACTTCATCCTGATCTTCTGAATTGACATTGTCTTCAAGGGTGATCGTCACCATATTCACCTATCGCATGTTCTGACCTACCCCCAATCGTTCTCTTTTCCTATATACCTTAGTATTTTCTTCATATTAGGATTGCATGCCTAGTTTTCTTGTGGCCTTCGAGTATGAAAAACTTATCCCTTACATAATCTTTGTACTCGCTTCACTATACCATTCCATTTCGATTACCTACGGACTTTCTTGTACTTCTTACCATATTCGCGTCGCACTTTGATAGGCTAATTGGCGCCAAACAAAACACAATACCCCAAGTAGTGCTGGCTCTTGGGGGAACACAAAATTGATTAAGAGCCATAGGGAAATGTTTCACCCTCTCAACCTTTGAATGGGACTGTCAACCCAGCTCACAGAACACTCATCTACTTATTGGATATTTGCTCTAACAACGACTGGTCAATCTTGCTTAGATGCTTAGGGGATGAGGTAAAATCTTTCCTGACGTGGCGCTTCATCTTGCTTCGCTGTTTTTTCTTTAGGCTCACATCGTGGTGATACGTCTCAATGGCTCAACTCAGCATCTTCCATGGGTGCTTTTGATTCTTTAATAGTCATTTCTTCCTTGCGAAAATCTTCATAATATTGAGCATCTGCTAAGAATGATTCCACGGTGGTGTAAGGTCTCTGATCCACCGTCACTTGGTACTATATATGCCCTCGATTATACTTGAAGCACTGATGGTAAGAGGAGAGGATTATCCTATACTGGTGCATCTATGGCCTTCCGAGTAACAAGTTATAAGTTGTCGTGGCGTCGATTACTTGGCATGTCACTTTCGTCACTAGTTCTTCGATCTCCAAGACTACTGTAATACATTCTAGGGCCTTCTGACTGTCCTGATTGAAACATTGCATGATCATGGGGCTGGGATGCAACGTTGACTACTTGAAACCCAATCACTAAAGCGTCTTCAATGGCATCATGTTCATTGCAGATCCATCATCGAGCATGCATCTTTTAACGGTTGTGCCTTTGATGTAGCTTGTCACCATAAGTGGTCTATTGTGATCATTCGATCTTCTTCTAAAAAAGATATGATCGACATGTAATTAATCGATACGCGATACTCAACTTATTGGTCCAGTTCACCAATCATCCTTTCCTCTTCCTGTTCTGCTTTGATGCCATAATCATATATTCCCGAAACTCTTCGTCTAGTAGTGCATTGAGGAGTGTTTCTCTGTATTACTTAGATAACCGCAACATGTCATAAATACTTAGCCTTGCTGGCACCTTTCGAAGGTATGCTATAACGTCATATGGGATCGAAAGTGCAATCCCTTCCACCCCAGACTAGTCTCTAGGTCTTTTATTTTCCCTATTTGTTCTTTCTTGTCACTGATTCTTTATCGCGGTTCTATCTGGAGTAGTGCCTCTCTTGTTCTGATCATCCTGCCCTGACGCACATGGTCCGAGGAACTGCTTCCCTGATCATAATGTCACTACGTTTACTTCTTCACTAGGAATCCGTGAGTAGCCAAGGTCTGGGCCGAAGACTATCGCTGACCCATATTGCATCGCATGCACACCTGCCTAGGCTTCTCATGCCCCTTGTCCATCTTCCTTGCATCTTTACCCTAATCAGTACATTGGGCTGAATTCGGTAAGCTGCCTCATACCAGTAACCTTTCCATCTTCTCCATTCTATCAAGCGACGTCGATTCTCTAATCTCTTATTGCTACTGACCAGCGTCCAAGGCTCCTTATCCTCACTTCCTGACAGCGCAGTTGAAGATGTCGTCGTGATCATGTTTGAAGGCCCCGTTAGCATAGATACTACGACGGATCTCCCTTTTTTCGTGTCATCTGGATTGAAAATGATAATTCCCTCGGCTGATCATTCTTTGTATTATTCCCTTCAATATGCTAGCAATCCTCTGTCTTGTGGCTTATAACCCGATGATAACGACAATATCTCAGATCCTGCACGCACACCACTTCACTTAGACAGAGCGACTCTGGTAGTTTTATCATCCCTTCTTCAACCAACCTCTCCATCAAAGGGATCAAGTCTTCCATCTATAATGAATACGACCCATTGGTCCTGTCCTTTTCTTTTATGGTGGTGGGACGATGAATTCAGAAAGGCTTCTTCTCCCGATCTTGCTCTTTTGCCAAGATTATTCCTCTTCTTATCCTTAAAATCCTTTCTCTGCTTGGCATAATTAGACATCATTATGCGACTTGGCTCTCGTCTCGTGCGGTTGCTTTTAAAAGGCACTTTAGAGGTTGCCTCCTCCACTAGAAGCACTTTATTGGCTAAGTCTCAAAACATACAGAGATTTTTGTTAGCTAGCCCATAGGTAATTGTCGGATCTATGCCCTCATACACATCTAGATTTTCTACTCTTCACTAGGCATTTCTTCACACATTACCGTTGTTGATCTCCATCGGTCAATGAACTTTCTACTGGCTCCCACTATCTTTGCTAGATGAACGCTAAATCACTCGGTAGTTACTTGCCTTTCTGAAGAAAAGGACTTAGTGATGAAGGCTTCCTGCATATCATCACAGGTCTTAATTAACCATGTCGGTAACATGAAATATCATTTGAAGGCCCGCCCAATCAGCGTTGACGCGAACAACCTAAGACAGTAGTGGTGCACTATAGCGAAGTTCCCCATCATGGTCCTGAAGTGAGTTAAATGTTTCTTTGGCGACCCACGACCATCGAATTTAGAAAAATCTGGATGCTTAAATTAAGTCGGGAAGGTTATATCATCCAATTCAGGCCGGATAGGGTATACGATAGGTATACTTTCCCCTATTCTCTTTTTCTTTCTCTTGCCTTATCACGTTGGCTATAGTTTGGGACAATTCCTCTAGTGTAATTTATATTGATTGAGTAGGTCTGCATTCACCCAGCACCGCTCTGGGTTGGACTCGAGGTTCTTTGGATGGAGGGACATCTGTTACTCCTTGTGATTCTTCTATAGACAGGGGAGCCGGCGACGCTGAAGCTCGAGCGGTATTCTAGGCGATGAGAGTCATCATCATTTCATGCATCACGTCCATTTTCATCACAAGATCGGTTTGGTCTCGCACCAAGTCGTTTATCTATGCTTGGAGTATCACTTCCCCTCCATCCTCTGTTTCAATGGCATCGACTGCCATTTATTGGACTGGCTTGACCCCTGATGTTAACCTCTCCAGTCTTTAGGAAGCTCTAGTCACTGTAGAATCACTGTTGGCGATGTCTTGCATCTTACTGTCGTGTTTTATCTACTAGGAGAGCGCATTGTCTAGGGGAGCGTTGGGAATTCTTCTGCAACAATAGTGAATCCATTATTTCTATAGATGTTCTTTGGCTCTTGCCCCGTCGGGGTCTGGAGTGAAGCGTTTGCCACTTCTTCTGTCTCACTGCATATGTGGCGTGCTTAGTGTTTGCCGACACCATCCTTTCTATAGCTTTCTTGAACTCTTGAGTCCTCTTCTTGCTCTAAATCATCTACCAACCCTGTTATGACTTGTTATTAACAACCTTCACAACAGGGGTGACACATAACCCCCTCCTAGCAGGAAGCTAAAAGTAACAGTTGAGTAGTATGTCATTGCTTGTTCTTTGTTCTTTTTCTAAGCTTGTGAAATTGTCAGTGCACAATCATCATGGATTAGTAACATAAGTAGTGATAACACTGAGCATGGTCTTACCTTTAACGGGAGCTATATACAAAAGGAATAAAGTTTTTTTTCCTTAGAGATGAAGGAAAGAATGTTCCCGATGAGAGTCGCCAGTTTAGCGCCTGTAGGTGTCGAACGATCATCTTTGTCCCGTGTTCGTTTATACAAGTCTATATTATTCATGTATGCTTTGGAAATCTCTCATTTCTATCATTAAAACCAGAGATTTTGCTATGTTCATTCCCCAACAGAGTCACTAGTTTGTTAAAGATGTCGATTTAATGAAACGAGGATCCATGAAATTATATTGACTTGTATTTATATTTTTCTCATTTGGGGAATCAAGAAATTCATAAGCATCCACAAATAACATAAAAAGCATAAAAGAGACATGGCGCAAGGAGAACTTTATTTAGAGATTTCATGTTCTATACATCCAAGGTTGTGATTTGACATAAACCCATAATTACATCATACAGATAACTCTTGATTAAAAGGTAAAAGACTGTGTCTACAGGGGACTACGTCTTTCAATGAATAGGCCGCCTGGGCTGAAATGAGGGTCATTTGGATCGCGTCAAGCTAATTGTATGAACCACACCATCTCTTATGGTCTAATGTCCATGTCTCATTATTTCAGTTCCAAGTAAGATGACTGATTAGCCTCTGATCGTGCAGTGCAACTCTGGGGCCGGTCTTTGGGACAAGTGACATCTAGAAGACTAATTATGACTTTGAACGTCTTGAGTCATGTCCGCAAAAAACTGTTGTGAATGGGTAGGGCATTGTATGACTCTGCATGGCGAGGGTCCTTAGCATTAACATGATTTTCTCGCAAGGAAAAGTCATTTGATAGTTATAGATTATGTTTCTGTAGTTTGATGTAGGATAGTCCCCTGCGAACACTACGATGGCCATTATCCGGGTTCCACAGTAGGGAAAAGCTTATAACAAGCGTGCTGATTTATTGCATTGATTATAATGATTTTTTTTTTGTGTAGCTTTGGAGTACGAAAATGAATCCTTGCATTGGTTTAGGTGTTGCATTAGAACCACAAGTCCCTGTTAGCTATTAAGGCTAGCATACGAGCCTATGTAGGTGTTTTACAGATGTCTCAGGCGTGTGTTTTGAGTAATCCACTGGCCGTTGCGGTCTTCGAGGCCTTTACCGTTGTACGAGACGGTTCTGGAGAGATTGCATACCCTAGGTCGGCCCCAAAACCCTCGAAATCAGGAGGGGGGGGGGGGGGGGGGGGGGGGGAGGGAGGATTAGAAAACAAGCCAATAGGCCTGACGTGCTAGCTAGAAAGGCTAATGAGCCAGCACACAAATTGATGCGCCGGGCCCCTTAGTCATTTTCCCCTCCTTTATTTCTTCATCTATTTTCTGCTTTCCCTCTGAAGTTAGTCCACCGCGTCGACAATTTTGCCGGGAGGATTTTGATGCGTCGGAGATATGGATCACCTGTCAGTGGTCGGAATGTCGTACTTTGACTACCAAAATTTGGAATTAGGGCTATTAAAAAAATCGACCAAACCGATAAAACCAACCGAACCGTCAATTTCGGTTGGGTTTCCATTTTATTTCAGGTTGAGTCGGTTTTTTACATTAAAAATCGAGAATGTCGGTTCAGTTGTTGGTTTGTGAAAATTATAAACCATTTTAAATCGAACCAAACCGACTATATAGATGTGTGTGTGTGTGTGTGTGTGTGTGTGTGTGTGTGAATTATATTTATTATGTATATGTTACCCCTACCGTCTGGCCCACCTTGATAATATCTTATATATCCATGTCATCCATTCGTTTTCTCAGCCCATTTTAGGATGTATTCTAAAAAATTAATTAGATCCAAATCTCAGGTGGACACACCACAAGAAATAGTGTTGATTGAGCACTCGCCATTAAAAATGTTTTAGGGCCTACTTGAAGAAAATCCGCAATGTGTATTAATTATCATCCAACCCGTTGATAAAGTTAAGAAGACCTGGATGAAGGGAAAAGTCAAATTTTAATTTCAGCTTGATCCAAAACTTTTGTAGCCTATAATTATAAAAAAAATTAATGGTCATTCACCAATTTTTACACTGATGTGATCCGCCAAAGATTTGGATCTTCTTAATTTTTTGAACATTGTCATGAAACCGACAAGACCAAACCGACCAAAATTTATTTGGTTCAGTTCGGTTAATGAGGCTTCATCGGTTCGATTCGATTGTTAAATATTCAAAACCGTCTGAGTCGGTTCGGTTGGGTATTGCCCCTCAAAACTGAATTGACCGAACCGTGCATAACCCTATTTGGAATTCCAGTGAGGTATCTCTCTTAGACAACAAATAATACCCAGAGGTCCTTTTGCTCTCTCTCTCTCTCTCTCTCTCTCTCTCTCTCTCTCTCTCTCTCTTACCTTGAGAATAGTGAGCCGGGATATTTATAGCCGAAAAACCTAGGTGGTACATTGCGGTGGATTGTTTTTCATTCATCAAAATAAATAAAACACTCTCAAAACCAGCTGGTGTGTTAGGCGCATCGATGACGGGCTGCTTGCTCGTGGGTATATCAATTTTGGTGTTGGCATGTCAGCCCAAACTTAGCTTTTTTTTAATCATTTTCCATTTCCTAGCTGACGCGTTCTTTCTAGACCTAGTGCGTCTGGCACATCAGTCCGACTTAGAATTTTTTGATATCAACACATGTGAAGATATAAGATATGTTCATATCCATACAAGTACATACACACTGAGATAGAATGGACAAACACAACAGAAAATAATAATGAGTTACGTCATACATCTAAAACAATAAGTCCATAAAAATGGAATTTACCATTGTGGGAGGATCACTTACCTAAAAATATGCGTTGAAAAATACACGTAGACGGTTCAATTTTGGTTCCACTCATACTCAGTTTTACGCAGCTGTACACTATGCGACTCGGTAGGCATTTTACGTAACTCGATGGGGTTTTCAACATACAATTACACACACTAATCACACATCTCATAAACTATTGCTTTGATCTCCTCGACCCAAAATACAACATCAAAATGACTTGGTGAGTTGAATCAATGAGTTACAGAGTAAAAGAGATAACTAAGGCTCACTTTTTTTTATAAAAATTGAAAAAGGAGGCTTATCTGCTCGATGGCGCCTATGAGTGTTGACTTAACTCCAATTTTGCTTCAAAGTCAAGGATCAAGTGGGTCAACTCAGTGAGTCAACTCGATCAACTTTGCCTCTTCTTTCTTCTCTTCTTTTCCTTCCTTCTCATTTTCTTCTACTTTTCTTCTTCCTTTCTCCTCCCTCTTTCTTTTGTTCTCTGCCCAACTATCTCCCATAACTACGTCCAACCAGGGATTGGACTTAACAAAACCTAGTTTGACTCAATGAGTCGAACTAAGTTCTCTTGTTGGGAAGCACACTCTCCTTCTCTTAATCAATTTCTCTACAATTTTCTAAACTCCTCACATGTTTGCAATGCCATATATATAAAAATACGATAATCGGTTCTCATAATGATTTCAGAGTTATGCGTGAGGGCTTCGATTTATGCAGGGCAAGTTATTGTGTTTGGGTTCCGATTTCTATACGCTGAATAGGATCTCGGTTGGATTTTAGTTATCATAAGCTGATCATGGTATTTATGTGGATGGATAACATTAAAAATCGAAGATTTGCAAAGATCGTCTGTGTTTTAAGATCGTGAAAATAGTTCGACTCTGATGGAAAATTTTGATCTCTTAGGTATTCTCAGATCCTGCTTGTCATGGATGGTTTATATTGATATAAATAAGCTTCTGAACGTGTGTTTCCAAATGTCTGAGGTAGATTTCTCGGTGGGTCTAAAGTCGAGAATAGAATTAGCTGTTAATGGCAACTTTCGATTCGAGAGTTGTTTTTTCAATCTGATGCTCAAGGACAGTTCTAATTAGTCCATGAGAGCTTAGAGTATTAAGAAATGGAAAGTTATGATTGATTCTCCTAGTAGTTTCAAAGATGGAAGATTGTGACTAAAAAATGTTGTTCGCACGGAAGGTGGAGAAGGAAAGGGAGAACAAACTTCCCTGATTGGTTCTCTAATGCTAGTATGTGTTGGAGGCTTAAACACCATTGGTTGCTGAAAAAGATATGGGGTTTAGACAATTGAGATAACTTGCTAGTTTGCTAGGTTGTTTTGGCACTAAAACAGAAGAAAAACTGGGTGAAAGCCCTAACTTAGACACTACACCCAACAATGAGGTGGCTAGATGGCGTCCACCATCATATTTATGAGGAATCTAATCTTTTTATTAGTTAGGCCAGATCGAGTTAAAGCATGGGCATGAAAATTGAGTAGATCTAAAACTCAGGTGGGCCGCACTGCAGGAAACAATGGGGATGGTGGGAAATGCTTACCATTGAAAGCCTCCCTAGGTTCAGTTATGATGAATAACGTGGATCAGGTGGTGGGTCCCATCTTGATAAATGGTTATGATCGAAGTTAGTGCAACTGTTATTATGACAGTCAAGAAAGAAGAAGTCGGGTTCGGGTCTTGGGTTAGCAACGGTCAAAGTGGCGTTGGCTATTGTTATATATATTATATTCTTTTTCTTTTTTATGAACAAAGGGTTCGTAGGTCCCAGAGTTGTAAATCCACTCCATCTATTCGATTGGGCGAATCGAAATAAGTTTGAGGTTTAAAGATGATGTAAATTCAAAATCTCGGTGGTTATGAATCAACGGTCCAGATTGATCTTTGTAAATTTCATGGTGATATACAGGTCTAGATTGAAATCAGATGGTTGGATAGCTTGATGGCATATGAGGAGTTCATTTAATGGTTTAAATTGATCGATCAAGTGTGTACGGTTTGATAGTGCTTGCAATGCATGGAGAGGTGCATATGTTCATATACATGGAAGTGGGGTCGTTGGATCGCGAATCTGACTGTAGACTAAGCTTTTAGTTAGGTATAGGTAAGATGAGTGGGTTAAATTTACGGATGGACATGTACACAAGTGGATGAGATGATTTCGAAGTGGGTTTATCGTGATCGAGCGATTTGATAGTGAAGCAAACGATTGGATGCTTAAGTCTAGTGATGAATAGGATTTTCAACAATCGATTAGATGCTTGATCAATTAGGTGAAATTATATTGGGTCTTGAAGGTCCTTGATGAGGTGTACAAGAGCTTAAGTGTGTGTGGGCACAAGTTTAAGTGTCATTTTTTGAAACATGTGGGTTCAAATTGGGAAGTACACTAGAATATGCACCTGTGTGCCTACATGAGAGTTAAAATTTTTAGGGTATTACAAAAAGTATTTCCTTGGAGTGTAATTAAGAGCCCATGTCAGATCATAGCCTAAAATGTAATAAATTCCTTTATTAATAAATATAATAAAATCACTTTAAGTATATGAATTTTCCTTTCTTTCTCTGTGTATTTTGGCAATGTCTGTGAATACCTTATGAATGCTTATAAAATTTCGACACCCATTAAAATCAATGTAACAACTCCACAACTAAATAAAGTTGCAAAGAGAATGAACATGAAATCATTGAATATAGTTATATCATTGATGGCACATGCAAATATCTCTATCACATCACAGGGAGGCACGTTACTTACAACTATCTATGTTCTTAATAGAGTTTCATCTAAATTTGTTACCAATATCTCATATGAGATGTGGACTTGAAAAACTCATTCTTTAGCTGATTCAGCCCTCTTGTGGATTTTTGAAATATGTTTTGTTACCCACTTTATGTAAAGGTGAACTTGGATAAAAAAATTATTAAGTGTTGTAATCATCCTATACAAAACGAGAATAAGCTACTCTTCAAGCTTTAATTTGGCTTCAATAAAACCATCTCCTATTGACTTAAAAACATTGAAAACCCAAACAGGTTGAATGAGAAGCATCCTTGGTATGTCCCGAGAGTAATTAACAGGCCAGATTGGCAAATGAAGGACTCAACCAATCCAATCCTGACCAAATCGATCAGACCTTCGGAAACCCTAACTATACATCTCCGCGATGAAAGTGCTTCTGATTGACATGATAAACATTGAAAATTCGAACGAGTCAAGTCAAAAGGATACCAGGCGCCTCCCAAAAATACTCACCGAACTGATTAACTAATGCCAAATCCAAATTAGGTCAAGACCAATTGTGTGTACTCCAAAACCTTTTAAACTCTCTGTTCATAGTAAGCAATGTATGGAAAAAGGACAAAATAAACTCTACCCTTCCAAGGACCGCTCCCCTTGGCTAAGGTGTGAATGATCACATTTCAAAGTCATGCGAGATCGAGATCGAGATCGAGATTAGTATGGTCATTCCTCTACACAAAGTGGCATTGATGTTACAGAAGCCTAGACTTTAAGTCAAATGATGACAGGCTAAACGATCTCTGATCAAGGTGACTTATGATTCATTAGATTAGATGGTCAAATGACTATCCCAACAAGCTTAAGTTTACTATAGTTTGAGTTATGATGAGGAAGATCCACCCCGTTTACTAAAACTGCACATGGTTGATTTTACACACCGAGTTGTCACACTATTGATAGATCAAATGATATTCAATTGAAGTGGTTTTAGTCTCGTTGGAAAGCTTATCAAGTTATATTTTCAACAAGCCTAAAATCACTAAAAACGGACATGTAATGATGAAGATACGGACAATCAGTCAACTTTTCTTATTGCAATTTCCCATACCAAGTGGTCACACTTTTGATAAATCAGATGGTATCAAATTTAAGTGATTCCAGTCTTATAAAAAAAATCTTATCTAATTATTTATCTTTTCAATGAGCCTAAGATCACCGAAAACAGACGGGCAACGAGGAAGATACGACTGTAGAAAAGACAAAATTTAAATTATTTTGATGTTAAAGAGGTGTAACCCAACCATCATCCATTTTATATTATTTTAATATATAAAAAATTACCTTTTATATTATTTATATATACAAGTTACCTTTATATATTACTTTAATACATAAAAGTAACTTAAATATATTATTTTTAATATATAAAATTATCTAATATATTATTATAATATAAAAAAAGGAACAACTCCCATGCAAGGGCCCCAACTGTTCAAATGACTTTTTTTTTTTTCTGACATCATTGATTCATTAGTAAACCACCACTGAAACTTCAAAAGAAATTTTGAAAATTATTAAAATACTATCATTGGCTTGCTATGTGAGGCACTTTTGATATATATAAAGGGCTCTGCATAGAGCCTCTGAGGGACATTTCGAACATGCTAGAGGGTACAGAGTGAGGGGAGGAGAGGATAGAGAGAGCCTGTCAGGGTTAGAAAACCCTTTCGAGGTGTTAAGGTACCTTGAATATTTTTAAACACGTTGAAGTGTTGTCCAACCTAGGAGACTAAACAACATAAAGCCATAGAAGTCAAAAGTACGGTTGGAATTTGGGACATATGGCCATCCATTTTGTAAAAAGAGGGTGTTTGGTCTTCCCTTTTTTCTTCCGCATTTCAATCAACTCAGTCTGCATTCCACTCCACATATCCCATCCACAACAGTAACAACCACTTTATTTTATTTTTGTTATCATCATCCATTGCCTTCTTTTACTCTGTTTGCCTACTTGGAGCATTTGGCTTTGTGAGGTAGGGGCTAGTATTACATTTCGTTTTTCTTTTTGCATTTCGTTTTACCTTTTTCCTACTCGAAGCCTCTAGCTTTATAAAGTAAGGCTAGGACTGCATTTTCATTTTATTTTTCCCTACTTAGGATCTTTGGCTCCTTGAAGTAAGGTTAGGATTGCATTCATCTTTGCTCATGCGTTTTATTTTTCTTTTGCCTCTATATGATGAGATTTTATCATAGATGCATAGTGAAATATGATTTTCTCCGAATAAAAAATAAAATTCCAATTCTAAGACCACTCTCCAATTCTAGGCTCCAAAACCTAACTCAAGAAGGTTAGATCATATTTAAAATCTAACTATTTGTTGATCCGATGTCGATAATGAAATTGCGTCGGGTAGTCTAACACGACACCCTATGCATACACGTGCGGAAGCTTAAAGAGCAACTAGTATTATGGCTAAACCTATAGGAGGGGGTGATTAGGACCTTTTCAAAAATCTTTTCGCCTACGTAACAAATTTAACAAATTGAACTACGTAAGCGATTAACACTTCGGCTTCCAAGCCTAAGTGGGTCCAATCAAAAGACTAGCATATGATAAAAGCTATAAACAGCATAGTCTAAACAAGCATAGATTAATAAATGATTAAGCTAATGAAGAACCTAATCTATGCTACTCAAATAGACTTGAATGAGGATGGATCAATAAGTTCAAGTCTACTTGAGGTAGTGAAAGTACATCTTATGAGTGTGGATGTGCCTATCAAGTGCTAAGCATACATTCCTAACTAAGCATACATAATTAACAATTAAACACAATGCATAAAGAGAAATGTGCTCAAGATCAATCACAAACACAAGGATATATAGTGGTTCGACTACTTGTCTACTCCACTCCCGGTTCAAGTACTCAACCCCTTTGAGCACACCGGCATTCACTGGGGAGTTTAAATCTGGTTTCTCCCAACCAAGGTGTTCTAACTTGAATCCACCCGACCGGAGAGTTTACAGGTTCCTCCCAACCTACACGTTTACACCCATGTTGGTGGCTCCCCCTTGGAGACTTTGTTTAGGCCCGACTAACGTGCCAAGGAATGACTGACGTCCCTAGATTTTAGGCCCAACTAATAGGCCAAGGATCGGCTAACAACCCTAGGTCGAGTTTGTCAAACAAACTCTACACTCAACCCCCACTGGGGAATTGAGCGGATGGACTCCTAACAAGACAACCTTACTTGTCAGATTGAGCCCCTTTGTAGCGCCGCTTTGGGTTGCTTCTTTTCGCTCTCCCGTGCTTGAATCAGCTCCCCTTGTGCTCCCTCGATATTTGACGTCGCTGCTTTGCCAAGGCTTCAGCTCCAAGATCAGCTATCTTGCATGTGATGGTCCATTGGAGATGCCCAAGGTACTAGGGAAAGTAGGTTTGAGATCTCTACAACTTATGGGAATGGGTTACCTAGAAAGTCTCACCTACAACGATCTCATCCTTGAGTATTGGATAGGAATATGACTATCAAGATCAATCCAATCTCTAGAGATCAAAAGAGAGACAAGTGCATCTTCTTCTTGAGCTTTGAATGCTCCATACTTGTGATGAATCACAAGGAAGATCACTTGTTTGGGTTAAGAATAGGGCTCTTAATGATCTTCAACAATGATGGCTCCTATCTCCTCAAAATCCCCTCTCTTGGCTCAAAAACGAATCCCTCATCTTAAATAGATTTTCTTCCAACGGTAAAAAAAGGGCAGATTCACGCATCTCCGATTGATCAGAGACCTGTCCGATTAATCGGAGACAAGTCCGATTGATCGAAAATCTATCCAGTGAAGTCTCTGGAAGATATTCCGATTGATTAGAACATGGTCCGATTGATCGGACGGACCCCTTCCGATGGATCGGAAGGCTGTCCGATTGATCGGAAATATGTCCAGTGGATTTTCAAGGTTGTTGGAACAATTTCTGATTGATCGGAACTTCTGTCCGATTGATCGGAGTCCTATCGGAGCCAACGTCCGATTGATCGAAGATCAATCGGAAACTGCTGTTTGAGCTGTTTTGATTAAAGCAGCTTCCACCTCTTTAATTAGTCTAATTTATCATGTTTTTCATGGAGTTCTAAGACTAATGATGATGACTAAGGGTATACCTAGTTGGTGCAAGTCATCTAAGAGGTTATGGGTTAGGTTTTGGTCAAGGCAAGGCACACCAAGGCATCACTTTTACCTCTTTCTTCTTTCTTGATGCAATCGGTCCATCTTGAGTCTTCGGTCTTCATCTTCATTAAGCTCAACCGACACTAGACTCACTGACCTAAGTAATTGACAAACAAGGTGCACTAGTATGCCACAGAAAAGTGCACTAACAGATAATAGTCAAATTCCACAACCATCCATAAAAATAGACCATATAGAGGTAGAGAAGATATGAAAGGATGATGGAGATCTCCTCTATGCTCTCTCTTCACTCCATTTCTCTCCACTCTTTAATTCACATGCCAAGGATGGACAAAAAAAAATGCACGTAGATTAAAACGTGGGATTTTGACCGTACGGGCCCCCCTTGTACGGCGAAATTCTCCGCTTGTTTTTTGCTGAAACTATTTCTCTAACTGCCCCCCTAACACTTTTTAAACTTTGTTGTGGACAAAAATACCCTCACTTTGGATCCTGCATTGGTATGAAATTTGAGTAAAGAAAAAAGCTACGTAGCCTCCAATCCCGAGGCAATGATGTGAATGTGACTTGTCATTGGGTCCACTTCTAAGTAGATCCAATCCGTTCATTTTCTTTATAGCCCCTTGCTTATATAGGAATGTGGTAACATGACACTAACCTGATCTATGTGTAGCCCACAATACCTGAAAAATGGTAACAGTGACCATTCCATACTAAATGTTTTTATGTATTGTAGTCCATATGAGTGGTGGATGTTGATCTTTCTTCTTTCCATGGCCTAAAATGAAATCCCAAGGATAATGGATGGATTTGATTCCACTCAAAAGTGATGGTGGGCCCCACGAACGGTGTGGATGGCTATCTCGACCCTTACTACATGACAATCACGACCCTTTTGTGGATGACTATCATGACTCTGAACTATATTGTGTTTGGACTGTTTATCCTGACCCTTACTACATGACCATCACAACACTTTGTGGATGGCTATCACGATTCCGACCCTTACGACATGACAATCATGACCCTTTGTGGATGATTATCACGACCCTGAATTGTATTGTGTTTGGACTGTTTATCCCAACCCTTACTAGATGACAACCACGACCTTTTATGGATGGCTATCACAACCCTGAACTGTATTGTGTTTGGACTGTCTATCTCGACTTTTATTACATGACAACCATGACCCTTTGTAGATGGCTATCATGACCATAAATTGTAAAAGAGATACGGGTGCTATTATGTTTGGACTATTTATCCCGACCCTTTATGTATGTCAACTAAGACTCTTTGTGTATGTCAATCCCGATCCTTAGTGTATGACAACCATGATCCTTGGTGCATGCCAGTCTCAACACCATATCACATCTTGACATCTTCAAAACCACAATCTTAATCATCAACAGACACACATCAACACAAATCTAGAAGAAAATACCACTACAACCATTCACATACCCATATCAATACAAATCTGGGGGGGGGGGGGGGGGGGATATCTACTAACATGGAGGCACCATGTCTTTCGATTTCGGTGGTACAAGAAGAAGACCTGAGTCATAGAAGATTAACTCAGAGAAAATCAGGCCAAAGGAGGTGGTGGTGCGTTTAGGAGGTGGTGGTGTGTCCCGGAGAAGAAAGAAAAGGAAATGAGATTTTCGCTAGATTCAACCCTATCTTCAGCTTTTTGTTAGATCCAATCCGTTCATTCTCTCCAAAATTTAGAGGAACGTAACTATCCAGATGCTGACCAAAAGATTCTGATCAGGTTATCCACAACACAATAAAGAAGAATATATTGTTTAAAAACCGTTTACTCTTTTTCATCATTGTGGGTGACCAATAACTTGAAAAATCATCAATCCAACACTGATTGGACATAAACCCGGGGCACAGACATTATGAACGGATTGGATCTACCAATTAGATGATCCACTAAATCAAATGGATATAAAAATCGGATCAAGAAATGTAACAGCCATAAGTTCTGATGAAAATGTTTCTTTTTTTGTCCATACTATGGACGAACTATAATGGTACATGCTACATTATGTGGGGCCCACAATGATATTTATATGTCATCCAACCTATTCACAGTAACAAAGATAAGTGGATAAAAGAAAAAAAAATACCATATTTATCCAAATGGTTTGGGGCCACCAATAACTTTTCAACGGTCACAGATAAATCAACATGTTTCTCGTGCTGTGATTCACTTCGATCCACACCTTCCTTTCATTTCTTGTTATGTGATTCACTTCCTTGACCCGATTTTTACCAATATGTATTATAATTAGCTCTTGAAATGAAAGGAAGGTGTGGATTGACATCATGCCTCACAAAGGGCCCCACTTTAACTTTTTTACCATTAAGCTTAATTCACCTTCCACACATTAATAACTGTCAGGCGCATGGCTCGATACGTAAGGGTATTTTCATCCACATCAAAGTTAAAAAAGTGTAAAGGGGCCAGTCAGGGAAAATAGTTTCAGCCAAAAACAAGTGGGAGATTTTGCTATACAAGGGGGCCCGTACGATCAAACTCCCTTAGAACATCTCCATGTGCATGCATGAATACTTCCAAAATGCTAATGGCACATCTTACCAATTGTCATGATCATGAAATGTCAAGCATGAATAATCCTACATGCATGGTGTGACATGAATCTTGAATTTTATAGTCCTTAAGATCGGACACAAATGTCTTACAACCACGTTACAGGGACTTCCATAGCGTAAAGCCATATGGGGCCACTATGATATCCTTGTTATATCCACTCCGTCCATCATTTGTGTCAGCTCATGTTAGAACATAAGCTGAAAGCTCAAAGCGACTCAAAGCTCAAGCAAGGCCACCACAAAAATGGGTGGAGATTCAAGGTGCACCATTGAAACCTTCACGAGGGCCACAATACGAAGGGGTTGTATGGTGTTGGGGCCTGTAATTCGAGTTTGGGTTTGAGTTTAGGTTTTGTAGCCCTCCTTTCCCAACATGAGTTCAGTTTTTTTATTTTATTTTTTCATGCAATCCCTGCCAGTCACTCATGCAACGCACCCATTGGTGCTGTCAACAGTGGATATTTCACCATTGATGGGTTTTAAACCGAAACTTCTTGTTGAAACTCCGCAGAGTCTACCAGAGTTCAGGCTGGGTTGAAATGGTCCGCAAAGGTTCCAATGGTGGTTGTTTTCAACCCCACTATTTTTATGTGGTGTGCCCTACTCGAGCTTTGTATTTTCCCTTCATCCATGTCTGTGTGCCATAGCAAAGCTTCAACGGTGGATGCCACTATCCCTGCTGTTTTTGTGGTGTGGTCCACCTGAGATTTGGATGTGCTTCAATTTTGGGGTCATGTCCTAGAATTAGCTGGTAAAACCATGGAAGGCATGGATAGGACACATACATCACGGTGGGCCCCACAGAGTTTACTCATCACGGCTTCGAAAAGCGCTTATCCTTGCTGCGAATCTCCATAGCATTATTCGTCGCACTCAAGTCATCAGTCTTAACGCCGTCTTTATCCACTCTCCGGGAGCGGCCGTGACTGTTAGGGCCCACCTTGATGTATATGTTTTATATCCACGCCGTCCCTTCGTTTTAACACCTCATTTTAGGTCAAGTTTCTAAAAATGAGACAGATCCAAATCTCAGGTGGACCACATCACATTAAACAGTGGTGATTGAATACTTGTGGCTTTTGGATCAAACTGGTATTTGTGTTTTTCTTCGTACATGTCTGTCTGACCTTTTCAAAAGTTTGGATGGCAAGTAAACATTGCGGTTGACCTTAGGAGGTTTTTAACGGTGAGCTCTTAATCACCACTGTTTCCTGTGGTCTGGTCCACCTGTGATTTGGATCTACTTCATTTTTGGGCTCATGCCCTAAAATGAGCTATCAAAACAGATAGACGGCTTGGATTTAAAACACATACATAAAGACGAGTTCCACAGTCGACCGAACTCGGTGTGCCTGCCCGTGACTTGAGATTAAAATGAGGGGGCAGCTTTGGTGGATCCCTGACTGTTGGGCCCACCTTAATGCATGAACCTTACATCCACGACGTCCCTCCGTTTTGAAAGATCATTTTATGGTAAGATCCATAAAAAAGAAGCAGATCAAACTCTCAGGTGAGCCACACCACAGGAAACCATGGTGATTGAATATCCACCATTAAAAAATTCTTGGGCTCCACTGGACTGTTTATTTACCATCCAACCCGTTGAAAAGCTAAAAAAGACACGGATGAAGGGACCATAAAAATTTCATCTTAATCCAAAACGTTTGCATCCCACAAGAAGGTTTTAATGGTCAATCACCACTGTTTCCTGTGGTGTGGTCCAAATAAGATTCAGATCTGCTTCATATTTTTGGATCGTGCTCTAAAAAGAACTGTCAAAAAGGATAGACATCGTTGATGTAAGTCACATACATCAAGGTGGGCCCCACAGTCAAGGGATCCAACGAAGCCGCGCCCAAAATAACCCGTCCCAGATTTCGCACACGTGTACCGTACTGGCACATGTGACTTTTTAAATTTCCCTTTTTCCACGTGGACTTCTCTAGTTCTTCTCCCTTTCTCCGCGGCAGCCACCCCACCTACCAGAGAGAGAGAGAGAGAGAGAGAAGGAAATACAGAGAAAGAAGAAGAAATTGAATTTTGTAAAGGAGAAAGCATGTGTATAGCAGTATGGATCTGGCAATCCCATCCCCTCTACCCTCTTATCCTTCTCCTCAACAGAGATGAATATCACACCAGGTGACTTCTCACTCCCTCCATAATTCCCATATATACCTTCTGACTTGCTTTAGTGTATGGGACATCCAATCCTTTCAATAGATTGGCCCCACCATGAGGAACGCTTCATGCAAAAAATCAGCCCCATCCACTGACTAAATGATCCACACATGTATTTTTCTATTTATCAATGGCAATACACTGTTTTCTATGGTGTAGCTCACTTGATTATTGGATAAGGCTGATTTTTTGGCACTAGGTCATCCTCATAATGGGGGCCAGCCTATTAGGAGGATTGGATGTCAGGAGCACTTAACAGTTTGGAAGTTATCCACTGGGTGGAATGTAATCTCTGGTCCAACTAGTTGGACTTGAGACCTTCTCCACACACATAGAGAGAGATATATAGGATGGATTGAATCACGGGCGGCACATGTGCACATTGGGGGGGTGCTTGAACTTGGACGGTCACACACAGGGCGCCTTAGAACATGTAATATATTTGTATAGATAAAAGTGTTCTTCATGTGCATCTAAACCGTAAAGTGTCATTGTGAAGGAGTTTTACCTCCTAGGGGTTGTTTGGATTTGGGCAAAGTTGTGTCATTGGCAAGAAGTTGGGGGTTAAAGTACATAGAAGTATTTGTGTGTGGTTTGTCAACCCCTTTATGTGGGAACCTAGGTACTTTTTGACGAGTAGCCAAAGACATGGCCGTTGTGTTGCATATGTTTTTCAAATATATAGCATATGCCATTTATGTATGTTGTGTTTATATTAAATGTGCATACATGTATCATCCATTAAGTACATGAACATTCATAATGAAATATACATGTATCCATTGTTCAGAGTATCCTTGATATTTTCAAAATATTCTTGATATTATCTGTATCTCTAGCTCAACAATACCGATAACATTGGTTGCAAAACCAATAACACTGGTAGTCTCAGAAATTGCAGGCACCAGCGATGTAGCGCTAAGTATCACCTAGTGTATTGCCAATATTTTTTATTATGTAAATTCTAGGTATCGCTTGTATTGCCAATGTATCGACATTGCCAATTTTTTTATTGTGTGAATTTCAAGTGTCGCTTGTATTGCCAATATTCAATATCGCCAATATTTTCGATGGTGTAGATTCCAAGTGTCACTTGCATCGCAAGTGTATCGGTGATATTTCAATAATATTACCAATGTATTGATATTGCCAAAATCAGTTTATTGAAAAAAAAAAAAATCATTCCAAATTTTTTATGGGCACATGGCTGTATGCAGTGTTCAAATTGTCGATGATAATATCAATCATATCGTGATATTATCGTATCGTGATATGGACGATATTGAGACCACAATGTTTTGCTTTCTTGCCAATTGTCGACGATTTCTCAGCGAAATATCGTGTGTTGTCGATATTTGGAAATATCGATGGATGTTTGGAAGGAAGGTTGAATGGTTGGATGGATAGATGGGATGGATGGGATGGTTGGACTGGTTTCTTACGACAACACATGCTGTTAGGCCCCCATTAAATGGAAACTTATTATATATGCATTATTTTTTTATTCCTAAGTATACAAATATGTGTATTTTTAGCATCTCCTAAATTTCATTAAAAAGTTCCACCATTTTCCCCAATGTTTTCTCGCATTTCCTATTATTGGTAATATTATCGGCGATTTTGATATTGTTTTCATATCCTTGACCAACGAAACTTGTAACAATACCGATACTTCAAACACTGCATGTATCCACCAAAGGATGCATCCTTTCATAATCACACATACATGTATTTACTGAAGGATGTATGGACGTAACACGTGACTCTTCAGCAAAGGTCGCCTAAAACCTACATATACCCTACCTTAGGCCTATTTGGAGAGCATAAAAAAATCTTCTCTACTCATTCTCTCTTTTTTGAATTCCTCTTGTTTCTTGAGTGAGGTTAGAAAATCGACAATCTATCTTTTTGGTCGTGCAAACCAATGATAGATTATGTATTGAGACTAGATACAGACTCTACGATGGTTTGGGCTCTGTTGAATCTCAGGGATAGTACGCAAAAGCTCTGTCACACCATTTGGGAGGTGTAAATTGTCTTCAAGAAGCAGCATTGCAGTGCACCTCCGAGCCAAAGTCCTTTAAGTGGGCCATCCACTGAACAAAAAATCTAACACATTAAAGCATGAAATGATCGTATCTATTTAAGAGTCATTTTAGATTCAGACAAAGTTGTGTCGCAACTAACAATCCATGGCATGCTAGTAGTGCTAGCTGGTCATGGACATGTTGTTGTTGACTACTTATTCCTTCCCTTGTCTATCAAACACCTAGGGATATGGAAGGATAAATTGTGGCACTTGTGGACAGCTTAAAGAATGGTTGGTGGCACATTTACACACGTGCCTGTGCATGTTGACATGTGTGCTACATTTTTTTAGTTCTTGAAGGTTTGGTGGTGGCACGTAAGTACATGTGGGATGTTTGAACTTGGACGGTTGCACATATGGTACATTGGAACATGTCACGTACGTGCATGGGTAAGTGTGAACCTTATGTGCACTAGAATTGTAAAGTGTCGTTGATAAGTGGTTCCATCTCTCCACTAGATACACCTCAATCCATGGTGTAATGATCATATATTTATAATTACTTGTCCAAAAGTGCATTGATTCCCTTGCAAGGGGGTTGACAAACCATGGATATGTACAACTACTCCTACTACTCATTGACACTATAGTTTCGATGCACATGTGGAAAACTCTTGTCTATACACATGCATATCATGTTCCAATGTGCCATGTGTGCAATCTTCCAAGTTAAAAATGTGGCACATGTCAAACATGCAAATGCTTGTCAATGTGCCACAATCCATCCTTCCTCTCTATTATAGAGGTTTGGCAAACAAGGCACGGAACAACCAGTAGCGATTGTATCTCCACAAATAACTACTCTAGGTAGCATGTCTAGGGATAGCCTATTACGACACAACTTGGCCTAAATCCAAACAACCCCTTAATGGTCATATGTCTTGGACTACTTGTCCAAAAGTACCAAGGTTCCCGTGCACATGGGGGTTGAGTCGGTTGACAAACCATAGACATGTACCTTTGTCCCGACTGCTTGTCAATGACACAATTCTTCTCAAATCCAAACAAGCAGAGTTAGTGAGCCGTGTAATAGGTGACCATTTCACACAGTTTGGGAGGCACTTGAGTCAGCCGCCGGCGCCTAGCTGCGTCTTGACCCCAATCCAAATTTTGGGTCAATTCCCCCTCCGTACTACCCAAAAATGAGATTCTTTCCGAATCCGAATTTGCTGCTTCAACCACTATAAAACTAATACCTATTCCGTTTGGTAAGGTAATTCTATAGTGTATATTGTAAATCCCATAATGGATCAATTCCAATGAGTCTTTCAAACTATTACTTTTTGTAATCGACTCTATTGCTTCTTCAATAGATGCTTATGCATTTAGAAAGGGTGGCACAATTTACAGCCACCATTCTTTTATTTGCATACACCCACATTCCTGTTTTGGGATTCAAGTACTATGTCAATTCCAACTACAAATGGGTGGACACAATTAGGTGAGGGTGTAAAAATATCAATGAGTACTAATAAACTACAGGTCCCTTAATGATCATGCGAAGTACCAACTGTCCCGCCAACATGCCAATTGTGCAGGATAGCCAGACCATTCAAACAGTTGAACCCCCCTTGATGATCACCCAGCTCGATGATCAGGTTGATCCACTCATTAGGTGGGTCACACCTGTATGTTGATTCACACCATCAATTGTCCATTAATTCCAACCATGAGAGGCCCAGCCTGATTTTTGTGCCAGATGATTGTCTAGTTTGTGGGAAATATGGAATTGCCTGGCAAGTTATCATGCAGAATTTCAGAACCTGTAGGTGATCAGTTCTCAATACCATTTCCCATTTAAATATTAGTTAGAAGCCTCACCTTAGTTGACTCAATTCGAATGAACATCGAGTCAGGTCATGTTGTGAAATAATATTTTCTTCTTCTTTTTAACTTTTCCATAATTGGGCTGATTTGAAATTGCATTCATGCAGGCCTACTATGCCACTCTCATGGTGGGAAGATTCTTCCAATATATTGGGTGGTAGGGACTGCCTTGCAGGGGGCACTTGGTTGGCTTGTACTAGAAATGGGCGCTTGGCTTTTCTAACTAATGTGAGGGAACCTAACCGAATTCCTAATGCAAAGAGTAGAGGAGCTCTGCCACTACATTTCTTGGAGGTTATATGATTCGAAAACTCACATGGATTTTATCTATTAAATGTGTTCACTCAATTCACTTTTTTTAACAACTTTAGTTGATTGGATCACTAGCGATGATTTATTTTTTAGTTTGATACAGTCATTATTCATGATTTTGACCTTTTCCCTTGTAAAGAAAACATAACCCAGTGCTATTTTATCATTACATGTTACCTTTGTTTTCTATGCAACACAATTATCCTCCTCTTTTCTTTTCTTTCTTTTTCTTTTTCTTTTTCTTTTTCTTTTTCTTTCTTCTTCTTCTTCTTCTTCTTCTTTTTTTCTTTTTCTTTTTTGTCCTTACTCTGAAGACAATTGATTGGAAAGTATGAAGAGAGAAGAATCTAAATATGGTTTTTATAGATACAGAGAAAACATGCGATGGAGTAGCTATGAAGATTTTATCTTCACCTGATTTTGGTTTTGTTGTTTGGTGTTTGACTTTTGACTGTAGAGCAGAAAGAGCCCTCTAGAGTTTGCAAATGAGGTGGCGAAGGAAGGAGATCAGTACAATGGGTTTAATCTCATATTAGCTGATCTTTGTTCAAAGACCATGATTTATGTCTCCAATAGGCCTAAAGGAGAGCTCTCTCCCATTCAAGAGGTGTCTCCAGGCATTCACATTCTCTCAAATGCAAAACTAGACACTCCTTGGCCTAAGGTTAGCTTGTGACTTAGCATGGTACATTCATTCTCCTTAATGCCATCAAACATTATGGTAATGTCAGATTTTTTACTCCTTAATGCCATCAAACATTATGGTAATGTCAGATTTTTTACAGCAGCCTTTATCTATATATGATTGCAAATAATTTTTATCAATTCGGTTCATGTTCTGTTTCTTTCTGTGAATCTAGCATTCGAATTCAATAGAACTACGGTCATTAATTTTTTATCCATCTGCCTTGTCAGAGCATCTCTCTTTCTTTTAACATTCTTGACAAGGATGAGGATGTCATTGCATTTTGAGTCAAATATTCATTACTTGTAATTAGTGGTCACAGTATTGGTATCGATGCATGTATCATTGGGAAATGGAAACATATCGGTATTGTAAGGGAAATATTGCATGTATCATTTATTGAGGGAAACATTGAGAAAATTATGGAATTTTGAAATGGAACTTTAGGAGATGTTAAAAGAGACATGATTACACACTTAGAACTCAGAACATTACAAAAACAAGTATGCATAAAATGTTTCCTCTGTATATGCTAACTGCTAGAAGTGATGTAGTTATATCCAAAATGAGTTCATACTATTCATAAACCATACAATACAAATACCAAAATACAACCAATACATTTAAAAGTCAAATAAGGAAGAAAAAAATATGCATATGTGCCTACTGCCCACTACATCTCTACCCCAGACACACAGAGTTACAAGGCGGCTCAAAGTCATTGTCTATGTCTCCATTAGGACAGCCATAGTACTACTGCTCCAAGAATCAACGATTCTATATCCAGGTCATTACTTGTGATAGAATGGTACCAACTCAAGTACTCTTTCAAATATCGTTGGTACTCATCCTCTTCAACTGGATGAGTACACCCATCTGTGGCTACTGCATAATTGTCAATGTCTGTGGCTGATATGGATCTAGTGCTGGAAATAGACTAGGTATCTATGTCATTCATGGATACATCTGGCCATAGTCATATACTGGATATCCCTAGCCTTGTTTCCTGAGGAAAAGTAGAGTTAGATGGTTTGGTCATGTGCAACGGAGACCAAGAACTGCGCCTGTTAGGAGGAGTGAGTTGGTACAAGTTGAAGGCTCTAAAACGGCAAGGGGAAGGTCCAAAAGGACGTGGATGAAGGTAGTAAGAAAACACTTGATAACCTATGGTTTAACAGATCATATTTGACAAGAATCAGACCTTAGTTGAAGACTCCTCAATGGGAAGTAAATGCTGGTTTATGGAAATTTCAATGCTCGAAGTCAGTGCCCCTTTGGGAAGAAGGAAAATAAAGACGTGGAAAACATCTCTTTCTTTGATTCCATATTTCCATGAAAAATGGTCAAAATGAAAACACATTCTGCTATTAGGGACCAGTCACCTTTTCATGGAATTGTATCTATTTACATATCTGATTTTTAGGAGACTATTTCCCATGGAAATGTAGTTTATGGAGAAAAAACTGAGTTTTACGGTCCATAAAGGAAGTGGAATACTGGAAGGCTTGGATCTTCATAACTGAACTATTTGATGGGCAATCACCATCCATGGTAGCACCAATCAGTCCAACGTTTGGATGAACTAGACATGGGCCCTATGAGTACCATGACAACGACAGTTAATGTCCAAATCATTCCCTTTTGTGGGTGCGGAAATGTACCATCTGTTTCGATCTTATCAAAATTTCAATTGGATTCGATAGAAACTAGTCTATGAATAAATCCAGATTACTTTATTGTGTGTACCAGATCAGGGGAGGGAGGGAGGGAGGGAGATCCTATTGAATTTGAGGATTCCACCAGCTATCCAAACAGGCACCCCATATTTGGAATCCTATTTTTGGGTATTTATTATGTTATCCACAGAATCCACGTATTCTAAACTCGCCCTAAGTATCATTAGCATATGGTGATCTCTCTCTCCCTTGTTACGTAGAGCTTAACATAAGTGTGACGCACCTGAAAGATAACAAGCATAGGCACCCATCTTAATGATGTATGCTCACTTCTTTCTCAGTTTCCTCATAGGGACCCATCTTAACAATATATGCCTCTCTCTCTCTCTCTCTCTCTCTCTCTCTCTCTCTCTCTCTCTCTCACACACACACACACACACACACACACACACAGCGATTTCCTAAATAGTTGAGGTGTTTTTTTGTGGGAGCAATAATCACGTACAACTCATATCAGGTGAACTTAACATGCAACCAACCCAGTACTGCATGCCAATATGTCCTGTTTGTAGGATTTTTGAGCCACGCATGAGGTTCTCCCATGAAGAGCACTTGGTGCAGAGATCAGGCTGGTCCACTCACCAGGCAGGCTGCACGTGTGTGTTGAGTCAATGTTAACCCATCGCACTGCTTTTCACGGGGTGGCCTGTATAATGAGTGGACCAGCTCGCTTTTTGTGCCTAGCCGATACCCATAACAGTGCCACCTCCTTCATGGCTCGGGTCTCCTAAACATGCCACATTGGGGTGGGTTTCATGAGAAGGTTACATGCAACAGGTTGCAGGTAATTATTTTGCCGTATGTAGTACCTCTAATTTATTTTGGGGCACCTCGATTGGTACTGGTACCACCATAAGCTTATGCTGGTACTGGGCAGATGTGGGGCCCACATGATGTATAAAGGCCATCCAACCTGTCTATCATATGCGTAACCTTATATTAGCCTTAGATGCCAAAGAGCAGCTTGATTCAACACTCAAGTGGTCCGCAACATAGGGAACAATGTGAGAGGGGATGCCCACCCTTTTAGACAGGAGTCCACCCGAATTTCAAAATAGCCTCATTTTTGTCCTGACTCTTCATCCAAACCAGATGAAGGGGCTGAATGGCATCAATTTCATGTATACAACACAGTGGGCCCTTCACGCAAATCAAGGGTGGACGTTCCCTTCCAACATGTTCCCTGTGGTGTGACCTACCTGATTCACCGATCTGTCTGATTTTAGGGTCATGGGGGTAACGTGTGCTGATGCATTGAATGGGCAGGTTGGATTTTATGCATGCATTGTGTGGGTCCCACATCTGCCTGGTTGCCCTTCATCCTCTGCATGTGATATGACTCTCCATTTTATATTTAGTAGCTAGCCAATGTCATATGAATGATTCACCATTCCTTCTCTGTGTAGGCTCAACGCTTGCATGAAAATTTCAAGGTCCTACTTAATGAATATGACAAGGAAGAAATTCCCGAGAAAGAGATGATCGAAAGGCTGATGGGAGACCACCTTAAAGCTGATAAGGAGAAGCTACCTAATACTGGTTGCGATCCTGAGTGGGAATTTGACCTAAGTTCTATATTTATTGATGTTGAAACTGAGCTGGTAAGTGCTGGAAGTCTAATTATTTCCCGCGTCACCCATGAATACATATAGCCTGTGTTTGGATGCACAAGAACTGCAAACATTTTGTTTAGGGTGTGTTTGGTTGCGCCAAATATCATGATATTTTGCACCAAATTAGACTGATTAGTCATGAAATTTCATGATATTTGTGCAACCAAAAACACCTTTAATCAAAGAGGAAATTGCGAATAAATAATGATGTTTCCTAGTACTCATAGGAAACATTTATTTCAAGTCCTACTGCAGATGGTGATTGTGGATGGAAGCTGCAGTTTGGCTATTTCCATTTTGTTAGGCTAGAGATTACAATTCAATTCTCTAATGCCTACAAGCAGACCCATAAGTAATGTGAATATGTGCAGGGCCGCTATGGCACCAGAAGCATGGCTGCTTTGTCTGTAAAAGGCAGTGGAGAAGTAAGCTTCTATGAAAAGTATCTGGAGAAGGAAATCTGGAAGGAGCACACCATAAACTATCTGATCGTAAAGATGGAATAAATGTTTCCGTTCAAGACTCGACGATCACCACAGTGGTTATTGCTGTCAGGTTCCTTGATGTTGGTGTTGGGAAATTAGCACAGTTGCTGTTTTTGCTGTTTATTTTGTGAGGACAAATCGTATGATCCTTGAACAATTTGGTGTCCTCTGAGCTTTGGGTTTAGACTAGTGGGGCCCATGGATAAGTGTTCCATATATTGCCCAGAATGAAAGATCATAAAAATCCAATCAACAAGAGGTCACCGTTTGAAAGGTTACGATTATTTCATCATTCTTTTTTCCTTTTCTTTTTTCAAATTCTTCTTCTTGTATAGTCCTCCACCAGCTATCTTGTAGGATTTTAAAACAATGTATCTTGACCACTTCAAGCAGTGTAGGTTGGAGCAGATAGTGTCATATGAGCTGTGCCAATGCCACTCGCACCTCCAGTTATGGTAAGATTTGAAAACCAGGAACACTGGGAACATTGAACTGCACATCATGTGGGCCCTGTTGTAGTTGTTGAAATGGACCAAGGATCAGCCCGGGCAACTCGTTAGATGGACCACATGTAAAATAACAGGAACAACAACATCATCATTATGAGCATCATCTTGTTGACCTTTCTCCTGCAATTGGGGGTTGGCTTCTAAACGGTAGATAGGCAAAAATTTTACGATTGCTTGCTTTTTTTTTTTTCCATCGGTTTTTATATAATGGGACTACTTGATACACTGATTTGAGAATCCTGATACACAGACTGGATAGCAATCTCAGCTAAGCAAAACTTATACACTGTAAACACTTGGACCGAAGTGCTAGGAAAGGAGGGAACCCACAAAGGAGCACCATCGACAATCCCTTCTCATTCCTCTTTAGACTCCTTTATTTCCTATAAAAATATATGATCATCGATAGAACAAGATCCATTTTGCATCAGAGGTAATTGATCCTTGATTACCAAAAAGGCAATGCCACTAGATCCTCATTAAATCAACTGCAATCCTTTTTTGTCTATCCCACCTGAGTAACATCTACTTCAAACAAGCCACGAGCCAGAAATATAATAATTCTCAACGAAGTCATATGAAGTGATTTTTTCCCCATCAGATCCGAATAGAGACCATAGATCTTAAGCGACTGATCTGATAGAACAAATCAGAAGATAAAATGAAGTATCGCTAATTTCTTTATGAACGTCGCATGTCCTATGGGACAATCACTTAGAAGTATGTTTTTCGAAATAGCCCTTCCTATTTGATAGAAGAGGATCCCAAGATCCTGGACAAGCTTTGATAACATCCTCGCCTCCTCTTTGTTTGCTTTGATACCGATGGGACCTGCATTGGCAATTGCAAGCATACCTAGAAAATAAGTCCCAAACCATGTGGGCTCATGCTTGATGGAGCCTGTGTTTGCCCAAGGAACTTCCATTGGAGTTCAGATTTAGGCACGGCCCTTCAAACGATGGTATCTATCTTTCAGAAACCTTTAGGGAGATATCCTTGTCATTTACAATTTCCTTCTCTCCTTAGGGATTTGTGAAAAGCATGTGAAAGGAAATAGTGTTTTTTGAGATACCTTATTTCTAAGAAACGGTGGGAAATGAAAATTGGCTTTCCCCTTTTTTCTTTTTTTTCTTTTTTATCAATTAGATATTCCTAGAAAATTTCGGCATTTTTTTTTTTTGTTTTGTTTGGCATAATAAAAAAAATTCTTAGAAAAGAATTATTATTGGCGTGTGCCAAATTAACAACATTTGGAATGTATAAGATGTCAGAAAATGGACAGCTAAATATGTGGCATATACAACATATGTGGGGCACTTGAAGCTAAATAGTTGCACATGTGAAGTGCTTCAACCTGTATAGTAGCACATGTGACATGAGACACATTATAACACGTGGGCACTTGAAGCTAGATGGCAGCACTTGTGCAGCTTAGCAAATTGACACATATGGCATGTGAAGCAATTGAAGATGGACGAAGGCACATGTCGCACATTGGCACAAGTGGGGCGTAAGAGAAGATGGATGGTGGCATATGTAGTACATTAGCAAATGTGGGGCGTAAGAGAAAATGAACGGGAGCTCATGTGGCACCTTAGAACATGTGAGATGATTTGCACATGTGGGTTGCATGTGTAGGACATGAGAAGATAGATGGTGGCACATGGCAAATAGACGTGGCATAGTGGCACATGTAGAGCATAACTGAAGATGAACAATGGCACATGGCACATTGGCACATGTGGGTTGCTTTGCATGAGGGGCATAAGAGGAGATGGATGGGGGTACCTGTGGCACATTGGCGCATGTGGAGCGCAAGAGAAGATGGATGATGGTACATGTGGCACATAAGCACATGTGGACGCTTTGCACATGTGGGGTGTAAGAGAAGATGGATGGTGGCACAACCAAAGATGGCACATATGGCACATGTGAGGCAATTGAAGATGGAGGATGATATTTAGGTTTAGTTCTTGAAAAACTCATTTTCTTTCCATCGTGGGAAATTGCTTTTCTTAAGGGTGGAGGGAAAATAAATTCATTAATTTTCCAACCAAAAATGTAGGTGGGAATTTGCATTTCCTGCAAATTCACGTAAAGAAGGCTTCACAAGCAACAAAAAGTTAGTTTCATAGAAAACAGTGTTTCCTTTCCTTTCCATGAATCCAAACAAGGTCCCAAACCAACTTTATGTGGGTAAATCATGTAACAACTATGTCCGGTTGGTGAGAAAATTCAGTTTGTGAATGGGTGTAGTGGTAGAAAATGTGTTTCCACATTCAGATCTCAAGTTCGAGCCAGTATAGACCTGATGAAGTGCCGGTAAAAGGCCCCCGACCAAGCCAAGCACCAGTAAAAATGCATGCAACCGCCGGATATGCCATGGAAAATGCCTGTAAAACCTGCAAGTAGGTGCCAGTAAAAATGTTGACCGCCAGTATAGATGCTGCCGGCTGGTAAAAAAATAATAATAATAATTCATTTCGTTGTTTATATTTGATTGAAACATGTATTTTTTTACATATTTGAAACCTAAAAATGCTGCACAACACAATTAAAAATGAATATTAAAGGTTTCTAAAACAAAAATTGTATTACTTTACAACAAAAAATATATAATATTTACAACAATAATTTGAAAATAGTTTCTAATATATAAAATAAATAAATAAAATCCCCACATCCAGCCCTCATCCGTCTTTGCCTACAACCTGCAAAACAAAATAACAAAAAGCAATTAATTACATCCCAACCATTTGCTATGGTTTGGATAGCATCTACAAGAAAGTAGGCCCACACTCAATTTACAAGGTTTTAGTTGGTGGTCATTACATCCCATCTATTCCCTGTGGTTTGGCCACCCTGAGTTTTGGATCAGCCTAATCATTGGATCGGGATGGCACATGAGCTAAGACCATGAGCCCAAAACCGGCCAACGTCCATGCCTGGATTGAGCCCCAGCGAAATAGCTGAATGGCCAAGTGGTGCAAAATAGCTAGTTAGAGAGAGGACCTGTAAGGCATAAGATAAAATAAGGCTCTCACCTGGCATGCCTTACACTCCTCGAGAATAGTAACATCTTGCCTGCCTATTCATTCAGGGCTGATTCTGGGAATGGTTCTATCAGTAATCACCTGACCACCTACCATCATCAGCACAAGCACTGACAAAATTAAGAACATAGAACGAAAAATCAAGGTCTGCTCAACAGGTGGGGTCCTAGCATAAATCCCTAGAGCGAGTGGGCAGTAAGAAAAGAAGTTGGCATACAAAATAACAATCTTCATTGCAATGGGGCAGATCAAGAGAGGAAGAAAAAAAAACCACCAACATGCAGGTTAGAGGAGCCATTGCATGCTACAGGACTTACAAGCAGAACATGCCAGTCCAAGGTAGGGATGTCAACGGATCGGATTTGAAGCGGATAGTAGCTGATCCGAATCCGATCCGATTTGTGATCTGGGTGATCTGTATCCGACCTGAAATCCGACAGGATCTCTAAACATTTATCTGAAATCCGACCCGACAGAGATTCAGCCGATCCGACTCTGATCCGACCCGATCCGTCCGTCCACCATGGGCCCTACTGAACTGATGGTCTGGATGATAGTCATTTTGTGCATCGCATACGGCAGGTTTGCTGTTGAAATGCTGATGTCAAAAAAATAAGCTGTGGTTAAAAAAAAAAAAAAAAGCAGAAAAATAAACGAAGAAGAAGACCGTACCTGCTGTTGAAACGCATAGCGTCTTCCAACTGGGTGGGTCCATCTTGTGACTGACCTGTGTGGGTGCGTTGCGCAAGGGGTGGGTTGAAACGCCTAAGCATCTTCCAGCTTGGTGGGTCCCTCTCCCTCACTGTGTTGGTGGACGCCCCTCTCTCTCTCTCTCGTTCTCTCATTGCGACAGTAGTTAGGGGTTTTTTTTTTTTTTAAATCTCTTTTTATATGTAACCGGATCATTATCGGATCGGACCGGGGTCGCTCCGAATCCATATCCAATTAATAAACGGATCACAGATTTTGATCCGTATCCGATCCGTTGATCCGGATCGGAGTCGGACCATGATCCGATCCATTGACAGCCCTAGTCCAAGGCTTGGATTCCAATCCTTCTTCAGCGCGTTGATGCAAATCTCACCATTAGTCGCAATGTTTGGATGAAAGATTTTTGTCAGAAAGTAACCTACAAAGACAGGAGAGGTACGTGAAAGTAACCAGCCAGCCAGTAACTCAAACAATGGAGTTTTTCTTGTCTACAATTCCAACAACAGAATGCTGATATTAAATAGCTACCATGCATTACCTTCTTCTCATGTCTAGCACTAGCCAACAATTTTCCATCTGAAGAGAAATGGCAGCAGACAACTTTGCGATTGCTTGTACGAATGCATCCAACTTCGCTGAAGGAAAAACCCGAAATAGAGAATGAGAACATGGATTCAGTTTTTTTCTTTCTTTTTCTTTTTCTTTTTTTTTTTTTGTGGCAAAGATTTATTTATTAAAGCCAAAAAGGTTCATCCCACAACAAAATGGGGAGAATTAAAACCCCAGGAAAATGTGTATGAATCCATGTTACAGTGAGGTCTGCAACTTGGGTTCAGGTCAACCCAAACGACCAAACCCAATTGACCCAATCCAAGTTCTGGTCAAGTCGGGTTGGGTTGTCAAAGGTCATCTGATTGGATTCGGATTGGAAAACAACAACCTGATTTGAATTCAGGTTGGGTTCGAGTCGAGTAAATTCAGATCGGTTTAGGTTGGGTTGGGAATTATCACATGTATTTGGTCAGCTTGAGGTTGCGCTGGGTAGGATTGGGTTGGACACCTAGGGTTGGAATTAGGGCCAGGTCAGGTTGCAGGTTGGATCGTCTTGAGGTCAGGCTGGGCTCAGGTTGACCCTCAACATACCCCACATGCCCAAGTTGCACCCAAATTTACAATTGCTTCAGTTATTTGCAGTGCCTGTCCAAAAATGACATAAAAGAAAATCAATTACCCTCTGAAGGTAGGACTTCTTATTAATATACCAAATATGTCCCTTGCATCTCCATCATCACGCGACAGGAATGATTCCACATTATCATCCAAGGAACCAACATCTCCAAAATGTTCTATGTCCTCCTGCCATGTGAAATGACCAGAGTTAAGAGATGATCACATAGAAATTAATGTGTGTGGCATGTTTCTAAGTTATGTAAATAAAAGAAAATTTGAAATTGGATACCAGTTGATTTGAAGATGATGCAAGTCCGGCAGTTCCATCTGGAACATATATCATTGAACTTTTAGACATGCTGTTAACATGTGGCAAATTTGCTGCCATCGCATATGCACTCCATCACCTGGTGTATGAGTGGATGGAGTGGAGTTAGAAGGGCCAACGGCATTTCCTGTACCAGTGCTGTTTGCAGCTCCAGAAGAAGTAGGTTGTCTCCTTTTTTTATTATTCTGACATTAAAATTCAGTCAGATCATTCTACTCGGCAATTAGCAGGGCCGAGCATAACAACGGGATATGTTCAACATCATTCATATGCTCTCAGATCTCCTATGCTACAAGACTGTGTCTAGCAAGTTGGGTATGACCGATATTCATACACCAACTTGAGGGGGGAGTGTTGGAACATTTTTCTTATTATGTACTATGTAGGGGTTTATCTGTAAATATGCAAAGTAGGAGTCTTATGTGTAATTTTGTGTTTATTAGGATGTTATTTGTAAATAGGGGAAACCCTACATATAAAAAGATAATAAGACAGAATATGGCTCCAACATTTTTAAGCTCCAAAATTTCCCATTCTCTATATATTCTCTACAAAATCTTCACCACTCACACCTCCAGCTACAGTAACATATGAAAACATGGAATACTTGGGGACATTGAACTGCGCATCATGTGGGCCCTTCGGTAGTTGTTGAAATGGACCAAAGATCAGCCCGGCCAACTCATTAGATGGACCACATGTAAAAAGATAGGAACAACAATAACATCATGATCACCATCATCATCATCATCGTACCCTTTCTCCCACAATTGGGGGTTGGCTTTTAAATGTTAGATTGGCAAAAGTATTGTGATTGGTTGCTTCTTCTTTTTTATCAGGTTTTTATATGATGGGACTACTTGATACACTGATTTGAGAAGCCTAATACACAGGCTGGAGAGAAATCTCAGCTAAGCAAAACTTATACACTGTAAACACTCACCCTTGGACCAAAGAGCCAGAAAGGAGCTAAGAAAGGAGGGAACCCACAAAAGAGCACGATCGACAATTCCTTCTCATTACTCTTTAAACTCTTATATTTCCTACAGAAATATATGATCATCAATAATTCTCCATGAAGTCATAAGAAGTGATCTGAATTTCCCCCCATTAGGTCCAAATGGAGACTAAAGTGATCCTTTTTTTTTTCTTCTTTTTTTTCTTTTTTTTTTTTTTTTTTTTTTTGCATCTAGTCCAAATAGAGACCATAGATCTTAAGTGACTGATTGCAACAAAACAAATCAAAAGATAAAAAGAAGTATCGCTAATTTCTTCATGCTCATCGCATGTTCAAAGTACCACATATATGAATCCCCTTACATGGATTTCTATGGGACAATCACTTAGAAGTTTTTTTTTTTTTTTTTTTTTTTTTTTGTAATAGCCCTTCCTATTTGCTTGTAGTTTCTGGTTATGGAACATGATTTATTGCTTATTTGGATTTATGCACTTGTGATTTGAGTAGATTTAATTTAATTATTCATTTTTCTACAATTCTGTTTTTAGTTCATTCCGCATCATATTGATAGGCCCATTGTCCTGCGTCATAGGCTTAATGCAAAACCAATTGATGAATCCCTGATCTAATCAGATGCAGCCATAAATAAATCCATAGGTAAACTTAGTGGATCACATGTTGGCCTGAGTAAGAATCAATGAATCTTAATGGACATACCTAACATCACGTACTTTTATTCGCCTTGACCTCGTAGAGTGAGCTAAAGCCGCCCAGTCAAGGTCATGATCCTTAGATGTTCTCAGGTTTAACAATTCATCATCTTTCATGCAACATCAAGTTCTTAATCACAATGATTATAGTCGAGGTTAATGAACCTGTAACCCAATTTAGTCCCCTCACACTAGGATGACCATACATCTTTAAGTATGATATTCACATGTGTCCTAAGTATTTGTGATAGTCACAAGCACATCAGGGTACTAAGATCCATGCATCACAATTCTCCTCCATCAATGACCATTGTATCCAATTTCAAGTTCCCAAAGACCAAAAGAATCAATCCTTATATAATCCTCATCGAGATTAAAAATTAAGATTGACCATATCACATACACATGGCTAATTGATTAGGATGCACATTGGTTTTCTAGGGCAATACTCCAACAGGTTATATTTAGATTATTATTACAAATCGAGTAACGTGATTACACGACCAAATTGTGGAGCCGAAACATGAAGATCAACAACTCGCTCAAATCAACCACATAACGGAAGATGAGTCAATTCACTTAACCAATCTAATGACAACAATAGTATAATATCGATATATTGTGACCTCGAACAAGCAAGAGAGCTAACCCTCATCTTCTCTACTTCTCTTTGCTGCTATGCATAGGCACAGTGCACACACAACACCCTCCTCTACCTCCCCTTAAATAAGAGAAAAGGAGAGGAGTTAGTTTTTGGGCAGTGGAAGAGGCAGTGAGCTAGCAACCCTCAAGTGTTGGCAAGTGCAGGTGGGCCCCACTTGGGGTTGCCTAATGCTGACACGTGTCCAATAGGCACACATCGGACATTTTTTTTTAAAGATAACGGAAATTTATTGAAAACAAAAACAAAACTACAACAAAAGGGACGCCGAAAAGGCGACCAAAGCTAAACGCCGATAAAATCTAGATTATAGCCCTTGGGTGAGGGGAAGAAGAGGCCCATTCAATAATAAAGAATCTAGCCCTTTGAGAGATACAATCAGCAGATTTCTTTGAGTTGTCAAAGCATCTAGCATTTCTCTCTTCCAAAATTGCCCACCAAACGACTAGCTACGCCACTCTCCAAATCAAATTCTTGGAATTATCGAAACGAACGCCATGCCAAGAGAGAAGACATTGGCACACCAACTTTGGTAAGGACCAAAAGATATGAAAACGACCCAAAATATCCGCCTAGATCCAGGTGAGGAAAGGGCAATGCAAGAAGAGATGATCAACCGTCTCCTCGTCATGCATACACATACTACAAATGTTTGAAAGGATCATTACTCTCTTTCGCAAGTTATCTATGGTGAGCACTTTCTTTCTTCCAACTAGCCAACCAAACACCGCAATCTTAGGAGGGACATAAAAGGACCACATGAATTTTGTGCAACCCGCTTCATCTTGGGGAGCTTTATCACGACCTAGAGAGTAGAAAGATCTAACCGAGAATGAGCCCAATTTGTCCACCTTCCATATTAACTTATCTGGTTCGGACTCGGCCAGCACAAAGAGGTTAATGGGCTTAAGAAGAGCAGCAAAATCATCTAGTTCTTTGTCATGAAGAAAGCGCCTACATGGAAGTACCCGAACCCCCCGTCCCTCCGATTTGAGAGAACAATTCGCCACCATAATAGAAGGATCCAGAGCTAATCGAAAAATGGATGGATAATCGTCTTTACATAAAGAAGAATTCACCCACACATCTCCCCAAAATCTGATTTTTTTCACCGTTACCGAAGGAAAATCCCACCCCTTCCAAGAATGCCTCTTTGACATAAGAGATTCCCTTCCACAAGGCCGACACTCTATACAATGACAAATCTCTAGTCCACCACCCACCGCCCACAGTGCCATATTTATTTCTAACCACTTCTTTCCAAAAAGCCCCTTCTTCCTCTCCAAACCTCCATATCCATTTCCCGAACAAAGTAATGTTCATAGAGTTGAGGTCCTTTATCCCCGCTCCTCCAACCTCATACTTTTGACAAACCTCATCCCAACTAAGAAGATGGAACTTCTTTTTCTCTCTTCAGCTCCTTGCCACAAGAAATCCCACCTTATCTTTTCGAGTCTTGAAAGGACTTGTCATGGGCATTTGAAAAGCGACATATAGTGGAGGAGAAGATTAGATAAAACTGCTTCGATGAGAGTAATACAACCAACAAGCGAGAGGTACTGAATGTTCCATCTAGTTAGCTTTTTCTCGAATCTTTCTATTACCCTATCCCAAAGATGAATGGGAGGTTTACCCATGCAGAGAGGAAGACCAACAAAAGTAGCAGGAAGAGTCCCGGTCAAGCACCCAAATATCTTTGCCATCCACTCCTGTAACGCCCCAAAATTTAGACTCTCGTGGATGACACGATTGGCCAAATTTTTGAGTGTTTACTCATATATGTTAGGGTTGCGTTTTCACACATTCACCCATAAACACATACATGTGTGGCATTCATATCATAACGACGGAAAATTAATGTTCTTATTCCATAACTTTCTACATCTAGATTCTCAATCAAATGTATGAAAAGAAATCATGTCCAAATCAATGTTTTAGCTAGTGTCCCTCTAAGAGACTTATTACATATAATCAAGGGAAATCAAAACTCTAATTATGAAATAATAAAAAAAAAAAACATCTTCATGCTACTTCGGCTTCGTCGTCTGCCATTTGCTGCCATGAGCCTTCATACTCCTCACCTTGTAAATCGGCCTCATCTACTGGATCGTTACCTGCAATGTCTGGAATGGTGTTTTAAAGACACCGTCCCAGAAGGATGTGAGTTGCTCGCGATCAACTCAGTAAGGGGTCGCCCACCAAGAATAGTACAACAATATTTAAACACAAAGAGCATACCCAATTCAAAACACACATGAAAAATCTTGTTTTAATGCAATGCATGATATGCATGCTCTGGCTAAGGCACCCTGACTAATGAGACGGGACTTAATCCAACTCTTCTCACTAGTCACTAGTCACCAGAGTCCACGATGAAGCGGGTAATTCCACAACTTCATGTCAACAAACTCAGCCAATGGAGGTGATAGCAACCCACCACTCTACCATAAGCTAGCGCCGTAGCGCCCGCAGGGCTGACCCACCAAGTTGGGTCCCGTGCATGCATGATTAGTTTCATATTTATTTAAGTAGTTTAACATACAGTCAATTTAATGATGTTTAAGATCAACGGTCGCTCTTTACCCCATCCCACAGTTCATCATAACGTAGAATAGTCGTTTCCCTTCAACGGGGGCCAACCGTGAAAGGACGTACACATCATAGTCAAGACAAAGCACATGGCATGCAAATATCGACAATTTCTTAAGGATTCATCTCAAACATTCACTTTTAGATCCGTTGGCAACTGACCAACAATACATTCATATGGCTTTGCCAAATTGTTCCATTCAACACAATCCTCATGGTTCAATCCTCTTTAACGTACAATTATATTACTTATGGGACAAAGAGCTTCCACTGATTAAACATCCGCATGAGTAATCCCGTATCACATAACACTCTATTCATCATACATACCATAAGCATATAAACATCATTTCTTAAGCATGAACTTCACATATATCTCATGTAGGCATGTATAATGTCATGATTTCACTTTCAAAACACACATCACACATTATGGTTCATATCAAATAAAAATTCAGCAAGAGTTTATTAAAGCATTCCATACATCAACTCATGTTCACATGGAAAGATTCAATAATCATAGATCACATATAACAACGTAGCAAAAACTCCATATATTATGCATAAGATGGTTAAATAAATTAATATTATTGTGGCTATACTTTGAAGGAAATCCTTACCTCTAATATTGGTAGATTCGAGATATTGTTAGAGTCGTGAAAATCCTCCTAAGTTCAACCCTAACATGTTTAACATAGATTACATGGTTAGGATCTCATCTTCACAAATGATCGCCTACGATTATATCTCCATCTATGGTTAGAGAGTAGGGATAAATCTAGGAAATAGATGTGACTTACCACTTCTCAACAGCAGATCCAGAAAGAAAAGGAATAGCAACGTAGAAGCAACAACAAGAGAACGTGGGTTCTCCTCTCTCTCTCCTCCCACAATCTCTCTCTCTTTACTTTCGATTTCTCTCTCTTTCTCTCTACTGTCGATCTTTCTCTCTCTTTCTTAGGGTTTTCTATAGAGTAGAGGACGTCTGGGGGAGCCATATATGGAACCCCGAGATGCAACGTAAAATGGGGTTGGGAGATGCAACGTAAAATGGGATTGGTTTCCCAACGTAAAATGGGATTGGTTTCCTAATTGGAGAAGGAAAGTAGTGGGTCCTCCTCTAACGACCTATGCCTCATGTAGACCGTCCAAGAGGAAGGTAGGGTCCATAAGAAGTCGTGGTTTCAATCCCAGGCCCTCATGCAAAGGAACGGCCCTGATCTATATCATTTTTGAAAGCAATGGCTTTTAATGGTGAGAGTGTAGCGGGCCGTATGGATCGAGAAAAGTAGCAAAACTTTGGTGGCATGGGTTTTGGTGGAGTACAAAACAAATGAGCGGAATGGATCTGGTTGTGGGGCCCATCCTGGAGGACGGTGTGGGTCACCAATATGGCAGCGGACGGATGTTGTAACAACTTCCGCCGAAGAAGAAGGAAGAGAAAAAGAAAAACCTCTTTACGTAAGTTACGTACGAACGTGCCTAACGCTCGGGCTTGACAGGTGGGGTCCACTATGATGGATCATTTTTTTTTCCGTTCCATCCGTGAATGATACCGTTGACTCACTTGGAACTTCTAGTTAATTTATTGGCTATTTTTGTCGGGACATTTTCTAGATCTCGAAATTTGACACACGGTTCTTTGGGTCAACAGACTAAATTCAGCTAACGGAATGGAATTAGTTTCTTAACAGTTATTTTTCAATATTAAATAATATGTAAATAATTGATTAATAAAAATTATACTAAAATACGGGTGTTACACCCAATCCATCTCCATATGCATCCCATACATCTTACTCCTAGTTAAATTGACTTTTAGACCTGACACCACTTCGAACCATTTGATAATAGTTTTCAGATTTTCCACCATATCAATAGAAGCCTCACAAAAGAGGAGAGTATCCTCCGCAAATCTAAGTGGGAAATGGGATAATGCATACCTTCCACTTTGAAACCCCTAATGAAACCTTCCACTTGACCCTCGTGGAGCATACTCCCTAGAGCCTCAACCACCAACAGAAAAAGGAAAGGAGATAGGGGATCCCCCTGACGAAGACCCCTAGAACTTTTGAAGAATCCATGTGGTGAACCATTGATGACAACTGAGAAACGAGGCAATCCCACGCATTCCCTAGTCCACCTCCTCCATTTCATCCCACAACCCATTCTAGCCATCATAAAATTGAGGAAATTCCAATCGACATGAACATATGCTTTTTCTATGTCCAATTTACAAACAAGACCTTGCTCTCCTCCTCTACACTTGGAATCCTAACATTCGTGAGCAACAAGAGCGCAATACATAATCCGTCATCCTGGAATAAAAGCACTCTAATTAATAGAAATGACACTGCCCAAAGACCTCCTAAGGCAAGTTGCCAAGTACCTTCACCAAGATTTTGTAGGGCCCACCTATGAGACTTATCAGCCAAAAATCTTTTAAGGAGTCTGCACCATGAGATTTAGGAATAAGAGCTATGAAGGATGCCCCAAGCACGATAATCTACCCCTCTCATAAAACTCTATCATAAAGTTCAAAACGTCCATTTTAACTATTTCTCGAAAAATCTGAATAAAGGCCATTGGGAAACCATCTGGGCTAGGGGCTTTATCACTTCCCAACGAATCAACGACGGCTTTGACTTCCTCCTCCGTAAAGGGAAGCTCGAGCAACTAGCTTCCTCCTCCGAAAGGCAATTGAAAGTGAGATTGTCCAGCGTAGGTCTTCTCCAATTCTCCCTTGACAACAAGTTTTCATAGAAACCAAGGATTTGAACTGAAAGTTGCACCTTGCCTTCAAAGTGAGTTCCATTGATGAAAAATGCTACTGATTTTATTGGTCCTAGCGAGGGCACTAGCAATGCTACTGATTTTATTGGTCCTTGCCTTCAAAGCGAGTTCCGTTGAACTGAAAGTTGCATGCATCGAACATCCTCAAGGACCCGCCCAAT
Source organism: Liriodendron chinense (assembly GCA_003013855.2). Taxonomy (NCBI): domain Eukaryota; kingdom Viridiplantae; phylum Streptophyta; class Magnoliopsida; order Magnoliales; family Magnoliaceae; genus Liriodendron; species Liriodendron chinense. Next base: position 7,858,620 of record ML058446.1, read on the forward strand.
TTGGAATTGACAGAAAACGCTAAACTAGACATGTTCCATGCCACATTGCTCCTTATGAAAAGATGATCAACTGTTTCCAATTCATTTTTACACATAATGCATCCATTGGGTAGAGCCCAGTATCTCTTCTAAAGAAAAATGATTGTGAGAATCATGTTTGCCACTATTGCTGAGAAAAAAGTTTCAACCTTGGGAGAGCACCAATTCCCCACAACTTCGCCGATGGACGCTTTAGAAGCTCCACGGGGCAATGTTCCTTCAAGAAAATTGAACTTTGGAGCGTAAAATTCAAATCATCTCACTTCTTCAAAGGGCAAAGGTGGTGAAGTATACAATAGGTCAAGGATCTCGATCCCCATAGCAATTTTGGGGATCCACAGGTAGAACTAGACACGAACCGAGCTAGCCCGGTTGACTTGCTCGGATCGGCTCGGCTCGAATAAATCTAGGTTCGAGCCAAGCCGAGCCGAGCTGATTTTTTTAGCTTGGAAAAAATTCGAGCCGAGCTCAAGTTAACCCTAACTCGATTCAACTCAGCTCAAAGCTCGGCCTGAACTTGACTCGGTTCAGCTCGGCTCGACTCGACTCGACTTGTCTCAAGTTATAACTTAATCAAATAATAATATTATTATTATTATATATAACTTAATTAATATATTATGTATAATATAAAAAGGGCCCGTCCATATAAAAACTAAAAAGAAAACGCCCGAGCTCAACTCAACTCGAAAGCTCAAACTTGAACTCGGCTCTAAAGCTTGAGCTCGAACTCGACTCGGGCTAGCCCGAGCTGCTGACCAAACCAAGCTAAGCTGGCCAATCAGGCTCGAGGACCGAACCGAGCCAAACTCGAGCTGGGATAGGCTCCTGGCCAAACCAAGCCAGATTGTGCCAAGCTCGACTTGGTTCGGCTCATGTCCAGCTCTATCCGTAGGTTGATGAAAAACTGGATGGGCCATTCAACCACATTATCAATTTAACTCATAAGCGTTTCTCAATGCTAGGGAGAATAGACGGGAAGTTTTTTGCAAGAGTACCTTCAATCCAAACATCCTCCTAAAAACGAATTCCCACCCCATTTCCCACCTTCAATCTCATACCCTTATTTAGAGACTAACCCTTGTTTTTTTTTTTTTCCCGAGCTTCGAGATTACTTTACAAAAGAAAGTCATTCCCTCCAATTTTCACTTTTGAGAGCCAACCCCTCTCCAGCTCTCAAAATTAAGATGCAATGACTCTTCTCCAAAGTGTTGCTCGTTCTTTCACAAAGCGCCACCACCACTTTGCCATCAGTGCCCAATTTCTTCACTTAAATAGGACCAATGATTACTGAAAATTCACTCCATTTAAGGAGGTGAAATTTGTGGGCATCCCCACCTCTTTCCCAAATAAGTCCCTTCGGAATTTTTTCCTAAATTGTTCACCGCTCTACCCGATATCCAAAGAGGATGTATTTATTAGATTAAACATTGCAATTATCAATTCAATATTGCATTCTTAACCCAGTGCATTTCTTTCTTTTCTTTTCTTTTCTTTTTTATTTTTTATTTTTGAAAAGCAATGCAATTTTATTAATAAAAGAAGATTGAAAACGCAGCCTATGTCGCTACAAACCAAAAACCAATTAAGAAGCACAAAACCCATGAGGGGTGCAAGTGAAAGACTTGAGAGCACTGAGGCCAAAGCAACAACAATCAGATTAGCCTTCCTAAACACCTCATCCCTAATGGGTGCATTTGGATGCTCAATCAATGAAGAGGAAATGACCAATTAATTCATAATGACTGTCAAAACCACAATTGCAATTCCATGTGTTTCAAGCTAGACTAAAAAAGGATGGTAGTGGTGACTGAGGGAATTAGTCATTCAAGTTGGACTCAACCTTTAGGATCCCAATGTTGGTATTTCCTCTTTACTGAGATGAGTATGTGCAGTTCATCTCCAATTAAGCATCTAAAACACCTTGGGATGTTGTTAAAGCAGTGCAGTATAAATCTCTAACTGAGAGCTCTGAAAAGTGAAAACACAAGGGTAATCATCACCACAAACACCTATCTTGTTACATTTGATCAGCACCAAACATGAACATTAACAATTCCCATTCTATTTACAGATGAAAGAGCATTTACATTGAGAATTACTTAAGACACATACCCAACTGGCATCTGTGACAACAGTGCCACCATCGCTTTATCCAGCTTGAATCCTGCCAATTCTACTTCCTTGCACATCTGCCTAACCATCGCCAATCTACCCGAACTGGCATAAATCTTAATTAAATCACGGTAAATATCGTAAGTAGGGCGAAAACCCCGCCTCCTTAAGCTTCGAAAAGTACCTTACACACCTCGAAAGATCGTTCAAAGCAACACACAGCTTTATCACTACCCGATAAGCTGGGAGATCCAAAAGGCAATCTGATTCCTCCATTTCCCAAACAAGCACCAACGCCTCCCTATACTTCTTCTCACAATACCTACTATAAATCATCGTCGTATACATAACTATACTTGGGTCCCTCCCAGATTCCTTGTACCATCTATATAGGCCCTCAACGGCTTCGAATTTCCCAAGCCTTATGCAGATTTTCATAACAGCAGTGCAGTCCTGCTGTTTCAAATTCAAATCTTCCCGCTCTCCAAGCTCATCCAATAAGGCCAGTGCAAGCTTGTATTTATCCGGGTTCTTTCCAACTTCCAATATAAGCTTAGCATGAATGCTCGCATCCAATGTCCGATTGTTGTCCTTGGCGACCAAGAGAAGCTTCCGGGCAAGATTGAAACTCCCTGCTCTTATAAACCCCCTTGCCGTTGCTTCAATCACACCCCGGCTGGCAGAGGAAACAAACTTCACTGGCTCAAATGGCGTTTTCAGTCCTTGGGTCCTTGCTAAGATCTCAACAGTGGAAGCAAGTATCCGATCATCTGGGAAGAATTGTGGGTGCTTTTGGGCCCAACAGAAGGTTTGTAGAGCTCTTTCAGGAAGACCCATGTGACCCAATTCTCGGATTGTTATTGAGAGTGACCCTTTCCGGAGGAATCGTAGCCATCTGTCGAGAACCTCAGATGCATTTACATCTGGAGGAAGGCTTCTGATCTCCCTGGCTAGATTTATTAGGAAATATGGGTTCTTGTACACCCGCTTGGAGAGTGAAGATCGAGATGAGAGTGCGATCGGTGAAACCGACCGTACGTGTTTTTTCGACGTTGGTAGCCCCAACGGCCGGATTTTGTGAGGCATTGGGAGAGGGAGAGGCCTCTCCCTCAACAGTTTCCCAGGTTTCTGATGAATTCTTCCTTGGAAAAGTGAAGTAATCGCTCCAATCTCATCTGGGCCCCACACCAAATTTCCATCCTCATCAACATTATCATCATTACTACCAGAAGATTCTCGTCTCTCCTCAGAATTAGAATCTGTTCGAGATGGGTCTCTCTCAATGTTCTTCTTTATAAATCTATTGACTCCGGGGGGCTCTGGGGGGAGCTTTGCACGACGCGGGAATCGAAGATTCTTGGGTATCTTCCTGCGAGGTGGGGCCGTGTTCGATCGTGTGATGGATTTAATCCTAACAGTAATGGGTGAATTCTTGCTGGATTTGAATCGATCCGATGATTTAAACTGCCGGAATTGAATTCCGGCCATTGGAGAAGCGCGGGAGCATATGAGTGAATGTGCCATATCTGATACTGAAATGAGAAGTTTTAGGGGGTCGGAAGAGGTAGAGAGCTTTCACAGGAGCATTTCATCGAACAATTGGTGTGCAGTTGTAGCAGAAGCTGTAAGCAGACAGAGGCAGCCTACCTTTGATCAGATATGCTAAGATTTTGAACGAAATCCTCCACCTCTCTCAAATCTATCAACCCAAATTCTCTTTTTCGATTTTCTTTTTTCTTTTTTTTTCTCAATTATTTTTTCGAATTTCGGTAGGAGATCGCCGAAATTTCACACAACCTCCCTCCTTCAGGAGTTATCCGATCCTCGACCTTAGAATATACACTTACGCGGTTTGTCTGGTGACCCCTATACAGCCAGCTATCTGATGTCAAAGCTCTGCGGGCCCCACCATGGTGTATGTGTTTTATCCACGCCGTCCCTCCCGTTTTCCAGATCATTTTAGCGATTGAGACTAAAAATGAGGCAGATCCAAAGTTCAAGTGGGCCAGACCACAGGAAAGGATTGAACGCTTACCGTTGAAAAATTCCTGGGGGCCACAGAAGTTTTGGATCGAGCTGATATTTGTGTTTCGCCTTCATACGAGGTTGCGTGACTTTATGAACAGGTTGGATGGGAAATAAAAATTTTGGTAGGCCCCAAGAAGTTAAAAATGTTAAGCGTTCAATCCCACTAGTTCCTGTGGTGTGGTCCACTTGAGATTTGGATCTGCCTCATTTTTGGTGTGGTCCACTTGAGATTTGGATCTGCCTCATTTTTGGGCTCATTCCCTAAAATGATCTGGAAAAATGGATGAACGGCGTGGATAAAATAAATACAACATGGTAGGGCCCACAGAGCTTTGATACCAGCTGGCTGGCTGATGGTGGGATCACCAGCGCGTCATATTCCGCTTATAAAAGTGGGGCGTATCACGTATGTCTATATAGAAAGGGATTTTTACTTCAACTACCCTGAGTTGTGGCTATTTTTACTAAAAGTCCAATTTCTCGTGTAGTTCATTTTTTGGCATTTTGACGAGAAATTGAAAATTTATGGTCGAAATGCCCCTCCTACCGATTCCCCTGGGCACTACGGATTTCTCTTGGGTCGCCGTGCATTTCCCTGAGAACATGGTGGTCACAAGGACATTCTGGACCGTAAAATTTTCAATTTCTCGTCAAAAGGCTAAAGAAGATGAGAGGGACCAGAAATTGAACTTTTAGCAAACATAGCCACATTAGGGCTATTGCAGTAAAAATACCGTCTGGAAATCGGATTGCGTCCTCAGTATGCTATTATCGTACTGAATAAACTCAGTTGGGCTCACTGTAAATGTATGTAGTTTATCAACACCGTCCATCCTCTTTTACAGATCATTTAAGAGGTTGAAACTAAAATTGAAGCATATCCAAAACTCTGGTGGACCATACCACAAGAAACAGTGGGTATATTGATTTCCACCGTTGAAACCTTTCTAGGGTCCGCAGTAATGTTTATTTTTCATCCAACCTGTTCACAAGATCACACAGAGTGATGAAGAGAAAAAACAAATATCAGCTTGATCCAAAACTTCCACGGCCCCCAAGAATTTTCCAATGGTACAGGTTCAATTCACATTGTTTCCTGTGGTGTGGTACACTTAGGACATTTATATGCTTCATGTTTTGTCTCAAGCCATAAAATTATCTGTTAAAATGGATGAACGGAGTGGATGAAACACATAAATCACGGTGGACCACGCAGAGTTTACTCAGTAAGCAATCCGCTTCCGTCTGTCTGATGGGATTCTAGGGATGTACCAGGTCCATGCATCTCAAGTGATGCAATCTTCGGCATCTTCTCAGTCATAACCATCAGATCAAGTGGGACACACCTGAATATGGTAGATCTGACTAGCTCAACAGTCCGGATCACTGAAGAGTGGGCCCCACTGGTACAAACCAAACCCGAGTTGTACTGTGCACAAAAGACAGTCCAGTAGAATCGGAGATCATACAATGCTGGGCCAGCCAGAGCGTTGTACACGCGACCTTCTTGTTTTCCGTTTTCGCGAGTCGCACTCACCTTTCAATGATCTAAACCGTTGATACCAAAAGTTGTAGAGAGTGAAAGATCCTGGCCAATAAACCTCTTTTAATAGTGAACGTGGACGGTTGCTATACTTTCTTTCCTACCAATGAATTTTTTCAGTACCGATTGAAGGGTTGTGATTTTTCCATCTATAAGATTTTCGCCCATTATATCTACCGTTGATAATATGGGTCCCAGGATGGATGCCCCATGCATTGAAAACTCTCCATATTAGAAATGCTAGGTGGAGCCCACCTGATGCTTGTGAGAAATCCACACCGTCTATCCGTTTTGTGAACTCATTTTAGGGAATGAGACAGAAAACGAGCCGGATCCAAGACTCAATGAGGATTGAACGTCCACAGTTGAAATATTAGTAGGGCCACAGAAATTTAAATCAGGCTAATATTTGTGTTTTCAGTTCATCCCTGTAGGAATGAGGTTATGAACGGTAGACGGCGTATAAACATCACTGTGGACCACAGGGAGGTTTCAACGGTAGGAATTTCCCTACCCACCTTTTTCCAGTGCGGCCCACTTGAGTCTTGGACCGTTGTTGTATTTTCTTTCTTAGCCGTCCATTCGCGGGGCCACAATTTGAAGGGTTGATAGTCCCCTGGTTAATGGACCATTCAGACGCGTTTTGTATTGGCAGGTGCATCTGAGTGAAGATGGGAGGAGCACAAAATGTCTTGAAACATTATGATTGTCCTGTTGGAAGGAGAGAAAAATATAAATCAATTCATTTGGAGGGACCCATCTGGAGCGAGGATAAAATTGTAGGGACTCTGGACCCAAATGTGGTGGTTTTGTGCTGATCATTTTGGTGAAAAGGGAAAGATGGAAGGTAAAAGTCTCCCACCCAATTGGTTCGGTGATTGAGGAGCGTTCATTCGGTGGGCCCAATTTGGTGGACCATCACCCAAAACCGTACTGGGTCAATTCAACTGCTCAATTACGCGGATTTATACGGATTCAGGCAGGCCCATCCTTGTGGCACCCACCCTTCTTTAACGATTCATCACCATCTCTCACACATCAACACCACCCAAACTATTCTCTAAGTTAGTCACCCAACCCATGCGAAGTGATAAAAAGGCGTTGCATTCAATCAAGAGAATCCTTTGCCCTTGGCTGATGCAAGTTGCTTGACGACTTTCAGGCATCTTGTGGTTAAGATTGTATGATGATCAGAAGTCAGCTCGCTAGATGCATCTGCCTCCTGATAGATCATGGACCAGTCCTCTCCCTCCCTCCTCTCTCTCTCTCTCTCTCTCTCTCTCGGTTTCAAAATTACAATAACTTCTTTGGCACAGTTGCACCACAAAGACCCACCCATGCTGGTGGTGATCCACCAGGTTTGGGGAATTGGTTGGGTTCGGTTTTGCCCCAAAGAACAAATGGCTCTGACCATGAAGCAGCACAGGTAGGCCAAACCTGGTGGTGATCCAAACCTTTTCTTGTGGTGGTTTAGCCATTTAGCCAATTCCCCAAAACAAGTCCAAAGTCGGATATTGCAATATCTGTATATCAGATCATATACAGATTAGGATATAATATCAAAAGAAAGTCAGACGTGCATAGTGCGTCAAATACCACCATAATATCCAAAGTTTGGATATAAGTGGGAAAGTTGGGTAATTGATATTTAATTAAACAAAACAAATATATATATATATATATATATATATATATATTAGCAAAAAAGCTAAAAATTGAAGAAAGAGGGGGGGAATAATTTCACTATCCTGATGATCAAGAATAGCAATTTCGATACTACAAATTCTAGGGCATTGAAAACACCATATCAACCCCTTCCATGTCAAATATTAGTCAATATTATAGACTTTTATATATTATATTATTAGTATTTAATATTGTAATTAAAAATATTATTAAATATATAATAGTATTTAATATTGTAATTAAAAATATTTTTAGTCAGTTAAATAATAATAAAAAGGCCCTCAGATATCAAGATATCGGATCCGGAGTACAACAGTTTTGTATAACTGGGTAAAAATTCCCATATCTAATTTTCTCAGGTTGGATACGTTGGGTTACCAGGTAAATGGATATACATTGCCAGCACTAGAGCAGAGTACCAGCTTTCAAACGGTTGGTTTGAGAGATTTATTGGGGTAAAAAATCATAGCAGACTATATATTTTAATGGAGGGATTCTAGGGCAATGTGGCACCAGATTCTGGTCATATATTAGGGTGGGGCAGCACCTGTTTGGTGGCTGGACGACGTTTTTAATTCAATAGGGGAGACCTCATATTTCCCTGGCGTTACAATCCAAATTCAGTACTGCCCAGCAATGATAAGAAACCCAATAGAGCATGAAACGAGAGCAACCTCTTCTCTAAGCTACCTGGCATTTTTTTTTCCCTCGGTTAGAGTCAATCTGTGGGTGGGTTCTCAAGAGAAAATGATACATTGGAATATATTCAGTAGAGACATCTAAGATCAAAGTTATATGATTTTTCAAAACAAAAGCCTACCACTATGACAACAAGTAGAAAAGAAATGTAAAACCAATTCAGAGATTGACAAAAAACATCATCAGCTCTATAAAGAGCAAATTACCATACCCCCCACTAATAATCTCTCCATCAAGGTGCAGACAGGATGGTTCGGATGGAAGATCACTGCCTCGATCTGGACTCAGCCCGCCTTGCTTCATCCGGCGTCGAAGGGAACAGCTCCACATACCTTGATCCAATCATCATCTTATCCTTGCTCATAGCCTTCTTTGCATCATCAGCTGAGGCAAACTCAACAAAAGCCTCACCAGTGACTCTGCCATCATGGCGACATGCAATGTGTATGTTATCCTCGGTCAGCCCATACTCCCCAAAGAAGTCCATTATGTCGGACTTTGTTGTGGAGTAAGGCAAGCCCCGAAGCTTGAGGACTTCAGTGTATTCCAGGTGATCTTTGTCATGGGATCTCTTTGAGCGGGCAGGTGGGGGGCTGCGATATTCACCATCATACCCTTCGTCTTTCACCTCAGCCGCAATTGCGCGGTAGTAATCCTGCTTGGTGCACCGAAAGACCTCCACATACCTCCGCCCCATGTTCTGCCTGTCCCTTTGGAGCCCAAAGTCAGCCTGCATTGGCGATGCAAAGACGACGAAAGCCTCACCAGAGAAACGGCCGCTCTTGTTAACCAGCAGGACATCGACAACATCCAAACCAGCAAAGAACTTGAAGACATCGATGTCGGTGCAGTTGAACGGAAGACCTCTTAACCGAACCACAGGGAAGGAATGGAGTCCACCAATGTTGTAAGGCTGGAAGGTGCTGCCGCCGATGCCGCCGCCCACTGCGAAGTATGGATTCGAATCTATCATTCGCTGTCTCTTTGAGCCGACCTCGTACCCGTCCGAAAACCCCCCGCTCCCAAACATTGCCCTTCAATTATTCATCCCAAGAAGGGAAAAACAAAAAAACACCCCCGACACTCAACCCTGTTAATAAACCAGACCCAACCCACCATATCCGAACCTAGCTTCTTCTTTTTTCTGGCGAGGAAATCATATGATCCTCACACGGATGATATGCATAATATCCCACCCTAGGTCTTGAGTTTGCACAAGCATAACCATGGATTGATGATCCAGCCTGTTGATATAACGGGCCCCACTGTGTACACCCCTATGCCTCATAATCTCCCAGATCACATGATTGAAGCAGTCTGTCCACGCAGCAAGTCCATCACAACAGATCAATGGTCTGGAGTGCTGAACATAGGGCCCTGTTTGTACGAACTCAATATCCAAGAATCCTATGCATATCCTAAGGTCCAACATCATATAATTCCTCTTTCCTTCTACCAACTATTTTCGATCATCAGAAAAAACTTAACGAACCCTCCTACGAACGTACCAGATAAACCCAGAATCCAACCACAACAAAAGCAACTACATATTATGAATGAAATAACGAAACCCGAAACACAATGCAATTGACAGATATAAACACTTGAACCACCACCATACAGCACAACACAAATTAAAGAAAAGCACACAAAATATTTAGGCACATGAATGCCGCTGTGCAAATAGACTATGTTTAGTTAACTGAAACCCACACACAAAAACAAAATTGCAAGAACAAGGAAACGTGACCTTCATGCAAATATTTTGTTGATTTTTTATCAGCCATGGGCTTCATGTTCTTCATTTGGTATTGGAGTTTTCTTTTTTTATTTCCTTTTTTTCTTTTTTTACCTTCAAGAATTTAAGTTGGTTCATCACCCCCACAAGTACCTAACCTCTTTGGCTTCGTGGATGCATTTGTCCACAAAATGGGTACTTTATTCAATGCCTTAGGTCTATGTAAGAAGTTTCAATATTGAGAAAAAGAAAATGCTCTATCTGGCACATCACAAGGATATTGGAAGAAAAAAAACCCTCAATTTACCTTCCTATTTTTCATATGTTTGCAGTATTTTTATGCGATTTTATATAATATATCAATTGCATTTCTAGTTAATTAGAATATTTTCCATAATAGTTATTTAGAGGCATTCTCTATCCATATACATAAAGCTTATATAATAATACAATTTTCAATATTGCTATTTTCTAGTTGTGTTTTTTTTAGGAAATAAAAGAAAATTTGAGGGATATATTTCTAGTTCTGTATGGATGTAGTGGGGTGCTAGATTTCCTAGGATCCTTGTGTTTGACAACTCATGTCCGTGTTGGAGATAAATGAGCTCGAGCCTTCCCCAAGTAGACCTGCAACACTCATACTCAGTCCCTCCACAGACAAGTCAGCCTACCCCCCAAGTGTTCTGCACCAAACCTACTAGGATGCAAGCGAGACAAAAGATATATAGAAGAATGCTTCTATTGCAATAGAGCTCCAAAGCTTACAATTCTTTGAGGTTGGTTACAAATGAGGACCACTGCTTCATTATATAGACCCAAGAACTCTCTAGAACCTTTTTACATGGATGGCTAGGAAAATGCCACATGATGATCATCCAACAGCCAAGAATACTCTAGAATCCTAAAATACCTCACTCACTATAAGACTCCACTAGAGAAAATACTCTAGAATCCTAATAAAATGCATTAATCACTATAAGACTCCACTAGAGAAATCTAGAACATTTTATAAATTATTAAATCAACACACTAATTTGTGGGCTTCTACCATTTCTCTACAGTCTACACTATGCACAAATCCTCTACAGTACAAAACAGGCAGAAAATGGCTTAGTCCCTGATTTAGACCCTTCGTGAATGATCTGTCTATGACAAAAGGGTATAGCAAGAATGCATTCCCCTATAAAAAGAGAAGAATCTACAGAGTCCCTCCTTTGCTAGAGAATCCGCAATACAACTAGCCCCGATGGGCACCAAGAAGAAAGAGCTATTTGAACTATTCATAGTACACATGAGCAGCTTTAAGGCGTTTAAAATGAAAAATGAAGGATAGATTGCAAGGAGGAATGTATTCCCATGAGATACACACAATTCCATGGAGTCCCTTCCATGATTAGTGTTCCACCTACCCATCTCGCAAAAATGTCCACCCAAGCCTTCATGGTCAAAATCTCTGCAATGTTCAAGTTGGCGATCCCAGCTAGTCAAAAAAAAGGTTATCAACTTTTAGAACTCCTCCAATTCCTGAAGCCCCAATCCCCATAGAACTGCCGTCAACATTTAGTTTCCAGCATCCTGATTCCTGAAAGAGGAAGCTAACTAAAAAATTGATGCTCCAATGCTAAATCTCAAAACTAAAGGTTATATGGAGTGCCAGCAACTCGAGATTTGAGTTGGTTTTTATGTGCCCTCTCTAGAGGGAAGACCTGAGATCAATTCATGCTGGGGTTTTTTTAGTATGGGAAACAAGGCAAAGAGAAGTTATCTGCAAGATTTGCCTATACTAGTGTTTCAAAAGGCGAATGCATGGGACAAGGCATCCACATCTTCTAAAGGGCATGGTGCATGCATCAAGGCATTATGTCTATGGGTGGCAATGGGACCCTACACCATAAGGCCCCAAGCCCGAGCCTTGCATGGGTAAAGCATGGCAAGCCCGAGCCCCAGCCTGAAAAATGGTTGTGCCAAGACCCAACCCAGCCTGAAAATTGATTGAATCCCTACTTCCCACCATGAATGTTTCTAATCCACTCCTTGGTTAACTCTGCTACACATCCACCATAAAAATCGCATTTAAGAAAATGAAAACCAAGGTCTAAGATCTACATGCAAGATGTACGCGTTGCCTAATCGATGATTGGAACAGAATACAGGTACAATAGAACACATGCATGCAGGAAGTCTGGCTAGGGCCAGGCTAGGCCAAACTGAAGTAAAATGACCTAAAACCTAGCACAGCCCACAGGCCAAGCAAATGGGTCCAAGCACAGTCCAAAGCTGGGCTGCAGGGGTCACCTGGCCTGTTGCCACCCCTAATGATGCATAAGCCTCTTGAAATGCTACCAAAATTTCCTTCTTTTTATTTTATAAAAAAAAAGGTGAAGGGTTAAATTTGGGATGAGGAAATGCAGAAACAAGTCCTTTCGAGAATTCTAAGGAGACAATTCTCCCCTAAAAGAAAGAATCTTTTCATGCAATTTTTTTGTTTTTAGCATTATTTTTTGGAACAGCATACATGTAGAATAGAACACATGTATGCAGAAAAATCTGGCTAGGGCAAGGCCAGGCCAAGCCGAAGTAAAATGACAAAACCTAGCACATCCAACAGGCCAAGCAAATAGGTCCAAGTGTGGTCCAAAGCCAGGCTGTGGGGGTCACCTGGCCTGTTGCCACCCTTAATGATGCATAAGCCTCTTGAAATACTATCAAAATTTCCTTCTCTTTATTTAAAAATATTAAAAGGGTTAAATTTGTGATGAGGAAATGCAAAAACGAGTCCCTTTGAGAATTCTAAGGAGACAATCCTCCCCTAAAAGTGGGAATCTTTTCTTGCAATTGTTTTTTTTTAACATTATTTTTTGCCTTCTCTAGCAGGTACGTATGAAATCCCTCCAGGATCCACTTCCTTCAATTAAGATTTGGAATATGTCCTACCAAAGGTGACATTCCTACTCCCTCTCAAGCCTCCAAACCTCCTATTGCTCCTTCTACAACCATGATTAGACAAAGACAACCTTCCAAAGATCAATCACAGTAATATGTCACAGTTTTCGTTTATATATGTCACAGTTTTCGTTTACAAATCTAGATATTAGGTCACAAGGACCTAAACAAGTGGTTTTGAAGTGCAACTCATCTAGGGGCTGAACCTGTACAACTTGCCCCGACTCATTCGGACTTGGTTAATCTTGATACATTTTGGTTTGGTCACTCATTTCATTGCATACCAAGTCATACCAAAAAACATTTTAAATGATGATACATGGGCTTCAATATAGTTAATAATAAAATTCATAATGGGAATTTTGTAATATCCTTATATATAGATGCTTTGTTGCTTCTACTCCAAAATCTGCTCAACTCTCACGCTTAATGCAGCTAATGTATGTTATCATTGCAAAAGTTGTCATCCATACAAACTCAACTAAGAAGTTCAATTGCATAAACACTATAATTAGCTAGTTTCTGACACCTAAAACCTGAACCCCTGGCTGGACTAGCGATCCCCTCAATCATTTATTTTACACTATAGTTGCATGAATCTTTTACCATTTGTTCTACATTCGGTTATGGGAACCTTCTGCATTTGTTTTACACTGAGTTCCAGGAACCTTCTACCTGAGGTGATCCTCCAGAGCTCCCAAATCCTATCCCCACTTCCTAAGTGCTTTTGCTCCCTAAGATGTTGAGATGAACACTTCCCAGATCCAGTAGCATGCATTAGGGTGTTCTCATTACCTGATGCAGACAGGATGCACGATGCAATGAAGACTTTTCTTGTTTGGGCAGAAAAAAGTGGGAAAATGGAATCCCAGTCTTGGTTCTGTTTCACATGCTGTTCCAAACAACAAGCACATCATGTCCGCCGGAAATTCCAAACTAGTTCCGGTTCAGGGTATCCTAGGGATTACTTGTAACGGGTAGGGATCAAAAGCACAACTCAATCATTTAGTAGGAAAACGCATCTTTTGCGGTTCAAACAAACCATCAGTCACATTGACCGGATATCCTGCAAGCATGTAACATGTTAAAGGAACACCAGTTCACCACTTATTACCCAAGTTATAATAAAAAAAAAAACTAACTGACAAGAGGTGACTGTTCTTTATTTTTCTTTTTTTGGTTATTTATTAATAGATGACTTTTCAAAGAAATTACCAAACATGGAAACGAAAAATAATACAAAGTAAGGCATCAGCAAAGAGCTTGTCAACAGTTGAACTTACCTAAGTTCAGAGATCAAGTGTAAGCCATCATATGCTCTAACTTTGTACAAATCAAAGACGACTTATCTTAACCCTGGTTAACCCCCAAGTTAACAGTTAACTTTATGAGGTAAATATTCAAAAACTGAAGGTCTCAGTTCTAACCATGGCTCAAGAGCACGTATATAACAGCACAGCAACACATAAATCTCATGTAAACCAAAAATAATACAAAGTAAGGCATCAGCAAAGAGCTTGTCAACAGTTGAACTTACCTAAGTTCAGAGATCAAGTGTAAGCCATCATATGCTCTAACTTTGTATAAATCAAAGACGAATTATCTTAACCCTGGTTAACCCCCAAGTTACCAGTTAACTTTATTAGGTAAATATTCAAAAAACTGAAGGTCTCAGTTCTAACCATGGATCAAGAGCACGTGTATAACGGCACAGCAACACATCAATCTCATGTAAAAGATAAAGAACTTGCAATAAATGGCGATATTTTTTTTTTGAAATGATGATAATAATTTTTTATAAAAGAAAAGGCCAAAGGCCAAAGAATACAAAGAACAACAAAAGAAAAAGACAGGAAAAAAAACTTCTTTTATCATAACAGTACATTATTCTCAAAAAGAACAATGCCATTTTTATTTTTATTTTTTTGGAAAAAGATGAAGTAATATGATTTAAAGGAGATCCAAATTTAACGTTCCCAATTCCAGTTTTTTTTAATGTTTCCCTCCACTACAAACCAATTGTTGTCGCCATAGCCCACATTCTACATAGAGCACAGCCAACAAGGCAACAACTCACCCCAATCAAATAATCTCTTCTTCTTTTATCTTTTTCTTTTTATCTTTCTTTCTTTTCTTTTTTTTTTGATAGGTGAGTTGGGATTGAACCCTAACGATCTCAACTATGTGGCTTTTCCCACTAATTTTGAACACTTTCCATTCATTTTATAGCCATCAATTAGATCACTTGGACCATTCCATTTTATCAGGGTGGTCTTTAGGAGATGCTCAACCCACAAAGGGCCCCACAACTTAGATGGTCCAAATGGCCATGCTTGAACCAGTCCATTTAATAAATGGTAGCGAGTGAGCAATCACTATAGTCTTAACTAGGGGTGCCAATGGGTCAGTTTGGATCAGGGCGAGGGAGGCCTTGGTGTTGGTAAAGCGTGCCCAATAAAGCCAATAATGATTGTGATAATCATAGATATTAATGACCCTGAATGTTTGGTTTGCAACATGATGCCATAATGAAATGGGGGGAAGCCTAATCTATTTGTGATTTTGTGTGTTAAAGGGAGGGGTTCCTCATTCATCCTAGGCGAATGTGAGTTTGGAGACAACGGCCATTAGCTAAGGACAGTTGTTTTTCATGGATCTCAGTACCTTAAATTCCATGACCATAGTATTGGGATAGGGTAATCCATGAAATATATATTGGTCATCTTGTGTGGGGAAACAAGGGACGAATTGGGAGGGAATATGCCCACCATCGAGCTCATTAGATGTTGGTGCCTAGGCCTCCCCCGCATAGGAGTATGACTGTTCATGGTGCGTAAGTTTTTGTGCTTGGGCCTAGCAAAGCACTTGCGTTGGAGTATCACATCGAGTCTCTGAACAGGGACACCCATCATGCATAAATCGTATTGACATGATCATGAACCAGCTTTCACAATCCTTACTTAAGGATGCGCCAGGACTTCATGGCCATAGTGTTGTTTGTTTTGGCTACTCCTGCAAGGGTACATTAGTGACTATCATACATGTGTTATTGGGTGCATGCATTAAGATGCAATATAAAGAGCCCAAGTGTTCCAACATGAGATCCACTTGTTACTGCAAGAAACTCATTTGTGGCTTAGATCTTAATGATCAGACCGTCCATCAAGTGATTTTCTAGTTGGGTCCTATGCTTAAAAGGTTTTAAATGCTTAATTGAAGGCTTTTAACCATTAAAATTATTTTATCATGTTTGATGGAGATTCAACGGTCGAGTTCTTGTGGTCCATCACTTAAACTAGCACGGGATTTTGGTCTCTGGGCAGATGCCACCAGTTAGTGGAGGAACTTGGTCAACTTGGGTAGGGCAATGCCAAAGTCTGGAAAGCTGAGGAGCACCATAACTAGTGCTCTCCTCATAAACCCTAACTCTTTATAAATAAACCATATCCCATAAGGTGGGGAGAGAGGGCCCTTGGATGTCCCCACCCGTTAGAACGTTGGAAAGAAAAGAGAAATTTTTTTTTTTGTTTTTTTAGGGGGGGGGGTGTGCTGACACGGTTATCCTCGGCTCTTTTCTAGGATAAACCAGGGAAAGACTTTCTAGGTTGGAAGTGCAACATCGAATTCCACAACAACCAAACAATATAGAAAAGAGGTATGTTCTAATTTGGTTTTTCTAGAAACTTGATGATATTAAAGTAGGAATCCTAGTTATAGTGATTAAAATCTGTAATCTTTTAAACTTTAGTTGCACACTTGCACTGCATTTCTAAAATTCAAGACTTGGCCCCAGCCCAAGCCCCAACCCCAAATCAAGCTCATTTAAGAATTGGTCATACCTGAACCAGCCATTTACTATATGGTGATGAACTATCATTATAGTTGTAACTAGTGGTGCAAACAAGTCGATTTAGATTCTCAGGACGAGGGGGAGCCTTGGCCTCGGCCCATTGAATATTTGGTCAGAACTCTAGACCTCCACCCAACCCATTATAAGTTGGGTTAGGTTTGGGCGAATCCAGGTTATATATATATATATAAAACACCAGATTCATTCAAGGGTCAAGTCTGGGTATCTGAGGATCCAAGACCAGACCTGTTTATATCATGGGCCGGGTCAAGGCCAGGTCTGGGTCGATTATGGGTTGGGTATGGAAATTACAAGTAAGTTTTCACATAAATAATATTCCAAAATGTTAGTTGAATCAAGATTTAAATCAAATGAGCTTTCAGCCGCAAATGGTCCTTAATCTTATGCAATCTTAGATAAGCTTGAGAAAGAATTTAAGAACAAGTCTATGTATTCATTCTCCTCAATAAGCTACTCGACTTTTCTATATGTTAATTAACTACTTTTCCCCAGTTCTAGATCACAGCCATTTTAGTATAGACCAAATTAGACCCATTTAAAGCCAGGTCCAGATCGGCTCAATTTTGAGATGACCTAGACCCGACCCAATCAGTGATTCAGGTCTAACTGTTGGACTCATACACACTTATTGTCCTGTTGGGTCCTGTTGGGTCAAGTGACCCATCAGGTCGACCAACCCATTTTGCCACCCCTAGTCTTTAGGTTTTTAACCTTTCATGAAAGGGAGATGACCCATCTCATACCCAAACTTAACCTAGAGAACTAATCTCCTACAGACAAGATAACCAAAGAACAATCTTTTCTGCCAACTTGAAAACTTGTGTGCAACATCAGTAAAATGAAAACAGCAGGCCTCCCCATCGAGATCACCTGAGACAGATCAGTGTGCTCCGCTCATTAGGTGGACCACACCGAACAATGGAAAACCGGCGATCTGATTCAACGTACGAGTAGGTCTCGCCGAGCCAAGGTCTATCCAAGAGACGTGGGCGGAAAAAGATGGTACAGTAATACAAGTTGTGGTACCATTGCCTATTAAGTAATCAGTTCTCAATATCCCCAACGAACATAACGAATGACAAGGATCAACAAAAACAAAAGCAAGAACGAAAAAATATAAATCATTCCCCATCTTTTAAAAAAAAAAAAAAAAAAGCAAACCCTAACCCTAAAATCTCCAAAACCCAACAAACAAAAAACCACCACCAGAAAAGAAAACATAAATAAAATACAACATTCACCTCAGCAACAATAACAGAACAAGCCCCATCAATCCATGCAAATCAAATACAGCAGTTAGGGTTTTCTCATATGTATTTGGCAGTTGATATCTACACCCACCCTGATGGAGATCAGAAACCTTTTATTGTAATTTTCTAGCAATAAAACAGTCCAAAACTGTACTATTGTATCACCAAAAAGTAAAAAAGAAGGTCCCCACCATCATGAAGATGGATTTCAATAAAACTTCTTTTTTTTTCATTTATTTTTCTTTTTTATTTCACTTACCCTCTTGATCCGTACATGGTTGTGGTGAAGCTGCTTCTTCGTCTTCTTCTTTCTTCTTTGGATCGTCTGAAATTACTTCTGCTTTCTGTTGGAATTTCGATAGCAGAGAAGCAGCGAAGGTAGAAAGAAAAAAACCCTAAGATCGTAACTGGAACTTATTATAGGCCACGCGACCCGAGTAATTTGCACTGTATACGCGGGTTTTTCTATTTCTGGTTTATGATACGTGTGGGGGCCATGCTTCGTTGATCAGGACCATTGGTTTGTTGCGTTCTAGTGTGGATGGACAAGGACCTAAGCATCTCGTTGATAGGACGATCCTGACCTTCTGATTTAGGGCTTGCAAATATAAACGGTTAAGATGTGAAGTAGTGCAACCGCCTATATCTAAAAGTTTCGAAAGGTCGGTGGTTTGCATCCTTGGTCGTCCCTGGTGTGGGAGCGGATAAGGTGTTAGCCGGGTAACACCATCGTGGGTGTTTCGCAGGTCGTGGGGCCACCTTGATGTGTGTTATACATCCAGGCCGTGCATTACTTTTTTCCAGGTTATTCTAGTTCATAGTCTCATAAAATGAACCAGATCCAAATCTCAAGTGGACCCGGATTTCCTGCGCCGAGAACCAGGGAATCCACCCCATCCATCCGTTTTGTGAGCTCATTTCAAGACATGCAAACAAAAATGAACCGGATCCAATGCTCAAGTGGGCCGCATTAAACAAAAAGGTGGGTAGAGAAATTCCTACGTTGAAACCTCCCTCGGTCAACTGCGATGTTTATATGCCATCCATATCGTTTGTAATGTCATTCCTACTTATAGAGCTAGCCACAGGTCTGGTCAACTTGGTTGACTCGACTCGGCCGAACCGTTCAGACTCGATTCGAAACTGTCTAATTAACTGAGTCGACTCAAGTCGAGCATAAAATTTTGTATCCGAATCCTTATTTGGGTCGGTCCTAAATTAGCCTTAAACTTGACCGTCTCGACCCGAATTCAAAGCGAAATAGAACCAAACCTACCCAAAACATAAATACATGTAACTATGTGATCAGCCTAATCTGCTCGACAATGAGATTACAGATCTACAATCACAGTGACTATAAAACCAAACTGTTGAGCTTTGAATTGTGCATAATCTAACCCTAATTCATCACACGTTATGGATGACTTTTATGTTTAAAGGCTTATCTAATGCATGCTTTTGTGATTGAGAGAGAGACTTTATCACGCCCCAAACCCGGGGACCGGGCTCACTAAATTTCCGATCGCCGACCTTGGTGCCAACAGCCTCCGTAGTATCCCATTCTCGGCTCCTAGCTCTCATGTGCCAGGTTTCGATCCTAGGATCCTACCAAGAGGATTTTCAGGGTAAATTTTTTTTGTACAGGACCATAATCAAAACCATAAAACATCATCAAATATCCACTAAAAAGTTTGTTGAGTACAGTGCTGGAAAGAAAAATACAACATGTAGCAGAAGTCCAAAATATTAGGTACATGCACTGCGCTCAACGCTGCTGATGTGCCCTAGTACCTGCAATGTAAACAAACGCGCATGAGCTTCCTACAAAGCTCAGTAGAGTGCGTGTATGCGCAGTGTGATGCATATGACAAGTATACAGATATCAGAGTAAGCGAAAGTAGTGGAGGGCTAAGTTACCAAGTTCATGAATGCTATCAGCCATCCCAAGGCTATGCGATGCAAGGGCCTACATGGCCGAGTGTTACATGCTAGAGATGCAATGCAAACACGTCAATCCTCAACTGATCTACATATCAAAATAGTTCTCATCTGGGACATCACCGAGGTCTAGTATACTCTAATACTGGCCGCCGTACATCGCGTGCATAACCAAGCGAGTAGAAAAGACCTCACTATCTGCCTCGTCAGTGGTATGACAATGCCCACCCAGCTCGCCGATAGCGGACCCATTCCATAAGCTGGTCAGACTCGACCTAGCTTACAGCCCACTGCACCCGGGCGGATAAGGTCACACCCCTTTCCAACCGACCTCGACACAGTGGGAGACGCGGCCTACTGGTATTTGGCACACGGGCGCTCATGTTATCCACCCGGTCTCGACGCTGGAGCATCTTACTGGTACCACAGGGTTTAGGGACTTTCACCCAAGGACATCCATAGCGCCCACGTACTAAACAAGTTTCCGGTGTCCAATACTGCCAACCACGATGTGACTATGGCGGCCACCACCCCGATGCTGTTGGGGTGTGAAAGCGATCGTAACATACATAATGAGAAATGCATGAGTCATACAATCCACGTCATGCACCAAACTTGCGCACACTGCGCAATTATGTGAGGCGACCCTGTCTCACACAGGTCCCCTAAGTATAACAAGCCAACTAGCATATGCTATGGTTATTCATGATCCATAACAGGCATACAAATGATGCGTATGGGCATATGAATGAGCATGGTATTCATTATACTAAGCATGTTATCAGTGTGACATATCAAGCTAAGTATACTATCATGTTACCAGATATATGATGTAATGTTAGCCTTAAAAGGCCCAATATATATATACAGAGAGTGGGACCCGGACTGTGGCCCCTTTGAAAATGTAAAGGTCTTCGTGGCATAGCCCACTTGAGACCACATCAGCCCCATACTTGGGCCTGCACATACAAGATAGGCCGACAAAATAAGTGTACGGCATGGATAAAACATATATATCAAAGGAAGGACCAAGGTGGGCCCCGCCCACTGGTCGGATAGCAAATATACATCACCAGTCTTAGGAAGTTTCAGTGGTAAGTATTCAATCACCACCATTTTCTAAGTGAAGCCCATTCAAATCGGGCCCCACGCGTCGATCAAGACGGGTGGCATGGTACACAATACATCCATCAAGGTGGAACCCAAATATAGGCCCGCAACCTTTATTCGGGTGAAAAATAAACAATAAAGTGGCCCCAATGAAGTTTTCAATGGTGGGCATCAGTGACCACTATTCCTTACAGGTGTGGCCCACCTAACATCTGGATTTGCCTCATTGTTGGGGCCATATCCTAAAATGGCATGGAAAAATAGATGGGCAGCATGAATAGAACAGATACATCATGGTGGAACTAATAGATACATCACGTTGGGACCCATAGGGTGGGCCACCTGCTGGGCACCATGGTACCCAGCTGGGTTCCAAGAAGTTTTAAATCAAGTAGATATTTGTGTTTTCCCCTCCATCCATATCCATGGGATCATATGAACAGGTTGGATGACAAATAAACATCACTGTAGGGCTGGGAAGGTTTCAACGGTGGAGATCATTATTCCCACTGTTTCCTGTGGCATGGTCCACTTGACATTTGGATATGCTTAAATTTTGGGCTCAGCCGCTAAAATGGGCTGGAAAAACATATGGACGTAATAGATAAGGCACATACATTCTAGGTGGGCCCAACTGCGTTTTCGATCAAGCTGATACTTGGTTTTTCCCTCTTCCACACGTGTGTGGAATTATGAACAGGTTGGATCTCAAATACACATCATGGTGGGCCGTAGGAAGGTTCCAACAGTAGGGTCACTGTCCCCACTGTTTTCTGTGGTGAGGCCCCCTTGAGACCTGGAACTATCTCATTCTTGAGATCATGCCCTAAAATGATCTCCCCAAATGGATGGACGGTGTGGATACAGCACATGCATCATGGTGGGACCCACGAGTGGGCCACCAGCTGGGCATCACGAGCCAGCGTCCGTGGACGCTGGTACTCCCAGCGTCAGCGACGTCCCTCCTCCTTCTTTCCTTTCTCTTTTTTTTGTTTTTCCATGGTTTTTATCGAGTGGAGCCCACATAAATGTGATCTACTCCGTTCATCAGGTTCCTCGGCTCATGGGAAACCCAATGAGCCCAATATTGGGTATGTAATTCGGTCTAGAAACATTAAGGTGGGCCAAAGATGGTCCAACACTAGGCACCATCCTCTTCACTGTTTCTTGTGGTGCGGTCCGCTTAAGATTTGGATCGGCTTCATATTTGGGCCCTGGCCCTAAAATGATCTGGGAAAACAGATGGACGGTGTGGATACAACATAAACATCAAGGTGGGTCCCACGAGTGGGGACCCCATTAACGGCGTCCAGGTGACGCTGGACTGTTCCAGCGTCTCTGACGCTGTGAACGTCCAGCGTCTGACGTTCTTATTTATTTATTTTTTTCTTTTCTTTGTTTATTTCAAGTGGGGCCCACTTGGGGACGATCCACCCCATTCATCATGTTCCCCAGCCCGTGAGGAACCCACAGAGCCCAATATTAAATAGGTAAAAAGGTTCACAAACATCACGGTGGGCCACGGAAGTTTCAATAGTGGACATCTTTGCCTCCACTGTTCTCTATATTGTGGTCCACCTGAGATCTGGATCTACTTCATTTTTGGTGTCCAGCCCTAAATGGGCTGGAGCGACAAATGGACGGCGTGGATCAAATACATGCATCAAGGTGGGTCCCACGAGTGGGGACCCACAGGTCAACGCCCAAAGGTTTGCCCAGGCGCTGCTGGGCAGCAGCGTCCTCTGGACGCTGTCTGTCCAGCGGCCACACTCTCCTTCCTTTCTTTTTTTTTATTATTATTAGTAGGTGGGGCCCATTCATGGACGATCCAGTCCATCCATCTCATTGCCCATCACAAGGTGGGCCCAAGGAAATAAAATGAAAGGAAATTAAGAAAATGGGGTTTATGTCCCCTTTGCACTCACAATGATGGTTGGACGGTTGGATGATGGTTGGGGCCCTCCAAGCTTGATCTCCACCTTCAAATCCTTAATCTCCCTTTAAATCTCTCTCTACTTCTCTCTCAAATCACTCAAATCACTTTCTTCTCTCTCTCTCTCAAATCTCTTTCTCTTTCTCTCTCCTTTCTTTGCAATGGAAAGTGAGAAGGCCACACCCCCCCTCTACGTATGGTAATGTGTGGGTAGAGAGGAGGGAGCATGGGGTGATAATGGTGATGATGATGGCTAGCATGGGAGGTATGGCTTTAGTTGACTTTGGAGATGAGAGAGGGATGGGGTAGGTATGGTGTGAGTAGAGTAGGGGTATGGGTGAGAGTGATTTGATTGATTTGATTGATTTGACACGTACTTGGGATTTGTGCAAGTGGGGCCTACGCCACACGTGCGTTGCGCGGCCCACCTCGGATTACGTAAATGACACAACTTACACATTGGGTATCGCAATGGGGCGTGCCGCCCGACGTTGGAATCACAGCGCCTACGCGGTCGCCGTGGTATAGGTCTTGGGTCGATGCGGTACTAAAACAGGGTCGCGATCAAGGCTCGCTAATCTGGTCCATCCGGGACGTACCGGCACCGAAAATTAAGCGTACGGAGGGCAAATAAGGGTACGGGTCTTACAGACTTCACCAAATTGATGATAAAAGATATTCCTAATACATGTTAAAGATCAAAGGAAGAAAGGCCAAGAATGGAATAAAGAATCCATGAACGATGGAATTGAAAGATAAAGAAAAACATTGAAGAAATCATGTTAAAAGACCTGGCTAGGCCAAAAAAACCAAAGTACAGAGTTGTAGGGTTAGAAAAGTAATACGTAGAAAGTTGCAGTTTTGGAGATTAATCCAGCAATTGATCTCTCAGCCTAAGCGATTGATCGACAGGGTCTGTAAATCAATCGACAAAATGCTAATTTTAGCATATTTGTTGCTGGAACTCTCTGGACACTTTTTGGACTCAGCGATCAATCACTCAACCACTTGCGATTGATTGCCCGACCACCCAGATGTCCATACTTCAATTTTTACAATTGGCCTGAAAAGTCGATTGATCGCCTAGCCCAACCGATCAATCGTCCACATCCAAAAATAAAAATTTCTAAGTTCGGCTTGCGGTTTTCTCCGGGTAATGCGTAACTTATACATAAATTCTCGAAGATTCTTCGTGTGTGAAGTGTGAAAGTTATAAAAGGAGACGTCCACTTCATTCCTAGAGCATCTAGCAATGTGGGGAGTAAAGAAATCGAGACCTGGGAGGCTTCCTAGACTCCTAGAACTAGTTTTCATTTCTTTTCTTAATTTCAATTATAGTTTTTTTATGTTTTCTTTTAGTTAACCCTCAGTTAGAGCTAGAGGGGAAGCTTGTAGTTATCTTAAATGTTTTAATTCATTTTTAAGATTTTAAAGTTTGGATTTAATGATGAACAATTGTTTATTTTTAGTTTAAATAAAGTTGTAAGTTTAAATTCTTCTTTGATCTCTTGATGGCTCCGATTTCATGTGATGCTTAGAAGAATTAAGTTTAGATTTTTAATTATTATGCAAGATCTAAACCTGTACACTTCGAGGAATCGAATTCAATACGCACTAGAGCTTGGATCTTCTTGTGGGAACTTCAAACCAACGTTTTATTTTCTTTGTGAAATCTGAGATATGTGTTGGACATTAATTTGATTTGAATCAAGTTTAGATTATGATATTAGTTAAATTTAGTGATAGGATTTAATGTTTATCATAATTGTGATCTTAATTATTGGAAATAGGATTGGCCTATGCAATTGAGTGTGACCAATGCCTAACTTGAATTGAGGGAATCATGTTGATGAACAACACATATGTTGGACTATTTTGATGTTATAACTGCTCCATGTTCTGACTAGATAGGATTGGATTTC
The DNA here is from genome assembly GCA_003013855.2 of Liriodendron chinense. Lineage (NCBI taxonomy): Eukaryota > Viridiplantae > Streptophyta > Magnoliopsida > Magnoliales > Magnoliaceae > Liriodendron > Liriodendron chinense. The sequence continues at coordinate 7,883,435 of ML058446.1, forward strand.
GATTATAGTTGTGTAATTGAGGAACCCATACGAATTATGTATTAAGGATAGCTGGAAGTGGACCCTTGGTGCTCTGGTCTCTTTTAATTCTCAGATTTGCTTACTTAGTTCTAAAAACCTGATTTCTTAAACCTTCTAAATTGAAGTTATTAGAATAGCTGGAGTGTTTATCTTTTCCCTGTGGATCGACCTTGGTCTTACCGAGATTATTACTACATCGCAACATTGCACTTGAGGCGAGCGAACACAAATGTGATCATAAAACCACAGACCCCACCCTTTTTCGTCGGGGTGTTTTATTTTGAGGGGGTCCATGAAAAATGAAATGCGAGTGCGGTTCGGCTTTGATTGACCGCACGTCCAATTCGAGTATCATACCCAATTAATATCCTTATCGGATGAGCGTGAGGATAAGTGGGAGCTATTGCTCCTCATCTCATTTGGATGTTCTGGGAATTATCATCGATTAATCCAATGGGGCAATTAGAAATTGATTGGAGCGTTGGTCTCACCACCACATGACCCTTTCGATCTAAGACCCTGTTAGGGATGGTAGTTGATAATTTTGTGGAGCACCAAATATCTGTACAAAATACACTTTTAGAAAGTTAAATTTTTTTTATGCTTATTTGTCTTGAACAAAAGGATTTCAATGGCCTTAAAAATGTGATTGTTGGTCTTAATAAGGGAGAAGGGCTGAACGGAAAAAATTATGACTCGTGACATCGTAAGATTCAATACCTGTTGGTTGAGTAGGGTGTCTGAGAAATGTTAACGATTAACATGGACCCCCTGAGTAGGGAATGACGACACGACACCGTCGTAACCTAGAGGCATTTTAGAACTGGGTCAAACAAGATAATCGTGCACGCTTTACCATTCTAAGTATCATGCATTATGATTTGATTGGAGAATTCGAGGAATGCAAAGTGGCTAAAGAAATGTGGAATTCCTTGCACATTCAATTTGTCGGTACCACTGTTACTAGGTTGCGAGCTCTTTTCTTAACTTTTGAGACATATAAGATGGCTCCCAACATGAATATGCATGGTTGAGTGTCTTTGTAAGATGTCCCAAATGATCCGTGACCTGAAAGCACCCGATAATATACTTAATGACGAGCAACAAGTGCTCCCTGTTTTGAAATCTCTTCTTGATTATTGGGAGAACATGAAAGTCCTAATTACATACAATGAGAACTTGAAAATGTTTGCTTAATTGTCACGTCATTTAGAACTGATGGATGAGCGTACATCTGCTTCAGGCAATAACATCGCTTACATCGCTGATGTTGCACTAGTTAAGAAATTTAAGCCTCAACATAAGTGGAATGGCAAGCATGCCCAGAGGGAATGAGATCATAGCCTACTTGCAAGAATGCAAAGAAAAGCAAGTGCAGACATGAAAAACATAGTGGAAACAAGATAAGACAAAACTAGCTTGTTGGAACTACAAGTAAAAGGGCCACTTCGCTTATGAATACACAAAGCCGAAGAAGGTACGAACTAATGTCTCAAATGTTGAACATTTTATATTTGCATTGAGGTGATAGTTGCTCATATATAAGGTCCATATTAGATCGTAGATTTAGGAGCAGCCAATCACATGGCACAAGATTGAGTCAGATTCATGAGTTGCAATGGATACCAGTGGGGAACCAAGAGATCTACATGGGGAACAATTATATAGAAGATGTGCTTGGGGTTAACACTTATCAACTCTGGATGAAAATTGATCATTCGTGACATCCTTAATGCACTAGGGATGTAACGTAGCTTGCTATTTATTTCCTGTTTAGTTAGATTGATTTTTCATTACAATTTTCTATGAACCTCGTTTTTATTCAATTCTTTGTGGACATGGTTATGCTTATGATGGATGATGGGGTGAGCGGAGTAAATTTTCTAAGCTCCCTGTACATCTGCATGTTTGGGTATTGGCCGTTTCCCCTGAGTTACTACTGTTGTTGTGGTGGCGATTGCAACTGCGATTGTGGTTGTGGAGGTGGATTTTGCTATGGCAGATGTGGTTGTGGTTGATATCTTTATGATGTTGAGGCTGGTATTGTTAATATTATTGGCGTCCCTGTAGGGGGATGTATTTATTGCCTTCGGCAATGGTGACAATATTGTTCACTTTCGTTGGACGCGGAGGAGAACCATTACGATTCCCATTCCCATATCTTATGTGTCTTCCTTCAACCTTGTTTTGCTTGGCTGGAGCTGCCCAATGAGGTCACAGGGAGATTATCTTGTCCCCGCATGTATACTGACTTCGACTTGCTCTCCAATATAGATCAGTTGAGCGAAATTTGCATAAGGATGCGAGATGAGATACGTAAAGATGCCTGGGTATGTAGAGTGGACGATCATAGAGATCTGCTTCTCGTCATCTATGGGTGTTCACATTCTGGAGGCCATAGCTCGGTAATGTCCAACATAGGTAAATAATGTCTCCTCGCTTCTCTACCCGAGGGCTGCCAAGTTTATTCTCCTAGGAGCCATGTTGAGATTATACATGAATTTGTCAACAAAAGCTTGGGAAAGTTATTCTTAGGTCCTGATGCGATGACAATCCAACGATGTTTACTAATCTAGGGCATCACCCTTCAGAGACTTTTGGAATGGACGGATGAGTGCTACTTCATTTCTTACGATTGTATTCAACTCCATATAGAAATCCTTGAAATGTGTTGTGAGGTAGCCGTTACCATCATATCTATTGAATTTAAGCACCTCAAAGTTTTGAGGTATCTTGGCATTTGAAAAAGGACACAGGTTCATGAACTTTATTGAGGGAGGTTGATCCCCTGCTGTTGGTGAAACTGACTCTGCATGACCAAAAGTTGCTCCCGCAACTCCTTGATTTTTGTTCGGCTCGTTTGAGAGACCAACGTCTCTCACGGCAAGGCTTGTTCCGCTTCTTCGATATCATGGTCGATTTCTTCGACCCTATGACTCCCGTGAGGGGGAGCTTGCTGAAAAATAACTGAAGGTTACTGAGTTTGAATTGAATATTACTGGAATTGAATTAGAGATTGCTAAGATTAAAAGGTGCTCTTGTCTATAGGAGGCTAATAGGTTGGGAAGTGACAACCTTACTAGGTATTCGACATTGTCCAATGGTTGATTTGGGCTTGACACTGACCCCCAGTGTGGGCATTCTCCAGTGTTATCCCTGTGTTTATTGCTGTAAATTGAATTAAAATCCCTTCGATGGGATGTGCTGGAATTGATTGGAGGTCCCTATGGCGAGGGCATGCTGAAATTGACTAAAATCCTCGGTTGCAAGGTTGGCTAAAAACTGGTTGAAAGTCCCGGCAGCGGGGACATTATGAGATTGACTCCCTGCTGCGGGAGGGTGTTGATAAGAGTGCCCTATGATCGAGGGTTGAGCCGGTTGATGTCAGTAGTCTTGTGCATACTCTAATGATTGTGCTTGATTAAAACTGGAGGCCGGAAGGGCCCTGAAATCTAGTTGTTGTTGGACTAGACCAACTTTATTTTTTGTTGCAGTAACTTATGCTAGCATGAATTGTAAGAGCATTTCTTGCATTGCTCTTATTCCCTGTGTCAACTTTTGGATGATTGGCATGCCTTTGGCTTACTACGGCTGCGCTACGGGCTGTGCTTCTGTCATGTTAAGGACTGGGAGGAAATGACTCTATTCCTCGTGGTTTGTCATGGCTAGTTGAGATCTTGTACGAATTATGTTGCGATAAGTGAGAGTTTTCTAAAATGGTGAGGATTTTTTTTGGAGACTTTCTAAATTTGTATTTTTTTTTTTGAATTAATGAATGCAAATGCAAATGAGAATGTACGGGAACTGTTAACATTCGAAAGTTTGAAAGATTCAGTTTTCAAGTTGGGTCACGACTAATGGGACTAGCACATCCCTATTGGAGTTGTCATTATGTGAATGCTGGATTTGCATGGGAGAGCGACGAATCGTAGCTTCCATGGGTTTTTGCATCTTTCAAGGGTTTTGGGTTGGAGTTTTAGATAATTGATTAGACTAGAGTCGCCATTAGTTAGTTACTTTGTCTCTACAGTCAGTTAGACCCTATAGAAATGTTAGAGAAGAAAATTCGAAGATTTCCTCCTCTAAAATGACTCATTGATCTACAATAAGGGATTCGAAGCAAGAGACCACGATTACAAGGTGGGAAAGTGTTAGGCACACACTCTATTCATACAAATGTACAGTCTTTACTTCACTGAATTTTACTAATTTCTGAAGGTTGGGATCAATTCTTGTGTACTCTCAATGGATGAATAGATGTAATGAGACGATGTATGATGGTGGGTCTAATCAATCAGAGTTTCTAATGGCATGATCTGATTAAATTAGAAAGCCATAGAGCATATGCTAAAATTGATCAGGTGCGAAAGGTGGTGTAATGTTATACTAATGGATGCAATGAGCAGGGGGTTGGAGAAATAAGGAGTGTTGCACTATGATGAAGTATGAACTAAATAAAGATAACATTTAAACAGTTGGATAGATGGCAGTGTCTCGTTGGCTAAATATATTAACATGGATTAGAACTTGGACGACTTCATAAGCTTTAACCTGGGTTAAATCAGGCTAGACCAAGGCTAGGCTCTTCTCACTCATTCTCACTCTCTTTAGTGGAGGAATAGCCTAAGGCCGAAGGAGGAAAAGTCATTACCCATAGAGGAATGTTAAGATTTTTTTGTATCGAAGTGGATGATTGAAAACGAATGAGTGAGGGGTACTTATATCCACCCCAAAGTGATAATTTTGTAATTTAGGTGACACCCAGGGTGGCGCCCATCCTTAGCTGGATTTCGAACCTGTGAGCCTTTTCTCCTTAGATTTGGTGTACATTTTTTTCCAGATCACTTCCACAACAGAGGGTTGGACTTAAGCTTGGGTTTATGTTCCGTTAGGGCTTTAACTAGGTGAGTTGTCTGGGTGGAAGGACTGGGCTGACCGAGTGAGTTGACTCACCGGGTTGACCCTTTGAAGAAGTTTTGGCCTCGTTTTTCCTAAGGGCGGGTTTTTTCAAGGTTTATAATTCAGGGTTTCTGGCTGGGTGAGTTAACTACGTAGGGCTTTGGACAAGATCAGGGTTTTGGATTAGGGTTTGGGGTATGGATTAGGATATGGAGTAGGGTTTAGTTTAAGGGTTTGAGACATGGATTAGGGTTTAGATATGGGTTAAGGTTTGGATAAGGATACGGATTAAGGGTTTGGGACATGGATTAGGATTTGGATATGGGTTAAGGTTTGAATAAGGGTATAGATTAATGTTTGGATTAAGGGTACGTATCAATAGTTTGGGACATGGATTAGGGTTTGGATATGGGTTAAGGTTTTGACAATGGTACAGATAAGGGTTTGGGACATGAATTATGGTTTGGATGTGGGTTAAGGTTTGGAAAAGGGTACGAATCACCGTCCATCCTAACCGTCTAACCATAATCATCCTTTCAGCCCAGAGTGAGGTGTCTATACATATTATGAGGCAAAAAAAATAAAAAAAAAAAAATTCCAAAGTAGACAATCTTTGGTCCATTATAACATGTTTTGAGATTGTTTTAGGTTTAAAAGTTAATATTAGAAAAGTAAATTATTGTCGGTGAATTTCTGTTAGGGACATTTTTAAATGTTTAGATCCATTCATCTAGTGGGTTAAGCATGAGAACATTTTCTCCTATCGCCACAAGTTTACGATGAAACCAGGAACGACATTCTCGGTTTTCATTCTATAATGATTCTAGTGCAGAATGTGATGGGGCGTTCCTTAGGAACAGAGGAGAGAGTACAACTCAGGGATCGTCGGGCGCCCAACTAGACTAGGTCGGGCGATCGAAACTAACCTGAATGAGGCAGTTGGTCTCTGGACTGCTTCAGATAAATTCAGGGTGATCGACAGATTGGTGATCGGGAGACTGAGGCCCAAATCAGGCAGTTGAAGGAGGAGTTCGGGCAATCGAAACTCAAAAGGTTTTCTCAGTTTACTCTCTAGACAATTTTTTGGCGTTATTAGGCGCCCGATAGAGTCAGATCGGGCAACCGATGGTGTGCGCGAACTGCATTACACACTTTTTTATTTTAGTTATAACTCTTGCAAAGTGTTATATAAACACTTGTTAATCAGGATTAGAGTATTGGAATAGAGACTTCACATCCAGAAAAAAGATAAAGAGAAAAAAAGAAGAAGAGATTATGAAAAAAAGAGAGAGAGGAAGATCAAAGGGAGAGATTCGGGCTCGTGATGCTTTATCCACAATGTCGGTTCATTCTCAGCTACTTATACGCCCTCGAATCGGTGAGATCTCACTTGTTTCTATTCTCTTTGGTTGTTATCCTTCCTTAGGGTGAAGATTAATTGGATTTGAGCTTGTGTTGCTCGTGATCGCTGTGTATAAGTTCTTACGTAGTGGATTTATTTATCGAGACGAGGTCCCGTAGTTTTTACCTCCTTTGAGGGTTTTCCACGTAAAAACTCTTATGTGTCATGGTGTTTAATTGTTAATTATGTTTTTTGCATTTACATATCCCATAATTCATGATAGTTAGGGTGCGAAATCCTGAAGTTTTGTGCATCTGCCTCAACAAAATTGATATCAGAGCGTCCATGTTGTGTAGAATGGACAGTGAGATCGTGTGAATTATGGGGGGAGGCTCACCGATAATGATTAGTTTGAATGGATCTAACTGGTCCATCTGAAAGGCTAAGATGGAAAATCTACTTTATTGTAAAGACTTGTATGCATCAATTACAGGTGAAAAGGCTAGATCGGAGGATATGTATGATGAAGATTAGAAGAAATTAGACCGAAAGGCGGTGGGGTTCATTAGATAGTAGTTGGATGATTTAGTGTTCCACCACGTGTCTACAGAGACCTCGGCCGCTAACTTGTAGCATAAACTAGAAGGGTTGTATGAGAGGAAGATAATTAGTAATAAAATCTTCTTGATAAGAAGACTTGTGAACCTAAAGTTCAAGAAAAATGGTTCAATGAATGAACACGTGAACAAATCAGCAACATCGTGAACTAGCTCTTTGCCATGAAGATGGCCCTAGACGATGAAGTACAGGCCTTGCTAATGCTTAGCTCATTGCTTGATAGTTAGGAGGCATTGGTAATGTCTTTGAGTAACTCCGCGCCAGAATGGAAAGTGTCTATGGAACAAGTTACAAGCCGTCTCTTCAATGAGGATACAATGAGCAAGTCACAAGGGTTTTCTCAGCAAGAGGCCCTGGTGTTAGAAGAACGGGAGAGAAAAGAAGAGAAAATGTGGTAATAACCACAACAAATTTAGAAGCAAGTCTAAGTCAAGAAAAAATTTGAGTGATGAAACTGTGGCAAAACAGGCCACTACAAGAATGAGTGTCCCATGGAGAAGAGGGATAAGAAAGGAAATGGAAATGAGAAGAAATATGAATCCGATTTTATTACGGTCGCCTTTGATGACGACGTGGTGGTCATACTCTCAACATATCACGATGTTTATGTCATTGCTACGAGTCAAGAAACAGACTGGGTATAGACTCGAGAACGTTGTATCACGCTACTCCATGCAGACATTTCTTTACGAGCTACAAGTTAGGCGACTTCGGTACGATGAAGATGGAGAATTATGGTGTATCCAAGATAGTGGGAGTTGGCGATATATATATAAAGTCTGATGTGGGCTGCACATTGGTACTGGAGGATGTGAGGCATATTCCTAATCTTCCCCTCGACTTGATGTCCACGAGAAGATTGGGCGATGATGGTTATGAAAGTTGGTTTATTGATGGGCATTGAAAGCTCATAAATGGCTTGTTGATCATGATGGGAGGAAAGAAGTTTTGAACCCTATAAAAAACAAGTGTGAACGTCTACAAGGGTAAACTAAATGTAGCAGAAGATTCAGCAATGGACATAGTGACATAGGTGACTTAGCCACACGAGCGAGAAATGACTTAAACTAATTGCTATGAAGCAACTCCTCCAAAACTTTATAGGTATACCTCTCAAAACTTGTATTGATTATTTATCAGGGAAACAACATAGGGTTTCATTTGCTAAAATTGCTTTTCATGTTAATAAAGATAATGCATTAGATTAAGTTTATTCTGATGTATGTGGTCTAATGAGGACGAAAACCTTAGGTGGTTATTGTATTTTGTTACATTCATAGATGATGCATTTAGGAGATTTTGGGTTTATGCATTGAAAACCAAAGACTAAGTCTTTGAGGAGTTTAAAATGTTTAATACCATCGTGAGAGAGGGACAAGAAGACCATTGAAGTGCTTCTGCACTAACAACAGGGGTGAATACATCGGGGTGTTTTACGAATAGTAAGACTTTAGGTATACGATATGAACAAACGGTGCCTAAGACCCCCCAATACAATGGTGTAGCAAAGCGAATGAATTGCACCATTATAGAGAGAATCTAGTGGATGCTTTCCCATGCCAAGTTGCCCAATACGCTTTGGGGAGAAGCAATGCACACAACGATGTATATGATAAATATGTCTCCTTAAGCCCATTTGAATGGAGAGGTTCCTGAGAAGATATTGATTATATAGGATGTATCGTATAGTCATCTCAGGATGTTTAGATGCCGGGCATCCATCCATGTTCCCAAAGATGAGAGGTCTAAGATAGATACGAAGATCAGACATTGTGTGTTTTTTAGGTACGGTGATGAGAAGTTCGATTACAAATTATGAGATCCAATTGGGATGAAACTCGTCAGGAGCAGGTATGTGGTTTTCTTTGAAGATCAGTGTATTGAAGACACCAAAAAGCCAGAGAAGACCCAACCCAGTTTAGGTGAACTGGTAGATACAGATTTGATACTCTCATGGTGCTTGATGATTGGAAAGTGCAGCAAGGTGTAAGGGATTGAGGCATCCCTAAAACAGATGAACAGGGGTAGCAGCCCCCACTTGATCCACCCGTTAAGCCGCAGGTGAGGAGGTCATTTAAGGAGAGATAATCGTCCAAGATATACTTAATCAATGAGTACATTATTGTAACGCCCCAAATTTCAGGAGTCGAGCATGACCTCGACTCTTAAGATTTCGGGTGTCACTATGCTTATGCGGAAGCGTGATTAATGCATTTATGATTTAGAGTATCATGTCGCAAGTTTAAAACTAAATAAACTTTAAAGTAAGGACAAAAGATAAGTGCATACCTGGTCCAGCATTTACAAATGTACATTATAGTCCAAAATAAAGGGGGCCCACACAGCAAGAAGCCCCAATATACAAGTCCAAAAGAATTGGGCCAATACACATCTAGCCATCAAACGGCCCCAAAATACCAACTAAAAGATGCCAGTGCATCCTATTCTCTACCATCCGAGAACTGAAAGTAACTGACGTCTTCTACAAAATCTTCTAACTCATTCTGAAGGACGTCATCATCCATAGTACCTGTTTCTACATTAGATTCTGGTTGATGTTTTTCCAAACACCACCCAGGATTGAGGGGGTGAGTAATCAACTCAATGCTGCTATAATTCTAAGTTTAACAATCAATCAAGCATTCAAGCATAGATAATATATCAAACAAAACATACAAGAGTCCTAGAATAGTTGTACTAATGCATGAATGTTATGAATTCGCACACAATGCATGTCCCGGGCAGTCACAACAGAATCCACATGGATACAGTATTCCCTTTACTTATAAACCAGCTACACATAATGCAAGTATGAAGGCTCTCACGAATGCCCTGGCCTTTCAAACAGTCAGCCAGTCACTGAGATTGCCGATGACATGTATGCATGGTTAGTTTGGCCTTTATTGGTATTAATTTCATTCAGCAAGATTAGTGATGCTGATTACTAATGTTATACAGTAGGTCCTGAACAGGACCATCTGGCTCCCGACGGTGCGAGTGTCTATCATCGCCAGTAGCCTACGAATCCCATCTCCAATTTTCAATTCATTTAAAACACAAGAATCATTCTATTCAAATCAGTACCTCAGCTATTCAGATTTATCCAAAACAAACTGGCGCCCTTACAATAGCTTATGGTCACTACGGGGAGGCTCAATGCCACAGCGAAGGCCGACGGCACGAACACGGTGTCCCATACCACCATGCCCGGCCCAAGGAGATTTCATAGGATCGTGTCGCACATACGTTTATCATTGGACGCTTCATTTAATAACATTAGTATTCCAGATTCGGGACAAGTCATTCATTACAAGCTATCTACCACCCAACACGTCTTGACTTTGGATATGGCTGTTTGATACAGAGAGAACATTGACCAAACCGGCATTGGGCACAAACGACCCGTGTAGTCCAAACTACAGTCGATCGGTCAAGTTCACCCCGTCAACCAGCCAACCCTGAACATCCAATCCAACTAGGATATCCATATTAATCGATTGGCCCCTTTTTACTCATGACAAACAGTACATGTGCGTTAATCATACAATTAAGCATATTAGATACAGATTCCATCATTTTAACGAATTCCACAAAAATCAATTGTAACAATTAAATCATTTACCCATTTCATCAAACAAATAAGCCATGTGACACACATGCATGTTGTACTGAGACATACAATCAGATAAGAAACTCAAAGTCCTACTCTATGACTGTAAGAATCATGTCTAATACCCTTAGGAATGTTAAATAGAAGAGTTGAAGTATAGCCCGCACCTTAAGGTCTAGGGTTCCTCGTCCGTCCAACGGTCTAGGGTTAGGGTTAAAGAAAATCAGCTATTCCTACAAGAAAACCCAATTAGGATGAGATTTTCAGTCTCAAACCTAAGATAGTTCGGAGTTGTAAGGTAGGATTCGATTCTTACCTCCAATCGCAAAGAGAACCACTCTAGCGACGGAATCGACAGGCTAGAGCAACCTCCTACTTCAAGAGGAAAGGAAGAAGGACATCTTCAACCTCCTTTCTTCTTCTTCTCTCGATTTCTCTCTCTTTCTCTCTCTTCCTCTCCCTCAATTTCTCTCTTTCTCTCTCTTCCAGACCTAAATCCCCAAATCGATTTGGGGAAAAAATCTCAGCAAGAGATTTATATAAAAGCTGGGCATTTAGCCCAAATGGCCCTACAAGAATTAGTTGGTAGTTTTCTGACCCAAGTGAAGTTAATGGTTTATGTATGTAGCCCTCCAGAAGGCTATTTAGAGCAAGGGCCATATATTTTTCAGAATGTTAACAATCTAGTCCAATTTGTACTAATTAATCTTCCTCTTCTAGATTAGATATTAGGAAATCTAATTAAGATGTACGGTCATCCGTACACTATTATCTGTACGAAAATTTACGGGACGTTACAATCTACCCCCCTTAAAGAAATTTCGTCCACGAAATTATACCTTTTCGTATTCTTCTAATATCTGTGGGTAGTTCTTGCGTACTTCGGCTTCCGTTTCCCATGATGCTTCTTCTTCTGTATGGTGAGTCCATAGCACTTTTACCAAAGGAATGATTTTGTTCCTTAACACTTGTTCTTTCCAATCTAGAACCCGAGTCGGTCGCAAAACATAGGTAGCACTTTCATTCAACTCCACCTCCTCCCATTTGATTATGTGCGTCGGGTCAGGCACATACTTTTTCAACATCGATACATGGAACACATTGTGCACACCAGCGAGAGGAGTAGGTAGCGCGAGACGATATGCAACCGCACCAACTCGATCCAATATCTGAAATGGGCCGATGAATCGTGGCGCAAGCTTTCCTCTCTTTCCAAAACGTAGCAAACCCTTCATCGGAGATACTTTCAGAAATACATGATCATCTTTCTCGAATATCAAATCTCGCCTTCGTTTATCAGCATAACTCTTTTGACGACTCTGCGCTGTTAAAAGGCGTTGTCTAATTATGTCAATCTTTTCGGAAGTCTGCTGAACTAATTCTGGCCCAATAAGGCTTCTTTCACCAACTTCCACCCAACAATTTGGAGATCAACACGATCGTCCATAAAGAGCTTCATAAGGCGCCATTCCTATACTGGCTTGGAAACTATTGTTATAGGCGAATTCAGCAAATGGAAGGCATTCATCCCAGCTGTCTTTAAAATCTAATGCACATGCCCGTAACATGTCTTCCAGAATTTGGTTTACCCGCTCGGTCTGCCCGTCCGTTTGAGGATGAAAGTTGTGCTAAATTTTAACTTTGCACCCATTGCCTGTTGAATCTTTGTCCAAAATATTGATGTGAAGCGGGTATCCCTATCAGACACAATCTCTAAAGGCACCCCATGGAGACGTACAATCTCTTTAATGTATAACTTTGCTAGGTCCTCTGTCGACGTAGTCATCCGAATGGGTAGAAAGTGGGCTGATTTTGTTAACCGGTCAACTATCACCCAAATCAAGTCGTAACCCTTCTTTGTCTTTGGCAGACCGGATATGAAATCCATAGATATGAAGTCCCATTTCCATTCGGCGATTGGCATGGACTGTAACAGTCTTGGAGGTCGTCGATGTTCTGATTTGACTTGCTGACATGTGAGACACCTCGAAACATAGTCAGCGATTTCTCTTTTCATATTATCCCACCAGAATGAGCATTTCATGTCTTGATACATCTTCGTACTTCCTGGATGTATTGATAATTTCGATCGATGAGCATCTTCTAAGGCTTCTTGTTTTAGCTCATAAGAGTCTGGGAGACACAAACGTCCCCTAAATCGCAAACCATCTGTCGAATCAACGTACCATTCGCTGCTTTCTCCTCGGTCAATCTTCTCTCTTATCGCGATCAACTTGGGGTCATGTTTCTGAGCCATGATTATTCGGTTAACTAGGTCATGTTCTGCTCGTGTATGGGACATTCTCAAATCTGAGTCCGTGAGGGTGAGCATCCCACTAAACTCATCCACAAATGTGAGCATATCCCACTCCCTTAACATGAGTGGGGCGATAAAGGCCTGAGCCTTCTTACGGCTCAACGCGTCTGCTACCAAATTTGCCTTTCCGGGATGATAGGATACTTCAAAATTGAAGTCTTTAAGTGTCTCCATCCACCTGCGTTGTCTCATGTTCAAATCCCGCTGTGTAAAAATGTACTTCAGACTTTTGTGATCACAAAATAACTCAAATTCTTCACCATACAAATAATGTCGCCATAACTTCAATGCGAAAATCACTGCCGCCAACTCCAAATCATGAGTAGGGTAGTTCTCTTCGTGCTTTTTCAATTGCCGTGAGGCATAGGCGACCACCTTACCCAACTGCATTAACACACATCCCAACCCAATTTGTGACGCATCAGTATAGATCGTGTACTTGACTCCAAGCTCAGGCAATACTAACACAGGAGCTGAAGTTAATTTGTCCTTCAACTCTTGAAAAGCTGTTTCAGCTCTCTCATTCCATGCGAAGGGCACATCCTTTCGCGTGAGTTGAGACAGAGGCTTCGCAATCCTAGAGAAATCCTTGATGGATCGCCTGTAATAACCGGCTAGTCCAAGAAAACTACGGACCTCTGTAACAGAAGCGGGCTGCTCCCACATTTGTACCGCCGCAACCTTAGACAGGTCTACTGATATACCTTCACCTGATATAACATGCCCAAGGAAATCTACCTCTTGTTTCCAAAAATTGCATTTCTCATACTTAGCATATAATTGATGTTGTCTCAACGTTTCCAGAACGGCCCTCAGATGTTCCTCATGCTCGTCTCGAGTCTTGGAGTAAACCAGTATATCATCTATGAAGACGATAACAAACCGATATAAATAAGGCCGGAATACTCTGTTCATAAGATCCATAAATACTGCAGGAGCATTAGTGAGTCCAAAGGACATCACTAAAAATTCATAATGCCCAAAATTTGTTTTAAAAGCTGTTTTCGGAACATCTTCAGGTCTTACTCTCAGTTGGTGGTAACCAGACCGTAAATCGATCTTTGAGAAACACTTGGCACCACATAATTGATCGAACAAGTCATCTATTCTAGGAAGAGGATATTTATTCCTGACTGTGACTTGATTCAGCTTTCGATAATCAATACATAGGCGTAACGATCCATCTTTCTTCTTAACGAATAAAGCTGGAGCACCCCAAGGTGAAACACTCGGACGGATAAATCCTAAATTTAGAAGTCCATCGAGTTGACTCCTCAACTCTTCCATGTCACATGGGGGCATGCGATATGCTGGTTGCGAACATGGCACTGTACCAGGAATAAGATCGATGGTAAAATCGATCTCTCTCTGAGGTGGTAGTCCAGGTATGGGCTGAAACACATCCTCAAAATCCTTTACCAATATGGTATCATGAAGTTTCGATTGTTTCATTCCTTCCTTCCTAATGGTATATAAGTCGATACGGCCCTGACGACTGATCTGCATTGGAAATGTGAAAGCCGACTCCCCTGCAATATGTACGGTGACGGTCCTAACATCACAAATGATTTCCGCCTTTGCAGGAGTTAACCAATCCATTCCAAGAAGAACATCTATACAAGGAATCTTTGCTACTACAAAATCAACCATCACTTTCTTATCTCCTAATATAAGGGGACACTGTGGACATAACCACTGCGCATCAAGTTTACTTCCCGATGCAGTGAATAAGGTGACGAGACACATCGGCACGACGGGCAGTTTAAGTCGTTTAACAAGTTCAGAAGAAATGACAGAAACAGAAGACCCAGTGTCTACCAATAAGTGTACAGGAATACCGCATATATAGGCCGTACCTTGAAATGTTTGAGGAAGAACATCGTCCTCATTGAGGTCTATAGCAGTGATAGCATGAACTCGGGCTTGTTGTGGCTTGTTTGGTGCATGAGCACCCAGACGGTTATTTGGATGATTTAGGTGTAAAGGAGGGCGAACAGTTTGTAACGGAGGAACTGAAATTGTTCGCTGCGGTGCACGGTTAATCTGCTGTGGAGGGGTGATACCATTATCTCTCATACGGGCAAAGCAGAACGGTTCTATGTGACCTGGCTTGCGGCAATACGTACAATATCGATTCGCTTTAGCCGTGGAGGTAGGAAATGAGTTACGAACGGTTGACGGTCCTATCCGAGCCCTTTTATTAAACGGTTGTTGTAACACCATATCGGGCTTAGTCTTTTGCCCCATCTGAAATCGCGCCTGTGCGAGACGAATACCATCCTCTTCAGATCGGAAGGCTTTCTCTACCATTCCAGCATAAGTATAAATATCAGAACAACACATCTTGGTATGTATTCCAGGTCTCAAACCCGTCGCGAAACGACGCATCTTTGTCGCTTCGTCGTTCACTATTGTTGGTGCGTATTTCGAGAGCTCTGTGAATCGACGCTCATACTCTGCTACATACATATTTCCCTGTTGTAGGTTAAGAAACTGTTTCTCGCGTTCGAGGCGATAGGTGAGAGGATAATATTTGTCATGGAACTTAGTTTCAAAGTCCTCCCAAGTCCATACATAGGTATCTGGGACTGATTTACAGACGCCTTTCCACCAAATATTAGCTTCTTTCTCTACCATAAAGGTTACCAGATTCACCTGTTCCGATTCAGAACACTCCATCTGCTGAACCATCTTCAACATTCGGTCTAACCAATACTCTGCCTCGGCTGGGTTATGAGAACCCATAAAGGTGGGCGGTCGAAGTTTCTGAAACCGCTCAAATGGACCCTCCCGAGGGGCTGGGGTGGTCTGATACACTGGTCGAGGGGTGGATGTCGAAGCATTCCCAGTATGAGTAATCGCCCCAACCAGAGCAGCAAGAGTCTGCTGATGCTGTAGGGCATTCTGTTGTTGTTGTTGTTGCAACAAAGTAGTCTGTTGTTGTTGTTGTTGCATGAGCAATAACATTTGTGCTATCATATCCATACCTGGGGCTGGTTGGGCTATGGGTGGTGGTATTAACCCTTGATGTTCAAGTGATGGCGGTCCTGGGATAACTGTGTGATCTGCCCCAGAAGTTGAATGTATATCTGTTTCGACCACCTGGTCGTGTGTCGTGGGTGGCTGCTCAGAGTTAAGTCCTTGACCCACATCAACAGTTGGATTCTCTGCCCCACTAGAGGCTACTGGGCCAGGAACTTCCATTACGCTACCATGTGGGCGTCGAACAAAAGTGTAGCTACTTTTAGGCTGCATGTCCTGTAGTTTGGACATATAATACGCAATTAAAGGCAACTTTATATCACGTATGACACAATTTACTTTCCAACAATCTCTAAGTGCCAAGATGAGTAAGAGAAATAATTACAAACAAAAAATTTGGAACAATTTCATTCATATTCAACATTTATCCTACATTGCTCCATAGAACTGACTTCATTACAACCAAAAGAAACTAAAACTACTTCTTAAACTTATAACTAGACTCTTTCATACCACATCTACAGTCAACAAGCGAACACACTACTCTTATATACCGGATCTACTGATCCTGAGAATCGGGCGAAAGTGGTGGTGCACCTTCTCCTTGCAGACAACGAAACAGACTCTTCATCATTCGATACATCTTATTCACTTTCTTTTCCAAGTGTTTCTGTCGCTCTTCAACTCGAGTCAGCCCCTCTTGCATGCTATCTAAACGTTCTGTTATGTTTAAGGGGGATAAGAATTCCTCTTCAATCCCCTCATCACTCCCTTCTTCTGTTTCCCGACGCTCTTCTTCTCTGTCAATCCGTTCTGAAGGAGGTTCATTTGGGTCTATAGATCCAATCTTGATTGGACCGATAACAGTTCGTGGCTCGAATTGCACATGCGGCCCACTGCGAAGACCAAAATGTCGAGCTATCTTACATACCAAACGGCCAAATGCGAGTGACTTGGTGTGATTAGAAGGAGCTGTGGCTGTCAGGATGTGACGAATAGCCATCGACGGAAAACATAAACTTTCCCCCTTTCCCACACGATAAAGA
Organism: Liriodendron chinense; assembly: GCA_003013855.2. Taxonomy (NCBI): domain Eukaryota; kingdom Viridiplantae; phylum Streptophyta; class Magnoliopsida; order Magnoliales; family Magnoliaceae; genus Liriodendron; species Liriodendron chinense. The sequence goes on from ML058446.1 coordinate 7,900,270, forward strand.
ACTTCAAGCATATATTGGGATACTTCCGTGCGATTCCCAACTCGTGGGTACAGATTTGAAATGAAAATACGGTGAAGTAATCGAAATTCCAAAAGCATTTTCGATGCCTTCAAACAACTATTCTTTTGTTCCCACAATTTGAGTTCACCACAAACAAAGGTAGTCCTGTCATCTCTGAACCTCCGCCTCTTGACATCATTTTCAAGAATAACAATTTTTTCTTTCGGCACACCAGAGACTCTCTACCACATCCACATCAACATGCATTAATCTATCACCAATCAGAACATCAAACCCCAACGACTGTTGGCATGGATTTCGAATAGACGAGTAAAAGTTTCTTGCCATTTCTGCATCAGCACTACTGTATGGAGTGAGAACAGGATCCCAACCAACTTCCAGCAGACCAGCAAGCATGGGATTTTCAGGAATCATCTTCTTATCCACAAATCCCTCAAAGCACACAGGGCGGTTTGCAAATCTGCTCATGCTCACAGGTGAGGTTTGCTCAGGTACCAACTCCCTCGACGTCGTTGGTAAGTCGCGGGAGGTAGGCGGACCCCCTCGGCCTCGTCTTGGGGCCTTCTTGCCTCGAGTAGATGCAAGAACAGAAGCCGACACAACAACATCTTCCTCATATTTAGAACGACGCTCCCGTTGTGGTGCCTCCTCCATAGTGGCACGTTTCTTTGCCATGAGTACAACCCCACACCAATTCACAACCCACACAAAATAAGCACAAGGAAAAAAAAACCCTGCTTTACAACCTTAGCTTAACCCTTTCCTTGAAGTAGGAGAAATCCCAACCCCAAATGGGTTTGAGATATTTCTGATTTTTTTTTTTTTTGAAACCTAATAAACCTATAAGGAAATACCCTTGAAGAAAAGAACAAGCTTCAAGTAGAGGTTGAAGCCTTGGAAACCAAACCTGAACAAGGTTAAGTGAAATTTGGAAGGTAGGGTTGCTGGATGAAGAAGAAAGAGAAGTAAGGTCAGAAAAATCTGAAAAAGAAATCTCCACTTACCAGAAATTTGGGAAATCCTTCCAATCACCGACCCAATCCATTCTTTTTACCCAAAATCCCCATTTCTACAACTCTACTTCTATTGCTTTAGAAGTCTAACAAAAGCTTAGAACCTAGTTCTTTAAGATGGAGAGGAGAGGATTTGAAATGGGTTTAGAAGGATTTGAAACCTAGGTTTTGTAGATGAAGAAGGGAGAAAGGAAAAAGAAGAAGAAAGAAAATGGTTTTGAAGAAATCGGAGAGGGTTTGTATCTCAAACCCCCCTATTCTTCTTTAATACCCAGCCCCAACTACATCCGGCCGGTCGACCATGGCTATAGCCGGTCGGCCGGCTGTTGCTGTCCATCCTACTCTCCACTACAGCAGCCCAATCCGGTCAGCCAACTGTACAACCGGCCAGCCGGTCATCAACGTCCGGTCAGACCCGGCTTCAGCCGGTCGGCCGGCTCTCCTGGAGGTCTCCTTCTTCCAAAAAAAAATCTCCAAAGAACCCATGCCTGTTGCCAACATCCAGGGCCAACCGGTCTGCCGGTTGCCCTGGCCGGTCGGCCGATCGTCTCTGGATGACATTCCTCTCAATAAAATCCATGAAAACTCTCCTCTCCACCACTATACAGCGTCATCCGGTCGGCCGGTTGCTCTCAGCCGGTCGGCCGGTTCTCCCTGGTGGTTTCCTCTTCAAAAATCTCAACTCAGCTCATCTTCTTTGCCCCCGTCCAGCGTCAACCGGTCGGCCGGTTGCCCTGGCCGGTCGGCCGGTTGTTTTTGGCCAGCTGCCTGCACAAAACATTACAAAGGGGTCCTTTCATGGCCAGCGCCAACCGGTCGGCTGGTTGTCCGACCGGTCAGCCGGTTCTTGCTGGCCCCCTTTTTCATTTCTTACCATCTCTTCCTTCCTTCTCATTCCACTCTTTCTCTAATCTCAAGCACTTGTGGCCCATCATAATTACTTCCATCTCAATTGAAGTGAAAAACAATGGAAGTAAAAATCAAACAACAACAAACAAAAATAGGCCAAACGTTCTTCCATCTCAATGGAAGTGAAAACAGAAAATTGAGTCACTTGTATCAAATGGTTATGGGCCACCTATCTATTTAAAATCCATCGTTCAAAAGTACATTTCTACTCTCCATTTCTCAATACATCAAGCCCAAAACTTAGATTCTTAATCCTAGAACCTTAACACCTCATCTGGAACCATGTATTGGCTCAAATAGAATCCTAGGAATCCTAAAACTTATTATAACTAATACTTATATGATTAATGTATAGTAACCCTAAGGTTCCACGGTTTCAAACCATAGAGTCCAAACTACGTCGGCGTAAAGGTTAGGTCAAGTCCATAACTCAAGGTCCAGTTTAGCTCTAAACTCGCGCTCTGATACCAACTCTGTAACGCCCCAAATTTCAGGAGTCGAGCATGACCTCGACTCTTAAGATTTCGGGTGTCACTATGCTTATGCGGAAGCGTGATTAATGCATTTATGATTTAGAGTATCATGTCGCAAGTTTAAAACTAAATAAACTTTAAAGTAAGGACAAAAGATAAGTGCATACCTGGTCCAGCATTTACAAATGTACATTATAGTCCAAAATAAAGGGGGCCCACACAGCAAGAAGCCCCAATATACAAGTCCAAAAGAATTTGGCCAATACACATCTAGCCATCAAACGGCCCCAAAATACCAACTAAAAGATGCCAGTGCATCCTATTCTCTACCATCCGAGAACTGAAAGTAACTGACGTCTTCTACAAAATCTTCTAACTCATTCTGAAGGACGTCATCATCCATAGTACCTGTTTCTACATTAGATTCTGGTTGATGTTTTTCCAAACACCACCCAGGATTGAGGGGGTGAGTAATCAACTCAATGCTGCATAATTCTAAGTTTAACAATCAATCAAGCATTCAAGCATAGATAATATATCAAACAAAACATACAAGAGTCCTAGAATAGTTGTACTAATGCATGAATGTTATGAATTCGCACACAATGCATGTCCCGGGCAGTCACAACAGAATCCACATGGATACAGTATTCCCTTTACTTATAAACCAGCTACACATAATGTAAGTATGAAGGCTCTCACGAATGCCCTGGCCTTTCAAACAGTCAGCCAGTCACTGAGATTGCCGATGACATGTATGCATGGTTAGTTTGGCCTTTATTGGTATTAATTTCATTCAGCAAGATTAGTGATGCTGATTTACTAATGTTATACAGTAGGTCCTGAACAGGACCATCTGGCTCCCGACGGTGCGAGTGTCTATCATCGCCAGTAGCCTACGAATCCCATCTCCAATTTCCAATTCATTTAGAACACAAGAATCATTCTATTCAAATCAGTACCTCAGCTATTCAGATTTATCCAAAACAAACTGGCGCCCTTACAATAGCTTATGGTCACTACGGGGAGGCTCAATGCCACAGCGAAGGCCGACGGCACGGTGTCCCATACCACCATGCCCGGCCCAAGGAGATTTCATAGGATCGTGTCGCACATACGTTTATCATTGGACGCTTCATTTAATAACATTAGTATTCCAGATTCGGGACAAGTCATTCATTACAAGCTATCTACCACCCAACACGTCTTGACTTTGGATATGGCTGTTTGATACAGAGAGAACATTGACCAAACCGGCATTGGGCACAAACGACCCGTGTAGTCCAAACTACAGTCGATCGGTCAAGTTCACCCCGTCAACCAGCCAACCCTGAACATCCAATCCAACTAGGATATCCATATTAATCGATTGGCCCCTTTTTACTCATGACAAACAGTACATGTGCGTTAATCATACAATTAAGCATATTAGATACAGATTCCATCATTTTAACGAATTCCACAAAAATCAATTGTAACAATTAAATCATTTACCCATTTCATCAAACAAATAAGCCATGTGACACACATGCATGTTGTACTGAGACATACAATCAGATAAGAAACTCAAAGTCCTACTCTATGACTGTAAGAATCATGTCTAATACCCTTAGGAATGTTAAATAGAAGAGTTGAAGTATAGCCCACACCTTAAGGTCTAGGGATCCTCGTCCGTCCAACGGTCTAGGGTTAGGGTTAAAGAAAATCAGCTATTCCTACAAGAAAACCCAATTAGGATGAGATTTTTAGTCTCAAACCTAAGATAGTTCGGAGTTGTAAGGTAGGATTCGATTCTTACCTCCAATCGCAATGAAAACCACTCCAGCGACGGAATCGACAGGCTAGAGCAACCTCCTACTTCAAGAGGAAAGGAAGAAGGACATCTTCAACCTCCTTTCTTCTTCTTCTCTCGATTTCTCTCTTCCTCTCCCTCAATTTCTCTCTTTCTCTCTCTTCCAGACCTAAATCCCCAAATCGATTTGGGGAAAAAATCTCAGCAAGAGATTTATATAAAAGCCGGGCATTTAGCCCAAATGGCCCTACAGGAATTAGTTGGTAGTTTTCTGACCCAAGTGAAGTTAATGGTTTATGTATGTAGCCCTCCAGAAGGCTATTTAGAGCAAGGGCCATATATTTTTCAGAATGTTAACAATCTAGTCCAATTTGTACTAATTAATCTTCCTCTTCTAGATTAGAGATTAGGAAATCTAATTAACTAAGATGTACGGTCATCCGTACACTATTATCTGTACGGAAATTTACGGGACGTTACAATTATGCTTACCAATTGGGGCGAGCCAAAAGACTACTCTGAGGCTCTATCTAACGTGCATAAGACTGAGTGGTTGAAAGCTACATAAAAGGAGATGAAATCCTTGCATAAAAACCACATGTATCAGTTGGTGAAATTGTCTAAGGGCAAGAAAGCTTTAAGCAACAAGTGTCTATTCATAAAGAAGGTAGAGTAGAAGAGTTCACATCTAAGGTTCTAGGCCAAGCTAGTAGTGAAAAGCTTTAAACAAAAAATAGAGTTGATTTCGATGAGATGTTCTCATAGTGGTGAAGATGACATCCATACGGGTGTTGCTTCTTTTGACTGCGAGTATGGATGTGAAAATGGAACAGTTAGATGTGAAAATGATGTTTCTCCATGGTGACCTAAAAGATGAGATATATATGAAGCAACCAGAGGAGTTCGAAATCAAGGGCAGTGAGACGCATGGTGTGTTAGTTGAAGAAGAGCTTATGTGGGCTGAAATAAGCTCTGAGCAATGTTCAATATGAAGATAGCGAAGCCGGTTAGTTCTCCACTTGATGGTCACTTCAAATTGAACGACATACAGTGTCTTAAGACCAATAAGGGGTGGAAGAGATGCAAAAGATTCCTTGCACTTCGGCGGTGGGAAGTTTGCTATATATTACAGTGTGTACATGCCTAAACATAGCATATGTGATCGGCGTGGTGAGCCGATATCTTGCCAATCTTGTCAAAGAGCACTGGGCAATAATGAAGTGGATACCACGGTATTTGGTGGGCTCTTCGAAATTGAGCCTATGCTTCAGTGATGGTAAACTCATGTTAGAAGGCTACACAGATGCAGATATGACAAATAATATAGACTCTTGGAAGTCTACATCGGGGTATATGTTCACATTTGTACTGGGAGTAGCTCATGGTAGAGTAAACTATAGAAGTGTATGGCGTTGTCTGCGCAGAGGCCGAGTACATTACAGCCAAAGATGCATGCAAATAGATGCTTTGGATGAAGAGGTTCCCACATGAACTTAGCTTGAAGCAGGAGAAGTACACGGTCTACTGTGATAGCTAGAGTGCGATACATTTGAGCAAGAATCCAAGCCAACATTCCAAGTCGAAGCAAATAGAGGTTCGATATCACTATATCAGGGATATGTTGGAGTAGAAGGTGCTACAACTTTAGAATATCCATACGGATGATAATAAGTCAGATATGATGACTAAGGCATTGCCTAATGGCAAATTTGAGGCTTATGAAAGCCTGGCGGGCTTGAAGATGGTAAAGCTCTTCTCCTGAGTCAGAAGGGGAGAGAATTGATGGGGTGATCCTCCTCAGGAACAGAGGATAGAGTGCAGCTCGGGATGGTCGGGCGCATGAGCAGACTGGATTGGGCGATCGAAACTACCTCGGACGAGGTAGTTGGTCTTTGGACTGTTTCAGACAAGTTTAGGTGATCGATAGATTGGTGATTGGGCAACTGATGCCTATATCGGGCGATCGAAGGAGGAGTTTAGGCAATCAAAACTCATAAGATTTTCTTAGTTTACTCTTTGTACAATTTTTTGACGTCATCGGGCGCCCGACGGGGTCGGATTCGGTGATCGACGGCACGCATAGACCGCATTACATAGTTTCCTGTTCTGGCTTTAACTATTGCAAAGTATTATATAAACATTTGTTAATCGAGATTCTGGTATTGGAATAGAGACTTCATGTTCATGAAGGGATAAAGAGAGAAAAAGAAGAAGAGATTGAGAGAAAAGAGAGAGGAAGATCGAAGAGAGAGATCCGGGCTTGTGACGCTTCATCCAAGATATCAGTTCATTCTCAGCTACTCATACGTCATCGAATTGATGATTTCACTTGTTTCTATTCTCTTTAGTCGTTATCCACCCTTAGGGTAAAAATTGATTGAATTCGATCTTGTGTGGTTTATGATCACTGATGTAATAAGTTCTTACATAGTGGATTTGTTTATCTAGACGATGTCTCATAACTTTTACCTCCTTTGAGGTTTTTTATGTAAAAAATCTTGTGTGTCATGGTGCTTAATTATTGATTGTGTTTTTCGTATTTACATATCCCATAATTCACAGTAATTGAGATGCGAGATCCTAAAGTTTTGTGCATCCACCCTAATAGAATGCATGTTTTAGATTCATTAAGATCTGTGATTTTTGAGTTTTTATTCATATAACACATTCATAGATGATTTTGACAATATACGATTTGTTGTGTTTGATATTGATGAAAGCCTCAAAATTAAATGGAGTGAATCTATTTAAGGTGTTTTATAAAGATTATGGAAAGAGTCGATTTTTTAAATGAAGAAATCATGAAGAGATTCATTTCCAAACGCAATTTTCGTGGAAAGAATATATGATTTCAAATTTTTATATAAACATATATGTTGATGACTATTTCTCACTACAATCAGCTATAGGGGAGCATGTAAATTGATTAAGGCTCGGTGTATTTATTTGCCCACCCATTGAGTACCTGTGAATTATTTAAATTCAACTATCCTAAATCGAATGGCTATAATTGTTCTAGATTTGAAATCAGTGGTTAGATTGTCTTTATAATCATACATCAAGTGTCCCATGAAGTTCTTCGGGGTATTTAGGTGTTAGTGTATGGTTCATTTATCAAATTAATAGGCATATTGTGATATATTTCATGTGAAAGTGTACGATACAAGATGCACGTGTGATTAATAAACCTTTTTGGTTTTATAAACTAAAGAATTTATAATATACTTTCTAAATTATATGGGATCTAAAAAAATAAGTCAAGATATAAACCGATGTGTAAAGTAATCGATAGATTCGTTAGGATAGCTTGTGAATCATAATGATGGTCTTTGTTTGATTTTCAGGCTGGTTAACTAGCTGATATGATGGGATTTCTAATGGATGACAAATCTTGTGAATTAGACACTAAAGTTAAAGATGTATGGTTCAATTAAATTGAATACGTATTGGTTAAATTTTTCACGATCATACTCTTACAAATAAGTTTTTTAGAAATTGGTGTTCGGTAAAAACATATATATCATAAAAAACTTTAGGTGATTGATATTGTCTTTATGATTATTTAAATTTGACTTTGACGATGTAAAACATTATTTAATGTATCAAAATCAAGATAAAATATCCAAAGTGTGGATGGTCAGGTATAAATGACTTAAATTGAATTTATTGTCCATTTCAAGATGATGTGATGATTCATATTAAAAGTGAAAGTTTGATAGCTTAATTTGTTCATAAAGAGTACGCTCACAGTTGGATCGGTGAATAATTAAATGTATTATGACATATAAGCTCAATATGTATATAAGTATATATATGAATAAGTTCGATGAAATCATTTCCTATTAACTTTGAAATCATTAAGAACCAAAATGGATTGAATGAGGAGCACCTTTGGCATATCATGAAAATAATTGGCAGGCCAAATTGACAAATCAAGGATCCAACTAATCCGATCTTAACCAAAATCGATCGGATCATCTGAAAACTTTGGTTGTACATCTCTTTGGTGAAATTACTTTTGATTAACCCGATAAACATTAAAAATTCAAACGCCGCAAGTTGAAACGGTGCCCAACACCTCCTAAAAATATACCCACTGGACCTAACTAACCAATGTTAAATCCAATAAAAATCAAGTCACGACCATTCAAAACCCCAAAACTTTATAAATATAATATCTGACGTGTGTAAAAGCACGAAATGAATTCTCTTTCTATCCAACAACCATCTCCTTACTATAATCTCACTCAGATAATGCAGTATTAAGGTGTAAAGGATCATATTATTAATTTATGTTAAGATCGAAATTAGTACAATTGTTCTTGTATACAAAGTAGCTATAATGTTGCAGAAAACAGACTTCGATGCTAAACAATCTTCTATTAAGGCGATTTACAATTCATTTGAGAGGTGGCCAAATGATTTTCCTAACATGCATAAATTTCTATGATTTGGGTCAGAATGAGGAATATTTGAGACGTTTACTAAATTTACATATTGTCAAATTCACACATTGAGTGGTCGAATTCGTAATAACTTTGGCCACACCTTTGGTAGACCAAATGATATCCGATTAAAGTGATTTTTTATCACGATTAAAATTTTACAAAATAATCTTTTAAATAGGTTAAAAATATTTGAAAACGGACATATTATGACGAAGATACATACATCTCGCTTAACTTTACATGTTGTCAAACTATAATAATGTTGGCTACACTTTTAATACATCAAATGATATTCAATTGAAGTACTTTTGATCCTTATGAAAAGCTTACCAAATAATCTTTTTGATGAGCCTCTATCACCGTAGACGGATATGTAACGATGAAGATACATGCATTTTGGTCAACCTTATATGTTGCAATTTCACACACTAAGCGGTCACACTTTTTCAAATCTAATTGCTACTTTTTTCAACAATTCTAAGATCACAAAAAAAGGCGGGAGTGAAAAAGACACAGGCATTTGCACGATCATAAAAAAAACAAAGTAATTTTTACATAAACTATTATTTTAATATAAAAATATTTAAATACCTTTGTCTACAACAACATGTGGTTTCTTAAATACTTATATATATATATATATATATATATATATATATATATATATATATATATATATATATATATATATATATATATATATATATATATATTATTTTAATGTGAAACTATAGCCACCCATAGGAACGACTGCAATATTGCCCATCTTCACCTCTATTTAAGCAGCTAACTGCTGCCATTTTAAGGGAGGCATTCAGAGCAATGAAAGGGTATGAGGGACATTCTAAATGGTCCAGACAAGCCAGAGGGAGAGAACATAGAAGGTTCGAGGGTCCAAAGAGAGTCCAAAGAGTGGGTGTAGGGGCCCTGCTCTAGTTTTTGGGATGCCTGAAAAATCCTTAACCACGTAAAGGTACTAATCGACCTAAGAGGCAAAACAAATTATAAAAGAAGTCTCTAGAGCCAGGAGTAATGTTGGAATCCGTAATATCTTGCCATCCCTTACACGTAAAAAAAGGGTGTCTGATCTCTTCCTTTCTCGCTTACATACCAATCAAATTCAAAATTGCATTTTACTTAACACATTCATAGTACATCTACAACATCCTACGTTACTTCTTTCGTTCTTTCTTTACACGCATCATCGTTTCATTTGCTTACCCAAGGCCTTTAGTTCCGTGATGTAAGGCTAGAATCATAGCCCATCTCATCTATTGTACTCTAATCGTATATTTTCTTTTCAGTCGCCTACTCGGGGCCTTAAGTTCCACAATGTGATGTTAGAATCATAGCCCACTCACCTATTATACTCTCATCGCATATTTTCTTTTCACTTTCTTTCTCAGGGCCTTGAGTTCCTTGACGTAAGGCTAGGATCATAGCCCATCTCACCCACTGTATTCTCTTTGTATGCTTCTCTTTTTTCTGCCTACATGAGGCTTTAAGTTCCGTGGTGAGAGGACGTTATGATTATAGCCCATCTTATTTAGTGTATTTATTTTTCACACATTTTCTTGTTTTTGTCACATACTTGGAGTCATTTGGCTTTGCGAAGTTAAGGCGATAATTCATTTGTTTTGCCTACGTAACCCCTTGCAAATTATGCATAATGTTGAAAATTTATCCAAAACCCTATAAAAGTCATAAAATCTCATAAGTAAAGACTGCATGTCGTGTGAGCAAAAGAGAGCATCTAATCACTTCCTCTTCTGTTAGTAAGACCCTTATCCAAAATCTATGGTCGTAGACCAATTGTCGAAGTCACTCAAATTGAAGGCTTTGATCTCACGATCCTTTGATTCGTTAGCGATTATCCGGATTCTAGCTGACTATAAATTCTAAATCTTTTTTAGCTAGTGATGACTCCAAAACTAACACACCAATTTATATTTAAGTCATGCTCCCACTATACAATATAACTAAGGAAACAAAACAACTCAACTGTGGGGCATATGCACATTGTCATTTCCACCGCCTTGCGGCAATAGTCTACACCCACGTGCACGGATTAGTAAGCAAGGCATGAGAGTATTATTGAATAGATGCGACTTTAACATAGCCCAATTTACAAAAGCCTCATTAACCCAAAACTCTATGGGGCCACGATGATATCTACATGACATCTAATCCGTCCATCGATTCACATGATCATTTGTTTTTTTGAAAGGAGTTCACATGATCATTTTAAACTATAAGAAACGAAAAAGGCTGATCCAAAACAATGCCACATGCAACAATGGGGGATTAAAAGCCCACATCTAGACCTTTTTTTTGGACTACAAAAGTTTTGAAAGAAGCTGATCTTTGCATCTCTCCTTCATCATAGTGGAACTACCCTACAAGTAAATTAATTGGCATAGAAACATCAAGGTGGGCCTAAAAAAGTTTCAATAATGAATGTTTCCATCCTACCAATTGTGTTGTGGTCCACTTAAGTCCTAAATCCAACTCATTTTTGGTTTGACATCCTAACACGAGCTAATGGAAGTGATGGCAGGAGTGACTGAATGCAATGGAGCCCACAAATATTTAGATTACATAGCGGATTAGGTGCACCAGCCGTTACCCAACAAGTCACGATGACTATTGGGCTGACCTTAAGGTCAGTGTAGTTGGATGCACATAGTGTAGCCCAGGAAAGTTACACGGTCTGGATAATTAGCTGCACCTGCCTTCACCAAACACGTTGCAGCTGGACTATTGGGCTCAGCTTGATGTCATTGCAGTGTATCCACGCTGACTATTAGACTCACCTTTTCGAGTAGTATGGATCCACTTGAGTTTTGGATCTGGATAATGCTCAGAACCCCATCCTCAAATGGGCTACGATATACCGAGTAACACCTAATATCGGATGTGGATTCCGTGCGAAAGCCCTGCGGAGGCGGTTCCAGCGCTCTCGACTTAGGTGGGGCCCACCGTAATGTTTTTGAAAAATCCACTCTGTCCATCCGTTTTTGGAGATCAGTTTAGGACATGATGGAAGGAATGAACTGGATCAAGACTCAATTGATCCGCAAAAACGTGAGGATTGAATTTCCACAGTTGAAATCTTCGTGGGGCCATAGAAGTTTTGAAACAGGGTAATATTTGTGTTTTAAGTTCATCCCAGTAGGAATGAAGTTTTGAACCGTATGGATGTCTTATAAACATCTCTGTGGACCCAGGGAGGTTTCAACGGTAGGAATTTCCCTACCAACATTTTCCTTTATTGCAGCCCACTTGAATTTTGGATCTGGCCTATTTTTGTTCGCATGTCCTAAAATGAGCTCACAAAAAGGATGGACGTGGTGGATTTCTCACACACATCACGGTGGGCCCCACCTAGGTGAACTTACTGCGAAAGCCTTTGTAGGGAATCCGCGTCCGATCCAAAACTTATGAACGGTAGACATTCAATTTCCACAATTTCCCATGGTGTGGGTCCACTTAAGCTTTGGATATGATTCAATTTTGTGCTCATATTCTAAAATGAGCTGGAAAAACGGATGGACAGCATGGATAAAACACGTACATCAAGGTGGGTCCCACCACACTACAACATGGTGAGTTACTAACGCAATCTGCGTCCAACAAAAGTGGGGAGGAGTCGAACGATGGAACCAACGAGATCTGATCACACGGATCACATACGTGGCGACAGGATATCGAATCCCGCCCAAACCTTTCCTTCCGTCGCGATTGAAATTTTAGTTCTCACTCACTCACTCACCATCCCTTATCTGTCTCTATCCCCTTTTCTCCACACGACAGCACATCTCTCCCTCTCTCTCTCTCTGCCCCGAAACCCTAACCCTAAAAGTAACCTTCCATCAACATTTCCGATCGTTTTTCTTTCGATTTCTTTCGTTCACAACCGATTTTTGCTGATTCTCACTAATTAGATCGTTTCCAGCAGGTTCTGCAATGAAAGGAGCGAAATCGAAGGCCGACACGTCGAAAAAAGCAGACAGCAAGTGAGTTTTCATCGATTTTCTCCGATCTGTTCATTTTATCGACGATTTTCGTCAATCGTGAATGATTTCGTTCAGATCTCCATATTTTTCTGTGAAATGACGGAAAAAATCGTTTTTTCCGCCTATACATAGGCTTTCTGTGAAGAGGAAAGCAACCGATCGAGCCAGCAATAAGCCGTTGAAGAAGGAGAAGACTGGGAAGGACCCGAACAAGCCGAAAAGGCCGATGAGCGCCTTTTTCATTTTCATGTATGCGTTTTATTTTATTTTATTTTATTTTTATTCTTATTATTTCGAAATTTATCTGATTTTTCTTTGATTTTCTTTGAAGGGAGGAGTTTCGGCAGCAGTTCAAGGAGAAAAACCCTAACAACAAATCCGTATCTGCTGTAAGATCGATTCTATTTCCGTCATCAGATCTACATAAGGCGGCGCTTGGTTGCTCCAAATATCATGAAATTCATGAAATTCCATGATTAATCAGTCTAATTAGGTGTAGAATATAATGAAATATCATGATATTTGGGGCAGCCAAACACAGCGTAATTTTTTTTTCTTCCGATTTTCCTCTTTTTTATTTTTTATTTTTGTTCTAAAAATCAGGTCGGCAAAGCGGCTGGGGATAAATGGAAATCAATGTCGCAAGCTGTGAGTTTTTTCCCCTCTTATAAAAGCAAAAAAAATTGAGTAGTTTTTTCTATTATCTATTTTTAGAGTATTTTTGCTTAAATTTACAGGAAAAAGCTCCTTATATAGCCAAGCAAGAGAAGAGGAAGACCGAGTACAAGAAGGTCATGGCTTCCTATAACAAGAAGCAGGTATGCTCCCTCCTTTAGAAAAAAAAAATAGTTTTTATTTCATTTTATTAGTTTTAATATATTTTTATTAATATTTATTATCAGGCGGAGGCGCAAAACGAACCTGAAGAAGAAGAGGAAGAAGAGGAGTCTGAGAAGTCGAAATCTGAGGTGAATGATGAGGACGATGAGGAAGAGGAGAGTGGAGAGGTAAAAAAATTATATTTATTTTTAGAAATTACAAACCCAATAATTAATTTAATTTATTTTTTTGTAGGAAGAGGATGATGATTAGGAAGGTGGGCAATGGAAGAAACCTCAAAAAATGTAAGTTTTTTTTAGCCTTTTGGATGATTCAGACATGGAGGTTTCTGAGGGCTACTGGTTCATGTGGTCATGCTAAAAAAAGAAGAAGGATGATTTGAATAGTTCTTTTTTGCACAGTCTAGTGATGAATTTCACGGTTATATCTGGGCTGCACATTGCCTTTACCTGTACTTAACTTTTTCTTGCTTCAAAGTTTAACTTCTCGGTTATAGCTATTTTTGCTTGTTACCAGTTTCTCTCTTTTGTGTATGGCTTCATGTGGTTCTTTTTTTTTGTCCTGCCGCCCTTCTTCTGCATATAGTAAAAGCAACCATGGCTGAGGCATGCATACCAGTTCAGGTGGAAAACCCCCACTCCCTAAAGAAAAAAAAAGAATAGATCCATGGTCCATATTCAGTAAAGACTTCGAGCCCATATTACTAAATCTCACCGACTTGATTCGAAATGTGGCTGAGTAAACTCTACTTGCGGGATTTTGAGTTGAGACAGAAAATAGGAACTTGCTAACTTGGTTGATTTGATGAATGGTGACTTGGGTTGAGGCAGTTGCCTTGTCAAGGTTGTTTTTAATAAAATATAAAAGGAGAAGAGTAGGAGCTGAATTTGCTGCCTCTGCAATAGATTGCTGCTTGTTTTCTTATTTTATAATGCTCATAAGAGACCAAATTATGTTATTTTTTTTTACGATCCCAATAATTTTTTAATTTATAAATAACTATTGGTTGAGCCGTCCTACCTGATGAACATCGAGTTGAGTTTTTAAACAATGTCCTAAGTCCTAACATATGTTGTGATTGGGGTGACTTGATTCTTGGGCCTGGGGCGAGTGTCACTGTGGAATTGCTTCTATTTCCTCTTATCCAGCTAATTGATTTGAGAAATGGTTAGATACAGCAGTTATATCATCATTTATGCTGGGCAGCATATCCCATATATAGAATATCCTATTTGTATGAAAGATTGGCCACACGGAAATGATTGCCTGATATGAAAGCCAGTTCAATCCACTCATTGGGTGTACCACACCAGTGTGCATCATACCATTGATTGCTATTGACATTGTGTCCGCTGTATGTGTGGTGATCAGCCTTATTGTCATATCAGGTGTTCATCATTTTGTGGTTGGTGATCAGCCTTATTGTCATATCAGGTGTTCATCATTTTGTGGTTCACCTTTTGTATGGATAGGATATTCCACATATGCGACATGTTGGTGAGAAAAATGGCTGGATAATAACTTAGGATTTCACTTTTATGATTGCTCAGAGGTACAGAGAATCATACAGTGACTAGGAGATACTGGAGGGAATTGTTGCCAGAGGTTGAAAAGGTGAATTGTGGCACAGTTAAGAAACTGGAATCATGTGAAGAGGCTAGCTATGGGCATGCAATGGCCCATAAATTGAGGCCAATCCACCCACATGGATGGTTGCACTTGTACAAGGAAAATGATGGTTGGCGAGATGATTGGAGTGGCATGGCTTTTGTGACAGGACATTCTCACCTTGAATGGCACCTTGGACATTGCCTGGATCTGGTCCCATGAGTGTTCCATGCTGGGATGATTTACTTTTTCAAACTCCATCTTATTGCAATATCACCAAGCTGTGTTAAGGCAGGCTTCTTAAAATGTCTTTTAGAGGGGTGGGGTGAGCCGGTCAGGGCTTTGACCTAGACATAACTTGTGTTTTTGGCTGTTGGGGCTGCTGTTTGGTTGGTGCATCTGGATCTGAAGTGTGGGGCCACTGATAATATCCTCCGTTCTAATCAATGTGAAGTAATAGGTAAGATTGAGATTGCATTTGGTTTTTCTGTTGTTTATTACATGGGCACTAACTATATTAGTGTTCAAGATAAATGTGTTGGTGAAACCATGATAATGCTAGCCTATGTGGTCTAGGCTATTATGTTGCGTTCCCACAAAAAAATGCTATATTTTTATCCATGCCACATTCTGAGCATGTGGCACCCTACACAAATCTACTGTGCTTGATTGCTCTCTCAACCTTGTGATTTTTATTTATTTATTTAAATGTTGGCTGTTTAAAGTCCACCTGTTTGATGGTTAAGATGTGTTTGATTATTTTAGGGCCTGTTGCACCATTCTAAGGGGCATTTGATGCCTAAATGCTGTCTTGATCTAAACGGCAGTGGATGTTATGCGTTTGGGTGCACTGTGCAAACCCCCATCTGATCTCCCGCATGCCAAAATAGGTGCTAAAACACCAGGCAGTCATTGATGATCACCTGGTATGAAAGGTGGGCTACTTCAAACTCCCCTTGACAAAAATTGCATGTGTCATGTGGAATATCCTATCCATACAAAAATTGCTTCATCAAACGGGCCTTTAAAATGTGGCCACGATGACTATTAAAAATCATTGAACTTGTTACTTGCACCATAATCTTGATGTGACATGCTACAATTGTCTATTTATTTATTATTGGTAACCATGCTACAATGTTTATCCCCATATTTTTATTCTGTACGAGTGTGGCCAATGTTGTAGTTTGTTGAGGCTGTTGATCTGCTCGACCCCACAGTGGGTGGAACCTCCCTAAAATCTCTTAGATTCTTGTCTTTTTAGTTTTTCTTTTTTTCTTTTTGGTGAATATGGATGTTAATATTGCCTTATGGTGTGCTCGGTTTTACCAAATATCATGAAATTTCATGATTAGTCAGTCGAATTTTGTGAAATTAGGTGATTGGTTGCACCTAATTTCATGATATTTCATGAAATTTGGTGCGACAAAAAGCACCCTTATTGTGCTGTTGCTCACAAGGGTGGTGGAACCTCCCTAAAATCTCCTAGATTCTTGCCTTTTTAGTTTTTCTTTTTTCTTTTTGGTGAATATGGATGTTAATATTGCCTTGTGGTGTGCTCGGTTTTACCAAATATCATGAAATTTCATGATGAGTCGGTCTAATTTTGTGAAATTAGGTGATTGGTTGCACCTAATTTCATGATATTTCATGAAATTTGGTGCGACGAAAAGCACCCTTATTGTGCTGTTGCTCACAAGGGTGGTGGAACCTCCCTAAAATCTCCAAGATTCTTTCCTTTTTAGTTTTTCTTTTTTCTTTTTTCTTTTTGGTGAATATGGATGTTGATATTGCCTTATCGTGTGCTCGGTTTTACCAAATATCATGAAATTTCATGATGAGTCGGTCTAATTTTGTGAAATTAGGTGATTGGTTGCACCTAATTTCATGATATTTCATGAAATTTGGTGCAACAAAAAGCACCCTTATTGTGCTGTTGCTCACAAGGGTGGTGGAACCTCCCTAAAATCTCCTAGATTCTTTCCTTGTTAGTTTTTCTTTTTTCTTTTTGGTGAATATGGATGTTAATATTGCCTTATGGTGTGCTCGGTTTTACCAAATATAATGAAATTTCATGATTAGTCAGTCGAATTTTGTGAAATTAGGTGATTGGTTGCACCTAATTTCATGATATTTCATGAAATTTGGTGCGACAAAAAGCACCCTTATTGTGCTGTTGCTCACAAGGGTGGTGGAACCTTCCTAAAATCTCCTAGATTCTTTCCTTTTTAGTTTTTTTTTTTTTTTTGGTGAATATGGATGTTAATATTGCCTTATGGTGTGCTCGGCTTTACCAAATATCATGAAATTTCATGACGAGTCAGTCCAATTTTGTGAAATTAGGTGATTGGTTGCACCTAATTTCATGATATTTCATGAAATTTGGTGCAACAAAAAGCACCCTTATTGTGCTGTTGCTCACAAGGGTGGTGGAACCTCCCTAAAATCTCCTAGATTCTTTCCTTGTTAGTTTTTCTTTTTTCTTTTTGGTGAATATGGATGTTAATATTGCCTTATGGTGTGCTCGGTTTTACCAAATATAATGAAATTTCATGATTAGTCAGTCGAATTTTGTGAAATTAGGTGATTGGTTGCACCTAATTTCATGATATTTCATGAAATTTGGTGCGACAAAAAGCACCCTTATTGTGCTGTTGCTCACAAGGGTGGTGGAACCTTCCTAAAATCTCCTAGATTCTTTCCTTTTTAGTTTTTTTTTTTTTTGGTGAATATGGATGTTAATATTGCCTTATGGTGTGCTCGGCTTTACCAAATATCATGAAATTTCATGACGAGTCAGTCCAATTTTGTGAAATTAGGTGATTGGTTGCACCTA
Source organism: Liriodendron chinense (assembly GCA_003013855.2). NCBI lineage: Eukaryota > Viridiplantae > Streptophyta > Magnoliopsida > Magnoliales > Magnoliaceae > Liriodendron > Liriodendron chinense. The sequence goes on from ML058446.1 coordinate 7,918,226, forward strand.
ATTTCATGATATTTCATGAAATTTGGTGCAACAAAAAGCACCCTTATTGTGCCTGTTGCTCACAAGGGTGGTGGAACCTCCCTAAAATCTCCTAGATTCTTGCCTTTGTAGTTTTTCTTTTTTCTTTTTGGTGAATATGGATGTTAATATTGCCTTGTGGTGTGCTCGGTTTTACCAAATATCATGAAATTTCATGATGAGTCGGTCTAATTTTGTGAAATTAGGTGATTGGTTGCACCTAATTTCATGATATTTAATGAAATTTGGTGCAACGAAAAGCACCCTTATTGTGCCCTTGCTCACAAGGGTGGTGGAGCCTCCCTAAAATCTCCTAGATTCTTTCCTTTTTAGTTTTTCTTTTTTCTTTTTGGTCAATATGGATGTTAATATTGCCTTATGGTGTGCTTGGTTTTACCTATTATCATGAAATTCCATGATTAGTCAGTCTAATTTTGTGAAATTAGGTGATTGGTTGCACATAATTTCATGATATTTCATGAAATTTGGTGCAACAAAAAGCACCCTTATCGTGCTGTTGCGCATATACACCGTTACATTAGTGCCCTCCTAAAATGTCTGCTAGATATTTCAAACACCTGAATGGCTAAAGTGATACCCTCAAACTCTGTTTCTAATATTATGCACAAGTGTGTGTAAGAACATAACCATTTGTTCTTCCATAGTGGCTCATCTCTAATCAAAGTAATCCCTTTTGTCTTACAAGTAGTGCATGACTGAGAGAAGGTATTTTTGTTCATCATCAATAAATTTAAACAATTGGTTTTGCTTGTGTGGATAATGCCATCTATGTGTTTTAGTCTATATGAATATATATTAGTATCGACTCTGAACATTTCATAGTAGCTTGTTGCAATGATGGATGTAACTTGTAACAGTTGCTATGGCAGCACTATTACAGTGGCCTGCTATGATCACCATTACTGTAATGAACTCCTTGGATTGACTAGCCATCTTATAAGAAACATTCACATTAGATATTCACATCCATACGTGTAGGAAGATATGTTGTACAAAAGAATTAGGGATTGCAATCATGGACTTGTAAAAGAAGAAACTCAATCCTTTACAAAGTAATTGTAGTTGATCACTTCCATCCTTTTTATCTGTCAGCAACCATAAAAAAAATAAATATCATACACCAGCCGTCTCTTCAGAGTCATCATCATCATCATTCCAAAAAGATTTGAAAAAAATCAATTTAAAGTAGAAAAATACTTATGTAGCTTAATGCTAAATTCTGATTAGATGGGTTAGTTGTCAACAGTCTTGAGCCTGTGAGTGGAAATGGAAGATCGTTGACATGCTCCATCCATGTTTCGGCCTACAGTTTGGATACAATGGATTGGGAATGAACCTGTGACGCCAAAATCAACCGGGTAAAGAAAAAAAAATACTACCCAATTTGATTAATTAATCTAATTCATAGCCAAAGCTCCAACTTGATTCTAACAAAGAAACTCGAATCCATTTGGAAGAATAAAACCCAAATAGAATTCATGTAATCATATCAAACCCCAAATTGATTTGAAAGAAACCTGAATCGATTGATTAATATAAACCCCAACTTAAAGCCCTAAAATGTTTGATTACTGAAATCCTAAATCAAATAAGGAAAAGATCTTCCCGAAATTGTTTTGATTACAGCCACCCTTTGAATTGGAATAGGAAAAAAGGAGGAGACATTTTCTACCATACCTCCATATGATCCTTAAACTGACTGTGAAATGAATATATTCCAGATCTCAACCTAAAAAATGAGGTGATTTGCTTACAACAGATGGGTAAAAAAAACAGGAGATGGAAATTGAAGATTAGTTGCCCTATAGAATTGCATCCTTCATGTGGACAGTCAGTATAAGAAAAAAAAAAATATTTACTCAAGATCAGGTGCAGGAATGAGGTTGTAACTTCCCAAACAGATGCAGTGTCTCATCTGTTTTTGTTTTTTCCTTTAGGGAAGGAAATGTTAGCCCAGAGTTTGGGTTCTTTTGGAATGGTATGGGTCTTCAAGGATAGTCTATTTGATGATTGTCATGATTAGCTGGTCAGTTTGGCAATTTAGAGGTAGAGCTAAGTTTCTCTGGTCCATGACACCCTTTTTGGTCTGCTGGGAGATAAGGGTCTGAAAGCAATAGCTGTTTCTTGGAAGGGATAGGATCCCTTTTGATCTTGCAAGTTCCTGGGTGCATCGCTCCCTTCTTTGCCAAAAATTCTGAAATATGCAAAATCAAGTCGGCCCTTAAGCTACTTGTGGAGGAACTGGCCTTCCATTTGACCGGCTACAGAAAGGTGAGAAAGTCATTGCTTGATACATAGGCACCCAAAAACTGTATAATGTAGAATACATTAGCTCCGAGTAAACCATCAACTCTGTGGAACACATTGTTGGTAAGTAATAGTTTCAAAGTGGAATTAATTAAACGACACCAACCTTTGATTGGTGGACACTTGTTTGTTGAAATGGTACTACTGAATATTTTTCATTTTAGACCATAGATCTAAACTTTTTAGTTTATTTGATTTACTTGTATGCCACATACACAATATGGTGGGCCACACCACATGGAACAACATGGTGTGGTCGTCAACTGCATGTTTGTGTGCACCCCCCCCCCCCCCCCCCCCCCCCCCCAACAAAAAAAAACCATATTGTGGATATTTTAACCCATTCATCATGCGTACCTCACCAAGATGAAAGGGAAAAAAAATAAATAAAAATCCAGCCTAATCCAAAATTCATGTGGGCGACATGAACCTAGAGGTGTTAAACCTGACTTTACAGCATTCCCTGTGGTTTTTGGTACTTACGGTGAACATGTGGGTGCACACCGAGTTAACAGTGGATGCTAAATACAGCAGAGTGGTCCCACGAAGCTAGGGTGTTGTATCCATGTACTTCATAGTTATTGTTGAGGATTCCAGTCCTTTACTAGAAAAGGTTTGATCATTTATATGGTCCATTCATCATGTGGGACCCACCATTGATGACCTATTACTCAAATTGTTTTGATCGAATGATCTTAACCATAGTGGCAACTCTCCTTCTCCGGCAATTCCTAAGCCTGAAAATTTCTTTGGATTTTCAAATTTTGATGTTTTTTAAGGGATGTTATTGGAAAATCTTGCTGAAAATAAAAATATTTGTTCTAATTAAGAAATAAATTTAAAATTTAAATATATAATTATATAGCAAATTATGTATGGTTTATACTATTTTATGTGATAACATCATGATAAAGACGTGATATTTTAACTTCCGGTGATATTTTTTTAAAGAAAATCTCACAGGCGTCTGGTCCATTTTAGGATGATCCAAATTGGACCCACTCAAAACTGGGCTAATTTTAACTACCTCTCCTAAATTATGTGACATGAAGTCCCTTGTTTTTGAGGAGTTCCTTTTCTTCATGCGAGGCATAGGTTTCTCTACAATAAGAATTGGACACCAAAAAACTTTCAAATTCTTGTAGTAGCCTTTTAATGGTTGGATCAGTCTGATTTGGGGGGTGTCCCATTTTCATGATGAAGTACCATGCAAATCAGGTTAGATTACACACACACACACACCACCTTTGGGCATTTTGAATTTCCGATCGTGACAGATTGGTACCCTAGGTATAGGTTACACTAGAGCTTCGGTATGAAGCTTAGAGAACTGAAATTTAGTGTTGGTCAGTGTAATCTAATGAAGTTCAAGTAGGGGTTATAGCCGAACTCAAGTGTAGGTTGTGGCTAAAATGGTAAATTTATCAAAGATGACAGTGCTAATGGACAGTGTTTTGTTGTATGGGAAATCTGTAACAAATGTTTGAAGGAGGTATCCGTAACAATAAAAAAACAAGGCATACATAATTGTTATGTATTTGTGGGGAGATAGGTTCAAATAACTCTTTAAAAATCAGCTGCGCCAGTGGACCCTCGTGCATCGAGAGCTACATGGGTGGAAGTTTAATGCGGTCCATCAGGAGTGCTGCCTCATCTTCACCCTGTATTCCAAAAATCATGACCACGCAGAACTCAGGTAGGCTACAGGCTAGGAAAAAGTTGGGATGGAGCACCCACCATTAGTTTTTTTCAAGCCATATGTTATCCAATTCATCCATCTAATGTGTGGCTCATCAAGGTGAAAGAATTATAAAAAAATCGTAGTATTTCAAAACTTAGGTGTGCCACATGAATTTAGAGGCTTTTAGGTATGACTTTATTGAGTGGACCACCTAATCAGCCTGATTTTTGGGAGCAAGGCCAAGCATGGGCTGATACAACTGATGGACCAGGTGAATTTCATGCTTGAAGCAAGCGTTTTCCTTTAAATATACGATCCGAGTTGGCCCAGCTGGTTGATTTATCTAATGGACCGTTTGGGTGCTTGGATCTGAAAAGCATTGGAATCCATATCACAATTACATTGGAATCAAGGTGATTCAAAATCTTCATTTGTGTTTGGTTGAAATGCATTGGAATCGAAGTCTCCTATTGGGAGCTTGTATTTGGAGGGCATTGGAATTTTTCGGTTTATTCACTTGACTTGGACTTGATTAACTAAATTAGCCTTTTCATATTCTAAATTAGTATATATATGCAATATATGATAGAATGATTGTAATAAACTCATTAAAATATATACTTTGGCAAAAAAAAAAAGAGGAAATTCTGAACCTTGGGTAGGCCACAAATGCAAGGATCACAAGTAGGTGATTCACTGACATTTTTTAATCGTCCATTTAGATGACCAATGCTTGGATGGTTCAAATCATTCCATTGATATGGTTTTAGTGTTGTAGCTGATAATTAAGTTGTTTTGGGTATCATCAGCGTGCCATGTATCTAATGGATTAATAACCAGGGATGCATTTGTTACATGTGAGACTCTCATATCCTTAAAAAGGCGGCAAAAAAGGGATTTCCTTTGAATTCTATCTTAATTTCAGCATTTTGTTGGATTTCAAAACACACCCAAAAGGTGGATTTGAAATACCTCCCGAATCATCTGCCTCCAAATCTAAGGTGGCCAAATGCAAAAGCAGCCGTTTTGATTTAAAATAGTCCCATTTACCACCAAATCCAAGGTGCCAAAGAGGGTGTAAAGGGTCCAACTTTTAGAACCAAGATTGGCTCCATCTTAACAAATTTTGAACCTAGACCCAGTTGGATTCAAAGACCCATTGCGCGAACTAGACTCATTCACACACTTTTCCTGCATCAGAGCCCCAACCACTGACCTGGTAACTGTATAGGTGGAGACCACCTATCAATGACCAAAGTTATTGATCTGGTAGGTCCACTATGAGATGATCCATGCCTAATGTCTCTACTATCAGATGATCCTATCAATCAAATGATATGAAGAACTGGAATCAATGGCCCACATTCAGTGGGGACCTATCAATCTAATGATATGGAGAAACGGAATCAATGGCCTGCATTTGGTGGGGGCGAAATGGTATGAGTCGGATATTAGGGCCTGTTTGGATACCACCAAATAAGTTACTTTTCTACTTACAGTGGGTAGATAAGCAACTTATTTCAGATAAGTTTGATTTATGATTAGTAATAAGTAACTTTTTTTACTGAAAGGTACATAATCACTTCATTTAATTTTTTTAGCTTTTTAATTTTTCACAAGTTGCTAAAGAGAGGAACAAAAGAGATGAAAGAGAAGAAAAGTTGATAAGTATATTGTTTACCAAACATAATTATTTTCTTAATAAGTAGAAATTAAAATAAGCTACTTGTGGTATAAGTAACTTATCTTAAGCAACTTAGGATCCAAATGGTCCCTTAAATGTGGGAATTTTTCATGCAGTTCTATCAGGGTCACCATGCATCAAGTGGGTTAGATTGAAGTAGCCATTAAATCATTGGGCTGCAAAATGAACAGCTAAAGCAACGGTTCACATCCAATCTGAAAAAACTCAAAACAACTGGACGGTCAAAATTATCCAATCACTGCCATTTTGAGCCTTTAGCCTGTCCACATCGAGGGCCCACAGGACAAAAGTCCGATCACCAGACGTTTGCCCCTAAGTATATAGAACTACTGCCCCTAATTTACTAAGTAAGTGGGGCATAATTGCCAAATGTGTCACGTGTGTATGACATCCAACCCGTCCAAAAGGTATTGCATATGATGGAGATCACTGACCATGAAAACCAGTTTGATCCACTCAATAGGTTTTTATTTTTTATTTTTTTTATTTTGTTAGTCATGCAACGCATCCACATGGTTAGTCACACGATGACCCACTCACGGGTGGAGTTAGTGTGTCTCTTTGGCATTTCGAACCTGAGACGTACTGTTAAAACGCCTAAGGGTCTTCCAGCTCGGCCAGCAAACGAGACACTGTACCAATGACTTTAGACATGTTTACCATCACAATTAATCTCACAACAGTGGTTAAGAGAAGATAAATTTAATTGCTTGGCAACGAACAATTGAGATTTTACTACACAAGTGACGATTTAGATAGAATATGCTTTCTTTTGCTTCTTTTAATGTGTCCAATTTGCATCTGTCTTCTTCTATTCCATGTGTAGTATGGAAAAGAGGTTTTTTGGGGTCCACTACCTTTTATATCTAAAATCCACTCTGTACATCGGGTGAGATCCATTATTTGAACAATAGAAAAGATAAAGCCTATTTAAAAACTCACATGAGCCATCCCAACAGAGGCAATTTTACCATTAAGTTCACGTGGTGTAGCCCACCTATGTGTTTTTTTTTTTATTAGGATGAACTTTTGTATGAGAGAGATATGCCAAATATTGGCCCCACACACAAACCTACGGTTGGCTTCTTATACCCGTAGTTCCATGTGGTGTGGGTCATTTGAGCTCTGGATTTAGTTGATTTTTTAAACTCAAGATATAACATCAAGTATTGAACCTGATGGATGGAGTAAATTTTACTTTTATAGCATGGTGGCTTCACAAACTTAGGTGTTTTATGCGATGCGTGAAATGAGTGGTATAGAAGATGTAGAGGATTCCAGTCCCTTTGCCTCACCATCTTTCTTTCTTTCTGCCCTCAAAATTCACCTTTTACTTTCTTCACATGTGTGCATGCTGCCGTGCACCGTAAGTATATTTAAGGGCTTTGCTAGCCCATACCCGTGTACAAGTTAGCTAATGCACACATTGTTGGGTTTTTCCAAAATAGAGGAAAAATGATGGAGTTTTCCAAATATATAAATGAAAATGAGGAGAATGGGTTGTGGCTTTTGGTAATTGTTGGTGACTATTTATTTTGTGAATTGTGATGCCTTTTGGTGAATAGAGCATCCTTTAATTTCTAATTAAAGGTGAAGTGATGCCATTATTGAAAAGATATCATGGAAGAAGATATCTTTTCATGAAAACGAACATAAAGCAACCCTCGTAACTTTATATAGACCTATTTTCGGGTCATTCTAAATCATAACAAGAATTCCAACAATTTCTCTCCTTATTCTTTTCCATTTTCATTTTGGGTTTTTTGAATAGTTGCAAAAATTTTAGACAATACATTGCAATCAGTTCTTTAAGGGTAAACTGTAACAGCTTAGAAGTCAGGAGCGTAAACCGCAAAAGTGTGTTCAAAGTGCGCTTTTTCAGTTTTTTAGGCCGAAGTCTACTTTTTTTTTTAGTTTTGAAGAAGATACTTAATGTATCCTGGAAGCGAATTTGCTGTAACTCTCATGCACACTGGTTTAACCATCGATAGAGTGCGAATATCACCTTAAAGATAATGATATTGTAACGCACCTTAAGCCTTATGTGAGTTTTTTCTTCTTTCTTTTCGCCTCTACTCCTACACACCACCACATATGTTGGTATGGCATAGAAGTGAAACATCAAAGCCATACACTATGTGGACCTAATCACGTAAATGATGCAAAATGAAATTTAAAGGTGGTCCACTTAGTAGTTGAGTCATGATATTAGAAATAAGTGGGCAGTCTAGAAAAGTTTTACATAATGGTACATTTGTTCATATATTTGTGAGCAATATAATTAGTGGATAAGTTGGTATATAAAATCTACATGGTGTTGAAACTAAAGCAATGGAAATGAAAAAATACGAATATAATGAAACAATTTAATGGAACACTCCACACCTGCAATGGGAGATTTGGTAATGCGGCAATTGTTTAATCGATGATGATTCCGATTCATTGTTGGGTCGAGGTGCGCATATAGTCTCTATCTTTAGAATAATTCGCACCTCTTGACAGGCCGAACTGGTGAATAAGGATGCTGAAGTGTTATAGATTCGTAAAGCGTGCACAACCTGTATAAATTCTAACATGGACACACCAACACGACGAGAATACTACTTTCTTTATGCCCCAAAAGGAAAACCAACAATGGAGTAAATAGTAAAAAGTGAAAAAATGAATTTTGATTTTTTAGAAATTGAAAAAACCCTAACCCTAAGTCCCTTTTATAAAACTAAGTAGTCCTATTGAGAGTAGGGCTGTCAATGGCACGGATCAAGATCCGTATCCGATCCGTATCCGATCCGATTTAATCGGATTCGGATCAATAATCGGATAATCGGGTCGGATGCGGATATCCAAATTTGATCCGTTTAATATTCGGGTCGGATTCGGATCAACCTTGATCCGGCCCGTTAACGATCCGACCCGATAAAAAAAAAATAAATAAATAAATAAAATAAAATAAAATAAAATAAAATAAAAATATATGAGAATCTCTCTCTCTCTCTCTCTCTCTCTCTCTCTCTCTCTTTCTCTCTATCCTCTCTCGGATATCGGTCGGAATCGGGTCGGATATAATCGGATCGGAAAAAGGATTTCGAAAAATTTAATGGGTAGGGTTGGATATATACTTGTGACCGAATCGGATTCGGTCGGATTCGGGTCGGATCTATTCTTAATGGGTCGGATTCGGATCATCATGATCCAGCCCGTATCCGACCCGTTGACAGCCCTAATTGAGAGAAAGTACTAATGCGGAATTTGAGATGTGCTGCTGAGTTAAGATGCACATTTCACACATTTCAACTCAAAACAGTCCCTCAATAAAAGAAAAGAAAAGAAAAAGGGCTATAATGGTCTGTAATGGCATTGTAATGGACTATAACAACCCCATAACAGTTCTTTTTTATTTTTATTTCTTTGAAAGAGCTATAACGGTTGATACAATCCATGTCATAACGGTAATGGTTGTGGCCATTGTGTTCACTGTTATTGCTATGGAATACCTGGTAGTCATACCCCAAGCCATGCATAATATTCTTGATAAAATTACATAGACTTGACCGTAAACTAACCCAGAGCTCTATAAGCTAGACCCAATTTTTAACCGGATTCAAATTAATGAGGGACTGAACCCAACTCGATCCCTAGATGGGCCACCAAATTTAGATCTTGGTGAGTCCCATAGCCGGTGATAGACCTACATACACACCTACGTACCCATTTGGGACCCAAGGCACTCACTAGATGAGCGGTTCTGATTACCTAAAGGTGTGCCTTCTAAGAATACCATTCTGAAAAAAGAAAGTTAACAATAAACAACCTAATTAATATGAAATTTACATTTTGGAACCTTTTTCAAAAAAGTTTTCAAAAAGCTATGTCATTAATATATACAATTATCACTTCAGTGCTTTCCATTGTGTTTCATTAACAGCTGGTTGGTAGGTGTGTGAGCAAACAGGTTGGTTGTTTGGAAGGACCCCATTGTGATGTTTAAGTAAAATCCATCCACCCCGACCACCAAGTGCGCCACATCATATTTAGCTTAAGGCCCAAAACTCACCCCCATCCATAGTTCAGGTGGACCACATGATTGGAAACAACCTATAGGGCAACAACTACCCTTGAAACTTGAATCATAAATGGGGCTTGATTTTTAGGCTCCAGGCATAAATTTTGGTGTGGCACTATTGGTTAGAGTGGATTTCATATAATCATCATGGTGGGCTGTTTAAAAATTAAGGGTGGATGTCTCTCCCAACTTATTCTTTGGTGTGGCCCACCTAAATCATAAATCAACCTTGTTTTTTGGCTTCGGCTAACTTGGATTTTGCATCTAATGGTTAGAGTGGATTTTGCATATACACTATGGTGGCCCCGCCATAAATAAAGTTGTCTTCCCTCTCCAACAAGGAATTATATTTAAGCGGCTCTTGATTTTGACGGGCCCTCCGTTGTGTTTGTGTGAGATCTACTCAGACCATTAGATGTTAAGTCCTATATTAGACCCAAAGATAAGAAAATCAAGATGAAATCTGATTTTGGTGGGCCACACCAAATGAAACAGTTGGGAGAGAGAAGTCCACTCTTAACTTTTGCAAGCCCACTGTGATAATTATATAAAATCCACTCCAACCATTACATTACAAAAACAATCATGTACACCAGTTTCCAAAAAAAATACCCATCCTTGATCATGTGGGCCACACTAATGGAAATGGTTTGGAGGGTAAGCATTGCCTTGTACTTAATTTCCGATCATTTGGTATGCCAGAATCGCAGCCGGAGTTGATATTGGGTTCCGGCCCTAACATAGGGTGACACACCTTATGATTAGAATGGATTTTATATATACATCACAGTGAGGCCTGTCGGAGTCTCTCACACATTTGCTTGATGTGAGTGAAGGCAGCGGAATGATAATTACATCAAATAATGATGTAGTATTTTGAAAAAGGTAATATAATGTAAATCACATATTAATTAGGTAGTTCTTTGTAAAATTCGCAAAAGAATACGGCCATGCTCCTTGACGAAGTTTGGCTGGTGACCCCAACACCATCCTGCTAGATGATGTCAAGGTTCTGTGGACCCACCATGATGTATTTGTTTTATCCACTCCGTCCATCCATTTTTTTTAAGCTCATGAGCAGGAGCCAAAAAAATATGGCATATCTAATTCTCAAGCGGATCACACCACAGGAAACAGTGGTGATTGAACTCCCACTGTTGAAAACTTCTTAAGGGCCACAGAAGTTTTGGATCAAGCTGATATTTGTGTTTTCCCTTCATCCAGGGTTATGTGATCGAATCAACAGGTTGGATGGAAAATAAACATTATAGTGGGTCCTGGAAAGTTTTTAACCGTGAGAGCTCAATCACTTTTTCCTGTGGTGTGGTCCACCTGAGATTTATACATGTCTTGTTTTTCGCTTCATGCCCTAAAATGATATGGAAAAATGGATGGACGGCGTGGATAGAGTACATAGATCATGGTGGGGCCCACAGATCCTTGACATAAGCTAACTGGCTGGTGTTGGGGTCATCAGCCAAACCGCGTCTGTGTGTATAAGAGAGCAAAACCAAGGCCAGCAGGCGAAAAAAAAAGGAAAGAAGATGGCCACTCCAGGGAAGTGCTTCCTCTTCACTGGTCCTCCTGTATCTCTCTCTCTCTCTCTCTCTCTCTCTCTCTCTCTCTCTCTCTCTCTCTCTCTCTCAATATTAATAAAATAAAAAAATGAAAATAATTTTTATTTTGTTTTATTTGAAATCAAAGGGAATAGGAAAGACGACGTTGGTGATGAAGGTGTTGGAGAGTCTGAAAATCTCAAATCCTACTCTCAACGTTCAAGGCTTCTACACACGTAAGGATGCCTCTCCCCTTCCCCCTTTCTTTTGGGCACAGTTTAGCTGCGTTTGGATGCCACTATTGAATTGGATTGCAATCAATAGTTCAGTTAAGTGGAAATGACCAAATTGTAGTTACCCAAAAATACTTTGTACCCACGTCGAGGGATTTGGCTTCGGATAGCGATTGAATTGCTTTCGAGTTGGGTTTGAAAGGAATGCAATTGCAATTTGGGGGCTGCTTCTTCTTTGTGAATAATGCCGAGGGAGTTTTGCTTGCTTAGTGAATGCAGAATCAAGCAGGTTGAGTTGGGTGCTTCCAACCTGGAATCGGGTGATTCCTTGTTCACTTGGGAGTGGCCGCTCATGTCTGGGTGGTGTGTATGCATGTGTGCGCATGCTTAGATTAGCGTAGATAATGTATGATGCTCAACTAGTTGTGTGTGGAGCCCACCATTTTGTTTTGTAACTTTCTATGGCATTCAACCCATCCGGCAGGGTCACCGCCCCATGAAAGTGGGACGCCCCAAAAATTAGGCCGATCCAACCATCAAGTTGGGCCCCATGTGAATGTGGAGGTTTCTGGTGTTGTCCAATGTTTTCTGTGGTGTGCGGCGTGTGCCCCACCTAATATTTGGATTGGACTGATTTTATGCGTGTCCCGTTTCTACGGTGGGGCGACCCTATTGGGATGGGTTAGAATAAGGGCTGCAAATGGTTGGGTCTGGGTTGGGTTTAGCCAAAACCAGACCATCCCATTTACTAAACGGGTCTGGGTCCAAAATTTAAACCCAGATCCTTTTAATAAATGGGCGGGTCCGGGTCAGGTCTGTACCAACCCCATCAGACCCATTTATAAATGGGTTCAGGTCTGATAGAGGGTGATCCACCCGGACCCATTTATAAATGGGTCCGGTCTAACGGGTTTGGTCAAGGGAGATCCAGACCCTGAACCAAACCCGTTTAGAAACAGGTCCAACGGATCTAATGGGTTTTTGATGCATGAGAAGTGTAGTTACCTGATTTTTTGAGAAAGGGCTTAAGATTTTGTGAGACATCTAATGAATGGAGTGAATTTCATATAATGATCATAGCGGGCCGAATAAAAATAGAGGGTGGACCTCTCTTTCCCAATTATTTCCTTTGAGGTGGCCCACCTAAATCCCAATTTAGCCTAATGTTTTTGCCCCGCGCCTAACTAATGATTATACATCTATTGGCCAGAGTGGATCTCAAATAAACAGCATGGTGGGCCAGCTCAAAAATCAAGGAGGTGTATCCGTTTTCCAAATCAGTTTCTATTTTATTTTGAATATTAAAAGCAATTGCATGGCTGAAAAAATTATTGATGATGCCACCTTGATTTTTGGCGGGGCCCATCTTAATGTTTATGTAAGATCCACTCCGACGATTAGAGGTGTACTATCACTTTAAAGCGAGGGTCAAAAACTCATGCTAACCTGTTATCTAGGTGGGTCACACCAAGGTAAATTGTCTGGCTGGTGAGCTTTCCTCTGAATACAGGGAAGTGGGAACGCCAGTCGCTAAGTATACAGGGAAGTGGGAAGGATGGGTCTGGGCGGGTCTCATGTAAGGTAGACCAGACCCGCCCATTTACTAATAGGGTTCGGGTCGGGTCGGGTCGGGTCGGTCGGGTCTAAATGAAAGGAACCCAGACCCAGACCCATTTGACAAATGGGTCCATCCTTGGACCTAGACCCGTACCATTTAGCAAACGGGTCGGGTCCGGGTACCCCATTGGGTCCACCGACCCATTTACAGCCCTAGGTTGGATGCCATCGACACACCATCCCCCTCACCACACACACACACACACACACACACGAACGCATGCATGCAACTAGTTGCATGAAAAAACTCATCTACAACTATTTGTGCATGAGATGTTCTCATTTTGATAACTAAAACTTATTTAAGGCTGCATTTGGCCCGGGCTTGGGGTAAAGTGATTCTCTATTTTCGGGATTTCTTTTCTTAATTGAATTTCCAGAAGTCATGAAACGATGCTTGTCTGGATTACTTTCCGATATAAGACAAAAGAACCCCGTTTCAGGATTTTCTTTTCCTGGAAGTTCTAAGAGTAGAAATTCCAAAATTCCAAATTATTTTTCTATGCTTCTTTAATTGCCACATGCCAAACATGGCCTAAAATATGTTTCAAGTTCCAGAATAAGAAGAAAAATTACAAAATGAGAAGATATAATAAGCTTTGACCTACAATGAGTTGATCCATGAATTGTTGGCTGGTCTGCTTCAATTAAGGTGTGAAGTGCTTTGGAAATGATGCCATCCGTTAGGATGTTGGGCCTTTGGAAAGAAAGAGATGGTAGAATCTTTGAGAAAAAGTTGCTGTGGTAGGCTTAATTAAAAGAATGGCACAAGTCAGCCAAATTCACCGAATAGGACTGATTCACTAATTTACAACATGAATAAGCTGATTTCAACCGATTCATGGGTAAACAGATTTAGTCCAAAGCTTTGTTCACCTATGGCTGTTCTGCATTGAATTGGCTGATTTCAATGCAGACGTGAATGAATTTGCAAAGTATGTTTATCTGTAATTTGGTCATTTCCAATTAATTGAACTTATTTTGTCAATTCAATTGTGAACATTCATAGCCTTAAGTCTCATTCATGGGTGCTGATGATATATGTAACTATACTAGGTGAGATTAGAGAGGGAAACAATGAAAGGGTGGGATTTGAGGTGGTGACATTAGATGGTAGAAGGGGACCCCTTGCTTCCACAACCATTTCCAGGTATCTACCCTTCTATCCCTCACTCATCTCTGTAACTTTTATAGTTGCTTTCTGAGAGCTGTGATTTTTGCCTCCCTTTTTTAATGCATATGCCCCCTCTACCATTGATGACCTATGGTTTAACTGAGGATATGGTCCTCACTAGAGTTGTGTTCACTTCCCCAAGTGTAGGGTTGCGATGTAGTAATAAACTCGGTAAGACCGAGGTCGATCCACGGGGACTTATGTAGAATTTCACAAACTCATCCACAAGTATCTATTAAAATCTATTAACCATAATGTTATATGAAATTGATATGAGTAACAAAAGTTGAATTAAATCGAAAGTAACTAATTATAAGGAGGCACTAGGGGTTCAAGGATCCACTTGTAGCAATCCTTGATGTTCAATCCGCTGTGGTTTCTTATTCTCTCAACTAGAATCGACATTCCTGTCTATCTAGTCGGATGATAGAGCTGTTAAACCAAACAGTCTGTAATATGTAAGTTCTATGCATAAGATTCACTCAATGCAGACTGATCTGAGCATGCTCAATTGCATAGGTCATTCCCCTTTCCAAAAGGTCTAGTTCACAATCATAACCATCCTCAAGTCCTGTCACAAGACAAGGCTAGATCAGGATTTGAACTGGATTCAAATCACATGCACAGTCCATACACATTACAGAAAAATCAGAAAAGTAGAACTTTGGTAGGAAGTTCCTTTATGAAGAACATAGTACTAGAGCGCACTCCAATTCCTCGGATCATACAGGTCTAGACCGTCACAAACCAATTAAGCAATTAAGTAATTCTCCCAAACATCCATGAGTCATCATAAGACTAAGAAAAACTACTCAAAAACTTGTATAAACTTCAAACCATAGTTCATAATCATGAATTCCATACTTAAAACCACTTAACTACGAATTAAAACATCTTGGATCCACTACAAGCTTCACCTCTTAGCCCTAGCGAAGAGGTTTAGCTGTTCATGATCCAAGGAAACATGAAACAACTATAAAAAAACATGAAAACAGCAAAGCAAACCAGAAGGAGTTGTGAAACTCCAATCTCCACTTCCACAGCCTCCAACCTCGCTTGAACCCTTCTAGGATACCCTAGGAATGATCCCTAGGTGTCCTTTTATAGTCTGGAGGCTTCACAACTTCGGAAGAATCGAGACATTGCGTAAAACTTACGCAGCGCAGAGAAAGTCGGACTTGATTTGGAAACTTCTAAGTTAGTACGCATGGCCGACCGGTCATGACCGGTCGGGCCTATTCAACATTGGTCCAGCAAGCATGTCCGACCGGTCAAGACCGGTCGGACGTCTTCAACAATCCTCCAGCAGCTGTGGCCGACCGGTCAAGACCGGTCGGTCATCTTCATTAGAGCCTTGGAATGCATGGCTGATCGGTCTAGACCGGTCAGGCTTCCTTGGCCGACCGGTCAAGACCGGTCGGTCTCCTTTTTTCTTGTTTTCTTTCTTTCTTTCTTCCGCTTTCTTCCTTCTTTGCTTCGGCCCTCCTTTGGGTCTTCATCCAAGGTCCTAACATGCTCTTTTCATCTTCAAATGGGTGGAGTTCACTCTCAATCCTGTAGTCACAAAACATGCATTGGATTCATCTATACACCATGCAAACCTCGCACAATGAGTGATGAATTGGGGTTAGAATATGCACAATTAGGCGCTCAACACACCCCCCAACCAGCATTTTGCTAGACCCGAGCAAAACATGCGTGAAACTAATCCCATTCTTCAAAACTCAACTCTCTTTCAGAAACCATCCTTCTATACATTCCAAGGTTCATAAGTGTAAGATTCAGAAAGATTAGGCGTCAAAGGTTGGAACCGTAAATCCTCAAAACATAATAAGCATTCATATGAAATTCCCGCTGATTGGTTGATAAATAGAAGGATTTGAACAAATTCAACTTAGTGTGGGTAGTGAAAATTCATCCCACGAGTTTCTAGGATTATCTTCTTCATAGATCAACTAGACTATAGAACTCAAGATACATAGAGCCACATCAAGCCAATGACAGGAATTTGCCTTACCGTCCTTCCGACGACTTTCACATTACGTCCCATTTCCGGCTTTGGTTACGGGTAGACCATCCCCCGGTTGGTAGTAGGTAGCCCTAATCGGAATTTTCCACCATTTTCCCATCATTCCCAATTTCATCCTTCCCTTTCCTTTTTCTTTTTAAATTAGATAGGATTTTTAAAAATCCATATCTTTCATTATTTTCCCATGGACAAGGATGGACAAAGTACCCCGGCCTGATTTCTCAACACCTTAATTCAAAGTCTAGCTAATCTATAAATCACATAATCCCTTCAACTCATGAAAATCGTGTAATGTGAACTAGGTGTAAAAGTGTTCAGATTTTCTATCAATCACAAAAATAGGGGAGTTCACATATAAAACCATTATGCTATGAGAGATTCCAGACATCCAGCCCTATACACTTCATATCTTCTCCTCTTATGCTCATATCAACTTGAATGCATAGAACCGGTGTCTTCCAAAAGAGTTTCGAATTTTTGAAAAATCGAAAAAATTTCTACATGATTGCTTCCACATGATTGCTTGAAATGTTGCAAAACGCTGGACAGTGATCCTACACCCCCCAACCAAATCTTGCATTGTCCTCAATGTAAAAGATGTGCAATGAGCAAAACATGAGAGCAATTTGAAAATAAAAGGGAGTGAGGAATGATAGTACCTGAGAGAGTGAAAAGTGGAAATCTTCCTCCTTCTAACAAACCTATGAAAAAGAAAACAAAAGCAGCAAAATCCTAATCCTAACTACTCTATACCTCCATCAGACTAGGAGATCAATCATCCTGATACACAGGATCATTCAGAGGTATGGACATACCTTCTGAAGGGAATTTCTCAAAGAACGGCTTTAATCGCTGCCTATTCGCTTTAAAAATGTTGCCGTTCCTTGGATTCAACAGCTCGACAGTCCCATATGGATAAACAGTTTGCACAATGTAGGGACCGGTCCATCGAGATCTCAATTTTTCCGGAAATAGATGTAAACGAGAATTATACATGAGGACTTTTTGATTGATCGTGAATGTCTTGCGAAGAATATTCTTATCATGGAATATCTTCGTCTTGTCCTTGTAGATTCTCGCATTCTCATAAGCTTCATTCCGGATTTCTGCAAGTTCATTCAATTGTAGTTTGCGTAACGAGCTTGCCTTTTCAGAATTGAAATTCATCTTCTTAATAGCTCAATATGCCCTATGTTCCAACTCCACAGGTAAGTGACAAGCCTTCCCATAGACAAGTCTATAGGGAGACATTCCAATAGGGGTTTTAAAGGCAGTACGGTAAGCCCAAAGCGCATCGGTAAGCCGAAGCAACCAATCCTTGCGATCGGGGTTCACCGTTTTCTCTAAAATGTGTTTAATCTCCCTATTGGATATCTCAGCTTGTCCACTAGTTTGTGGGTGATAGGGAGTGCTCACTTTGTGTGTTACGCCATATTTCTTCATTAAGGTTTCAAAGGGGCGATTGCAAAAGTGAGACCCTCCATCACTTATGATGACTCGAGGCGTTCCAAACCAAGAAAGAATATTTTCTTTTAAAAATCGAATGACCGTTTTATAGTCATTATTCCGGCAAGGGATAGCCTCGACCCATTTGGAAACATAGTCGACGGCAAGCAAGATGTATAGGTTTCCAATAGAAGATGGGAATGGGCCCATGAAATCGATGCCCCAACAATAAAAAATTTCGATTATTAAGATGGGATTGTGTGGCATCATATTTCTACGGGAGATTCCCTCTAATTTCTGACAAGGTTCACATGCTTTGCAAAACTCATGTGTGTCTTTGAACATAGTGGGCCAATAAAACCCACATTGCAGAATTTTCGCTGTGGTCTTTTTAGCCGAAAAGTGGCCACCACATGCTTGAGAATGACAGAAGGAGATGATACTTTGTTGCTCATCATCTGGGACACATCTCCTTATGATTTGATCGGGACAATACTTAAATAAGTATGGGTCGTCCCATAGGAATTTCTGCACCTCCGAGAAGAATCTATCCTTATCTTGCTTTTTCCAATATGTAGGAATTGTACCTGTAGCAAGATAGTTAGCAATGTCCGCATACTATGGCAATTGGGAAACAGCAAAAAGTTGTTCATCGGGGAACATGTCATTGATTGCAGTCGTTTCAGGGGAATCTGTGAGGACAAGTCGAGAGAGGTGGTCAGCTACTACATTCTCTACTCCTTTCTTATCACGTATTTCCATGTCAAATTCCTGGAGTAGAAGGATCCATCTTAACAACCGTGGTTTAGCATCCTTCTTAGAAAGAAGATACTTAAGCGCGGCATGGTCAGTGAATATAATGATCTTGGATCCAATCAAGTAGGACCTAAACTTGTCCAAGGCAAAAACTACGGCTAAAAGTTCCTTTTCAGTAGTGGTGTAGTTTGCTTGGGCTGAGTTTAGGGTTCTACTTGCATAGTAGATGACACATGGCTTTTTATCTTTTCTTTGGCCTAACACGGCCCCAATAGCATAGTCACTAGCATCGTACATTATCTCAAAAGGAAGGCTCTAATCAGGTGGTTG
Source organism: Liriodendron chinense (assembly GCA_003013855.2). Taxonomy (NCBI): domain Eukaryota; kingdom Viridiplantae; phylum Streptophyta; class Magnoliopsida; order Magnoliales; family Magnoliaceae; genus Liriodendron; species Liriodendron chinense. The sequence continues at coordinate 7,937,162 of ML058446.1, forward strand.
CATTATTGGAGCGCATGTCAACATACCTTTAAGGGTGGTAAAGGCCTTTTGACATTCTTCATTCCACTCGAATGAATTTTCCTTTTGAAGTAGGTTACATAAAGGGCGAGAGAGTGAACTGAAGTCCTTTATGAACCTTCTGTAAAATCCTGCGTGTCCTAAAAAGGACCGTATATCTCGTATGCTTTTGGGGGGTGGAAGGTTAGAGATAAGATCAATTTTCGCTTTGTCCACCTCAATTCCATTTTGTGAAACGATATGACCAAGTACAATTCCCTTTTGAACCATGAAGTGACACTTTTCCCAATTGAGCACAAGGTTCTTCTCTTCACATCTTTTTAGCACAGATTTCAAGTGCTCAAGGCACTCATCAAAGCTACAACCGAATACAGAAAAATCATTCATGAAGACTTCGAGAATGGTCCCCACCATGTCAGAAAAGATGCTCATCATACAACGCTGAAAGGTGGCAGGGGCATTACATAGTCCAAACGGCATCCGTCGATAGGCGAAAGTGCCGAATGGACATGTGAATGTAGTCTTTTTTTGGTCTTCACGGGCAATTTCTATTTGGTTGTACCCTGAATAGCCATCAAGGAAGCAAAAGTGGGAATGACCCGCCAACCGTTCTAAAATCTGATCAACAAACGGTAGGGGGAAGTGGTCTTTCCTTGTGACAGTGTTTAGCTTCCTATAGTCAATGCACATTCTCCAACCGGTAGTAACTCTAGTTGGTACGAGTTCATTATTGGCATTGGCTACAATGGTTATTCCGGATTTCTTAGGCACCACTTGAGTTGGGCTCACCCATTGGCTATCGGATATTGGGTAAATGATACCTACATCCAATAGTTTCACCACTTCGGCTTTAATCACATCCTTAATGTTTGGATTTAATCGTCTTTGTGGTTGCCGGGATGTCTTTGCATTTTCCTCAAGGTGTATGCGGTGAGTACAAATTAGTGGGTCTATGCCTTTGAGATCCGCAATTGACCATCCAATGGCACTCTTGTGCTCTAATAGAGTGGCTATTAGCCTACTCTCTTGTTCCTCATCCAAGTGGGAAGAAATCACCACTGGATATGTCTCATCTTGACCTAAATAAACATATTTTAGCTCACTTGGCAATGGTTTTAGGTCGAGTGTAGGTGCCTTGATGTTAGATGGGAGGGCCTTGTTCTCAATTACAGGCAAAGGTTCAATTGGGGCCCTCCATCTTTTATTGTCAAGTACTGGCATCATCTCTAGAATGGCATCCATCTCTTGTATTGTGTAATCATTTGTTTCATGAGAATGGGCCATGCATGCCTCCAAAGGGTTGGAAAATAGTGATAAGGGGACTTTATCCTCCACGAATGATTCGATCATGTTTAATTCGTGGACATCATCATCGACTTCCCGTGGTTGTTTGCATAACTCAAATATGTTAAGCTCAAGGGTCATATTTCCAAAGGACATTTGTACAAGTCCATTTCTACAATTGATAATGGCGTTTGAGGTAGCTAGAAACGGTCGTCCAAGTATGACGGGAATTTGAGCACTGGTGCCTATCACGGGATGTGTGTCCAAGACAATAAAATCTACTGGGTAGTAGAATTTATCAACTTGGACTAGAACATCCTCTATCATTCCTCTCGGTATCCGGATGGATCTATCAGCAAGTTGGAGTGTGGTTTTAGTGGGTTTCAATTCACCTAACCCAAGTTGTTCGTAGACCGAGTATGGAATGAGATTCACACTTGCCCCCAAGTCGAGTAGGGCTTGTTTAATCTGGTAGTCTCCTATGATGCATGAGATGGTTGGACTACCTGGATCCTTGTATTTTTGGGGCACTTCTTGTTTGATTATGGCGCTCAAATTCTCAGCCAAAAGAACTTTGTTGTGAACGTTATGTTTCCTTTTGACTGTACACAATTCCTTTAGAAATTTGGCATAAGATGGTATTTGTTTTATTGCATCCAACAGCGGGATGTTGATCTTCACCTGCTTGAAAACTTCCAGAATCTCCAGATTTTTATCTAAAGGTTTAGGTGAAATCAACCTTTGTGGAAATGGGGCAACCGGCTTGTATTGTCTTTCCGGTTCTTTCTCTTGTGGAATATTGTTTGGGCTATCATCCTCTTTGGGAATTTCCGGATCCTTAGGCTTTGAAGCCTTCACCGGATTAGATTTGTCAATTTCTTTCCCACTTCTCAAAGTGGTGATAGCTTGGACATGTTCTGTATGGTGGGAGGATGAGCTTGCATCTTGTATCTCATACTGGGTCCTTGGGTTAGGAAGAGGTTGAGCAGGCAGTGTGCCCTTCTCTCTAACACTAAGGTGAGCTTCAACTCTAGCCAGAGATGTTTTCAATTCATTGATGGCTTGGTTTGAATTTTGATTGAATTTCAATTGCTCTTGCATGAACCCATCTATTTTTAGAGAATTTGTCTTGTTATACTCATTCTGGACCGATACGAATGCACCCAACATCTCTTCTAGTGATACTTTTGGAGTGTTGTTTGCATTTGCATTTGCATTGGGTCCATTTCTCCAACTGAAGTTGGGATGGTTCTTCCAATTAGGATTAAACGTGTTTGAGTTTGGAGCACCATATTGCTATTGATAACTGTTTATGGCATTTGTTTGTTCTTGTAAGATGTCTTGAACTGCTGAAATTGTGGGACAATCTGGTGTAGCATGTTGATTTACAGCACAAATTCCACAAACAGTTTCAACTTCAGTGGAGTTGATTGTTTCTCCTTTCCTTAATTCCATGGCTTCGACCTTTCTTGTGAGGCTAGCCAACCGTGCACTTATACTATCTTCTTCTGATAAGACATACATTCCTCCCTTCTCCTTTTGTTGGCCAGTCTTGGAATTTGTTGGTTTAGATGTATCCCAAGACTGTGCACTCTCAGCCAATTCTTCCAAATAATCCCATTCTTCATCAGCTTCCTTATTCATGAACTCCCCATTACACATCATCTCTACAAATTGGCGCATGGGTGAAGTCAGTCCTTCATAGAAAAAGCTTATAACCCGCCAAATTTCATAGCCATGATGTGGGCATGCGTTTAGTAGGTCCTTAAACCTCTCCCAACATTGGAAGAAGGTTTCATCTTCCTTTTGGGCAAAGTTCATGATAAGGCGCTTCAACATATTCGTTTTGTAAGTAGGGAAGAATTTCTTTATGAATTCTCTGTAAATATCAGTCCGTGCACCAATTGATCTTGGCCTCAATGCATAAAGCCAACCCTTAGCTTTATCTTTAAGAGTGAAAGGGAAGAATTTAAGTCTCACCACATCTTCCGTTACGTTTGCAAAGTGCATGGTGTTAATTACCTCGTCAAACTCTTTGAGGTGTTGATAAGCACTTTCACTATCTAATCCATGGAATTTAGGGAGAAGTTGAATCACTCCCGGTTTCAAATCTACGTTCCCTGCATTTGGTGGAAATACTATGCATGAGGGAGTGCTCGTTCTTGCAGGTTGCAAGAAATCACGTAAAGTCCTAGGTCAGGGAACATTCTCAACCACATTCTCCCCTGTTTCAGTTTGATTTTGGACCGGGTTAGGTTGATTTGCAGCCAAATTTTCAGATAAAATTGGAGAGTCTAGATGTCTCCTAGCACGTGGCTCTCTATCAATTCCTTCTACTATCCCCCCTTCACTTATGAGTCGGTTATTGGAATCCCGAGCCCAATGTGGCATGCAAAACCAAAAATAAGAAACAGAAAGAAAGAAGAATTCTTCCTCCCTTTTCTTAACTCTTCTCTAAGACCGAAGCACAAGGTGTCTTGCAATGGCTAGGCCAGAAGCAAGGATAGAGATCGATTTCTCCTGGTCAATAGGGGTTCAGAGAACTCCCCACCCACTCTTTGAATCTTTTGAGAAAAAGTGCAGAAGAAGGAGAAAGAGGAGTAGAGATGAGAAAAGAAATCTCTGAGCACAAGGTGATCCAAGACGGCAGCGCCGACCAATAGGAATCCAAGTGGCAAAAAGGCCGACCTTTTAGAGATCCAAAAGGAGTCTCCACCCACTCTACAAGAGATGAATAAGATGGGAATAAATAGGAGAAGGAGAAGAGTAAGGTTTAGAAAGATAGAACCTGATTCGCACTTAAAATCCTTGTATCTTCTTCAGCTTCTTAGAAATCTCTGAAAAGAAAAATCAAATAAATAAACTAAATTAGTCCTAAAATCCTAAAAATCCTAAATAGATACTAATTTCAGAATTTTGTGAAAACCGTCAGAGTCCCCGGCAGCGGCGCCAAAAACTTGTTCGCTTCCCCAAGTGTAGGGTTGCGATGTAGTAATAAATTCGGTAAGACCGAGGTCGATCCACAGGGACTTATGTAGAATTTCACAAACTCATCCACAAGTATCTATTAAAATCTATTAACCAGAATGTTATATGAAATTGATATGAGTAACAAAAGTTGAATTAAATCGAAAGTAACTAATTATAAGGAGGCACTAGGGGTTCAAGGATCCACTTGTAGCAATCCTTGATGTTCAATCCGCTGTGGTTTCTTATTCTCTCAACTAGAATCGACATTCCTGTCTATCTAGTCGGATGACAGAGCTGTTAAACCAAACAGTCTGTAATATGTAAGTTCTATGCATAAGATTCACTCAATGCAGACTGATCTGAGCATGCTCAATTGCATAGGTCATTCCCCTTTCCAAAAGGTCTAGTTCACAATCATAACCATCCTCAAGTCCTGTCACAAGACAAGGCCAGATCAGGATTTGAACTGGATTCAAATCTCATGCACAGTCCATACACATTACAGAAAAATCAGAAAAGTAGAACTTTGGTAGGAAGTTCCTTTATGAAGAACATAGTACTAGAGCGCACTCCAATTCCTCGGATCATACAGGTCTAGACCGTCACAAACCAATTAAGCAATTAAGTAATTCTCCCAAACATCCATGAGTCATCATAAGACTAAGAAAAACTACTCAAAAACTTGTATAAACTTCAAACCATAGTTCATAATCATGAATTCCATACTTAAAACCACTTAACTACGAATTAAAACATCTTGGATCCACTACAAGCTTCACCTCTTAGCCCTAGCTAAGAGGTTTAGCTGTTCATGATCCAAGGAAACATGAAACAACTATAAAAAAACATGAAAACAGCAAAGCAAACCAAAAGGAGTTGTGAAACTCCAATCTCCACTTCCACAGCCTCCAACCTCGCTTGAACCCTTCTAGGATACCCTAGGAACGATCCCTAGGTGTCCTTTTATAGTCTGGAGGCTTCACAACTTCGGAAGAATCGAGACATTGCGTAAAACTTACGCAGCGCAGAGAAAGTCGGACTTGATTTGGAAACTTCTAAGTTAGTACGCATGGCCGACCGGCCATGACCGGTCGGGCCTATTCAACATTGGTCCAGCAAGCATGTCCGACCGGTCAAGACTGGTCGGACGTCTTCAACAATCCTCCAGCAGCTGTGGCCGACCGGTCAAGACCGGTCGGTCATCTTCATTAGAGCCTTGGAATGCATGGCTGACCGGTCTAGACCGGTTAGGCTTCCTTGGCCGACCGGTCAAGACCGGTCGGTCTCCTTTTTTCTTGTTTTCTTTCTTTCTTTCTTCCGCTTTCTTCCTTCTTTGCTTCGGCCCTCCTTTGGGTCTTCATCCAAGGTCCTAACATGCTCTTTTCATCTTCAAATGGGTGGAGTTCACTCTCAATCCTGTAGTCACAAAACATGCATTAGATTCATCTATAAACCATGCAAACCTCGCACAATGAGTGATGAATTGGGGTTAGAATATGCACAATTAGGCGCTCAACAAGTTGAATGGTGGAAACGTACTTGCGTAGCCAACTCAATTAGTTGGCATAAGCTTAGGTGTTGATGATGATGATTTTGGAAAACACAAGGACTTGTCTAATATCCTCTCTCTTCATCAAAGGAAAGCTCAACAAACTGCATCTTCTCCGATGAGCTTGCGTGAGCCCTTTGATGATCTTTAGTGGGCCACATTTATCCTCTGAAAGGTCCTAATTTGGTTTAAATCTAGTGCTATAGGTGTTGGGGACGGATTTCATTCATCTTGTGGCTGCTTTTGGACCTCTTTAGGCCCAGTGGGGTTTGGCCCATTTGGGTCTTGATATCGAATGTCTCACTGTCTAGAGTATGAAGGCTTATGGCACATCCGACCGAAGAGTCTGGATTTGCTATTTGGAGAAGAGAGAACTGCATCCCCAGGATCCACATGAAGTTGAAGATGAGAATAGCAAAATGAAGAATGTAAACTTAGAGGGGAAGCCCTTATGATGTGTTCTTGGTAAGTTTTGGCCTTGCATGGGGTGCAATGATTTAGCACTAGCATTTGAAGAGTTTGGTAAACTTACTAAGATTGTGATATTCATCATGGTAAACTTACTAAGATTGTGATATTCATCATCAATGGAGAGTAGGAGAGTGAATTCCCCTTCTCCAGACAAGAAGCTTTATTGAAGCGTGTCGGATCATTGGCCCATTCTCCTTAGAACCAAAGAGGTTAGAAGTGATCTAGTTCCATTCAAATTCAAGAATGAATGGTTGAGATACAAGGATTTTAGATCTATGGTGAAAGAGTGATGGGGATGTGCAGTCTTTAAGCTTTCAAAGAAACTCTAATTTATTAAAGTCAAAGTAAAAGAATGGAGGGCAGCAATGAAAGCAGTAGAAATGGGGAGAAGTGGGGCAAAAAGGAAGTAAAAGTGGGGCTATCCTCTTTAGAAAGGGAGTCTAGGCTTATATATCAAGGAACTTAATGGATTATATTTCCAGGAGGAGATTGCTTCGCGCAAGAGTTCAAAAGCAGTATGGCTTAAAGCATAGATAGGAACACATGTTTCTTTTACAAAGTTGCAAACGGGTGCAAAAGGAGACAAATGTCATTGTAAAGTTGCCTATCAATGGTTCCATCTCAGAAGATAAAGAAAAGATTAAGGAAGAAGCAGTAAACTTATACACAAATCTTTATTCGGGGTGTGCAACCCCAAGACCCACTCTTAATGGTTTTCATTTCCAATCTATATTTGCTATTGAAGTCACAATGCTGGAAGTTGAATTTGGCAAAGATGAAATCTGTAATGTAGCCTTTAGCCTGGGCTCGGACAAGTCTCTGGGGCCCCATGGATTCTTCATGGGGTTCTTTCATCATTGTTGGGATCTCATTAAAGATGACCTAGAAAAGGTTATCGACGAGTTTCTTAAAAGAGCTAAACTATGTATGAGCCTGGGCGCTACTCTCATCTGCTTAATCCCGAAGAAAGTTGGGGCATAGTTGACCTCAGACCTTAACCCATCAACTTGCTTGGAAGTATCTACATCATTAAAGCAAAGGTCCTCATCGAGCGCTTGAAGCTAGTTATATTTGTTAACGACTAATCTCGCCAATCGTAGGGATGCCTCTTGTAGGTGAAAGATGAGAGAGAGAGAGAGAGAGAGAGAGAGAGAGAGAGAGAGAGAGAGAGAGAGAGAGAGTTAACAATGGTGAGAACATGAGTGGAGTGCTTAGGTATAGAAACCCTGGCCTCCTCACCTTTATATAATGCTTTAAAACATGTCTAAACCGTGCAAGGGCCCTATGGGCCTTATTACATGGGCTTGGGCCCAATGGGCCTAATTCCAATCTAACCTTTCAACACACTCCCTTAGGTTGGAGCATCTTAATGATGCCTAGCTTGGAACAAGGGCTAACATGATAATTAAAGAAATAAATTCTCTAATATCCTTCCTCAAACTTAAGGTGCTTTGAAAAGGGGAACTTAAGTTTGGAGAGGCACATGAAACATTTATTTAAAAGCAGAAAAAAGTAACACAACTGTGGAGATGAATAACGGTAGCTATGACAAGAGGTGAGTGAGTGGATGAAGTATAGGTGATGAGATGACCAATAACTTTAGGCGAATAGACATTTCTGCAACTTCAGTGACGTGAGCCACCAGAACAACTATCATACAACTAGATGGGTGAGATTTTGGGTACTGCTTGGGTGGATGCATTCTGTGCTATATCTCACATCTCAAATACAAAGTTTTTCTTGGGCAAGATGACAATGAGGAATCTATTCGATTGGAATACAATGGTCAGGATTCAAATTAAAATAGTTAGGATATGATTAAAATAGGCTAGATGGGGAAAAAAGATTGGCGTCTTTGTCTAGTAGCGGGAATTTGGTTCCTTTAGCTGGAAAGGAATAATTGATGCGTCAGGAATTGGTAAGGGTGAGTTTTGGAGGTCTTTAGTAGGGCTAAAATACATGTAATGGATTGGGCGATTTAAGGGTATTGTTCAGTTCTTGATAGTTGGCTAGAGTTGTAGTTTTCCTTTTCCTTTTCTTCTTTCTTTTATTTCTTTATATTTTTTAGGCTTCAATCTCTTTTAATAAAATTATCAATGTTAAAAAAGAAGAAGAATTCCGCGATGGCTCGATTTGGAACAAAAGCATGAATTCCACTTTCATTACATTATATCCCCATGGTTGGACTGCCAATCCTTTTAAGGGATTTCCAACCAATTAGCCTGGATGGAAGTGTATGCAAAATCCTTGCCAAATGTTTGCCTATTCGTCAGACTTAGAGAGGCTATGAGCTTTGTTATCTCATAGTCCTCAGGGGTGTAAGGATATTCTGGTTTTATATGGCATCCTTACTCTAACGAGTGCATTGACTTGAGGAAGAAATAAGGAAAGCTGGCAGCCTATGTAAGATTGATATGGAAAAGGCCTTAAGAATACGTGATGATGAGGACACAAGACCCTTCAAAGTCTATCAACGAAGAAAGCGCGTGCCGCAAGCATCTTCCTTGTGGCTAGGCGACCATTGAAGACCCTACACACGTGGTTTGACACATAGAAGACCCCACATTGGGAAGACACTTGTGTAAGATGGAGGACGACCCGACTGGAAATCATCGGGCGCCCAAAATTCACCCAAACTGAAGAAAAGCTTGCTGGACAGTTTTCGCTGTCGTCGGGTGCCCGACCAAGTGGTCATCGGGCACCCGACCACCGCGCGGACTATTTTTTTTGCTTAGTTTTTTTTTACTTAAGTATTGGGGGTGTTTTAGTCTTTTACTTATTTCTTAGTGTCTATTTAAGTGGGTTAAGCCCTAAACACGAATTTTAACTATCGATTAATGAAAGAAAACCTTTGTGGTGCCTCCTTCCTCTCTCTCCCTCTCTTGGAACTTCATCTTCTTCTCCAATCCTCTTCTTCTCTTTTCTTCTTATGCCCCTCCAACATTTCTCTAAGGTAAGTTTCCTCTTCCTTCTTTCTCTATTTCCATTATCCCCAATCTTCGAATCCTAAATTTGAGAATTGATTTAAAATTCCAATTTCTCAGATTTTCAAATCCCTAATCCGAGAAAATCCTTTGATCTCTCGGACTAGTGATTCACATTGGATAATTGAGTATGACCATGCAACATCGGGAGGTTCCATCCCTTGCCGGATCCAACCTATGTATTATTTGAATTTCTTACTTCATGGTTGTGATGATGGCCCGCTCCATTGTATGTCTCTTTGTGATTTTCTTAGTTCATGATGATAGATGCTGACTTTTTTTTTTTATTATTGTCTTTTATTTCCGCTGGATTATATGTGTTCATGAGCATGCATCATAATTAGGGCATCCTGCATCAAATTTGCTATCAGAGAATAGGTTTTGTATGGTTATGTTTAGATAGAGTTACGAAGTTATGGTTTGATTTATAGGTCTATTTTAGGAAATTTTCAGATTTAGAAAGTTTCCAAGATGAATGCGATGGTTTTACGACTCACAAGATGAATGCAATGGATTTAAACTACTATGAACTGACACTTAATTAATTCTAGACAATGCAACTCAAATCCGGAAACTTTCCAATTTTAGAAAGTTTCCTAATTTGGAAAATTTCCGGATTTGAGTTGCATTGTCTAGAATTAATTAAGTGTCAGTTCATTGTAGTTTAAATCCATCGCATTCATCTTGTGAGTCGTAAAACCATAGCGGGCAAGTTGGGTAGAATTTGGTTCGATTCTTTAGTTGCATGCCCATGAGAAGAGGTAGAGGTTTTGGACTTCAACCAATCATGAATAACGAGCAGTTATCTGAGCAACTTGCTTAATTGATACAAAAGATAACCGCTTTAGAAACGAGCCAAAGATGTGAGTTCGCTCGCATAGACAACCAAATCGCCACCATCATGACTAAGGTCAAGCAATTAGAGGCATCCCAAAGGGAGAACCCCACTGTTGGGGACGATGCGCAATCTCAAGCGGGAGGAATCGTTGAAGAACGCGCTCCCACACGTGGAGATAATGGTGGTAGAGATCGTGGAATGGGTCGTGGTGTGGGAGACACAAGCCACATGATTACCCAGACCGCTACGATCCAGATGAGCGTGCGATGAAGAATGTGAGGGTAGAAGCCCCAAGTTTTGATGGGCATTTGGATCCCAAGGCATTCCTTGATTGGTTAGCTGACATGGATCACTATTTTAAGTGGTATGACATGTTAGAAAACGTCGAGTGCGATTTGCTAAGATGAAGCTTGTGGGCCAGGCCAAATTATTTTGGACTAACACCGAGCGTAGGATTGATAGAATTGGAAGAGCCCCTGTCACACATTGGAATGAGATGAAGGAGAAGTATCTCTCTCTCTCTCATACAGATAGAAGCTCCTTGACCAATGACAATCCTTGCGCCAAGGGTCAATGTCTGTCGCTGACTACATCGCTAAGTTTGAGGAATATATGATGCGATGCGACATCCAAGAGGACCCTCTAGTAACGCTATCGCGTTTCAAGACGGGCCTTTGAACGGATCTTCAGCGCGAGCTTTTGACTCGGCCCATAATAGACTTTTGGATGAAGCGTACCAAGTTGTGCAAGAGTTGGAACAATATCTGATGGCTCCTGTCATTTGACGCTTTGAGTCCCGAGACTCTAATGCTAGATCTGGATCCCAGGGAACTCGACCTAACATTGGTAGTCAACCTAGGGCACAGGCAACTGTTCCGCCTAAGCTTAGGGATGAGAAGGGCAAAGGTGTCCTTAGTGCCGGCCCTAGTGGGGGTAGTCAAGTGAGGTGTTATGAGTGTGGGAATATCGGTCACATGTTCGATCAATGTCCCACGAAGAACCGTGGAAAAGCCTTAGTTATAGGCGAGTCTCGCGAGGGTGTAGATGACCAGGGTGATTATGAAGTAGAAGAATATCACCCTGAAGGAGGTCTTACTGATGAAGATGAAGTAGGGCAATGAAGCAATGCTTGCAGTAGTCAGGCATGTGCTATCTTAGTCTAGGAGTAGTGTCGATTGACATTGAAACACTATCTTCTACACTCTCGCCAAGTGTGGAGAAAAAAATTACAGGGTGATAGTGGACAGTGGAAGTTGTCAAAATGTGATTTCTGCTAACACCTTGTTCCGGTTGAAATTGAAATCCACACCTCATCCTGACCCATACAAAGTTTCTTGGGCTGACAAAACATCCATTCCCGTCACCCATCAATGCTTAGTTCCCATTGAGTTCGGGTCATACAAGGAGTCCCCTGTGGTGTGATGTGATACTTATGGATGTTGGACATATTATCCTAGGTAAACCGTGGCTATTCGACAATGATGCCATGATCTTTGGCCGTTCGAATGCGTGTACCTTCATGCATAACGGTAAGAAGATCAAACTTAATCCTATGCCACCAGAGGACACATCAGGGAAAAAGAAGGGTGAGAAAGCGAGTGAGCCTAAGGAAGTAGGGAAATCTAAACCTAAGTCTCTTCATATAATCAATGCGAGAGAGTTCGAGAAAGAGACTAAGGAGGATTCCATGGTGTATGCCCTTGTGGCAAGAGAGATTACACCCGAGGTTCCATCAGAGTTATCCTATGAGGTAACATCGGTTTTGAAGGAATATAGCGATGTGTTCTTTGATGATTTATAGAATGAGTTGCCACCTATGTGGGACATCAGCATGCCATTGATCTCGTCCCGGGGTCGACTTTGCCTGAACCTTCCTCACTACAGGATGAACCCTGCAGAGCATGCAAAATTGAGAAGACAGATTGATGAGCTTCTGCAAAGGGTTTTATCCCGGACAGCATGAGCCCGTGCATCGTACCCGCATTGTTGACGCAAAAAAAAGACGGTACGTGGCACATGTGTGTGGATATCCGTGCCATAAACAAAATTACCGTCAAGTACATGTTTCCTATACCTAGACTTGATGATATGCTTGACATGATGGCCAGGTCCATCATTTTCTCCAAAATTGATCTCAAGAGTAGATATAACCAAATCCGCATACGCCTAGGAGACTGAATGGAAAACAACATTCAAAACAAAAGATGGGTTGTATGAGTGGATGGTCATGCTCTTCGGCTTGACTAATGCGCCCAGTACTTTTATGCGGGTGATGACACAAGTCTTGAGGCCATTTATGGAAAAATTCCTAGCGGTTTACTTCGATGACATTCTTATTTATAGTACCACTAATGAATCACACCTTGAACATCTGATGTAGGTCTATAGCGTCCTTATTAGCTGAAAAGTTGTACTTTAATCTTAAGAAGTGCGCGTTCATATCTAGTCAAGTCGTGTTCTTAGGATTTATAGCGTCATCAGAAGGAATGCGCGCCCTTGAAAAGATCAGGACCATAGTTGAGTGGCCAGAACCGAAGAACATTCACGAGTTGTGAAGCTTTCACGGCTTAGCAACTTTTTATCGTAGGTTCATTAAGGGATTTAGCACGATCATGGCTCCCATTACTGAATGCATGAAAAAGGGAGACTTCGTGTGGTCGAAAGCCGCAGTCAAGCCTTTTAAGGAAATTAAGGGCAAAATGGTAGAAGCTCCTGTTATGCGTCTACCTGACTTTTCTAAAGTATTTGAGATGGCGTGTGATGCGTCAGGTGTTGGTATAGGTGGAGTGTTAAGCCAGGAGGGCCATCCAGTAGCCTATTTCAGTGAGAAAACTGAATGAGGCAAAGCATAAGTAGTCTACTTATGATAGGGAATTCCATGCGGCAGTGCAATCCCTGAGACATTGACGTCACTATCTCCTACCGCTAGAATTCGTCTTGTTTTCAGACCATAAGGCCTTGAGATATTTACATTCTCAGAAGAAGTTCAACCTAAGGCATGCTAAGTAGGTAACGTTTCTTCAGGAATATTCGTTCGTCCTGAAATATAAGGCCGGGTTCGAAAACAAACCAGCAGATGCCCTTAGCAGAAGAGTGACGTTGCTCAACTCCTTTAGTGTGGAGGTAGTCGGATTCGAGCAACTAAAGGATGAGTATCCCATATGTCCTGATTTTGGGAATACTTATGCGTTGCTCTCTAGTGACCAGCGTAGCACGGGTGATTATGTTCTTAAAGATGTCTTCCTTTTCAAAGGAGGCCGACTTTGTATCCCTCGTATGTCCCTTCGTGAATTCCTTGTCTGGGAGCTTCATTAAGGAGGGATAGCTGGCCACTTTGGTCGAGACAAGACCATTGCCCTCGTTGAGAATCGTTTTTATTGGCCAAGTCTCAAGCGAGACGTAGCTAAAATTTTAGGGCAGTGTCGTATATGTCAGCTGGCAAAGCAACGAAAGCAAAATACTGGGCTATATATATAAGCCACTGCCAGTGCCACATGCTCCGTGATAGGACATTAGTATGGATTTCGTGCTGGGACTTCCCAAGACGATAAAAAAACACGATTCTATCTTTGTCAGTGGTGGATCGCTTCTCTAAAATGGCGCATTTTCTCCTATATTCGAAAACGTCGGATATGTCCCATATCGCTCGAGTCTTTTTTGATGGTGTGGTGCGTCTCCATGGTTTGCCTAAGACCATAATGTCTGACCGTGATGTCAGATTTACTAGTTACTTTTAGAAGACACTATGACATATGATGGGTACTCGTTTACAATTTTCTACTGCATACCACCCTCAAATAGATGGACAAACTGAGGTGGTAAATCGAAGTCTGGGGAATCTATTACGTTGTCTAGTGGGTGAGCATGTTAAGACTTGGGACTTAATTCTACCTATCGCTGAATTTGCTTATAATGGGTCAGTTAATAGATCAACAAGGATGGGCCCTTTTGAAATTGTCATGTGGTTACAAACCTAGAATGCCCATAGATCTTTTACCCATGTCTGTCACCCAAAGATCTTCAGAGTCGGCCGATGCATTTGCACGACACATCCATGAGTTGCATACACATATTAGACAACGGATTAATAAAAGCAATGATAGTTACAAATTTTCAGCTAACTCTTATCGTAGATCACAAAATTTTCAAGAAGGGGACTATGTAATGGTGGTGTACTAAGGCCAGAGCGGTTCTCACAGGGTACTGCTAAGAAGTTACAAGTGCGTAGTCCTAGACCATTCAAAATATTGTAAAGAATTGGGTCCAACGCGTATCAGATTGACCTTCCACTTGAAATGGGCATTAATCCAACATTTAATGTGGAAGATCTAGTTCGTTTCCCTAATCTTACCATTGATTCCTCTTCCCTTTCATGGCCATATTCTGAGTTTGCTTCACAACCGACTCCACCACTTCCCCACCTATTATTCGTAAGGAAGAAATCGAGGAAATTGTGGATGAAGAGAGTTTCCATGAGAGATGGAGGTTTCTAGAGGTACCTTGTCAAGTGGAAGAATAAACCACTGTTAGAATCCACGTGGTTGACTGAAGTGGAATGCAGAACATTGATTCGGATTTGCTAGAGCGCCACAAGAGCTTTAACTCGTCGGAGTCGAGTTTTTCTCACCCGAGGGGAGTTGATGAGGAGTGAGGACACAAGACCCTTCAAAGTCTATCAACGAAGAAAGCGCGTGCCACAAGCATCTTCTTTGTGGCTAGGCGACCATTGAGGAGTATTGAAGACCCTACACATGTGGTTTGACGCATAAAAGACCCCACATTGGGAAGACGTGTGTAGGATGGAGGAAGACCCGACTGGAAGTCATCGGGCGCCCTGACCGTTGGTCATCAGGCGCCCAGTAATTCACCTAAACTGAAGAAAAGCTTGCTGGATAGTTTTCACTGTCATCGGGCGACCAAAATTCAGGAACTTGGTGTCCTTACTCTTTGGACATTTTTGGCCTTCATCGGGCGCCCGACTAAGTGGTCATTGGGTGTTCGACCACCTGCGTGGACTATTTTTTTTTGCTTAGTTTTTTACTTAAGTATTGAGGGTGTTTTAGTCTTTTACTTATTTCTTAGTGTCTATTTAAGTGGGTTAAGCTCTAAACACGAATTTTAACTATTAATTAATGAAAGAAAACCTTTGTGGTGCTTCCTTCCTCTCTCTCCCTCTCTTAGAGCTTCATCTTCTTCTCCAATCCTCTTCTTCTCTTTTCTTCTTATGCCCCTCCAACATTCCTCGAAGGTAAGTTTCTTCTTCCTTCTCTCTCTATCTCCATTATCCCCAATCTTCGAATCCTAAATTTGAGAGTTAATCCAAAATCCCAATTTCTCAGATTTTCAAATCCCTAATCCGAGAAAATCCTTTGATCTCTCGGACTAGTGATTCACATTGGATATTTGAGTATGACCATGCAAGATCGGGAGGTTTCATCCCTTGCCGGATCCAACCTATGCATTATTTGAATTTCTTACTTCATGGTTGTGATGATGGCCCGCTCCATTGCATGTCTCTTTGTGATTTTCTTAGTTCATGATGATAGATGCTAATTTTTTTTTTTATTATTGTCTTTTATTTCGCTGGATTATATGTGTTCATGAGCATGCATCATAATTAGGGCATCCTGCATCACGTGAACTGGGATTTTATGGAAAAGGCTTATGAACATGTGAATTGGGATTTCTTGTTGTATTCTTTTTAGGGAATGGGATTTGACAGTCATATAGATCAAATGGATCACTGACTATAATTTTTTGATCTTGACTTCATATAGATCAAATGGATCACTTACTATAATTTTTTGATCTATGGATCAATGGATGTATTTCGTAAGCTTTGTTCTCAATCCTGGTTAATGGTTCGCTGATTGGCTTCTTTCCTCGTTGAAAGGCCTTTCAACAAGAGACCCGCTTTCGGCCTTCCTTTTCTCTATAATTATGGAGAGTTTGGGCCTTCTTTTGGAGAGGGCCTCTAATTTCGTTCTCTTGAAAGGTTTCTAAGTGGGTTTGCCTGAATTATCTATTTGTCATTTCCAATTTGTGGATGATGCTCTTATGATATGTGACGCCTCTTGGGATCAAGCAAAAACTCTTAAAGGTGTCATCCTTTGCCTCGAAGTAGTGTTAGATCTGAAAGGAAAATTGTGCTGGTTGGAGTTGTTGCAAATGAGGAGGTCCAAGCTTTGGTGGATTAGATGGTGCATAGCAAATTGAGCCTCTTGATCAAAGACCCAGGTCTCCCGCTTTGTGGAAATCTCATAGCGGCCTCCTTTTGGTTTCCCATTATTGAGAGAATTGAGAAAGGATTGGTAGGTTGGGAAAGATTCTACTTTGCCTGTGTAAGAAGAATCACATGCTTATCAAAGTCCATTGTCCCTGTTCACTAAAATTTTGGTGGGATTGGCCAAAATAATTGAAAATTTATTAAGAGGTTTTCTTTTAGAAGGGACATTTGAGAGTCACAAATTCCATATAGTGCAGTAGGAGAAAATGTGAAAATTGAGAACGAAGGTGACATCTGTCGAGGTTGGATTAGGAAAAGGAAACCTAGGCCTTTCTTGGAAAATGGTGGTGGAGGTGAATGTGATGTGGCGAGAAAATTGTTGTAGGAAATAAGGCGACCTGAAGGAGGATGTTCCTAAAGATGAGGATATTCCCAAACATCCCCACTAGGAAGGGGGACTTGGAGGTTTGTAAGGTGATTAGTGCAATGGGTAGAGTTCTAATGAAGGTAGTAGGATCTTTCAACTGCTCAAATTACATACGCCAACCAGTGTACACTCTAGTCAGGTATAAGCTCGTTGTTGGTGTTCTCTACAATGGTAATACCAGACTTTTTAGGGACAACTTGGTTAGGACTCACCCATTGGCTATCCGAGATGGGCTAGATGATACCCACATCTAGTAGCTTTAACACCTTGGCTTTGACAACCTCCATCATGTTTGGATTTAACCTTCTTTGAGGTTGTCTAGTCGTTTTTGCATTCTCTTCGAGGTGTATACTGGTGAGTACAAACCGAAGATTCTATCCCTTTGAGGTCCGCTATTGTCTAACCTATGGCTCCCTATGTTCTTTGAGTAGCTCAATCAACTTGAGCTCTTGGTCTTTTCCTAGGTGAGAAGCAATGACAACCAGGAATATTTCCCCTTGACCCAAATATATATATTTAAGCTCCGATGGCAAAGGTTTTAAGGTCAAGCTTCGATGGTTTGATATTAGATGGTAGAGGCTTTGATGTGGTTGGTGGCAATCTTTCAAAATGAGGCCTCCACCGGCTAGTATCAACTACCGGTTTCTCACTACTCAATGCTTGCACAATGTCACTAATGATGGGGTCTTTGGAATCTTCAAAATGTGCTAAGCATGTCTCCAAACTTTCTAGTGGTTCAAGTTGGAGGAGCTCTTCTTCTTCAAAGAATTTAAGCATGTTTACCTTGAAGAGATCATCATCGCCATCCCTATGCCTTTTGCCCAAGTGAAACACATTCACCTCCAATGTCATGTTCCCAAAGGACTATTGCATTACCCCATTCTGGTAATTTATAATTGCGTTTGATATAACCAAGAAGGGGTGGCCTAAAATCACCGGTATTTGAGTGCTAGTATCTATAACCGGTTGTGTGTCCAAGACGATGAAATCCACTGGATAGTAGAATTTGTTGACTTGGACCAATACATCATCAACTATCCCTCTCGGCACACGGATGGGATCTATCAGCCAGTGTTTATAGTATCGATAATATCGGCCGATATTATTGATATCGTTGCTCGCCGATACATATCGGCTAAGTAATAACAAACAAACTGTCTGATTCCTTGGTATCGTGCGATATCGATAACATCGCAGTTTGTATCGATATCGCACGATATATCGGTAAGATATCGGGCTTTTTCCT
This sequence comes from Liriodendron chinense, assembly GCA_003013855.2. Taxonomy (NCBI): domain Eukaryota; kingdom Viridiplantae; phylum Streptophyta; class Magnoliopsida; order Magnoliales; family Magnoliaceae; genus Liriodendron; species Liriodendron chinense. The sequence continues at coordinate 7,955,175 of ML058446.1, forward strand.
TCACGCGATTCCAGATATCGTCGATACCTGGACGATATCGTCCAGGTATCGGTCAGAAAAGCCGGAATGTTTTTAAACTTGGTTTTTTTTTTTGTTTTTTGGAGAAAAAACTTGGGGAGGCCTATTTTTTCTCAATTTTCTCCTATTTTACTATATCAGTCAGACGCACAAGAGTCCCCCATTTTGTAGAAAAAAATGATTTTTTGTTCGATTTTCTTTTAGTTTTTCCTTCCTAAAAAAAAAAAAGCCGTTGGGCTTTCGGGCGCTCCGCCCTGAACTTCGGGCAGCGGCGTGCCGCCCCCTGCACCCCCGGCGAGCTGACCACGCAGCTCGACCCGCGTTCCGACTCTGCGTAGGGGTCATAGTTTGTTGAGCCTAATTAGCTATTTTCTAGATTTTATTGAGTTCTCATATAGATCTAGGCCATATTGGATAGCTTGCATTTTGTTAAACTAGGATAGTCAAAACTGCATTTGGAGGATACTCATTCAGTTGCATCATCCATAGGTATATTTCTCAATTCTCTTGCTTGTTTTACTTTGTCAATGCATTAGTTGTGTTTACATTAATGTCTTGTTACATTTGTATATCTTATAGAATCAATTTAAACAATAGTTGCATCAGTTCAATCAAATAGCGCATAGCTTAGGATCCTTTTACAAAGGAACTCCATTATGTGGAATTTTTTTTTTACATATTATGATTTAAATGTGTGTATTGAGGTCCATTTTAACAATCCCTGAAGTTTCATTGAAAAATTCAATCAATTTCCCAATGTTTCCCCATGTTTCCCAAAAAGTGCGATACATTCCGCGATACAGCCGATATTTCCCACCAATACGCAATATGTATCTGTATCCCAAGGGTGCGAAACGTAACGCGAAACCTGATACTGCGAACACTGCTATCAGCGAGTTGTAACGTGGTTTTGGTGGGTTTTAATTCACCAAGACCCAATTGCTTGTATATCGAGTACGGGATCAACTTTACACTTGCTCCCAAGTCTAATAATGCACGCTCAATCTAGTCATCACCAATGATACATGAGATTGTGGGACTACTAGGATCCTTAAATTTTGTAGGGGTCTTTTGGGTGAGAATGGCACTCACTTGCTCATTCAAGAAGGCTTTTTGTTGCACATTGTATTTGCATTTGGTTGTGCATAAGTCCTTTAGGAACTTGGCATAAGAAGAGATTTGTTTAATGGCATCAAGCAATGGAATGTTGATCTTGACTTGTCTGAAAATCTCTAAAATATTATGAAAGTTTGGGAGAGATTTTGGAGCAACCAATCTCGAAGGGAATTGTGCTACGGGCTTGTGAATGCGTTCTGTTTCAGTATGGGGCTAAGCTAGATCCATCCTCATTCTCAGATATCACCGGATCATTAAGCTTGTTGGCCTTCACCGGAATAGATTTATCCACTTGTTTACCACTTCTAAGAGTGGTGATGGATTTTGCTTGCTCCACATGTTGGTTGGAAAGATTAGGGATGCTTATTTCATGTGCTTGGTTAGGATTAGGCTGAGGTTGGGCATGAAAGGTCCCTTCCCTAGCATTCAAGCGTCTCTTAGTCTCATCAACTGACGTTTTTAGCTCTTGGAACATTTGCTGATTTGATTGACTAATTTGCATTTGCCTTGCATAAACGCCTTTAAAGTGTCCTCCATTAAGAATTAAGGTGGGGCTGTGTTTGGCATGGGTGGCCCTCCTTGAGAGTTAGTAGATTGCCCGTGGGGTCATTCCTCCAACTGAAATTTGAATGGTTCTTCCAAGTAGAGTTGTACGTGTTACCTACCGGTCCATGGAAAGGCCTTTGATATCCATATGCAGTGTTTGCTTGCTCTTGTAACACCTCTTGAAACGTGGGAATTGTAGGACAATCTTGCGTAGAGTGTACATTAGCAGCACAAATTCCATATACGTTCTCAATGGCTTCCGTCTTCTCACTTTAAGCTCTTTGTTCATAGAGAGGTGAAGGTTTCAGAAAGCTACCACTGGATTGGAGAATCTATTGTTTGGAATGTTGCTTCACAAAGATCTGTGCAAGGATGAGATGAACTCCTTTGGTAGGCTTATGGGAAAGTTGTGCGAGGTGCAATGTGATGCCTCGATTGAAGATAGGAAGTCTGGAAAGGGTCGACGACTGGTTTCTTCTCTTCTTAAGTCCTTTTCTTCCAACTCTTTTTGATAGTGATGGCGCCTCCTCCCCTATCTCTAGGGTGATGGAAGATTTGGGCTCCAACTAGAGTCAAATTATTTGCATGGATTTCCTTGGCCCATAAAATCCTCACTATTGATAATCTCAAAAAGAGGAACTTTGCGATGTGCAATATATGTATCATGTGCAGAGAATAATGAAGAGGGGGAACTTTCTTTCTTCACAGCAAATTTGTTGGTGTGTCGAATTTCTCCTTCGTCATTTTTTGAGTTCTCGGACCCATAATGGCTCTCTTCTAGATCTTATAGGGGGATGGGTGACAGGATCATTTCCCACTTGTCGGGAACATTTTTTGGAAGATGGTGCCTCTCAGTATAATTTGGGGGATTTGGAAAAGGATAAATTCCAGATTTTTTTTTAGGATAGGAACGTCTTCAATGGATTCAATTAAGCTGAAAGTTAGCTTATGGTTGCTAGCTGGGCTATCTCCAATGCTGAGTTCGCATGGGCTTCTCTTTCAAATCTTGTTTTGGATTTATGCTCGTCTTATAGGCCCTTACTAGGAATGGCTATTTTGGTTTCCTTGAATTGAAAGGTCCCAGATGGGTGGGGTCACATGATCTGATCTACTCAATTTTGACCTTCATAAAGCCAAAGATGGATGGTCCTCCTTCAGCAATCTACCTAACTACCACGGGACCGGAAAGGATATAATCACCACTGTGATCCTACAGTTAGGATGATCACCGGACATGATCAACAGTTTAGATCATCTAGAGACAACCTAATGGACAATCAGGTATTCCCTTGTTATTCCTCTTGACTTTCTCCTCTTTGTGGAATTACTAAGACGTGTGCCTTTACTGAGAGTATGCCTCCCCGTTTTGTAAAGGGAGGAATTGAGAGAATCAGGAGGAGTTTGGATATGATATGGCTTATCCATGAATGAAGGTATTCTCTCGTTATTCCCCTTGACTTCCTTTTTTTTTTGGCTTGGCTCTAATAATGCTTTTATTCTTGAAAAACATGAACTTGGTCTTATTTGAAAGTTAACTTAAAACGGACTTACTGATACTAGTAGATACTTTGGACTTTGATGACTCCACAGCCCAATTGTACCATTGATCTGGTCTAGACTATCTGACTGTTAATATGGTCCTAACCATCAGACAATCTGGGCCCTCAGTGTGGTCCGGATCATCAGTCTGAACAGTTTGATGTTTAATCAGGACTCTTGGATGGGCCTGACAATTCTTGGGACCCATTTGATCGTATGTGGCCGGTATTCATCATATGTCGTTCTAGTTCAAGAGTTTCTTACTAGAGTGCGTCTTGTTCAACTTTGTACTCTTTTTAGGGATGAAGATGATGTTGGCACCAGCTCCTTGAACCTCAATCTTAAGGTGTATGAAGCCATTACATGAACCAGCTAAGAGGTTACATGAACCAGCTAAGAGGAGACATATGGTGTACCCTTTAAGTGTCTGTGGAATGAATCGCAACTTAGTTCTGCAATGGTTGTGATCGTCACTTACAAATTGAATTCTAGGCAATAATGCTTTTTATGTTACAGTCTTGTTCCAGCTCTATTTAAATGTTTCATTTTGCCAATTGAAAAAACAAAGGAATCTGCTTATTCCCTTTGATAAAATGCATGAGTCTGTTTCAGGCAAGCTGTGCTCTACTGTCTCTTTGACATTGCATATTGCCAACATCGAAAGCATTCAAGTATTCTGAATATAAAACCTTGCATGCGGTTTACTATTCTCCTTTCACGAAACATAATTTGCATAGGTAGACGATTGATCTCTATCATTTGAGTATTGGAATATTAAGAGGTTGGATTTTCAGTTAGACTGGACTTGCCCACTTAGGGCCTGTTTGGACAGGTGCAGCTCCTACTGAATTGGGTAGGATAGGCTCCCATTCAATTGTTTTGACTCCTGTATGCAAAGAAAGGAATTTGAAAAGGGTGCTTTCAACATCACCCCCAGCTTAACCGGTGAGATTTCGAATAAATCAAACACTTGAAAACTTGAATTTCTATCCTCTTGAATGAAAAAGCCCAAAAGATGGGGTTTTACCCATTCTATAGACAGGTCCTTGTCCAATTGGTTGTGCTCATGAATCAATTCAAAGGCTCTTGCTACTTTCAGCAATTTCAAGTTGTTGCCCTAATCACAAGAAACTGTAGCATTGCAAGGCTGTTTCTTGGTCTCAATATATGTTTTTCACTGTTTAAGGCTTGTTTGGCTGTATCAAACTGGGGTTGATTCCTCTTTTCCAGAGGAATCATTCTGCTGTGTTTGTTGTGTGGTTGAGGGAACAGGAACTTATCTGCTGGGTTCCCTCTTTCCTGCTTTTTCACCCCAGATCATAGTTCTAAAACTTGGTGGGTCGACTCGAAACATGGCTGAGTCAACTTGGCAAGATTTCGAGCTGAGTTTGTAAGAAACTTGGTCACAAGTGTGATGCAGTCCAAACTTGACTCGTTGATAGACTTGGCATGATTTGAAGCAAGTTGATCGCTGGGTCAACTGCTGTTGGCCAGCAAGGGCAAATTGATGCCAGTGAAATTCAAACTCAAAATCTCAACTGTTCAAACACAAACCAGTAACCAGACAACAAATATTATGTTAACCTTTTTTTTTTTGAAAGATAACGAAAATTAAATAAAGAGAAAAGAAAGCTACAAAAAGAAAAAGAAAAGGTGAACTGCTGAGGTAGCGATCCAACTAAGCACCAAGAAAATTACAATTACAGCCCTGTAGGAAATCAACATTTGTGGCCCACTCTATAACTAGAAACCTCGCCATCTAAGATGTAGCCTTCGTCGATTTACTCTTACCACAAAAACATCTATTGTTCCTTTCTTCCCACACTGACCACCAGGCAGGCTAGCAAGGATATTCTCCATAAGCCGGTCTTTTGCTTTCCCAGATTGGCTCCGTGCCAAGCTTTAAGAAGATCACCCACCGATGAAGGAAATGCTCAAACTGTTTCGAACATCGACAAAATATGCTGACCAAATCCTACTAATGAAATTGCAGTGGACGAAAAGATGATCTACTGATTCCTCATTTCTCATGCAACAAAGGCATACATTGGGGATAATCATTCCCCTTTTGAGCAAGTTATCTACTGTTAAAACCTTCTTCTTGCCTACCAGCCAACCAAAAGCTGCGATCTTGGGAGGGGCTTTGTACCTCCACACCTTATCAGTCACTATCTCTTCTCTTGACCGAGGGTCCTTGCTAAGGAGATTGTAAAAAGACTTAACCGAGAATATACTAGACTTATGGTGCTTCTAGACTAAGCTGTCCAAAGAATTTGGACCCGGTTGACAAAGATGAATCTGAATGAGAAGGGCCACAAATTTTATGTTAACTTTTACTATATTTTGTATTTGAACTCTGTCAAATTATTTTAAGTATTTTTTGCGCTCCAAATATTTTTAATTTATATTAAATATCAAGTCTAGTCATCTTAAGACTCATTCGAGTCTTTGAGTTGACCCAACCTGATTGGACATCCAGTCAAGTTTCTGGGTTTTGCAGCTATGGCCCAGATAGCAATTGTGGTTTGGGTGGAGTGCATCCATTCTGCCCCCTAAAAGGTGGTTCTCCAAATGGACTCTTAGAACATTTAATGTTACTTGATATCTTTTTCCTTCTCTCTCTTTCATTCTTTCTTTTTTGTTTTTTATTTTGAGTTGTGGCTGTTCTGGTTGAAATCTGTCAACTCATTTTAATCTTCAGCTAAAGCATATTTCACTATGGCAGTGCAGAGTCTCTCAGATGGCCTACTGTTGGGAAGTATAAAGTAGATGTTGCATCATTCGAATCACTGGCACTGCCTGAGTTGCAGGTAGGCTTGCGGTTTGTAAAACTTTGAGTGACCAAAAATAATTGGTAATTAAAATTGTAGGATCCCGAGCCTTGACAAATGTATGCTTTTTCGAGTGTCCCAGTTCTAGACATGCAACGCTATTTGTTTGCTGACCAGACTGCTGATCTGATCTACTGCCATAAATAGGGGGTGCCCTGCAAGTATCCCAGATTTGAAGATTCTAACTATTTCAACATTTCACTGCTTTCTTACAAATATGCGGTTAAGATAGTTCCATCGACGGTAAACATTTAGTCGAGAAAACTGCAAATCTTGAGGGGTTGGATCTAAAAATCTGGTAAGTTTTTGGGGTATCGCCCATCCACGATGGGGTCTACTTGGATCAACTGTCTGGATCACCGAGCACGGACCTCATATGAATGGAGCAGCTAATTATATACTTACCGTGGTCTGATGTATTATCCAAAACTGGTACATATTACCCGATATGTACTGGTGTAACCCATGAACGATTCAGCTGCCTTGACTGAAGCAGCCCGATAAAGGGGTGAGATAAGACCTCGAATTGGTGGTGTGCATATTGTAACCAGAACCAATTTGCAAAGCATGATATTTACTGAGGCTAAGAACACCAGACTCCTTTTATTATTATTATTAATTGCTGAGGTGGTAGGTTCTGCACCTTATGTCTGTGAATCATGTTCTTATGTCAGATTAAAGAAGACACTGATCTCTTCATCATCGATGAAGTGGGGAAAATGGAGTTGTATAGTTCGTCGTTTTTCCCTGCTGTTTTGAAAGTTCTAGAATCCAACATCCCACTCTTGGCAACGATACCTATTCCAAAATTCGGCCGTGACATACCAGGAGGTACAGTGCCTTCTGTGTATTCATTCCAGTGTTGTGTTTTGACATTGCTTTTCTTACAGGCATTCAGTGATTTCTCTTGAAATGCTTTGATCCGAATGTGGGTCATCTTTCAATGATCCAAACCGTTACATGAGTGTCCTCACCTTGAATGGGGGATTGGCAAGAATCGGAACTCTTAGATTGAAATATTTGAACCCTTTGATCATATGAATCTTTTCCTTTGAAAATGCACAGTCAACTTAACCTTTGAATAATGAATAGGCAAAAATATTTATATATAGGAGATTTTCCAGACAACCCAAATCGATGGTGAGGCGTATCATATTAGACAGTTTCGATCATGGAAAAAGACCCCAGATCAACAGCTAAAGTTGACATGTATCTTACAGCAATACCTTAGAATGTATTTAACCAAACCTCCAAGAAAGAGAGAGACTCTTTGCAATGGCCCTGTATAGTTAACATAAAAACTGCCAAGGGGTTTGATACTACAGCCTGAGGAATAGGAATATTGTAAAGACATCCTTTGTTGGTGGTGACCTTGGCATGTCTATGTACCAATCGGTCCATTCATATGTTGGGCCCTCGCATGGATGGCATACATATAAAAAAATTGCACCTATTTGATATTCTATCCATTGGTGGCCATTAAAATGGTGGTAGAAAACAAAAGTCGTTGAGCGTCAAAGAAAAGTAATGGATAGGTTTGCCTCATAGGTTTTGTTTTTGAAACATAAGCAGTCCTATTAGGGCCCAATAGATGGATGGACCAAATTGATAATTCAACCTGCCATGTGCACCGTGCATCGTGCGGTTCGCTACCAGTGCAACATAATTATAATAATCCTTGGTATAAGAAGGTACTCATAGGAAGACTGTCTTATGCAATCCTCACTTCTTCGGTACTCATCGCCACCTCTTCGGTGTCTACTCCTATTTCCTCGACCATAAAACATCGAGGGGTTTTTAAGCTCGTAGACTAAATTTGCCTTACCCATAAGACCAATAGCAGTATCATTTTGAGGAAGAGAATCCTTGTTATAGGGTGCCATGAGACACTAGGTAACATGCTTGTATGGAACATTTCAAAACAAACTTATTGGATTACAAATCCCTTCCCCACCTAAAAAAAGAAAAAAGAAAACAAAGAAGGGGGATTCTGAAATCTTTTCTTTTTGAAAGATAGCCAACTTTATTGAAGTAGCAAAACCACCTGGTGTGCAATTGCACTTGCTAGTTAACATCCATAGAGGGTTTGATGCGGAACAAAAGCATTCAAGGTGTACCAACGAAGAAAGCGCCAACCACAAGTACCATCCTTGTGGATAGGCGACTATTGAAGCGCTGAAGACCTTTCACATGTGATTGAACACGTAGAAGACCCCACTCAGGGAAGACACGTGCGAAGGATGAAAGGAGAAAAGGCCGAATGAACTGAAGAAGATCGGGCGCCCGACCACTGCCTTCCGGCGCCCGATCGGGTGCCCGACCATAGCTTTCGCCCGAACCTCTCTGGAGGTTTTCGGACGACTTCGGGCGGGACCTCGGGCGCCCGACCGAGTGCCCGAACTTTTCCGCACTTACGTTATTTTGCGCGTTTTGCTTAGTTTTAGGGGTAGTTTAGTACTTTTATGTCTTTATTTGGTTATTTAAGAGGGCTAAAGCCCTAAATACGAATTTAACTTGGATTATTGATTAATGAAAAGCCTCTTGGAGCTTTCTTCTTCCTCTCTCTTTCTCTCATGGTGATGTTTCTTCCTTTTCTCTAATCCTCTTTTCTTTTAATTGCTTCTTATGCCCCTCTAACCTTCTTCCAGGTAAACCTATCTTTACTAATCTATTTGTTTCGATTCCTACAATCTCCAAATTCTGATTTTGATCCTAGAACCCTAATTTTTAGAATTTCAAATCCCTAATCCAAAATCTCCTGATTTTCTGGATTAGAGATTCCTTTTAACTGATTGGGTCATAGCCATGCAAGATCGGGAGGTTCCATCCCTCGCCGGATCCAACCTATGCATTATTTGAATTTCTTACTTCGTGGTTGTGATGATGGCCCGCTCCATTGCATGTCTCTTTGTGGTTTTCTTAGTTTATGATGGTTTATGTTGAATTAGGTGGGCATCCATCTTGAATTATTACCAAGCTACCATGAGATATAAACCTACTCCAAATAGCAATGCAAGGCTGTGATGGTGAAGATGTATGTTAGTTTTGAAGCAACCTGGTAGGCCCAATAAGAGAATGATGGAGAGCAAATCAAGATGGTCGGGTCATATGTGCAATGAAGACCAGTGACGGCCTTGGGTAGGAGAGAACATTGATTAGGTTTGAAGGGCCAGGAAAGCAAGGTTGGCTGAGCCACTGAGTTAATCCGTGACTGACCTGAGTTGGCCCCATTTTTTCCACATTAAGTATAAAAAGATGATGATGATGCCGGCCCCAATTAGTTGCAATAAGGCTTACATGATGATGATGATTGAGTGGAAAAAAGGTGTTAACCCAGCAAGGTTACAAAATTGATACGACTTCGATGAGTTCTTCCTAGTTTTGTCATGACTTGACTCGAAAGTCAAAAGAAACCTGGCCGACATGTTGCGTTGTTTTGCTTTGCTCTCAGTCCTAGGTAAGGGAAACGCTTGTTTACCACTCTAATATTTGTGATCTAAGCTTTACTTCCACATTGCAAATCATAGATGTAACTTGGAAACATGAACAATGTTCTCAAAAGCGATCACATAATCGCATAATGCCATCCATATGGCATATGCGATGTCACATATGTCACATGGATGGTATGCTATTGCATATCGCATGAAGTGATCGCATATGCCATTATGCGATCGCATACTTTCCATTTTTTTTTTTTAATTTTCTAAATTAAAAAAAAAAGTTATGCGATCGCTTATGTGATTGTGCGATTGCATAAGAGATCGCATGGGATCATTTATGCCATTTGACAACATTGAACATGAATCATTCACTAGCATTATAAATAAGGACATCATGACTCGCCCAAACCATTCTTTTGACCCACAGCCCAAGTCATAATTTATAGGTGGACCAAGTTGTCTGAGTCCTGAGTTTGCCAACCTTGCTTAAAAGAAGATGAGAGGAAGACCTAAAAGTATTGGGATCTGAAATTGCTTATGGGGGATACCCTATGCTACGTGCGGAAGCTTAGAGTGGAGCTTAGAACTACGACTAAGTCCTAGAGGGGGGGTGATTGGGACCTTTTTAAATCTTTTAAAAACTCTTGCTTAATTAAACTAATTAGCAATCATAAACTAATTAAAGAAAGAACACTTAACTTCCAAGCTTAAGTGGGTTCAATCACAATGACTATAAAAGATAATGCAATTAAGCAAACTAGCCTAAGCATAATGATGCAACATGTTGACCTTCTATTTAATATGCAATTATCTAGACTACAAATGGTATAACTACCTAAGAAACTAGTCTAGATAACTATGTAGACAATATGAGATTCATCATATTAAGCATATGTTTACAAGCCAAGTGCAACTACAAGATGTGTGTGAGAATCTACTTATAATGCATAGCATACATTTCATTCCAACATTCATACAATAACAAATAAAGAAGCAATGCTAGAATAGAAATAACTCAAATGACAATCTCAAACATAAGCATGTATAGTGGTTCGGTTTCTCTTCTCCACTCCCGGTTGCCGTATTCATCCCTTGAGTACACCGGATTTCACTAAGGGAGTTTAAATTAGGTTCCTCCCAACCTAGGTGTTTTAAATCGGTTCCACCCTACTGGGGAGTTTAACAAGGTTCCTCTCAACCTATGACGAAGATTTTAATAGGTTCATTTATCAACCTAGATGTTTACGTGTTCCATCCAACGCAGGAGTTTGACAAGGTTCCTCCCAACCCTTCGGTCCTACTTAAGAACCTAGCGTACACTCCCGCCGGAGGCTCCCATTGGAAACTTAATCAAGTTTGATTCCAAACTCCCACACTCAATCCTCCACCAGGAAAGAGTGCAACCGGACTCTCAACAATGACAGTTGTTGGATTGAGCCCCTTGTTTAGCGCCGCTTCGGGTTGCTTGATCTCTGCTCTCCCGTGCTTCAATCAGCTCTTCTTTACTCCTCCGATCTTGTTGTTGATGCTCTGCCAAAGCCTCAGCTACAACGATCAATCGCCTTGCATATGGTCTTCATGAGATGACCAAGGTGATGGGAGGTGGTGGTTAATTCTCTACAACTTAGTAGAATTTGGTTGCCTAGAGGAATTCTACCTAATTGGATCTCTAGAGCGGTTTAGACTAAGGATATACCTATGGTGGAGGTGTCTAAAACATCTAGAGATAAAGAGAGAACAAGTTCATCTTCAATTAAGCTTTGAATGCTCCATCATGTGATTAATCACAAGGAAGATAACTTGAATAGTTAGGATTAGAGCCTAATGGTTATGACAATGTAGGTGGCTTCTAATGCACTGAATGCTCTCTCATTAGCCATCAAACCGAGCCTATCCTTTAAAGAAAGGTGCAACGGATAGAAAACGGCTGTCAACGGCTAACTGTCGACCTGATTTCACCTCAACAGCGACTGGTCGCACGGGGTCGTCGACTAGTCGCATAGATGCGTTGACCGGTCTAATTAGGCCTGGGACTGGATGTTTGCTTGCTGTCCCAACATGTGGCCCTTGCGACCGGTCTCACCAAAGCTGGCGACTGGTCAACGACTGGTCTAATTTGGCCAGGGTTCCAGCTATGCTTGTTGACCCTATTTGGCCTCTGGCGACTGGTCGTACTCGCAAGTACGACCGATCGCCTGGTACTTGCGACCGGTCTTCAGACACATGAGTTTTGCTGTTTGTCTGGTTTGTTTACAGTAGCTTATGCAACCTCTAAGGCCTTTTTTTGGGTGATCTTTTGGACACCTAAGGTCATTCTAAGTTGACTAAAAGTTTACCTATGGGTTCATGCCATCTAGAGGTTTGGTCTTGGTTTAGGTTCAAAGGTTTTAGCTCATCAGGCATCTCTGATTTACTTGATTCTTCTTCCTTGATGCAACTGTCCTTTTATGCCTTTGGTCTTTATCTTCTTTGGGCTCAACCAACACCTAGACACATTGACCTATGTAATTGACAAATAAGGTGCACTAGTATGTCACAGAAAAGTGCACTAACGGGATCCAGGTGTCGATAAGGGATATGGAGGCTGGTTCATTGCCTGAGGATTAGGCCTTAGGAATGATTGGTGAATCAGGTTCTTAAAGCTAACCCCAAATAGCTGGTGTAAGGCTATGATGATGACGACGACGATGAAATTTAGCTATAGTCAAGTGATTTGGAGAAACTGCAATTATGTTTTACATAGAGATTTCATTTTGCCCGACTTATATCACCCAAATGTTTTTCCCTCTTCTTTTTTTCGGATCACTTCATATAATTGAAATGATAATTGATTTTTCTGCAGTCGCAAGTTGAGGAATCATCCAGGAGCAACTGTATTCACACTCAATGCAGGGAACAGAGATTCAATCAAAGAAGAGATTTACAGCCAACTGGTTAACTTACTGCAAAAGCACTAAGGTGCTTGGGTGTGCTATTTAATTGAATTGCGATCCGAGTTCAGCATAGTGGAAGCGACCAAAATGTAAGTACCTTCGTAATATTGAGGTATTACGATACAAACTGCAATTTATTTTCAATTTTGAACTTGATATTGTCATGGATACTAAGGAAGGTAATTGTAATTTGGCCATTCTACTTCATCAAACTCGCTTATTGCACTTCATTTTAGTAGTACATGCAAATGTTGCATTTTCAATTCAGTATTACACCCAAATGCAGCCTAGAGGCTTTGTGTAGTTTTGGCAAGTGGGTCATTGGTTCAGTGATCGAGACCGTTGGCCTTTTGTGTCCCTTTGCTTGAAAGACCCCTCAAACCCTCTCGATTAGACAGTCCTAATCTTTGACTAGGGCTGTAAACCAGTTGGATACGGGTTGGGTGTCGTATTATCTGAATCTGACCCGCTTAGAAGTCAGGGTAATTGGGTAAAAAAATTCATATCTGGATCTCATTTTCTTGTGTCATATACGGGAACTGGGTACCTATATACAGCCTTCTGGCCCGAGGTTTGTATTATTGTGTTTGATTTATACTTGTGGAATTCGGACCATAGCTGCCCATTTGGTGTCCGATTTTAGGACCATCTGGATTGGCATTAACGTTTGCCACATAGGCTATTTCCCTTTTTATGGCTTATAAGATCCTAATGCACCATTTCTAATGCACCCATTTTATACAAGTGCAACCTAGGATTCTAAGACCCATGGTATGATGATAATACGATGGGCCTCACTGTCGATATAATATGCGCTAGACACTTTCTAGGTTAGCTGATTTTGTCACAATTATTATTATTGTTGTTGTTGCTGCTGCTGCTGCTGCTGTTGTTATGAATGTTCTTGTTCAATATTTAATTAAAAAGTTACTAGTTTGGTAAATTACAAAAATTGCCTTCATGCGATCCAGGAGTGAATATGGATATCCAACCTGCCTAGAAGTCATAATTCAAAAATGGTAATGGCCGTTATGGAACTGTTACGCACTACGTGGCTGTAGCACCTGTACTGTAAAAAACGGCCCAAGACGGTCCTTATATGCTGATATAGTGGTTTGTTGTGGTTGTCGTCGTCGTCGTCGTCGTCTTCTTCTTCTTCTTCTTTTTAAAAGGCTGTCATGGCCGTTACAGCCTGTATCATAATATGATATTACGGTGGTAGACATCGTTATTGAATACCTTGGCCTAGAAGCCAGGCAATTGGGTAAAAAGATCCCATATCCAGAATCCAATTTTCTCAGGTTGGATATGTTAGGGGCGTGGGTCCATCCATGGTGACTGGACACAACAGATCAATGGTCTAGATTACCAAACCATGCCACCAGGCCTCACTGGAGCTGAAAACCGAGCATTCCTGCAATTCATGCAGTATGGCCCACATGAGTTTTGGATATATGTGATTTTTAGATTCCTATCCTATTGTGATCTTTAAAGTTAAAAAAGGGGAATCCGCATCCTCTGCTCAGTTTAAATGTGCCGGCGACCTCATTGGTCCATGTCAGGTTGGCGCCATGTTAAAACCGAGCAGAGGATCCGGATTCTAAAAACAGATGGACAGAGAGAGTGAATTTGTCATTGACAATCTCTTTGGGCCTCCACACAGCAATCTGCTATCTTCCTCCAACCGCAAAAGCTAAAAGTGGGCCCCACCCATTTATCATTTTTGAAGCTAGAAAGCACATGACGACATGTTGTTGGTATCATTAGCGTGGACGGATCAATATCCTTTAAATTAATAGGGGCCATCATATCTACATCAGTTGTCACTTGCAAGGCTCCCCTTTTCTCCTACCCCACTACATTAATGAAACCGCTCCTTCCATCAGTTTCCTTTATTGAGAGTATGGGCTGCTGACTCAGCTCTTGGTCATTTTAGGGCTCACAGTGATGTATGTGCCTTAATCCACACCGTCCAACTATTTTGAAAGCTCATTTTAGGGCATGATCCCAAAAATGAAGCCGACTCAAATCTTAGGTGGACCACACCTCAGGAAAGTCTTGATTGAATCCTCACCATTAAAAACTTCATGGATTCCGCTGGAATGTTTATTTGCCATCCAAGCCTGTTGATAAGGTCACAAACGCCTAGATGAAGAGACCACACAGATATAATCTTGATCCAAAGCTTTTGGCCGCCCACAAGAAGTTTTTAATAGTCACTCACCATTGTTTCCTGTACTATTGTCCATCTGGGATTTGAAACTGCTTCATTTTTTGTCTCATGCCCTAAAATGAGCATTCAATACGGATGGACGGTGTGGATGTAGTCACATACATCACAGTGGGCCCCACAGTCAGGGGTCCCACCAACCTTGGTGGATCTGGTTTCTCACCTAGATGGCAAGTGATGGTTCAGCATACAAAGGTGCCCCAAAAGTTTCGTGGGACTAAAACAATAGGACTTCTAAAAAAAACAAAGAGCACATTACAATCACGTATTCAAAGATATATTTGCTTTAATAAGTATGTGAATCTCGATGCACAGGGGTTGCATCTCCTCTATCCCCAGGGTGCAGCATCCGCGTTGATGAATATCTCCGATAAAGTACACAGTTGGATCAAAGCAACTTAGAAATGCTTTTACTGATTTGTCCACAAAGAAAAAGAAATTAGAGAGTGGCAGAGTCACAAGAGTTTCATCACTAAGGTCATGAGTTTGAGCACCCATTGTGGTGTGTGGGTGTGAATGTGTCTACGTAAAGAAAGATAAGGAGCAGCTGGCTTGCTAAGGAGGCTAGCTTTGATACATAGCACTTACTAATCGGCCACCATGAGGTGCATTAGTGTTAGGTTAGACATCTCTTTTGTTTTAGAGTTTTAATAGTTGTTGTCTTCTTAAAAATTGCTTCTAATCATCTCGATCATCCTACATTATTAAATTAGGGCTTTCTATTTTTAGTAAACTTTACTATTTTGGATAAGTTTTGGTTTAGTCGAATTAAAACTCTTAATTATTATTTCGTTTCCAATCGAAAGGCTAAGCCTTATTATTAATTTATAAAAATTTCAATTTTTCTTCTTTTTTTTTTTCTTTTGAATTTAAGAATAACGTTATAGGTTCAAGGTTATGCACACTTAGGGTAGATGGTGAACTTCCTTGTCAAACCCTTCCATGCATCAATCTCATAAATAATAATAAAAAAAAAAGACAACAACTGTTTCACAAAAGGAGCTCACATGACATAGCGCTGTGCCACAATTGTGGACACAACCTAGTGTGCATAGTTGTGAGTCGTACAAATCTCTCAATCCGATTTGTACCACACCCATCCAGTTCCAAGGCTAAGTAGTAGTAGATTGCTTCTGTTTCAACAGAGAGACCAGTGATCGAGTGCTCATATGGTGTGGTGGTGGGTGTTAAAAATAATAATAATAAAAAAAAACCTATAGTGAAAAATTTAAATATACAAGCTTTTAGGCTCTTTCCTTGTCCTATAAAGGACAAGTTCTACTTCACACAAAGAAAAAAAGGAGATGAAAGTATATAGGTCTTGTCTATGTTTCACATCACCCAACCCAAAAACAAGTCATTTAGAGCCTGAAACCGCCATTAGCTAACACGTTGGGTTTAAATAAACCCTTGCTCGGTTGTACCAGCTTTCATGATCGTTATTCTTATGGGCCATAAGGTTGGCTAAGTAGGCACTACAATACAAATTTTTGCACACTTGTGGCCCCACCATGGATGCTCAGAGAACAAACCCTTTCAGAAGATCTAAGCGGTCTTCTCTACAATGAGGGTGTGTTTGGAAGAAAAGCTTGGATTGGGAGAAAGTAATGATTATTTAGGGCCTGTTTGGATACCACCAAATAAGTTACTTTTTCTACTTACAACAGTAGATAAGTAACTTATTTGAGATGGGTAAGTTTTGTTTAAGATCAATTATAAGTAACTTTTTTACTTAAAGTTACTTAATCACTTTAGCTTAAACCAAGATAAGCTACTTGAGGCATAAGTAGCTTAAGTATGATCCAAATGACCCCTTAGTGATTACTTCAATGAAGAAAAATGGATTCTATTTTTAGGTTTTCTATTTGGACAGTAAGAAGGCAGTTTGGATCATAAGTAGCTTATCTTGATTTCTATTTATTAAATTGAAATAGTCAAGTAATTTTAAATAAAAAAGTTACTTATAATTGATCATAAATCAAACTCACTTATCTCAAATAAGTTATTTTTTTTCACATGCACTTACACACTTTGCCCACTCACACCACAATGGGTGCTTGAACCCATGACCTCATGTTGAAACACTCCAGACTCTACCATTGAGCCATAGGGTTGCAAGCATCTCAAATAAGTTACTTATCTACTGCTATAAATATGAAAAGTAATTTATTCAGTGGTATGCAAACATGCCCTAAATAAATCTTTTAGATAAGTTAAACAATGGCCATCTTATAAGGTGTGTTAGAGATTCCTACTGTTAATTCATGCTTAGTCATGCAAGGCACCCACCCTGGTAGCTGGGCAACACACCCACACGGTTAGTCACACAATGCACCCACCCACTTGGGGATTAGTGTGTCTCCTTGGCATTCGAACCTGAGACCTGCTGTTGAAACCCCTGGGCATCTTCCACCTGGTCCAGCAGGTGAGGCACTCATAAGGCATTGATTAAAGGGTTGAACTTTTAAAAGAGGATTTCTCCATCCACAGCAGTACCCATTAGATCTACGGTCTAGATCATAAAACAATAACCCTCCCATGTTATAAATCCTACAACTCCAAATGGTGAAAATCCATCCGTCCATTTGACCGATTTAGAAAATCAGAGAAAAAAAAGGCGGAAAGTTCAAAAGACAGGTAAGAGGCTCCCTTTAATAATAGCACAAGTCCGCAGCACGCTCCTTACCCCCCGCGCGCCTGAAATTCTAACGTACGCATGGTAGGTACCGTCCACCCCCTTTTGTGGGTTAACACCTGCGCCCAGTAAACAAGCTTCTTCAAGCAGTTGCGGGGCATCGCGCATTCGGCTTATTTTAGAAGGATCCAAATACAAAAATCCAAAATCTCTTTCCATTTTTTTATTTGGGCCAAATGGAGATGTCGTGCGGAGAAGCTTTACTGTTCTTGAGCTGTTCCTTCAAAGATTCTCTCATCTGATAGTTCACCACCATTTAAAAATTTTCTTGATTTTATGCACGTTAGAGATTTATGGAAATCCAGACCGTCCAAATTTCCCACCCAGTTGCGGATAGATCATAAACCCAAAATTACACCTGACCATCTGATTCTGGCTTGTAATTTGGACCGTCCCTTATTTTCTTTGATTTAT
This sequence comes from Liriodendron chinense, assembly GCA_003013855.2. Classification (NCBI taxonomy): domain Eukaryota; kingdom Viridiplantae; phylum Streptophyta; class Magnoliopsida; order Magnoliales; family Magnoliaceae; genus Liriodendron; species Liriodendron chinense. The sequence goes on from ML058446.1 coordinate 7,972,940, forward strand.
CCATTTGATATCCATCAATTGTGCGGTTAGGATTGTTTGATCACCATGATGTTAGAGATATACTATTTGATCAACAATTTGGATGGGCTGGATGGCTGTTACGAGTGCCACGTGTGAGGAGGATGAGTCACCACCATTTCGAAAATGGTTGTAAACGATCACATGAGCCTTTGTTATAAAAAAAACCGAAAATATAAAATAAAATACAATAAATAAAATTCCTTACATTGAAAATGAAAAAATTCGACCTTTCCATCTCAGCTGAATAGAGGATTTGTACATCGCCTGACCACATTAATTGGTGGTTCACTTCTCTTCGGAAATCGGAACTGATCATTTGGTGGGCCATCTCAGTCGGTCATATCTTGAAGATGGTTCTAGTTGAATGATACTAACCGTTCATTGGGTGGAGCAGCCATAGTTGGTCATATCTAGCCGTTCAGTGTGTCTTATCCATGCCATTCATCTATCTTACCAGCTCATTTAAGGACGACCCCAAAATTGAAGCATATCAAAATCTCAAGTGGATCACACCACATGAAATGGGATAATGACGTCCACCGTTTAAACCTTCCTAGGGACCACATATATGTTTATTTTTTACGAAACCTGTTCATGATATTAGAAAATCATGGATGAAGAGAAATCACAAATATCTGCTTGATCCAAAACTTATGTGGCCTCAGGAAGTTTTCAACGGTAAGTGTTCAATTCCCACCGTTTCCTGTGGTGTAGTCCACATGAGCTTTGGAAAATTTTGGGCTCATACCCAAAATGAGCCGGAAAAACGGATGGACGGTGTGGATAAGACACATACATCACGGTGGGCCCTACTGAGTTTACTCAGTACGGTACCGTGTCCACCAGCATAAGTCTCGTGTCGTCCCGCGGGGCCGTTTGCCCATTCCAACACCAGACCTGTGAACGGCAGCGATTGGACGGAGGACCAGTTCGTTTGGCCCGCGGGCTACTAAAACCAGTTTTGAGAAAAAAAAAAATGGGGACGCGGATTTCCTGCGCAAAGAAGTTCCTGCCGTGGAACCTAGGTGGGGCCCACATTAATGTTTGTGAGAAATCCACCCTGTCCATCCGTTTTGTGAGATCATTTTAGGACGTTTGACAAAAAATAAGCCGAATCCAATACTCAAGTGGGCCTAAAACGTAAGGATTGAACGTCCACAGTTGAAATATTAGGGGCCACAGAAGTTTTGCAATCAGGATAAATATTTGTGTTTTCAGTTCATCCCAGTAGTAATGACATTATGAACGGTATGGATGTCATATAAACATCACTGTGGACCCAGGGAGGTTTCAACAGTTAGAATTTCCCTACACACCTTTTCCTCTAGTACGGCCCCCTTGAGTATTGGATCCGGATCCTTTTTTTGTAGAACGACCTAAAATAAAGTCACAAAACGTATGGACGGGGTGGATTTCTCATAAACATCATTGTGGGCCCCACCTAGGTTCCCAGCGCAGGAACTTCCTGCAAAGGCTTTCTGTAGGAAATCCGCGTCCGAAAAATGGCGCTCTAAAATGCATGTTCGAAACGTTGGTTCGATTACACTCGCACGAGTGCACCTTGAAAGCACACTCGCCCAGCATGTGGAGACCAGGCACACGTGTGAGATATCACAACCAAAGGTCAATCGACTCCAATAACGTAGATTCTATATCCAGAAAATCCAGTCGTATAAGAAATCAGGTGGGGCACACTTATCACCTGTTTCTAAAATTCTCTGAAAATCTTTGTTGACGTGTCCCACTTGATGTTGATATTTGATGCATGGAATCAACGGTGAGGATTGCCTGACGAGGCGGTCCGATCTTACACACATGGGGATTGTGTCTACGTGTGTGATGCGAGTGCACTCGAGCGAGTGGAACCCGCATTTCTCTTCGTTACAAAAAAAAAAAAAAAAACAGAGGAGCTTCGCTTTTGCTATCAGCGATGGATTCTCCTTCAAAAAGCTTCTCTTTCTTTCCATTTCCAGGCTTTCAAATCCAAATTCCCTTCTTTAAATTCGTCTCATTTCCTACTCTCTGCAATCAGACGACGATCTTCTCTCATACCCGAATCCGATTCTCTCTCGCTTTTGACGTGCACTTGAAGTTCTGGACGATGCACGCCAACTGTTCGATGAAATGCGTCGATGGTAATGCTTGAATTCCGCTCTTTAACGACTCTAGTCTTCGTTTGTGTTTTTCTTTCCACGAGTTTCTTTTTGAATTTTGGGTTGAAATATGGATTGCAATTAACGTGATGATAGTCTGTAGAAAGTCAATGTTGAATTTCAATGCTTTTGAGTCCGTCTCACGAGCAAGAGAAAATCGATAGGCATGCTCTCTTCGTTTGAATTGTGTACAGATTGAAATTTGAAAGCTCAAATTCGACTCATTTGAATTGGCTGGAGGACTTGGAACTCAGGTGAGTTTCTTTGTAAGATGGGATTTGGACTCAAGAGCCTGGAGGAACCATGTTGAATTGGCTGAGTTAGTAAATGTTCAAGGCTGAAAGGATAGTTGAAGATATGTTGAGTCAACTCGAGACTTGGCTGGATAGACTCAATTGGGTTGCATTTCAGATTTTGTGACATTCGGAAATTAATGCATGGATTACTTTTGTATGATTTAAAATATTATACAACTCAGTCAAGGAATACCACGTTCATAGGATAAGCTTAGCTGAAATGAGGATGTTGAGATGGATGATCGGCATGATGAGGAAGGATAGAATTAGAAATGAATGTATTCAAGGGAACTTAGGAATTGCATCAATAGGTAATAGTAAGCAACTGCCCAATCAAGTCTTGAGTCGACCTGATCTGGGTTAGATATTGAGTCAAGTTGGGTTTTCAGGAGTCGGAAAGGAAATGAAGGTTTAACAAATCAAGGAAACACTGTTTTTTATGCTGAAAATTAACTAAATATATTAGATCTTTTTTTTTTTTTTTTGTCATTATCTTTTGGTCAGAAAGCTTGGTTGATGTTCATATTCATTCAGATAGAGTTGTTGTTTTATGCTTTTATAAGAAATATTTTTTCATCCAATAACTTGGCTTTCATTATTGATCTTGATGTATTCGTGTCGTTTCAATTTTGTTTCCTTTTAACAAACTTAAGGCCTGTTCAGCTGTGGACTGAATCTGAACCATAGCTCAACGTTCGGAGAGTCGCGGACACATCCTATCACTCTTGTATAACAATAATGAAATGGAGTGGTTTTTCAGTGGTGCCTAAACACAACCTTATCTCCTGAGTCCTGACTCGAAATATATTCTATTGAATGGCTAGATTTAGTTTGTTCTTGATCATTTGATTATGTATTGAACCTGTTGAATTTTGTCATTTTCCTTAACTTTCCGTTGGATGGCCACCATTTGGATGATTAACATTGTCCAATTAGTGTGACTTGCAGACCACGAATGGGTCCGTGATGTGGTCAGCCATGATTAATGTAAGATGCGCACTGTTTGTATTGCCAATCAGCCATCCCTGTTGGATCGATGGCGGCAAATGCACAATTTCATAGGTTTTGTAGCTGCTACCTAGGGTAAGAGTTTGATCCTCATCTTTAGAATTATCATTAATTCCTTCATTCATTTAGGATGAAATTACTTCATTCTTATGGCCTAGTTTTTCTGATTATTGTGGAGTTTTGTAAATCTGTTTTTCAAGAAGTGGTAATGTCAAATTTTTTTTTTTTTTACATTTTTTCTACTGCTTTCTTAATTAGCAAGTTGAACTCTTTGTTGTGGCTTTTCAGGTCATATGCTAAGTGTTTGACCGTGTTTATATCGATGACAAACAATCTTCTTGGACTTCCATGGGACAAAATGTAAGACCTACACTTCTTTCAGGAAGATCTGTCTGGCTAAATGGGAGGTATATCACATCTCTTTGAATCCAATCAGGCTACTACGTCTCAGAAAATGCTCGCACATAAGAGACATTCTGATGGTGAGGATTCTTATTTCTAAAAAGATAATAACAAACTTGAGATTGAGATCAAGTTTTCTTTTGTAGCAGCTAAGATCTAAAAATCATAATGATGAGTTGTGGGTCCAGGTCACTTGATCCCAGCTTTACCAAAATCATGATGCTGTTTTCCCGATTTCGTAATCAAATGAATGTTTTACGTCTATTGTTTTACATTTGAATGTTAACTTAACCTGAAAACTGAAATAGCAGTATGTTGACTCTATACAGGCTTGGAAACTCCTCGAAATAGCTTGGAACTACCTATAGAAGCATCAAGCTATCATGCCATTCACGATAACGTACCGGTAATCTATTGTTTTGCCTGTTGTACTAAAACTTGACACTTTTTCTTCTTTAAGTTGCCTTTCCCTGGTGGCAATGTCCTCAAGTGTATTACTCTGAGAGCCATATTTCAATCTTCCTACTTATCTATTCAATAAGAAGATATTTTGCGTTCTCAGATTAAGCTTAATGTTCTTTATAGTTTAAGTGGAATCTTCCTTTCAAACTGCATGAAAATTGTAAGGGCCTGTTTGGTTAGCGGTAAATGCATGTAAATTAGTGGTTAAAAAGTAATGATGATTTACTTGGTATTTGCTGATGTTGACAGGTATGGTTCTTGAAAAGAGACTTGATTGTGTCAATATTATCTGTGGGCCCCACCATGATCTGTGTTTCATCCACGCCGTCCATTCATTTTGTCATATCATTTTAGGGCATGAATCAAAAGATGAGGCAGGCAGATCCAACACTTCTGTAGCCCCTAAGAAGGACTCAATGGTAGGCGTTCAATCCGCATTGTTTTTTGCGGTGTGATCCACTTGTGCTTTGGATCTGCTTCTTCTTTGGGATCTCGACCTAAAATGACCTGAAAAGAAAAATGGATGGTGTGGATATAACATATACATCATGGTGGGCCCACCTATTACAAGGTTGAATTTTGCTCATTTTTCGAAGTGAAATTCTTCTTTTAACCAAACAGTGTGCACCCGTTATAATTGCTTATTTACCACTGTCTACATGCATTTACAACTAACCAAACAGGCCCTAAGATCTGCTAATGATTTTGTTACTAGACAGCACTTTCAGCCAATGTGATTTGGTTTAGTCAGTTCTCTCAGTTTTCTTGTATGGAAAGTTATTGATGAGAGGATAATCCCCTAGCCCTATTACGGAATTTTACTTCTGATATTTCATGCTTCTTGTTGTGTTGTGTTCAGTTCAATGCGGTCAAGAATCATAGGCAAATAGAAACAAGAAAGAAAAAAGATTGCACCAAGAAAACAATGCTTTTGACTTCTCCTCACTGATGAGCCAAAGTGCAAAGATCAATAGAAATTCAATTGGCAAAGCTGTCGTTCTTCTCCATACATCTTATTATAAGCAAAACTCTTACCTGAACTATTGATCCAACCAAAATCACTTTTAATCCTGCACACTAATCTTTTACTAAGAAGAAAATTCTTTACTACAAGCAATCTAACATCGTATCGTAATAAGCAAAACTAAAAGAAACCCTAATCTAACTTCTTTCTTGAACCATTCATCCAACCAAATCTACCCACTCTTAATACTAGGCACTAATCTTTTACTAAGAAAATTTATTATTTTTCATTACTAATTTTTAGGATTTGATTTTGAGGTTGAAAATGATAGAATCTCAAGACAATTGTAAAAATATCTATTATAGATCTCAAAGTGATGTCAAAATGAGCTAAAGATCACCTAATACAGACATGTAAATGCAAAGTTTCGCCTCTTGGAAGTTGACTGTTTCAGAGCCCCACAAGATTGAAGATTTGGACCTCTTTTCTTGTTGATTTCTCTCCACAACTTCAATTCTCTCTTGATTCTTGATCTCCAGGCTGTGCAATGCCCCCCTCGCTGTACTCATGTTCTTAATTTAGAAGGCATATCTTGCATCACATTGTAATAATTTCAAATGTTTGAAGGAAAAAAAATGAACTAAGATCACCTAATACAGACATATTGATGAGGACGCAAGACCTTTTAAAGTCTACCAACGAAGAAAGCGCCCACCACAAGCATCTTCCTTGTGGCTAGGCGACTATTGAGGGGCATTGAAGACCCTGTACACGTGATTTAACACATTGAAGACCCTACATTGGGAGGACACATGTGTAGGAGGTTTTTGGACGTTTTCGGGCGCTCGAGCGCCCAAACTTTTGCGCAATTTGTTTTAAGTTCCATTTTTGCTTAATTTTTAAGGGTATTTTGGTATTTTCATGTTTTCTTATTAGTTATTTAAGAGGGCCTAGCCCTAAAAACGAGATTAGTTGATTATTATTAATGAAAACCTCTTTGGTGGCCTCTCTCTTCTCTCTCTCCCATGGAGCTTCATCCTCTTCCTTGATCTCTTTCTTCTCTTTTCTTCTTGTGCTCCTCCAACTTCTTCTAGGTAATTTATCTTTCTTCCCCTACATTCTAAACCTTGGTTTTCTTAATTCCCCATGATCAAAATCTGAGAATTAATCGCAAACCTAATTCTCCAGATTTTCCAAATCCCTAATTTGTGAAACCTTTCGATTCCTCGGGCTAGTGATCCCCATTGATCGATTGGGTTAAGACCATGCAAGATCGGGAGGTTCCATCCCTCACCGGATCCAACCATAGCAATAATTGAATCTCATACTTCATGGTTGTGATGAATGGCCTGCTCCATTGCATGCCTCCTTGTGATTTTCTCAGTTCATGATGATTGATGTTAGATTTTATATTATTATTGTCTTTTATTTCCACTGGATTATATGAGTTCATGAGCATGCATCATAATTAGGGCATCCTACGTCAAATTTGGTATCAGAGACAGGTTTTGCATGGTTATGTTTAGATCGAGTTACTAAATTAGGGTTTTTATTTTTAGGTCTGTTTTAGGAAATTTCTAGATTTAGGAAGTTTCCTTAATTTGGAGAATTTTTAGATTTAGAAAGTTTCCAATTTTAGAAACTTTCCAATTTTGGAAAGTTTCTTAATTTGGAAAATTTTCAGATTTGAGTCGCATCATCTAGAATTAATTAGTGTCAGTTCATTGTAGTTTAAATTCATCGCATTTATATTGTGAGTCACCCAGTCCGTAGAGTCTCCCCGTAGTGAATGGAGTATAGACGTTTGAGATATTCAGGGCCATTAAGTGTTGTCGTGTGGCCTTCGAGACCTATTTTAAAGCCGAACTCCGATGAGTTGGCCTATTTTAATGGTCACATGGACCCACAAACATTCCTTGATTGGCTTGAAGACTTGGACTATTTTTTTTATTAGTATGATATGTCGAATAGCTGTCGAGTGAGGTTTGCCAAGTGGAAATTGGAGGGCTAAGCCAAGTCGTTTTGGACAGATTTGGAGCGAAGAATTGAGCGGATAGGTAGGGCCCTGATCTCACAATGGGACGAGATGTTGCCCCACCTTCTCATCCAGAAAGAAAGCCCATATGGCCACCACCTCCTTGTAAAGTGGTCCAACTCGTCATTAAGGAAATCTCGGCTTTTGAACAAGTTGAGGAGTGTTTAACACCAATTATATTTCCTTTGAAGCAAGATAATACCTTGGTGAATGGCCAGTTGGAAGAATCCAACCAGGTTATTTATGAAGTGGAAGAGTATGTGCCTAACGTTAGTAATGAGGAAATGGAAGAAATTGAGGCATCACTCGTCATCTATGATGATGCAGAAGTGTGTGCTAGTGATGAAAAGGTCGAAGAGTTTGAGACCGCACCACTTCCAGGTGTCATGCGTGATTTGATTGATGCAGTCTCCCAATCTACGTCTCTTACCGTGGTAAACACAAATGAAATTGAAGAAGAGACTATTGAGGATATGATGGTAGACACCCACATGACTTGTGATATCCCACCAGATGATTTATTGGATAAATTTTTACCCAAATGGGACATGCAACATATAATCGATCTTGTCCCTGAATCAATCCTGTCAAGCTTTCCTCCATACTAGGCGAACCCCGTAGAAAATACAGAAATGCAGCGTCAATTTGATAAACTTCTCGGGGAAGAATTCAGTAAGGAAAGTTTGAGTTGGAGTTTTGTTCTGTGTGTCATGCTTGCCCTTTTCACTTCCAAGAAAAATGGCATATGGCGCACATGTGGGCAGATCCTGGCCGTCCACAAAGCTTCAGTGAAGTGTCAAGCCATCATGCGACGTATTCACGTCATGGTGGATATGATGGTCAGAGTCCCTATCCCGCATCTTGATGACATTTTGGACATAATGGCTGATGCTAAGATCTGCTCAAGACTTGGTATTAATAGCGTGTGTTCTTAAGTATTGGGGTACCTGAACATCATCCTTGTTTATAATACTTATATTGAGAAATTATGTGTCACCCATGAGAAGTGTCCTTTTGTTTCAGTTTTTCAAGTTCTAGATCATAGGGTTGTTTATTTTCATAGGATTGTTTATTTCGAGTCCATTGACTTTTTCAGCGCGTCTTTAGTTTCACCCATGTCCGTCACCCAAAGGTCTTCAGAGTCAGCTGATGCATTTACACGACACATCCGTGATTTGCATACACATATTAGATAGCGGATTAATCAAAGCAATGATAATTATAAGTTTTTAGCTGATAATCATCGTAGATCACAAGATTTTCAGGAAGGAGATTGTAATGGTGAGGATAAGGCCAAACGATTCTCACAGGGTTCCGCTAAGAAATTACAAGCGCGTAGTGCTGGACCATTGAAGATATTGCAGAAAATTGGGTCCAACGCGTACCGGATCGACCTTCCACCTGAAATGGGCATTAATCCAACGTTTAATGTGGAGGATCTAGTCCGTTCCCCTAATCCTACCATTGATCCCTTGTCCCTTTCATGGCCTTTCTCTGAGTTTTCTTCGCAACCTACTCTACCACTTCCTCCACCCATTATTCGTAAAGAAGAGATTAAGGAAATCATGGATGAAGAGATCGTTTCTACGAGAGACGGAGGTTTATAAAGATACCTTGTCAAATGGAAGAACAACACCGTTAGAATCTACGTGCTTGACTGAAGAATAGTTGCAGAGCGTTGATCCAGACTTGCTTAGAGCGTCACATGAGCTTTAACTCGTCGGGGTCGAGTTTTTCTCACCCGAGGGGAGTTGATGAGGACACAAGACCTTTTAAAGTCTACCAACGAAAAAAGCGCCCACCACAGGCATCTTCCTTGTGGCTAGGTGACTATTGAGGAGCATTGAAGACCCTACACACGTGATTTAACACATTGAAGACCCCACATTGGGAGGACACATGTGTAGGAGGTTTTTGGACGTCTTTGGTGCATCCGAGTGCCCTGAACTTTTGCGCAATTTGTTTTAAGTCCCGTTTTTACTTAATTTTTAAGGGTATTTCTCTTTCTTCTCTTTTCTTCTTGTGCCCCTCCAACTTCTTCTAGGTAATTTATCTTTCTTCTCCTACATTCTAAACGTTGGTTTTCTTAATTCCCCATTGATCAAAATCTGAGAATTAATCCCAAACCTAATTCTCCAGATTTTCCAAATCCCTAATCCGAGAAACCGTTCGATTCCTCGGGCTAGTGATCCCCATTGATCGATTGGGTTAAGACCATGCAAGATCGGGCGGTTCCATCTCTCGCCGGATCCAACCATAGCAATAATTGAATCTCATACTTCATGATTGTGATGAATGGCTTGCTCCATTGCATGCCTCCTTGTGATTTTCTTAGTTCATGATGATTGATGCTAGATTTTATATTATTATTGTCTTTTATTTCCGCTGGATTATATGAGTTCATGAGCATGCATCATAATTAGGGCATCCTATGTCACATATGAATGCAAAGTTACGATTCTCTCTTGATTCTTGACCTCCAGGCTGTCCAATGCAACCCCCCCCCCCCCCCCCCCCCCCCCCGCTCTTGTACTCAGTGTTCTTAATTTAGAAGGCACATCTTGCACCACATTGTAATGATTTCAAATGTTTGAAGAAAAAAAAAAATGAGCTAAGATCACCTAATACAGACATATGAATGCAAAGTTTCGCCTCTTGGAAGTCGACTGTTTCAGAGCCCCACAAGATTGAAGATTTGGACCTTTTTTCTCGTTGATTTTTCTCCACAACTTCAATTCTCTCTTGATTCTTGACCTCCAAGCTGTCCATCGCGCCCCTTGCTGTACTCGTATTCTTAATTTAGAAGGCATAGTAACTTGGGTTGCATCACATTGTATGGAGGAAAAGGAAAAAAGAAAAAAAAAAAAAAAAAAAGGTGTTCTGTAACTTTTTTATTTCAAATGTTTGAAGACAACATAATGCTGAAAGCGTAATGCTTCATGTCCTATTGCCAAATGGTACAAACTTTTCCTGATGTTAGTCTTCAATCAATAACCAAAATTGAACAATAATGAGGAGATATTGTCACAACTCACAAGCTATTTATGAAATACATCTAAACCTTTCTTGTCAATCGTTCTTACACTTTTCTCCTTCCATGTGTTTCATGTCAATTTGTTTTCAAACGGCAGTGACAGCCACTTCTTTACTTTTCTTGGGGGGATGAATGCCTGTGTCCAAAATGTCATTTCATTCTTTAGTAATATGGCTCCTGATGCTATCTAATCGCTCTGAACAGAGCATTATTCTGCAACACAGGTTCACTCTTCTCCACTGGCATCATGTGAATGTTCCTATATATAGTATTTATTGATTTCTTGAGCGTATGAAAACATACTGAAAAATGTTATCTGCTTTCAATTTTCAGTATTCATATCAAGTGAAGCAGAACACCTCCAAAAGGAATATTTGTCCAAGTGGAACCTCTGTGAAGAAGCTGATCGATGAAGAGATATCCAAACCAAAAAAGAACAGACGCAATGTACCAAGCGTCGTCGCCCGTCTGATGGGGATGGATATGTTACCAATAGAGAAAATACCCCCAATCCAAATGGAGGAAAGAAAGAAGGAAGATGCCAGGAACAGTGTACTGAGAAAGGAAAAGGCTGGAAATGGTCCAACTCACTCTATCCCACTCAGCCCAAAACCTGTCAAGCAAGCAAAGAAATATTTATTCCCTCGCATTAACAAACGGGATCCTGAACATCCAAAGTTGTCTAAACAACAGCATCGGAAACATCCGCAAGAGGAGCAACTACAGAAATTCAAGAAAGAGTTTGAAGCATGGCAAGCATCCAAGGTTTGGCAACGTTCTAAGCATGCTGAAATGCACGGGAATCTAAGACAATGGGAAGATTGCCAAACCCTTGCACAGGAAAATCTCAATATGGAAAAGATGGCACGTTATGCTAATGATGTGAGAAACTCAGCACAGAGTTTACCTGGAGAACTCGAGGATTATACTCTACCATCTGCAATGGAAACAAGCACCCGACAAATGGGTGGTTTACGACATCATGGATATAGGAGTAAGCCATTCCAACTCAATGAAAAGGAAGCTTTGATGTTAAGCAACAGAACCAATACTAGTGGCTTCGAGCAGTTCCCTCAAATGCATTGTGATAATAAATGCAGCAGATCTTCTGTACCCACAAGGATAGTGGTGTTGAAGCCTGGCCTTGAAAGAAGCTCTGACAGAGAAGAGTCTTGGCCTGGCTCATCAGAGATAATAGAAGAGGAAGGTAGTATTGAAAATTTTCTTGAGGAGGTTAAGGAAAGACTCAGGTTAGAAATACAAGGGAACACTAGAAAACATAATTCAGTGCGAGGGGGTGAATTTGAGACTCCTTTCAGTGAAAGGCCGACGGGCCCAAAAGAAATTGCTCAACATATAGCAAAACATGTCAGAGAAAGTGTTACTAAGGACCTTGAAACAAATTTGCCGCAATCGGAATCAACCCGATCGTACATAAATTCAGTTCAGTTCAATGAACTGGGTTCCCTTGAATTCATCAACAGAGATACGAGGAAATTGTTATCAGAGAGGCTGAGGAATGTCCTAAGAAATGAAGCAGATGCGGGCATTCACACAGTCATCAGTGGCAACTCAATAACTTCTATGTTAGACAGAGAACAGGGTAGTCTACAGCCGATGGAAAATGTTTCAAAGAACGGGAAAAAGGTGGGCCAGTGGGAATACATGAAAGACGAGCATGGAACAAAGGTTAGATCTTCCAGACATGACCAGAAGAAAGATGGAGCTTTTGATACTGGAGAAGCATCACCAAGGAACCTTACCAGATCTTTGTCAGCTCCAGTATCAGGAACAGCTTTAGGGAGGCTTCTTTTAGAGGAGCCGCACGTCTTATCAGGTGCTCACATCAGAAGGAAGCATGAAGCCACCGAAAATGTTTCAGTGGAAGTGACGAAAATAAAAAAAGAGAGGTCTAATTTCAGAGGAAAAGTTTCAAATTTGCGACATAGTTTTAATCTGAGACGTAGATTCTTTGGCAAGAAGATCCAATCAGTGGAAGAAACAGGTGTGAGAGAATCCGAATCCATGAAGTCTTCCATGACCTACACCAACGGTTGTGATGAATTTGGGCTGTGCACAGGCAAGACTTCTACTTAAATTGATTTCTTCTGTTCCGCATTTGAACTTGTATAGTAATTGACTGAATTGGGTTCCTCTTATTCTTTTTTTGATGTGTTTTGTCTTGTATGGCATCAGGAGAACTCGACTGAGGTGCCACCAAGCCCTGCATCAGTGTGCACCAGCCCTCATGAGGATTTCTTTAGGCCAAGAGGCCATCCAAGTCCAGTCTCCCCGTTGGATACACCTTTTATTGAAGATCACCCTGTGCCACAGGCTTTCAAAGAGATCAGCTCTAACCTTCAAGGTAGGAACAGTTTGTTAATCCACTCATATCTTAATAATTCACCACCACAACCAGCAGCAGCATCATACCCATGTCCTGACTTTATGTGCGTGCACTTTTTTGTTGTTGCTCGTGACAATGATATGATGATGATGATGTGTATAACACGTGCATATGGTCAGGCTTAAGCCAATAGCACCAAAGCCGGTGCTAGTTGAAACTCTGACCTTTCATTCTTTGATCAATGTGGGAACCACCTAGGGCTGCAACTTGGGTTTGGGTCAATCTGAACCCGATTGAGCAAACTGAGTTCAGTTCTGGTTCGGTCGGGTTGTCAAGGTCCTTGGGTCAGATTAGGGTTGGAAAACCTCAAGCCAATTTGAAATTGGGTCGAGCAAAAATTCATGTTGGGTTAGGTTGGCTTGGGAACAAACATATGCATTTGGGTTGGTTGGGTCGAGCATAAAGAACTTCGGGTTGGGCACCTTGGGTTGGGATTCGTGTCGGGTTGGCTTGTAGGTTGTGTCCCCTTGAGGTTGGGTTGGGCTCGGGGTTGACCCTCAACCCAACCCAACCCAACCCGTCTGAGTTGCACTCCTATAACCACCATCTGTTAGATTGGTAGGTTAGCACATGATTGGTTGTTAGTGTCACAACAGACACCGTCATGATGACCATTTGATCAGTCCACTGTATCATGATATTTTATTATACTTAGAGAAGTATCTGAAAGATCTATTCAGGTTGAAGCTGTGTGAATAAAATACTAAAAACCGGGTTGGGAAGTTATTAGTGTCAGTTAGAGATCATAAAAACAATTCAAACAGTATACCTGGCCTCTGTGTGTGAGTTTAGACTGTTCTTTTCACTGGGTCCGACTCTAGATGGAGCACAACCTGAAAATTGCATTTGTCAGATGTTCTGAGCATTGGATTGGAGGAATTTTGACCTTTTACTGTATGCTTGCTAGTTAACCACCAATCAGATGGTTAGGATCATAAGACTAATTGTATTCTGAGCCGTGCCCATCCATAGACCTTCTGGATGAATGAAGCAGATCTTGCTCGGGTCTGCCGCATTAACAGTTTCAGATTTAAGGGCACTAGTTTTGACTTTCAAGAATGCCAAAGTATAACCGACTTTTCCAAGAACACCACAGTATAACCACAACAAAACCAAAGTATAACTGGCTAAGATTTTCTTCCATTAGTTCTGTATGCTAGATATTTGTTAGACATGCTTCTGCTCTCCCACTTCTTCTGCTGCATATCATTGTTAGATTTGTTTCAGGAGGCTTGTATCTAACTCATTCTTACTGCTTACCATCCTACAGAGCTCAGGAGGCAGTTGAACCGACTACTACAGTGTGATGATCCTGAAGAAGCGCTGGTCGAAGACGATCAGTTGGAGCCTGAAGAGGTTGACTCAGAAGGACAAGCGCATGTTTACATCAGAGATGTCCTTGTCGTTTCTGGTTTGTATGATGGGTCCTCTCTACTCACAAATCCAATCAACAGCCGGGTGTTTGAGGAAGTCGAAGAAGCTTCCAGAAGACGTGCCAAGGAGGGCAAAGGAGCTGTCAAGGATGGTGGTGAGAGCAATGTAGGTCACAAATTGTTGTTTGATCTGTTGAATGAGTCCCTATCAGTTATATCAAGACCTATAACTAGGTCTAGATTCATGAGAGGAGTTTTGGGTCCGTCCATGGCAGTGCCACATGGGAAGACATTGGTCGACGATGTATGGAAGATGGTCTGCATCTATCTGCATCCTCCATCTGATAGCTGCCATTCAATTGATAGCATGGTGGCATTCGATCTAGACACGACCCATTGGTCGTCGATGATGAATGATGAAATCGAAATGATAGGCAGTGAGTTGGAGTGGATGATTGTAAAGGAATTGATGGAGGAAACAATGTGGGATTTGTGTCACTCATGGTGTGTGGATTACTGTAGTTATTTGTAGGGGAGCTTGTAATTTGTCAGGGTTTAAGGCATGCTGCAATGGATGTATGTGGATAACTGAAAGTGATGTACATTTCAGGGGTTGGGATTGCCACATTTGATGTGGCTGTTGAAAGTTATGTACACATGGATGTATGGGAAATACAGTGTACAATAAGATTTGCCACCGTCTTGTCGGATTTGTACACACGGATATCTGTTTTTTTTTTTTGGGGGGGGGGGGGGGGGGGGGGGGTAGCTGGGATGGATTTATTGGTGTGCATATGTATGCTCATGGTGTTGTTTTATGATGTTGGATTTGTAACTTTATTGGGTTGTTAAGTCCTGAGATTGAGCAAGGATGATGATTAACAAAAAATCTTTTACCATAAAACTCCAAGCTGGGCCCTGTGAGAGAACTGATTTTACTCATAACAGCTACCTCATACGACGAACACATGACTTATCAACTCACAATTGTTAAGTACCATAGTTTTAGTACTTGTTGGATCGACTCGAAACTCAGCTGAGTCAACTCAACTGGGTAAGATTTTGAGCCGAGTCAACTTGATTCAACGAGATTTTCAGCCAAGTCGCAGGGAAACAAGGTCTTGGGTCTGACTCGATCCTGACTTGAAACGACTCATTGAGTGGACTCAGCAACTCAGTTGACTAGACACAACTTGGGGTGACTCATACCAAGTGAACTGGCTATTAGTATTGTGTGTCCTGGAAAGCTAAATGTTTTATGGTTGACATCTGCTATTTTATTTATGTAAGGATATTAATTTGCATCTAAATAGTTTGTGCATGAAATTAATGAAACGTGTGGAACTTTCATGGTTAAAGGCGAGGGTTTCCTTCTATTGTCTTAGTGATAGTTATATTTCATGACTCTCGGTACTCTAAATTCCATGATTATAGTAGTGGTAGTAGGCAGTCCATAAAAGATTTGACCGAGCCATTGTATGTGTAGGAACCGTCGAAAGAGTTGGGATAGGTCTCTATCATCGAGTTATCTGTGCCTCAACTCTACTGTGCATGGTAGTGCAAGGCATAGCAGAGCACTTTGCATTGGAGGGCAGCACTGGGTCTCTAGTTTGGGGTGCCCATCATGCCTACCAGATTGATTTGATCATTTAGGGGGCGTTTGGATCATAAGTTACTTAAAGATAAGCTACTTATGCTTTAAGTATCTTATCTTGATTTTTACTTATTAACTTTAAATAAAGAAGCTACTTAAAAAATTGATCATAAATCAAACTTATCTCAAATAAGTTACTTATCTACTGCTGTAAGCAGAAAAAGTAACTCATTTGGTTGGTACAAACAGGCCCTTACCGACCTTGACCGATCCTTTAACCTAAGGTTGTCTTCGGGGACTACTTGGCCCTAGTGTTTTGGACTTTGACTCATTCTCAAGGCTATATTGGTAGCTAACATATAGGTGTGCTAGCCCATATGCTTCAATAAGGGCCCATTTGGATACCAACAAATAAGTTACTTTTCTACATACTGTAGATAAGTAACTTATTTTAGATAAGTTTGGTTTATGATTAGTTATAAGTAACTTTTTTTTACTTAAAACTACTTAATCACTTCAGTTAATTCTTTTAGCTTTTCTACTTTTCATAAGTTGTTGAGGAAAGGCATCAGAAAAGACAAAAGAGAGGAGTTGCTGAAAAGTATGTTGTTTGCCAAACATACTTAATCTACTTAAATAAGTAGAAACCAAGACAAGCCACTTCAAGCATAAGTAGCGTTAAGTAACTTATGATCTAAAAGCCCCCTTAAGGGATTCTCTTGGCAATCTAGGATACTCAATAGTAGACTAAGCCTAATGTGTGAACCGTCCATTAAGTGATTTTTAAGTTGGCCAGTGCATTTTTGAATGTTTAAGATGTTTAATGGCCTGATTTTAACCATTGATCTTTTTATTTTAACTATTAAAATGTCTTGATCATACCTGATGATCAGTCTCTTAAACTGGCAGGAATGGTGGCCACGGCGAGTGGAGAGATCTGATGAATTTAGGTGCATGGATAAGGCAGGCTTTCAGAATTTTAGGTAATGAGGCATACCAAACTGCAGGGGTGAGGAACAAAGATGGGGACAGGAAATCCCAGATAACTGATTCACTGAAGTGGACGTGCAAGATTGGTCATGTTTGGGAGTTTTAAAGCCTCTCTAATTCAATTTGAAACATGACCAGCATTATGGTAGTCTCCGCTCTCAAGTTGCGTAGGCCCTACGGTGATGTCTATGAAATCTAGTCCGTCCATCGCATGAATTCCTTGTATTTTCCTAAAGGCCCAAAATCAGACCAATCGATCAGCGATTCAAAACCACAGGGGAATATGGGACATCTGGTGTTTGGACAGAGCCTTAAAGAGGCCCAAAAGTCAGGCCGGAGCTACAAGGGAAATAAGAACTTCTCAGGTTTGGCTAAAGGCCCAAAAATCAGGCTTTGGTGTTGCCACACCATAGGAAAATGGCTGGGATGGGATACCCACCCTTCATTACGCTGGGGCCCATCCTGAGTGATGGCATTACTCGACCTGGGATGAAAGGTTAATCTCTTTTATTCAGTTATTCTGTTAAATCAATTATTTGTTATTAGAGTAAATAGCAACAACCATTTCATCCAAAATGCATTTTTTTAATAGATTTACATTTTTCATTAATAGAAATTATTTAATAATTTTTATTTTCTAATGGATTTATATATTTCTTTAATAGAAATTGTTTTGATGGTAAATAAGAGCTCTACATCCTTGAATTCTAGCTTATACTAAAGTTTATATAAATTGTTTATACAGTGTTTTGATCTATGATTTCAATTCTTTTATGTTTCGACAATAAGTCATAAATACGAAATAAACAAATGTTTCCACAACTCTGCTACCTGGTCAATTCCTTTTAGGGTTGTCAATGGGCCAGCTCCTATCTTAGCCTGCTTTGGGTTGAAATCAATGTTGGCTTTGGGTTGAAATCAATGTTGGCGAATCATAAGTAATTGCTTAGGTTGATGCCTTTTTTTTTAATTATAAAATGAAAAAAAAAAATCATAAAAATTCAAAAAAGAAAAAGAAAAGAAGAAAAACTATGTCTAATTACTATAAGTGATCGGATTGGATCTTTTTTACCTATTTCATTGTAATTTGATTATTAGATCATTTGGTATTATTAAAAATTATAAATAGAGAAATTTTATTGATAACTTAAATCTTGATGAATTGATGTATATATAATATACTACAATGTAAGTTACAAGTACCACTCTTTTACAAATAACTAATAAGTTACAACCTTGGGAAGCATGCGCATATGACAACTTAGACATGAGCAGGCATATATAACCTAACGGCCTAGCCTGGGCCTAAAAGTGATGCCTATTTATGAAGTGGGCTGCTTGTTAAGGCCCGTCTAACCAACCTATTTATAATTTTCAAGGCTATCATTTAAAAGTTCCACCTATTTTTTTAATTTTTAAATATACTTTTTAAAATACTAAATTAAATCATTTATTAATAGAAATTAATATTCTCTTAAATAACTCTAAAAACTCGAATAATAATAATTAACATTTTCTTTTATATCATTTATTCTTATCAATAATGGTGTTGCCATGGCCAACTCTTTTTTCATTGGCCCACTTCTTATTCATGTGAGTTGAGAGTGGATTCGGTGGTTCTCCGGTAGATCAATGATTGTAGGCCCATTTTCATGTGTGTGTTTTATATCTATGCCTTCCATCTGTTTTACCAATTCATTTTAGTGCATGAGATCAAAGATGAAAGATGAAAGAAATCCAAATCTCAATCTCATGTGGATAAGAAATAGTAGTGATTGAATCCCCACCATTAATAACTTCCTAAGGCCCGACCGTAATGTTTTTCTACGATCCAACCGGTTGATAATGTCACAGGGACCTAAATGAAAGAAAAACACCAATACAGCTTGATCTAAAACTTTTGTGGCCTCAAGAAGATTTTACTGGTAGGCATTCCCTCACCACAACTTCCTATGATGTGGTGTCCACTTGAGATTTGGATATAAACCTTCTTGGGAAGGGAAGGTTGTGATATTTGTATGTCATCCCAACCGTTCATAAGGTTACTCCCACCAAGAGCAACAAAAAACATATAAACATCAACCTGATCCAATCAGGAGTTGAGACCAACGGATGTCAATTAATTTCAACAGTATAGCTTGTTTGGTGAGTTGAAAATCCTCACAGCTTCTCCTCTCCTGCTTGCTGCACCCAAGACCAACATTTGATATACCAGAATTTAATAAATACGCAAGAAATCCAGACCGTTCAATAATTTTGTGGGACACAAAAACCATCAAATGGGCCCATTAGATGAAATGCACTAATTTATTAAGGTCCATATCAACCGTACATATGAAACATCTGTGACACCATAGCATATCTCCTCCACACATAACCATGAGCTATTAGGTACTTTTATTACATAGATTAGGACTATATATAGATAGGAGTGTAGGACCACCAAAAGCTAAGGTACGTAAATACATACAAGATTTTCATACTCTATTCATGAGGCACATGTTGCGCACGTGCAACCTTCTCCACACTTGCAAAAGGCTTTTCCAGTCTCCAAACTCTCCGTCGAGCACTTGCATGGGTTGCAACTGCAGTGGCTCCCACACTTGCAGTACGTGTGGTCCCCCATACCACCGGTGGTGCACCTGCCACGTCACACATCTCACCACCTCAGCTTTCCATATATGATCATGTGGTCCCCAGTTCTCGAGTTTGGACATGTGGGGTCCACATGTCCAAACTCCCAGTATACATATCCAGGCCACCCCATCTGATGAACGGTTCAGATCTTGTACACACTAAAATGAGACGTCACCGGATGGAGATGTATGCATGGGAGCTGGCCTACAGGTATTGGATACTTGGATATATTCAGACGGCTGTATGTGAACTTTCAGTACAGCTGTTTCTTTCCCGCCACGTGCCTCATGTTAATAGGTTGGTCCACATGCCTGAGCCCACAAATAGGTGGGCCCATTGATACACGTACCGAGAAATAGACGGCCAGAAAGATTCAAACGAACGGTCTATATTCAACCATCATGATCCACTCGGCAATGAGTGGGGCAGCCTGTTCTCAGTAAGCTCAGGCCCTCCTATGAATATCCATGATCCGGCAAACACGTGCCCTGTTGGGATACGTGCGGAGCATGTGCTTGTACACGTGGGATAGGAGAAGTATTGGGGTTTTGCGAGGGAAGGTGGGAGAGGTGCGTCTTGCACACGAGCCACCGGCAACATGTCCAACGTACAAAATCAAAGGTAGGAAACGATTGTACGTATGAGGAAAATGGACGGTTGGGGAGAAACAAAATATATCACACGATGCATGGCCTGAATCTCACAGGTGTATCACATCCACCCGTGATTCACCTCTCCCATCTCTCTCATAGCTCGAATTGCATGAGAAGCATTGAAAAAAAATGAAAATGAGACACCTCTCCCATCTCTCTCATAGCTCGAATTGCATGAGAAGCATTGAAAAAAAATGAAAATGAGACACTCGATCGCCTGGTGACCTCAAGACGATGAGTTCCGGTGGTGCTAAGACTTGGCGAGATTCAATTAGGCCATATGCAGTTATGAGAGAGGAAGATCATTGAGGGGATTGAATACATGCTTTACATGGCCCCCATCTCTCACAGCAGCACATGACCCTAATCAAATCCCGCCATGTCTCAACACCATCGAGCTACATGGTGTTGATGTCATCATGCAATTTGCGTCCAAGAAAAGGACGTCGATTG
Source organism: Liriodendron chinense (assembly GCA_003013855.2). NCBI lineage: Eukaryota > Viridiplantae > Streptophyta > Magnoliopsida > Magnoliales > Magnoliaceae > Liriodendron > Liriodendron chinense. The sequence goes on from ML058446.1 coordinate 7,993,422, forward strand.
GATACCTACCCCGACTTGGATCGGACTCCGTTCGTTATTGACATGGTGAGATTTGATTGGACCAGCATGCTACTATCAAAGTTGAACCTAACATGCTTTGTGTCCGCCAATCTCTAAAAGCGGCATGCAATCCAATCAAATTCCACCCACTGGAAGGAATTCAGTCCAAGTCAGTGTAGCACCCAATCCGCATCCCCCAAAACCTCTTCAAGAAGAGCCATCGAACCAACCCTGCATCCTTGCAAGCATTCCCACCCGGGCATGGTGAAGGACAACCGCACGTTTCATTGCAACTAACCCTGCTTCCTGTATCAGCCATCTTCTCTCTGTGTGAATGAAGTGTTTTCTGCTGTATCCGCCTCTTTAATAGTGGTGGGGCCATCTTCTCATCTCACGTGAAGCGTCCTGAGATTGCCACGTATTGACACTTGGACGGCTCTTATCGTCATGCAGAACACGTGGCGAGAACGTTGCATGCACTTCGCCACGTACATGGGGTCGCCAGAGCAGTAGGACCCACCTAGACGGTATATGTGGTGGGAGCGAATTAGGTGTTACCCAGGGAACAGCTTAGTGGGTGTTACCCATACTGTGGGGCCCACATGGATGATATTTTGTGTATCCATGCCGTCCATCCGTTTCTCCAGCCCATTTGAGAGTTGGGTTCCAAACATTATGCAGACTCAAATCTCAGGTGGACCATACCACTGGAAACAGTGGTGATTGATTTCCCCACCATTAAAACTTCCAAAGAACCCATCGTGACATTTTAGTAATTTTATTTGAAATCCAACCTTTTGATAATTTCAAGAAGATCTGGATGAAGAGAAAATATAAATATCAGATTGATCCAAAACTTTTGTGGCCCACAGGAGGTTTCTATGATCATTCGTAACTGTTTCTAGTGGTATGGTCCACTTGAGATTTATTTCTTCTTAGGTTTAGGGATAACGTCCTGAAATGAGATGAAAAAACAGATGGACGGCGTGGATATAAAACAAAATACATCAAGATGGGCCCCACACGGTTAGGGTAACACCCACTAAGCCGTTCCCGGGGTAACAGACTAACAGCTAATCCGCTCTCAACTGGCCTGCAGCGGAACTCTGCAACCCTAATCTCGGTGGGACCCAGTATGATGTATTATTAATATCCACACCGTCCATAAGTTTCTCCAACTGATATTAAATTATTACATCAAATATAAGGAAGATCCAAAACTCAGGTGGACCACACCATAGGAAACAGAGAGGGAAAATATGCCCACCGTTGAGACCTTTCTAGAGCCCACCGTGATGTTTATATGCCATCCAAGCCGTTCATAAAGTAACTCCAACCTGGAATAAGGGAAAATACAAATATCATCTTAATCCAAAACTTCTGTGGCCATAGAGAAGTTTTCAATGGTGGTAGTTGAATCTGACCGTTTTTCTACGACGTGGTTGGCTTGATCTTAGTATTTGCCTAATTTTTGGGATAATGTTTCAAAATGATTTGATGAAACGGATGGACGGATTTGATATAACATAAAGGGGTGGGCCCTTACAGATCTTAGGGCTGCAAGCAATCCCCTGCTATCAGCAAGCCAGGTACGTCAATGAGCGACTTCACACAAATCCACTTCGTCCATCTGTTTGAAAGACCACAATAGGGCAGCATTATAAAATTAAGAAAGATCCAGTGCTCAGGTGGGCCACACCAATGAAACAGTGGGAACGGAAATGTCCACCGTTGAAACCTTCCTGTAGCTGACCATGATGTTTATATACCATCCAAACCGTTCATAGAGTTATCACCACTCAGATAAACGGTTAGCCACAAATATTATCCTGATACAAAACTTCTGCCACCCCAGACGTTCAATCCCCACTGTTTCGTGTGGTAGGCCCACCTGAGTTTTGGATCTGCCTGATTTTTTATAATCCTGTCCTATTCCTGGTCTTGTAAAACAGATGGACGGAGAGGATTTGTCACGGAGGGGCATCTCTGTGGCCCCCACAGAGCCCCGGGTACACGAGAGATTTGCTAAGCCCACACGCGTTTACAAAACTGCTAACGTACACGCCGCTGCATGTGCCAGCCTGGCACATTGGAACGAGATCTACTTCCGTTCATAAGATGAGTACCATTATTTAGATGCTCTTGCCCAGAAATTCGGACGGTCCAATCCTCAGGTGGGCCACAGTTTAAATTGGGTACTACCCCACCAGGACCTAGCCAGAGAAGACGGAAGATTTTTTCAGGGGCTCTATGGGGCCCACCGTGATATATGTATTTTATCCAAGCTGTCCATTCACGGAAGATCACGGTGGGCCCCACATAGCCCCTGACAGGACCGTCCAGTCTCTAGCTAGGTCCTGGTGGGGTTAGTAACCAATCCCAGCCCTTGTTGATTGGATGGACCAATGGGCCCAGACACGTAGCCCAGATTTCGAGCTGGGTTCTCACCTCTGGCCAAACGTAGGGGCCCAGGCACTAGCCCTCCATGGTCAGGTCACTTGGGGCGGGCCATTCATCCTGTTGGGCCCTGTCTAACCAATACCGGGCCTAATTTCAAGCCCGGTCTGGCCCTCTGGACAATTTTAGGGGCCAGCATAATTCTAAATCTCAGTAGCTCGACTCGGAACTCAACTAAGTCAACTCGACTCAGCTGACTGTTGGACTCAGTTGCGCTGTAGCATAAGTCTTATATAACTTTTAGGGGTCGTTTGGCACCATTGAAAATCCAAGATTTTTAGGGTTGTTAGAATTGAAATTTGAAGTTTTTAAAGTTAGGGTTGTTTGGCACCCTTGAAAATCCAAGATTTCAGTTCCATGGTAGGTTGAAAATCTTGGATTTTTCACCTTTTCAATTCCAAGGGACCCTGCAAAATCCTGAATTTTAAAACTGATTTATTGCTCCAGTGGTACATGGTTTCACCTTAAGTCGGTTATGCTCCCCACTGAGGCGTGTGTGACATCCACACCAACCATCAGATGCATCGCCTGACATTTAGGGCAAAGATAAAAAATAAGTCCCATCAATAATTCAGGTGGGCCACACAGTCAAGAATAATGTAGAGGGGGATGCCCACAGTCCAAATTGTTTTCCTAGGTGTGACCCACCTAAATCACGGATGGGCTTATTTTGGACCTGGCCCTAATTTAAGGTGTCACTTGCAATGGTGGGAATAATGAGCCCTGTTAAATCCTAAGGGTTATTTTAACATGAGTCAATGCATCAAATAGATTTGACAAAAGTAAAAAATGACCTAAACCTTTGTTAAACAGTCTCCCTACCATACTTCGTGGGGCAAACAGGCAAAGGGGAGAAGTCAGAGTGGACTACTTGTATTAAGGGCCTATTTTGAATTAAATGGTATGAAATTACATTAGATGAAATTAACATATTATTGCACAAATAATTATACATTGAGAAATGCCAAAATACCATCCAATCCACGGTTTGGGATCAAATTCTTCCTTTGAAAAAAGAAAAAAACACATTGCATTAAGTGAAATCTATGTTTAGTGGACCTTGGAATTGTAATCAAAAGACTAAATTTTAAAACTGATGTTGATGGCCTATATGCACATGCAAATCAATTTTCACATGTAAAGGGCACATATGGATGGATGGAGTGGATAAAACGCATACATCAATTCAACGCCCACAAATGCAGTGGGTCTCGAAATCCACTAGAAATCACATGGTACCGATATCTACTGTTGAGACTAGATATGATACATGGATTAATCCAATCCTCCCCATCATTTCCAAACACAAGGATGAATTTTTTTATTTTTATTTTTTGTTAGTCATGCAACGTACCCACACAGTTAGTCACATGATGCACCCACCTACCAGTGGGGTTAGTGTGTCTCCTAGGCATTTCGAACTCGAGATCTGCTGTTGAAACGCCTAGGTATCTTCCAGCTGGACTCGCAAGCGAGACACCTAGGCATCTTCCAATTGGACAGCTGGTAAAACCAGCTGGGGTGGAATTTGCAATAGACTAAATGCAATTCCATTCCACTTAATCCCACACTCCAAACAAACCCTAGAGAATTAAAAACACATGACTAAATTATTATTTTTTTTTTTGGGGGGGGGGGGGATCTTCTCACAGCTAATAAACACCCACATTTCCAGTTCTTAAATTCTTAAATTATCCTTAATTTGTTTGAAATGTCTTCCATTACCATTTTAATATTAAACCGTTGTCCATGCTGTGCTGTCTCACGTTCATGGATGACACTTAGACTAACATAGAGACGTCTCAAAACTTCCAAAGAAAACAAGTGTCATGTGATTCACCGAGAGCATGGCTATAAAATTTCCAAGAAAGAGGTTTGGTGGCCTCACCCCTACTCACAGACACCTGACCAATGTGCAAGTGGGCCCAAACCGTGTAGATGATTTGTGCAAAAGAAGAGCTTATAGCTATCCCGTAGGCAGCACACGTAGGAGAAATGATGGACAGTTTGATTTTTTGGCAGCATCACGTGTAGTGTATCCTACCAATGCATGGTTCAAATGTCATACACATGCTGGATCGGGACTTTAGGCATTGTGTTTGGGTCCTTTTCGGTGATCCAAACCGTTCATATGATGGGCCTCACGTGAACAGGGAATACCCGAAAAAACCTCTTTGATTGAAATATTTCATTTTTTTTATTATTCAAAATTCAAGGAAGCTATCCATGTTGGTAGGAAAGGAGTCGATCATTAAAATATTCTTTTCTAGAGTTTCTATAATTTTTATTTTTATTTTTATGCCTCTATAATCCAATTACTCAAGAGGGCCATGTAGTCAGGAACGATGTAGAGGGGGACGCCCATCGTCCAAATCGTTTTCCTAGGTGTGAGCTTATCTTTTTGGCCCTTGCCCTAATTTAAGGTGTGCTTGCACTAGGTAGGAATAATGAGCCCTGTAAAATCTTAAAGGTTATCTTAACATGAGTCAATGCAACAAATGCATCAAATAAATTTGACAATAGTAAAAAATGACTCTTCTTACCATACTTCGTGTGGATATACGTAAAGGAGAGAAGTCAAAGTAGACTACTTGAATTAAGGGCCTACTTTAAACGTGAGATTAAATTATATGAAATTACATTAGATGAAATTAGCATATTATTGCACAATAATTATATGTCAGAAAATGCCATGATATTTAGACCGTCCAATCCCAGGTTTCGAATCAAATTCCTCCTTTCGGCCAAAAAAACAAAAAAAAAAAAACATTATATTAAGTGAAATCTATGTTAGGTGGACTACGAAATTGTAATCAAAAGACCAAGTTTTAAAACTGATGTCAATGGCCTATATGCACATGCAAATCAATTCTCACGTGTGAATGGCACATATGAATGGATAAAGTGGATAAAACACATACATCAATGCAAGGCCCACAAATGCAGTGGATTTCAAAATCCATTAGAAATCCCACGGCATGTGTATCTACTATTGAGACTATATGATATGATACTTAGATTAATCAAATCCTCTCTATCATTTTCAAATGTAGGGGTGGATTTCTTTTTTTTTTTTGTTAGTCATGCAACGCACTTACACAAGTTGTTGGGCAACACACCCGCAAGGTTAGTCACACAATGCACCCACCCATTGGTAGGGTTAGTGTCTCTCCTTGGCATTTTGGGCTTGAGATCTGTTGTTGAAACGCCTAGGCGTTTTCCAGTGGGCTAGCAGGCGAGACACCCAGGCGTCTTCCAGAGCTAGACCATTGGGGGGGAATTTGCATTGGACTAAATGCAATTCCATCCCACATAATCCCACGCTCCAAACGGCCATAAAGAATTAAAAATACATGACTAAAATTAAAGGGGAAAATCTCCTGACAGCTAATAAACACCTGGTTCTTAAAATATCATTTGTTTGAAAAGTCCTCCATGACCATTTTAATATTAAATCGTTGCATGGATGACACTTTGACTAACATAGAGACGTCTCAAAATTTCCAAAGAAAACAAGTGTCATGCTGAGCTTAGCATGTGATTCACGATGAGTATGGCTATGAAATTTCCAAGTTTGGTGGGCCCCACCCCTACTCGCAGACATCTGACCGGTATGCAAGTGGGCCCAAACTGTGTAGATGATTTGTGCAAAAGAAGAGCTTAGAGCTATCCCGTAGGCAGAACACGTAGGAAAAATGATGGACGGTTTATTTTTTGACAGCATCACGTATAGTGTATCCTACCGATGCATGGTTCAAATGTCGTATACATGCTGAATCGGGATTTTAGGCATTGTGTTTGGGTCTTTTTCAGTGATCCAAACCGTTCATATGATTGGCCTGACGTGAACAGGGAATACCCAAAAAACCTCTTTGATTGAAATATTTCATTCTTTCCATTATTCAAAATTCAAGGAAACTATCTATGTTGGTAGGAAAGGAGTTGATCATTAAAATATTCTTATCTAGAGTTTCTGGTTTTTTTTTTTCCATCGGCAATCCATACCAAGGCCCATTACATAAACGGTTTAGATCATTTAAAAACAATCCCAGATCCAAAAAACTGAAGTACTGACGTATACCATAGCTGTAGGTCGGGATGTATTCTAGAAAAGGTACAAGGTCAACATCCGCCACATTTAAAATACTTCATTTCCCTTCTCCTACTGTCCTACCCTTGGCGATTTGCTCCATTCATACAATGCCGATTTGGATATTAAAATAGGTCCGATTAGCTAAATGGACCGGATTTGGATCTTAAAATAGGTCTAATTAGCTAAATGAACTGGATTTGGATCTTAAAATAGGTCTGATTACTTAAATGGATCGAATTTAGATTCATGAGAACATATCTGAGTACGATTAGAATCCGATTAAGATCCGGACTCATTGTCACCTTAGTGTATATGTTATCTTCAAGCTGTTCATGCTGGCCATTTTTATAGATTAATTTAGGCCATGTCTCAAAATTGAGACATGCCACTCTTAGGTCCAACATTTTTCTACTAAATTAAATATATTATATATATTTTTCAGATTTGTTATGGGGTTGGATTGATCCGCCCCTGAATCCGATGATTATATGGATTTTGGATCAGAAATGGATCTAATAATTTATAAATGGATCGGATATGGATATGGCCTTTTGGATCCGAGTTGGATCTGAATCCCATCCGTATCCGTCTATATAGATATACAAACTTGCAGCCTGATCCAGCTGTATCCGATCCAGATCCGACCCATTGAGAGCCCTACCTATTGGTCAGTGCTCTGGGCCCACCATGATGTATGTGTTTTACCCACACCATCCATCCATTTTTTCTAGATCCTTCAGGACATGAGCCTATTAGATCCAAATTTCAGGTGGACCACACCACAAGGAATAATGGTGATTGAACACCCACCTTTAAAACCTTCCTAGGGCCCACTGTAATGTTTATTTGACATCTAACCTGTTGATTAGGTTATATAGACCTGGATGAAGGAAAGACACAAATATTAGCTTGATCCAAAACTTTTATAGCCCTGGAGGAAGTTTTTAACGGTGGTTATTTAATCACCACTGTTTTCAACGGTATGGTCCACCGGAGATTTGGATCTGCCACATTTCTTGACTCATGCCCTAAAATGAGCTGGCAAAATGGATGGACGGTATGGATAAAACACATACATCATGGTGGGGCACGGCCTGGATAAAATACATGCATCATGCAGGGTCAATATGCAATCCGCTGTCCCTTTTTGGGCACTTTAGAGAGTGTTGCACGTGCCAAAAAGGAAGTGTGTGGTAGGCATGAATGCAAAAGGGGTCCATGGTGGGCCCACATGCATGTCCCTTGCCATGGAGTTTTAGTTTCTCAGAAACCACAAGCGATCAGCCAATCCCATCCATCTGATCCGTTGCCATTAAATTGACGGTGGAAAAAAAAAATTGATAATATTAACGGATGAGATTGTCTAGCATGCTTTAATTTTCAAATTTAAGCCATCCATCATGATGCCAGTATATGGGTGGACCTGATTATACGTCATCTTACTGTATCCGGTGGAAAGCCGATTAGATGTTACCCGTTACCCTTACCGTGGGGCCCACCTTGATGATGTTCTGTATATCCACGCCGTCCATCCGTTTCTCCAGACTATTTTAGGATGTACTCACAAAAATTATACAGATCCAAATCTCAAGTGTACCACACTACAGGAAACAGTGGTTGTTGAGTGCCTCACCATTAAAAATTCCGAAGGGCCCATCGTAAGGTTTTTTTAATTTTTATTTTTCATCCAACCTGTTGGTAATGTCAAAAACACCTTTATGAAGCAAAAATACAAATATCAGATTGATACAAAACTTTTATGACCTACAAAATGTTTTTAATAGTCATTCATCACTATTTCGAGTGGTATTATCCACCTGAGATTTGAATCTTCTTAAGGTTTTAGATTACATACTTAAATGACATGCAAAAACAGATGGATCCGAGTTGATATACAAATAATACATCAAGGTGAGTCCCACATGGAGTGGACTACCCTACCAGGCTAGAGCTTTGAGGGCCACCGTGATTTATAGGTTTATCCACACCGTCCATCCATTTCTCTATAATTTTAGAGTAGAATTCCAAAAATAAGGTAGATCCAAGGCTTAAGTGGACCACACAGTGGGGATTAAACTCTCACCATTAAAAACTTATTGGGAATCGAAGAAGTATTGGATCAAGCTGATATTTGTATTTTGCCTCCATCAGATGTATGTGACTTTATGAAAGTTTGGATGGCAAATAAACATCACGGTGGGCCCTAGAAAGTTTTCAATGGTGGTACATGTGGCATATATAAAATTTTAGGATTGAATTGTTGATTAGACCCATTTTGTATAAATGATCTTGACCGTCCATAATAAAGACCATTGATTGAATGGTTAATATTTGTCAAAGAGTAGTGTGGTGATTGCATGGCTGTCCACCAAATGTGCATTGGGCCAAGTGCTATGAGAAGAGGGGAACATTCTCTTCTTAAAAAAATAAAAATTCAGGAAATGAAAAAAAAAAAAAAAAATTGTCCAACCAAGCCAGCTCATGGACTCAATAACCGTAGCCTTGGTCGAGTCCACACGGGTGTGCAAGGAAGATCATGTGCATAACATCACGTGTGCCATCAACGGCAATAGATGCAATATCCAAACCATTCATTAGGTGGGTCCACCCCTATAGATATTCTCACCCAAAAGTTGAGCTAGCCAAATTACCAGGTGGGCTATACTATCAGAAGCAAGGTGGACAGGTTAAAAATTTTCAGGCAAGCTTTTCCCATGTCATACATTTGATTTGTAAAGTGTGCCCCACCTGAAAAGAGATGGAATTTGATTCTTGGGCAAGGACATCTACGTAGAGGGGAACCCTTTGATGTGAGGACCAGATCTTATGATCGTCTGCCATGTTGGCACAAGTGGTGGCATGTACATGATTTATTTTGTACACTTGTGTAAGCTCTGTAAAGATTTTCGTACACTGTGTGAGTGTAAACCCTGATAGGGCTAAGAAAAAGTTTAATCCAACGGTTAGGATTCTCTAGAGAGGAGTTTTTGTGGCACCACATTAAGGTAGTAGTAGGCCCAACAGACCAATCATCGGACTTTTCTCATCTTATAATAACTGGCTGCATGCGTATCATCCATCACACCGCTAGAGTATCAAACTTTTCTCATCATATAATAATTGTCTCGGTTGTACTGACGTTTCTTCTTTCCAGCTTCAGCAGCCTGAATTAGAGCTGGAAAACGTGCCAAAACATTGTGACAAGATTTCAAAGGTCAAGGAGGAAGAAACTTAGAGACAATTTAGTCAGGGCTCTCAGTGGAGGGGGTCAGATCCGAGATCTGATTCGCCCCGAATCTGTATAATGCGGTTCGGATCTTAAATAGGTCCGATTATTTAAATGGACCGGACTAGGATCTTAAAATAGGTCGGATTACTTAAATGGACCGGATCTGAAACCTCAAGAACGCATCCAAGTTTGATCCCAATCCGATTCAGATCCGACTCATTGTCACCTTATTGTATATGTTATATTCATGCCGGCCATCCATTTTACATATTATTTTAGGCCATATCTCAAAATTGAGACATGCCACTCTAAGGTCGACCATATCACAGTAAATAATTGAATTTGCATGATTTTGCTACCAAATTAAATATATTATATTATATATTTTTTTTAGATTTGTAATGGGGCCGATTCAGACCTAGATCCGGCCCGAATCTGATGGTTATATGGATTTTGGATTGGAAATGGATCTAACTATTTATAAATGGATCAAATATGGATATCACCTTTTGGATCTGAGTTCGATCCAAATCCGATCATAATCTGTCTACAAATATGCAGACTTGGAGCCGGATCCACTGGATTTGATCAGATCCGACCCATTGAGAACCCTAAATTTAGTACGGAAAACTCTCATCTTATCTAGTGAGAAGGAGCCACCTTTCTTTCCCACGGAAAAAGTCAAGATAAGCAAGATCATGTGGATAATAAGCAAGCACGATTAAAAGCCTAGAAAAATGCCACGTGGAAAAACTTCAATCGCTTATTTAGAAGAGCGCCATGTTCATGCGAATCATTGAACACGAGTCCCACTTTGTTTGGACAAGATATGGCCGTACGAACCTTTGGATCTTGCAATCCCCAATCAAAGAATTATAAAATATGAATGCGGAATAACGAATAAGTCGTCACCACACACGATAGAGGTAAAAACTACGGAGCCAATAAATTCACTATGTAAAGAAGATTACACAACGATTACGACATTTACATACTCGGATCCAATAAACTTCACCCTCAATAACATATTACAATTAAAGAAAATAGAAACAAAGAGATTTTACCAATGAAATTAACTTGAAGAGGATATGGACATTGCCAGTCGGGATGAACGTCATGAAGTTGGCCGTCTCTCTCTCTCTCTCTCTCTCTCTCTCTCTCTCTCTCTCTCTCTCTCTCTCTCTCTCTCGACATGTAGGAATCTATGTTCATACATAATTTCTCATCAACATATGTTTATATAGCACTTACAACCGAAATTAGAAATAAAATAGGAAACTGCGCAAAGCAATCGTGCAGCTATCAGTCGCCCGACAACGACTAAAATTGTTCAAAGAACAACTAAGAAAATCATCGGAGTTTCGGTCGCCCGAACTCCCAACTGTTGGCCACCCGATACTGTCCTGAAACAGTTTAGCGAGCAACTAACCAATCTGGAGAGTTTCGATCATCCGACCAAACTTGATCGGTCGCCCAACGACCACGGCCAATCTGCACTTCTCTCCTTACTCCAGCCACGTCATGAAGGTGACCCCCACCCACGAATTAGAGAGAGAGAGAGAGAGAGAGAGAGAGAGAGAGAGAAAAGAGAAGAAGGAGAGAATGAGTGTCATCTTGCTATTATTTCATCATCATATATCTCTAATAAGCCGAATATCATAAGGTGAGAACTCCTTTAAGATTGGGTTAATAATCTCATGTTTTGAAAGTTGATAATTCTTATATGCTTTTGTTTACATGTGTTTCTTTGTTCTCTCCTTAGTTAGCTATATATGAATGCTTTTAGATACTTTTTCCATCTCATGGTGATGAGGACATTCATTGGACTTAGAGAACTAGTAAGGAATAGAATGTTTGTTGCACATATGAGATTTGTGTAACCATCTTTAAAGGGATCACATTTCCTTCCATATTATATAAAGAATGGTTGTGATTATCTAATGGAGATTCTTATTATGTTATATTCCTTTTATATATGTGGATGGACCCTGATCTGTGTTGATGAATATCGGAACACCCGATTAAGAGGTTGCCCTAACCTGAGACGGTGCTTTTAGCTTGTCCGGTTAAGTGGCCACCCTGATCTGTGGTGGTGGTATCAAGGTCGCCCAATTAAGTGGTTGTTAAATCCATTTGCTACTATTATTATTATTATATTTACTATTATTATTATTATTCTTCAAATTGTTAAGGATCTCCATAAGACTATAGTTGAGCATGGTTGTTATGAACCTTAGTAGTACGGGCCGCCATCCTGGGATGTGATGTGTCAGTTACGACTGTTTTGATGAGTGACGAACCATGAGGAAGGATGTGGTGGTACCAAAGGTTGGTTAGACTTTAAGTGGCTTGGTGTAAACTGGTAATAATAATAAAGAATGATGAACTCATGCATGCACGTGGCTCCATGTGGGTATATGGAATTGATAATAGGCTAGAGCGTCCTACTTCTCCTATACACTGTCACGTATAGATTCGGGCTATGAGCGTCCTGTTTCTCACGTGGTCGGGCAAAATTATGGGCTTGTGTGTCCCAAAACCCCTAGCGGCATGTCTAAGGATTCCTACGCTGGGTCATGCATTATTATGCATTGCATTAAGTAAGGTAATGGATGTTTTGTTATGATTTTTATGCGATTATTATCCTAACCTTGAAGTAGTTTTTCACTATGCCGCTTTTGACGGTGTTTTTGTGGAAAATAATTTAGAACATATAGGTAACGATCCTCAGAAGCCTGAGCCTCAAGGAGACGATTATGATGGCTCGTGGGAGCAGATAGTGGAAGACGAGACCTGCATAGTCATTTATAGTTCTAGCATTTATTAAGTATTTGAATTGTAATAAGTCCCAATGAGAGGACGTAGTTATGAACATGGTGAATGATTGAATTACGGTTACATGGTTTGATGATTTAGTTTAGTTAATAAAATAATATATAAGTTTGGTTCCACCGTCCTGCTTATGGTTTTTCAAATAGTATGAAATGTGCATGTTTGTGTCAGAATTATATAAGGGGTATAACCCTCACACATTTCAAATAACCTTGGGAATTCGGCCGTCATGATGTATACGGGAGCCGAAATTTTAGGGTGTTACACGAAAGCTCGATCAAACCAAGCCAAGCCTGTCAGTTGGGCTTGAGGACTAAGTGGAGCCAAGCTCAAGCCTAGGTCGCCCGCTAACCAAACCAAGCCGAACTATGAAAAGCTCTGTTCGACTCGGCTCGTGTACACCTCTAAATATTATATAATGATTTTTTTTAATCACCTGTTTTCAATTCATAGCAAGTTTGTGACAACTTTTTTGTTATTTTTAAAGAAAAATCATTTAAGAAGCTAAAACCAATTACATTGGTTCTTAAATATGATATGCATCATTTAATATTTTATTTTCAACAAGATTTCCCGATGCATGGCAAGGAAGACGTAAAAAATTGAAAACATCCTCGAAAATTCCTATAAGCATAGAATTGCATAGATTATGAATATATATGGGAAATGGTACTATGAGGTCGACCTCATGGGAACTTCCTACGATGTCGAGTTGTGTGGGCCCCACTGTGATGTGGATTGAACATCTACACCATGAATTTAATGGGTCCCCTTTAGGTTATAGGATATCCCAAAAATTGCCGTATATGGAACTCAGGTGGGCCACAACATCTAAAACCATGTGAAGACATTCCTAAAGTAGTTAAAAGCACTTGGTGGGGCCCACTTGGATTTTGGATGCGGCTGAAACTTGGTCTGACACCTCATCCAAGTGAGATACAAACAATGGATGGGCTGGATTTGTGAAACACATATTGGTGGGCCCAATAAACGATCATGAAGGTTTTAATGGGTGGGTAACCCCTCTCAACTGTTATCTGTGGTGTGGCCCACCTAAGTCATGGATCGACCTGATTTTTAAGCCCATATCCCACCATGAAATGTTGAATCTAACTAATGGGGTATATGTTTAATCCGCATCACAGTGGGACCCATATAGCTCAAGCTCATCAGAGATTTCCATGAGGTCTACCTCGCAGTGTATATATATACTTTCAGGAAATGAATTGCTTCCGGGATTGATTTTCTAGTCTATGGGCCAGACTTTATTTTCTTAACCCCTTGTGGGAGATATACCATGTCAAATAACTACTTGCTCTAAAAGCTCGAGCCATTAGAGAATAGTGTATCAATGTATATCAAGGTACTTTAACTACCACAATCATTATCTTTACTATGAAAAATATATACGAAGACAAAAAATGAAAGCCCACCAGATATTTAGATTTTCATACACATTATGAGATCCCTAAATTTTATGAATTTGGATTTTTAAAATGAAAGGAATATTTTTAAAGCTAGGATTGATAGGAAAAAGATAGTTGTCCCAAATAAGAAGTCCAACACCTATATTTAAGGTTATTCTTTAGCGAGTTTTACAAAATAGTACCTCATTAATATAGTAATTACATCCGGGTACCTTTTTAAATTATGTTTTCATTAAACTACCATATTAATTAGTTTATTGTCAAAGGATACCTCCGGTTAGTTTTCCCTTGCTTCCGTAGGTTTAAAAGTATATTTTTCTTTAAAATGACAAAAGTACCCACTAATTAATGAGGATCTTAATAAGAATTAAAAAGGTGCATAAATGTAAATACCATGTGTTATTATAAATAAGAAAAAAATTCATGAAAAAATTCAAGAGTTTTCTTTGATGCAATTGCATGGGGACGTGGCCACTAATGGGTTCTTTGTGGCCTCATCATGATGTATGTGTTTTATCCATGCCATCCGTACAATTTTTCGGATCATTTTAGGGCATGATCCCATACGAAACAGGGGTGATTGAATGCCCACCATTAAAAAACGTCCTAGTGCCCACCACAATGCTCACCATACATCATGATGGGGCCCACAAAGCACCTACCAAGAGGAAAAACAAATGGACGACTAGCCAGTTGAGAGATGGAAAATAGGGCTCTCAATGGGTCGAATCTGGCTCGAAGTCCATATATCTGTAGACGGATTCAGATCCAACTCGGATCCAAAAGGTGATATCCGGCCATATCCGATCCATTTACAAATTGTTAGATCCATTTCCGATCCAAAATCCATATAACCATCAGATTCGGGTCGGATCTAGGTCCTAATCCACCCCCATTACAAATCTAAAAAAATATAAGATATATAATATAATATATTTAATTTAGTAGAAAAATTATGCAAGTCCCATTATTTACTGTGGTATGGTTGACCTAAGAGTGGCGTGTCTCAATTTTAAGACATGGCATAAAATAATCTGTAAAAAGGATGGCCAGCATGAATATAACATATAGAGTAAGGTGACAATGAGTCGGATCTTAATCGGATTCGGATCGTACTCGAATATCAGACCTATTTTAAGATCCAACTCCGGTCCATTTAACTAATCGAACCTATTTTAAGAATATGCTTTAAACTAATGAAAGCCACATAAAGCAAACGGAAATTACATAGTTAACAATAACTTAATTAATAGGGTAGGTTGATGAAAATTAAATTTAAAAAGGTACTGGGGTATAAATACCAAATTAATGAGGTAGTATTTTATAAAAATCCCTATTCTTTATCTACCATTGGGTTACAGCTATGTTAGTAGTTGAGATACTCTGGCAGAGTAGGGTGGACGATATGCACGTGCTAAGAAAATTATATACATAGCATATAGTTAATGTGCATAAGAATTCAAATAATGAATTCCTAAGTGTATCACAGAAAAAAATTAAGCTTGTTTGATTATCTATTAAAAGATAGGTGAACATTTATTGTACAGTTAAAATGAAAATATCTGATGGCCTTCCTATAACAAACAAGTGTCCACAAACCAGAGGTTAGGATTGTCTAACCAATCTAAGTTTTTGGACCATGACTTAGTAAGAATTGGTTCCACAACGTAGTTTGCTTAATTTGAGTTTATATATGCTACATGTACCACTTCTGAGTGCATGCGTATCAAGAAAAATTAAGACGGGCCGTCATCAGTTCAAGAAAAATGGATGAACGGTGTGGATAAACTCATAAACCAAGATGGCCCCCTTAAAGTGCATGCCTGTGCCGAATTGGGGAAAGGCCGAGCGAGTACCCAATCTACATCACTTTCATTGCGTGGGATGCACTCGACAGTCGACACCAGGCTTTCCATGTGTCCTTGGCCTTTCAATTCGACGCGGATTTCCTGCTAAAGCCTTTGCAGGAAGTTCCTTCATTGGAACCTAAGTGGCCCACAATGATGTTTGTGATTTATCTACCTCATTTTTTGTGAGTTCATTTTAGGACATGAAGCAAAAAAATGAACCTATTCTAAGACTCAATTGGGCCGAAAATGTGAGGATTGAACCCCACAGTTGAGATATTTGTGGGCCAAAGAAGTTTTGAAACAGGCTAATATTTGTGTTCTTAGTTAATACCAGTAAGAATGACATAATGAATAGTATGGATGGTTGTAGACACCCCACCTTCGGCTACACTGTTGGTAGAGATAGCTGGTTGAATGGAGGACCGTACCCCCATGTCATAGCCCAGTTCAAGCCTGAACCCAGTCAACCCAGTCCTAAACATCACCCTGAAAAACCCCCCATAAGAAAAGCCAGTCAAAAAATCCCAAAAAAGTCAAACTCGCTGAGTCAACCCACTGAGTCAACCCGCTAAGTCAACCCGCTGAGTCAACTTGTCGAGTCAAAACACCGAGTCAACCCGTCGAGTCAACCCGCTGAGTCAAATCACCGAGTCGACCCGCTGAGTCAACTCACTGAGTCAACCCACCGAGCCAAACAGCGGCCCATAGCAGGCCGCCCAAACCGCCGCTGAATCCCAAGAAACGGCCGTACGGGCGGCCCATAGCAGGCCGCCCAAACCGCCGCTGAATCCCAAGAAACGGCCGTACAGGCGGCCCATAGCAGGCCGCCCAAAATAAATTACGAGCTCTGCCACTGCCCGCTGCTATAAATACCCCCCTCCCCTTCTCATTTCAACACACCACTCAGCCAGAGAGAGCCCGTCCGTCTGAGTCACCCTCCTTCATCCTTTAGCCCATTCCTTCACCAAGGAGAGCCCGAGTGAGGAGAGTCTAGCTCTGGTCCAGCCCAGCCTGACCACTAGTCCAAGCCTCTCAAGCCATCCAAGTCCTGATCCAGCCACTCGAAGCCAACCCTTGCGACACCTCCGTCCATCCAGCTACTCTTTTTCCAGCATCATCTCATTCGCATCTAGCATAAGTGCAACATTTACTTTTCTTCCAACCCCCCTGCTTCACTACTAGCACCTTGATCCGTCAAGTACACATGCATATGTCTTTATATTAAGCACCTGTCAGTTCGAGCGTATGCTCTGGGCTTGCCCGTTGTTGGAACCTGCCCATCAGAAACTCTTACTGTTCAGACCTGCATTCATGCTTCACCATAAAACACCTTGATCATTCAAGCACACTGCATACGTCTTACATTAAGCACCTGTCAGTTCGAGCGTACGCTCTGGGCTTGCCCGTTGTTGGAACCTGCCCATCAGAAACTCTTACTGTTTAGACCCGCATTCATGCATCATGTCATACATGAGAATATACGAGGATTAAACTAGACTTTCAAGTATCCGATCGATTCTGTGAAGTAGAGACCGTACTTCGGTACGGGCAGTGTGTGGGGTGCTTAACCTCTTCCCACCCTGTAACCGTGATCCCTTACCTTGAATCTCTGGCCGCAGATCAACAGGAGTCATTTTAGAGGAAGGAATCTTCGGATTCCCTTCTCTAACGTTTCTACGGGGTCTAGCCGACTGTAGATTCGAAGTAACTGGCTAGTGGCGACTCTGGTCTTATATAAATTCATTTAGGCACATCCAGCTCAATACGACAACCAAACGAAGCCCTCGAGAACGAGGCAAGCCAGTGGCACAAGCGGCGATTTCGCACTCACGCATCCTCATCTTCTTCTTCCGAAAGGAAAGGGAGAACGACGTCGTGTGGGAGCGCGGAAAAATCGGCGAGGGTCCACAGAATGGCGACTCTGCTGGGGATTAGCTAGTCCCACTAGTCGTGATCCAACTTGAAAACAGAATCCTTCCCGTACTTGAAAGTCATTAATCCTCATACAATCTCATCTGCATAGCATTCTACCCAAACCCAAACACAAAAAAAAATAGAAAATTCCAAAACAAAAAAAAATAGAAAATCCCAAAACCCAAAAAGAGTAGAGTACAGTCCTCACCATTGCGCCTCCTCGAGCTCAACGTACGCGGAGACAACTTCCCTTCCGCAGCATAATCCGCACTCGGGCTCAGCAAGCCATGTCTGACCACGAAGAAGAAACTCATCACTTCCCTGCTCTCGAAATAGCCGAAGCGCAACCTCCAGCGCAACAGCCCGTTGACAATACGCCAATCATACAAGAATTGGCACAAGGAATGAGAGCAATGCAAGAAATGCTCTTGCAATTCATGCAAGCACAAACCACCGCAGCAGCCAACAATCAGGTTGGCCCAGTTCAGCAAGCTCAGCAACCATGCCGGGTCCTCCCGGCCTCTAGTTCAAATCAAGCACAACCATCGGAGTCTGCCCAAGACTACCGACAACAGCCATCTCAGCCCTTCGCTATGGGGCATCCTTCTCAATATATTCCTGTGACGACAAGGCCATCTCAGAGCACTTCCGTTGCAGGAACATCCAGTCAACTTCCAGTCAATCTTGCAAACAACAATCTCAGTAGATCTCAGCATGTCCCCGCCGATGGGACACCTTTTCAATTCCAGCACATCCCCGCCGATGGGATTTCAATTCAATTTCCAGCAACAGGGACAGCACTGGCGAATGCCCACAATGGGGGTCAGTGTCAAGCCCACATCAATCAGCGGACAGTGGCGAATACCCAACAAGGGGGTCACTTCCCAGCATCTCAGCCTCCTGCAAACAGGAGCACTTTTCAATTCCAGCACATCCCTGCCGATGGGATTCCAGTTAATTTCCAGCAATCTTCAATTCAGCAAAATCCAGTTAATTTCCAGCAATCTTCAATTCAGCAAAATCCAGTTAATTTCCAACAAGTTCCAGTTCAACCTTCAGTACAGTCTCCAGTTCAGTTACCATCATTTCAAGCTCAAGTTCATCAGAATCCAGTTCAATCATCAAACCAATATCAGCAACCCGCGGTTGCTTTTCAGCAAGCCCATAGGGTCGAAGACATCGACCACTATGTCGAAGAAGAACGTGCCTTATTCCAGGAGGCACCAGTCGCTCGAACAGATCACTCAGGACTGGACGAGTTGCGGGAGCAGTTCCAGATCTTGCAAAATCAGCTTCAGCAACAGCAAGGAATCGACTTACCTTCGACCAAGTTCAGAAACTTGTGTCCTTTCCCAGATGCTCAGGTACCTCAAAACTTTGAGGTTCCAAAGTTCAAAAGATACGACGGCAGCGGTTGTCCCACAGCACATCTCAAGGCCTTCTGTGGAGAGCTGAGTGCAATCGCAGGAAATGAAGGGGCCCTTATTCGCTTGTTCCAAAAATCTCTGAAGGGCGATGCCCTAGATTGGTACACTTCATTGGACTGCCACCGCATCAAGACATGGGAACAGCTTTCCCAGGCTTTCGTCGACAGATTCGCGTACAATCTCAACATGGCACCCAGAAGAGCCGACCTCGCAGCACTCAGGCAAAGGAGTGATGAAACACTATCAGCTTATGTGGGACGTTGGCGAGCTATGGCAGCCAGAATGCGGACACCCATCGATGATGAAGAACAAATCTCCATGATTGTTCATTCAACATACCCAGGCATATCTGGGTATCTCATCTCGCATCCATATGCGAATTTCTCACAATTGATCCGTGCTGGAGAGCAAGTTGAAGCAGGAATCCGGGCCGGGACGATCTCCCCATGGCCTCATCAAGCCACTCCAGTCAAGAGGAACAGAGTGGAAGGAAGACCTATCGGGCACGGGAATGGAAACCGCAATGGTTCTCCTCCCCGCCCAACGGAGGTAAACAATATCAACACCACTGCTCAAGGGAATCAACGTGCTCCCCCACAGGGACGTCAACAGTATCAGCAGAATCAAGTTCAGCATCAGCCTCAGCGATATCAGCCACAACCGAATCCTCAGCCACAGCCACCTCGACAACAGCAGCAGTTCAGGGGAAATGGCCAATACTCATACCAGAACAGGCAGAATTACAGGGAGTTCAGGAAGTTCACTCCACTCAGTCAACCACTTAGTCAAATCATGACTACGCTGGTACAAAAACAGTTACTCACTCTGATGACACCTAGGCCTCCGCCTCATCCTCTGCCTCCAAATTACCGAGAAAATGAGTACTGTGCCTACCATCAAGGACGTGGCCACGCCACTGATCGATGCTATACTTTGAAAAATGCCATACAAGACCTGATTGATGACCGCAAGATCGTCATCTCGGTCCCTGGAACTTCTCCAGCAGCTTCCACCAACATCCTTCAGAATCCTCTGCCTCAGCATCCAACGGACCCCAGTTCGTGTCGTGGCCCTGCCGTCAATAGTATAGAAGAAGGGGACCATATCGATCGCTTCTTCTCCCCTATTCAGTCCATTCATGCCTACACCTATGAGCCAACAAATCCTCCTCCAGTCTTGCAAGGGGCAAGTCCCTTTCTTCCTTCAATCTCCGAGCCAGTAGTGCTTGAAGGAACACCTCCATACGATATACCAGTTGTTCAAGGGGCACCTTACAACCATTCAAGATGGGAACCAGTCGTCCTGGAAGGAGCACAATCATACATCGAACCCACAAACGAACCTGTCATCTTGCAAGGGGTAACTCAAGAACAATCCAATCCACAATGGAGGGATTATACTCATCAGCAACAAGAGCCCGTTGTCTTGGAAGGAGCTCTTCCAGTCAAGCCTGTCATATTGCAAGGGGCAAGTCCCGGAGGCGTATCAATCACGCTACGGCAGCTCGGACGAACAGAGAAACCTCCTGCCATATCAAGAGGACCAGTATTCATTCCATGGGAGCCTCCCGCCCCAGGAACCGTAAAGCCAAGACCACGACCTTATGTGGTCTATGAAGACAAGCCTCGATATTACCCCTTCAGCACAGGCAACAATGTAGTCCTCAAGGCAAAAGCTCCATACGAGGAAGATCTGGTACCCACAACAGCACCGTTGCAAGAACCGGTGGTCCTAGAAGGCAAAAGGGAGGAAAGCTACAAAGAGGTTCCATGGCACTATCCAGAATGTGCGGAAGTGGGGAACATGAATCCCAATGGGCGTTGCATCCGAAGAGATAATCAGAACAGAGGAGATCCCAAAGGCGCTCTCTCAGGCCTCGGCAATAAAAATGAAGCCGCATACGATGTGACAACTCAGCTCAAGTCAATCCCTGCTCAAATCTCAGTATGGGAGCTACTATGCACATCTCGCATACACCGAGAGATGTTTGCCAAGACCTTGAATGATGCTCATGTCTCCTCCGATACGGCACCAGAGATGATTGCATTGATGATTGGACAGCTACTGGCTCCGCGCGCCATCACCTTCACCGATAATGAGTTGCCACCAGAAGGACGCGATCATGGGCGATCCCTCAACATAGCCTTACGATACAAAGACCTCTGTGTTCCGCTGGTCCTTATCGATAATGGCTCAAGCTTAAATGTCTGCCCACTCAAGACTGCGGAACGTTTGGGAATCAGTCCCTCTTCATTTCGACCCAGCACCATATGTGTCAGAGCATTCGACAACACCCGCCGATCAGTAGAAGGGGAAGTCGACATAGAGGTACAGATAGGCCCGGAAGTCTCTACCATCACATTCCAAATCCTGGATATATCAGCCTCTTTCAACATGTTACTCGGACGACCGTGGCTGCACAAGGTTGGAGCTGTGCCATCAACCCTGCATCAACAGGTGAAGTACATCTGTGGAAATCAAGTGATCTCTATCCACGCAGAGAAGGAGCTCATCATTCCTTCCAATGCTGCTGCCACTGAACCAGACATCCCGGTCATCGATATCCAGCACTCTGAAGAAGACATCCCGTTTCACAGTTTCGAATTCGAGACTGTGAACTCTATCGCTAATCCAGAACCGATAAGGGTGGACCGTGTCTTTTCACCGGCAGAGCGTCTGAGCCTCAAATACCGAATGAAGAACCACTTCAAGTCCAGAAAGGTACCGCTGGTATATAACCAACGCAAGTGGGGACTCGGATACAGGTCAACCTGCATGGACAAAAGGAGGAAGAAATTTCGGTGCTCACCCATCCAATTCGTCAAGCCAGGAGAACCTTGCAAAGATCCAGGAGGGAATCAACCGACTGCACTACACAAAGGCCTCCCGATGAGCCTAGTTTGGGCCACGTGGCCCCCCATTCGATGGGATCAGATTCTCGAACCCTCTAAGCCTCCAGAAGAAGGAGGAAATGATGAAGACGAAGAAGGAAGACAAATACAGCAGCTTCAGGACCAGGTTACTCTGACAGCTGCTCCCAACCAGGGGCACAACTTGCCCACTTCTCTCAACCAGGGGCACAACCTGCCCACTTCAATCAACCAGGGGCACAACCTGCCCACTTCAATCAGCCAGGGGCACAACCTGCCCACTTCAATCAGCCAGGGGCACAACCTGCCCACTTCAATCAGCAAGGGGCACGACTCGCCCATCTCATCACCAATTAGCAAGGGGCACGACTTGCCCATCTCTGCAAAGTCAACATCATCAATCATCAGCCAGGGGCAGAAGCAGCCCATCCATTGGACCAAGAAAGGGAAGTGGCCAGCCCTAGATTGGTCTGATGTCCAGGTTCCAAACTTGTGTCTAGCTGTGGAACCAGACGAACTGCAATGCGAGGTAAGTGATCCGGGAGGGACTGAGTACGACTCAGATCTCGAACCTGACCAGCAAGAAGTCATGGTCATTGGGCCAGATCGTGACTCTTCGCCCAAATCATCAACCCCCACCTCTTCAGGGGAGGAAGTGTGGGGTCCTGAATGGTCATCTGTTCCCCTCACTTTCGAATCAGCCAAAGAGCCATCTGAGGGCTCTGGCTTCAAAAAAAAAAACGCCTGTTTAGGCAGCGACCGGAACTTTGGAACAAGTTGGGATCAATCATGGTCTGCAATGCCCGCTTGTTCAAAGTCCCGCGAATTTCGAAAAGCCAAAAAAATAAAAAACTTTCAAAAACCAAAAACATCTAGCATCTCAATTTCAGAAAAATCTCAAAAATCAAAAAATATTTCTTTCCCTGCATTCAATAGTGTGCCAAGTTCGTCTAAAGAGTCGCATGAGTTTGAAGTCGAATCATATGATTTCGACATCGAATTAGACTTTGAGCTCATGGGTCTGGACGAAGCTCGGGACGAGGAAGATGATGATCCAGCTCCCGAACTAGAGGATCTCCTCAAAAAGTTCGAATCTAAAGCCAATGTTGTAGCCGATGATTTCGAGATAGTAAACTTGGGGACGCCTGAGATCCCTAGGGAAGTACGCATTGGAAAATCGTTGCCACCTGAGATGAAACAGAAAATGATAGAGTTCCTAGCTCCAAGATTGTCCAACTTCGCGTTCTCATATGAAGACATGCCGGGGCTCGATGAAGAGCTCGTTGTACACCATCTGCCAACCAAGGCGGATATGAAGCCCGTGAAGCAAAAACTTCAAAGAATGAAGCCAGAATGGGCTCTGAAAGTCCGGGATGAAGTCATCAAGCAGTACAACGCGGGATTCTTGGTAGTCTCCAACTACCCTGAATGGCTCGCCAACATCGTGCCAGTACCAAAGAAGGACGGCAAGGTTCGAATGTGCATCGACTTCCGAGATCTCAACAAAGCCAGTCCAAAAGATGACTTCCCTTTGCCACATATCGACACTCTAGTCGACAACACTGCAGGATACAAGATCTTCTCATTCATGGACGGGTTCTCAGGTTACAATCAGATCAAGATGGCCGTCGAAGATCGCGAGAAGATATCGTTCATCACTCCCTGGGGAACCTTCTGTTACAGGGTAATGCCGTTCGGTCTGAAGAACGCAGGAGCAACATATCAGCGAGCAATGACAGCACTATTCCACGACATGATGAACAAAGAGCTCGAAGTATATGTGGACGACATGATCGTCAAATCTCGCACAATTGAAGGACACTTTGAAGATCTGAAGAAGTTATTCAACAGATTAGAAAAGTACAAGCTTCGCCTCAACCCTCAGAAATGTGTCTTCGGTGCAATGGGAGGTAAGCTCCTCGGCTTTATGGTGAGCGAAGATGGCATCAGGGTCGACGAGACCAAAACCAGAGCAATCATCGAGATGCCCCCTCCTAGAACAGAGAAAGAAATTCGTGGCTTCCTCGGCAGAATTCAATACATCAGTCGCTTCATCGCACAGCTCACACCCATCTGTGAGCCCATATTCAAGCTCCTTCGGAAGAACGTCCCAAAAGAATGGAATGACGATTGCCAAGTCGCCTTCAACCGCATCAAGAAATATCTCATGAATCCTCCAGTCCTAGTGCCTCCCACTCCTGGACGACCACTATTGTTATACATCTCGGTAGCAGCAGAAGCCATTGGCTGTGTCCTCGGCCAACACGACGAAACCGGGAAGAAAGAACAAGCAATATACTATTTGAGTCGAAAGTTCACCGACTACGAGACCAGGTATTCCCCGATCGAGAAGACTTGCCTCGCCCTAGTCTGGGCAACTCAGCGACTCCGTCAATACATGATTGCATTCCCTATTCTCCTTCTTGCTCACATGGATCCGCTCAAATACCTGTTCGAGAAACCGGCACTCACTGGAAGGATAACTAAATGGCAGCTACTCTTGTCTGAGTTCGACATCACCTATGTCACTCAAAAGGCAATCAAGGGACAGGCCCTCGCCGATCATCTTGCGGCTCACTCTCTCCTGGACTATCAGCCGCTCAAGACATTCTTCCCTGATGAAGATCTCTTGCTCATTGAAGAGGAAGAAAAGAAGAAAAAAGATGAATGGACGTTATTCTTCGACGGCGCAGCAAATTCTAAAGGGAGTGGTATTGGAGCAATCCTCTACTCTCCAGATGATGTCCCTATTCCTATCTCGAGGCGCATCGCATTTGAGTGCACCAACAACATGGCAGAGTACGAAGCATGCATCGCTGGCTTAAGGGAAGCCATAATCTTGGGCGTCAAGAAGCTACGAGTATTTGGAGACTCACAGCTTATCATCAATCAGACCAATGGCGAATGGAAGACCAAAGACGAGAAGTTGATACCATATCATGTGTATCTTGACAATCTGATCGAAGAATTCAAGGAAATCACCTTCTCATACATGCCCAGAGCCAAGAACCAGTTTGCAGATGCTCTTGCCACGCTCGCATCAATGCTCGAGATCCCAAAAGGAGCTTCAGAATGGGAGCTCACAGTCGAAATTCAAGAAGAACCTGCTTTTTGCCTGCAAATAGAAGAAGCCGAAGCTGTCCCTGACAAACCCTGGTATGCCGACATCAAGCAATATCTCGAAACCCAGGAGTATCCAGAGTCAGCAACAGCAACAGATCGCCGAACCATTCAGCGTTTGGCCGGCCAATTCACCATCAATGGCGAAGTTCTTTACAAGCGATCCTATAATCACATCCTCCTCCGATGCGTCGATGAAACAGAAGCTGCAAAGATCATGAAAGAAATACACGAAGGAATCTGTGGCCCACACATGAATGGGCACATGATGGCAAACAAGATTCTACGACTCGGTTACTACTGGCTCACCATGGAGACAGACTGTTGCCAGCACGTCAGAAAATGCTTCAAGTGTCAGGAGCATGCGAATCAAATCCATGCCCCATCATCAGAGTTATACAACCTGACCACCCCCTGGCCCTTCTCCATGTGGGGACTCGACATCATCGGCAAGATCAGTCCCAAAGCATCAAATGGTCACGAATACATACTTGTGGCAGTCGACTACTTCACCAAATGGGTAGAGGCAGCCTCATACACCACGATTGCAGCATCTCAAGTGATCAAATTCATGAAGAACAACATCATATGCCGATATGGAATCCCTAATGCCATCATCACAGATAATGGGACCCCGTTCGTCAACAAGAAGATGGATGACTTCCTCAGCAAGTTCAAGATCCAACGTCATCGATCAAGCCCCTACCGTCCCCAGATGAATGGTGGGGTAGAAGCCGCAAACAAGACAATCGTCAGGATACTCGAGAAGATGGTCGTGACATATCGAGATTGGTCAGATATGCTCCCATATGCACTTTGGGCCTATCGAACGTTTGTACGGTCTGCTACGGGCGTTACTCCTTTCGAGCTTACTTATGGAATGGAAGCAGTTCTACCAGTCGAAGTGGAAATACCATCACTTCGGGTGTTATTAGAAAGCGGAATTGAAGAAGGAGAATGGCAACGGGCCAGATTCGATCAGTTGCAGCTGGCAGATGAAAAACGCATGCGTGCACTAAGTCATTCACAGTGCTATCAGAAAAGGATCGCTCGGGCTTACAACAAGAGAGTCCGAAAAAGAAGCTTCAAGGAAGGCGACATGGTCATGAAGAAGATTCTACCGTCTTACCTTCCGGATCCCAGAGGAAAGTTCAAACCCTCGTGGGACGGGCCGCTAATCATCAGAGAAGTATTTCCCGGAGGCGCCCTCAGACTCACCAGCATGAGAGGGGTGGATCTTCCCGAGCCAACCAACGCCGACAACGTGAAGATCTTTCACGGGTAAGTTATTCTGACCTTATCAAAGGTTACTTTAATAGAGTTGAAGTCAAGGGGTCAAAGCTAAGGTCTCTGAGAAATCATTCCCGTCCACCAACAAGTGTTTCAAATAAGGGGACTCCAAAAGAGAAAAATACAAAAAAAAAAAAAAAAAAAAAGAGGGGGGGATTCAAAAAGGGACAAAAAAAAAGAGAGAGAAAAAGAATGCAAAAGAAAAAGAAAAAGAAAAGAAAAGAAGAAAAGAGAAAGAAAAAGGGAAGCCAGAGCAAGGCACCCAAGAAAAAATCAACCCAAGAAGAAACACAGTCATCCATCCATCCATCTCAGAGGGGTCTTTAGCAAAGACCGACAGCTCTATTATCGTAACTCAGGATAAGGGCTGAAGGACTGCCATCGGCCGGCAACGACGGATTCCC
This sequence comes from Liriodendron chinense, assembly GCA_003013855.2. Classification (NCBI taxonomy): domain Eukaryota; kingdom Viridiplantae; phylum Streptophyta; class Magnoliopsida; order Magnoliales; family Magnoliaceae; genus Liriodendron; species Liriodendron chinense. The sequence continues at coordinate 8,020,335 of ML058446.1, forward strand.
GACCTCTAGCCGCCGCAGTTATCCAGAGATCCAGAAAAGAAAAGAAAAAAAAAAAGAGGAAAAAAGAAAATGTGTGCCTAAACAAAGAGGGCGGAGTGAAAACCCGAAAGGGCGCTCCGAGTAAAAACAGTGGGCATACAGCGGACTTGGTGAAAACCTGAAAGGGCGCCAAGGGTAAAAACAGCACAGCTGCGAAGGGGCAGGCAAGACCAAATACCCGGGACGTGGTGAAAACCTGAAAGGGCGCCACGGGCAAAAATGACGGGAAAAAGCCGGCTGTGGTGAAAACTCGAAAGAGCACTACAGGCAAAAATGGCTCAAAATAAAAAAAAAAAAGAAAAAAAAAATAATAATAAAAGTGCAGGTACCAAGAAAGCAAACAGTCCAGATCGGTTCAAGCAGTGAAAGTGCAAGAACAAGAGGAAGTACAGTCAGGAGCGAAGAACTCTACAAACTCTGACAATCTTAGGAAGCAAGAGTTTCCGTTGCCTACATCTCTAGGGAACCAAAGGATCAAGCAAGTCAAATCTCGAGATATCGGTCAAATCATTGACCGAGCCCCAGTTCTGATTCCTATATCCCGACACAAAATCCAGACACACTCACAAGACAACTCATGGCACAGTAGATTTTCAAACAGTTTTTTCTCTTTTCAATTAAATGCATTATATTTCTCTTACACATATCATCTTTTTCAAAAATACAAAAAAATGCATCATCATCAATCATATATGCAAAAATCAGTGTGCAGGTGGCCAACACAATCAATCTCTACCCTCCTCCTCGGCCACATCAGGTGAGTCCTCTGACTCATAAAAAGATAGTCTCGCTCTCAACCTGCTCACCTCCATACGCAGGTAATGCGCCTCATCGCGCTCAAGGGTACGGATCGCTGTCTCCTCATCAGACAATCTCTGATCGGCAGCCAATCTCCTCGACATCATCTCGCAATGATACCGAAGTGCAGAGATCTCAGACAGCAGATGGCCATGAGTGGCCAAAAGGAAGCCAGGATCGACAAAAGGGCGCTCCTCAAAAGGTTCATATGAACCAGATGAAGAGCCAGCATCTCCAAGAATATCCTGCTCATCCTCATCAGCAGTCTGGTGCCAACAAGGGATACGTCGATACAAAGACTGCTCCGCAACCCAGTACTGATATGGGGCGGTCGCCATCGGAAAAGTCCGCAGCTCAAATCCCAACAAATCAGCTGTCAAATAACTCGCCCAAGAACAATCAATCCGGGTCCTGAAGGCAGAGGATCTAGGTGGAAGTGCCCGACGCCCGATACCCGTAAAAGCGAAAAGAGGAACATCCTGCTCATACCCAAACTGCCGCAGGAACCGAATGGGATGGTAAGAGAAGAAAGATCGAAAACCTACCAACATCAGAGGAAGGCGGTGTGCATCGCAAAGCACTGGAGGAAGTGAAAGCCAAGATGACTCCCAACGAACATTCCAGTCACGAAGTTCAGCGAACATCCTGCGATACAAGGGCTCGCTCATCCTAGCCGTATGCGGAAGGAACTCCAGGATATAACGCATGATGTCAGAGCTAGGGATGCCAGGAAGAGGTACAGAAACAGTCAGAGAAAGGCGCTCCCATAGCCAGACCTGATCACAGAAAACGAAAGAAGTTCAGCTAGAGCAAAACAAATCCTGACAAAGCAAAAGAAAAAGGGTGCAGAAAAGATACCTGAAGGAAAGCACAACAGCCGCGAAGAACACGAGTGCGGCCCAGGGCACAGTCGGTCAGCCCATCGAATAGCTCGGCCAAGATGAGAGAAATGATCCCCTGCCGACGGACAGCTCGGCTCATCACCTCAAAAAGCAAAGGAGTCTGGGACCTTCGCCATCCCGAGAACAGCACTTCAGCAATCAAGCAAAACATCAGGGCGTTCCGAGCAAAGGTAGAACCAGCCGTACTCTGAGGACCCGAAAAAAGATCATACAGCAGGTCCAAAGAGAACACTACAGCATCCTGGCCACTAGCTGCAGGCCGAACAAGATAAGGGATCCCAAACCAGTTCTGCGGTGTAGAGTCTTCGGCGATGTCTTCGGCGAGAAGTACTGAGCATAATCCCAGGGTAAGCCTGTCAAGCATGCAAGCTCCTCCAAAGAAGGCCCCATCTCCATATCGTTGAACGCAAACAAGTTCAACGAAGGGACCCAGTCAATCAAGGCGGCTCCGAGCATCCTCCAGTCAATGTCAACTCTAGCCATATGAATCAGACTGCCAAAGCCATAAGACTCCAAATCTCGAATCTCATAAGCTGACAAGCTATCAAGCCAAGCAAGCAGTCGTGGCGAGCAGGAAGAACGAGGAAGCAGCTGACAAGTCCTCACCGGTATCCCCTCCAGCACAAAAGGCTCAGAAATCGAGGACAACTCATCAAGGATCGGAAGGTCAACAGGCGAAGGAGAAGGAAAAGCTGGAACCTCTGCCGACTCGACAGCCCCTGACCTGTCCTCAGTGGCGGCTATGTCTGATATAGTCGCATCGCCATCTGAAACTGTCATAATCTCAGCTGCATGAGAAGACTCGCCCACCTCATGAACAGAATGCGCAAAGGGCCAATGACCAAAGGAAGGACAATGCTCCCAACCAAAAGGACTATCAGTGAAGATCACACCGCACATCGTGGCATCCTGACCAATCTGACCGTCAAAGAATACATCTAAACCATCCAAAAGGGTCTCGGTTACCCCGATCGAAGAATCAACTGCCAGATTCGGACCTGCGGCCCTCTCCAGTAGGAGATCATGAATCCAATCATCATCCTGACCGATCAAAGGGATCATCGAGGCATCCACACCGTCCATCATCAGGGGGACATCATCAATGATCACATCAAGTCCACCCAAGCAAGTATACCGCACATCCTGGCCCTCATCCAGAGCATCCAAACCATCAAAGGTACCATCTGAGCCATCCATACCATCCAGACATGAGATCAGCCCATCTATGTCCCTCATAGTCCCATCATCACCGTCCATCACATCATCCATGGGACCCACACTCAAGGGATGCATAGCCTCACCTATGTCCCATCCCATCATCTCATCCATACCATCCATTCCTCCCATAATGAGGGCCCCATTCAAATCAGAAAATCCAGCCATCCCACCATTAATGGAGCTATTCAAAGCTCCACCAACTCCATTCCCTAACCCCTCATCAATGCTTCCATTCAATGCACCATCTATACCCTCCATTAAAGGAATCCCTCCATCATTAAAGCCCTCACCAAGTGCTGGAGTGTGGGACCCACCGACCTCTCCCACTATGGCCCACAAGTCATCATCCAAAGCTGCCCAAGAAAGGACAAAATGGGAAGAGGACAAGATGAAGAGAAAAGACAAAGGGAAGAGAAGATTCATGGCTGAATCGAAAAAACAGGCACAGAGAATGTGGGGGACAGGAAAAAGGGACAGCAGAGGATGTCCGAACCAGGGCCAGCCCAGGCCGCTCAAGAGGCGAGCCTTGGGCGGCCTGCCCTAGGCCGCCCGTACGGACGCAGATCCCCTCTCTCCGCGGGATTGGCTCCAGGGCTTTTGGTAGGTGAGGCTGACAGTCCACGTCAGCAGATGGCGCTCCGTGGGCCGCCCAAGGCTCCGGTCCACTCCAGATTTCGACTGAAGATGATCAAGATCATACAAAAGGTGCCCCACTGGTCCAATCATGAAGCAATGTGACCGGAATAGGGCTGATCAAGCCAAAGAGAAGGAAAGGTGATCAAGTGGGGGCCACAAGCAATCCAAGCCATTCAAAGACTAGATCATCACGATCTAAACCATTGAAGAACCTACATGAGCCGTCAAACAACAAGATCAAAGGTTTGATCATCACAAGAAGGGCCAGAATCCAAGATCTAATCATCAAGTGGGCCCACAAGGCCTAATCAAGCAATCTGAACCATTCAAGTCATCACCCATGCAACTAAGCAGTCTCAAATCATGAAGGAATGAGTCAAGAGTCAAAGCATCCAGACATCACCAAGGAATTTGGGAGAAATCAAAGCCTGTATATTCATCCAAAAGGGCTTGATACAAAAGGGGACAAAAACAAAAGTACAAGGCCATATAAAGCAGAGCCAGCTACAAGTCACCAACATAATCATCATCGCCCCTCCTCGCGTCCCGCTCCCGACGATAAAGATCCATCAAAGGAGCAGTCACTGAACCTCCAGCATACCTGCGACGGCCACCTGGAACGTAAAGCGAAGGAAGCAAAGGCCCCTGGCCAAATAGCAGATACCACTCGTCATAATCACGATCCGGGATCGTGAAACGGAAGCCAGGCTGGCCCACCAGAACCTCAACTCTCTCATCAGCTGGCATCCGAGCAGCTGGAGGAGGTGCAGAACAGGGGACCCGAGCTACCCCAGTGACTTGCCGAAGCAATCTCTCTCCCAAGTACCATTGGAAGGACTCAGCGTCAGAAAGCATAATACGGAGACATGAAGCATCATATGCCTCCACGCGCTGGGGGTGTGTAGTAGAGAGGGAAACTAGCGTACGGCATCCGGGCAAACTGCAGCAGAAGAGGTTACCACGATCAGTTACAAGTACAGTACAAGGACAAAGACAAGCAAGATACTTACGTCCTCAACGGTCAGCCCGTCTATATCAGCACGCCAATTGTCCCCGGGAACTCGGGAGTTCCGCTGACGATTCTGCTGATGCCAGTACATGTGGCGATACTGAGCGGGTTCAATGTCATCTCGCATCCTCGGCTCAAGATGCGAAAAATGGTCATAAAAGTAGGTCTGGATGAAAGTACATTTAATGATCAGAGAGAGAAAGGAGGCAAACGGCTCCAAAGAGGATGAAAGAAGAGGTACCTCAACAACAGGCCAGAAGCCTGTGAACGACCGGCTATGCCGACAGGTCTTGTCCAGACCTTGAAAGAGACGGGTCAGGATGGCCCCATTCCAGTTATAGGGGTGATGAAGATCCTCGACTAAACGAAGAAATTTAGGATCAACTCTCTCATTCGCATGGCAAAAAAGAAAGGATCCAAAAGCATAAGTGATCATGGCCCGCGCCTTGTGGAGGGCCTCTCGCTCGGTGGCAGGGACGACGGAAGCAAAATTGTTGTAAAACCATCGCATCTTCACCTGATGGCCTTGGAATTCACCCTCAGGAGGGACGTCACCGACAAGCCGCAGCCAATCAGTGGAAGAGAGGGGAGCTAAAGAGCTAACTTGAGGGACAATTGCCCCATGAAATGGGAAACCTATCTGCATGTAAATGTCCAAAGGGGTTATCCCCCATTCTCCACAAGGAAGCTGGAAGGTGTGGGTCTCATCCCGCCACCTCTCACAAAGGGCCGCAAGCATCATGCGGTTGGCGTCATTGTTATGGAAGCGTAGGGTGAGGAGGCCAGCAAAAGGAGTACCATCTAGTACTCGCTCAAGCAAGGGCTGTGGCTCTTTCATCCAATTGTCCCAGCGATCCCTGGTACCTCGACCCTTGATAGCAGGAAGAGGTTGATGCTCCATAGCTAGGGAACACATGTGGTCCCCTCGGCGGACAATGAAAGCAGGATCATCCTCGTCAACCACTTGGTGGCCCCTGGTACCATCCGCCATGGAATCCTACAAGCTTGGCAAGGTAAGTCCCTATCCTTTACCCATTAAAATCCAAATTCTCATCCAAGAAACCCATGGGATTGGACTCGCATTCAAATGTAAAATCTAAAGTCCAACTCCATGTGTCGCTTAGGATATGTGTTGGGCCCATTGGAAAAAGTAAGGCCCACCTTAAAGAAGGTGGCATGGCATGCCTTAGGTAAGAAAAGTCCATTATCCAAGGACACATTTTGGACAACAAATGCACTCAAGTGCCATGAGATCAACAAAGAACAAGAATCCTACTTCACATGAGAAATCCCTTTTCAAAGTCCATATGTGGCCAAGGATTGGTCCATTTTTTATGCCAAGGCCATGGCTCTCACTTAAGATGTTTCCATCTTTTTACACATGTGCATGGAAAAGTGGGGAATAGAAAGGAAACGGGTCCCCAAGAGCAACCCAAATGCCTCATCTCAATGGATTAGAGAGAGCACATAGCCCACTTGAAGAACATGAGGACCCATTCATGGGTTAACCATGGGCAACCTTATGTGCCTCATCTTGATGAAAATTTTGACCACGAAAATGCAACAAGGAGGTCTACCCACAAACATATGAATCAAAGAAGCTAAGGGTAGAAAGTCGATGCACATAGCCCACATGAAGAATCAAAGTTGAAAATACCCATGAAAAGGCAAGTTTGGGCAACTTATGTGCACCAACTTTTTCACCAAAAGGGAGACCATTTGAGCACAAAAGAGCATGGCTTGATGAGTCACCCAACCATCATGAAAATGGATAAGAATGGTACACATAGCCCACTTGAATATCAAAATCCAAAATGTCCCAAGGCATGGGACAAAAATGGGCAACCTATGGGTATCATTCTTTCTCACAAATGGAAAGAAAAACCACTCATACTTGAGAATGATAGTGGATGACCCACCAAGTCCCCAAAGAAAAGATCAAGGACCCATGGTTGTATGGGTAGCTCACTTGAGAATCATCCATTTGAGGTTGATAACATCTAAGGGAAACTCTTGAAAACCACAATCCTACCACAAAGAAAACCATTTGAACTTAGTGAGATTGTGGGAACAACTCACTCATGGGACTTGTAGATGGTCAAGTAACTCAAGTCCTCCATCCATCAAGAGAGAAAGCATGAAAAGAAAAACCCCACATGAACAAAGTGTAGTGGGGCACACATGGTTCAAAGAAGTACCCAAGTTTCAATGAAGGCCCAAAAGCCCATCCACATGAAAAACTTCAAGGAACCCACTACACCTTGTACAAGGATGTACATCATAATCAAGAAATGATGGAAGACTTGGGCCACTTGCCCATAAAGGCCCAATTAGAAAATCTAGCCCACTTGAGATCCAAATGAAGAATGGGCTAGCCACCTTGATCCATACACATGTAAAGAAAGATGGGGTCACCCAAAGTGAGCCCCATGAGCCCAAAACTTAAGATGGGCCCTACCATGCCCATGGGCCCAAATCTTGAAAAGAAGAGGGAAAAGAAAGGATAGTTCCAAAGGAAAAATGACAAAGGCAAGAAAGCATGAGGGAGCCCAAAATGAAGCATTGGGCCCATCAAATACACCAAGGGCCATGACTTCACTTTGAGTCCATTTGATACACATGAAAAGAGGCCCAACTCCCATGAAAAAGATAGAGTATTTTGCCATGCACACTTGATGACATGGCAAAATTACTCCTTACATGCACATGGAGGGAGTGTGAAAAAGGAAAAAATGATGAAGTGGAGAGCTTGCAATGTCCTTCTCCAAGCACCACCTTTGAAAGACTTGAGATCTAAGAAAAGATCAAGAATGCTTGGGCCCACCTTCACACCCCTTTGAATAGCTACATGAAAAAGAAAGAGGATCATGAGAGGAGACAATGAAGATGGAAAAGGACAAGAAAGAGAAAGGAAGTGGTCCATACCTTTACCACTCACCAAAGAAGGACCACCTTGCTGTCCCAAGATTTCTCTAAGGCCCACCACTTGAAAAGAGCAAAGGACCACCAAAGAAGAGAGAGGAAACTTGAAGAAAGAAAGAGTATGAGAGAGAGAAGAGAGAGATTGCACGTTTGAGGGGGGGAGGGTGTCCCATGTTATATAGAAAAGGGGAAGGCACCCTTTTACCCAGCCCCCTGAAGAGACCAGGAGGCAGAGACCGGGCGGGCGGCCCATGGGAGGCCGTCCTAGCCTCTACCTAGGTGAAACGACCTCCCTCTCCCTCTCCTTGGGAAGAACTCCTCCTTGGGAAGGGTGGTTGCAAGTGAATCTTGTACCTTCATGTAAGAATGAAGTGATGGAAGAGAATGGTGAGAAAAAAGAGAAAATCTCACCAAAATCTCATCTCATGAGAAATGGGTGAGAAATTGGGTGGATGATGTGGAAAAGTTCCATGGAATTTCCAAGAAAAAGAAAGAAGAATTTGACTTGGTCAAACAATGATCTCAACCATCCAAAGGCATGACCAGATGATCCAAACCATTCCAAGAAGAATCCCAAGAATCTCCGCCCTTGATTACTGTTCACATGTATGAATTGTGGTCCGAAGACCTTAAACTACGTCGGGATCAAGATCCCGAGGGATTGTCAATAAAACCGGCATCAGTCTTCTTCAAGATCTGGTGGCTCCGGACATTTTCAGAAAACCAAAAAAATATATACATCACTTGTACAGTTTCATGGTCCGAAGACCTTAAACTACGTCGGGACCAAGATCCCGAGGGATTGTCAATAAAACCGGCATCAGTCTTCTTCAAGATCTGGTGGCTCCGGACATTTTCAGAAAACCAAAAAAATATATACATCACTTGTACAGTTTCTGGTCCGAAGACCTTAAACTACGTCGGGATCAAGATCCCGAGGGATTTTTAATAAAAATGGGTATCGATCTCGACCATCAAAATCAGAATCGATGACCCAGAATTTTTTCCAAAAAAAGAAAAAAAAATGTCTTTCCTCTTTTAAAGTTTTTGGTCCGAAGACCTTAAACTACGTCGGGATCAACGTCCCGAGAGATTTTTAATAAAAACCAACATCGATCCCAGCCTTTCAGGCCAAGATCTGATGATCTGGATCATTTCGAAAAAAAACAAAAAAATGTGTTTGCCCCCCTTTTACTAAGTCTGGGTCCGAAGACCTTAAACTACGTCGGGATCGACATCCCGAGAGATTTTCAATAAAAGCCGGCGTCGGTCTTGTTTGCTCAAGATCAATGACTCCGGACATTTTCAAAAATCATAAAAATATATTACCAGCCCCGCTTTTAAAGTTTTGGTCCGAAGACCTTAAACTACGTCGGGATCGACATCCCGAGAGATTTTCAATAAAAACCGGCATCAGTCTGGATTGTCCATCCGCTGACACCAGACATTTTTCCAAAAACAAAAAAAAATATATAATGTTTGCCCCTCTTTTGTACAGTTTCATGGTCCGAAGACCTTAAACTACACTGGGATTAATTTCTCGGGGGACCTTTCTCGCTTTCAACTAAAAACCGGCATCAGCCTCGACCGTTGGGATCATGGTTCGATAACCCGGATCATCTCAAAAATACCAAAAATATTTTAAGCTTTCCATAAAAACCAGTGTCAATCTCGATTACTCGAGTTGAAGTCTGGAACTTTTTCAAAACAGAAAAAATATATACAACATAAAACAAAAAAAGTTTTCATCACCAGTTTTGATCCACCAATTTATCCCCAGTGGTCCGAAGACCTAAAACTACACTGGGATTAACTTCTCGGGGGCTTTCTTTCCTAACCTGTTCCAGACATGGCTGACACTTGATCGTACGGGTGTCTAGAATCTTTTAAACAGGTAAAGGCTGAGGCGGGCAGAACTCCGCAATCCTGTTCGTGTTGAACGCACCGTGATAGACAACCTTGAGTTGGAAGTCGCTGTTGAATCTGACGGATGTTCCCTGTTCCTAGAACTCATGAAGGGGATTAAGGCTGTTGGGAGGTGGAGCTCACCCTCACGGAATTGTGAGCAACGTAAGACCCCAAACTGGATTGACTAAGGAAAATGTGAGGATGTGGCTCATTTTGTGGCCGAAGGAGTCCATCGGACGATACGTGGTCTATGTGCATCGCACATGAGGAACAGGCAACTTTGTGGGTGTGTTGACTGAAAACCCTCAAAATCTCCTCATCCGAAGATGTAAAACTACGGCACTTAACTGTGTGAGACTCGTCTTGCTCGCTGACGTAAAATGGATCGGGTGCCTTACTAGCAGTAGAAGCTGGAAGTGGATGGAAATTCCACATCTTTTCCCTGTATTTCAGAAAAATCACAAAATACAAAAAACATTGCAAAATCACCTCTTCAAAAATCACAAAAAAATATTTCCATCAAATCAAATATCTGCAAAAATCACAAAAATACTTTTCTTGCTTTCATCAAAAATATTTCGAAAAATCACAAAAATATTTCCTGTGTTTTCAATAACCAATCTCTATCCTGATCGCTCAGGTAAAGATTCGGACCACATATTTATAAAAAAAAAAAAAATCACAAAAATTAGCATCCCCAGCACTATAATTTAGGAGTCTTGAACTCCGCTCACTTCACAGTATGGGATGACGGATCCAATCGCCCGCAAATTGGAATCTTGACCAAAACGAGCAACTAAACACCATCTCAATCACATGTATGCCCAGAAGAACATCTTGAAGTCGAATGATATCCTCGTACATTCTCATTAGCAAAGAAACAACATCTTGGGACGATGGACCTGATCGACCACGGGTCGGGATCTTGACCAACCCGCTGTCCAAACCTCCGTATCAAAAAGAAAAATCCCCAAGGGAGTACAACCCTGCAAGCAATAAGCTCAAAATTCTCTGCATCTCCAGCAAAAGCAAAATCATCAAATGAAAAGAGAATGAACCAAGCCATGCATTCATCATGCATCTCCATGCATCAGCATCCATCGCATCAATCATCATGTTTACCTGCTTTCAAAATAAAAGCCGGTTAGCCAAAGACCCCACAGGCATCCCTAGTGGAGGCACGTGCAAACCAGATTTCCATTTCAAAAAGACAAAAAAAAATCCTATTTGCAAATAAAAACCCCACGGAGTATCACTCCCCAGAGTGGGTATCTTTTCAAAAATCCAAAAATATTTTTCTAGTAGAGCGTTCTGCCTCCAACACGCTGGGAGATCTTCCATATCTCTGGGTAGGAGCCGACGCAAAAATCAAATAAGATCCGATGTCTCGCGGTTTCCCCGGAGACCATCGGATCCAATGCACTCAAAGTATGATCGAACTGAACTCCAGTGTTAGTGCGGTCGTGCCACATGCCAAGATACAAAAAAGATGAAAGCCAAAAAGCTCGGTCACAGAAACCATTTGAACAGGTGGAAACGATGAATTGTAACCCAAGTATCAAAATCAGCAGATTGGGTGGAAAGAGTTCACCCGCACATACCTAGGCGTGGATGCCTGAAGTACCTTGACTGAGTCCAAGTCGGCGTAGTAGAATCCCGTAAGACTATCTGACGCAGGGCGTCTAACCACTTTGACAGTCAAGCGAAACAAGTACTCCTGGAGTGATCTGGGAAAACATCAAACATCACACAATCAGTCTCAGGGTCAGCATCCTCGTAAGACTAACGGACGCAGAGGCTCTGCTGTACCTTTCCGATGTTAGTACCGATCGGGAATGGAAGGGTTGCGATTGGGTACCCAGGTTGCAGCAAACTGCAGGGACAATCGCAACGTTTTCTCCGAACTCTCGCGGTATGTGCGAGTTATCAACTTCCAGACAATCAACTGACTCAGATACAAAGGACAACAAAGATTCCAGACCACAATCAAGGAAAGAATGAATTACAAACTAAGCACCGAAACCAGCAGATCGGGTGGAAAAGCCCACCCGCACATACCTAGGCGTGGATGCCTGAAGTACCTTGACTGAGTCCAAGTCGGCGTAGTAAAATCCCGTAAGACTATCTGACGCAGGGCGTCTAACCACTTTGACAGTCAAGCGAAACAAGTACTCCTGGAGTGATCTGGGAAAACATCAAACATACAATCAATCACAGGGTCAGTAACCTCGTAAGACTGTCGACGCAGAGGCTCTGCTGTACCTTTCCGATGTTAGTACCGGTCGGGAATGGAAGGGTTGCGATTGGGTACCCAGGTTGCAGCAAACTGCAGGGACAATCGCAACGTTTTCTCCAAACTCCCGCGGTATGTGCGAGTGATCGGTTTCCAAACGATCAACCGGTACAGATGCGAAGGCAAGCGAAGATTTCAGAACATGATCTATGAATGACCGGGTAGAAGTGGGGTGTCCACTCGCTTTGGCATTCGGTTGCACTCAACCTCTGCCAAAGAGGGGCATCTGTAGACACCCCACCTTCGGCTACACTGTTGGTAGAGATAGCTGGTTGAATGGAGGACCGTACCCCATGCCATAGCCCAGTTCAAGCCTGACAATCAACTTCCAGACAATCAACTGACTTAATTCCCCAGTGGAGTCGCCATTCTGTGGACCCTCGCCGATTTTCCCGTGCTCCCACACGACGTTCTTCTCCCTTCCCCTTTCCTTTCGGAAAAGAAGGAGATGAGGATGCGTGAGTGCGAAATCGCCGTTTGTGCCACTGGCTTGCCTCGTTCTCGAGGGCTTCGTTTGGTTGTCGTATTGAGCTGGATGTGTTTAAGTGAATTTATATAAGACCAGAGTCGCCACTAGCCAGTTACTTCGAATCTACAGTCGGCTAGACCCCGTAGAAACGTTAGAGAAGGGAATCTGAAGATTCCTTCCTCTAAAATGACTCCTGTTGATCTGCGGCCAGAGATTCAAGGTAAGGGATCACGGTTACAGGGTGGGAAGAGGTTAGGCACCCCACAAACTGCCCGTACCGAAGTACGGTCTCTACTTCACAGAATCGATCGGATACTTGAAAGTCTAGTTTAATCCTCGTATATTCTCATGTATGACATGATGCATGAATGCGGGTCTGAACAGTAAGAGTTTCTGATGGGCAGGTTCCAACAACGGGCAAGCCCAGAGCGTACGCTCGAACTGACAGGTGCTTAATGTAAGACGTATGCAGTGTGCTTGAATGATCAAGGTGTTTTATGGTGAAGCATGAATGCAGGTCTGAACAGTAAGAGTTTCTGATGGGCAGGTTCCAACAACGGGCAAGCCCAGAGCATATGCTCGAACTGACAGGTGCTTAATATAAAGACATATGCATGTGTACTTGACGGATCAAGGTGCTAGTAGTGAAGCAGGGGGGTTGGAAGAAAAGTAAATGTTGCACTTATGCTAGATGCGAATGAGATGATGCTGGAAAAAGAGTAGCTGGATGGACGGAGGTGTCGCAAGGGTTGGCTTCGAGTGGCTGGATCAGGACTTGGATGGCTTGGGAGGCTTAGACCAGTGGTCAGGCTGGGCTGGACCAGGGCTAGACTCTCCTCACTCGGGCTCTCCTTGGTGAAGGAATGGGCTAAAGGATGAAAGGGGGTGACTCAGACGGACGGGCTCTCTCTGGCTGAGTGGTCTCGAATGGATGCTTGATATGAGAAGGGGAGGGGGGTATTTATAGCAGCAGAGAGTGGCAGAAGTCGTAATTTTGTCCGGGCGGCCTGCCATGGGCCGCCCGTACGGCCGCTCCTCGGTTTCCAGCGAGTACGGCCGTTCCCTCGGGGCTGCTGTTGGACTCGCTGGTCGACTCAGTGAGTTGACTCAGCGGGTCGACTCGGTGGTTTGACTCGACGGGTTGACTCGGTGTTTTGACTCGACGGGTTGACTCGACGGGTTGACTCAGCGGGTTAACTCAGCGAGTTGACTCAGTGAGTTTGACTTTTTTTTGGGTCTTTTTTACTGGACTTTTTTATGGGGGGTTTTTCTGGGTGGTGTTTAGGACTGGGTTGACTGGGTTCAGGCTTGAACTGGGCTATGGAATGGGGCTTACAAGGGTGAGTTTGGCTGAGTTTGGACTTGGGATTTGGGGGTATGGTCCTCCGTTCAACCAGCTATCTCTACCAACAGTGTAGCCGAAGGTGGGGTGTCTACAGATGCCCCTCTTTGGCAGAGGTTGCATGCAACCGAATGCCAAAGCGAGTGGACACCCCACTTCTGACCCGGTCATTCATAGATCATGGTCTGAAATCTTTGCTTGCTTTTGCATCTGTGCCAGTTGATCGTTTGGAGATCGCTCACTTGCACATACCGCGAGAGTTTGGAGAAAACGTTGCGATTGTCCCTGCAGTTTGCTGCAACCTGGGTACCCAATCGCAACCCTTCCATTCCCGACCGGTACTAACATCGGAAAGGTACAGCAGAGCCTCTGCGTCGACAGTCTTACAAGGTTACTGACCCTGTGATTGATTGTATGTTTGATGTTTTCCCAGATCACTCCAGGAGTACTTGTTTCGCTTGACTGTCAAAGTGGTTAGACGCCCTGCGTCCGATAGTCTTACGGGATTCTACTACGCCGACTTGGACTCAGTCAAGGTACTTCAGGCATCCACGCCTAGGTATGTGCGGGTGGGCTTTTCCACCCGATCTGCTGGTTTCGGTGCTTAGTTTGCAATTCATTCTTTCCTTGATTGTGGTCTGGAATCTTTGTTGTCCTTTGTATCTGAGTCAGTTGATTGTCTGGAAGTTGATAACTCGCACATACCGCGAGAGTTTGGAGAAAACGTTGCGATTGTCCCTGCAGTTTGCTGCAACCTGGGTACCCAATCGCAACCCTTCCATTCCCGATCGGTACTAACATCGGAAAGGTACAGCAGAGCCTCTGCGTCCGTTAGTCTTACGAGGATGCTGACCCTGAGACTGATTGTGTGATGTTTGATGTTTTCCCAGATCACTCCAGGAGTACTTGTTTCGCTTGACTGTCAAAGTGGTTAGACGCCCTGCGTCCGATAGTCTTACGGGATTCTACTACGCCGACTTGGACTCAGTCAAGGTACTTCAGGCATCCACGCCTAGGTATGTGCGGGTGAATTCTTTCCACCCAATCTGCTGATTTTGATACTTGGGTTACAATTCATCGTTTCCACCTGTTCAAATGGTTTCTGTGACCGAGCCTTTTGGCTTTCATCTTTTTGTATCTTGGCATGTGGCACGACCGCACTGACACTGGAGTTCAGTTCGATCATACTTTGAGTGCATTGGATCCGATGGTCTCCGGGGAAACCGCGAGACATCGGATCTTATTTGATTTTTGCGTTGGCTCCTACCCAGAGATATGGAAGATCTCCTGGTGTGTTGGAGGCAGAACGCTCTACTGGAAAACATTTTTGGATTTTTGAAAAGGCACCCACTCTGGGGAGTGATACTCCGTGGGTTTTTTATTTGCAAATAGAAATATTTTTTGTCTTTTTGAAATGAAAATCTGGTTTGCATGTGCCTCCACTAGGGATGCCTGTGGGGTCTTTGGCTAACCGGCTTTTATTTTGAAAGCAGGTAAACATGATGATTGATGCAATGGATGCTGATGCATGGAGATGCATGATGAATGCATGGCTTGGCTCATTCTTTTTCAGTTTGATGATTTTGTTTTTGCTATGGGTGTAGAGAACTTTGAGCTTATTGCTTGTAGGGTTGTGCTTCCCTTGGGGATTTTTCTTTTTGATACGGAGATTTGGACAGCGGATTGGTCAAGATCCCGACCCGTGGTCGATCAGGTCCATCGTCCCAAGATGCTGTTTCTTTGCTAATGAGAATGTACGAGGATATCATCCGACTTCAAGATGTTCTTCTGGGCATACATGTGATTGAGATGGTGTTTGGTTGCCCGTTTTGGTCAAGATTCCAATTTGCGGGCGATTGGATCCGTCATCCCATACTGTGAAGTGAGCGGAGTTCAAGACTCCTGAATTATAGTGCTGGGGATGCTAATTTTTGTGATTTTTTTGTAGATATGTGGTCCGAATCTTTACCTGAGGGATCAGGATAGAGATTGGTTATTGAAAACACAGGAAATATTTTTGTGATTTTGAAAGTTTTGGCTGCAAGCAAAGGAAATATTTTCGTGTTTTTCGAAGAGGTGATTTTGCAATGTTTTTGTATTTTGTGATTTTTCTGAAATGCAGGGAAAAGATGTGGAATTTCCATCCACTTCCAGCTTCTACTGCTAGTAAGGCACCCGATCCATTTTACGTCAGCGAGCAAGACGAGTCTCACACAGTTAAGTGCCGTAGTTTTACATCTTCGGATGAGGGGATTTTGAGGGTTTTCAGTCAACACACCCACAAAGTTGCCTGTTCCTCATGTGCAATGCACATAGACCACGTATCGTCCAACGGACTCCTTCAGCCACAAAATGAGCCACATCCTCACATTTCCCTTAGTCACTCCAGTTTGGGGTCTTACGTTGCTCACAATTCCGTGAGGGTGAGCTTCACCTCCCAACAGCCTTAATCCCCTTCATGAGTTCTAGGAACAGGGAACATCCGTCAGATTCAACAGCGACTTCCAAATCAAGGTTGTCTATCACGGTGCGTTCAACACGAACAGGATTGCGGAGTTCTGCCCGCCTCAGCCTTTACCTGTTTAAAAGATTCCAGACACCCGTACGATCAAGTGTCAGCCATGTCTGGAACAGGTTAGGAAAGAAAGCCCCCGAGAAGTTAATCCCAGTGTAGTTTTAGGTCTTCGGACCACTGGGGATAAATTGATGGATCAAAACTGGTGATGAAAACTTTTTTTGTTTTATATTGTATATATTTTTTTGTTTTGAAAAAGTTCCAGACTTCAACTTGAGTAATCGAGATTGACATTGGTTTTTATGGAAAGCTTTAAAATATTTTTGGTATTTTTGAGATGATCCGGGTTATCGAACCATGATCCCAACGGTCGAGGCCGATGCCGGTTTTTAGTTGAAAGTGAGAAAGGTCCCCCGAGAAATTAATCCCAGTGTAGTTTAAGGTCTTCGGACCATGAAACTGTACAAAAGAGGGGCAAACATGTTTTTTTTTATTTTTGGAAAAATGTCTGGTGTCAGCGGATGGACAATCCAGACTGATGCCGGTTTTTATTGAAAATCTCTCGGGATGTCGATCCCGACGTAGTTTAAGGTCTTCGGACCAAAACTTTAAAAGCGGGGCTGGTAATATATTTTTATGATTTTTGAAAATGTCCGGAGTCATTGATCTTGAGCAAACAAGACCGACGCCGGCTTTTATTGAAAATCTCTCGGGATGTCGATCCCGACGTAGTTTAAGGTCTTCGGACCCAGACTTAGTAAAAGGGAGGGCAAACACATTTTTTATTTTTCGAAATGATCCAGATCATCAGATCTTGGCCTGAAAGGCTGGGATCGATGCTGGTTTTTATTGAAAATCTCTCGGGATGTTAATCCCGACGTAGTTTAAGGTCTTCGGACCAAAACTTTGTACAAGGGGGGCAAACATATTTTTTATTTTTCGAAATGATCCAGATCATCAGATCTTGGCCTGAAAGGCTGGGATCGATGCTGGTTTTTATTAAAAATCTCTTGGGACGTTGATCCCGACGTAGTTTAAGGTCTTCGGACCCAAAACTTTAAAAGAGGAAAGACATTTTTTTGTTTTCTTTTTTTGAAAAAAATTCTGGGTCATCGATTCTGATTTTGATGGTCGAGATCGATACCCATTTTTATTAAAAATCCCTCGGGATCTTGATCCCGACGTAGTTTAGGGTCTTCGGACCAGAAACTGTACAAGTGATGTATATATTTTTTGGTTTTCTGAAAATGTCCGGAGCCACCAGATCTTGAAGAAGACTGATGCCGGTTTTTTGGCTTCTGACGGGGCTGATGGTGATTTGAGTGGTCCGAATTACTTGAATTGGCCCTGAGGGCCCACTTGATGATCAGATCTTGGATTCTGGCCTTCTTTCTTGATGACTAAGCCTTCGATCTTGCTGCTTCATGACTTGTGTAAGCTTTCCAATGGTTTGGATCTTGATGATTTGGCCCTTGAATGGTTCAGATTGATGGATTTGGCCCTGTGGGCCCACTTGAGACCTTAGCTTTACTTTGGGGCACTTCTTTTGATGATTTGTGAGGTTAGGAATGCTTCTCATGGTGTGGATGATGGCTTGAACGTCTCTGATCGCTTGATTTGGCTTTGTGGGCCCGCTTGATGACTAGATCTTGGATTCTGGCCCTTCTTGTGATGATCAACCTTTGATCTTGTTGTTTCATGGCTCATGTAGGTTCTTCAATGGTTTGGATCATGATGATCTAGTCTTTGAATGGCTTGGATTGCTTGTGGCCCCCACTTGATCACCTTTCCTTCTCTTTGGCTTGATCAGCCCTATTCCGGTCACATTGCTTCATGATTGGACCAGTGGGGCACCTTTTGTATGATCTTGATCATCTTCAGTCGAAATCTGGAGTGGACCGGAGCCTTGGGCGGCCCACGGAGCGCCATCTGCTGACGTGGACTGTCAGCCTCACCTACCAAAAGCCCTGGAGCCAATCCCGCGGAGAGAGGGGAACCGCGTCCGTACGGGCGGCCCAAGGCTCCGGTCCACTGGCTGATTGAAGTGGGCAGGTTGTGCCCCTGGTTGATCTTTGGGGGGATTAAGTCAGTTGATTGTCTGGAAGTTGATTGTCAGAGATTTTCAATAAAAGCCGGTATTGGTCTTGATTGCTCGAATCAAGATCCGACGACACCGGGTACTTTCGAAAACCACAAAAAATATATTTATGCATTTCCAACACTTATTTGTACATAGTTTTGGGTCCGAAGACCTTAAACTACGTCGGGATCAACATCCCGAGAGATTTTCAATAAAAGCCGGCGTCGGTCTTGTTTGCTCACATCAAGATCAATGACTCCGGACATTTTCAAAAATCATAAAAATATATTACTAGCCCCGCTTTTAAAGTTTTAGTCCGAAGACCTTAAACTACGTCGGGATCGACATCCCGAGAGATTTTCAATAAAAACCGGCATCAGTCTGGATTGTCCATCCGCTGACACCGGACATTTTTCCAAAAAAAAAAAAAAAAAAAAAAAAACATGTTTGCCCTTCTTTGTACAGTTTCATGGTCCGAAGACCTTAAACTACACTGGGATTAATTTCTCGGGTGACCTTTCTCGCTTTCAACTAAAAACCGGCATCGGCCTCGACCGTTGAAATCAAGGTCTGATAACCCGGATCATTTCGAAAATACTAAAAATATTTTAAAGCTTTCCATAAAAGCCAGTGTCAATCTCGATTACCCGAGTTGAAGTCTGGAACCTTTTCAAAACAAAAAAAAAATATATACAATATAAAACAAAAAAGCTTTCACCACCAGTTTCAACCCACCAATTTATCCCCAGTGGTCCGAAGACCTAAAACTACACTGGGATTAACTTCTTGGGGGCTTTCTTTCCTAACCTGTTCCAGACATAGCTGACACTTGATCGTACGGGTGTCTGGAATCTTTTAAACAGGTAAGGGCTGTGGCTGGCAGAACTCCGCAATCCTGTTCGTGTTGAACGCACCGTGATAGACAACCTTGATTTGGAAGTTGCTGTTGAAGCTGACGGATGTTCCCTGTTCCTAGAACTCATGAAGGGGATTAAGGCTGTTGGGAGGTGGAGCTCACCCTCACGGAATTGTGAGCAACGTAAGACCCCAAACTGGATTGACTAAGGGAAATGTGAGGATGTGGCTCATTTTGTGGCCGAAGGAGTCCGTCGGACGATACGTGGTCTATGTGCATTGCACATGAGGAACAGGCAACTTCGTGGGTGTGTTGACTGAAAACCCTCAAAATCTCCTCATCCGAAGATGTAAAACTACGACACTTAACTGTGTGAGACCCGTCTTGCTCGCTGACGTAAAATGGATCGGGTGCCTTACCAGCAGTAGAAGCTGGAAGTGGATGGAAATTCCACATCTTTTCCCTGCATTTCAGAAAAATCACAAAATACAAAAACATTGCAAAATCACCTCTTCAAAAATCACAAAAAATATTTCCATCGCTTTCAAATCAAATATCTGCAAAAATCACAAAAATATTTCCCTTGCTTTCAATCAAAATATTGTCAAAAATCACAAAAATACTTCTCTTGCTTTCAAAGAAAATATCCTCAAAAATACAAAAATATTTACTGTGTTTTCAATAAACCAATCTCTACCCTCTCAGGTAAAGATTCGGACCACATATTTACAAAAATCACAAAAATTAGCATCCTCAGCACTACAATTCAGGAGTCTTGAACTCCGCTCACTTCACAGTATGGGATGACGGATCCAATCACCCGCAAATTGGAATCTTGACCAAAACGGGCAACCAAATACCATCTCAATCACACGTATGCCCAGAAGAACATCTTGAAGTCAGATAACATCCTCGTACATTCTCATTAAGCAAAGAAACAGCATCTTGGGACGATGGACCTGATCGACCACGGGTCGGGATCTTGACCAACCCGCTGACCAAACATCCGCATTAGAAGAAAAATCCCCAAGGGAGTACAACCCTGCAAGCAATAAGCTCAAAATTCTCTGCATCTCCAGCAAAAGCAAAATCATCAAATGAAAAGAGAATGAACCAAGCCATGCATTCATCATGCATCTCCATGCATCAGCATCCATCGCATCAATCATCATGTTTACCTGCTTTCAAAATAAAAGTCGGTTAGCTAAAGACCCCACAGGCATCCCTAGTGGAGGCACATGCAAACCAGATTTTCATTTCAAAAAGACAAAAAAAAAAAATATTTCTATTCGCAAATAAAAACCCCACGGAGTATCACTCCCCAGAGTGGGTATCTTTTCAAAAATCCAAAAATATTTTTCCAGTAGAGCATTCTGCTTCCAACACGCTGGGAGATCTTCCATATCTCTGGGTAGGAGCCGACGCAAAAATCAAATAAGATCTGATGTCTCGCGGTTTCCCCG
Source organism: Liriodendron chinense (assembly GCA_003013855.2). Lineage (NCBI taxonomy): Eukaryota > Viridiplantae > Streptophyta > Magnoliopsida > Magnoliales > Magnoliaceae > Liriodendron > Liriodendron chinense. The sequence continues at coordinate 8,040,785 of ML058446.1, forward strand.
GAGATCATCGGATCTAATGCACTCAAAGTACGGTCGAACTGAACTCCAGTGTCAGTGCGGTCGTACCCCATGCCAAGATACAAAAAGATGAAAGCCAAAAGGCTCGGTCACAGAAACCATTTGAACAGGTGGAAACGATGAATTGTAACCCAAGTATCAAAATCAGCAGATTGGGTGGAAAGAGTTCACCCGCACATACCTAGGCGTGGATGCCTGAAGTACCTTGACTGAGTCCAAGTCGGCGTAGTAGAATCCCGTAAGACTATCTGACGCAGGGCGTCTAACCACTTTGACAGTCAAGCGAAACAAGTACTCCTGGAGTGATCTGGGAAAACATCAAACATCACACAATCAGTCTCAGGGTCAGCAACCTCGTAAGACTACGGACGCAGAGGCTCTGCTGTACCTTTCCGATGTTAGTACCGATCGGAAATGGAAGGGTTGCAATTGGGTACCCAGGTTGCAGCAAACTGCAGGGACAATCGCAACGTTTTCTCCAAACTCTCGCGGTATGTGCAAGTTATCAATTTCCAGACAATCAACTGACTCAGATACAAAGGATAACAAAGATTCCAGACCACAATCAAGGAAAGAATGAATTGCAAACCAAGCATCAAAACCAGCAGATCGGGTGGAAAAGCCCACTCGCACATACCTAGGCGTGGATGCCTGAAGTACCTTGACTGAGTCCAAGTCGGCGTAGTAGAATCCCGTAAGACTATCTGACGCAGGGCGTCTAACCACTTTGACAGTCAAGCGAAACAAGTACTCCTGGAGTGATCTGGGAAAACATCAAACATCATACAATCAATCACAGGGTCAGTAACCTCGTAAGACTGTCGACGCAGAGGCTCTGCTGTACCTTTCCGATGTTAGTACCGGTCGGGAATGGAAGGGTTGCGATTGGGTACCCAGGTTGCAGCAAACTGCAGGGACAATCGCAACGTTTTCTCCAAACTCCCGCGGTATGTGCGAGTGATCGGTTTCCAAACGATCAACTGGTACAGATGCGAAGGCAAGCGAAGATTTCAGAACATGATCTATGAATGACCGGGTAGAAGTGGGGTGTCCACTCGCTTTGGCATTCGGTTGCACTCAACCTCTGCCAAAGAGGGGCATCTGTAGACACCCCACCTTCGGCTACACTGTTGGTAGAGATAGCTGGTTGAATGGAGGACCGTACCCCCATGCCATAGCCCAGTTCAAGCCTGAACCCAGTCAACCCAGTCCTAAACATCACCCTGAAAAACCCCCCATAAGAAAAGCCAGTCAAAAAATCCCAAAAAAGTCAAACTCGCTGAGTCAACCCACTGAGTCAACCCGCTGAGTCAACCCGCTGAGTCAACCCGCTGAGTCAACTCGTCGAGTCAAAACACCGAGTCAACCCGTCGAGTCAACCCGCTGAGTCAAATCACCGAGTCGACCCGCTGAGTCAACTCACTAAGTCAACCCACCGAGCCAAACAGCGGCCCATAGCAGGCCGCCCAAACCGCCGCTGAATCCCAAGAAACGGCCGTACGGGCGGCCCATAGCAGGCCGCCCAAAATAAATTACGAGCTCTGCCACTGCCCGCTGCTATAAATACCCCCCTCCCCTTCTCATTTCAACACACCACTCAGCCAGAGAGAGCCCGTCCGTCTGAGTCACCCTCCTTCATCCTTTAGCCCATTCCTTCACCAAGGAGAGCCCGAGTGAGGAGAGTCTAGCTCTGGTCCAGCCCAGCCTGACCACTAGTCCAAGCCTCTCAAGCCATCCAAGTCCTGATCCAGCCACTCGAAGCCAACCCTTGCGACACCTCCGTCCATCCAGCTACTCTTTTTCCAGCATCATCTCATTCGCATCTAGCATAAGTGCAACATTTACTTTTCTTCCAACCCCCCTGCTTCACTACTAGCACCTTGATCCGTCAAGTACACATGCATATGTCTTTATATTAAGCACCTGTCAGTTCGAGCGTATGCTCTGGGCTTGCCCGTTGTTGGAACCTGCCCATCAGAAACTCTTACTGTTCAGACCTGCATTCATGCTTCACCATAAAACACCTTGATCATTCAAGCACACTGCATACGTCTTACATTAAGCACCTGTCAGTTCGAGCGTACGCTCTGGGCTTGCCCGTTGTTGGAACCTGCCCATCAGAAACTCTTACTGTTCAGACCCGCATTCATGCATCATGTCATACATGAGAATATACGAGGATTAAACTAGACTTTCAAGTATCCGATCGATTCTGTGAAGTAGAGACCGTACTTCGGTACTGGCAGTGTGTGGGGTGCTTAACCTCTTCCCACCCTGTAACCGTGATCCCTTACCTTGAATCTCTGGCCGCAGATCAACAGGAGTCATTTTAGAGGAAGGAATCTTCGGATTCCCTTCTCTAACGTTTCTACGGGGTCTAGCCGACTGTAGATTCGAAGTAACTGGCTAGTGACGACTCTGGTCTTATATAAATTCATTTAGGCACATCCAGCTCAATACGACAACCAAACGAAGCCCTCGAGAACGAGGCAAGCCAGTGGCACAAGCGGCGATTTCGCACTCACGCATCCTCATCTTCTTCTTCCGAAAGGAAAGGGAGAACGACGTCGTGTGGGAGCGCGGAAAAATCGGCGAGGGTCCACAATGGTATATAAACATCACTGTGGACCCTAGGAGGGTTTCAACGGTAAGAATTTTCCAGGCCACCTTTTCCTCTAATGCAGCCCTTTAGTCTTGGATCCGGGTCATTTTTTCTCGCATATCATAAATGATCTAAAAAATCGGATGGACGAGGTGTATTTCTCGAAAACATCACTATGGCCCCACATAGATTCCCAGCGCAGGAACTTCAAGTCCACCTCCTTTCAATTCTAACAGGTGGGACCCATATTTTGGATATTAGTCAGATATCTCTAGCCATGGATGGACCTGGCCTTACAATTCTCATCAAAATGATGATGATACATTGAATTAGGATTGAACATGTAGCAAGCTCATAGGTAACCCCAGTGACCATTCAGTTTAGCCATGTAAAATTAAATAAATAAGGTGGGCCCATATATGTTAGAGATGAGTGTCTAAGATCACACTCAATGCACACACATGTGGCAAGACTCCCACCTTTATCACATGAGCACACTAATACAATATAAATGTCATTTAAAAAAGTGCAAACTTACTCACCGATAATAAAGGGTCATTTGGCAGCATAAATTCTATAGCAACCATTGGTAATAGCAAAAGGTGGGTGTGTTTGGCAGGATGCACAGAGGTGGTAAATAGACAATTTCTTTTTGTTGTGGGGGATTCCAAGCCGGTCCCACATACGACGAAGAAGGCCCATGCATAAGTCCTCGGCCCTTCTCCTTTGCCGAAGCCCAAAGGGCCACGACAAAGCAATGACTGATGTCCTGAGCTCGGACTAATAGAGGTTGAGATCGACCTCAACCCTTAGAGAGGATCCACAACACAGATCAGAGACCCGTAGGAGAGAAACTCGGACATTGAGACCTATGTCCCAGGACAACCTGGTCGACTACAGTTGGAGAGGCACGCGACAAGTCTGGACCAGATCCCCCTAATATGGACCTAATATGCATTCGGTCATGTCTTGGACGTAAATCTCTCATATCGTTATGGGATATGACTCCCGCCCAATTATGACTATCTAGTAACATATCCTATATTAACTCCGACACTTAATGCCTATCTGAGTCCTATAAATATAGCATTCTTCTACAAAACTAAGTACGCACTATCTTCCTTACACACTGAGCATCGAATGATTGTTTCTACCGGCTTAACTTAGGCATCAGAGAGTCCACTGCCGAACACCGGCATCTCCCCTTTGCCGATTCTGTTTGTGTCTTGTAGGACCCAACGATCCTAGGAGTGTCCCAAGTTTCATTCGATCAAGGAAGACGAAAGTGTAAAAGATTATACGGCCAAAATTGCCTGACCAAATTTGAGTGATAACGTCATTCATTTTAAATTCACAGGAAGAAGTCATGATTTCAAGTCCAATTACTAAAAATTACATCAGCGTGAAAAATATTTGAATTTGACTTCAAGAATTAGTGGGCCCCCATCATGATGCTTTAGTGAAATCCACTATGGTGACCAGGTGCATCACTCCAATTTAACCGCAGGGCCTAAAAATTAGTACGGTCCATGACTTAAGGGAGCCATACGAAGGGAAACAATTGGGAGAAGAGCACCCCTTATATTGTTTCTAATTATATGGTCTACCTAAATTACTAACTAGACTAAGTTTTTAGTCCTGTGGCTAAAATGGAATAACACACCTAGTGATCGGGGTGGATTTCACACTAAGCCCTGCATGAAAAACATGTCAAATACAATTTTTTCATTCATATAGATTCCATCTTCATATTGCCCAATAAGGTTTGGGAGCATGTATTTGATGGTAATTAAAGTGAATCAGTGATAATTGATGCGTTGGAGAGAGTGAATCAGTGATAATTGATGCGTTGGAGAGAGTGTACTTGTGTGAATTGGAATCAAATATACCAAAAGTCTCTTACTTGAAATGACAACAAAATCATGTTAATTCATCTGGCATGGATTTCAACAAATGTGGATTTTCAAGTCTCAATTGTCTCCCTCACACACTCTCTCTTTACCCATGCATTCTAAAAATAGGCTACCAAACACGTTCACATGGATTTCATTAAATTTTGCAAAAGCCATCAAACAAACTAATAATTGTCATTCACGTGGTTTTCATGGCTAACACACTCACAATGTCATCCATTTGTCATTGAGTATAAGAAACATCTATAGTGTTTGAACCACACTATTCCCAACTATGTTGATATGGCATCTACCATGGAGATTTGAGTGGTGGGCCCATAGTGTATGTGTGTGGCTAGAAACACATGTCAATCCGCATTTTAAGGTATATGTATCGCCCACTTAGGAGTAGCTTGCCTGTAAGCTCTATGGGTTCCAATGTGTTGTTTGTCTATATCCGCCTCATCCACCATTTCGTCAACTTATTTTAAGACATTATGGGCCTGTTTGTTAAATCTGAAGTCTCGAGTCCAAATCTAAAGTCTGGAGCCTGAATCGGAAATAACTTGTTTGTTAAAAGATGCCTAAAATGTTTGAAATTTGTTTATTAGACATATTTTGCCCCTATCTCCCATTTGGAGATATTTTATATTACAAAGGGTTTATTTTTTTTAAATGAAAATAAAATCATTTAATTAACATCCATTTAATTCAAATAAACTAAAGTATTTAATAAAAAATTAAATATCAGCTTGATAAAACACATGTATCATACCTTAAAATAGTAATTCAAAATGGATGGACAGATTGGATAAAACACATGTATGTATCATGGTGGGCCCCACATAGCCCCTGACAGGATTGTTTGTTTTTAGCTAGGTCTATCACCCAATCCTTGCCTAATTTGACAGTACCCCCACCGGACTTGACAGTACCCCCCCCCACCGGACATAGCTAGAGATGGACGGTCACGTTAGTTGTTCTACGGTGTCCACTGTGATCAATTCATTTTATCCATGCCATCCATTTATTTGGACAAATCATTCATCACCCAAAAAAGGAGGCAAATGGAAGGCTCAAGTTGATCACACCAAATGAGGGAGTGAGGGTCGAACTCTTACTGTTGAAACATTCCTTGGGCCCACCGTGGTGTCTATTTTTCATCAAATCCGTTCTTATGATTACATAGTGTTAGAACTAGAAAAATGAACTCCAAAGGGACACATTTTTCTTGAAATGTGTAGTGTTTTGTTGCTCTGGGGTTCTGAATAATGGAAACATTCGTAGACAATCACAAACATTCATAAAAGTACACAAGGAGAGATATCGCAAAGCGAATTTTATTCCAGAGATCCTGAGATCTTGTACATTCCAGGCCGTGATCTGGCACGAGCCCTTAATTACATCGAATGATCGATGACCCTTGATTAAAAGGCAAAAGACTAGTCAGCAGGGACTATGGTCTGAGAGTTTGTGGTCATAGAGACCTGTATTTGTTTTGTTATGGACCGAACCATCTTTGTATTAGTCAGATGTCTATGTCCCATGTTTTGGCCGGAGATCCGGGCTGAGACTATCAGGGTTTATGACTGAGAAGGACGACTCTGGGCCTGCGCCTGTCAATGTATGGACAGGTGACCTCGGGAAGTCCACTCTGCAGTTGTGTATACCTGCGTAGCCCAACCGACGGATGCCGTTTTTAATGGGTAGGGCATCGACTGTTGTGTTGTGGCAGTTCATAACAATTGTTTTGTAGTGAATTGAAACTCTTTGGTATGGTTTATCGTGATAACCATAGTCCCATTCATCTAGCTTTCGACTCAAATCGGATCATATCTTTACAGTAAATATAAATGATGATATGTTTGCATAGTTCTGGATGCTGGCGGCGTCTCTTTCGAGAAGTCGTTTCATTCATCGTGTCGAATCAGATTGAACTTTGAAGATGTGCAATTCTGCTCACTTAGAGATCCTGAAACGTCCATTTGACCATTTCATTGTGTCCGGAACGCTCGAAATACCCAAAATAGGCTCAAGTGGCACTTGAAAACACTTAAAATTGAGTCCGGTGCACCCATGAACATGTTCTGGAATTGGCTGATTTTTTGGGTGCGTGGGACATAATTTATGGGTGCGTGGGAGTCCAACGCACCTTGAAAATACATATCTGAATTATGTTGATTTTACGGATGCGTGGGGTAATTTTCAGGTGCGTTGTAGTCCAATGCACCCTAAAAATACAAATCCGCTTTTTGTTGAATTTTCGGGTGCGCCGGACTATTTTCGGGTGCGTGGGAGTCCAATGCACCCTGAAAATACATGTCCGCTCTTTGTTGAATTTTCGGGTGCGCTGGGCTATTTTCGGGTGCGTGCTCATACTTGTGATTTTTTATAATCCGGACCTGCGGTGGTGTTGGTCGGAGTGACCTTCCGGTGGAAGATGCCAGCGACTGGAAAAGAATTCCGGTCACCGGGAAAGTTTTTCGGCTGTCGGAAAGGGATTCCGGCGAGGGTTTCCGGCGACAAATCCCAGATACTCAGGGGATAATAGCTCTCTCTCTCTCTCTCTCTCTTAATCTGTACCAATGAACAGTGGGAGGGGGTATTTATACCCGAGAATACCGGACAGCGACCAATGAGGAGCTGCCACGTATGACGCACCCCAAATATCCTTTGACGCACCCTTAAATGGACGCGTGGGAGCTCTGACGCACCCCAAAATGAGATTCTGAGATGTGCTGATTTTATGGGTGCGTCGAGCTATTTTTAGGTGCGTTGAGGTACAACGCATCCAAAAAATGCAACGCTCGTCCTTTGTGATTTTATGGGTGCGTTGGGCTATTTTTGGACGCGTTGGGCAATTTTAGGGTGCGTTGAGGTCCAATGCGCCCTGAAATTGCAGTTCCGTATTTTCTGAATTTACGGACACATCGAAGGTATTTTTTTCAGATGCGTCAAGCTATTTTTCGGATGCGTCAGAGGTGAAATACATCCTAAACCACTTGTTGAATTTTCATGATTTTAAGGGTGCGTCAAGCTGAATAATTGGGTGAGCTTGACGTACTCGTGTTTTGCAAATTTGGGTTTTGGGAAACGGAGGGCTTGTGGGGCCCGTTTCTCGGTGAATCGCCATGCACTGCTTATCATAATTCATGAAGGATGCCTCCGCTTGATTCTGGTCAGTTTCGATCACGGTGATCCGTGGGGTCCACCGGACAAAAATGGCTAAGTACTGGATCTTTTTGCAAATCTGGGTATTTGGGTGCATCGGGTTGTATTTTGTGGAATTTTCTCGAAGCACGTGTCCAGTTGATTTATTTTAGAGGGTACTGACTTTTGGGACCCCAACACATAGACCTGTATAAAGGGAAAAAATAAATATCAGCTTGATCCAAAGCTTTTGTGGCCCCCAAGAAGCTTTCAACAATAGGCTTTAAATCCCCACTTTTCATGTGGTGTGGTCCACTTGAGCCTTCAATACGCCTCTTCTTAGGGTCATGACATAAAATAACCTGTCAAAATTGATGGACGGCGTGGATGTAATCACATACATCATGGTGGGCCTTACAGTCAGGGATCCCACACCTCAGGGGAATGGATTAGGTGAGACCCTAGATCCACCAAGGTGGGTGGCACCCCTGACTATGGGTCCAACTGTGATGTGTGCGACCACATCCACGCCATCCATCTGTATTGAAAGCTCATTTTAGGTAATGATTCAAAAAACGAAGTAGTTCCAAATCCCAAATGGGTCATAGTAAATGACAATGGTGATTGATCATTAAAAACTTCTTGTGGGCAACAAAAGCTTTGGACCAAGATGATGTTTGTGTGGTCTCTTCATCTAGGTGTTTGTGACCTATCAATAGGTTGGATGGTAAATAAATGTTCCGGTGGAATCCATAAAGTTTTTTATGATGGGTATTCAATCAAGATTGTTTCCTGTGGTGTGGTCCACCTAAGATTTGATCAGCTTCATTTTTGGGATCATGCTGTAAAATAAGCTTTCAAAATGGTTGGACGGTTTGGATTTAAGGAACATACATCACTATGAGTCACTCCCGACTGTGGGACTCCCCCCCCCCCCCCCCCCCCCGTCCCCGTCCCGTGGATTGCCTCCTAACGCAGTCAATACTGAAGTGGATTTGGATGCGGATTGCCTAGTGACGCTACCATAGTGCTATTGAATAGTGATGCATGGCCCCACCATAATGTATGTGTTTTATCCATGCCGTTCATCCATTTTTCCAAATCATTTTAGGGAATGATCCAAAAAAATAAGGAAGATCCAAATTTCATCGGTCACACTAATTATCTCTAACACAAGGAGGGCCAAAACTCAAGCTACCCACACAACAAAATGTCATGATGAAAGTATGTAAGCCCCTCGATTGTTTTTTGTTTTTTATTATTTATTATTAATTTTTTAAGTTTTGAAAGCACTATACCCCCACAAAAATTGTATAAAATTCTCCAGCTCGACTGTACTTTTCCGACCAAAATACTCAACCACACTGTTTTACCTAGCACACGGACCACCCAAATGCAGGCTCATCATATTGTACATGTAGAATCCATTCCATCCATCAGTTTCTGTCCTCAATTCTAGGCCCTCGGGATTGGTAGTGGGTTTGGCGAGACCAAGGCTTCACCCAAGATGGTAAGGCCCAGACATGGCAAGATTTGATTGGGAGTGGATTAGGTGCAGCTCTGAACGTGCGGTCCACCTTGATGTATATATTGTACATAAATGTTTTCCATCTGTTTTGCCACTTAATTTAGGACAAAATCCAAAAAATAAGCGGATCCAAATCTCCTTGAAGGCAAGAAAAGTTTTCAATAGAGCTAATTGGTTTTTTTCTTCCCTCCTTTAATTAAAAACTGGAAGGCAAGAAAAGTTTTCAATATCCAATTTTCCCAATAAACCCTATCAACAAGTTGAATGGCAAATCAACATTCCCCTAGACCTAAAAAGTTTTTAATGATTGGCATTCAATCACCACTATTTCTTATGATGTAGTTCACTGATATTTGGATCTATTTCATTTTTAAGCTCATGCCCTAAAATGAGTTGACAGCTGGACTATACAAAATATACATCAAGGTAGGTCCCACGGTTAGGCTGCACCACGTTGGGTGATGCCCTGGTGGGCTCTACCCTTGAGTTATAGGTCAAGTATGTACCCCACCTTGTCTACGCACCCCCACCTAGTCACCCTTGGGAGCAGATTAGGTGAGACCCGAACTCACCCGAGAAAGTGCAATCTTTACCATGGGGCCCACCTTAATGTATACATTCTGTATCCACACTATTCATATGTTTTTTCATATATTTTTATAACATTATCTTAAAAAAAGGAAGCAAATCCAATTATCAAGTAGACCATACCATAGGAAACAATGGTGATTAAACACACTATCATTAAAAACTTCTTTGGGTGCACTTTAATATTTAGGTAGCATTTATTTGCCATCCACTCTGTTCATATGGTCACATAAGCCTAGATGAAGGAAAAAGCAAATATCAGCTTGATTCAAAACTTTTGTGGTCCATTAATATATCCAATCACCACTATTTCCTATTGTATTGTCCACATGATATTTGGATCTGCTTCATTTTCAACGTAATGCTCTAAAATAATCCAAAAAAAATAGAGGGATATGATAGATATATAATACATACATCAAGGTGGGCCCCATGGTAAGGGCACCATCATCCATGGGTCTCACGTAATTCACTTCCCTTACTTTTAACCATGCTTTATTAACAGCAACACATGATTCAATCAAATCCAGTAATGCCCTGCCTTACCTACTCTAATCACATGGGCTGCAGTGTGTCACACCCCACCGGACAATGGAAATGGATGCTAGTAATAGGTTTTTGGGTGGGGGCCACCTTGGCGCATATCTTTCATCAAACACATTGACCACCTGTAAATCACACCAGGGTGAATTGAAGACACAAAATCGGCTCGATCCAAACCACAGACGGGGCCACGTGGAGTGAACATAGAGGTTTTAGGAGTAATTTTACATTGTTCCCATTGGTGTGGTCCATAGAAGTTTCTTAACGAGCGGATATTTTATATGTACGGTTTAAATATGGTTTTCCATCTGATGGACGGAGAGGATTTAAGTATAAAACACAGTAGGCCCTCCGGGTGTTTTACACGGCCGCGTAAAACAGTTGGGGTTGACGATTCCGGTCCATCGTACTCGTGCCGCGTGAAAGCCGGTGTTGGCGCGTGCGCCTTTCCTTTCCGTCTCTCTTTCCATTCTTCCATAGATAGAGAGAGAGGGAGAGAGGGAGAGGATGCGAGTGTAAGAAGATGGAGGTTCGAGAGAGAGAAGAGAAGGAGAAGAGGGTGATGACAGATGAGCAGATGGAAATCCTCCGTCGACAAATCTCTGTTTACTCTTTCATTTGTGAGCTCTTAGTCGACATGCACAAGTCCTTCACATCCCACAATCCCTCTCTCTCTGGTACTTTTTTCAATCTCTCTCTCTCTCAATCTGTTTCTGTACTCTCTCTCATTTTCTTTTCTTTTCTTGGATTTTTTTAGCATTATAGATAATGGGTATTTTTGGATTTGTTCTCTTTTTCTCATTTTGGACTCTCTCTCTCATTTTCTTTTCTTTTCTTGGATTTTTTAGCATTATAGATAATGGGTGTTTTTGGGTTTGTTCTGTTTTTCTTCAGTTGTCTATTTTCATGGCTTTTCTTAATGGATATTGTTTTTGGTTTTTTTTTTTTCCTTTTCTGTAGCTTCTTTTCTGACTGGTTGTTTTTGGGGTTGGAAGACTTCTTTCTGTTCTTGGACAAACAAGCGATCATGGGTTGGGGCTGCACCAAATACATCACGGGACGGATGTGCGGTGTTTCTGCATAAATATTTTGAGCCACATATTGATTGCAGGGTCCAGAAGATCACAAGTGGGATGTATATTTTCGCTTAAACTGATATGTTTCTCTTACGCATTTGGGGCCACCCCAAATGCGAGCATATGTGTGTCCACACATCCCGGCCTGTTTTTATCTCGTCCTTGAATTGGGGCAGAAATGTAGTGTTATTATTCAAATTTTATAGTTTGTTTGCGCTTTCACTAATGCTGATCGGGATGTTTGTGAAACCATCACTAGAATCATATGTTTCCCCCATCTCGTATAATACCTTCTCTGAGTCAGTACACTGTTTGTTGCAAGAATTGATTACTGATTATTTCTTTGACTTGATATGATCTAGTTAGTTATTTTCTCCGGTGAGAGCAGTGAGCCAACACGGCTTCTCATTACCCTATTCCGGTGAAAAGTCTGAGGCCCAGGTGTTATGATCAGTAACAGATGTTGGGTAGGACCTCCCATCAATTTCACCTAGCTGCAAAATCACCATGATCAGATGATCAAAGCCATCCATCCAGTTAAGAGCATGGACAAGGGACAGTGAGAGATACAAATGCTCTCGCCTTCATTTTGCGGGTTCGTAACTGGATGACTTTAGTCTTTATTGATTTAGAGAAAGCCGATATAGTCCTTGAGAATTAATTTGGTGCATGTTGGGAAAGAAAGGAACCTCAAGAGGATACATTCACATGATTAAGGATAAAAACGAGGGAGCAGTAACAAATGTGAGGACCACCAGCGGAGAGAAGGTATTATACGAGATGGGGGAAACATATGATTCTTTTTGCATTGAGCCTATATCTTTTTGTATTGGTTATGGGCTAGTTAACGAGGTATTTACAAGATGAGGTCCTGTGGCGTATGTTATTTGCAGATTAGTTTTGATTTATGAGATGAGGGAGGGGTAAATACAAAGCTAGAACTATGGACGGAAGCTTCATAATCGAAAAGTTTTAAAATTAGATAAGACTAAAACAGATTATATGGAATACAATATTAATAACAATATTAGTGGAAAGTAGGAATTAGTTAAGATTGTTGACCAAGAAGTACTCTAAAATGACCATTTCCAATATCTTGGGTTGGTAAGTCATGAGAGCAAAGAGATTGAGGAGGGTTCCCATCATAGAATTCAAGCTGGGTGGAAAAGGTTTTAGCTGAAATGAGGATGTTGAGATAGATGAGTGGTAAGACGAGGAAAGATAGAATTGGAAATGAATGCATTCGAGGCTATATAAGGGCAATGAGATAGATGAGAGATAGTAAACTTAGATGGTTTGGCCATGTCCAATGGAAAACCAAGAATGCGCCTATCAAAAGGCATGAGTTGATTCAAACTGAAGGCTACGGAAGGGCAAGGCCCGGGGGGGACTGGTCCTTGATTATGTGTAATGGCAGGACAAGATTTGTATAGCTGATTCTAGTTGGGATAAGGCTTAGATGATGACGATGATAATTACCTAGATGGTTTAATCATATGGCCATGGTGATCTTGAGGCCATGGTGATCCACAATGATTGAAAATTAAGTTTTTGAGTCTTTAACTTATCAATGCGTGGTTAGCATTTGGGAAATATGAAAGTGTTTTCTTACATATTTTACATTTTTCACCAAACATCATGGAAATCACTACATGTTACCTAGAATTAAATAAATATCTGTGGTTAGATTAACAATAAAAAAATAGCGTCAATGCAATGTAATGCCCCATGCTATTATTCCAATTTCCAAGTATTATATGCATGTAATCCCAACTTAATCCAAGGCCATGACTAGGGGAGCTGCCTCTCCTCTTTTTCTTTATGGCGATGGTGGGGTTAGCACGAGGCTAGAACTATGGGGCAATACTTAAGAATCTACTATGAGAACAACAATGCTTTATGGGATAGAATGTTGGGTGGTCTAGGACCAACATGTTCATAACATGAGCATGGCTGAAATGAGGATGTTGAGACGGATGAGTGGCAAGACAAGGAAGGGTAGGATTAGAAATGAATGCATTTGGTGGAGCTTAAGAGTAGTACCAATAGGTAATAAGATGAGGGAAAGTAAACTCAAATTATTTGGCTGTGTGCAACAAAGACCAATAACTGCTCCAATTAGGAGTAAGTTGGTTCAAATTGAAGGCTCTAAAAGGGCAAGCGGAGGCCCAAAAGGATGTGAATGGAGTTGTAAGAAAAGATTTGGTGACCTGGTTTAACTGAGGATATGGTCCTTGATGGACTGGAATGCAGAATAGGATCCATTTAGCATGCGGAATACTCACATGGAGTTGACTCCATGTGAACTTAGTATTAGTTGAGCTGTGAGAAGCCCATTGTGATGTGTATACGACATCCACTCCGTCCATTAGGGGGGTGTTAGATTTCCATTTACACTGTGTAATTACAAGTAAATGGGTAATAATTACTTACCATGTAATTCATGTACTTTTTTGACAATGACCATTTTGTTTTTTGTGCAGTAAAATCGAGAAAGGCATGAATTTTTTGTGGGGCCCATTGCGATACATGTGGCTTATCCACGCCATTCATACATTTTGCGAGGTGATTTTAGGGCACGAAACCAAAATTGAGGCAAATCTAGAGCTCAAGTGGACCACGCCACACGAAATAGTGGGTTGAATATCTACCGTTAAAAACCTTTTACGACTACGATTTCCTTATGGTGTAGGCCACTTGAGCTTTAGATTTGCCTCATTTTTGGGCTCATGCCCTAAAATGTTCCGGTAAAACGGATGGCCGACATGGATATGTCATAAAGATCACAGTGGGCCCCACAAATGTATGTCGATTCCTTTTTAACGTTTTTATATGGAGTAAGTACTAGTTCGTATCAAACAGAAGTTAAATGTAATAATTACCTACTTGCATCTATTTACCACCATTTATCTGATGGAAATGAAAAACAAACACCCTCTAGGTGCGCCCCCTCGTATTAATCATGGAACCCAAAAATCAATCTAATCCAAAAATTTTGGTTGTCACACCATAGGAAAGAATGTAATTGTTGGGAGCGTTTCACACAAGCCTTAGGATCTCGCCTCCCAATGCACTAGAATTATGGACTAAGATAATGCAATAATCAAGAATAAATAAACAACCACACGTACACAAGGAGTTTTACGTGGAAAACCCTCGAAAGAGGTAAAAACCACGGGACCTAGTCCAGATCAACAATCCATTATCTCAGAGAACTGTTACAACTGATCACAAGCACACACCGCTTGGATCAAACCTTCTTCACCCACACAGGGATGGATAACAATAAAAGGACTAGAAAACTGAGAGATCTCACCCGAGCACGAGGACGTTGAAGAGCCAAGACGTCGTTGCACCGGGAATCACCTTCTCGAGCAATGCCTCCTCTATCAACAAGCTTCCTCTCCCTCTTTCTCTTCCTCTCTCTCTCTCTCTCTCTCTCTCTCTCTCTCTCTCTCTCTCTCACCTTGGACGTGTAGAACAACTTGTGAGAATCCCAAATCCCGAATTAGAGCTCCATATTTATAGATTTGCAAGATTTCTAGCCCGATTTGGAAACTGCGGTAGTAGTCCGCGCACACCTCCAACCGGTCGGCCAAAACCGCCGGCCGGTCGGACCCACCAGAAAATAGTCCAGAGAGATCTGTGTTAAAGAACACGTAACCCGACCTGTCTGCTGACCGGCCGGTCGGCCAGGACCACCGGCCGGTCGGACGACCGGTCGGCCTTCACAAAAAACACTCCAGTGAAAATGTGGTTTCTAGCTACTTTGTCCGGCCGGTTGGCCAGGGGCACCGGCCGGTCGGACAGGAAAGCGAACTCTCTCTCTCCTCGGTTTAATGAGGAGGAAAACGCCAACAAATCTCCCCCTTTCTGACTCAGGAGGAGTTCACCGTCTTCAAGCCAGCCTCGGCTTCTACATGCCTCAAATTTTCCCTTGAGCAAAGCCTTGGTCATCATATCTGACCCGTTATCGTCCGTAGTGGACCTTCTCAAGCTGTAACACCTTATTTTCCAAAATATCCCTGATCCAGTGATACCGAATCTCTATGTGCTTCGACTTGGAATGCTGACTTAGATTCTTGCTCAACTATATCGCACTCTGGCTATCACAATAGACTACGTGCTTCTCCTGTTTCAGGCTAAGTTCCTGTAGGAACCTCTTCATCCAAAGCATCTCCTTGCATGCTTCTGTGACTGCAATGTATTCGGCCTTTGTCGTCGACAATGCTACGACCTTCTATAGCTTGCTCTGCCAAGAAACCGCTCCCCCAACAAACGTGAACATGAAACCCGATGTGGACTTCCTGGAATCTATGTCACCTGCTATATCTGCATCTGTGCAACTCTCTAATACAGGCTTCCCGTCACCATAGCATAGGCTCAACCTGGATGAGCCTCTTAGATATCGTAGTATCCACTTCACCTTTGCCCAGTGTTCCTTGCCAGGATTGGCAAGATACCGGCTGACAACACCAACCGCATATGCTATGGCTGGGCGCGTACACACCATAGCATACATCAAACTTCCTACTGCCGAGGCGTAGGGTATCTTCTGCATCTCTTCCACCTCTACCTTCTTCTTGGGACATTGCTTGTCGCTCAATTTGAAGTGACCATCCAGTGGAGTACTGACCGACTTCGCTGCATTCATATTGAACCGCTCTAGGACTTTCTCAATATACCTATCTTATGACAACCAAAGCCTTCTGCTGCTTCTGTCACGAGTTATCTCCATTCCTAGGATCTGTTTGGCTGGGCCCTAGTCTTTCATCGCAAACGACTTGCCCAACTCCTGTTTCAGCCTGTCAATCTTCTTGATGTCCTTTCCCATGATGCGCATGTCATCAACATATAAGAGCAGAACTAAGAAATCACCATCTGAGAACCTGCGAGTGAACACACAGTGGTCCGACTCCGTTCTATTATACCCATGTGTCAACATGAACGAGTCGAACTTCTTGTACCATTGCCTAGGAGCTTGTTTCGGCCCATACAAGCTCTTCCTAAGCCTACACACCATATGCTCTTTGCCCTTGACTTCGAACCCCTCTGGTTGTCGCATATAGATCTCTTCTTCCAGGTCACCATGGAGGAAAGCAGTTTTAACATCTAACTGCTCTATCTCCAGATGCATGCTAGCCGCCAACCCAAGCAACATCCGTATGGATGTCATCTTCACCACTGGTGAGAATATCTCATCGAAGTCTATTCCTTTCCTCTGACCAAAACCTTTCACCACGAGTCTGGCCTTGTACCTTGTCTGTGAATTCTTCTGCTCAACCTTCTTTCTGAACACCCACTTGTTGCTCAGAGCTTTCTTGCCCTTTGGCAATTTCACCATGTCATATGTGTGGTTCTTATGTAAGGATTCTATCTCCTCTTGCATAGCTTTCAGCCACTCTCCCTTATGCTCGTCGGCTAGAGCCTCAGAATAATCTTCTGGCTCTCCCCCATCAGAAAGCATAATGTACTCATGCGGCGAGTACTTCTTGGACGGGTGTCTATCCCTAGATGTCCTCCTCACCTGTGGCTCAACAGGTGGATCAAGTGGGGGCTGCTCCCCCTGTCCATCTCCTGTAGGAACTCCCTCGTCCTCTGCACCTTGCTGTACTCCCCCGTCATCAGGCACCACGGGAGGAGTAGTAAGATCCAAATCTTCCAGCTCATCTGATCTGGGTTGGGTCTTCTCTGGCTTTTCAATGTCTTCTATACACTGATCTTCAATGAAAACCACATTTCTGCTCCTGATGAGCTTCTTCTCGGTCGGATCCCACAACCTGAAGCCAAATTTCTCATCATCGTACCCCAAGAACACACACTGCCTGATCTTCGTATCGAGCTGGACCTCTCGTCCTTTGGTACATGAATGGATGCCCTGCATCCAAATACCCTGGGGTGACTGTACGAAGGATCACGTCCAGTCCACACCTTCTCAGGTACTTCTCCATTTAAAGGGGCTGATGGAGACTTGTTTATCAGATACACTGCTGTATGCATTGCTTCTCCCCAGAACATCTTGGGCAACTTCGCATGGGATAACATGCATTTGATTCTCTCTACAATGGTGCGATTCACACACTCAAAGACACCATTGTGCTGGGGGGTCTTGGGTACCGTCTGTTCATGCCGTATACCTAGAGACTTATAATACTCATGGAAGTCACTAATGTATTCACCACCATTGTCAGTGCGAATGCACTTCAATGATCTACCTGTCTCCCTCTCGACCATGGCATGAAATATTTTAAACACACCAAAGACCTCGTCCTTGGATTTCAAAGCATAAACCCAAACCCTCCTAGATGCATCATCTATAAACGTGACAAAATATAATGCCCTACCCAAGGTTTTTGTCCTCATAGGACCACAAACATCAGAATAAACCAAATCTAATGGATGCACTTTCTTAACATGAGTAGCAATTTTTACAAATGAAACCCTATTCTGTTTCCCTGATAAACAATCAATACAGGTTTTAAGAGGTGTACCTGTCAACTCTGGAAGGAGGTGCTTCTTCGCTAGTAGCTAAAGCCCTTTCTCACTCATGTGGCCTAGCCGTCTGTGCCACGTCTGTCACTGAATCTTCTACTGCGTTAAACTCACCCTTGCATATACTGACACATGTCTTGTATAGGGTGCAATACATCTTCCCTCTTACTGCGATCATCAAACCCTTGATGAGCTTCTAGTGCCCACCAACAAACCGACTCTCATAGCCGGCTACATCCAACCTTTCCGTCGACATCAAGTTGAGGTGAAGGTCTGGAATATGTCTCACATCTTTTAGAACCAATGTACAGCCTATATCGGTCCTCACACAAATATCACCAACTCCCACAATCTGGGACACTCCAGAGTTCCCCATCTTCACTGTACCATAGTTGTCTTGTTTGTAACTTGTGAAAAAATCCCTTCGTGGAGTTGCATGAAACGACGCTCCTGAATCGACCACCCAATCGGTGTCCAGATTCGCAGCCGTGAGACAAACATCATGATCCGCTGAGTGAATGACTACAATGTCGCCATCTGAGGCAACCGCAGTAGAATCTGATTCATCATCTTTTTCCTTCCCTTTTCCTTTCTGATCCCTTTTCTTGCGACATTCACTTTTGTAATGGCTATTCTTGCCACAATTTTAACATTCAACATCTTTCCTGACATTAGACTTGCCTCTGGATTTCTCTCGGGCTTTCCCGCCCTTTCTGTTCTTTCATCTCCCCCGATCCTGTGACACAAGGGCCTCTTGCTGAGTAGACCCTTGAGACTTCCTCCCTGTCTCCTCATTAAAGAGACAATCCGTTACCTGTTCCATGGATATCTTTCCGCCTGACACGGAGTTACTTAGAGACACCACCAATGTCTCCCAGCTATCAGGCAATGAGCTAAGCAATAGCAAAGCCTGTAGTTCATCGTCTAGGACCGTCTTCATATCTGAGAGTTAGTTCACAATATTGCTGACTTCATTCATGTGCTCAGCCACAGAACCATTATCCTTGAACTTGAGATTTACAAGTCTTCTAATCAGGAATATCTTGTTGCTGGCTGTCTTCCTCTCATACAGCCCTTGTAATTTCTGCCATAGACTAGCGGCTGAGGTCTCTGTAGACACATGGTGGAAAACCGAATCATCCAACCATTGTCTAATAAACCTCACCGCCTTCCGGTCCAGCTTCTTCCAATCATCATCTGACATATCCTTCGTCTTCGCTGATACGCCTATAATGGGAGCATACAAGTTCTTGCAATAAAGCAAGTCCTCCATCTTAGCCTTCCATATGGTCCAGTTGGATCCATTGAGATTAATCATCCTTGATGAGCCACCTTCATAATTCAGAATCGATCCCACTTCCTGTTCAATCAACCTGTCTCTGATACCACTTTGTTGGGAGCGTTTCACACAAGCCTTAGGATCTCGCCTCCCAATGCACTAGAATTATGGACTAAGATAATGCAATAATCAAGAATAAATAAACAACCACACGTCACAAGGAGTTTTACGTGGAAAACCCTCGAAAGAGGTAAAAACCACGGGACCTAGTCCAGATCAACAATCCACTATCTCAGAGAACTGTTACAACCGATCACAAGCACACACCGCTTGGATCAAACCTTCTTCACCCACACAGGGATGGATAACAATAAAAGGACTAGAAAACTGAGAGATCTCACCCGAGCATGAGGACGTTGAAGAGCCAAGACGTCGTTGCACCGGGAATTACCTTCTCGAGCAATGCCTCCTCTACCAACAAGCTTCCTCTCCCTCTTTCTCTTCCTCTCTTTCTATTTTTTTCTCTCTCACCTTGGACGTGTAGAACAACTTGTGGGAATCCCAAATCCCGAATTAGAGCTCCATATTTATAGATTTGCAAGAGTTCTAGCTCGATTTGGAAACTGCAGTAGCAGTCCGCGCACACCTCCAACCGGTCGGCCAAAACCGCCGGCCGGTCGGACCCACCAGAAAATAGTCCAGAGAGATCTGTGTTAAAGAACACGTAACCCGACCTGTCTGCCGACCGGTCGGCCAGGACTGCCGGCTGGTCGGACGACCGGTCGGCCTTTACAAAAAACACTCCAGTGAAAATGTGGTTTCCAGCCACTTTGTCCTGCCGGTCGGCCAGGAAAGTGAACTCTCTCTCTCCTCTGTTTAATGAGGAGGAAAACGCCAACAGTAATATCATACCTAAAACCTAAAACTTCATGTCGTATAGCTGACCTGAAGTTTGGATTGGTCAGATTTCTGAGTGACCATTCATCTTGGTGGGGTATGCTTGCACTTCACGGGTTATAGCTCTCTTGAGTCTTGGATTGGCCTATTTTTAGGGTGGGTCCATTCATCTTGGTGGGGCACACCTGATGAATGGGTTGGATGGTATACGACACCATGGTGGCCCTCAGAGACATTCTAGAAGGTTTCTATGGTGGGTGTTCCCAGCATTGTTTTGCGATCGCATATGCCATCTTGGACCAATGGGCTGCATATGCCATGGTGGCATATATGGTTTATGAAGTCATACCATCATGTACATAGCATGCAACGGAATAACTCTCAACAACTAGATTTCTAACTGCTTGGACTTTTTTTTTTCTTCCACTTTTTGCTTATAAATCAGCACTCCCACTGCCCTGTTTTCACAACTCTCTCTCTCTCTCTATCTCTATCTCTCTCTCTCTCTCTCTCACACACACACACACACACACACTCTCACACACTCTCTAATACTTTTATCTCTGAATCTCTCTAGTTTCTTGACTCTCTTACTCTCTCTCTCTCACACACACACGCACGCACGCACGCACACCGTGGACTACACCGTGGGCTCCGACAATAATGCGTTTGTTTAATCCACGCAGTACATCCTTCATGAATTATGATTTTAGAACATGAGCCCAAAATGAAAAATATCTAAATCTCAGGTGGACCCCACAAGAGTTAACAGTGGCAATCAAATCTTACCATTAAAAAATGCTAGAGCTTACTGTAATTCTTTTTATGCCATCCAATCATTGATTAGGTAACTTGGACCTAAATTAAGGGCCCACTATAAATTTTTTTTGCTACCCAATGTGTTTGCCCCCCAAGAAGTTATCAAGGGTAGGCATTCAATTCTTTCCATTTCATATGGTGTGGTCCACTTGAAATTTGGATTTGCCTCATATTTGGGCCCATGCCTTAAAATGACCTCGCAAAATGGATGAATGGAGTTGATGCATCCCATGCATCATGATAGGGCCCCCGACTTTTAAAACGCAAGGTGGTGTTGGAGGAGCGCCAATTGGTTGCAACCCTGAATCATGGAAGCATGAGCGGATTAGGTGACAACCTGGACTCACCCAAGATGGTGCGTCACTTACCATGGCCCACCTTGATATATGTATTCTGTATCCATGTAGTTCATCCATTTTTCTAGATCATTTGAGGGCATTATTTGAAGGAGATCCAATTATTAGGTGGATCATTGCATAGGAAATAGTGGTGACTGACCATTAATGGGCCACAAAAGTTATGGATCAAGCTGATATTTATTTTTTCCCTTCATCATGGCAAATAAAACCTACGAAAAATTTAAGGTGCACTCTAAGAGTTTTTAATGGTAACGAGTTCAATCACCACTGTTTCCTTATGGTATGGTCCACCTAATAATTGGACCTTCTTAATCTTTGGAATAATGACCTAAAAGGATCCGGAAAAATGGTTGGATTGCGTGGATTCAAAATACATACATAAAGGTGGGTCCCAAGGTAAGGCCGCACCGTCATTGGTGAGGCTAGGGTCTCACTTGGGAGTGAATTAGGTGTTATCCGGGGAACAACTTAGTGGGTGTTACCCCTACCGTGTTGCCCACATGGATGATATTTTGTATATCCATGTCGTCCATCCATTTCTTTTGCCCATTTGAGGATGGGGTTCCAAAAATTATGTAGATCCAAATCTCAAGTGGACCATACCACTGGAAACAGTGGTGATTGAGTGACCCACCATTAAAAATTCTAAAGAGCCCATCATAATGTTTTAGTAATTTTTATTTGCAATCCAACCTATTGATAATATCAAGAAGATCTGGATGAAGGGAAAATATAAAGAATAGATAGATCCAAAACTTTTGTGGCCCACAAAAAAGTTTCTAATGGTCATTCATCATTGTTTCTAGTGGTATGGTCCACCCGAGATTTGGATCTTTTGATGGTTAGGGATAACATCCTAAAATGAGATGTAAAAACATATGGATGGAGTGGATATACAACAAATACATCAAGATGGGCCCCACACGGTTAGGTTAACACCCACTAAGCTGTTCCCGGGGTAACAGCTAATCCGCTCTCGTCTCACCAAATCCTCTCTTGAGGGACGCAGTTTGGCAACTGATGTTGTTAGTAGCATCTAGCAAGTGGAGGCTGATCGGTGCTCTGTGGGCCTCACCATGATGTATATGTTTCATCCACGCAGTCCTACCATTTTCTCAGGTGATTTTATGGAATGAGCCAAAAAATGAGGTAGATCCAAATCTCAAGTGGACCATACTATAGGAAACAATGTTGATTGAACTCACACCGTTAAAAACTTCTTTGGGCTACAAAAGTTTTGGATCAAGCTGATATTTGTTTTTTCCCTTCGTCCTGGTTTGTAAGACTTAATCAACAGGTTGGATGCCAAATAAACTTTACAGTGGGCCTAGGAGGTTTTTAATGGTGGACATTCAATCACTATTGTTTTCTGTGGTCTGGTTCATCTGAGATATAGATCTACCTAAGGTTTGTGTTCATCCCCTAAAATGATATGTAAAAATGGATGGACGGCGTGGATATAACACATACATCATTATGGGCCCACATAGCACTGACCAGTAGCTACCTGGATACTTGCAGCGTCACTAGCCAAAACTGGCGGCAAAGCTAGGTAGGGCCCAATGTGATGCTTGTGAGAAATCCACCCCGTTCATCTGTTTTATGAGTTCATTTTAGGACATGCAACAAAAAATGAGTCGGATCTAAGATTAAAGTGGGACACACGAGAGGAAATAGTGGAGATCAAATGAATACCGTTGAAATATACATATGGCCACAAAAGCTTTGTATCAGGATAAGTTTATTTTTGCATTTTCACTTCATCCCAGTGGTAGTGACCTTATGAACGGTTTGAATGACATATAAACATCAACGTAGAGCCTAGGAAGATTTCAACGGCAGACATTTCTTTCCTCAGTTTTCCCTCTCGTGTAGTCCACTTGAGTCTTAAATCTGCTTTAGTTTTAGTCGCATGTCCTACAATGATCTTGCAAAACGGATGGACGGGGTGGATTACTCACAAACATCATGGTGGGCCCCACCTAGCTTTTGCACGGCGCGGGAGAGATTTTTTTGGGTCTTTTGTTTAGAGGGTAAAAATGTCTTTTAAAAAATACAATATATGCATAACAGTATTAGGCGGTAGGCCTTTTTTTGGCTAATGGTAGAAACCTTAGGCGGATTTTAGGAAAGAGTTTAAAAACAAGCATTTTTTTGGAATTCAACCAAAATTTGGGCATCCGTAGGGCATTGTCTCTAAAATTTATATGTCGTTTTTTCACATTTTTTAGTATATGCATTCATTTGAGTTGTTGTTAGTTGACTTGATATTGTCTAATAGTCTAATAAAATTATAAAATTTCCCTTCACTCGGATTATTTTTACATAATTTTTTATTTTTATTTTGTTAAAAAAAAATTTGTTTGGTTGTTGTGTCATCGCATATGCAATTATGCCATCACTCAAGCACATAGCCCCCTTGGGTCGCATGGGATCGCTTATGCTATTTGACAACATTGGGTGTTCCCATCTCCCATTTTTAATGTGGTGTGGCCCACCTGAGTTTTGGTTCGATTTGATTTTGGGCTTAGGACCAAAGATGAGGGGCACCTAATCGACAAGGTGGATATCATATACACGTCCCAACGGCCCACATAACTTGACACCATTTGATCAAGCAGTTCTATTTTCCTGTCATATAAGAGATGCACAGGTGCATGCACATGGATTTACAAAGCTTTTTTGTATGTTGATGACACCAAAACTGGTGTAGATGCTCACCCCTCATCCATATTAATAACACCAAAACTGATGTAGAATAAATATTTCCCCATCCATAGGTGGGAACACATTGATGTGAACCAAGACCCAATCTGATGTTTAGACCCCACAAGACATGTATTAGGACCTTATGGTGGCCTAGCGTTTGACATATCGGTATCACTATAACTTCGCTGGCCAGGGATACGGAAACAATATTGATATCGCTGATAACTGGAAATGTGGGGAAACATGGGGAAAACGGTGGAATATTTCAGTGAAACTTCAGGAGAGGCTAAAATACATATATTTGCATATTTAGGAATAAAAAAATTGCAAAAATAATACATAATAAGTTTCCGTTTAACGGGGGCCTAAACGCATGTGCTATTGTAAGAAATTAGTCCAACCATCCCATCAAATCCAATCTATCCATCCAACCATCCAAACATTCATCGATATGTCAGAATATCGGCAACACAATATTTCACTGAGAAATTGTTAACAACTGGAGAGGAAAGAAAGGTTGTGGTCTTGATATCGCCCATGTTGCAATAACGATAATATCACGATATTATTGTCGACAATTTGAATACTGGATACAACATTGCTGATGCAAGACAGAATGATCTAACATAATATGATGCCATAAAATTAAAAGACGTTAACTTTTTATTTTTTTATTTTTTATTTATGATGTCAGGGTATCCCCACCTCATTTTGACATGTCCAAATTTAAGCCTATGACAGTCCTGCAATGCGAATCTCATAAATTATTAATTAACCAGAACCTATGGGAGATAGATCCCCATCCTAGCATAAGGTTAAATCTAAATTCAATGGAAATTATGTGTCTTGTAAGAGTTTTGACGTGCTGGGGCTGTTAAGGCCAGGGAATGTGGAAAATGAATTTGGGGTATCAAGGCTTAGAGGAATTAGGGTTTAGAACATTAGGTTGAGGTTTTGGGTTAGGATTTCAGTTTTTGGTTTAAGGGATTTAGGATTTAAGGTTTCTAGAATTGGGACTATGAGTTTTAGGTTATGGGAAATAGGGATTTATGATTTGGTTAAGGGATTTTTAGATTTTGGGGATTGGATATCTAGGGTTTTGATAATCAAGGAGTGGAGAATTAGGATTTTGAAAATTAGGTTTTGTGAATTAAGTTTTGGGATTCTAAAATCTAAGTTAGGATAGAAATAAAGGACAATGAATAGAGGGGAATGGATTTAACGAAGCAAGAGGGATAACGAGGAAGGGAAGCGTCCGTACAAACAACCCCCACACATGCTTCGTACGGCCGTACAGACACAGTTTTGGGCCCGGGGTAATTTGGGTTGGAGTGTATTGGTTAGGGTTTGGTTAGGTAGGGATTTTGATGTGTTGAGGTTTGATTGAATGTGAGTTTTAGGGAGAAAAAAAATAAAACGAGAGATGGGGGAAAGTAGAGAAAGAGAAAATAAAAGAGAAAAAGGAAGATAATACCTTGATGAGAAGAGAGAAAAGTAGAAAATATAATTAGAGAATCGCTCCCCGTGGCTTCACACCACCAATCCAATCACATGATGAAATTTTGCTCAATCTCAAAGCAAAAGGAGAGAAATCTCTTTCATTCATAACATGCATAATGCTAGGGTGGGGACATCCAACCCTTTATAGTCTCAGAAAAACCTTTTATAAAAAGGCACTCTCAGATAAAGTTCTCAACATAAAGATGCTTAATGAATTAAAAATTGTTCCCAACTCCCTAATCTCAACACAAATATGAGCTATATAAAAACATAATGAAACATGTAAACAAACTTAAACTATTTCGTGGCCCATGGGGTCCCCGATCAAGATGTCTGATGACGATGATTCAATGGTCCAATCGTTGTGTCCACTCGATCCAATAGTCTGATGTGTCTATCAAGCTCCTATATGTAGCTCACGTGCATCTTCCCAGTGTGGGGTCTTCAAAGATGCACGAACATGCACATGGGGTCTTCAATGTGGCTAGGAATGCGAATTGGGCCAAGCGGACCCCATATAATGGTCATCTAGCAATAAGGAGACTGGCTCAACCCTCCTCTGGTATGTTATTCGGATGTCCTCATCACATGTGCCCATAAAAAAAATTGAAATGAAATTTTTTTAATAAACAAAATTTTGGCGATATTATCAAAATATTGCTGATACACTGGCCATACAAGTGACACTTGGAATTTATGTAATAAAAAATATTGGCAATACATTGACGATACAAGCTGCACCTGGAATTTAAACAGTTGAAAATATTGGCGATACTTAGCGATACGTCGTCGACACTTGGAATTTCTGATACTACCAGTGTTATCAGTATTGCCGAATTGGAGATACGGATAATACGGGGTGATACATCGCCGATACTTTGGAATTTCTGATACTACCGGTGTTATCGGTATCGCAAGTTGGAGATATAGATAATATTAGGGATCCTCCGAACAATGTGGTGACCCTTGGCAGTTGGTTAATGACTAGTTAGTGGGTTAAGGAGTTAATGTATTTATGCCTAAATAAAGGGAAAAGAGTCAAAAGACTAAAGTTAACCTCACCTATGGGTTGTTCACAAGGCCAATACCGTATGTAAGAATCTACGAAAATAGATTCAAATTTACCTCCACTGGGAAATCATTTAGAAAGATGACATCCCATTGTAAAGATGCCACAGGTTTTTCATTGGTTATAGATTCAAATTAACCTCCATTGGGAAATCATTTAGAAAGATGACATCCCATTGTAAAGATGCCACAGTTTTTTCATTGGTTAATCATCATATGTTCAGTATTGCTTTCAAATATGTGAAGCGTCATGCATTTTGTGGAAAGGTAAGCCAGTATCTACTCTCTGCTGTGCCACAATCAAGGTCTAACATATCGTCTAATACTGGTACATATTGCCTCATATGTACCAGTATCATCCATGAACCATATGGCTGTATCTGCTCAATACCGGCCAATTCAGGGGCAATACGGCCCTGTATTGGTGGTGAACATTTGGTACAAAAAAACCCGATTTGCAAACCATGCCTACAATGGCCCAAAAGGAGGCCATTTTTGTGATAATACAGACCCACCTGATTAAAAGTCCTGGATCTCATACATGTGTATGCTAGCTCATAAAATGGGGAGTGGGATTCATTCGAAGCAGCATTTGTATTTCTCATCATGATATCAGCATTGTACCTGAGACCTCAATGTTTACTCATCAGGTTTCTCCTTCTTGATTTTCAGGAATGAAGCTGGGAAATATGTATTGTGATCCATTAATGGCATCTGGAGGCCTTAACATCAGTGCAAGACACCGGTGGGCCCCAACCCCTGTGCAACTTCAAGTTCTTGAAAGCATCTTCAGTCAAGGTAATGGGGCTCCAAGCAAGAAGAAGATAAAAGAGATAGCATCGGAGCTGACGCAACACGGCCCAGTCTCTGAAACAAATGTTTATAACTGGTTCCAAAACAGAAGGTCCAGATCAAAAAGAAGGCAGCAGCAGCAGTTCACAAACAATGCAGAATCTGAAGTGGAGACTGAGGCTGAG
The DNA here is from genome assembly GCA_003013855.2 of Liriodendron chinense. Classification (NCBI taxonomy): domain Eukaryota; kingdom Viridiplantae; phylum Streptophyta; class Magnoliopsida; order Magnoliales; family Magnoliaceae; genus Liriodendron; species Liriodendron chinense. The sequence goes on from ML058446.1 coordinate 8,068,282, forward strand.
TCCCCAGAAGAAAAGAAAGCAAAGGTGGAGAGAATCCGCTCCCATGAAAACCCAACTCCAAGGGCAGATGATCAGCTCTTTTCGAGTCTGGGAAGTGGCTCTGAAGTCTATTCCTTAGATCCATGGCCCAGTGAAGCACAGGTTGCATTTCCACCAAACAACGGTTCAAAGTCGTCTGGTGGTATGGTCACTTATCTTTCAACAAGGGCGTACACAAGTATGTGCCAGCACGTGAGGAATTATATGATCCTTTTGCCAGGGATATGGCGGGTGTTATTGGGCCCCATGTCTGTATAACTTGTGCCTATGTTCTATTGATAAAAAATGTTGATATGATCGGCCCTGCTGTTGATGGGGGATGCCTCAAGAATCTCCCAGATTGGACAATCCTAACCTGTCTACCAGCCGTCTACAAATGAATGGGTAAGAAAAAAGCACAACAATGGTCCACGTGCAACGGAACAACATGCCAACAGTTAGATCGCTAGGATTTTCCAATCTGGGACATTTTTGGGGCATACCAAATTCTTGGTGTGCTGCACATCATATCATCGAAACACATGGCCCACTTGCAATATGATGCATATCCTCAGGCCTAAAGCCACATAATTCCTCATTATAATCCATTTCTCTGTGGCAACCATGGTTTTAAGTCTTGGTTAACTCAGACTGACTTGTTTGATCCTGAGTCGAGCTGTGACTCCACCGAGTCAGTCCCAGTAACCTCCTATAACCTATTTTCGATTCTGCCTCGTAGTGTCGAACCAGATTGGATATGTCTGAGTCCGAGTTGACATGGATGAGTCACACAGGGCTCGCCCAAGTGTTAAAACCTTGCTGGCAACATCTTTTTTGTGCTTGCAGTTATTGGTCAATTCGGTGTGTTGAGCGATGCTAAACGATCGCCTTATGTTGAGTCTCTGAATGCAGGAACCGACCACAATCCTGTGGGAAGGATGGAAGCCCCCAGGGAGCTATAACCCTTTCTGGATGGGAGAATGCTATGATATGATTGGGTGATGTTTTCTCGTCCGGGTCTTATATATCACAGAAGATTATAAAGTGAGATATTAACCACACTAAAAGAACAGTGGAGCTGAAATATACAAACCACATAACATGGTACACGATTACAACCATGTACAGAAGTTCGATTTTTAGGACTTTGTGAGAATTTAGCATTTTACGGTTGCATGAATCCTTTGGATCTGCTTCCTATGAATTGGGTTCCTTTGAAGATGTAATTTCTATCCCGGGAACATGCTAGTGCATGATAAGTTGTCAGTGGTTGATTGATTTCTCTTTGTTGGTAGTGTCGAGTCATATATGCAGGTCCAATGTCTTTCTAGCCATGCTTCTGCTGCAATTTGGAACTCTAATCGGGTAATGTGGAGTTTCCAGCCATACAGATCTGATTTGCTGAAAGGAAATGGAATTCTTGCATTGCTTCCCTGTAAGTCTCTGTATTGTTTCTTTTCATTGATGCTATCATCATTTCTCTCATTGCTTGAACTTGGTCTATAGTTGTTTTCAAAGAGAGAAGGAAAGTACCCAAGTGAATATCTGCACACTGCTTGTGACCATAGTTTGAAAACCCGAAAACTCGACTCGATGTTCATTCGATTTGGGTCGACTTGATTAAAAGTAGTAGGGATAGTAAGACATATTTAAATTGGTTGTTCTTGATATGAGTATTATAAAATAAGAAAGCAACTATTTGTTGCATATTGGTCCTGCATCTTTGAAAGAGATTTCAGGTTTGAATGCCACTCATGTTCTTTTTACTTTTAATTAAAAAGGGAACTGACAAGTCAAGTGACTTAGCCTGAGTTAGAGAGAGTCGTATCAAGTCAACCGAGTTACGGGAGTCTCACTGTGACTCAGTCGAGCCACTCTCAGCTTCGAGTTTCTAGTGGCATGGCTTGAAATCTCACGAAATTGAGTTGACTCAGCTGAGTTTTGAGTCTGAGTCTTTTGAACTATGCTTGTGATGTATAGGCATGTGCACGGAACCAATAGACCAATGGTCTAGATCACTAAACCATGGACCACACTTGTGTTGTATGAGCTGAAACCCTAGTTGGCCCCAGTTTTGCTCTTTATATCCTTGGTTTGATTTATGACTTGTGGTTTTTATGATATGCCACTCAAAATGGCATAAGACAGAAAGTGCAGCATATCTATAATTTGGGGTTATTATGTACTAGAATACTGCTAAGATGCTATTCTTGGACTTTCAGTTTGTACGAGTGGGGCCCACGGTTCAGTGATCCAAACTCTTGATATAATGGGCCTTGCTGTGAATGGCCATGAACAAAAAATCATATCTACGGAATTATTTGGCCTTTCATTGGGTTTCCCTGTCAGACGTCTAATGAATGGTTTAGTATTTTTCCCGTTTCAGAGATTTTTGGTGCATGGGCCAGCCACAGTAGGACCATGATATCAACAGTTTGGATCACTGAATGGCAATGGCCCTCATAAACTGAAAACCAGAATAGCTCCAAACTCAGCTGATTCAACTTGCCACTGAGTCTCTAGGTAACTCGGTTCCATGCATGACTCGGTTGACTTGTGTCAAGGGAATCGAACCCACGAGCTGGTGTTTAGAAGCAGCAGCACCTTAACAGCTACCTGCCTGATTTAGACGTGCTTACCTTTTGGCTATTTATTTAAAACGGCGTTACACCATTGGGATACTTATGTCTGCCTTTCTAATAATTTAAACCTAATTTATGTATTATAACATCGAGTTGAGTCAAGTCAACTTAAGACACATTCAAGTATTTGAGTTGACCCGACCCAACTAGACATCTAGTCGAGTCGCTTTTTCTGGTTTTTAAACTATGTGCCAAAGGCTCCTGTGGTGGAATTGAGATGGGCAAAAGATTTCCATTAGCAAGCGAGGTTCATGTCAGCTGGATCCAGCTGGACACTGAGTCAAGTCGAGTTTTGGGGTTTTTGAACTATGCTAAATGCTCAAAAGCTAGCTCCTAACTTGGCCTGATCCATAGCTCAGGTGGGCCACATATGGAATGTGGGATCCACCATGTTGCGTATATGCCATCCAATCCATTCATCAGGTGAGCTTCACAAGGATAAAGGGACACACCAGAACTCACCTGATTTCAAAAATCAGGTGGGCAACGCCACATGAATATATAGGTTTCAGACATGATTGTACAGTCTTCCGTGTGGTAAGATTGG